>CM069527.1:71072500-72322500 GCA_035773235.1 Eospalax fontanierii
AGAAAGTAAAATGTGTCAATGAAAAAGATGCTGTGCAGTTCAATGGGAAAACTGGTTGTTCGTCGTGCTATGATGTCACTTTCTGATGCTGTCATGTCTTAAAGGATTGTCTTGCCTAAGTCTGTATTGGTTATACACTTAAATGTCAGTGTGGTTAGTGTACTTCAGATACCTTTGAATCATAAATCTATTTTTTAATATCTACTATGCAAAGTGATTTATGAAGCAACAGGAGGTAGATGGTGCACAGTATATGAGGTAACATTGGATTTTAGAAACAAGGGCCTTTCTACTCGAGAGACAGAAACTACACCATATATATGTGTGTATGTATATGTATGATGATGTTGTAGACATATTGCATGAAAAAGTATTCTTCAGAATCATGAATTAGCCAGTTCCTTTTTGTTCAGACCTATACACCATGTAATGAAGGGCTGAAGTTCATGTATTATACAGTTTTATATTTTCAGTGCTAGTTTCTGGAATTTTCTTGTTCTCATGTTTTCTCCTTGGAGAACCAGAACCCACTTGGCAATAGTTGGACGTTTGTGAAGCTGTCCATATTATTTATTTTTCTTCTTTTGAAGGACTATTTGTTTCTGACAAACTTCAGAACTGATACTGGTGGCCTTAGCTATTGTACAACACACAGTGACGCTCATGAACAGAGCCGGAGTCTTCATTGACTGCACTCTGATTTGACAGCGCCCTCCTAACCCATGACTCTGTACCACGGCCTTTTGTCTTCACATTTATCTAATTTATAAGGTTATTTGCCATTAAATGACTTTGAATGATTTTACTTGTTTACAATATGAGAAGCTGAGGACTGATAAATAGGAGGGATTTTCTATTAAAAATAAAAAGTCAATAACAAGCAAAAGGGCTGAAGGAAGCAGCTGCTCTAGTCTATGCCACTGTGAAGGTCTCAGGGATCCTTGTTTTTTTGTTTTGATTCTCTGTGACCAGCCTGTGCTGGATGAGACAGTGTGGTAGATGCTGTTACATACACAAACAATTCCCAACGACCCAAGTAGGGCAGAGACCAAAAGGCAGAGAAATAGAAGGTTAAACAAGAGAGTCTGGTGTACTGTGTCACACACACTCACCTAACTGCCCCGAGTCTCAAAAGTTTGACATGCCTATCAACTAACAGCAACATGTGACACCTCACATTTTCAATTGCATGACTTAAAAGTGGGGAGGTCACAGATAGGCAGATATATCCCCCATATAGACATCAGTAGATCAAAATACATGTCACTGGTTGTAGAACTGGTGTGGGCAATGTTTTGCTGAAAAAACGCTGTGTGGTGAAATAGTTTCTATTGGGGTTTTATCCCTATTTCTCAGTACTTTCTTGTCTTTGAATTTGTTTGCCTTATAAGCAAAAATCCCAGCTACTAAATATAGTCTATTACATAATGTTGTATGAGCCCCCGAGGACCTATATTATATTAAAAATACAAAGTTTTAAGTATCTCTGGGCTGTTGCCATTTTTGTCTTCATTCCTAAGAAGAATTCTAAATTGAGTATACTGCATTGTTTTATAACTAAGATAATTATGAGTTTATGTTCCTCAGTTATCTCTCATCTCTCTCTGTAAAGATGGTGGAAAAGTAGAAATTATAAATGTTGGGTTTTTTCTTCTCTGTGTGTTATAATAAATTTATGGCTTCACATGTGTACATGTGCTTCATTCTGGAATTGAGCTGCTTTTGTTTGCATAAGTTGGCGATTTTCCATCTTAATAGCCACCTAATCAAGGCACTTGACACATTTCTTATGCACTGGCGATATTCAGGGTATGATGCTGGACATGAGTGACACAGAGTGCCCGTTGGGTCCTCCTGCAGCTTACCACCTCGCAGAGGAAAGCCCAAAGCGAAGCACAGGACAGGCGCCAGAGCATGCGAAGTCCTGCGGCTCACACATGTGGAAAGCATTATGAAGGGATCTGAAGTTGACTCGTATGACTCAAAATGTACAGAATTTCAAAACAAATGGTGGGTTAGTACGCCAGGTGACTATTAAGAATAAATAACAAACTTAAAGACAGTATTATCATCCCTAGCTTAAATAATGTTCTAAGTAATGATCACCTACACTTGCTGAAACAATTGGTAAAAGGTTGATGGGAAAGCTTGGAATGGATAACTTAGGCCAACACAGCCTGAATCTACTGATCATCCCAATGTTATTAAAAGTGAGATTCAGCAGCTGGAGAGATGGCTTAACAATAAAGAGCACTGACTGCTCTTGTAGAGGACCCAGGTTCAAATCCCAGTACCCTCACGGTGACTAACAGTTGTCCGTAATCCCAGTTCCAGGGGATCCATTGCCCTCTTCTGACCTCTGAGGGCACTTCATGACACAGGTACACTTACATACACATAGGCATAATGCTCAAAAACACAGAAAATAAAAATAAATAAAATATTAAAAGTGAGATACATAAACAATGTATATTTTAACATGTCGTGGTACTATTTAGTATTTAAATTTTTTAATGTAGATTTCTAATTGAATTTTTGTGCATTTCATTTAAAGCATCTTGATCATCTTTATATCTCCTCCCCATCTGCACCCCTGACAGCCCTTCCACCATATATCATGCATTCTGTCATGTATGTTAAGGCCTTTTGAGTCAAGTTAGTGTACCCAGAAGTCACCCATTGCAAGTTCATCAACTGGGATAAGCTGAAGCTATTTAACAAGAAACACAGTGCCAGACAGGAGAAACCTCTCTTTGAGTTGTTGGTCAGGGTAGCCAAGAGACTTCCAAAAACTACACAGGCTATTGCGACAGCCCTTGATTACCCCCAGAACTTGATGGTAAGACCCTATTGCTTAAGACAAGACATACTTTGGACGCAGGACTTGAACCAGTGGAGCTGGAACTGACCTGGAAGCTTCTTCCTTGAAGACTAGCTCTCATAGTTTTGGATTACACTACGCAAGCTGCTCAAGGAGAAAAATCAATCAGTGGTCCAACTCCAGCTTTAAAGCCTAATAACCACAACAATGACTGGCACAGCAAACAATATTGAAGCAGTAGTGACACTTTTATCTTGGGATTTATCAACAGCTACATATTAAACTTACAGCCCACTCAATAGGAGGGAACTCATGTGTGGCACTATAAACATAGCCAAATATACATGGTTGGAGAGGGCATAGATTTTAGAGAAAATCTTAAGTCTGTCAAATCTTTAAACAAATGTAATTTCTTACTATATGCTAAATTTTTATCCTTGTACTTGCAGACAACTATGCCAGTCACCTCTCATCAAAGAAGCTTCTTTTGCAACAGATGGAGACTATTACAGAGGTCCACAACTGGCCACATACACAGAATAAGTGTCTGTGAAATGCCTAACCCTAACTGCCACATCTACAATGGAACCTCTACACCTAAGGCTCACAGAACATAGTTGAACATGAGGTAGAGAGATTACTAATGAATCTCTCAACTCTCATCAGCAAAGCTTCTTCATGCAACAGGGGGTGATGAATACAAAAGACCACAACTAGCCAAAGTGTAGCAAATAAGAGGCTTCAGAGTATGGGTCTCTGGACAGAACTCCTATGTTGAACTTCACCCACCCAGTCACGGTCAGGACCATTTTGGAGGAGGGGGTGGAAAGACTATAAGAGCCAGTGGAGGAGGTACATGACGATAAGGAAACAGTCTTATGGGTTCTTGGGATCTTGCTCATATGAACTTGTAATGATGTCAGCATGCACAAGACCCGTGTAAACTCAATCAGACAAAAACCCAACATAGAACTGGGGCAATGGGCCACAGACCTCAACCTTAGCTGAAGAATTTTGGCAGCTGATTAATTCTGGATGAGGGAGAGTTGATCTTGAGGGAGAGACTCTATGTAGACGCTATAGTATTCTTGCCCAATTTGTTTTTTTTGAACTTGAACCTAAATGTCTATTACTTTTCTTTTTAAATTTTTATTTATTATCTTTATTTTTTTTGATGTGTATAAGTGTATTGCCTGCATGTATGTAAGTACACCCATGTCATCCAATGCCTGTGGATTCCAGAAGAGGTGTCAGATCCCTTGGAACTAAAATTATGGATGGTTGTTAGCTACAAGGTGAGTGCTGGGAATCAAACTCAGGGCCTCTGCAAGAGCAGCCAGTGCTCTTAACTGCTGAGCCATCTCTCCAGCTCCTTAAATATCTGTATCTAAACTACTAGTTACAAAAAAAATTGTGAATAGAGGAAGATGTTGAATGTCACCAGAAGGATTCAGTCACCCAGATACATAATGTAGAAAGTTCATGAGACAAATGGCCCAATTTATTCACCAAAGAGTGACCTTAAGACAGGTGTGGTGGCACACACCTTTACTCCCATTGCTCTAAAGGCAGAGGCAGGGGGAATCTCTGAATTCTAGGCCAGCCCAGTCTTCATAACAAGTTCCAAGCCATTGGGGCTACAAAGAGACTCTGTTTCAAAAAACAAACAAAAATTACCTTGAAAAAAAGTCAGGTTCGGTATGGTGGCTCAAGTTTTTAATCTGAGCACTTGGGAGGCAGAGGCAGGAGGGTCTCTGTGAATTTGAGGTCAACCTCATCTAAACTATGAGTTGCCATATCTAAGAATATTTGTTTAAAAGACAGGGTCTCATGTAGTAACAGCATCTCAAGGCTGGCCTTGAACTCAACTATATAGCTAAAAGTGATCTTGAACTTCTGAACAATGCCTTCAGCTCCCAAGTGCTGGAATTACAAGCCTGCACAACTATGCCCAGTTTATAGGTGTTGGGGATGGGGCTTTGTTCATTCTAGGCAAGCACTCTACCAACTGAACTAAATCCCCAGCCTCTAAGAAACTTTAAAATGTCCATATGTGGACCCTGCTCTCAAAAGGTTTATAGGGTGGATAGGAAAAGAGATCTACATAAAACTTAAATAAAACTATGGCAGGATGTATGGTGCTAAGTGAAAAGTTTATTGCAAATGTATGCTGTCTTTTCCTAACATGATATAGTTTTGCTATGACAGTGTTTGACCTGTACATGGTGGTCTATGCTTGTAATCCCCGTACTTGGGAATCTACAGTAGAAGATTACAGGTTCCAGGCCAGCTTGGACTACACAGCAACACTCAGGGGTAGGAGGGATAGAAGAAAAGAGGATGCTTGCTGAGAGTCTCGGAAGATGCTCTGTCAGAGAATTAACATGATCGGTACGGTTATGAGGAGCTCCAGGTAAAGAGCCCAAGTCTCCTTGCTATCATTTAACAATATTTCCTTCATGCAGGAAAAAGCTGGGTATACAGTTCTTCAGATGTTGAAAGGGAAAAGTGATTAATCACATTCATTTAAAGTCAATTCTGTGCCTAGCAAAATGATCTATCTTTTATTTTATTTTTTATTGATTTTTATGATTTTCGTACAATATAGTCTGATGATATTCAGATTACCTCTATCCACATCTGCCCCACTGTCCCTACTCAATTTAATGTATTCTATTCTCAAACACACACACACACACACACACACACACACACACTCATGATGAAACTCATGATGTAGCTCAGCAGATTAGGCTGGCCTGAATCACAGAGATCCATTTGCCTCTGCCTTCTGAGTGCTGAGATTAAAGGCATCTGCCACCATGCTCAGCTAATCATTAATGAATGTTGTATCAGTTAATTTAGATTATTAATTTGATTGGATTAAGAATTTCTTAGGACATTAGTAACATTAGTAAGACTCAGCTCTAGGTGTGTCTGTGATGTTTCCAGAGATAAAGTGTGAGGGCTCTGACATAGTGAATGGACAGATTCCTTCATTAATATGATTGTATTACTGGGAAGATGGTGAAAGACAGGCTTTGGGCCTAGTTAGAGGAAGCAGATCTTTTGGGGTAAATCATTTTGAGGCTACATTTTGCCCTGGCCTTATGATGATTAGTCTTGATTATTAACTCGATTGGATCTGAACTCCACTAAGAGATGTGCCTGTGGGCCAGTCTATGAGGGCATTAGAGAAAAGATTAGCTAGAGGGAAGACAGTCTCCAGAGTGGGTGGTGCCCAGTGCCAGCCCAGATATGAGAAGTTGGAGGAGAAAGCAGTACCACTTGCTTGCATGCTTTCCCCTGTTGCTGGCGAGTGTGTCTGTTCTGTGGCTGTCGCTGTCACCCTTCACTGACACCAAACTCCAGCTTCTTGGTCATCCATTGTAGAACAAAAGTCAGTGACTCTCCAAGAATCTTCCAGGTTTTCAGCACCAGATTGGGATTGTGAGGCATCCAGCTTTGTGGACTGAGCAGCTACTGGGATCCCAGCCTCTCCAGCATGCATACAGAAATTGCTGGACTACCCAACCCGTGTCATGTAGGATAATCTAAAAAATTTCCTTGTATAGTAAATATTCACTTTATCAGTTCTGTTATTCTAGAGAACCCTGGCTACTGCAGTCCCTTTGCCTTTTCTGTCTCTTCTACTAGCTCCCAGGATGTAGTTGCTGCCACATGCTCCTGCCACTTATCATATCATTCCACCTCACTAGGGGGCCTCATACATGAACCCAAGTGACCCTGACCTGAACCCTCTGAAACTGTGATCCCAAACACATCATTTCTCCTTTAAGTTCTCAGATATTTGCCCCAGATACAAGAAAAGTAACAAACTCTAATATAGAGATACACACACATGCAATTGATACATTCATATTATATATAAGATACATATTAATATATAATATAAATCATATTATTGTGCCTATGACCGCTTAACAAATCATCCCACAATTTGGTGACTTGAAGCTAGTTTTTAAAATAATCACTTCTTGGAATTTGAAGGATCCATAATTTGAGAACCTGAGTGTGCCTCTTGTTACTATCTTACATTTTCTGTTCCTTTCTGTTCTTTTTGTGTGTTGTGGGTTGGAGTGCTATTGCTTGTGCATGCTAGGAAGTGCTTCACCTCTGTGCTACACATTTAGGCTCTTGATTTTTGAGGGCATTGACGTTTTTGAGGAATACTGGTCAGATACTTTGTATGCCCGTCAAGTGGAATTTGAAGGTTTTCTTGTGAAATGGAGGTTTTTAGGTACATAGTGTTATCAGTTGGCTTTCCTCATGACAAATGATGTTGAGCATAATTCACATTTTATCCTCACATAGGATACCTTTTCTTTTTAGGTATTTGATGCATTCTTCAGTGGTTGTTCGAGACTTCCTCCTACATGAACTCAGTGCACATCTTGTCTGTCTTGAACAATGCCTTCCTTTGTACTTTCTACTGTGGGGAGTGGGGTGACATCATACCTATATCTTACTCAAATTCAATTGATCCACAATCTCTTTCTGTGCTTCAAAATCCAGAAATCCCTGAAACCAAGTTTATACAATTGCAGCAAATTTATTTGTTGGCCAAACTTAATTTGGATACCTAGAGGTTATTTTTCTTTTTGCTTATCCATGTCGGGTCACTACAGAAATTTGAATGTGTTTCATTATGCACTGTTGCCCAAACCTCTACTGTGGTTTTAGTCAATGTTAACCATGTGATGTACATACAACATATTACTTCTGGAAACAGGTAACATCTTGTCAGTCATTCTTGGGGCAATGGAAAGTATTTTCTCTCTGTGTAGGCAGATAGGAATAGTCTCTGAAGATGCTGAGAGAGGCCTGTAGTTTCTATGAGCAGAATAGACTTTTGCCTGCTTCCTAATAGTTCCTTTGGAAAGGTGGCATTACTCTAAGTATGGGGTATTCAGCCTGATAGAGATGAAAGAGCCTGATGGTTAGTCAGCTAGTGATTTCATAACAAATTATCTGAGGCAATTTAATTTACAAAGAGTTTATTTTGGTCCATTTCTCTGACTTCTCTCATCCAAGATAAGGTGCCCTCTGCCATGATACTCTGACAAGGATGGCACATTACAATAGGAGCGTATGGCAGACCATATCACTTCAAGTCAGAAATCTGAGAGAGACTCGGGCCCCATGACCGTCATCTTCAAAGGCATGCCCCCAGTGACCTGAGGACTTTGAAAGGTCCATGGAGCCTCTCAGTACCACCGCCCTGGGGGCCAAGCCATTGATACATGGATCTTTGGGGACCATGGACCCAAATCTTAGCACCTAGTATGGATTTCTGGGCTTTAGGCTGGTCCCAATGTAGAAGGATCTGCTGAGTCCGTGGGAGGTAGCTGAGATGGGAGGAGATTGCCAGTGGATTCTCAAGGCTACCTTTGAGGTCAAATGACAACACTCTCCTCTCCCTTCCTGTGCCTTAAAAAAACTACAGAAAAAGCTAAGGATTAATATTTTCATCTTTTGAAATAAAAAAGGACAAACCAGTAGAAAGAAGCCAGCCCTCAAGGTCAAAACTCAAGTTAGACTACAGAAATAGAGGAAGGTCTATACCATGAGTTTGTGGAATAAGAATTGTTAAATAAATATTACAGGAGAACTGGAGAGATGGCTCAGTGGTTAAGAGCACTTTCTGCTCCTCTAGAGGACTGGAGTTCAGTACCCAACACTCACAACTGCCTGTAACTCTAGCTCCAGGGGATCTGACACCCTTTTCTGGCCTCCATAGACACCTGCATGCATGTGAGCATACATATATACACACACAAATGGAAAAAATTATTGCAAGAGTTTTTTGGGGGGCCAAGCTTTTTGCAATAGACCCCAACAGACCTGGCTAAAAATCAGAATGGAGTCACTCATGTTAAAGATCCATTTCATTAAGCTTAGATTAGCCTGTAACATCAGGACTAGAAAGATGGGAACTGCTGTGGATTGAATGTGAAATGTCCCCATAGACTCATGTGTTTGAACTTGTAGTCTCCAGCTGGTGGTGCTGCTGTTTGGGAATGTTGTGGAACTTTTAGGAGGTGGATCCTTACTGGAGGAAGTGGGTCACTGGAGGTAGACCCTGAGGCTTTATAGTTGCATCCCATGTCTTGCTTTCTTACTGCTTCCTGAGTGCATATGCAGTTTGACCATCTGACTCTTCTGCTGCCATGCCTTCTATGCATGGCACAGGGATCTGTAAACCAGCATATCTCTTCTACCCTTAAAGCTTCTTGTCAAATACGTGGTCACAGAAGTGAGAAAAGTAACTAATACAACAACCAAATCTTCCAAATAAGCCCTCTTTTTTGGGGGGTGGTGCTGGGGATTGAACCCAGGGCCTCATGTATGGCCAAGCAAGTGCTCTGCCATTGTGTTACTTCCCAGCTCCCAAAGAAGCCATTTTTAATTAACATAATGAATTTATATTACAGTAAAAAAATCTGCCTGAATGATGAACAGTCAGCTTGACAAGATGTAGAATCACCTGGGAGAGGGGCTTGTAGGCATGCCTGTGGGGATGCCTTTATTATTTTGTTCCATTAAGACCCTCTTCACCATAAGATCTTTCCCAGGGCAGGGATTCTGGTTGTATACAATGGAGAAAACAAGCTGAGCATTCTGTCTCCTGGTTATAGATGTGATGTGATCACCTGCTTCAAGCTCCTGCTGCCTTGACTTGCCTGTCATGATGGACTATGCCCTTGAACTGTGAACCAGAACAAATCCTTTCTCCCCTGATTGCTTCCATTAGAATATTTTATCGCATCAACAAGACCTGAACCTAAGACAGATGCTAGCCCAGTGCTTCCATTCCTGTTGTTCTGTCTCATTGACCCTGAGTTACAAGTGACTTTGATATGGCCAGTTTGCTTTTGTTCTTTTACTTCCACTTTCTGTGGCCTCTCTGTCCTGAAACCATCACAACACTTACTCTGTTTCATATAACTAAGTTCTGCTTGATTCTAGACTACAAAATATGTGCAATAAAGAGTTTTAAGCTAAATTGTTTCAATTTTGTCCCTTGTAAGATCCCTATCTGATACATATATGTGATATTACACTTTCTCTTCACAGGAAAGTGGTGCTTACTGTCTCACTTATTGAATGAAACTGCCTAGCATTACATGCTCCAACCTCTGTGACTTCAGAGTCAAGTCCAGGACAACTTCTCCTGGTTGCTGTTGACTGACAGCCCTGGAGTATGGACTAGGTGCCAGAGGATAGCACTTACCATCTAGACCCTCCTGTGCACCATATGAACAGTGAATCAAGGTGAATGCTTTTCACAATTCCCCTCCTCACGAGAAGAGGAATATGTTGCCAGGAGTGCCACTGAAAGGCTGTGGTTTTGACACTCAGAATTGATTTGACTCCTGAAGGTATGGGAGGAAGCCTAGTGTGGCACTTCCTCACCTGAGGCACATGCCCTTTAATTGTTTACTTTCACTGAGGAGCATTTTGCATAAAATACTTTTTGTCCTTACAAGTGAAGGATTAGCACCTATTGCTTGTCTGTGGCCAGAAGAGAAAGGGTCAGTGGCTCAGCACTCAGAAGAAATGGTTCTGATGGGGGATGAATATGTCTTTCCCATCTAGTAACCTCTCCCTCTCCTTTCTAAGTGACAAGTGACTACCATGGCTTGGTTACACAGACTCCCAATCTTCTATGTACAGAAAAGCACATGAATCTCCAAACTGAATCCAAATACTACTTTGGGGATTAATTGTCAGCTGTGATTCATGGTTACATTGATTTATTAGCCTAGAAGTCTTTGTTTTCACTTTTTTTTTTCTCACATATAGTCCAGGCTGGCCAGGAGATTGCCAAATAACTGATGACCTTGAACTTCTGATTCTCATGCCACAGCCTCTCAAGAGCTGGGATTATACCTCCACCCTTGGTTTATGTGGTGCTGAGGATCAAACCCAGGGCAGGATCAAATCCCTGCATCGTAGGCAGGGATTCTACCAGCTGAGGCACACCCAGCTCTCTTGTTCTTTCTTTCTTTTCTTGTCCTGTATTTTCTTTTTTTCTTCCTTTTATTTTCCTTTCTCTTTCTTTTAATGGATTAGCTTTGAAGTTTTGAAGAAATTGCATTTATTTATTTTATTTATTTATTTGTGTGTGTTGGTGTGTGCATGCCACAGCACACGTGTGGAGGTCAGAGGATATCTTGTGAGAGCATGTTCTCTCCTTCCACTAGGTCTTGGTAATCAAACTTAGTTCATCAGACTCCTGGCATGAGCCATCTTGCCAGTCCTGTTTCCTCTTCTTCTCCTTCTCCTCCTTCATCCTTTAAGAAATTGTTTCAATGTTTCTATTGTTTTGAGAATTTCATGCATAATTCTTTACATAATCCCCACCCCTCTGTCCTCCCCTCACTTGCCTCACATCCCCTCCCTAAATCCCCTCTGAATTTCCTGACTTCCAATTATAATTGTTACATATATGTGTATACACATAGATACCTACTGAGTCCATTTCTGGTGATAGTATGTACCTGTGTTTAGGGCTGACCACTTGGAACTGAATAATTTATCAGGGAGCTCATCCCTAGGGAAAACAGATTCTTCCTTTTTCAGTAGCCATTCATTTTTAAAAGATTTAATTTTTGATGAGCAGTGAGAGGTACAGTTGTCTGTAAATATAAGGATACATATTTAGAATTCAGTAAGAAATTAATTGCTTTGGTCTAGGGAAGTGACAGAAGTAGGTTCTTCTCTAGGGTCTATGGCCTCTCTAACCATGTTTATTTGGCTATGTTTACAGTACCATACATTAATTCCCTCCTATTTAATGGACCCAAAGTCCATGTAGACACCGTGGCTTCTTTTTGCAGTAGATGGAGATGATTATGATGATAACTGGTCAAATGCAGAGATTAAGTGTCTATTAGATGCCTAGCCCTAAGTGATACATCTATAACTCCATGCCCAGAGCTCAGGTAACATCATGAAGAGGGGCTGGGGATGGTGGAAAGAGTGTGCTATTTACATGCATTTTAGACATGGTAGGGAAGCTGTACTAGAGAAATCTCCATGGTATGGCAGTCTATTAAGATCTGCATAATGGAAAAACCAGGTGATATGCCAAGGCAGATGAGAGAAATTTCACAGGGTCTCATCCCTGAAGATGAAGACCTTCAGGCTGTCAATGGATGTTGAGGGAGGAGAATCAGTTTTTTCCTAGGAACAAGCTCTCTGAGAGGTTATCTAATCCCAAGTAGATAGCCCTCAGGTACATCTGAGCACCAATAAAAGGACTCAGTGCATTATATATATATATATATATATATATATATATATATATATATACATATATATGTATATATTATATATATACATATATATATTTGTAACTAATAATCAATGAAGAGGACAAGAACTTGAAGAGAGTAGGGGGCATGGGAGGAGTTGATGGAGGACTGACAGGAATGGAAAAAAAGTATTCTGCTTTTATTTACTTGTATGTACATGTCTATGTGTTGGTTTTTACATGTGCCTGAGGATGCTGCAGTGGCCAGAAGAGGATGTTGCATCCCCTGGTCCTCTGGAAGAGCAGCCAATACTCTTAACCACTAAGCTGCCTCTTTAGCCATTGTGACTACTTCCTAACATCTTCTTCTTCAGTTCAAGGAGGCCTGCCCTTTGGCTAATGCTGTCTTGGCTTGGTACAGTGATGGACGCTGTTACTTTTCATTTTCTCAATTTAACTGAAAAATTTTTACTCAATAGAATGTGTGTAAGCACAGTATTTTTCCTTTTTAATGATTTATCCCTCAGGAAGGAAAGTTTGTCAAGTTGCTAGCATAATTGTTACTGTGATTTTGTTGTTTAAACCATTGGAGTATTTACTCAATTCATACTGTCAAGTTCTAATTCTTTTTTTGTTTTATTTTATTGTTTTGAGACAGGGTCTCCCTGTAGCTCCAGCAAGCCTATAGACCAGGCTGGCCTTGATCTCACAGAGAGCCTCCTGCCTCTGCTTCCTGAGTGCTGAGATTAACAGCTTGTGTCACCATGCCTGGCAAAATTATTTATAAACTTTAAAAAAATTGTTTAACACCTTATTGTAGAATCTACCTAATATTTTCTTACTTCTCTTGTCTAGGGTGAAGTAAACAAAATCCATTTTCCTTCCATCCCCAAATGAAAGAAATATGTTATAAATAAACCATGTAAATAAATGTAGTACTTCTAGACACTTAGCTGTGATGTTTTTGATATTTGTTTCTAAGGCAGAATTTTACTGTGTAGCCCTGGCTGGCCCCAACTCCCAATCCTCCTGCCTCAGCTTGAGGGCTGAGATTATGGGCATGTACCACTATACCTGACTTGCTCTGAATTTTCTCTTCTTTTCTTTTTTCCTTTTGACAGGGTCTCCTGTAGCCCCAGCTGGCCTGGAACTAGCCATGTAGACCAGGCTGGGCTCGATCTCATAGAGATCCGCCTGTCTCTGCCTCCTGAGTGTTGAGGACTGGCACCTAGTGACTGGCATCTGAATTTTCAATAACATTATGTCTCTAATATGTATGAATAGTAAGATTGAGGAATAAAATCTGTAGGCCTAAAAGCAACACCAGACTACTCAGAATGTCTGGTGATAAGAATTAATTTGTATCCAATATTTCCTTGAGTGGAAATCTTCTTATGTCTGTAAAGTCCCAAGTGGGAAATATGTACACTGTCTTGTATGATCAAATATGATGAGAGCTAATATGGAAAAGGCCTGGACTGCATAGACAAATAACCTTTTCTCTGATACATGAAGAACACAAAACAGCGCATCATCATGGCATAAACAGGCAGAGGAGTGAGACTCTTCAGTATCACAGAGCTGCATTTCAGTTCTTGCCTCTCTTTACTTAAATAGCATTGAGCTTTCACAACCTCCCCTTGTCTTATTTTTGCAATTAAATGAAAAACAAAAGCTTTTCAGAGTAAGAAAAATGTGTGACCTGTATGTTTAAAGACAGTGGAGGAAAGAAAGTTCTATGTGTCTGCACAGAATTCAGGCAGCCTTCAAAGAGAAGAAAGCCAAGGTGAGGCGCTTTTGGGGTGAAGAGGCGTGCTTTCCTTGCATACTGTTTACAAGGTGAAACTTCTAGTGTTTGACTGAGCACATATAGATTAAGGGGGTATTTTTCCCCTGATTCTTCCTTTAAAATATATTGTTTTTTACACCCTAATTTAAACAATAATACAGTCCAAAGGAGACAATGCGGAGAACGAAGTTGAAAATGAAGAAAATCTTCCATATTCTTTTTATCCAAAAATATCATTGTTAATTCATTGTTTGTTCTGAGGCAGTCTCTTGTAGTTCATGCTGGCCTCGGACTCACTGTATATTGACAGTTGCCAAAATAATACTACATAATAAATTTCTTAAATCTTCAGCAATTTACAAGAAGTGTGTATTCTCAGAGGTCTGTGAGTCAGTAGGACTGATTTGGCTGGGTTCAGGTGGTTTGGGCTTCAAGCAACAGGTCTAGAGTGGGTCCACTTCAGGTGGTGTGTTTAGGAGCTGCACCTGAGGAGAAGAACTCTCATTTTCCATTGAAATGAACGCTGGCCATATAGACTGGGTGAGGTGAACTAGAACAGCAATAATAAGCTAATAATTATAGAAACTCAGGTTTTATTTCACTATTTTATTCCTGCTATGATATGAATGTGACTCTCCAAAATACTGGGGTTAAAACTTAAAGGCCAATATGACACTGTCAAGAAGCAGGCCTTTAAGAGGGCTTAGGCATGGGATCATAAAAGAGGCTTCACATAACTCTCAGCTCCTTTGCCCTTCTATTACCCATAATGTGAGGACACCTGCCACCCCCTTGTGATGTGGTAGCCGGCTCTAGTCTGAAAGCAGAGTAGCTTTCCTCATACACTGAAATGAACACATTTTTGATCCTGGCCTTCCTGTCCCCGCAGAACTTAATAACTGAATTTATTCTTTATAAATAACTGTCTGAGGTATTTTGTTACAGGAACACAAATGTCCATTTGGGTGTTTATCTGTTTCTCTGAATGTGTGTATGTGTGTGGTGTGTGCACACATGTGCAAGTGTGGAGGACAGAGGTTGATGGCGGGGTGTCTTCCTTGATCACTCTCCACCTTATATATAAGGAAGCCTCTCGTTTAAACCCCCTGCTTCAGACATATGGCCTTTGCCTCCCTTGAGTGTTGGGATTACAAGTGGGCTACCATCCCCAACTGGCAATTACATGGGCCCTGGGCATTCAAACTCAGATCCTCATGCTTGCACAGTAAGGGCTTTACCTGCTGAGCCATCTCCCTAGCCCTTATGTTTCAAACTTTATACAATAATGAGTTAAAATTTATCCAGAATACTACTTTACTATCAAAAAATTCTTGGGGGAGAGGTGCCAAAATAGCTCAGCAGCCTGATGAACCCACCTAAAGGCAGGAGAGAATGAACTCTATAAAGTTATCCTTTGGCATACACTTACACACATCATGCATGCACGTACATCAATACAAAAACAGGAACACCCGATTGTTTATTTACTTAGACTGAATTTCGCTATGTAGCTCATGCTAGCCCCAACTAGAGAGCTTCCTGCTGCTCTGTAGGGGATGGGGCCACAGCACTACAGGTTGGGCCACCCTGCCTGCTCTTGAGGAAACAGCCTGTTTTCTGGACCTTCTCTTGGTATCACCGCTGGAATTCTCCGTCTCAAGCGTCATGGCACCTCCAGCAGCACCTCCAGCAGCACAGTCCTCAGTCTTGCCTGCTGGTGTATGCTGACCTCTAGAACCTCTCCCCATTTCAGGCTCTTCCTAGTGCTGTATCTTCAGACATCTCCCTCCTCTTTGCCCTCCCTTTCTCCTCTCTAAAGATTCAAATACATTCCAAGTTCCCAGACTACCTCTCTCCCTTCCCCCACACCTCCGCCCTGTTTGGGAAAGCTTGTGAAGTCTCTTTTCAGACTCATAATCCTTTGCATTCCTAAACTGTCATGATGGACTTCAAGCTCATCACTGTATTTCCCTATTAGGCACAAAAGAAAAGAGAGAGACAGAGAGACTGGGGCTAGGATGGGGAGATCAGGAAAGAGCTCAACAATTAGATTCCTTATTGTCTGTAGAAAACTTTGGGTGTGTGCTTGTTCAGTGACAGGAAGTATCAGTAATATTTCATGCCACCACCCTAGAAAGTGCAACTTGCCAGCTCCCTGTACTGTAGTAGAGCCTTCTAGGTCAAAAACTAGTGTATGCCTTTGCCCCAGACGCTCTGCTCTATTAGCCAATATACATTTTAAGATGCAGACCTAATTATGCCTCTTTCCTGCATAAGTCCATTAAAGAATGGCTTTCCATTACCCTGAGAGAGAAAAAAATAATCTCCCTTTGTCCTCAAGGCCCTGCTGAATGGCACGTGCCCAGCCTTTCAGCCGCGGCTGCTGTTGCCTTCATCTTTTGGTTACTCAGCTGCGGTTTCTGTGCCTGTGTGCCGAACCTGCTCAGTAGACTACCTCCTCCACGCCATCGTCTCAGGCTGACCCCTAGGTGGCATGTAAACCCATTTTTGGCCTGAGAAATTCCTCCTTATTTTTCAGATACTAGATGTCAGTCCAGATTTTTAGGAATTCCACTTCCCAGCTGCCCAGAAACATTCCTGGTTTTGTTCCTAGAACCCACTGTGCCTATTTTTCAGAGCGACTTCATTATGTGTAAAATAAAGGCAGTAACGCAAACATTCTAACACAAGACAACTCAAAGATGTGCTTATTTGAAATTTTCATACTGGGGAAGGATGGGAAATTATTAAAAGGCTTTGTTTTCCATAATTAAACCATTATGCTTTAATATTAATAAGAGTAGAATAGTCTATAAGCTTTGTTAAAACTCTGCAGTCTATAACATACAATAATCCTGAATCTGAACCAAGGCATGTCACGTATTATTCATTGAAGTTGCCGGGCATGATGACATGTACATGTTAGGTGCTCAGAACCGAGGCTGCAGTGAGGTCCATGATGCAGCACGAGTGAGCACTTCCAGACACATCCGGATAGATTATGCCTTTGATCTAGAATTAATTTTTGATCACTGTGCATTCAGAAACCTTTTTACTGTTCCGGATTTTCACAACCTCCACATTCAGTTACACAACCTGACGAACAGTTTAAGAAGCCAAGCCCTAGAAAACTCCTGTCTTGTAATGTCTCTGAATGGGAAGATTAGGAGGTAAAATTGGGAAACCCTACTCAGATCTTTCTGGCTTCTCTGCGAGATCTGCCTGCCTACAACATTTACCTATTTTGTTCAGCTCTGCAGGACCATAAATTTTATAAGAACAGGCCTGTACAAAGGGCAGAGGAATCAGGAAGTGGGCGGAGTCTATTGTCACCCAAGAGTGACTAGGTTATTTAAGTAAGAGGAAGTATCAGCAAGCCCACACAGTTGTGGATCTAAAAGCATCTTCTAACTGCTCACGTACTCAACGTTGGATTTGGGGGGAAATCAGATATACATTAAACTTCAAAGACTAATTCAAGGTTTGGGGATGTAGCTCATTCATAGTAGTACTTGCCCAGTAAGCCTGAGGACCTGGGTTCGATTTCTCAAACCAATAAGTAAATAAGTGAATAAAGGCTGCATATACAACTTAGTGGTAGAACATTTGCCTAACACATGTGAGGTCCCAGGCTCAGTTTCTAAGATTGAAATAAATAACCCGATAATATATACTCTCCATCTGCATTCATCAATTGCTGACATTTTTGTGCTCTCTCTCTCCACATACATTTTTTTAACTGAATCTGTATATCTCACAAGCTATCGCCTAAGAACAGTACTATTTCTACTTAACCATGGTACGATTGTTTACACTTATAGCTTAACATTGATGTAATAACATTACCTAATACATGGACCATATTTAAATTTTTCTAATTTACCTTAAAGTTTTCTTTACAGCTATTTTAAAACCACATACCACATTGAATTGTCTTGTTTCTTTAGTCACTGACTCTAGAATAATCCCCATCCCTGTTTATTTGGAAGTGTTGTCTTGGTGTGATTTTTTTTCCCTGTTGCTATGATAAAATACTCCGACAAAAGCAACTTAAGGAAAAAAGGACTCATTTTGCTCACAGGTCCAGGTTACAGTCCACTGTAGGGGGAAGGCATGGTGGCAGGAGCAGCCGGATGTGTCACGCCCTCAATTAGAAGAGCACAGTGCATGCTAGTGCTCAGCTTGCTTTCTTCACTCTTATGATCCAGGATCCTATGCTTAGGGAATGGTGCCACCCACAATGGGAGGGTCATCCCAGGATTATCACGACCACTAATTGAGGGAGGGAGGATGTCTTTATTTTCATAAAATATTTCAGCTTGAGATAATGATAGAATTTCCAATAATTTCTGGCATGGTCCTAAACATACTTCTTCTATTTTGGACACTATATATATTTTTAAATGTATTATTTTTATTTTCTGTGTATTTCCTGCATGTATGTGAGTGCCCCTGTGTTGTACAATGCCCATGGGGGTCAGAAAAGGGTGTTGGATCTCTTGGAACTGGAGTTAAAGACAGTTAGCCACCATGTGGGTGCTGGGAATTGAACCCAGGTCTTCTTCAAGAGCAGCCATGCTCTTAACCACCGAACCATCTCCCCAGCCCTGGACTATATATATTTTTAAAAGGTTAATGTATTTATTATCTATGTGTATGTGTGTGTGCCTGCTTATGCTTATGTAAATCATGTGTGTGCAGGTGCCCTCAGAGGCCAGAAGAGATATAGGATCCTTTGAAACCAGAATTACAGATGCTTATAAGTCTCCTTACATAATACCTGAGAAGTAAACCCTGATCCTTTGAAAGAATAGTGTATTAGTTACTTTCTGTTGTGATAAAACACCATGACTGAGGCTACTTACAGAAGGAAGAGTTTATTTGGTTTCAGGTTCCAGAGGGATAAGAGTCCATCACTGCAGGGAAGGCATGGCAGGAGACAGCTGGAGCAGAAAGCTTAGCACTTATATTTTTAAGCAGGCACAGGAAACAGAGAGACAAATTTGAAATGGGCAAATGCTTAAAATGCTCTTGAAGCCCATTCCAAACAACTTGCTTCCTCCAATCAGGTTGTGCCTTTTAAACTTCACAAACCAGTGACACCAACTGGAGACAATGGGTTCAAACACTTGGAGCCTATGGGGAACATTCTCATTCTACCACAAGTGTGTGTGCACTCTTAACCACTGCACTATCTCTCCAGTCCTTGGATAAGGCAGCATTCTTAGCAATGATGATTATAAAATCATCAGTCAATCCTGAAAAGTGTTGAGGATGCTCTTCCTCCTGCAGGATCAAATATTCAATAAAGACTTAATTCTTTATGTAAAAACAAATAAGCACACCCATCTCAGTAATATGCTAATTTTATTTTGCCTTTAGTCCCAAGAGCTCACACAACAGGGAGTGCTTAATTTGTTGGAGTCTCTTCTTGGTCTCAGGGAAGGTCCCCAGTGGTTTATAGAGGGGAGAGTTCCTGCTCTCATCTCTTTACAGGTTGGCTGGGAAGAAGATACAGAACTCTGTAATTCCAGGCACAGTTCAGTGCAGGTGTTGCCATTCAATGATAATACTACCAAAACAATAAATTTGAGGTATATTAAGCTTAGTAGTAGCTGTTTTGATGGAGAGAGTGTGGTCTTTTTGTAATGTTTGCTATTTCCAGTTTATGTAGAAAGTATATTTTCTGAGTTAAAAACCCATAAACACAAAAGAATATTGGAAGAATACACCAACATCTGGAGTCTGTTCCTGTATTTATCTTCCTTTGAACCAAAGCCACACTCCCTTGATTACTCTACTTTTTAAATAAGTCTTGAAATTATACGTTGCTAATTCTCTAATTTTGTTTTTTTTTCAAAGGTGTTTTGGCTATTTGGGGTTTTCTGCATTTCCTTATGAATTTCAGTATTTGCCTGGAATTTTCTTCAAGAATTCTGATGACGTTTTGACTAAGATTGATTAGAACTATATATCAAATATTTTTATGTCTCCTGGTCAATGAACATTATGTATCTCCCTTTTATTGGTTGTTTTCAATTCTCTCCATAGTGTTTTATTATTTCAGATTCTGGGTCTTGTGCATTTTTTATAAAGATTATCCTTGCATATTTTGTTGTGTTGATGATATTGAAAATGGCTTTAAAAATTAAGTTTCTAATTATTCACTGACAGCATACATAAATGAGATTGATTTCTCTTTAATAATCCTATTGTTTTGTAATCCTACTACTGGGAATTTAAGGCCAGTCAGAGTTTAAGCCCTTCTATATTCCCCTACCAAAAGATCTTGAGGCTTGGCCTGGTACACACCCATAATCCAAGCATTCCGGATGCTAAGGCAGGAGGTTGTGGATTTGAGGGTAGCCTGGGCTACAGAGAGAGACATTCATTGCCCAACAAAACAAAACAAAAGAGTGGATCTTGACTTTTGTGTCAAATGTTTTATCTTTTTCTTTTTGGTTGTGCTAAGAATTGAACCCAGTGCATTGAGCGTGATAGACAAGTGTCTTACCACTGAGCTATAGCCCCAGCTCTGTTTATTTATTGATTTATATATTTTAATTTGTGGAGATAGAATGCAGTGATATAAATGGAATAGAAAGGGTTAAATGGGGTGGGTGGGGACTATGTGGGGAGCTTAGAGGAGGGCGTATGGAGAAGGGTAATACAGTCAAAGCCTACTGAAGAAGTCATATGGAAGCCTACTACTGCAGAAGCTTCTTGATAGATGATAGATGACAGATAGATGATGATAGGTAGATAGATAGATGGCAGATAGATAGATGATGATAGATAGATAGATAGATGATAGGAAATTCAAATACAAAAGCAGGTAGTAGTAGTGTGACCTCACAGGCGCCCATCGTCTGGCTCCGCAGTGTTAGCTCAGCAGCAGTCTCTTATTTCTGTCCCCACCCACGTTCCTTTCCCCATATTGTTGGTGCTTTTTTTTTTTTTTTTTTTTTTTTGTCTTTTTGAGACAGGGTCTTCCTC
Organism: Eospalax fontanierii; assembly: GCA_035773235.1. Lineage (NCBI taxonomy): Eukaryota > Metazoa > Chordata > Mammalia > Rodentia > Spalacidae > Eospalax > Eospalax fontanierii. Next base: position 71,093,387 of record CM069527.1, read on the forward strand.
TAACCCCAGTTGGCCTGGAACTCAATATGTAGACCAGTAGACCAGGCTAGCCTTGAACTCACAGATTCCACCTGCCTCTGCCTCCCAAGTGCTTGGATTAAAGGCATGCACCACCATGCTCAACCCCTCCAGATTGCTTTTACAAGTGCCTTAGGCATTGAATCACTTTATCACACCTCTTCCCAAAATATATGTTAAAAACGATGGTTCTTGGCATGTGGTCCCCAGACCTTCAGCATCACCACAGTCACCCGGAAACTTGCTGGAAGCAGAAATTCTTAGGCCTCAAGGAAATCCTGAACCAGAAACTCTGGGGTAAGGACCAGTGTCCTCTAGGGATTCTGATGCAATCTGATGACCTGGAACAACTGTGTCAAAAAGATAACCATAATGCAATTACCATATTTTTTTGAGATGGGCTTTCAGGTTGGTTTCAAACTCATGATCTTCCTGCCTCAGCCACCTGAGTACCGGGATTTGGGTGGGCACCCCCCCCCCCCCACCTAGCTATGACTTGTCTTTCACTTCTTTTAATTGTTCTCCATCCACCATCCAACCTCCTCCTTCCTTGCAAGTGTAAATATTGGGCCACTTATAGACTGTCCACATTCCGTATTTTTCTGGGTACAGCATTCAATCCTCTCCATATTCTTCTGTCCTCTGCATTTTCCAGAAATTGATAGTTGAATCATAGCAAGCGATAAGGCTAGTTGGAGGTACAGATTTTTTTCCCTCTATTTTGCTGACAACATTATTAGATAGAGTCCCTGGGTCTTTAAAAACTTCAAGCCAAACGTGATTCCAGTATTTGCACTGCAGGCCCTGCCTCAAACTTCCCACTTACAACATTTCTTCTGTTTCTATCCTCATGGACTCTGGACTGTTCCTAACCCAAGTTGAAAACCTGACTTGACTTTCCTTATGGCCTTCATCCAACATTCGTTCTGTATGCTACTTCTGGTAACTTCAGGTTGGAGCACAGAACAGGACAGAGCCATGCCTCCCAGCATCCTGCCTAGGTCCTCTTGATGCAGCCTGGCAGCACCTGCAGAGCTATCCTTCAACTCTAGGCCTGCCTGTGGGAGGAGGACAGATAATCACTCCTGTGGTCTCCCCAAAGAAGCTCCCCTCTGCAGCCCTGGAGTCAGGCCATGGCAGCTTTGAGTCTCCAGGGTTCCTGTGTCTGAGGGTAAAGTCACCTTCATCCTGAACTCTGCAGAGCCAGACTTCTCCTCCTAATCCCTTACTGGAAAGCCAATCAAACCACTGCCCTGTCAGTTAATTCCAGAGGCAAGCCAATTGGAGCTTCCCAGAGAAAGCTACACAAGAAAATGCAGTCAAACAGGTTTCAGTGTCTGGAAAGTCTCTGTAATTTAAATAAGAGGAAAACCACAAATGGTCTATCTAGTCAAATACCAAGTTTTAGCCACTAAATAAAATCCTTTCAATCTCTCTCCCTCCAATTTTTGAAGTTTGTTTGGGGGTACAGTGTAGATTGATGAATTCCCTTGTGACCTGAGACTTAGAAACTCTTCTATATTATGGGGTAAACTTTCTCTTGTTTCTCTTTTTCCTTAAATAGTTTAAAAAAAAAAAACGGTGGTCCTGTGATATTATTCCCACGAGAGGCACTTCTTAGACCCTAGTCATGCTTAGACCCTAGTCATGCTTTGTTCCTTGTGATTGGATGACTAGGTTCAGGATCCCAAGTGCTTCCTTTGCACCATGGAGCTGCTGGCTCAGGGCCATTCTTTGTGTTATGTTTGTTGATTTGGGTGCTTGTTACAAAGATGTGTTCGCTGGTAAAAATTCACTGAATGATATGCAGATGACCGGTGTACTTTCCTGTATACACATCGAACAGTGAGGTGTATTGTTTTATTTTGAGGGGGTCTTACTAGAGACCTCACTATGCAGACCAGACTGGCTGTAACTCTCAGAGATCTTCCTGCCTCTATCTATCATGGGTTTGCACAACAAACCCTGGCAGCAAGGGTTTAAAGGAGCTGAAGAATCTCATACCTACTAACACTACCTACCATTGTGATTATTTTTTTAAACCTGTCTCCAGTGTTCAGTGGATTAACATGCTGTATATGTAGACTATGAGAACAGAGTACAGCATATGTCTTGGTATGCAGCCCAATATACCATCTAGATTGTGTGAGTATATGCTCTAATGTTTCTGCAGTGAGGAAAATGCTTAGCCACATACTTCTCAGAATATAGTCCTGTTAAATGGTGTAGGATGGTGCATGCTATAATCTAACAAAAAGTGAAGAAAAAAAGAATCAAGTTAGTCCCCCACTTGAATGGGTGATGTTAATAACACAAAAGGCTGTTCCTAACAGGAAACAGGCAGTTTATGGGGAATCCCTGTACCTTCCTCTCAATTTTCCTGCAAGTCAAAAACTGTTCCAAAAACGGTCTTCTAAAAATTGTAAAAATAATTTTCCTTTTTAAATTAAAAATAAGGCTGGTGAGATGGCTCAGTGGGTGAAAGGTGTTTACTACCATGCCTGATGAACTGAGTTTGATCCTCAGGACATAGCAAAAGGAGTGAACAAACTCCTGAAAATTGTCTTCTAACCTCCATATGCACACCATGACATGTAGGTGTACACACACACACACACACATAACACACACACATACACAACACACAAATAAGTGTAATTTAAAAAATTGTAGGGCTGGTGAGATGGCTCAGTGGTTAAGAGCACTAGCTGCTTTTCCAGAGAACCTGGGTTCGGTACCCAGCACCCACATGGAGGCTAACAACCATCAGTAACTCCTGTTCTAGGGGATCTGACACCCTCTTTTGGCCTCCCAGGTACTGCTAAATGTGGTACACTTATAAGGAATCAAAAACACTCATACACATAAAAATAAATAAAATACATTAAAAATTTATTTGTATATTATTTTTACTGCAGAAAATGTATAAGATTCAAAGTATTTTATATGATTAAATGCTAAGCTCATATCTCAACTATCATTAGGATCCTCTGAAAATTTTAACAGAAGTAAAAAGGGAGATGAAGAGAAGGAAGGAGGGAAGGAAGGAGAAGGTGGGGAGAGAGGAAATCTGTGTCAGGAACAAATAAAAGAAAGACACACCATATAAAGTAATCATTATCACTAAGGACAAAAGCTAAAGATGATCTTGTTTTCATGCCCAAGCTAGTGTCAGTTACTTGGCACTGGAAGGAAGGAAATAAGGGCAGCAGTGTTGTGTGCAAACACAAAGATGCTTGTTGCCTTTGTTAGCCTGACACACATTCCCTCTCACAAACCCAGCTCACAGATTCTTCCTTGTTCCCCAACTGCAAAGCCTCATCATCTCAGTTTCATCCTGTTTCTAGCAGTGCTACTGACTACAGGGTCCACTTGAGATTTTAGTCTTCAGGGTTGTGTTCCAGGGTCTAGGCTCCCAGGGTCCTTTGCTGTTGCTGCCAGTAGTAGGAAATTACCTGTTAAATATCCTGCCTGGCAGGAAGCTCTTTGCTGTTTGTAAGTGTTGTCTGTGAGACCAGATGCCTTCCAGACGTTCCGTATGTCCCCTCTCTCTTACTCTGACCTTCTGCTTTTGTGAAATCAGGTTTTTTTTTTTTTTTTCCCCAGCTATATTAAGTATACTTGCTATTCAGGGACCATCCATGATGGATCTTCTCAAGATCTAGATGATTCGAACCAACTTGATAGATTTCTTTTAAAATTAGCCTCAATGCTGATGAGGTAACTGATCTACTAATTCTAGACGTTATATCATTTGACTGTTTTTCCACAACCAATAATATGTCGTGAGCTGTAATTCTGCAGAGGCAAAAATTTAATCTTGTGCCTTTAGGAGTGAGTTAGATGAGAAAGCTTTTGATAGCTATCTAGAGTGTAAGTCTCTAGGGATGCTCAAGAATGGAGTGATCCCATTCCAGAGTTGTCTGGACCCAGGGCAAGCTGAGGGACTGCAGTAAGTCAAGAGCTGCGGTGGACAGACAAGTCCAGACACAAGGGGGAAGCAGTAGGATTGAGAGTCAGAGGAGGAGACCAGATAGAAATGCAAGAGTGGAGAGTGGGAGGGGCCTCGGCTCCTCTGCTCTTCCTCCCTCACTGCCTTCATTTACTTCTATTTCCCCAGCTGCACTCTGACCTCTTGGGCTAATAAATTCAACCATGGGTTGTCCTTATTTGGATGGGATGTTTCACTGTCAATAAAACGCTGTGTATCCAAACTCTAACTTCTTTTTGATTTTTTCTGTGTATATAGTGTATGTGTATGATATGCATACACACGTATGTATGAATACACATGCCTGTGTATACATGTGTAGAGGCCAGAGAACGTCAGGTGTCCTGCTTTATCAGTCTCTACTTTCCTCCCTCAAAATGAGGATCTCTCACTGAATTCTCCTATCTCTGCCCCTGAGAGTGCAGGGGTTACAGGCATCCGTAACAATACCTAGTTTTTTATGAGGATGCTGGGGACCCGAACTGATATTCTTATTCTTGCACAGTAAGTCTAGAGCCATCTTTCCAGCCCCAAATTTCAACTTCATTTGGCTTTTTTATTAATGAGGAGCAGGGCAAATGCCTTTGTTGAATTTTCAAACACTGGCAGAGCACATGTTTTGCTTGCAGCATGCATAGGCATGCAAAGTAGAGAATAGTGAGGTCATCGTGCATTGGAGATCACAGGTGTTTAGCCAAGCTCACTTACAACCTGGGTGATATCTTCCAAGGTGGGAGGCTTCATTGAGATTAGAAATCTGTGTGTCTTAGAACTTTGAAACTGTAGCAATAGTTAAAACCAAAAATCAGCTGTGGAATCTAGGTACCTCTGTATGTAGAATTCATAAAACTGAATCTTAAACTGCCTTGATGATTTTAATCATAATGAAGTCCGCACCTCCTGTCTACATTCCTTCTTGTTTACGCAGACATCTGTTTCCCTGTGCCTTATGGCTCAATCTTTCCTCCCACCTTCCAATGGCATTTGAAGTCATCCTTGATTTGTTTTCCCTCTCCCTCATCCCTCATCCCTTATAGCTCATCACTCATTAAATATTGACATTCTTTTTATTCTTAGTATTGCCCTGCTATATACCAAAACAAACACTTGAGGGTTTTGTCTATAAAATGTATATCCGTTTTCTATTGTTACACAAGAAATGACTACAAACTTAATGGATTTTATATAACACCTATTTAATGGCTCATGGTTTACTTGGTCAGTGATCTGCCATGGTGTGGCTGCCTCATCTGACAGTATCAGGTATCAGGAGCTGAAATCAAGGCATTATCCAGGCAGAGATCTGTGGAGGCTCTGGGGAAAATCTGCTTCCTGCTCATTCGGCTGGAACTGAGTTTGTAGAATTCAGCTCTGCTGGATATCTCTGACTTTATCTCTGAGACCAGTTGGACAGCACTGTCTTCTTTCATAGGAGACAGGTGAGTCAGCCTCGCCTGGGTGCTTGTTTTATTTCTAGTGTGCTAGGAAATGAATTAGGGACCTTAATTTTATGGCTTTATCACAATACTTAGATAGGTGCTTGGTAATTACTGAAAGAATTTTTTGGCTACAATGGTTAATTTCATGTGGCAACCTTGACTGGGTCACAAGGCATCCAGGTATTGGTCATACATTATCCTGAGTAGTTTTTTCACATATATGTGTGGTGTCTGTACATATGTGTATTCATGTTTGCATGTGTGTGGGCACATGTGTACATGTAGATGCACATGCGGTTGGTGTGAGGAATCTTCCTGGAGGACTCTTCCACCTTATTTTTTAGAGGCAGTTAAACTCAGAATTGGGCACCAATATATCTAGTCTTGCTAACCATCTTGCTCTGGGAATCTTTGCCTTGGGAACCTGGAATACAGGTGAACTGACACGCCCACCCGGCATTTACATGGCTTCTAGGGATCTGAATTCCCGTCCTTCTGCTTTCACAGCAAGTACTTCAACCACTGAGCTGTCTCCCTGGTTCAGTTAAAAAATTCTTATATATAATTTAATTTGTGTGTATATGTGCTTATATGTGTGTGCAGGTGCATGTGTGTAGGTCAGAGATGAATGTCGATCAGAGGTCACTATCACTTCTGTACCTTATGTTTTTGAGACAGAGTCCCCGAACTTTGAGCTCTTTGATTACTTTGATGAGTGGGCCAGCAAACTCCAGGAACCCTCCCGTACCCACCTCCCCACTGATGGGGTTCAGGTGTGGGTTATTACTAGATTTTTATGTGGGAGCTAAAGATTCAAATTTAGGTCCTTGTCTTATATGGCAAGCACTTTACCAACTCTTATAGTTAGCTTCAGATGCCAATATGACACAGCCCAGAGTTATCTAGGCAGTCTCCTGGAGAATTGCCTCAATCAGACTGACTATAGGGTTGTCTGTGGGGGCATTTTCTTAATTGTTGATTGATGTAGGAGGGCCAGCCCACTGTTTGCAGTGCCGTCCCTGGGACGTGGTCCTGGGTGTAAGGTGTGAATGAGACCCCCAACAGTTTCGGACTCTGGAAGAAACCTGGAGCTAGAGCTTATCTAAGCCTTGCAAACCGGTTCCAGATCCCAAATTCCTTGGCAGATAAGCAAGGAATTCACGAACAGCTCTGGAAAAGGACTACTTACTGGCCAGAAGCTTGCCTGAAACATCAATCAGATGTCATGGCAACCCCCCTCCCCTAAAAGCCAGGAGGGGACTGAAGGTTTAAAAAGGTTTTGAGGACTTGGACAACGGGCTTGTGCTTCTGCTTCTGCTGCTTGTGCTTCTGCTGCTGCTGGTGCTGATCACCCCAGCCCGGTTCCCTGGAGCCCCAGCCCCAAGATGGGGGTGAGGGGCTAGCCTCCCCCATCTCTTCGGGGAGGCTAGCCCCCAAGGGAGGCTAGCGTTTCTCCACTCGTGGGTGCGGAGGAGCTAGTCCCATCTGGTCTTCTCTCAATAAAGTCGGGTCCTGTTAGCTGCCAGCGGAGTCCGGTCCCTTCTGTCTGCTGCGTCTCTGGAACCCTGAACCTGACACTGGGTTGTATAAGAAAGCTGGCTGACCAGGAGCCAGAGGGAGCAAGCCAGTGAGGGCGTTCCTCCATGGTTTCCTGCCTCTGCTCCTGCTAGAGTGTCTGCCCTGACTTCCTGCAGGGATGATGTTACCTGAAGTATGTAATGAAGTACACCCTTTCCTCCCCAAGTTGCTTTTTGGTCATGGTGTTTACCACAGCAACAGAAAACTAACTAGAGCACCAACTGAGCCGTCTCCCCAGCCCCTAAATATCTATTTTTAATGGACATATATAATCTTTGTACTTATGGAGTTTAGTATTATAATTTAACACACACACACACACACACACATATATATATATATATATATGTGTGTGCGTGTGTGATATGTGTGCGTGTGTATATATATATATATATATATATATAACATATAATGTCCAAATCATAGAAATTGGTATTCCCATCCTTTCAAATATTGAAGTGTTAATGTATTGTAAACCTTCAAACTCTTTTCTTCTAGGTATTTAGAAACACGATGAATTATTATGTAGCTAACCCTACTGTGCTACGGAACATTAGAATTTCTTCCCTATATTTCTGTGTTTTGGTGCCCATTATCCATCCTATCTTCCCTCCCACCTGCTCATCCCAGCCTCTAGTGAACTTTATTCTATTCTCTACTTCTGTGTGATTAAAATTTTAGCTTCTGCAAATGAGTGAGAAATTATAGTATTGATCTTTCTGTGCCTGACTTGCTTCATTTAACACGATATTCTCCTCTTCTCTCCATGTTGCTACAAATGATGGGATTTTATCACCAGTGATGGAATAATACTTCATTGTGGTCTGTAGATATTGCATTTCCCTCCCTCCCTTTCCCTCTTCTCCTTGCTTCTTCAAGTGCTAAAGATTGAACCTGGAACCTTGTAAGTGTGTGCCACAGTGATCTGCTTCTCCGGCTATCCTGTGTTTTCTTCACTCATTCATCTGCTAGTGGAAGCTCAGTTGATTCCACATCTTGGCTACTGTGCACAGTGCTTATCAGCGTGGGATGCATAGGAGTGCAGGCAACTCTTCAGCATGCTGATTTCAATTCCTTTGACTATGTACTCAGTTGTGGGATTGCTGGCTCATGTAGCTGTTTCTAAGTTTTTTGTTTTGTTTTGTTTTGTTTTTTGAATCTCTATACTGTTTACTGAAATGACTGAATTAATGTACATTCTCACTAACAATGTAATGGTTCTCCTTGTCTGCATTCCTGTTAGCCATTTTTCCTTCGTTTTTTGGTTATTTTGATAACAGGCACTCTGAATTTGGTGAAATGATAATTATCATTTCCCCAATGCAATAATGTTGATATTGAACATTTTTTTCTGTAAACTGTTGGCTACTTGTATATCTTTTTAAAAATATTTTTTATTATTTTCATTTTATAAGTGTATTGTGTGCATACATGTAACTGCACCCATGTTGTGAAATGTCCATGGAGGTCAGAAGAGGGCATTAGATTCCCTGTGAATGGTTGTTAGCTGCCATGTGGGTGCTGGGAATCGAACCTGGGTCCTCTGCAAGAGCAGTCAGTGCTCTTAGCTGCTGAGCCATCTCTCCGGATGTGTATCTCCTTTTGAGTAAGCTCTTTTCACTAATTTGCCCACCTTTTAATTGAAGTTTAAAAAATTTTCTTTCATAGTCTGGATATGAATTCATTTGTCTGGTGAATATTTGGCAAGTAGATCTTCCATTTCTGTAGGTCGACTCTTAACTCTTGTTTCCTGCATGGATGCTTTTTAATGAATTTAACACTTACAGCGACAGCCTGACTAATGCAGATTGCCTTCCATTGCACAGGCAGGCTTTCATATGGTGTACTCACTGAACATTTGTTCCTGCATAGCTCCTCCTCCTTTAGACAGGTTGTCTGTAATTTGTCCTTTCCTCAGTCATGGCTGCCCTGATCACTGGAATAAAAGCAACATCTCTCTTCTCCACCATCTTCTCTCTCTTCTGCTTTTCTTCCCAGCACTTATCACTACATGATCCCCCCCATCTGGTGTGTGTGTGTGTATTCATATTATTTCTGACTTCTTGTCCCTTCTACTTAGGATGCCAGTTCTTGAAAAAAGGGACTTTGTATTATCTACTTCAGTATTCTGTAACTGGAGTAGTACTTTGCACTTAGTAGGTACACATGCATGCTTTCCGAATCAGTGACCAGATATGGCTCCTTTATTTCTTTGTGACATTCATTTTTCTAAATGCTAAAATAATATAATTTAGTAGTTTCAGCTATTACAATGAAACCATATAGTTTTTATATTTTCCATGCATCTTAATTCTTTTTTCTTACCCACAACTCTACTGGTGAATGACATTAATGCAGGCCTAGGGGAACACTTCTCAATGGTGTGGTGTGGTACAGACACATAGCTGTGCAAATCAAGTCACAGTTTTAACTTTTAATAGCCTCAGCAAATGGGCATTTTTTGATGGCTTATCATATCATTTTTTGGTGCTAATAAATACAACTGAATGACACTGCAACATTCAGAAGGGTTGAAGTCTCATGTAAAGAGCAAGTGATAGGTTTCAGCAGAGGAATTCCTTCAAAATGACCCATTCAACCAGCTGCTAGGCTTTGGGCACAGCAGGATTCAATGTGATATTCAGGAATCTTCTGGGGGCTGAGGTACAACCACTTCTTGTCAGCATGATTGAGAAACATAACTTTCAACACAGTAGTGTACTTGAGGCCAACTGCTTTGGCTCTCCAGCCTGTAACTTCCTAATGTCAAGTAAGTGAAACAGCCAGTTCTCAATGTACTGACACTCACCCTGTGAAGATGTTTGCAGACTGAGTCAGTTTCTATAGAATCTCCATGGCCTCACACTTTAGGTTGCCAGGGAAGAGAATGCACAGCAGCTTATTAAAATAGAAGCAACAGCCTAACTGAGACATAATTGAGAGCTAAACTTTGGAAGAAGGTAATGCAATTGAATGTACACTTCATATGCAACCAATTCTAGTTAACGTGAAAATAGCAACGTCAATCCAAATCATAATCAGGGGGCTGAGAGATAACTAAAAGGGTAATTTTTATTTATTTTTAACTGTATGATTTTCATAAAACTCTTGCTTGGATACATCTATAACAGGTTTCTCCTGAAATGTCTTTGTATAAATATGTATAAAATTCTATTTTGATTTATTTATTTTTATTTTATGAGTATGAGTGTTTTGCCTGCATGTCTGTGTGTGCCGCATGTGGGCAATGCCAGCAGAGGCCAGAAGAGGGCATGAGATCCCCTGGAACTGGAAGTTTGTGAGCCACCCTGTGGTGCTGGGAACCAAATCTGGCCCTCTACAAGAACAGCCAGTGCCTTCAACTGCTGAGCCTTCTGTCTGGCCCTGCCATTTTGGTTTTGAAATTGTTAGGAAAAAAAACAAACAAACAGTCAAACCAAGGTATCAAATAAAATCAATCTCTACACAGATTTTGGTGACCAAAGGTGCATGTTTAGGCCCAAGTTCTATTAATCAGGAGATAGGATCATAAGGAAGTCACTTAGATTTCCTGAAGCTTTGCTTCCTCAGCAATAAAGTGGAGTTTCTCATATTTACGTATTCAATCACTTGTGAATATCAATAATTTGAAAACACTTTGAAAGATACTTCACAATTAAGGATTATGAGTCAGGCATAATGGTGCATGCCTATATTTCCAGCACTTGAGAGGCAAAGGTGGAGGACCAGGAGTTCAAGGCTAGCCTTAGCTATGTGAGACCCTTTATCAAAAAAAACCAAACCAAACCAACCAATGAAAAAACAAACATGCCTTATAATTTATTTTTTATAAGAAATGGGTGCCAGGGCTGGAGATATGGCTTAGTGGGTGAAGGGCTTATTGTGAAAGCATGAGGACCTGAGTTTGGATCCCTAGTACATATGTAAAAAGTCAGGTGTATTAGCCTGTACCTGTAATCCCAGTGCTTGGAGGCGAAGATAGGAGAATCTGGTGACTCTCTGGCTAGTCAGTCAAGCCAATTGGTGAGCTCCAGGTTCAATGAGAGACACCATAGTGATAGAGTAAGACATCTGATGTTGATTTCTGACCTGCACATAAGCACCGATGGGCATGTGAAACCTCAACAAACTGAAAAAAAAGAAGTGGACACCTCTTTTGAAAAGGAAAGAGGCATCTTATATTTATTTAAAACCTTAGAATAAGACATAAAATAAATATAGAAAACCAAATAACTCACATTTTTATATGTATATATGCATGTAAGTACACCTATATATTTGCATACATATCTACACATATACATACTCATACACACAAATACATATACATATAATTTTGATGTAATTGATGTTTTCAGACAAGATATCATTATATAGCACAAGCTGACCTCAAACTCACACTTCTCCTGCCTCAGTCTCCAAATTTGGAATTATAGGCATGAAATACCACATGGGTGTGCATATATATATTTTCTGGCTTCTTTTTTAAAAAGTTTGGTCAATTCTAAGTTTCTTACAGATAAATTATAGAGAAAGATGTTCAGTTAAAACAGAAAATAATGGAACTGAGACTGCACCAAGGTTGATGGAGAGATTGTTTATCATTCATGAAGCCCTGAGTTCAAGGCCAGTCTGGGCTACATGAGATCATGTCTTTAAAAAATAAGCAAGGGCCTGGAAGATGGCTCAGCAGTTAAGAACACTGGTTGCTCTCAGAGGACCCAGGTTTGGTTTCTAGCATTCACATGATGACTAACAATCATTCACAACTCCTGTAACAAGGGATCCAACACTGTCTTCTGGCTTCTGTGGGCATTGCATGCATGTGGTGTACTTATACACATGCAGGCAAAACACCCAGACACAGAAAATAAAAATACACAAATGAATGAAAAAACAAACAAAACAATAAAGTTCCAAATTAGCTTCTCTGGGTTTATTTAATAAGCACAGCTAGCGAGAGGGGATTGTGGTACGCGCAGATATGAAAAACCAGAAGATTAATTATACAATTTCCCTTGCACTTGAATATTTTTCAAAAGTGAGTTAAAATTTTTAATATTGATACAAAAGTTATTATTTATTCAAGTTTATTAAGTCCTGTGGTTTGACTGTGAAATGTCCCCCAGGGGCTCACAGGTTTGAACACTGGATGTGCTGATGCTGATATTCAGGAAGGTTATGGAACTTCTAGGAACTGGTGCCTCACTGGAGAAAGTGGGTCATGGGGGGTGGACTTTGAAGCATCTCTATTCTCTACTTTGCTTTCTCAGTACAGATACAGTGTGACCATCCAGTCCCCTGCTGCCTCTGCCATGTCTGCTGCCAGGTGCCTCTCCTGCTCACAGCCATGTCTTCCTCCACGTGGTGGACTATAGCCTCCTAGAGCTATAAAGCTCTAAACCAAAATAAACTTTCTCCCTTAATTTCCTTTTGTTGGGGCATTTTATCACAACAATGAGAATGCAACTAAAACCTGTATCTGTAGACAGCAGGTGCTGTTTTAGAATTGGGGTATTGTGAGAAACAAAATGTCCTTGATCTCACGGAGTTTATGTTCTAAAGCAGAGAGATGATTCTTTTATTATTTGTAATTTTATGTATATAAGTGTTTTGTCAGCATGTATGTAAGTGCACCCATCTTGTGCAATGCCTGCAGAGGCCAGAGGGAGCACTGGATTCCCTGGAACTGGAGTTATGGATGGTAGTTTGCTGCCAAGTGGGTGCTGGAACTGAACCCAGGTACTCTGAAAGAGTAGCCAGTGCTCTTAACTGCAGAGCCATCTCTCCAATCCCAAGAGATGATTCCTAATTAGATCGTCTGATGAAATGAAATTCAAACAACCAACCAACATATAATTAAAAAAAAAAGCTCTTCGCTTATGTAAGGAAAAGAAAGTCACTTAATTATTTTATATTTTTTTTTATCAAACCCAGGCCCTCACAGATACTAGGCCAGTGTTTTCCCATTGAGCTACATACCCAGGTATAAGCAATTTATAATGAAGGAATATTCATTTAAAATACAAACAAATATCTAAGCACAATCATTCAAGGTGAGATATCATGAATTAGACAAGTACTTTGCATCTACTTATAAACATAAGGTAAGACCTAGTGAGATGGTTCAGTTGGTAAAAGTGCTTGCCACATAAACTTGTCAACTGGAGTTTGATTTCTGGAACCTATGGGGAAGGAGTGAACTAATGCCCAAAAGTTGTTCTCTGATCTCTGCCCCATGTTATATGTACACTCAGTCTCACACACATCACACACATCTCTCTCTCTCTCTCTCTCTCTCTCTCACACACACACACTACTACTACTACTTACTACAACTACTATTATAAATAAAGAAAATCTATAAGCTGAATGCTGTGGTTGTTTTTCTCTTTATCTGACATTATAAAATAAGAACTAAGTGAGTATGTTATATTTTTCTGTATAATCCCCATGAATTCAACAACTGTAGATACAGGCTGACACATTCTGCCTCAACTATCACAGTGTGCTTTGTCTTTGCTGACATGACTTCTGACATGGTAACGTTTGGTGTAGTCCTCATGGAGGATAATATGCCTGGACACATAATATATACTAAAACCATCCAGAGTATTTAACAATACATATGAAAATGAAGTTAGGTTCCAGGCTTAGCTAGTTATAAACAGGGCTTATATTTGCCACATGAGTGCTGGGAACCAAACTTGGATCCTCTGCAAGAGCAACCAATGCTCTTAACCTCTGAGTCATCTTTCCAGGCCCCAATATCTCTTAAAAAATTTTTTTGTGTGTGTTTGTGCACACATGACCATGCATGTCACAGCACACACATGGGGGAGGTGTGAGAGGGCCATTCTGTGTTTCTCTCCTTCATGTGGATCTTAAGGATTGAACTCAGGCGATCAGCATTAACAGCAAGTGCGAGTGTCTTCACCATCTGAACCATCTTACCACAGCACCCCTGCCTCCCCGCCTTTTTTAGCTGAACTTATTTATTTATTTAAGTGACTCAGAGTTTAATTAGGGTTGCTTGCATGAGCAAAGGTGTGGGATTATTTAGTGGAAAACAGACGATTTACCAGTGGCTATACCACTGAAGGAAATAAACCACCCCTTCCACCAGCAACCATTAACTTCCAATAGCAACTCAGCTTGGGGCGGGGCCCATCCCATCCATGCTAGATTGTGGATCAGTGTTCCATCTTGTGCGACTCTTGCACAGGTAATCTATGTTTCTGTAAATTCATGAGTGCAGTGATCATGTCAGGTCCAGAAGATAGCATTTCATAGCACTCTTCCCCATCCTCCGGCTCCTAGCGTTCCTACCTCTTCTTCCCCCGTGGTTCCTGAGGGGGACAGTAGATGTTCCATTTAGGACAGAGCATCCCAACAGTCACCTGTTCTCAGCACTTTCCCAGTCTTAAGTCTCTGAATTAACGACTGCTCGCTGCAAGAAGATGCTTCTGCGTCCAAGGATGAGCAAATCTTATATTGGGCGTTCATCCAGGTGCCTAGACAAGAATTCAGAGATGGAGTTACTGAGTTGCAAGTGTATAGTCTAGAGAGTGAAGTCATTTGCCCCTTGAATGGCAGTAAATCGGACTGATAATTCCCAAGGGTGGGAGAGAAAAGCGGCTCATCAACTCGTCTGTAAATTTCAGTCAGAAGCAGAGAGAACTCAAGTTCAAGGGGGTAAAAGATTACCGTGCTTTATGAAAACAAGACAACAGAAGCTGACGAGAGCCTCTTCATTGCTCTGATAGGCTATCTGCACTCCTTTGTGACTGTGCGCCTTTACCTAGTTTTTAAAAGTCCCTCCACTTGTATTGGGTGTCCAATCACTTCATTTCACCATGTACTTCTAATCTTAGCTAACTTCCAGATTCAACATGTACGTGCACTCGGTTCTGGCAAGGTCTCAGCTAGGTTTTGCTGACTGGATTACTCATCCCCACCGGGTCTTTTGCAAAGAGCTGGTGTGCCGAGTGGGCACCCTGCAGGACAGTCTAGGAATGGTGCTGGGCAGCGTCCCGATCAGTCACGCCCGTGCGATATCTGAGCGCCCATCGGGGGGACCGCAGCGTCCTTTGCTCCTAGGGCTTCCACTGCCCTAGGAGTGCTTTGGGTGACCGGGTCCCGCCCACTCACGGAGTTCCGGTCACGTGCCCTCATGCCGTCCAATCGGAGCTGAGAGCCCGTAGACTTGCAATTCAAACTGCAGCGCGGCGAGTCCGGGGATCCTAGAAGGCCGGGTCGCGCACCGGCGATGGAGCATCACATAGTGGGGCCCGGGCCGTATCGGGCCACCAGGCTGGTGAGTGAGGAGTGCGGGCGGGGCCGACCCGGCGCCGCGGTCGCCGCCGTGTCTGGGACTCCGCACGCAGGGCAGGCTGCGGTCAGCTGGGGTTGAGGTCCTCACCGTGCTCCCTAGAGGGCTAACGGGACCTGGAGCTGGCCCCGCCGGCGTGGCTGAGTTTCATTCCTCCCAGAAGGGGACTGAGTTCTAGGCCGCTGGCGGCGCCTTCAGACTTGAATCGCTAGGAACACCTGGCGGTGGAGTCCCCACCTCCCTGCCCTTTGTCCTCGGGACCTTACTAACGCCTGCATCAGGACCCGAGAGACCCTGAGAGGAACCCTGGGCCACCCCACCCATCTAGCGCTCGGAGTTTGTGGCCATCCAGGCAGGGCGTGTCTCCTTCCTGAGTGACGCTGTTGACTCTAGATGAAGAGTTTTTCTAACGGTGCACAGCACCTAGGTGGATTGCCCTGGGCACAGTTCCTGCCCCTGGCAATTCAGTTTCTGTCTGCATCAATCTCACCAAGGGACCAGCCTTGATGGGTGTCCTGAAAGAGTTTTGCGTACCCTGATGGACCAGAGTGGTGCCTTTTCTTCTGGAAACTAGTTTTACTATTCAAAGACGGATCTGAGGTGCATTATTATAGCCTGGAGGAAGCAGTTTTATACACCGCCTCAAAGGATTACAGGGGAATAGACAGGACAGGTTTTTAGGGAAATTTTAATTGTCTTTTGAGAGGAACATAGTTGCCTTTAGGCCATGAACCGCGTTCAGCTGCATCTAATTTTCAGTTGAGTCTCATTGCTCTCTGTACTCAAGAAATATCTAGAGCAGATGCGAGTTGGTATCCAGAATCTTAACTCATATTTGGGAGAGGTGAAGCGTTTTCTTCCCAGTTCTATAGGGTCAGGCCAGAGTTAAAAAGACCAATTTCCTGAAGGAGAAATTAGGCTTGAGGCTCCCTGTTTTTTACTTTTAAAAAATTAGCCTCTTGGGCCATTTTGAGAACCTAATAAAGATTATGAATCCTGTTCACAGAGACGAGCACATGCCACATGTGTCCTTTTATCTAAGATTTTTAGGGACTTGGGGATGTCTGTGGTTTTGTTTCATTTGGCTGAAAGCAGCAACCAAATAGTTGCTTAGGACTGTGTGGACAACCATCTGGGCTGGACTCATGTCAGTGATTCTTCTGATGGGGGGCCCTCATGTGCCAAAATCTGGTGACTTGACTAATGCTGGATGGCAGAAGGTGCTGGCTGGTTGTGGACATTAGTTTAGCCAAATGTCTATGACAGGTGGGCTTAGTGGTCACACAGTGGTCTTATGGTTTCAAGGTAGCTCAGTGGTTTCAACTTGTGGCTTTATGTTCACACCTCCTTGACCAAAGTCTGTAAAATGGTTGAGTGTAGAATCTAGAAATTCATTTCTACTTTAAAATGCCCATATTTGATTTCTTAAATTATTATTATTGTGTGTATGATGTGTGAGGGGTGGTATGTGGAGGTCAGAGGACAATTTTGTGAAGTCCTTTCTCTCCTTCTGCCTTAGCATAAGTGCTGGGGACTGAACTCAGGTTGCCAGGCTTGTGTGAAAAGCAGCTTTACCTGCTGAGCCATTTTGCAGGCCACATTTCCATTTTTTTTAATGTGTCAGGGTGGCAAAGTCATATTACCAAGGTGCCTATGAAGACAGGGAAAAACATTGTACAATCTACTAATTACCCAGAATGATCCATTTATTTAAAAAAGGAATTTGGGGCTGGAGAGATGGCTCAGCTGGTTTGCAACTCCAGTTTCAGGGGATCCAACACCCTCTTCTGACCTCTGTGGGTGACATGGGTGTACTTACATACATGCAGTCAGTACACTCATACACATAAAATAAAAACTAATGATGAAAATAAAAAAATAATAAATTATAAATTTAGGTTTTCTTTAGGACTGGCTTCTAAGAGATATGAATAGTAATGGCAAAGAAGAAATAGGTTTTTAAAAAAATAGTGTTTTCATTACCACTGTGGCTCTACCATTTAAACTGTCTGAGGGCAGGGCTGTTGGTAGGTCTGACTTTACGGAAGATGGAAGTTGTACCTTTTCAGTGACTTTCACAAACTCTTACAGCAGTCGTTTCTTATCTGTGATGGATATGCTGCAACCTCACCAGCAAATGCCTGAAACAAATGGTGGTTCTAGGCCCTGCATATGAGATGTTTGTTCTGTGCATACCTGTACCTATGACAGTTTATAAATTAATGCAGTGAGAGATTAACAATAATAGTAATACAATAGAACAATATACTCCAAGTTCACTATTCTTATAAAATAAAATAAAGATTACCTGAGCATGAACACTGTGGTAACCTCACCAGTTGGTCTTTTAATCAAGTGAGTACTAAGTGACTAATAGGTGAGTAGCATATACAGCTTGGACACAGTGGACAGAGAAATCATTTACATCCTTAGTTGGATGAGGAAATTTCCCTTTACTACTCAGAACTCATGCAATTGAAAACTTAGGAATTGTTAGTTTCTGGAATGTTTCATTATTCATACTGCTGTTTACTGTGGGTCACTGAAACTTTGGATAAGAAGTGATGGTTAGATCTTCATTTAGGAAGGAAAATAACACATTTCATCCTCTACCCAGTTTATTAACAGTACTTAGACTAGGGAAACAGGCTCTGATCTTGGTTTAGTCCTTGTTTTCCAGCAAAAATAAACAATATCATAACTGGAACTGTTTTTAAATATATTCACAGAGCTGTATGAGGTACTTCATGGTTGCAGAGGGCCACTGACTAGTACTCTATTCTGAGTCATTAAGACATTACCAAAGGAATTGCTAAAGAAAAGTGCTTTTATTAGATGTTTTTACTTCCTAAGAAATGATATTCAGACCCAGTTTAGGCTATCAAGTTAAACAGAAAAGTTATATGGATAATTAATGAAAACACCAGTTTTTACCAGAACTTCTCAGGTAATCAATTCAGTTCTCAATTTTATTATATTACAAAATTTTATATTATAATATATATTATATTTAATTATATTTATAAATAAATTTTATAAATAAATTTAATATTAAATTAAGATTTGGGAAACAGAGTAATTGTCTATTCTTGCCCCTGAAAGTGAAGATTGGTGTTTTTAGAAATTATAGTTGTTATTAAAGGTGAAATCTGCAAATATTTTTCCAGAGTAATACAGTTGTGTCTTGAGGCTTTTAATTTGTAAATGGACCCTAGTTTTCTGAGGCTGGCCTCTTCTTCATCACTGGCTCAGTTCCTCTTCCTTCTGTCAACATCACTCTCTACCTAGTAGCTCTTCAGGAAAAGCTTGGAAAATCTATTAGCATACAAAGAGTGGGCATACAAAGAGTATTCTCCTTACTGGCTTGCTATGCTTTCTTATAACTTGTAACAGCTTCATTTTCATTTTATGGATTAGGTAAATTTTTAATGATAAAAGTTAAATGGCAGAGCCAATTCATGACAAACATGGAAGCCTGTTAGCTATTTAGTCATCATTTGCAAAATAGCTTTCATTATGTGACTCAGGTACAAGTGGTTTATAGAAAATGGCATCTGTGTCATTTGGAATAGAATTCCTAAACTTTGGGAAGGGAGGGTTATGAGGGTTACTCCCATACAAAGGCACAATAGGGAGGAAAGATCGGAACAAATGTCAGGTCTATAAGAAGCAAGAACAATCTTTTTATTCACGTTTGTATTTTAAAAGTGAAGACTAGGCAGGAGCCTCATGATGGACAGTTCTGAGGGATGCTGGGGCAGTGCTGTGATGCCCTTGGTATCTCTGGCACAGGATGTGGGATGCTGTTGCTTTTTGTATAGTAAGTGCTCTCTGACACTTGCAGTGCCCACTCCCTGCTCCCCTGTCAAGTGACTTGACTGGTGGGGTGCTGACTAGGTCAGTGGTGTTTGTTAGGCTTCCAGTGGGAGCTGAGTGAACAGCCTCCTTATTCTAAGCCTTTCTACTTCCTGATCTCCTGTCACCGATACAACTTCACACATAAACAAGGAAGAAGAGGCTGGTTGTCATGAAGTTATTTAAAAATGACATTTCGAGAGCTTTTGTCTTTTGTCTTACAACAGCCCATGAGATTCTATTAGTGGCATTTTGGAGTAGAAGGAAACAATATTTTTCTGATACTTACCATGTACCAAACCTTTTGCAAACAGGGAGTGGAAGTACCAGGATTTGGACCCTGATCTGACCCTGTATCTTACGTTTTCCCATTCTTCAGAGATTGATTTTGTTTTATTGAAATTAGTCCAGTGTCTCTCAAGGCCAGATTCCCTGTGCTGGGAGTGTCACCAGCAGTGTATTACAGTGAGTCACTGTGCACTGATTTGACAATTCTTTTTAAAGATCATAAACCAAGTGTAAGCAGTGGGAAACCTGAGTCTTTGAATTGACTACAGTGAACTGACCTGCGCTCCCTGTTTCTTAGCAGGCTGACTAGACAACACATACCTCCTTGGCTTTCTTATTTATTTATTTTTGAGATAGTCTCTTGACTGTAACCCAGGCTGGCTTTGAACTCACAATCTTCCTGCCTTAGCCTCATGAATTCTGGGATTACAGGTTTATGCCACCACTGCAGCTAGTTTCTGTGATTTTCAAATTTCAGATCTTAACTATTTTCAGTTTAAATTTGCTATAAAGTTCCAGAGAAAGTGTTATGTTAACTGAGCCAGAGTCACATGTTTATTGGCAGAGGCTAGACTAAATCCTGGAGACTCCATTAAGGAGTTCTCTCCTGTATACTTATTCTAATAGCATACCCACTCTGATAATAAATACAGCAACAATATATGACTGAGGTTTATTAAGTCCCCAATTCAGGGTGGGTGCTGCCATAAGTAGGCTCTTTTTGGACATCTCTGGCATCATTGCTTTGTAGACATGAAGAGACACGAGGGCTTGGCTAGTGGCAAGTAAGAGACTGCCTTGCTGGTTGGGAGCAGGACAGGCTGTCATCCCAGCCAAGCTCGGCTTCAGAGCCTAAGTTCTGCCTGTTCAGTCTTCAGTTTCCCCATGGCATCTCTGAAGATACCATGCCTAACTAAACTTGTGTTCTTCCAGAAGAGCCTCAGAAACAGCTATAGTCTCAGACCAAAGGTGGGAAACAATTACATTGCAACAAAGACTTGGAAGGGCTTTATAATTAGCATATATTACTTGAAATATCTGCTAGCTATTTCTTTTTCAAAAAGCTTTCTTTTTCAAATAAGTAACAACTTGATACTTGCTTTTAAAGATTACCTTGACTATCTTGAGTTCTTTGACATTGGGCACTACATCATATTACCATATGCATCTCTCTTCTCTCCCTATACAATTCTGTTCACATAATAAGCAATTTTTAAATGTTTGCTGAATGGAGTTGGACTAAACATGGCGCTTCTAGAAATGAATTATGCATGATGGGCTAGATTTTATTATTTATTTTTTGTATAGAGAGCAGGATTTTATGAACTCATAGTCCTTCTGCCTCAGCTTCCTGAGTGCTGGGATTACAGATGTGCATCACCATGTCCAGCTTAGTTTTAACCATTACTTGTTACCATGTTTTTGGTTCATGGGAATCTCTTTTCTGAGGAAACTAAGTTCTGCTTTTGCTTCAATGGTGATAAAATACACATAGCATAAGCTATTTTTACCTGTCTCGAGGTGTATAGTTTGGTGGTATTAATTGTGTTCACAATTTCACAGTCATCACCACCATAAAAACATCAAGTCTTCATTGTTCAAGCTGTTAACTAAAAAATACAGTTCTATCAATCAGTCAGTCAGTCATCTATATGTCTGTTGATAAATTTATTATCTAACTTCTGGTCAGGCACATGCTAAGCAAGTGTCTACTGCTGTGATTCATTCCAGCCTTAATTTTGTTTTGATTGATTTATTTTTATTTTGTGTGTGTGAGTGTTCTGTCTGCATGTATGTAAGTGCTGCTGTGTTATATAATGCCAGGGGAGGCCAGAAGAGGGTGTCAGATCCCCTGGAACTTGAGTTACAGGTGGTTGTTAGTTGCTGTGTGGGTGCTAAGAACTGGACCCAGGTCTGCAAGAGCAACCCGTGCTCTTAACTGCTGAGCCACCTCTGTGCAGCTCCTCAAGCAGTCTTTTAAATGGAAGAATTGTGCTCGTTACTTTAAACATTTGGGATGTCTGTAGGAACCATCATTTGATTGCTCAGTACCTTTGTCTCTCTTGTCCAGTGGAATGAGACTGTGGAGCATTTTCGCGCCAGGATGCCTTTGCGGAAGCACCGCTGTCGCTTCAAGAGTTACGAGTGTTGCTTCACGGCTGCCGAAGCTGTGGACTGGCTGCACGAGCTTCTCAGGAATAGTCAGAACTTTGGGCCTGAGGTGACTCGCAAACAAACGATCCAGCTGCTAAAAAAATTCCTGAAGAATCATGTTATTGAAGACATCAAGGGCAAATGGGGCCAGGAAGATTTTGAAGACAACCGACACTTGTACAGGTAATGTCAGTGTGGGGGAGAATAGAGGGAAGGTGATGGATTTGTTAGAGCCTGGAATCTTCCTGAAGCGAAAGAATTTACCTCGTCCATTGAAGCGCTGGGTCTGTTTGTGCTGTGTTAGGTGCAGTTTGTCTTGCTCTTTGGAGCACCCCAGGGAAGCCTTTTGTTTGCAGTGATTCTCCAGTCAGGAAACATTGTCGCGCCTTTGCTTGCCTGAGAGGATGGCTGCAGTAACTCGCTACTTCTGGAGTTCCTGAAAGGTGAAGCACTACTTCTGGGTTTGGCCTGGTTGAGGACTGAGAACTGGTGAACTCTGGGGCTTCATGGCAGTGGCTGGCCTTGAAACAGTTTAGGGAACATGTGAGGAATTGTGTTAGAATTCCTTTGTATCTCACACTGAACCTTGCAATGCAAACCTGCTTTTCTCCAGATGCTTTTGCTCCCAGTAGTTCATAATGTGCACATTTACCACCAGGTAATCTGAGAGAAAATGGAGTTCTCTCTAGTTCCTTCTCACTGATCATTAGGATGCTTTATTTATTCCTGGAGATCAAGGAGACTTACCTAAAAAAAAAATGGGTTATGGGAGAAGTGTAAAGAGAAAATGGGAGCACAAAAGCACACAAGTCCCGAAGAAGAACTATCATTATCTGTAGAGGTCTATCAAAGCCCCAAGAATGTGAGAGACATGTAGACTTGCAGGGCCTAGTGGCACATACCTATAATCCTGGCACTCAGGAGGCAGAAACGGGTCGATCTCT
The DNA here is from genome assembly GCA_035773235.1 of Eospalax fontanierii. Lineage (NCBI taxonomy): Eukaryota > Metazoa > Chordata > Mammalia > Rodentia > Spalacidae > Eospalax > Eospalax fontanierii. The sequence goes on from CM069527.1 coordinate 71,115,986, forward strand.
GTGAGTTCAGGCCAGTCTGGTCTACATGGTGAGTTCCAGACCAGCCAGGGCTACATAGTGAGACACTGCCTCAAAAACAAACAAACAAACAACAGAACAGAACAACAACAAAAATAATTTGAGAGGGTTAAAGTAAGAAGTGGAGAATTCAGATCCCTAAAATTTGCTTTCTTTCACTCTGATGGCAAAATAAAATGTTCTTACTGCACATTTAATGGGTGTGTTCCACTGGGACAAGGGACTTTGAGCGGAGAAGCTAATCTTTTATACCCGAAGCGTTCTTTGTCTCCCTCTTAGACTAGCTGCTGTGAAAAGCAGAGCAGGGTGAGGGTGGTCACAGACACGTAGGGCTGAAAGCAGACATTGCTGTACATTTCCTGTCAGATCCTGTGGCATGCCATCAGAAGTCTCAGTGTCTGGCTGTCAGGCTTGTCATCTGGCCGCTTAGTTGTGTCTCCAGTGGGCAGTTACTTCTGGTTTTGCTAATCCAACTTTTAATTAGGGATCTGGATGGCCTCCGCTTATTCTGAGGCCTGCGTGTTTGCTTACTGGTATCAGACAGTAGAAATTCTAGGTTCCACATGCCACACACTTCACTGGGAATTCTTAAGGGGTCATTCTCTTGGGAGACTGCCTGTACTCCATCAAGATTTAGCTAGACACTTCTGAAAGGCTTCTCTGGATGAGTAACATCCAGTCTGTTCTAATGTGGCCTTTAACTGTGTACCTTTCAGTGAGTCCCATGAGGCCTTGGAGTTCTCAGGAGAATAAAATAGGAGTGTATTCCAGGATCCAACCACTGAGCATTGATTATTAGAATGCCTTATTTCAGCATTAAGACTTAATCATGCATTCCCTTAAAGAATGAGGAGTATGTAAGACAGATTTTGTTTCCTTGTTAAGTGTAGTGGTCCCTCAAGGAGCCATGGGAGACTGATTCCAGGAACTCCCTTTGTATCTAGAAATCTGGGTGCTTACATCTCTTATATAAAATGTAGCATTTGCACCTAACCATTGCACATCTCCCCCTACACTTCCCCTACTCCTTATATTATCTGTAATGCCTGATACCATGTAAATGCTACATAAATAGTTGTCATACTGCACTATTTATGGAATGATGGTAAAAACGTATACATATTCAGTACAGATGCAAGCACCGTATTCCTAAACTACACATAGACCATGAACAGGATGTGAAGTGACCAGGTTGTGAAGTGACAGGTTGTGAGGTACACGATGCTCCACAGTGAGTGCTGAAGGGAGACTGAGGCACCTGAGACCCTGGCAGGCCGTCACACTTCATTCATGGGGGCTCAGCATAGCATCTGGTACATGGCAAATTCAAATTTTGCTTTTTGGAACTTTCCGAAAAACATTTTCTTTTCCCTTTTGATATGAGGTCTTGTTATACTGTTCAAGCTGGTCTTGCACTCCTAGGCTTAAGAGTGACCTTTCCGCTTTGGCCTCCTGAAAAACTGAGATCACAACAAGAATGTGTCAGTGTGCTTGACCGGAATTTTTTTTTTTTTTTCAAATGTTTTGGACCCGTGCTTGGTTGAATGTGAGGACACAAAACTGATGGATATGAGACTGACTTTCATTTTCTCTTTAGCTTCTTAGCTTGGGTAACAGAATCCAGAAGTCATAAAAGAACAGCATGCCATTATTTTTTTCTAACTGGAAATTCTGTAAATTAACCACTGATTCTTGCCAGTTATCCAGATCAGTCTTGGATGGAGTCTCTTTAGACATATAAATCATGTGTGAAGGTGCCTGTGACTTGCATTGAGAGTGAGCTAATGAGTGTGCAGCGAGCTGTCATGCACACACAGGCTTCTGTGACTGGTGCTCAGGATAGTTACCCTTCCATGCTCATGCTCCTGGGAGAGCTGCCCTTGCTGCTCTGACTGCTGTCTCCAGCTACTATCCCGAGGCGGAGCCACATGAGGGAAGCTGAGGTGGAGAGTAGAAGCTAGACACAGGTTGGATTTGAAAAAGGATGGAGGGTCCTCGACATGGCAGAATTCGGGACATACTTCAAAAGATCCAGTTTTCTGGAAGGGAAGCCTTTATAAGTAGTCTAGAAAATGCAAGAAAGGACAAGGGCAGTTCTTGCTGATAAGAAAGAACCTAACATTCTAGAGTATCTGTGATGCTGCAAACTCATGTAATTTGTCATTTAACTCATCCCGGGTAGATGTAGGGGATAGTATTCTAATTGAGACAGAGTCTCACTCTGTAGCCCAGCAGGGCCTTGAACTTGTGGCACTCCTAAATGCTGGGATTCCAGATGTGGGCTATCAATCCCAGCTTTTCTAATTTTAAAGGTTAGGAAATTAGTAAAGCCAGACTTACTAACATTTTAAAAGCATACGGTTAGTAGTGAAAGAGCCATGATTCAAGTTGAGGTCTGTCTCTGAAGCCTGTGTTCTTGTGGCATGCCAGACTGTCTCAGTTTTCACGAGAGGCTGTTAACAGAGCATAATGGAGAAGTTAGTGATGACTGAACAGAGAATAATAAGCATTTTGTGTAGCCAGCGTGTTTAAAGTCACAGAGTTCGTGTAGTGCCTGGGAATGATATGCTGCTGCTGTCTTTGTCAAGAAGTTCTCAAATGAAGAGGTACTGGAATCGATCTAAATAATCAAATACAGCAAGGGAAAGGTGGAATCCTGGGTCTGGAATTAGAGAAAAGGTACATGAATACAGATACTTCGCTGCCCTTTTTTGTTTTTGTGGTACAGGGAACAAGCCCAGGCCTTATACTATTTCTGAACTACATCCTCAGCACTCTACTATGTTTTATTTTTATTTTTATTACTTTATGTGTATGAATGTATTGCTTACATGCATATAAGTGCACCTATGTCGTGCAATGCCTGCAGAGGTCAGAAGAGGGCGTCAGATCCCTTGGAATCGTAGTTATGGACAATTTTTAGCCACCATGTGTGCTGGGAATCAAACCTGGGTCCTCTGCAAGAGCAGCCAGTGCTCTTAACTGCAGAGTCATCTCTCCAGCCCTGACTAGGTGTTTTAAAGAGAGAAATTACATGTATGCGTTGGATAATTTTATGACAAAGGTGATGAATAAAGCCCTCAAATAATATTTCTAGATTAAAAAAATACTTGTCTTGTTTAGTGAATGCATTTAAATATATTAGCTATGATTCTTAGATTTTTCAAGAATCAAACAGGAAATGAATGAGAACTTAGTGTGTGAGAAGGAAAGTGAGATCCTGCTGTCCAGTCTCCATAATAAGAGAAGATGCAGCAGAGAAATTCCCAGCACTGGGACCTCTTCTCTCCTTTATCAACATCAGTGACTGGAAGGAGCCCTGGGATTCACTAATGGGTGTTCGTAGTTGAACCAGATGGCTGTTGTCTGTCTTTAACAGTTTCATGACCCTAGATCCTGATGGAGGAAGACAGTCGGTTATACTCTGTATACTATGGTTGTGCCCTGAGGTCACATAGTGCACTGTATTTTTCAAGTGATTTCAAGCCAAGTATGGTGGTGGACTTGTAATTTCAGCACTTGGGAGACTGAAGGTAGGAAAAGCTCCAGTTTGTGCCCACTCTGGGATTATACAAGGAGGCCTCGTCTCGAAACTCAGAATACAAAGAAAAATAGCGCTGGGGATGAGCAACTAGGTACAGCAGAAAGTAACAAGTAACAAACTTTGTTGAAAGTGAGGAAACACACACACACCCTCACACAGAGAGGGGAGTTCTCCGTGAGCGGAAGAACTGAAGCCCCCAGGAGGGCTTAGGCCTTTAAAATGTTTTTAGTGGTATGGGCCAGGTCCCTGACTCCTAATTTTGGATTGAGACATAAGACATGGTCATTCAGCTTAAATGGAGGAAGACATAGACATATAAAACAATGGAGCATAACTGAAGTTCAGACCCAGATGTATGCAAATATGGCCAACTGATGGAGGAAGACTTTTCAGCAAATGATTTTGATGGTGCTAGGTATTGATCCCAAGGCCTAGTGCACCGAGCTATATGTCTTTTCCTAGCAAATGATTTTCCAACAATTGGATATGCAACCATGTATATGCAAAAATAAATAACGAGTCTCAACTGAACCTCATAAACTCTACTACAGTTAATTCAAAGTAGATCATATATTTGAATATAAGACTTAGAAAAACATGAGATGTTCCTTACATCTTGGAGTTAGGTAAACAGTTGTTAAGATAGGACATCAAAATTATCAATCATAAAAGAAAAGATGTGATGAATGAAGACTATCAAAATGAAAAATAAATATTTTGAGATACCATTAAGAGGCTGACAAATTACAGACAGAGAACCATGTATGCGACAGTGGACTGGTATCAAGAACTTATGAAGAACTTAAAAACTGAGCAGAAATAGAATGTTTTTAAAAATGGGCGGTAGATTTGAACAGGCACCTCAAGATGTACAGGTAGCAGATGAATGCTCATGAAAGTGTTTAATATAGTAAGCCTTAGGGAAGTGCAGATTAGCCACGATGGGATGCCACTAAATGTCTGTTGGAATGTCTAAAACAAAAGTGCCAACAGTATCAAGTACTAATGAGATGCAGAGCTTGAGGTCTCATCTGTTGTTGGTGGGAAACAACAGTTTTACACATGTTGGATTGCATGGATTATATCACTTAGTATTCTCACTGGATATTCACCCCAGAGCAATGAAAATTTAGTGTACATGCCAAAACTTGTGTTTGCAGTGGCTTTATTAATAATTACCAGTAGCTGGAAACAACCTAGACCTCTCATGGTTGAATAACCATGGCTTATATATAACATGGAATGCTGTCAGGTAGGGGAGGGTGCCATGCTATAAAATGAAGGCAGGAAAGGGGTTCTCTGGGGGCACTGGAGTTGTTTCTTGATTGGGATGGAAGTTACACAGATGTATATATATATTAAAATTTATAGGACTGTGTTACTCTCCTCCCGACCAAAATCAATACTTCTATCAGTTGATAAGTTGGAAATTTGAAAAGTCTCATTTGTATCTCTAGAAAAAAAACTGAATGTCAGTTGTAAGACATTAAGATCTCTGACCCCTTAGACATTTTCTGTGACCCTGGAAAAAATTCTTATATCACTATGTTGGAAGTCTTTGAAGGGACCTGCTTTAGTTACCACATCTTCAAATGAATGGGCTATTTACCCCCTCTAGTGGAGGTTTCATTTCATTTCACCAAGTCCTGAAAACATGTTAACTTGTATAATATATAAGAAACTGCCACAGGCATAATTCATTAAAAACCTATATCGCTTGTCTTGGTTAAGTTGATATCACAGTTGGCACTGAGAAACAATACACCTTTGCCAAAATGATCAGTTCTTTAGGCAATGGAGTTAGGTGCCTGAGGTACAGTGGAACTTCTGGTCTAACAAGGGGTTGGGCAACAGGAAGCTCAGGGAGTTATCTTTATTTCTTTTAAAATTAATTACCTAGTTAATTAACATTTTTATTTTATGTGAATGAATGCTTTGTTTGCATGTATGTATGTAAGTGCACCATGCATGTGCAATGTCACAAAGGCCAGAGATGGTTTTGGATCCCCTAGAACTGGAGTTAACAGGGTTGTTAGCTGCCACGTGGGTGCTGGGAACTGAACCTAGGTTCTGTGCAACAACAGTAACTGCTCTTAACTGCTGAGCCAATCTCTTCAGCTTCTGTTTTCATTTCTTCAGTGAGCAGAAGGAAACTATCCAATATTTAGTTGATTAGTTAAATTTGGAAAATGAAAGGGGAGTGAAAGGTACTTTTCTTTTTTCAGAAATAGGTGCAAACTCATACTTGATGATCTTTGCTAGAGATTTCTTTACTGCAGCAATGACCGTCTTTGAGTTTGGCAATCCTAATTTTAAACAAGTGAATACACCTGAGACAATATTTTGTCTGTGATAATCTTTTCACTTTAGATATATTTTTATTCTAAATTGACACAGTAATTGCTCACATTTGTTGGGTACAGCATAGCATGTCAATACAGATAGAAGTACATAATGGTTAAATCAGATTAACTGGCACTCACCTCAGCCAGGTCTCATTTACCTTTCCTATTGGGAACATTAAAAATCCTCTCGACTAGCTATTTAGAAGCATTGCTTTCTTTTGTCACCCATAGTTACTTTACAAGTCATTTCTCCTATCCAGCTGTACCAAGGGACCCAGCATTCCTTATCTCCCTGCCCTAATGATTGGCTGGCAAGTTCCTGCCTTCCTGGGTTTTAGTTTTCCCAAACAGAAAATGGCAGATGGATGAGATGTGTCCCTCCCTTCCCTTTCCCTCCTTTCTTGCTTTGTTTCTGTTTTTCGTGGTGCTGGGATTGAGCCCAGGTCTTCATGCTCATGTGTTCGAATACTAAGCGCTCTTTCTACTCTGCTGAGTAGGTCTTTATACATTCTTATTACTTTCACACTCCTCTTCTATCTCCTTCTCATCCCTGTCACACTTTCTCTTTGTTTTGTGACCCTCTGAGTTTAAATGTGGCCCTCTGTGTGGCCGTAAGTTTGGAACTATCCAGTGGTGCCTAGTGAGTTTACTGGTGTTTACAAATGGAAGGCAGGGCTGCCTCTCCCTCAGAACCCTTCAATAGCCAAAGGTGCAGCTGTGATTACTGTCACATCTGTCTTTCTATGAGACCAGGCCTCAGCACTTGTTCTGTACGTGGCCATGAAACAGGTAGTGGGTCATACAGCCTCTCAGGCACTGCTTGACTCTGCTGGTCTGTGGCAGAAGCAGCTCTAACAGTTCATAAAGACTGTACCAGTAAAACTGTAATAAAGCAAATGGTGGGATTTGGCCTGCAGGCCAGAGTTGTTCAACTCTGTGTCTCTTAAAAGCAGAGTTACTCTTTTATTGTTGTTACTTAGTTGTGTCTCATATGTGGCAAGTACTTATACTTACTGCATTGAGTCAAATACAGGGTTCTTTAGGACCTTTGAGTGGAGGAAGAGATGCCATGGTGGTAGTAGATCGGCCAGACCTGCAGTGCTGTGGGTAGGGAGCACCTGGAAAGAGCCATGGAAAGGAACAGGATTTAGTGGACTAAATACGCCGAGATGCCAGTATGGCCTGAGAGAGAAAAAACTGAGTAGAAGGATGCTGAGACCATAGAGTGGAATTTGGAGAAGGTCTTGCCTGGGCTCCTGGGGAGTTCCCAAGCAAAGGTTGCTGCTGGAGTGCAGCATCTTCTGTAGGAATGGACTGGCCACCAAGGCTAGAGTTTTGAGCAGCGATGGAGCTCATGTTCTCATACAGAGTTAATTTAGCAGTTGTGTGGAATAGATTGTAAAGCAGAGTTGCTGTAAGCTGCTACCTGGATGACAATGCTAGTGTGGAAGGAAGGGCCTCATTTTTTCTACCTTCCGTATAGGCTAGACCAAGCTTTGACTGAAATATGGTTCAATTTTTTAAAATTGCTCACTAACCTAAAATTGCTATTGCCGTTTAGAATCTTATGTTTTAAAAGTTATTTATTTATTATGTGTATGCATGTATGTCTGTGTGTGTGTGCCAGGTGTGTTCTGGTATTTGTGGAAGCCAGAAGAGGGTGTTCTTGGCAGACCTGTCCCTGAGCCTCAGGGTCCACAGAACTGCAAAGATCCTCTGTGCCTCTGACTCCTGCATAGCGGTGTGATTCCTTGCTTTGTTTTGTTTTTCAAACCATACGACCCCCCCCCCCCGCAATCTCGCCACTCATACTATTTCCTAGGTCTACCAAGTTGTCTCGACTACAGGTAGGTCCACGCTCTCTGCAGGTACTGCGTGTTCTACCAATCTACTTGCAGCTATAAAGTAACAGAAACCAATTCCAGCAAATTTAGTTAGAAAGAAAATTGAAAATACCAAATAGGTCAGAAAAACAATAGGAGAGCTAGAGAGCACAAGGGAAGAGAAAGATGCATGAGAGCATGCCCAGGAAGAGTCTAGTCCTAAAGCCTGGCACTATGGCATCTGTGGACTTCCGTCATTGATCCTACTGGCCGCCACTTTTGTCTCAAGGAGCTCCAAGCTGTCGTCTTCCTTTGCATGTTTTGTTGGAGATTCAAAGTCTTGGGTGGGGACATCTAAAGAGCCAAGAAAAGGCCACGAGCCTGGATCCTCATTGGTAGGGGGAGAAGGAGTGTTCGGTCACCCGGGCTTCAGTGTGGGACAGTAGGTCCTTCCCTCCCACAGACCCACGCAAACTGGGGCTCCCACAAAACAGAAATGGAGAAAATAGAAAGAATGCTTGACAGCAAGAAAAGTTAAATGTTGCATATAAATATATTTGTGCACTCATGCATGTGTATGTGTGTGTGTGTGTGTATAAATTTTCACTAGCATCCTAGAACTCCTACCTGGCCATTTATCATTGACATTGTGAGTGATATAGGTAGTTAGGTAGAGAGACTGTGACATTCACCTATTTCTTAAGTCTCCACACTCCCTGAGACACTAGAAGCAAAGAGGTTATAAACCCCCACTAAATGCTACAGACGTGTATGAAGAACTGAAAAGTATTATGAATTGTTACCTGGCTTTAAAAGGACTAAGGTTATAGTCCAGGCCTCAATAATGAACTGTTAAATACTAAAAGATTCTAAATCAGGGGCTGGGTGAGATGGCTCAGCAGCATAAGGCCTCCAAGCATGGTGACCTGAGTTCAATCCAAAGCACTCTCATGGTTGAAAGAGGGACTAGCTCCTGCAAGTTGTTCTCTGATCTCCACACAATCGCTGTGACATGTGTGTGAGTGCACACATACAAAACAAACAAACAAACAAACAAATTGGGGCAAGAGATGATTCAGCACTTGCTCTTAAGGACCCATGGCTGAAAGTTATACTTGGAGCTGTTAAACATCAGTCTGACTCTGAGGTTACATACTATCACTGCTGTCTTCAGATGAGGGAAGATGCTGGCGTGTTAGTAGGTGTGCCAACAGGATGTTGAAATGTGCTGTCCTGAGTCACACCAGGTAATTCCTAGTTGTTGACATAGTTTTGTAACATCTCTTCTAAGGTGTGTTGGTAATTAATACATGCTCATTTCAAACCTGTGCATTGTTTTTCTGTCCCAGCCCTTCGTGGACATAGTTTTTGCATTTCACATTCTGTCATGTTTCTGTATCCCTTCCCTTCGTATTTATTTGTTTTTTCCATTTGTCCACCACCAACTTGACCTTGAAATTCTGTTTTCTTTGATCCTTACCTGTGTTTCTTTCTTATGATTTTGTGCTGTCTGGATTTTCCTCACAAGCTTCAGTGAGACTGGAGAATGGAGCAGGAATCCAGAAGTGTCACAGGGCAGTGTGGCTCACAGATGCTCTCCATTTAAACTGCAGAGGAAGATTATCTGACTAGAAAGAGGGTTTAGTGAACCCCCTCAGGTGTTCCTGACACAAATTAGTCTGATAAAGACATGTAGCCGTGAGTCAGTTTTTCTCAGGCAATTCTAGCCATTGCTTTCTGGGAAGAGTAGAAATTTGCCTTGAGATGCAGGTTTTAAGACTAACTTTATTAAGGTTGCTGAAAGATGGAGCAGACACACCATTCTTGGAGTATGTGGAGTTGGCAAGCTTATAAATTCGGAATGGGAGAAGCCAGGCAGGTGTGTCTCTGGTATGAGGAAGAATATATGTAAAACATTAAAAACAAACAAACAAGAAAACCACAAACCAAAACCCAGGATCTGAGCTGCTTTTCTGAATTACATTTTAGTTTACTTGTGTGTGTATGGGGAGGGGTGGGGTGAGTGCACCTCATAGTACACATGTGGAGGTTAGAGGCCAACTGGGAGGTGGTTTTCTCCTTCCACCAAGTAGGCCTCAGGGATGCAACTCAGGTCTTAGTGGCAAGTGCCTTTTCCTGCTGAGCACCCCAGTGGCCCAGCCCTGAGCCATTTTGTTAGAGCTTTGTGTTAGAGCTCTCTGCTAATTAGACCCCAGGGGTGCTGCTTTGCCCCCTTCTCCTGTCCCCTTCTCATCCTTTCTCAAGCATTAGGGCATGCGCACTGTATTCTTGTTTGATGCTAAGCACAGCTAGTGGGTATTTCTTTGTGTAGATAAGTTGACAAACCATAAGTTGTACCTTTTTTTTTTCCAAAGGCTGTGACAGGACATGACTCCCGAGCTGGGGAAGGCCTAGCTCTGCTTGAGTTAGTCAGAGAGAGGGTTGCTCCCAAGATGACACTTGAGTTGAATCTTTGTCAGCAGCAGGTGTTTGTTCATTGAGGAAGCCAATAAATGAATTAGATGTTGTTATACAGGGCGTGGTGGGAGATAAACCTGTGAGAGAATTTTCTTTTTATCTCTGTCCCCATCACCTTACATAATTCCTAGTGTTCATTGAGAGGAAGGTGCAAAGGTTGGTCAGTGAAGAGTTAGTTTCCTTTCTTACTGTGTATCAGCAGTAATGCCCCACCTCCATTTCATAGTTAATGGTGGCTGAGCTTCTTCTACTTCATGTGCACAATAGAGTCGTTGTTGTAATGTGAGTTCAGTGAAGAAGAACTGTAACACACAAGGTTTGGAGTGTGGGAAGGCCGGGTTCTGCTCCCGGCTCTCAGCTACTTATTTACAGTTTACTGCCCACACGCACCTTCTGACCCTCTATGGCCTTGCTGAGCCATCTTTCTAGCTTGCCCTCATCTTCAAACATAAAAATGCCAGCATTTTGGTCTTAATCTACATTTAGAAGTCAGTATTGAATGACTATACTGAAACTGACAGTGGCAAAATTGAATGTGCCTGTTGGTAATACAGTGGGAACAAGGTAGGTCTGTTCTTTGTTCATGTTGTCTGTAGAACATCCAAGTGAATACAGTCTTTGCACGAGACCAGGCTTCAGCAAACATGTTCTATACATGGCCGCACAGCCTCTTTGGCACTGTTTGAGACTATACCAGTAAAACTTTATTTAATAAAGCAAATGGTAGGATTTGGCCTGTAGGCCATATTTGTGTGACTCTATATTTTTCAGAATATTTTCTTTTATGTATATGAGTGTTTTGACTGCATGTATGTAAGTGCACCTGTGTACCTGTGTCGTGCAATGCCCAAGGAGGTCAGAAGAAGGCATCAGATCCCCTGGGACTGGCATTAAGATGGTTGTTAGCTGCCATGTTGGTGTTGGGATTTGAATCTGGGTCCTCTGCAAGAGCAGTCAGCTCTTAACTGCTGAGCTACTGAGCCCCCTCCCCAGCCCACTCTGTATTTCTTAAAAGCAAAGACTTATCTTTTATTGTTGTTACTTAGTTGTATCTGATATGTAGCATATACTTATACTTACTGCGTTGAGTCAAATACAGGATTCTTTAGGACCTTTGATTGGAGATGGAGATGCCAAAGGTGGTAGTTGATATACCAGACCTGTAGTGCTGTAGGAAGGATTTAATGGACTGAGTCTACACACTCTGATGCAAGTGTGACCCAAGAGAATTGGGTAGCAGGAGGCCAGGACCACTGAGTGCAGTTCTGAGAAGCCTTGCTTGGGCCCCTGGGGGTAGTTCCCAAGCAAAAGGTTGCTGCTAGAATCCTGCATCTTCTGGTAAGAATGGACTGGCTCTGTTATCCTGTGTGCCTTGTGATGGGCTGGAAACAGAATGGGGAAAGCGGGAAGGATGCAGCAGCTGGGCCATTGGCCTTTTGTTTTGTTCTGGTTTTTTTTTTTTTGAGACAGGGTTTCCCTGTAGTCCCAGCTGATCTGAAGCTCTCTGTGTAGACCAGGCTGGCCTTACAGAGATGATCCACCAGCCTCTACCTGTGTTGGGGTTAAAGGTGTTCCCCACCAGGCAGGGCTGATGACCTTTGAAGGGAGAGATGGCCTTGCATATCTGTGGCCAGCACACACTGCTTTTTGTCTGCACAGAACTGCTTCTCCATACATATTTGTGGGACATTCTTCCTAAGGGGAAGCCCAGACAACAGAAATTACTAGGAAGACGACAGCTCCCGGCCCTTCAGCTGGTGTCCTGGTATCAGTTTTGTTCATCTCCTTCCTTCTTTTGCCACGGTGAGTTCTCACGTCTTCAGGCATCACCTCTTGTACTTCTCAGCTTACTAGTTTTACACTGGCCCATTTGTAGTTCCAGTGGGACAAGAAAGTACCCAGAGGGGCCATGCAGACATCGTGGGTGCCATAGCCATTCCTCTCTGCCTCCAATGTGTAAGCATAGTCCTTCCCTCTGATCAGGATCAGTTACCTCTGCCATGATGATTCTTTTCACCTCCTACTTCCTGACCACAAAGAGTCAGCCCTGGGTGCCCCTGCTGTCTACTAGAAAGAGTGTGTCCCTTTGGGGACAGGAATACCACCTGCTGAACCTAGAGTGAAGTGATGGGAAACCCAAGGCTCTCCAGGGAGGGATGGTGAGTAGGATTACCTTTGTTTTCGCCCCTTGGCTTTTGGTACATTTTTATTCTTCCTAGGAGTAGACAGTACCATAGAGAGTCCTTCATTCAAGAGGTTCACTTGTTCTGTAACTCCAGTTTGTCTCCAGCACAGCACTGTCTTGATACTGGGGGTTTATAATAACACTTTAGATCAGGTTAGTGTCTCTTCTCCACCTTTCTTCTTTTTTCAGAGGTTTTGTTTTGTTTTGCTTATTCTTGTTCTTTTGCCTGTTCATATATGCTTTAGAATCAATATGTTTGTTCCTATAAAGATCCCAGCTGAAATTTTGAATGAAATTGCATGGAAACAGTAGATCAGTTTGGGATTTAACTTCCTAACAAAATAGTCTTCTAAGTCATAAACACAATATAGATCTTTGTTTGATGTCTGTCTCTCAGCAGTGCTTTGGAGAAGTTACTTAGATATTGAACATGTTTTATTAGATTACTAAGTAGTTCATGTTTTTGATGCTAGTCTAAATTTTTGCATGTTCCCAGCACACCTTTATGCAGTTTTGTGAAATGTAATTATTAGCAGCTTCGTCAGTGTTTAGGTGATATATTATATACCAGTAAGGATGAGTGGCTTTATAGAACACTATTAAACCCTTCAAATTTCTGGAGATTTTTGCCTCACTTGATGGATTTCTGGGAAACAGCAGGCTCAGAGAGCGCAGTAATTGCTCATAGTAATTGATATCTGGTAGGTTTTGTTTTCTTAGTATAAAAGCATTAGGTTACTGAGGCAAAGAGACAAGTTGACCGAAGCTGGTGATGCTACAGATTTCTGTCGATACCAAAGAAAGGCTGCATATACTATGGAAGAGATTTTTAGGTCACTGTGAGAAATCTGTTATTTGTCAAGTTTACAAAGATTTATAAAAGATTTTATTTGTGTGTCTGTGGCTATGTGGGGGTTTGTGCGTGCGTGCGTGTGTGTGTGTGTGTGTGTGTGTGTGTGTGTGTGTCCACAGAGGTCAGAAGAGGATGTCAGAAGAGGATGTTAGATCCCCTGGAAATGGAGTTGTATGCAGCTGTGAGCTGCCTGGCATGGGTTCTAGAAACTGAACTCAGGTCTTCTGGAAAAGCAGCAATTGCTCTTAACCTTTGAGCCATCTCTCCAACCCCCAAAGATTTATTAAGTGTGTTTTCATTGTGACCTAAATATCCTATAATACTTTTTGATTAAACATAAATCTATTTTTTTTCAGATAAATACACCAAAGGATAGTAGTTTGGGCACACATTATTTTAAACTGCTTTCCTTCACCACTATTTGGCAGTGGAGGTGATACCAGGAAAGCAGGGCTGCTTTGTTAGATGGATAGGCTGGTTATGTTTTTGCTCTTAATTTCTTTAATATACAAATGTGGAATTCAAGATGTCTTCAAAGGGACTTTACAATTCTGAAAAGCATGATTTACTATTTTTAAAGCAAACATTTGCAAAAGTATCCCAGCAGAGGGAGCCCTGCTCCTTCTTATGTTCTCAGTTTTCTGGAAGGCCAGCCAGCATTCATCTGGCACCAGTAAGTGGATGCCTGTTTGCCCAGTTTTCATCACCCCAGAGAGGGCATCAGTAGCTTGACTTAGATATTAATTATTCTGCTGCTTCTGGTTTGCTATTTTTTCTTGAATCACTTATTTATACATCTTTAAACAATTCAGTCTCTTTGTTTCTGGTATAGTTTCTCTGCCTTGGACTTTATAGACAACATATCATAGTATGGGTTCTCTACTTATCCTCTTTTGAGGTTTATTCATGCTGATGTGTGTAATTTTAGTTCATTGGATGCTCATGGCTGTTTGTACTTTGCCATATTTACGTTCCGCAGTCTGTCCTGTCAGTAGAGATTTGGGTTGCTTCCACTTCTTTCTGTTGTGAACATTAACAGGCATTGTGTTTTGTACATGCCAGTCTTACTTTAGGACACTGGAGTTATTGGAATGCCTTTCACTTAGAGGATCTGGGATTGTTCAGCTTCACTAGGTGACAACAGAACATTTTTCATAGGAGATATGGTGATTTTTATTCCACTAGTAGAAAACACTTGCTCCTGGTGAAAAGTTTGAAGTGCTATCTTGTGGTGTCGTTTGGAATTTCCTTGGTTCCTGATAAGGCTGAGTATCATTTGATATGGTTCATTATCCCTGATTCTACATCTAGAAATGTTTTGTTCACATATTTTTGCCTTTATCTATACAATTTCTGTTCTTACAGATTTTTAGCCATGTGGGGAAAAATACTTTGTCCTGTGAGACATCTCCCTGTGAGCTGTGCTTTGTGCAGTATGATGGGGTTGGTGTAGTCTCCATACTTATATGTAACTGGCTTCGAAGAGATTACGTCTCAAGCACAAATGCCTCAAGAGCAAGTATTGCTAGCATACAAGGAGGGAAAACTGGCAGGGCCACAGTCCGTGCCTGGAACAAGCATAGTATCACTGCTGCTGTATTTTGTTTTTCAGAGCAATCACATAACCCATTCAAATTGGCAGTCGGGCAGAGAAGTAATCTATTGTTGATGGGAAACTGTCAGAGTCACATACTGGGTAGGAAGAACATATGGAATGGAATACAAAGAGCATATGGAATGGGAAGAGGAGACCATATGGGATAGGAGATAATGTGGCCATCCTTGGAAAATATAACCTGCCATAGTTTGCCTTGGGCTACATCATTCCTTTCATTTGCAACTATATTCACCCTCTCCAATGAGACTACTGAATTCCATCCCATTATGTCACCACATACACGGTGGCTGGTCCGTAGCACTTCTGAAATGCCATTGGACATATGTCTACCATTCCTGTTGCTTCCTCAGGTTCTGTGTGTCTCTTGGCCTGCCTCTTGATGTTAGCTCAGCATTTTGAGTCATTCTTTCCATAAGAAACAGCCCATGTTTGCAGTGGAATAGCTTTCTAAGATGCTTCCAACTTATTAAGGATTGAGGGACTTGATGGCTCATCTCACTTTGAAAGTTTAAGTGGATCTGGTTTTCAGTTTTCACTGGAACTATACATGGGGGCCGTGGTTCTGCTGTTATGGTCTTAAGAATCTTGAGTTCTTATGGATCTTATTGTGATTTGCTCCATTAGAACGAAGTTATGCTCTCAACTGTCTTTGAGACAGCTTCTTTGCCTTGGGCTACTTCTGTGTCCTTTCTGGTGGTGTTGTACCCTTGAGATTCTTAGAAACTTAGGATAGAATATAAAATATACCCTTATTTTCTGTCATCGAGCTCCCCAAATTCCTGGAAGTTCCTGAGTCATAAGGATATCTTGTTACTTACGATGAGTGTATAATGCTGAGTTTATGTTAATGCAGTTACTTAGTGTTTCTTATTCTGTGTCCTGATCATCTCTTCATCTGACTGTTTATCTGAGCCATTGTAATACACTGGAACATGTATGTAAAGTGTTTTTCTGAGTTGTATGAGTTAGTAGTGTCAGAAATGAAATGAATTATAGGACTTTGTCTATGTCCACTGGAGAATTTCTTGGTGGTGGTGGGAAAGCCCCTCTCCTACTGGTCACAGGAATATTCTCTGTTAATAAGAGAAAAATGAGTAAGAAACTAAGCCAGAGTAAACCAGTTTTTTTTTTCCTTTATAAAACTTATTCTAATAGTGAAGTATGGCCTTAAATCTTCCTGAAGGTATAGCCAAAGCCCTACAGTTATATGATTGTGCCTCTGCTGAAGTCATGTTTTACTAAAAACACCTTCATTTGATCTTTTCATAGGTCATTTTCCTCTGTGAACCTTTAACTGGGAAGGATTAGGGATGAGAAATAGTTTTGTTTTTGAATCATACAGTCATGACTTTTTATCTTCCTCCAGATGTGCTAGGGAGAAACCCCAACAACAAGCAGCCTTCATTGCTCTGTCCATAATTTGCCACCACAGCTAAAAGAAACCAGGTTTTACTTTTTTTCCCCCTCTTTTGGTCTTTGTTGAGATAGGTTCGCCCTGTTTGCCCCAGCTAGAGGAACTCACTATGTAGACCAGGCTGGTCTTGAACTTATAGAGCTCCATCTGCCTCTGCCTCCCAAGTGCTGGGACCAAAGGCGTGTGCTACCATGCCCAGCTCTGGTTTTTACTTTTACCAGTTTCCTATCTTTTCTGTTTTTCCATGTTCCTCCAGGTGGCGTTTGTTTTGAAATTTCAGCATATACCTTTTCTTTAAATTCCAATATCCGCTTCCTTGTTTGGTTTAATTACTTTTCTGTTGTGGTGATAAACATCATGACTAAGGCGAATTGATAGAAGGAAGAATTTATTTGGCTTACGGTTCTAGAGGGTAAGAGTCCAGCCCAGCAGAGCAAGGAGGCGTGGTGGCAGCGGTGGCCGGTGCAGAAAGCTGAATGCACACATCTTCAAGGACACACAGGAAACAGAAAGCTAGAGTGGAAATGAGCACGCTGTGTACTTCCAGATCTCACCCCCAGTGACATACTTCCTCTAGCGTGGCCATGTCTCCTAAAAGTTGTGCTGGCAGCATTGCCTGTGTGATTTCCTGTCTCCTAGGTTCCTGGTAGTGCAAGTTACCTCACTGTTTTTCTGCTTTAAGAATGTCTTGTTTATTTTTGGCCCTTTGCATTTTTCATGTACATTTTAGAGTCAGCTCACCACATGTCAGGAAAAAGACTCTTTATATTGTCATTGAAATTTCATTATAACTATAGGTCTTCATGGGGGATAATTGACATTTTTTTGACTTTGAATCTTGTTCATCAACCTGACAGTCTAGTTATTCTTTAATAGCTTTCAATAAAATTTTACAAAGGGCTTAGAATTTTTTTCTTTTTAAAAATCAACTTATTTTTAAAAAATTATTTTTAATTCTGTGTATGTGTGTGAGGGGCATGTGTATGTAGGTGTAGGTGCCCGCAGAGGCCAAGGAGGGTGTCAGACTCTTGGTTCTGGAGTTATAGGAGGTTGTGAGTCACCAGATGTGGGTGTTGGCAACTGAACTCCGGTGGTCTGCAAAAGCAGTATGTATATTTCACTGCTGTGCTGTCTCTCCAGCCCTTGCTATTTATTTTATTTATTTATTCTTTGAGAATCTCAAACATGTATATATTTTGATCATATCCCCACTTTCCACTCTAACTTACCCCAGACCTTCCCATACCCCACAAACTTTATGTCCCTTTTTTTTTTTCTTTATAATTCACAGAGTCTAGTTGGTGCTGCACATATATATGCATGAGTATAGGACCATCCACTGGAGCATAGGCAACCATGAGAACCCACATCCCTAAGCAAAGTGACTGGCTCTCTCCCAGCAGTCCTCAACTGTCAATAGCTTCTCAGTTAGGGTTGGGGCCTTGGGAGCCTCTCCTCCACACATGCTAGAATGTTGATTGACTTGGTCGTGAGCATGTCTTATACAGGCAACCATGGCTGCCATGAATTTGTGAGAACAGTGGTCCTGTCATGTCCAGAAGACTATTTTGCAGCAGTCTTCCCAAACCTCTGGCTCTTACAATCTTTCCACTCCCTATTCTGCCATGAGCCTTGGGGACAGGGGGTGATATAGATGTTCTATTTGGGACTGAACAGTCTCCAGTTATTTCTTTTTTGAAAATATTTTTTATTTATTATTTTTATTTTATGTGTATGAGTGTATTGCTTGCAAGTGCACCCGTGTCATGCATTGCCTCTAGAAGTCAGATGAAGGCGTCAGATTCCCCTGGAACTAGAATTATGGATGGTTGTTAGCAGCCATGTGGGTCTGTAAGAGCAACCAGTGCTCTTAACCATTGAGCCTCCTCTCCAGTCATTTATTCTAGTCATTTATTCTCTGTTTTTTGACTAGTTGTGAGTCTCTCTGTTAACCATTGTCCACTTGCAATTTTTGTTTATGAGACAGGCTTATGCTATGTAGTCCAGGTTGACCTCAAACTCACTATTTTCCTGCCTTAGTCTCCTGAGGGCTGAGATTACAGGCAAAAGATTTAAGAATCTTTAGTGCCAGGTACTTTGCTCTTTTAGTTAATTGTGAAACTTTAAAAAAGCCACCTTCTTCTCTTGGGCTTTAATTTCCCATGTGAAAATGGTGACATTTGAACTAACTCAGCTTTAACAGGCTTTCTAGCCCCAGATGACATGAGTAAATGTTAGGATTAAATTGGTAATTTTTAGTGTCTCTAAGAAAAGGAATCCACTAGAGGGAGCTCTTGTGCATTTTTTCTCAAGACTGCTATGGAAATAGCTCATGTGCTGGTGATAGCTGCAGATGTCCCTCTTGGCAGAGATCGCATATCCAGGTAGGAGGAGGAGAGACCCCTTGACTTTTCCCAGTCACAGTTCTGTATATAAAACTCTGCTTTGGCTTTGGGAGATACTACTTGCTTCTGTTATGGGAATATGAGGATCACAGTTTTGAAGCTGAAGAGAAATATAAAGATCATCCCAGTACAGAAAAAAATTATTATTTAGAGAGGCTTTTCCTTACCAGAGGACATACAGACAGCTGTGAAAGAGCCAACACTGGAATTCAGATCTAAGACATTTAAAAAATATTTAATTTTTAATTTGAAAATTTTATGTGTATGAAGTATTGCCTGCATGTGTGCAAGTGCACCTGTATCATGCAAAGCGCCTTGAGTCAGAAGAGGGTGTCGGAGCCTCTGGAACTGGAGTTATGTTTGTTAACTCCATATGGGTGCTGGGACTCAAACCCCAGTCCTTTGCAAGAGTAGCCAGTGCCCCCAACTGCTGAGCCATCTCTCCAGCCCCTAGATCTAAAAATGTTTATTCCATAGTTGAGGGAATAAGAGTTGGAGAGTAAGAACTGAGTATTGGTTTGTGGGTGGTGGTGGTAGTGGTGGGTTTAATTTTTAGTGGCCTGAGAGACAGGTGGACTGCGAACTGGAATTTATAGGTAGTATTGTTTGTATAGATGAGTCTGTGGGGGTGTGCATGCATGAATACTCAGGCTGGAAAGAAGACTTTTGTTATGACAGTCTTTAAGAAATCAGATTAAGCTGTGTATGGTGGTTTAAGTCTTTAATCTCAGCACTTGGGAGGCAGAGGAGGTGGATCTCTGTGAATTCAAGGCCAGCCTGGTCTACATAGAGAATTCCAGGACAGCTGGGGCTATAGGGAGATCCTGTCTCAAACCTGTCATTCCAGCACATGGGAGGCCGAAGTGGGAGGATCTTGAGTTTAAAACCATCCTGGCCTGTATAGCAAGGCCCAGTATGAAAAAAGAAGAGTAAAGGGGAGGGGAGGGGAGGAGAGGAGAGGAGAGGGGAGGGGAGAGGAGGGCAGGAGAGGACAGAGGAGAGGGAAGGGCAGGAGAGGGGAGAAGAGGGCAGGAGAGGAGAGGACCAGAGGCAACAGGCTGGACGACTGCTGCATGGTGGCTTTTACTTACACAGTAGGATATTTTTGACTGGCTTAAAATTTTCATTTAATTTATATTTTGGGTTCTCTCAACAACAGCTACTTTGATAATCTGATTGCCCCAAACTGAACTTATCTGTTTATTTATCTTTAACTTGGTTTAATGATTTCCAGACCTCACAGGTTTTTCTTCTGACGCAGACTGGCTTTTAAAACCCAGTGCAGTCATTGGATGTTCTTTTCAGAGATGGAGTTCAACTTTTCTCTATTACTCATCTTCTTTCAAGTCTCTTGTGACTGTTCTTGAAGTGATTCACTGTAGTGCTCTTGTTTTCTGAGTCTCCTGTTTCACTATAATACAAGCTTTCCTTGAAAACGAACGGTGCTTTTAAAACTGTTTGATTTTAACATTTGCATTAGGTGTCAGTTGTTTAGTCATTTGATTTACTTTTCCCGTTGGATATATGGGGAAGATTTTAAGCCTTTATATTTTTGCTTAAAATTTAAAAACGTTAAAATAGAAATCAACAACCTATTGATTTCCATGTTAATAGTAAAGGTTTACTCAGTGTGTTGCTTGTGCAATGCCTTTTGTTTTTCTTGTTGTAATGCCGGGAATTGAACCCAGGGCCTCACACATGCTAGGCAGGAGCTGTGCTACTGAGCTACACATAGAGCCTGGTGGTGTATTACACTGTATCCTTTTCTAACAAACCTACAGATAAACATGAGATAAACATGTATTTAGGATTATTTCTTTATCAGATATGCTGCAGTCTAATTTTAGGAGAATTCTTTTGTGTTAGTCTAAGGAGGGATGCTGTCCGTAGACAGAAAGTCTAGGAGCTGGGAAGGTGAAGGACGGGATAAAGACGCGGCAGTTTTCTAGCTGCTCTGAGATGGATTTCTTGGTTGGCACTTCAATCTCTGTGTTTAGTGTTGGATATTCAAGGGAAGGAGGATTAATCTTGACGAGAAATAATTTATAAAAGTAGATATTAGGAGATACGGGCATAACTCAGTGGTAGAGTGCTTGCCTGGCATTCGTGAGGCCCTGAACTGCAAAGGAAATAAATAACGTCAGTATCAGGCCCGTATGCTCTTTCCTTAGCAAGTTTTAGTGAGGATTTTCTTTCAGTGATTTCTGTTTGGAACATACCACCTGTGAATTTCAGGTATAAAGTTATGATGCAAAAAAGACTTCAAGCTTGGTGAACCAAAAGGTGCCCGCTCCATTAAGAGCATCCATGCTAGACAGGCTGACCAGACTCCAGTGGGTGAACTCACACTAAGGAACATCTTGACTTGATATACAAATATACTTGGTATACAAACTTGACTTGATAGGCCTTAACATATATGACAGCATGCATGAAATTAATGGGTGGGCCATGGGGGTGCAGATAGGCGAGGGGAGCCTAAATATATGATTAAGATGTATTGTATGAACTGCACAAAAATTAAAGAAAAATTTATATTCAAAAAGGTTCTTTAAGATGGGTGAGGTGACATACATTTGTTAAAGCTGTTCTGGAGACTGAAGCAGATTTGCTTGAGCCCAGGCTTTCAAGGCCAGTCTGGGTACCCTCATTTCAAAGAAAAAGAAAAAAAAAAATCAAATCAGATAAGTCAGGCCTGGTTGTGTACATTTTAATCCCAGCATTAGAGAGGTAGAGGCAGGAGGATCGCAAATTCAAGGCTTGCCCTGACTACTGCATAGCAAGTTCTTGGACAACTCAGGAAGCAAGTGAAACTCTACCTCAGAATAAAATTTATAAATGACCTAGGATGTAGCTCAGTGGCAGAGTACTTGCCTGCCATGCACAAGGTCCTAGGTTCAAGCAAATTTCATTATTAAAAATCTTTAACATGTTTTGTAACTGTTATTATATATGTTATTTGATGAGCATAATGAATGAAATCATTATTCTTAAAATCATTATTGTTGGGTTCTATTCATGTGCAGTACCTTAATAAAGAATAAGCTCATTTCTTATCTGAATGTTAAAATTCCTGTGTCTCCCACTGTCTGCAATAGTACAATATTTCTTCTTGGCTTTTAGATTTCCTCCCTCCTCACCCCTGAAACCATATCCAAAGAAGCCTCCATATCAAAAGGATGTTATTAAATTTCCAGAATGGAATGATCCCCTACCAGGCACTTCACAAGAGAATATCCCAGTGAGGCCGATTGTGATGGTAAGCTCTGTGGCTTAAAGACAAATGGGCTCAGTGTTGACAGTTGCATTTCCGGAGTGCGGATTGAGGGTATGGGGTATGATCACTGACTCCATGGTGTAACCATTGGCGAGTTACCCATGCTCCACTGGGCAGCTCCACACCCATGGCCACACAATGGCCCTGGTTAAACCTAGTGGGTCACAAATTAAAAACAAAAAGACATGACAGTGGGAGGGAACTTGGTTTGAGGAGAGTCCGGCAGAGTGCCAGTGGGAAGGAGGGGAGAGAGGGTGGAGGGGAGTGTGACCAGAATGTACTGTACACACTTGTGAAACTGTCAATGAATAAGTGAGATAGTAGTCATGATTTAGGGGGAATGTGCTCATAGGGGAAGGACCCACCGAGGAGCTGCAGGCTTGGTCCAGGGCTCTCTACTGTTTCCTGATGACAGTGATCTGGAAGTACTGTGAAACAATGTGCCTGACAGCAGCTCAGAGGCTGCAAGCAGAGAATGGGCTTGTCCCTTTTTCACTGCAACCCATGGACATCTTGTTGGGTGGCAGGGTAGCTGTTTTTGTATGTTCAGTCAGCAGATTTTTGTTAAATTCCTTGTATCTCTTTCCCGTCCTAGAGTTGACTGTTCTTCCTCTTGTTTTCAACTGGACTTTGTCTAAATTATTACCAGTTGAGGGAGAAGGTAGGATGTGTTGTAGAATGAACCCAGCACAACATTTGAACGAATGTGGATTTTTCTAGTTTTTTCAGCTCACCGTGAACAGACTACCTTTTTTTTTTCTTCTTCATACTTTTCTCTTAAAATATCCCCAGTACAAGATGGCTAAGATTGAGATGATGCTAAAAAAGCAAACCAGAGAGAAACTTTTATGAGGCAACTTTTAAGAATTTTACTAGCAATGTTTTAAGTTAATCTAGTCTTATATGACTAGACATGTCTAAGTATTTTTGTTTACAAAGATGTGATGAAACTGTTTTTAGCCACTTCAATTAAAAGAAAGAAAGAAAAAAAGAGCATTTCCCTCCCCAAAGCAATTGTGTTATGTCTTAGCTTGGAGAGAATAATTAAGAAGCTTAGACTTATCAAAGATGATCAAGGAAAAAAAAAATGACACCAGTGACAGAAGTGGGGACTCCACGGGGGCTGCGGATTTGTCAAGGATGGTGACGTCTGGTGTGAACTTGACAGTAACGATGCTTTATATTACATGGCATGTCTAGCAGGCAAATGGAGACAGTGACCCTGGAACTTACAGAACTCATTTATTCAGTAGAGTCAGTAATATGTGAGCAAGGTTTTACTCTCATAGTTGAATGATGCACACAGTAGAAAATAAAGTATTGGAAGGCAAAGTGGGAGTCCTGTGCATGAGTACTATTTGAAAACTGCTTATTTCTAATGAAGAATACTAATACCTAGTTACTGATACCTAACTGATAGTTCCTGGCCTAGAAAAAATTAATGTATAAACCCCAAGGAATTGTGTACTGTCTTTTCAACTTTGTTACTCAGGAGGCCTAGGCAAGATGATCTGAATTAAAGCCAGCCTAGGCTACTTAGTGAGTTCCAGAGCAGCCTGGGCTACAGAGTGAGACCCTGTCTCAAAAAAACCAAAACAAAACAGAAAACCAAAAAACCTTTTGCCATATCTTTTTCGTTTTGGGGGGTAGGAGGCAGTGCTTGATGATCCAACCAGTGTTTTGTGCATGCTAGGCAAGTGCTCTATCACTGGGTTATATCCCCACCTTGTTTTGTCATGTTTATATCTGTTGTAGCTATTATATGAAATATGATAAAATAAAATAATAAAATAGAGCAAACAATTATTTTTTGTCTTTGCTGGGGGTCACAATTACAATGCACAGTGTAAGAGTGGGCTCTGAGGCCAGACAGCTGGGTTTGAAACTTGACTTTTCTAATTAGTAGCTGTTTGAACCTCTCTGTTTTTATCTGTTTTCATTTTGTGGAAGAGTTCTTATCAGTGAAACTAAGATGATAGTATCCTGTGAGATAGAGTTGCTGTGATGGTCAAGTGAGTTTATACCTACTAAGTGCTAAGACTAGGGCTTGGCATGCAGGCTCCCAGTAATTGCTAAGTACTACTGCTATTATTAATTTATTTCATCAAATTGTTTATAGGTAGAGAAAGAAGATAAATTATACTATCTACAGAGAATTATTCTTGCTAACATTTCTGTTGTTTATCCTTTTGTCGCATGTGTGTTTTTTAACAAAAAATGAGATCATACTCAGCTGTTTTGTATCTTCTGTTCTTCACGTAGAACAGTGTGTTCGGCCATCTTTCACATTATTAAACATCTGTCATCATTTTAGTATCTACATCATGTCTAATATGAGTGATATTCATATATCTTATTTGTTTAGTCCTTTACTGATGGATATATTTTCAGATTTTAATCCATAACATCGTATGCAATAGCTTTACAGATAAATAAACTGAAAATATCGATGAGTACTTTTTAGGAACCTTTGAAAATGGATTTGCTAAGCAAATGCAATGATCTTTCTGCCTCCCTTCAAACACAAACACCTGATTTAGATACTTAAAGATTCACACATTCATCTGGTCTTGAGTCTCTTTTGTAATTTGGTAATTCTTTAGAAGCGAAACCAAAAGCAAAATAAAGAAAAATATACAACTCCTTTCCCTGCTGACCCTCCCCATTAATAAAATTTTCTGTAATGTCACATTTGTGAAGCTGTATTCTAGCAACTCTTTGTAAATGATTTCTAATATATTTGCCTTTTAAAGGTCAAAATTCTTCTCTGTGACTAGAAAAAGAGGTTTTTACGTAGGTCTAATGGCTCAACTGTGAGTGAGGGCGACTGAGAATATTGGTGTAGCAGAGCTGTGTGTCTCGGGCAAGCTTTTCAGTCTGTCTGGGCTTCAGCTTTTCCCTCCTTGCCTCTCAGCCTTCCTTTGCTGATCTAGGAGCAAATGCCTAGCATTGGACTGCTTTCCAATATTGTGTTTATTTTGAGTTTTGTTTATAAAAAAGGTAGAGATTTCTTAAGAATTATATTTTTATTCTATAAATGATTACGGAGTTTGGACAGTGTGTGAATTTAGATGTTTCTTCTGAATTTAGAATTAATAACGTTTTATTTCCCCGGTTAGTTGGAACTCCCGCAGGAAATAGTAGGCATGCAACGCCACGGTATTACCTTAGCTCTTTGTAATTTGTAAGCATTCATTCATAATATGATCTAATCCTAAGGGTCAAGCATCACTTCTCTGAGGTCCATGCAAAGAAACTTAGTTTATACTTCTAACCATTATTTTAAGTCAAGTTACAAACAGCAAAGTGGAAGACATTTGACCAAACCCATGCCTTTTTATATTGAAGCATGTATTCTTTCTCTTCTTTCTCTCCCCGTCTATCCTTCCTTACTCCCCACCCCTCCTGCCAAATTAGAACTCTGAGATGTGGTTCAAGCGTCACAGTATTGCTATAGGAGAGGTCCCCGCCTGCCGTCTGATCCACCGCAGACAGCTGACCGAGGCCAACGTGGAAGACATCTGGAAGTCCATGACACTGTCCTAGTATGTGCACTGGATGCTGATGAGCAGCTCTAGGGATCTTTGCTCCTATTTTGTCTCCTCACTACTCTGCATATTTGGTTTTCTAAAATTATCCTTTAAGAAGTCCAGCTTTGCAAAATTTATGCTTATGTTGTTTAGAAAATGCAATTTTACTGATTTCTGGGAATTTCCTGTTGTCATTTATGTAATAGTTGAAAATAGTAGTTTAAAAGTTCTTTTTTTTTTTTTGAGGCAGAGTCCCCTGTAGCACCAACTGGACTAGAACTCCCTATGCAGACCAAACTGGCCTTGGTGTCACGGAGGTCTGCCTGCCTCTGTCCCCCCCACGGGATTACAGCCGTGCACCACCATACCTGGCTAGTTTAAAAAGTCTTAAACTTTCAATTTTGATTTTTTTTTTTCTCTTTCTTAGGACAGGGGCTTGCTATTTAGCCCAGGGTGGCTTTGAACTCTGTCCTCTTGCTTCTACCTCTTGAGTGCTGAGATTATAGGTATGCGCTACCATGCCCAGTTAAGTTTTTAAGCTTGCTATTAACATGGAAATCTTAAGAGTTTAATGAACACATAGTAGAAAATTTGGTCTCAAGTATTTGTACTCATAAAAAATATTCTTTTGGAATTCAGAAAGTTTTATTATTAAATAATTAAGGAAATATATATGCTAATGATAAAGGAATGTCTTTTAAGATTATTTTTTATTATGTTCCTTTTCTAACCTTTTGCTTAGAAAGATTGGGTAGAGTACATGAAAATAATACATTTGAAAGACTGGTCTTTGGGGATAGAGAGATGGCTCAGTGGTAAGAGTGCTTGCTGTGAAAGCAAGAGGACCTGAGTTCAGATCCCCAGCACCTATGCAAAGGTGGGGTATGGCCACTTATGCCTTTAACCTCAGCATTGGGGGCAGAGACCAGTGGATCCTAGAAACTCGTTGGCTTGCTAGCCTAACTGAAACAGTGAGCTTCAGGTTCTGTGAGAAACCTTATCTCAAAAAGTAACAAGGGTCTGGAGAGATGGCTCAGCAGTTAAGAGCATGGCTGCTCTTGCAGAGGGCCTGGGTTTGATTCCCAGCTTGCACAAATGGTTCATAACTCCAGTTCCAGGGGAATCCAGTGCCTTCTTCTGACCTCTGTGGGCATTGCATGACATGGGTGCACTTATATACATGCAGGCAATACACAAAAAAATAAAAATACATAAATAAAATATTAAAAAAAAAGACAGAGCTAGAGAGGAAAATCGCTGATATCGTCCTCTGGCCTCTGCATGTGTGCACATGGGGTGCATGTGGCACACACTTGTGCATCCACCACACACACACACACACACATACATACACATATACACTAAAATAGATTGATTTTTGTTTGTTTGTTTGTTTTGTTTTTTTGAGACAGGGTTTCTCTGTAGCCCAGCTGGACTGGAACTCTCAATGTAGACAAGGCCTCCACCTTACAGAGATCTGCCTGCCTCTGCCTCCCAAGTGCTGGGTTTAAAGCCATGTGCCACCATCCCTGATCTTTTTTTTTATGTGTATGAGTGTTTTGCCTGAATGTATGTAAGTGTACCTGAGTGTATAATGCTCCTGAGGCCAAAAGAGGGCATTGGAATCAAACCTGGGGCCTCTGTGAGACTACCCAGTGTTTTAAACTGCTGAGTCATCTCTCCAGTTACATAATGCTAGATTTTTGGAACTTTAAAAATAATGATTAAAAATATTTCAAAAGTAAACTATTTATCTTTTTAGTTTACAGAAAATCCTTGGCTTAGATTCCTTAGAAGAAGTTTTAAACATCAAACTTATCAACTCCAAATTCATCATTCATAATGTATATAGTGTTAGCAAGCAGGGAGTCGTCATCCTGGATGACAAATCAAGTAAGTATGCCAAAACCATTTGTTCTCGTTTGACCCACATATTGGCTACACGGATCCCTTAGCTCCTGTTTAGCTGTTCCATTTACCCCCTCATCACACAGATCCTGTTCTCTATTAATGCGAATGAGGATAACCTTGACTGTTTGATTCTTCTGCCTCCTCCTGAGTGCTACAGTCATAGACATGTACCACCAAGTCTGACTCATGTGGTGCTGACCATCAACCATCAAACCCAGGGCCTTGTGCATGCTGGGCAGTCCCTCTACCGAGCTATATCTCCAGCCCCACATTTGGATTTCTAACTTAGCTTTTCATGGTGCTATCAATGTGTCAACCTATCCAAGATGGTCTCTTAGTTTTTTTTTTTTTTTTTAATTCTTTTAATGAGCTAACTTTTTAAGAACATTAGAAAAATGTTTTTTTTTTTTTTTTTTTTTAGCCTTTAGAGATGGGGCTGCCCTGTATCCCTACCTGGCTGGAACTCACTTGCTGTGCAGACCAGGTTGGCCTCCATCTATCTCACTGAGTCTTTGCTTCCCAGTTGCTAGCATTCAAGGTGTGTACCACCACACCCAGCTTAATGAGATAACTTTAAAGGAAGAAAGTCTTTTAATTATTTTTGTACCTTATCCTCTAAGCTGGTTTGTAAATAGTGCCTGGAAAAGGAAAAACAAATCAAAACAAAAAAACCCAACAACAACAACACCAGAGCATCTTTAGGAGCCATATAACCTGCTTTTTGATTTGGAGAAATATAGTCACATTACCTTTAAAGGGCCACAATCCCCAGACTCATTTTATGGGTTTGTTGTCATTTGTTTTTGGCAAAGTCTGTATTACCTAGGCTAGCCTTGCACTTGAAATTCTCCTATCTCATCCTCTGGAGTGCAGGGGTGCCAGTCATGTGCTGTCATACCTGACTCCAGACTGATTTAACAAAACACTTTATTCTTACAGGTAATTTGGGCAAGGGGGAGGGTATCTTTTATTTGATCTTTTAGTTTAAATCCTTGATGTTGAGAATTGACTGGAATGAAATGACCTTTGGATGTAAAAAAAATGATGCAATATTTTTTGGGATTTAGTGAACTATTATTAAATTCAGGCTGGAGGCTCCTAGCCAGCAGGGTGATCAAGACAGAATCAGAGCAGCAAGAGGGCCCTTGAAAAATGGAAGCATGTCTCCTTTCACAGCCTCTCCATCAGGATGGAGGACAGTGGCAGACAGAAATAGATCTGTGATGACGTCATGACTTGCTGGGTTACTGTCAACCTGTAACATGAAGTTCTACAGCATGGAGGCATCAGACAGCCTTTGGAATGCTCTTAAACCTTTCTCCATGCTCTGGTGTAGCAAATTCATACTTTGAGTTGCCACTTAGATGACCCGTCATCTTTTGTTTTGCTGTTTTTCTGAGAGAAGAAAAGATTTCACAAGACTCAAATCCATTAGGTATAACTTAATACAACAAGCACTGGCCCATCTTATCAACATCTGGCCAGGGCAGGAGGGAGGAGGATCTGTCAAGTGATTCAGCTGGAATTTTTGTTTTTAAAGGTTTTATTTTCTTTTTAATTATGTGCACTCATGTGGATTTGTGCACATGAATGCAGTGCCTTTGGAGGCCAGAATAGGGAATTGGATCCTGTGGAGCTGGAATTATAGGTGGTTGTGAGCTGCCCAATGTGGATGATAGGAACTAAATGCAGGTCCTTTAGAAGAACTGTATGTGCTCTTAACTGCTGAACCATCTCTCCATATATATATATACATATATATACACACACACACACATACATACACACACACTGAATTATAACAGGAATAAAATATCTGTTATATTTTCCTTTTTCCTGCAGAGGAGCTTCCTCATTGGGTATTGTCAGCTATGAAGTGTTTGGCAAATTGTAAGTACTAATTATCTGCCAGTTTTATGAAATTAACAAAAATTAGTGCCTTGAATTAGAAAATATTTCTGCTCAATGGCCTGAACATTGATTTGACACCTGTGAAGCCTACAGTTAATTGTTTGGAACCACTGTGCTTTTATTGGTAAATTTATGACTTAGTGAAAGGACTATATTTTACTGTTTTAAAGGTATTTAGTTCTGACATGTTCTCATGGATGTAACCTCACTACAGATAAAGTCCACAGTATTCTGAATGACTGCATAAGAGTGAGAGAATGAGAGCACATGTAATACAGTAGCAGCTACCCATTAACAGTTACAGACTTTTATTCCTAAAATGAAGTTATTAAGGGTCCACCATATTTACGTTACCAGTTTGCTCAGCAGTCTCTGTCCCATAATGGCTTCTCATAGCACAGTACTTTAAGCATGACAGAAGTGTTTAGCAGACTA
Source organism: Eospalax fontanierii (assembly GCA_035773235.1). Taxonomy (NCBI): domain Eukaryota; kingdom Metazoa; phylum Chordata; class Mammalia; order Rodentia; family Spalacidae; genus Eospalax; species Eospalax fontanierii. The sequence continues at coordinate 71,145,733 of CM069527.1, forward strand.
ACCTGACTGATTTGCACAGTGGCTTAGAAGGAGAAGAACCTGCATGCAGAGAAACGAAAAAGGTCTGTCTCAGAAATATCCATGTGAAATCTTGGGGCCTGGATCATGGTGGGCCTGCGAGAATTTTCATAGGTCTATAAAGTCCACTTTGTAAACACATGACATGCATTTCATTGGCTGTCATGGGCACTGTGAAGGAATAGATTATAGCATGTCATGAACACTACAATTTTTCTATGGGTATTCAGGAGGATGAGCACAAAGAATGGAGTGATGGCTAATGGTTTGACCCAGACAAGTGAGTTAAAAAAAATCGTGTACGTGCGTGCGTGTGTGTGTGTGTGTGTGTGTGTGTACGGTATGTGTGAGTAATGGTATGCATGTGCAATGACATGCCTGTGATAATCAGGGGACAAGTTTTGGGAGTCAGTTCTGTCTTTCCACTGTGGGTTCTGTGTGTCATTGAACTCAGGTTATAAATCTTGTGCGGCAAGTGCTGTTACCTGCTAAACCAGCTCATAGGCCCCCAAACAAGTGATTTTAAAATATTTATTTATTATTTTTATTTTATGTGTATGAGTGTATTGCCTGCATGTATGTAAATGCACCTGTGCCATGCAGTGACTTTGGAGGTCAGAGGAGTGTGTTAGATTTCCCTGGAACTGGAGTTAGGGACAGTGTTAGATGTCATGTGGATGTTGGGAGCTGAACCCAGGTCCCTTAACTGCTGAGTCATCTCTCCAGCCCTTCAACAAGTGATTTTAATGATTAGAATTCTAATTGTTTTAGTTAACTGCAATATTATTTGGTCTTAGAGGAGCCTTTGAGTCTCATAGCTACCTCAGAAGATGGTTTCTATCTTCACTTTTGGATAGGACTAGCATTTACAGAGATACGTATATAAATTTTTAAGCTAGAAAACTGAATTATTGTTTAACTAGAGTCACTTTTGATTAGAATGAAACTGTTAGCTTAATATGGGTAGTGTTAGTGGCCTTATGTGGCAAATGGTTATAAATTCTCATTTTGAATATGAATAATAACATTAAGTTGCATGAAGCCCAAAGTACTTTGGATTTAACTATTACAGTCTTCATTGGGTTTTAATTAACATTTTGAAAACTTTGAGGTATAGAGTACTGTGGCTTTAGCTTGTAGAAATGCTTTATTTAAAATTTTAGTACGTGTGTTTATTTACTTATTGTGTGTGTGCATATGCATGTGCACGTGCGTGCATGCATGCTACAGTGCATTGTGTAGGTCAGAGGACAACTTAATAGGAGTTGGTTCTCTCTTTTCTCAGTGTGGGTGGGAGGGATAGAATTCAGGTTGTGTCAGACTTGATGGCAAATGCCTTTACCCACTGAGCTGTCGTGATGGTCCAAAAGTGCCTTTTATTTTTCTTGCTTAGCCATTTGAAGTAAATTAAATTTAAGTTCTATCTGTTACCAGAGTTGACAGTAGTGAGAGAGAAAGTATAAATGGGATGTTACATTGCCCATTCTGAACTCCTGGCAACAACTAAAGATTTGGAAATTGATCAGTTGAGAATGAAAATAAGAAACCAGCACATCATGTCTAAGCTATAAATGTGTGGTAAAATGTATTAATGCTTAATTTCCAGTGATGATTGGAGTACAGTGAAGAGGATAATTAATTTTCCATTTGACACATAAAGCCACATACTTCTGAAGAAAGTTAGAATAATTGGATTTTCAATAGAGGAAAGATGTGAAGTTTGACTTTGTAATTCCCACATGTATGAGGTGGAAGATGTTGGGGCTAGGGACATACCTCACATATATTGAGTGCCATCTTTGCAGATGGTTAGCATGTCCATAAAGATGTTTGTTTATATATCAAGGAATAAAAAATGATCCAAAGAGTAAACTCAGCCTTTTGAATAGCTTTATAAAATTTCTAAGGCTTCCCAAATTCCCCTTTTTCTTACAGTTCACTTTGAGTCCACCAGAGTCACAAGCTATTCCTTGTCCTTATAGGTCCAGGTTTGTCTTGAACCCTCTGAAAGGGAATAGGATGGATAGGCTGGTTGTGTGATGTATTGAGAGATCATTGCTTCTTTTCTGCTCTTCACCCTTTCTTGGAGCTCATCTGCAGGCTTTGTAGACCATGCACACATGGTTCTGAATGCTTTAGTGTCTGGCCAGACTCTTTCATGAATACAGAATGAGGATTGATGCTAAGTAAATGCAGAACCAGGTTAACTGAGTTCTTTGCTTCTTTGTGTATATGAGTCCCAAGAACCAAACAAAAATAGAAACAAAACAGCCACATTTCATTCTAGAATCTGTCAAGAACAACATTTATACAAAGGTAGAATAAGGAAAAATGTTCTTAAAGATCAAGGTGATTAAGAAAGAAAAGATTTATGTTCTGCTTATTTTTAGGGACTTTTTTTGCATATTTTTAACAAAGATGATGAAATATTCACAAGGAATCTAACTACGTAGAATGAGTCACACACTTATCTTGGTAAAAACTAGGCAACGTGTCTTGCTGTTGAGATATATCAACATATTTCATTGTATTAAGCTTGCTCGTATGATGGTGAAACAAGCAAAAATGGCAACTGTAGTTACTGCTAGGTTTATGTGCTGCAACATATAGATATTTAATTATTTTAGCCAGTAGTTATTTTATAAGAAGAGAACAGAATGTGAAAGATAGAAGAGGCTTAAAAAAAGATTTTAAAAAATTCTTTATTTATTAATTTTATTTTATGAGTACGAGTTATTGCCCGCATATAGGCAGGTGCACCCATGTTGTGCAATGCCTGAGCAGTCGGAAGAAGGCATTGGATTCCCCTGGAACTGGAGTTATGGGTGATTGTTAGCCGTGATGTGGTTGTTCTTTACTGGTGAGCCATCTCTCCAGCCTTTTATTTCCTTTTAAAGTATATGTTTACATGTATGTCTTTGTGTGGATGTGTGCGCAAGTGCAAGTGCCCAGAGTCCAGAATAGGTCATTGGATTCCCTGGACTTGGAGTTACATGTGATTATGAGGTACCTGGCCTAAGTCCTGGGGACTGAACTCAGGTCTTCTGCAAGAGCAGTAAGTGCTCTTTTATTATTATTATTATTTTGGCCTTTTTGAGACAGGGTTTCCCTATAGCCCCAGCTGGCCTGGAACACACAGTGATCCGCCTGCCTATGCCTCCTGAGTGCTGGGACTAAAGGTGTGCGTCACCACTCCTGACTCAAGTGCTTTTTTTTTTTTTAAGTATATTTTATTGAGCTTTTGTGTATTTCATATAATAGTCCTTAATCAAATTTAGACTCCCTCCCCATCCACATCTCCATAGCCCCCCACCAGATTTCATTCATTCTGTCATACATTAAATCCTATCCTGTCAAGCATTTGTACCCAGATGTCCTTCTGTGCAAGTTCATCCCCTGGAGTCTAATCAGCCTATAGAAATCTTAAAAAAAGATCTACTCTCCCTTACCCACCAGTAATCAGTTGCCAGTAGTTCTTTTGGCAAGGTTTTTGGTCTGTTGCCCATTTCCCTAGTTCTATGCTGGGTTTTTGTCTGATTGAGTCAGGATGGGTCTTGTGTGTGCTGTCACCGTTGTTGTAAGTTCATATGAATAAGTTTGAAGAGGCCTGAAAGCCTCTGTTTCCTTATGCTCACACACTAACTCTGGCTCTTACAATCTTTCTGCTCCCTCTTCTGCAATGGTCCCTGAACCGTGCGTGGGTGAGGTTTAATATAGGAGTCCTATCCAGGGACACATACACTGCAGTCTCTTATTCTCTAAAACTTGGCCAGTTGTGACCTTCTGTGTACATTGCCCTATGTTGTATGAGGAGGCTTCACTGGTGAGAGCTGAGGGATGTATTCTTTCTTCCTTCTCTTCTACTGTGTTCCATGAGCCTTAGGTATTGGGGTTCCTCTATAGATGTGTCACTTAGGGCTGGGCATCTCTTCAGACACAGGACTTGCAGCAATGGTAGTTAGCATTCTACCTAAGGTTAGCTCTCATAGTTCTAGAGGATACTATATAAGCTGCTAAGTGAGAAAATCAGTCAGCAATCCAACCCAGCTCTAATGTCTACAGTGATTGGCACAGCACGCTACCTCTGTTGGTGAGAATGGCACTGTCATCTGGGGGTAATCGACAACTATCTAATTCGACTTAAAGCCCTCTCAGTGGGAGTGGACTCACGGGTGGCACTATAAATACAGCCAAATACACATGGCTGGAGAGGTCGTAGATCCTAGAGAAAACCCTATCTCTGTCATATCTGTAGACAAATGAAATTTCTCACTGTATGCTAAATATTGATCCTTATATTTATTGACAAATATACTGTACACCACTCATCAAAGAAGCTTCTTTTTGCAACAGATGGAGGCAATCATAGAGTTCCACAACTGGTCACACACAGTGAATATATGTCTGAGAGATGCCCAGCAGTAAGTGCTCTTAACTGTTAAATCATCTCTCCAGCCAGTTTTTTAGGGGACCACAAAGAGCCACTTCATAATATCCCAGATAACTGAACTGTGATGGTCCCAGATGGTTTGCGTTCTTTAACAGCTGCATCCTCTTTCCTTAGATCTAGAGATTCTTTTTTATTAATTTTTTAAAATTTATTTTTATTTTATATGTATGAGGATTATGCCTGGATGGATTTAAATGCACCCATGTTATACAGTGCCCAAAAAGGAGAGAAGAGGGTGTCAGATGCCCCGTAACTGAAGTTATGGATGGTTGTTATCTGTCATATGGGTGGGATTTGAACCTGGGTCTTCTACAAGAACAGCCAGTACTCTTAACTGCTGAGCCATCTCTCTAGCCCCAGCAATTCTTATTTTTAAAAAGCATTTAAAATAGATTGTGTGACCTTATTTTTTACTTTTTTAAAGAATTTCATACATAAGTAATGTATTTCCATCATTTTTTGCCTTCCATCTTCCCCCTCCAATTCTTCTCATTATCCCCCAGTCCCTCTGAACTTTGTGAACTCTTATTATTTTTATTTTTACATATATACACATATATATATGAATACACATACACACACACACACACACACACAGACATACACACGGATTACTTGTAGCTCCTTCCTCTGCTCTGCACCCTTGTGAAAATTTCCCCACCCACGTTGGCTTGTTAACTAGTGTTGTCTTATTTAGGCAGTCATATTGTTGAGATTTCATGGGTGTATCTTCCCTTGTCAAGCTAGAGAGTATGCACTGTCTAGTAGCGGGTATCCTGGCCCTCTGACTTTTACAATCCTTCTGCTGTGTTCCCTGAGCCTTAGGTGTAAGGGTTGCATTATAGATGTGTGAGTGGAGACTGGGTTCCCTAAAGTCAATTACCCTCTGCATATTGACTAGTTGTGGAACTTTATAATAGTCTCCATATGTTGCAGAAAGAAGCTTCTCTGATGAGTGGTAAGAGCTACCTTTATCAGACTACTCTGGAGTGAGAGCTGCAGAGACCCAGCTAGGCCTGGGTGTGAAGGGAGGTGACAGGAAATCTAGCAGTTCTGTAGGCAGGATTTTATCTTAGGTGCTTTGTTCATTCTCCTGGGCATAGAACTCTATTTGGCTGTCATTGCCTAGTCGTCGGCTAGCTTGGAGCTGGTCAACACGATTGCACTCCTTTTCTTTTGTCCTCATGGGACCACTTGCTGTTTTCCTCAAGGCTATGGTAGCTCCAGTGTGCCAGCCAACTCAGGAGTGTAAATCTGTGCCCTGCTTGTGGAACTCTCGGGGCTTCTGCTGCCAAGTTGTGGAGTTTTTCTTATTCCTCTTTGATCCCAGATACAGGTGGATCTTTCTTTGCTCTGCTATTGGCCTAGGATATGGCAAAGGTCAGGCTGCTTCAGGGTTTCTAAGGTTGTTCCAACCGTGCAGTATAAGGTTTCTTTTGATAGTTGGCCAGCAGTCAACTGGAATTGATAATCTAAATGAATTAACAAGATAAAATGTAAAATATTTAAATTTCAGTTTATCTGAAGTAATTTGTTAGAAGGAAAAACTGATTATTTCACCCAACTTGGTAGAATTTTATAATATAGCAGTGATGGAATAATGAAAAGCTGTAGAAATTCCTTTGTAGTTCTTCTGTTACACATGGTAGCTAATGGTTATTTCATCAGCTTTATCAAGAGTAAGAAAATACTGACTATTTCAAAGAAAATTATTGCTTACATTTAATAAAGTCATAAAGTCATAAACTCATAAAAAGAGTGGTATTTAAGTATACCAGTGCTTTTCCTCATTTTATAATTTATTTTGTTTAACATAAATTATATTTGTATGAGCAAAGGTATTAAAAAAATAAAGCAAAAGGGCCAATGGTGTTCGTGCATACCTTTAATCCCAGCAGTCTGGTGGCAGCAAGTGGATCTCTGAGATTGAGGCCTCCCTGGCGTACATAGTAGGTTCTAGGCCAGCAAGGACTGCCAGGAGACCGTGTCTCAAAAAACAAACAAAAAACCCCAACAAAACAAAACAACCCTCCCCCCAAAAAAACCCTCATTCAAAAACCAAGGTATAATGTCAAATTTCCACATACAAACGCCTCTGTATGTCCTCAGTACCTGTACACACCACACGTACGACAGACTGTAGTGCTTCGAAGTAACTGCCTTAATCATGGTTCTTTTTCTATTTTGAAAGGGCCCAACTGTTCTGATTGGAAACAGCCTATGTACTTGGGATTTGAAAAAGATGTCTTTAAAACGATAGCAGATTACTACGCCCATTTGAAGGAGCCCCTGCTTACATTTCATCTTTTTGATGCTTTTGTCAGTGTGTTAGGTAAGTATATAATGAATATATGTTATTGATCTGAATTTTTTTTCCTTGTCTTAAGAGTACCATTAGCAAAAACTAAATTAAAAAAAAATTTATCTCATTTAAAATTTATTTTTAATATCTCATTTTTGTTCATTTTTTCTTTTCTTTTTATTAGCACATATTAATTATACATAAGAACAGATCTATTATGGCATTTCATACGGGTGTATAATATGTTTTAATTATATTTACCCCCTCCCACTCTTGGTGGTTCCTTTCTTCTTCCCAGCAGGTCACCTTCTTTTATGTCTTTTTTGTGTGTGACCCAATGAGTTTCCTTAGGGTTGCTTACCTGAGCATGGGTGAAAGGTTTTTTATGGGAAAATGAGTACCTTCCTAGTGATTATACCACTAAAAAAAAAAGTCTCCCCCTCCCCCAGCAACCACTAACTGCCAGTATCTTTTCAAGGAGTGGTGGGATCTTGTGACTTTCTCTCCCTCCCCCAGCAGTCTTTAGCTGTCTATAAATCCTCATCCATGATGGAATGTTGATGAACCCAGTCTACTGTTCCTCTTGTGTGGGTCATCATAGCTGCTGTGAGTTCATGCGTTGCAATGGCATGTAATAATGCCTGGAAGACAGCATTACACAGCATTCCTCTTCCTCTGGCTCTTTCTCCTTTCTCTTCTGTGATGTTTCCTGAGCCTTGGAGGGGATGATATAGATGTCTCATTCATTTATGACTGAACCTTCAGTAGTCACTTATTCTCCACACTTTGGCCAGTTACTGATAAAGAAGCATCTCGGACCAAAATTGACAGCAGCACTGATCTATGGCCATAAACAAATATTCAGAAGGCAGTCATTGATGGGCGTAACATGTCCAGTTAGCAAAACAATAGTAATAGCTTCTCCATTAGTGCTTATGACCTCCCAAGTCGCGTCATTTGACTAGATACAGCACCAGGCATGAATCCCCTCCTGTGGAGCAGGGCCTCAAATCCAATCTGAAAGTGATCGATTACCCTTATAACAATCACGTCGCTGTTGTGCTGGGGGCACATCTTGCCTTTTAGTTCAGAAGTGTAGCTTGCAGGGTCCACAATGGGATAAGACTGTTGATGACTTTTCTCCCCCAGTAGCCTGTATAGTACCTTCTTACACAGTGAGAGGTAGCCACCTGGGCATTTTCTAAGTGAAAATGAATAGAGTGCTTAATTCTTGCTCTGTAAAAAGTAGTAAAAGAAAATAGTTAAGCTGTATTATAAAATGCAAAGGACGAACAGATTTTATTTCTTAAGAAAGAATAGAGTGTTATTTGTCATTTTTATGTGAGTATAACTTTATTGGTAGAGAAGAATGTAGATTTGACATTTGCTCTTCATGACTAAGTCTATTACTCTGGATATGACTTCATGGGTAGGAGGTATATTGTCATTTGGAAATTAATTTCTTTTTATAGGACTTTGTTATTTGAAACATGCAAAATAAATATAGTAACTTATTCACAGTGAAACTTTTTTCTGTTCTTCATATAGATTTATACCTTAGAGTTTACACTGTGAAGGACATGGTAGAAGGAGGGGAGGGAATCCATATTATTATTATTATTATTATTATTATTATTGATTTCTTTTCGGAAATCACATTTCCCTTTGGCTGTTATAATTGTCCAGTAAGTGCTGCTTTCCTGTCAGAACGCTTGCTGTTTGAGTGTCCTCCTCGTTTACAGCTTTCGCCTTCCATATTTATTCCTTTTCTTTGCACTCTCCTCTTTCTCCTTTCTGTCTTATTTTTTGCAAAATCTGTGTGCTGCCGTAGCATCTTAAGAACGTGGCAGCCATATGTAAATAAGTTATCCGAGCTTATAGCACTGTACTTTAGATCAAGCTTTTGTAAATTCTCTGATAACAAATAAAGTAACTATAAATCATGTAGTAGTAATTACTTTAAAATTTATTTATTATTGTGTGTGTGTGCATGATGTATGTGAGTGCACACGTGGAGGACAATTTTGTGGAGTTTGTTCTTTCCTTCTACATTTACATGGGCTCCAGGGATTGAACTCAGATTGCTGGTTTCCATAGTGAATATCTTTATCCACTGAGCCCCCTTGTGTAGACATATCAACACTAGGGAACAAATGAAGGACTTCTTTAGTTTATTATGGGATTTTGAGATCACTGGTCTTTTTGGTAGTCTATTTAAGGGCAATTGGTCTTTTTTGTTATGTTTGAATTTTAGACTGAGCCTCATGTAGAACCACCTGGCCTCAGACTTACTATACAGCTGAGGCTGGGCTTGAACTCCTGATTCTCCTGCTTCCACTGCATGAGTGCTAGGACTGCAGACATGTGCCAGTACTTGAGCTCTATTATTGACTCTTAAGATTGAGACTGTTAGGTCTTCTTGGTGTTTTGTTTCCAGCCGAGATTGGAGGTTCATGGACTAAGTAGTGAGTTGATTCCCATTCCAGCCACTTAGTGCTGTCATGCCACTCCCTAGAGTAGAGTACTAAAGATGGGATTAAAAATCACTTCTTACAGTTTCTTCTCATTTTCTATTTTTTAAAAAAAATTTATTTATTATTTTTATTTTATGTGTGTAAGTGTATAGCCCTCACATATGTAAGTACACCCATGTCATGCAATGACCGTGGTGGTCAGAAGAGGGCGTCAGATCCTCTAGAATTGGAATTACAGATGATTGGTTGTTAGCTGCCATGTGGGTGCTGAGAATTGAACCTAGGTCTTCTGTAAGAGCAGTCAGTGCTCTTAACCTCTGAGCCATCTCCAGCCCCTTATTTTCTATCTTTTTAAGTAATATTCTATAATCAAGCTATTAGATTTTGAAACAGAAAGACTTGAGGCTTTTTTTGAAAACATAAATTCCAATTAGAATTCATCATGTTTTTTATGTAATTGGTCTTATCTTCACAGTTGTTTATTTTGATTTCAGCAAGGACATAAAACTGGCTGTATTCCAAGCTGATATTAGAGCTAGTTACCCTCTAAAATAGAAAGGATTTGAGGTGGAGAATGGTAGGCACATTAGGAAATTTATTGCCTTTGGGTGTCAGCCAGAATGGACTGTTTCATATTGCATATTAATTTGGCTATATTACCAGTCCTTCCTAAGTGAATATATTCGAGACACTTCATTGAAAACCATTTTTTGTATCTTCATGTAAGGAAAGAAGAATATAATTTGTTTACATGATTAACAAAGAGTAATACAGCATCTATGGATAAAAGGAAATATTTAGATATGTATAAATTCCAATAGAGTTTACTCATCTCTTAAGCTTTTGGAATTTGATTGAAATAGGGTGTTTTCTTTTAAAGTAATCAGTCTACCTTGTGTAGCAGCTAAAAATTGGTACAGTGTTTTCAATGGAAGTGATTTTTGAGTTTAGTTAATATTCTTCATTTGAGGTTTATTTTTTTCTTGACTGAGTATTATAGATCTTGCTACTGGCACCGTGACAGATGTTAGTTATCACTGGTGCGTGACACTTGACATCCAAAGTCCAGTTAAAAAGTTTTAAAGAGAGGATGGTGGACCAAGCCTGAAATCCCAGCATAGGAGGTTGAGGCAAGAAGATCATACATTTGAGACCAGTCTAGGATACATAGCAAGAAATTGTGTCTAGAATCAAACAATATTTAAAAAGAAAGGAAGGAGGGAAGGAAGAAAGGAAAAGAAAGAAAAGGAAAGGAAAGGAGGAAGGAAAGAAGGAAGAAAATGATGTGTTTGGAGATGCAAGACATTCCTTTTGCTAATAGTTTAAGAACTTATTAATTTGTTGAGTTTGGTTTATCAGTCTGATCAAACCAACTGTCCATAATTGATCTTTGATTCCCATGATGGGTGTGTTTGACTCTCCAATGTTGTGAATAAGGTAGAGTGGCTTCTTTTAGCCATACTAAACCTGCCCCAGGGTCCATTGAGCTGTGGAGCATTTGGTTTGCATATTGAGGCAAAAAAGAGGTGGGAATGGGGAAGAGAGTTAGAAAGGGAGCGACCACACTCTCAGTGTGTGCTGAGCTTCTTCATGGAAGTATGCCGTGAGTACATGGAAGTCTGCTGTGAGCACATGGAAGTCTGCCATGAATACACCTAGTTTGAATTGTGTGTGACAAAAAGAAAATTAACTTCCAAGTTTTAACAAACAGGAGATACATACAAATTCATATTGATAGCTTTTTTAGACAGAAAAATGGGAGTATCTAGCAGGCTGGGCCTTGTTTTTGGTGGCACAAGCTGCTACAGCTGTGTATTGAGTGCCTTTAGAAGGAGCCTTTCAGGGACATGGACTCCAGCTTGCTAAATTATCAGCATAGTCCGTTGCTTCCCAGGCTCAAGCTAAGTTCACTTGATTACTGCCATTCTTTCACTTGCACCATTTGTGTGCTCTTGTAGGCAGTGCAGCTTGTGACTCCTGGTTTACTTGCTAGTGGACAAGAAGGCTGAGGTGTTAGCTCTTTGCTAGTCAATACTTCCTCCTAAGTGTTAAATCTAGGAAGTGTCATCACCGCCATTCATTAGAGTCATATGCACTGGGTCATCTGACTCAGTAGTCTACAGTGTGTGTGTCTGTGGGTGTTTGCTTAGTCTAGAATATCCAAAGGCTAGGTATTTCAATCATTGGTTCTTTTGTCAGGTGACTTGCAGGAGACCCTGTAGAGGACTACACCGTCTTTGTCTTGCTACCTTTTGTCCTTACATTTTTCAAGCTACCCCGGGTCCTATCCTTTACCGGTTCTTTCTCAGAGAGTACCTAGTTGTGTTCCTGTTGTTCCCAAGTTCTTGGTGGTGATGTTTGCTTTCTGGGACCAGGGCTTGTGCCTAGAGTTTTTGAAGATGCAGATGGGCCAAAATGTTGAATTACCCTTCAAATGTAATTTGATTGCTGTTCTCCGGTAATTGTTGGAGTAAAGTGGATTTAGATACTCCTTAAAAGTGGCAGTTTAGGGAATTGTCTAGGTTTTCCTTGGCTATAACTAGTGTATAAGTTGTTTATATCAGTGATCACTAAGATTAGTGACAAAATTAAAAAAAAAAGTCCAAGACTTTCCATTACATCTCAGCAAGATAAAAATAAAATTTATTTTTAAAATGCAATCTGAAATATGTTTCATCTTTGCTACTTAGCTGAATGAAGGACATTCTAATCAGAAAAGCCAGAGGAATTGTAGAAGTGCTATATTGAAACTCATGCATTAAAGGGCATCATCTTGAGCATGGATGAGCTAATACCTACTTTAAGCAGTTCTGTAAGGTCACCTGCTTGCCTTTCCCTAAATTCCAAAGAAACAGTCTCTCTTGCTGTGTCTTTCTTTTAAAAATATTTTATTTTTATTTTATGTGTACAAGTGTATTGCTTGCATGCAAATGTACCTGTGTTGGGCAGGGCCCACAGAGATCAAAAGAGGGTATCAGATTCTTCTGGAACTGGAGTTAGGGATGGTTGTTAGCAACCATGTGGGTGCTAGGAATCAAACCTGGATGTTCTGCAAGAGCAACTAGTATGCTTAACCGATGAGCCATCTCTCCAGCCCCTGCTGTGTCTGTCTTTAAGCAACACATTCTTCCTAGTGGATGTGTAGTTTCAATCTGTTTGGTTTTTGGCTTAGTATATTCTCCCCCCACCCCTTTTAAATGTTTTTGCTTTTTTTTTTTTTTTTTTTTTGTCTAGTCATTCTTGAGTCTCTCCCCTTGCTCAACAGAAATGACTCTATTGGCCTTCCTGGGGCCTCCAGGCCCTCCTAAGACTCTTTGTATTTCAATCTTTTTTGAACAAGTTCAAAAATAGTTTCCTATACGAGCGTGCAACTTATTCTTTTTTTTTCAAGAGAGAAATTAAGAGGACGATAATGTTTTCCACAAATGATATTAGAACAACTGGAAAAAGTGAACGTTTATATTCTCTTCATACCATGTTCAAACTTCACCTTAGAGTGGAGCACAGACTAATAACAGATAAAACCCATCAGGAAAAAATGTAGGAGAGAATTCTTGCAATCTTGGGTATGCAAAAATATAACATACAGAAGAAATCAACAATAAGTAAAAATTTAATTAAATTGATTTCATTAAAATTAGAAATGTCTCCAGTTTGAAATTCCATTAGGAAATATCAAAAGAGGGACAAGGAGCCTAGGCTTGTAATGTTGCCTTGGAATGGAGAATTATTCTATCGTGGCCCCAAATCTTCATCCACCAGCAGTGTTGTCTCATTCTGTTGAGCTACTGATAAGAACAGGTACCATTATAATATGAGGAAGAGCTCTGGCCTTTGTCCCCTGCCAGCTGGTCTGAGCAGCTCCAGGTAGAGCTCCCAATAAATAGCAGCCATGGTGACAACCTCAGCAGGAGGAAGGATGGGATGGAGCATGGACTTTCCATATCCTCTGCCTGCAGTGGAGATATGTCAGTTCTGTCAACAGGACAGACCAGTTCCAGAGGCAGTTCTTAGTGTGACAGCCCTTCTTCCCAGGAAGATGGGCAATTGTGTTTGATGCTGAGATGCACAAGCAGCAAGCCCCATGACTGTCAGTCAGAAGTTGTAAAAGGAGAGAAAGAAGTGGAGACTTAGAAGAAAAGTGCAGACTGGCCATTGGACTGCTCTTGTAGACCTGAAAAATGTTCCTCTCTAAAAGTTCTGTGTGAGATACCTTCAATGTGTTCTGTCTCTAAGCATGAAGAAAAGTAGAGCCAGAAGAATCGGGGAGAAAGTGGAGCCACATAGAAAGGGGCCTTCTCTCTGCAGAGTTTCTGAACTGGTTTGTCCCATCTTTCTTCCTTTCTCACATTCTGGCTTTGGGGCTTGACATCTGCATGGGAAAATAGCTAAGTAAACTTCCGGGATGTGTACTGATGGAAGGAAAAACCCTTAGAATGTGTGTGGCCGGTGGATATCGCTGCAGTAGTTTGTTTTGTGAGGTGATCCAGCCTGCTTCCCTATTTTCACATACTTGTTTGGACTAATTTTCAAATCTGCGCTTTATTCAAACTCTGTTGAAGCATTTACGTAACCTTGTTCCCCTTTAGTCTTGTAAGCCATGGTAGAATTTCCTAACAGAATTTTCTTTTCCACAAATGCCACCAGCAGATTATAATTTGTCAGCACTGGTATTGTCTCTTCCTAGAACTACTAGAATTACACCTTTGTCATTCATACTCTGACCATGTAACTGCCATCTGTCTATAAAAAAAGGTCAGGTTAGCAAATGATAGCATAAATGCTTTGTTGTTTAATTTTGTTTTCTGAGACAAAGACATTTTCATAAGTTTGAATTTATAGTTATTAAAAAGTAAGCAAAACAATGAAAATATAAGATATAAGAAAATATCCTGCCCAATAAGAGTATTTTTAAAAAGAGATATATACCATTAAGAAAATGAAAAGAAAGCAAGAAAAGGGAGTAACGTATTCATTTTGTATATCTGAGAAATCATTCAATTTTTTTGTTATGGTTAATCTTGACTGTCAGATTGATAGGACGTAGAATCATCGTGGAAACAGGTCTCTGTGAGCAGTTATTTAGATGAGGGTAACTGAATTGAGAAGACCCATCCTGACTGTGGGCAGTACCATACCAGTCCCGGGCTAAATAAAAAGGAAAATTGAGCAGAGTACAGGCGTTCATCTCTCTTTGCTTCCTGACTGAGGACACTGTGTCCAGCTCACTCAAACTCCCACCATACCCTGTTCCACCCCAGTGACAGAACTGTGAACCAAAATAAACTCTTTCTTACTTAAGTTGCTTATAGCAGGTATTTTATCACAGCAATGTGTAAAGTAACTAATACACTAAAATATATTCAGAACTCTTCCGTAATGAGACAATTAATACAAAGGGCAAAGACTTGTAATAGACAATCTATAGAGGGATGACTTCCTATTAAGCACACGAAAAGATGATCCACATTATTAATCATTCAGAAAATGTAATTAAAGTCACAGTGAACTACTACCATGTATGTACTAGAATAGCTTAAACCAAAGTAACTGGCAGTACTAAGTTTTGATGATGAAGTAGAGCTATTTTATATTTTTAATAACATTTATTTTTAATTCTGTGTATGTATATATCTATATGAGTATTACACCTGCATGTGTGTAAGTGCAGCTGTGTCATGCAGTGCCCACAGAGGACAGAAGAGGTGTCGGATCCTGTGGGATTGGAGTTGTAGATGGTTGTTAGCTGTCATGTAGGTGCTGGGATTCAAACCCTGGTCTTCTGCAAGAATAACTAGAGCTCTTAACCGCTGAGCCATCTCTCCAACCTCTTATTTATTTATCTATTTTTTATTTGTGTGCACATGCACGTCACAGCATGCATGTGGAGGTCAGAAGACAACTTTCAGTAGTTGGTTCATGCCTTCCATCATGCAGGTCCTAGGAATTGAACTCAGATTATCAGATTTGGTGGCAAGCACCTTACCTGTTGTGCCATCTCATTTGACCTAGAGTTATTCTTTATTGTTGCTATATGTTGACATTCTAGAACTTTCTGGTCCTATCTAATCATCCCCATCCCCACTTTGCTTGGCCTGTGGCATGTACCATTTTACTCTCCATTTCTATGAGATGAACATTTTTAGATTCTATATATGATTGAGATCATGAGGTCCCTGTCTTTCTATTCCTAGTTTACTTTACATAGCATAATACTTTCCTTCAGACCCAGTAGCTCATGCCTGTCCTTTCCGAATTTGCACATTGGGACAAGAGGATTGCTGTGGGTTTGAGACCAGCCTATGCTGCATAAGGTTTTCCAGGCCATCCTGGGCAAGACCCTGTTTCAAACAAATCAATAAATAAACAAAACCTATTAATCTGTAGATTCATTCATATTGTTGTAGTTGATGGGGATTTCATTCTTTTTATGGCCAATTGATAGCTTTCTCTCTCTATGTATGTAATTTTATCTATCTACTGATAAACATTTAGCTTATTTCCATTTCTTGCCTATTGTGAATAGTGCTACAGCAGACATACGGTGAAATAGGGGGTACTGATCTCCCTTACAAGAACATTTCACCAATAATCTAACTTCTTTTCACTAGATCCCATGTCCTGATAAAGGTTCTGTCACTTGCCAGCAGTGCCACAGGCTGGGAAACAAGCCTTCACCGCATGGGCCTTTGGAGGATGCTCAAAGGTTCAAACTACAGCATGTGATTTGCCAGACTCTCCCAGTTTGTAGGTCGCCTCTGCATCAGTTCACTGCTTCCTTGCTGTGTGGGAGATTTTAGTTGGATGGATCCTGTTAGCTTGTTTTGGCTTTTGTTTCGTGCTTTTGGAGGTCTTATTCAAAATCCCAGTGTCCTGAAATGCCCCCATCTTTTGTTCTAGAAGTTTAATGGTGTCAGGTCTTACATTTAAGTTTTATTCATTTGGAGGAGTAGGGAGCTGGTTTCACTCTTCTGTCCAGTCTCCAGCACTGTTGGGCAGGCTGCCTTGTTTCTATATGTGTCCTTAGCACCTTTGTTGAAAACCAGCTGGCTGTGAGGCCACGGCTCCGTTCTGCTCCGTTTGTCTGTGTGTCTGTCTTTATGCTACTACCATGGTTCTTTGGTTACTATAGTTTTCTCTAGTATGTTTTGAAGTCAGGTAGAGTAACATCGGTTCCTTTTGCACAGTCATGTTGAATAAAAGTGGTGAAAGTAGGCATCCCTGTCTGGTTTTCAGGTCTTAGAGAAGAAACTTCCAGTTTTTTTCCCCATTAGTATAATGTTAATTAGCTCTTTCTCTCTTTTTTTGAATAAACAGTCCTTTTTTAGTTTGTTCTTTCCTTCCTTCCTTATTTCTTTTTCTCTTTGTGTGTGAGGGAGGGAAAGAGGGAAGGGGAAGAGAGAGAAAGAGAGAGAGAGAGAGAGAGAGAGAGAGAGAGAGAGGACGTATATCATAGCGCATGTGTGAAGGTCAGAGGACAGTTTTGGGGAGTCGGTTCTACTCTTCTGCCTTACTGTTTCTGTTGCAGAAGTGCCACACACTTCAGACTAGCTAGCCTGTGAGTTTCTGGGTAGTTTTCCTTCTCCGACTCCCATCTCACTGCAGGAGTGCTTACAGAGGTACATCATTGCATCTGACTTTTTGTGTAGGTTCTAGGGATTGAACTCAGGTTGTGAGGCTTGCGTGACAAGCTCTTTTGCTCACTGAGCCATCTCTCTGGTCCCAGCTATTTCTTCTTGTAAATAGCCCTTAGTATGTTAGGGTATGGTCCTTCTAGTCCTAATTTGTTCAGAATCTTTATCATGAAATGATGTTGAATATTATCAAATGTCTTCTGAACTTACTGAGATGATTACAGTTGTCCTTCATTCTCTTGATGTGGTCTATTATATATGTTATGTTCTTGATAGCTTTGTGAGTTTTGGGGACTTGGTTTTACTGCCAGATGGACTGCTCCTGGTTCAGTGTGAATATGTTGCTCTGTCTATATGGTTGTGGACGAAGGGGAAGTGGCTGTTTGTCCCACCTCTCATCCTTGGTTGATGATTTGTAATTTCTATGCTGATTTGTGAGTCACAGTGTGTTTGTATTGTACCTGGCCAGGTGTAGTTGACTATGTGAAACTTTTATATGATTTTGATAATATGTATTTGTAAAGATGTGAACATGTAGAGTCAAAAAGGCTGTTTTAAAAGATGAAACTTCTTTTTTGAATCAGGTTTGTTACAGAAAGAGAAAATGGCAATTGAAGCTTTTCAGATTTGTTGTCTCCTTCTGCCTCCTGAAAATAGGAGAAAGTTACAGCTGTTGATGAGGATGATGGCAAGGATCTGCTTAAACAAAGAGATGCCACCACTGTGTGATGGCTTTGGCACCCGGACACTGGTAAGTTTATTGTTAACATGTACTGTGACCTGTGTTTTCAGACCGCAATGTGACTGAATCAAGTTTCCTATTCTGGGCAGTCAGAGGGAAGTACAAGGGAGAGTGAGGCCAGCCACCCACCCGGACCAACACTGTGCTTTGTCTAATGACCTTGAAGAACAGAATGGACAGTAAAGAGGGAGCAGGAAACAGGCTGTCATGTGGAGATAGCTGTTCCAGCCTTTCTTATCATTTTATAAAGGATGCCTACTGTCAGCACAAAGAGAAGGAAGGAGGACAGACAGGATCAGAAAACCACATTGTCTCCAATGGCAGCACAGAAGCATTGCGAAGCCTTTGCTGTCTTAACAAGGGACATACAGCGTATTCAACAGATTAAAAGAGGGAGGACGTACAGTACACAGCCTGACTAGGGAGAAGAGAGCCTGTATCTATCTCATGGTCTGGTCTAAGAGTCCATGACAATATTTCTTTGTTTTGTCTAAAAATGCCTGTTAAGTTTGGATCCTACTCTGTAATGTCAGCATGTAGCTTTCCTTACACTGACTTTTTAGAAAAAAAATTTTTTGGGAGACAAAGTCTCCCTATAGCCCCAGCTGGCCTGGAACTCACTATGTAGACCAGGCTGGCCTCGATCTCACAGAGATCCTCCTGCCTCTGGCAGGAATCAAGGTGTGAGCCACCATGCCTGGCATAGAAATTTTTATTTTTAATTGAAAAATAATTTTATATATTTATGTATACAGTGTGTTGCTTTAATGTACGTATTCATTGTAGAAAAATTTGATTCAAGGGGCTTGCTTTAGTAATGGCTCACTGGTTAAGAGCACTGGCTGTTGTTGTGGAGGACCTGGGTTCAGTTCCCAGTACTTACATAGTAGCTAACACCCACCCGTAACTCCAGTTCCATGGAATCTGACACCCTTTTCTGACTTCTGTGGGCATTGAAGAACATGGATGCACTTACACATATGCAGCAATACAGTCGTACAATATAATAAAAATACATAAATAAAAACATTTAAATTCAAATTAACCTGTCCAGCAAATGACTTATTTGTTTATTCATTTTGTAAATTTAAAGTCTAATTTCTTCAGCAGTTCTGACACTCACAGTACAACATTATTAACTGTGATCATTGTGCTGTACAATAGATTCCAAAAACTCACTTCTAGTTGGAACTTTGCACCCTTTAACCAGCATCTCCTCTTCCCGGTCCCCTTCTTCCTGATTGCCACTTAATCTGTGTGGCTTCTATCAGCATATACTTTAAAATAGTGTATGCTCAGAATTTACTTATTAATAAAATCTCTCTACTTTCCTAAAAAAAAAAAAAAGTTTTGCAGCAAGATTGTTTCTCCAGTGCCATGCATATCCTTTCCGTGTTCTCATAAACTGCTGCTCACTTCCTGGGCATCCTGACCCAGCTTTAGGGAAGAGTGGGGTCAGATCAAGGGAGCATGCCGTGCCGGGTGGGGCGAGTGCCCCTTTTTGAGCTAATGAAGCTTTCTAGAAAGTTGAAGAAAACTCTGTACTTCTTCCTTTGTAAGTATGTAGCAAAATGTGTAAATTTTTCTATATAATTTCAAGGCATTCATAGATCTGTAATTTATTGTTTCCAAGTGAAAATTTTTGCTCCTGTCTCTTTGTACACTAAAGTGTGAGCAAAGATAAAGTGACATTTACAATGTATTGATGAACTCTAGTCTTATTAGACAGTAGGTTTTGATGTCAGACTGTTAACAATAAAATTAGAGGAAAAGGGAAAAAGAGCTTAATCCCAGAAGATAGAATTAAGAATGAAGTAGTCTAATGAATTCTATGGAAATTATATTATTTATGTTAGTTATGTACTTATATTTCTGGTTACCATAAAGAGTCTTATTACTTAATGCACAGCTTCTTTATTCAAAGATGATTGTCAGATGCACTTCTAAAATCTTAGAGAAAATAAGCTAGCCAGGAAAAGATATAATGGCTGTGGTCTACAGACTGAAAAAATGTCAGTAATGAAACTGGGATATTATTTCACCAAATGGCTATGAAATACTTTGAAGTTAAAAGTATAGGAGTCCAACTTATGGTCATAGTAATTTTCAGAGCGAGAACAAGAGAGCGAGAGAGTGAGAGAGCACGTATTGAGAAAGAGAAAGAGAGAGAGAATATTTATAAGCATGTATACTGGTTAGTGTCTGTTAACTTGACACAAACTAGAGCCACTTGGGAAGAAGAAACCTCAGCCGAAGAATTTCCCAGATCAGATTGACCTGTGGTCATGTTTGTGAAGCATTTTCTTAATTGTAGGTGATGTGGGAGGGTCCAGCCCCCAGCCCACTGTGGGCAGTGCCAGTCCTGGGCAGATGGGCCTGGGCTGTATAAGAAAGATAGTTAAGTAAGCCAAGAGGAGCAAGCTGATAAGCATTGGTCCTCCCTGGTCTCTGCTTTGGTTCCTGCCCTCAGGTTCCTGCCTTGATCCCTTCAGTGACTGGCTGTGACCTGGGACTTGGCTTTGGTCAGTGTTCTGTCACAGCAGTGGAAAGGAAACTAGGACATAAGTATATGAAACCTTACACAAAAGGAGGAATTATTTTAAAAATTCCTCAGATAAGCAGCTAAGTCTCTTAAAGGGGAGATTCATGTTTCCTTTTGCTGGCTGGTGAGATGGCCCATCTGAGACAACCAGATGTGGCCAGGTGCCTGGTGGAATGTACTCCCTGTGTGTTGGGCCTCTTCTCAGAATTAGTCACATTTGCCCTTTGCAAATTAGCTCGCTCTTAGTTCAGGGAAGGCAACAAAGCAACTCATTTGCCATTTGTTTATTTTTAGATGGTTCAGACATTTTCCCGGTGCATCTTGTGTTCTAAGGATGAAGTAGACTTGGATGAGTTACTAGCTGCTAGGTTGGTGACATTTCTGATGGACAATTACCAGGAGATTCTGAAAGTTCCTTTGGCCTTGCAGACCTCCATAGAGGAACGTGTGGCTCATCTGCGAAGAGTCCAGGTAAAGGAGGAGACATTGTCAGTTTTATAAAATTGGCAGTGGAGCGCAAGTAAGTTTGCCAGGCTCCTTTGCTAACATTTTTTAATGAGGATTAAGTGAATTAATATGTACAGAGTGCTTACCTTAGGTTTTGGCACATACTAAGCACTGCATGAGTTTGCTATTATTGAAAACTCTATGGAGTGCATCTTGGTTTTATTATATCAATCACTGCTGTGTCATTGTCAATATAATACATTAAAAATTGGGGAATATAAATTATACATACTCAAAACTAGCAGAGTTACACTAAAATATTATATTTTTAGTTTTTTTCAAAACTCGTCTTCTCCCCCTTCCTCCCTCCTTATCTCTCAGTTTTTTTCTTTTCTTTTCTTTTTTTTTTTTTTGTTGTTGTTGATTGATACTTGAGAGGCCCAGAACGCAGGTTCTGGAACAATGATGTGCCCTTTATTTGCTGTGCCACCTGTGGCAAATTAAATAATCTCACTTGGCTTCAGCCTCCACCTCAATCTCCTTTTTCCTTATCTCTAAAGTGAGAATGACAGTTAATATTCTGTTTGGTGTTGAGTGTCTTAGTACATGTAAGGTACCTACAGTAATGTTTACCACACAGTAAACCTTCATTAGCAGTTGCTGTTGAGGCTATTGTCATGATTGTATGTCATTAATGTCCTTATTGACAACATAGTATTCTATAATCGAGATGTATTGTAATTGATGTAAATGTTATGCTTTGGGTTTTAAATTTTTAAATTTTTATTTTATTTTACTTTTTTTGAGACAGTCTTATGGTGTAGACCACTAAACTGGAACTCACTATGTAGCACAGACTGGCTTTAACTTGGGACAATCCTCCTGTCTCAGCTTTCTGAATACTGGGATTACAGACATGAGCCACCATGTCCGACTCTGATTGATAGTTAGATTGTCTCTGTATTTCTCTGTTTTGCAAACAATATATTTGTGCATATTCTTGTAACTAGATTTTGGGAGAGAGCTGATGCACAGTTGTTTCCTGAGGAAATTCCTAGGTACATCATTGCTGGATCAGAGACCACAAATATTTATTCTAGTTTTGATAGTATATTGCCACCATTCCTTTTGGATTGATTGTTTTCATTTATATTTGTGTCAGTGGCACAAGAAAGTGAGTGTTCATCTCAGTTTTACCTCTCTGGATATAATTAGCATATGGTAATTAAATAATAATGCATACCCTTGCCTTTCTCGTGGGTGAAAAAGACAATCTTACTGATGTTTCGGTTTAATCTTACTTCTTTTCCTCCCAGCATTTTTATGAGTCAAACTTTTGAAAAGTATAAATGAAAAGCCTCACTGAATGTCTGCAAAGAAAGATTAGAATGGTGATTGTTCTCGGTGCTTGCTGAACTTGTACATTCACACACACAGGTTACAGCAGCTTAGCCCTGTGAACCCTTTGCTTTTGAAGATCAAGGCTAAGCTATGATGACTAATTTAACTGCAGATAAACTTGATCTTTTAAGAAGCATTGTGATATCACTGAATAAAGGCAGTAATGGCTCAGTTGTCTGATTACTTTGTGTGTCTTAGAAGTGCTCAGTAGACCTGATGAGCAACAACTGCTGTGTTTTCGTATCTAGACCCTGTAGAACTCATTTCTCTTTAGCTGCTAAGCATTTCCAGCCTATCATGTCTGGTCACTACTGCTCTGAAAATGGGTAGTGTTGCCTGGACTGCTCTAGCAAATTGTTCTGAGGCGGTTCCGGGTCAAGCCTGATAGCACTTGTGAGGTCACACCACCCTCTGTTCGTCTTGTCTGCAGCTCTGCTCTTGGTGTCCTCCGATCGCGGGGTCCCGTGTCTTTCTTGCACTCCAGGCTCATGGTTGTTGTACTCTACACAGACCTTATCTTTTATCCCAAATGCTTTCTGAGTTTTGGGCTTTGTTTTTGTTTTCCCTTCTTTAAATCAAAAGAACTGTCCTAGGTAGGACTCCTCCCCTGTGTTTCTGGTCTGTCTCTGCTGGGCTGTCTGTAGCTGATCTAGCAAACTAATGCTGAGGTGTGGAATGTGCTTACTGTGATTACCACTCTTGATAATAGGCATGTGCTTTTTAGGGGGGTGGAAAACCTCATACCAAATAATGGCTATCATAGTGGGAATTTTATCCACTGTGGAGGTGTATAGGAGTGTGGCTTACTGTTTAAGTCACTAGGCATTTGTTTTCTTTCTCCTCTTATTTCCTGTCTGCACATTTGTTCTTTTCACTAGATTCCTACTAGTGATGCCTGTGCTCTTGAGCTGTGCCCTGTATAACCGCTTATTTAAATGTAAGTGTCTGTCTCCAAAGGGGGCAGGATCAGAGCCTTTGGATATAAGAGGGCCAGCATAATTCACAGTGTATGCAAAATGTATCTGCTTTGACTTGATTTAGCCAATATGTTTAATTACTGTTTAAAATTTGTATGTGTGTGTGTGTGTGTGTGTGTGTGTGTGTGTGTGTGTGTGTGTGATGCAGGTGTGTGGGCACAACTGATACAGTGAAAGTGTGGAGGTCAGAGGCCAACCTTATGGAATTATTTTCTCCTTCCACCTTGGGTTCTAGAGATCAAGTTCAGGGAACCAGGCTCTTGCAGAAAGTGCCTTTACCCACTTACCAGCCTCTAATTTCTGTTTAAATTTCTAAATTTCTAATATTATTAAAGGGGGCTTTTTTATTGTTGTTGTTGTTGATTAAAATGGATCGTAAGTTCAGATAAGTAAAATTGTGGCTTTCAATGGTATTCTTTGAAAATGTGAAAACACTTATATTTTTCAATAAAGCTTCCCCCAAGCAGATTGAAGAAAGTATGCCACTCCAGTGGCACACAGCTGGATCTGATTTAAGCTAATTTTGTGCTTTGCCTCAGATAAAATACCCAGGAGCTGATATGGATATCACTTTGTCTGCTCCTTCGTTTTGCCGTCAAATTAGTCCTGAGGAGTTTGAATACCAACGGGCATATGGCTCTCAGGAGCCTCTGGCAGCCTTGTTGGAAGAAGTCATAGCAGACACTAAACTCTCCAACAAAGAGAAGAAGAAAAAGCTGAAGCAGGTAATGGGGCTAATCTTCAGAATTTGTCCTGAGTTCTTAGGTTGTTTCTTCTTTTTAGTCTTTATTTTAGTGTGTTTCATGTAAATCTTATCCCCTGAGACATAGGAGTTAAGAGTTTGTTATTTAGGCCCTGTGTTCCAGATGTTCGGTTGATTGATACACTGAGTCAGTTTCCCAGATCTCTATCTTTTATACATTGTTGATCACTTCTTTATAGGGCTATTTTCTAATAGTTGTCCTTTGTCTTAATACACAACACAGTGGGAATCAGCTAAGCAATTCCTTTAAAGAAGCTAACCATGAAGACAGATGTCTAAATTTGTTTTTGAAAGTTAAATCAGGTTTATTTCATAAAATATTAAATGTCTAAAGTTTTTATTATGTGTGTGTGTGTGTGTCTGTGTGTGCAGCACACATGTGGTCAGAAGACAACTTTTAGAAGTCAGTGTTCTCTGTGCAGAAATGCTTCTGCCTTCCTGAGCAGTCTCACTGGAGCAATTGTTTTTAGATGCCCAGTGTCAATTGGTTTCTTGCCTTAGGCCTCACTAAATTATTAGTTCCTCTCATGTTAGGTTTTTTAATTTTATTTTTACAGATTTAAAAAAATTATGTATATGAGTGTTTGCCTACATGCCTGTAAGTGTATTATTGCATACCTGATGCCTGTGGAAGCCAGAAGAAGGCATCAGGTTCTCCAGAAATGGAGTTAACAGATGTAAGCAAGGGAAAGTGCTCTCATCTCCTGAACCGCCTCTCCAGTTTCCTAGCATAGAGTTTTAGAGAATAGTTTCCAATTTTAAAAAGCTGTACTATATCAGTTATTCCTGTTGCTTTGAAAGAAAGCCTGATAGAAGCAGCTTAAAGATGGAAGGATTATTTTAACTCGTGGTTTAGTGGGCCTGGTTCATTATGGCAGGTAAGGGATGGTGGAGCAATTCAGTCCAGAGTAGCAGGAACATACGGAGAGGCTGTTCAGGTCTCTGTGGGCCAGAGGGCATCACAGGAAATGACTAGGGATAATATGCCCCCAAGGACCCTCTCCCAGTGATTCAGTTCCTCTAGCCAGGCTCCGCCTCTCAAAGTTTCTACAGCCACTGAAAATAGTACTCCAAACCGGGAACCAAGTGTTCAAAGCATGATTCTGAGAGAATGTTTCAGATTCAAATCTCAGTATGTACTTTGACCATCCTGAAAGACGGGTTGTCCCTCAGGTGAATGGCATTGATTTTCCTTTTTTAAAGAAAACATTTAAACATTTATTACTTTTTATTTTATGTGTAGGAGTGTATGTAAGTGCACCCATGTTGTGCAATGCCAATGGTGGTCAGAAGAGTGTCAGAGTTACAGACGGTTGTTAGCTGTCATGTGAGTGCTGGCAGTTGAACTCAGGTCTTCTGTCTCTGTAGCCCAGGGCAGCCTTGGGCTGGCTGTCCTGTTTCTGCCTCCTGAGTGCTGGAGCCAGGATGCACCACCACTCTCCACCTGGTTATTTTATACTTCTATATAGCTGGATTCCTGGTTGTACAGTCTAATGGGATTATTCACTGAACATCAGGGTTCTGAGCTTCTTTTCTTAGTTTTCTTTTGGCAACGTTAGAGTGGTAAAAATAAAAGGAAGAATATATTGCCTCCCTTTAAATTTACTGTGGAGTAATAGATACCAGAATGTTCTCTCTTCTGTTTGTTGACTGGAAGCTGGGAAAGCTGATTGGAGAAGCGGAGAGATAGTGAAAGACAGTTGGGCCAAATTTTCTTTAATTGTTTAGAGAATAAGTTGTTTTCGAGTCCGAGTTACTTGTGAATGTTTTTCACATTGAGGTCTAGTTACAGTTGACAGTAGAAACATTTTAAGGAGTGAGATTAAAAGAGAACTTTATTTGAAGATTGACTCCAAGGAAAGATGAGTTACATCTTTGACCATTGAAATCAGAAACAAATTTTGTCTGCACAATTTTCTTGGCCTTTCATTGACTCTTTTGACTCATTGGATCCCTTGTTCAGTTTCAGAAATCATATCCTGAAGTCTACCAAGAGCGATTTCCTACACCAGAAAGTGAAGCACTTCTTTTTCCTGAAAAACCCAAACCCAAACCCAAACCACAGCTGTTCATGTGGGCACTGAGAAAGCCTTTCCAGCCATTTCAAAGAACCAGAAGTTTTCGGATGTGATGCTCCGCTGTGATGGAGCTTAGAGACCTCAGTGCTGGTGATGGCTTTGAATGAGTGATGAGTGCAAGGAAGAAAAGTAAAAGATGCAAACTACTGAAATACAGGGTTTCAGAGAATAGTCAGATTAGCTGACTTTTAAAATGTTGAGCCATTGTCAGTATTTTTTATCTAGCTCAGTGTTGTTTTTAAAGATGTACAAATTAGTTAAAAGAACACAAGTCAGATGTATAGTGGCTGTAGTAACAGGTTTGGAATTGTTACAAAAATCCAAGGATAAAGTATCTCTGTTTTTTTATTTGTTGTTTTTCGTGGTGTGTAAAATACTTGTGTGTATACCCTAGCCACTGATGTCTTTGTTAAACCAAGTCTGAAGAACAGTGTATAAGCTTGAATAAGAACAACACTGGGTGCTGTAACTGTGACGTCATTCTCTTAGTTGCCAATTGTGATTTTTCCTGTGTATATTCAATTTATTACTATTGCACAAAATTTCTTAATGTCTTGTGATTGTCTTTTATTGCACATTTGTCGCATCTTGTGACAGAGTTTCTAAAGTTGGTCCTTGTATTACATATGTACTGGTTGGCATTTGCCTCTGAGTAGATTTTCATCTGCCTATAAAGGCATAATTTAAGTCTTGACTGAAGATGGTCTGGATAAATTCTTAGCGTTCCCTTATACCTGTAAATCTAAATGAACTCTTTATTGTTTTGTATGAAAAACAGAAGTTGATAAAAGGAGATGACTTCCTTTATGGGTACATTTTTCTCAGCTTCATCCTTTTGGAAGGAAATGGAATGTAAATAAATACTGATTAAAAAAAAATACCATGCCTAGTGATTTTCTTTTTTGTTATTTATTTAGATTAGTTAGGGAGCCTCCTCCCAAGCCATCTCCAGTATTCAGTCGTAGGTCTTTAGTTGTATCAGAAAATAAGGGATATTTATTTTGGTTTTAGGAGACTACTACTGTTCCTCTCCCCACTTCCTCCCTTCTTTGTCCTCCCTCCTCCATCCTCTCCTCCTCCTTCTTTGTAGTGGAGTATCAGGAAAGCTGCTCCTGAAATCAATTACTCAAATCGCTGAGTTCAGCACACACTAGTGGGCTTACAATACTCTGAACCAGTATTTTTCCCTTGCACTTGAGATCTCTCCCTGTTGTCCTGTAGCACATCCCTTCTGTAATTGATGGAGATTTTGTCTGTTTGAAAAATGGATGAGTTCTGTCATATATGTTAAGACCTGTTGAGTCAAGTTTGTGGACCCAGATATCTCCTAGTGTGAGTTCATCCACCGGAGCCTGTCACTCTCTTAAAGAAGACCAACTCTTTTTTTATCCAGCAGTGATCATGTGCCAATAGTTCTTTGGTTAAGGTTGGGGCAGAATGCATGAAATCGGGTGGTGGGGCTGTTCGGAGGGAGGAGGTCAGATATGGGAGGGTGTCTGAATATAATTAAAATATATTATGAAATGCACAAAATTTTGATCAAAAGGTATAGTAAAAAATAATTAAAAAATAAAAGTGGATGAGTATTCCTGTTGGTTTTTGTACCATCCTACATTCCAAGTACGTGTATGTGATTTTCAGCATTTCGGCGTTCTCAGACTTTGGCATTCTGTTTAAGCAAAGTACAATTCTTTCTGCTCAGTTTACCCTCTGTGGTAGAGAATCTCTTAACTTATTGTGCATCTTTGGGTGTATGTGTAATGGCTTTCTTTTGTGATTACTTTTTGAAATGTGTAGTTGTGCAGGCAGTAAACCAAGTATAGAAATGATGCTAGGTAATAGCTTTCCTAAGAGATTGTACCAGTTAGCACACGCGTTATCAGCGTCGGAGAGTTGAGCATCCTCACTTAAGCTTGCTCTAATCAGGGTTTGAATTGTCAATGTGTAGGTATATACTGGCATCTGATTATGGTTTTTCTCTGATTTTAATATGGCCGAGCACTTTTTCCATGGACTTTACACTTTTTTACAAAATCAAGTAGCTTCTAAGCTGTCCATAAATCATACCATGATTGATTTTGATTGAACCTATAAATCAATTTGTTGAGACTTACTATATTTACAATATTAAGCCTTCCAGTTCATGAGCATGCCCCCTCCCCATTAATTTAAAAGAGATGAAAATTTTTAAGTTTTTCCTTTAAGGTTTCCTATAAAAATCTGTTCTGAAGTGTTTAACACTTAAATGTTAGTAGCACCATGTATTTTGATACTATTACAATTTTTTTTTTGTGTGTGTGTCTTTTTCAAACAGGGTCTCCTAGAACTCGCTATACAGAACATTCACATACTTGTAATTCCAATAGGAATACTCATCCATCTTTATTTTAAAATTATTTTTGCTATATATTGTTTCACTAAAATTTTGTGCATTTCATACAATGGTATTGATTTCACAGAGGTCTGCCTGCCTCTGCCTCCTGAGTGTTGGGATTAAAGGTGTGCACCAGCTTTCTGTTATAAAAGTTTTAAAACTTTTTCTGTTGGTAGTATATAGTACAGAGCTGATTTTTGCTGTATCGAGTGACCTTGCTACACATTCTTATTAATTCTAAATGTTTAGTGTGACTTTTTGATTTTCTACATTTACTATATATATCCCAAACAGTGACTTTTTGGTTTTGCTTTCTGTAGTTGGCAGATTCTAACTGTTCTCAGTGGTCTCTACTTCCTGATATTTTTTTTTTTAATTACACTTATTTATTGTCTTATTCTTTGAGAATTTCATATAATGTATTTTGATCCCATTCACTCCCCCTTCTCTAATTCCTCCCAGATCTGTCTCCCTAGACCACCCAAATTTGTGTCCCCATTTTTTTTTAAACCCATCAAATCCAATTTATACTACCTGTATACTCTTGGGTATGTAGCCATCCACTAGAGTGTGATCAGCCTGCCAGGGGCCACATCCTTAAAAGAAAACTGGCTGTCAGTTGCCAGTACCTCCTCAGCTAGGGCTGGGGCTTCGTGCCCACCCTTCTCTCCACACAGAGCTTTTGTCTAACTTGAGCTTGTGCAGGTCCTATGCATACTGCCACGACGGGTTGCGTTCATATGTGCAACTGCCCTGTTGCATCTGGAAAACACTGTTTCCTTGTAGTCATCCACTGCACCTGGCTTTTCCACACCCCACTCCCTTTTCCACAATGATCCCTGAGATTTGAGAGGAGGGAGTATCATATAGGTGTCTCATTTAGGGCTGGGCATTCTCTAGTCTCTTATTCTCTTCACCTTGCCCAGTTATGGGTCTCTGTATTAATTTCCATGATTGCAGAAAGAAGTTTCTCTGATAAGGGAAGAGAAATACACTGTCTATGAGAAACGACAGGTCATCAGGGCTTGGCCTGATACTATGTCCATTGCCCTTACTAGACCCCACAGGCTAACAGATAAAAAGCTCAGTGCCAGGAATGGGTTACTTCTTTTGTAGTTGTTGACCAGTCATGTCTCATAGACACCTAAACATTACAGGCTATAGCCATTACTCTTGGTTACCTTCCAGAACTTGGCAGCAAGATCCTATTACTGAAAACACCACATATTTGAGTCATGGAACATGGAGAAATCAAACTTATACTGACCTAGAAGTGCCATCCGTACTGGCAACTTTTCAGTCTTGCTAGGTGCTATGCATGCTACTGGGAGAGAAAAGTCATTATCAGCCTTACCCAGCTGTGAGCCCTGGGAACGATAATATTGACCTGCCTGGAAAGACGTGCTCACTGGTGCAATAGTAGCAGGAATGTCGTGGAAGTAACCAATCACTTTCTGGTTATATTTAAGGCCCACTCCACAAGAGAGAGCTCATACCTCCTGGCACTGTTATTTGAATCAAGAACCTATGGCTAGGCAGGTCTTAGGCTTTAGGGGAAGAATCTTCTACTATTTGTTTATTACTTTATTAGCTACCTACCTACCTGCTTACTGTATGTATGTATGTATGTGTGTGTGTGTGTGTGTGTGTGTGTGTGTGTGTGTGTAATGTACCCACATACCATAAAATGTCAGAGGTCAGAGGACAACTTTCAGGAGTCAGTATTCTTTTGCCATATGGCGTCTTGGAGATTCAAATCAGTCTTGGTGGCAAGTGCCTCTACCTGCTGAGCCATCTGCCCCCCGCCCCCCTATGTAATGCTTTTTAGTTGCCTTTCCTTGAGTACGCGATGGGCCAAATCACACACTAACAAACAGAATACACAAACATGATAAAGAATCATTTCTGAAATTAGGTTCCCAAAAGACTCAGGCTTCCATCTTGTATGTCCTCTGGCTACTTCTGAGGAAAGAGCTGTCATGTTGTGGAATCCCTTATTGAAAGGATCATCATTCAGAGAACTGATACTTCTGATCAACTGCCAGTGGAGATCTGAGGCCTGACAGCAGCTTGAGCTGTTTGAAGTGATACTTTAATCTGTCTTGAGGAGACTAGCACTAGCTGACATCCTGAATTGCAACCTTTTGAAAAAAAGAAAACTCAGAGGACTCAGCTAAGTTGGATTTTCTGACTCACAGAAATTATGTTTTAAAAGAAATAATTTGTGGGGCAATCCATACTTCATTAATTGAAACAATATAGTTTTAAGTTCTGTTTATTTCCACGCCCCCTCCTCCCTTTTCTTCTCCTCTCCATCTCGCTCCTCTCTTCCGGTCTCATGGCACTGGAGACCTTCAGAGTAATGATGGATGGAGGCGGGAATTGCGGCCACCATTGTTCCCGATTTCAAAGGAGAAACTCTCGGCATGTTTTTGAGTATTAGTAGATTACTTTTATCATAGTAGATGAGGGTATTTTATTTTTGTTAGTCTTTGTCTTTATGTATGTGTATGTGTGTATGTATGTGTGTGTGTGGTATATGCACATGTGTCTGGTGGGTTTGCACTCTGCAGCAGCCATAGGAGGACATCAGTTGTCCTGTTGTTTCACTGTCCACTTTGTTCCTTTGAGATAGGATCCCTTACTGAACCTATAGTTAGGCTGGTGACCAGCAAGCCTGAGTTATCTTGTCTATCCCACCACAGCCCTGGGGATACAAGCTAGCATGTCTTTTTACATGCGTGGTGGGATCCAAACCCAGGTCTTTATGCTTGTGCAGAATGTGCTTTTATATATACTGAGCCATCTCTCCAGGTCTGTGAAGTTGTTTTCTAGTCTTAGATTGCCAAAGCATTTTGTTTTTAAAAAATATTTATTATTTTTATTTTATGTGTATGAGTGTATTGTCTACATGTATGTAAATGTCCCTGTATCATTCAATGCCTGTGGAGTCAGAAGAGGGCTTCAGATTCCCTGGAACTGGTATTACAGATGTTTGCTAGCTGCTATGAGGATGTTGGGAACCGAACCCAGGTCCTAGGCAAGAGCAGCCAGTGCTCTTAACTTCTGAGCCATCTCACCAGTCCCGTGTTTACTTGTTTTAAAAGATAAGTTGATGTTGAATCTTAAAGACCTTTTCTTGCATTTGTAGAGGATTTTGTAGTTTGCATCCTTTAATCTGTTATGGGGTTTTTTAATTAATTTATAACAATTAATTTCTAATATCATGCCAACATTGAATTCGGGAGTGGTGAATGGCATAAATTTGTCATAATGTATTATGTTATAATTTTAATACATGTCTAGATTCTGTTGCTAATGTGGTGTGTGTGTGTACAGATCTTTTAGACAGTATTTTGCTATGTAGCCCAGGCTAGCCTTGAGCCCATGGTCCTCCTGCCTTCACCTGTTCCTTGTTTCTGAGTATTCTCTGTCCTGGGACTATTTCACCTCTTACTGCATTTCACACAAATTTATCACTTAAGACTCTAGAAGTAAAGCAAGCAACTCTGTGCTCCCCTCGAACCCTGCAGCCCTGTTCTCACCTCTCTACCCCTGAGGAACGCTTTTTTGTGGGGCATTTTCATGCATGCCTGGCATTGTTCTTTGTTCCGAGTCCCTCCGCCAACCCCATCCTCACTTCCCTCTCCCTTCCTGTCTGTTCCTCTCCGTAATGCTCCCGGCTGCTTTCCTTACACAGAGCATTTCTCTACTTTGTCTCATTGCTTACCCTGCCCCCATTTAGACCATTTCTTTCTACTTCTGTGTTATATATACAAACAACTCTATCCTGCATGTGAGAGAAAGCCTAAGTTTTGCCTTTCAGAATCTGCCTTTGGTTAACATAAGTCTCCCGTTTCATGCATTTTCCATTGAATGCTACAGTTTCATTTTTCTTGACAGTTGAATATATTTATGTGTTTTTACCACATTTTCTTTATCCATTTATGTGTTGGTGGACATCTAGGCTGGTTATCCATCTTGCCTGCTCTGAACAGTATAGCAGTAAACATGGATGTGCAAGTATCTGTATCATTTGCTGACTTGGAATCCTTCAGGTGCACATACAGGAGTGGTTTAGCTGCATCTTATGGTCGCGCTTACAGATTTTTAGGACCCTCCCTACTGACGTCCATAGTGGCAGCACCAGTTTACATAGCCACCAGCTGTGCATGAGAGTTTCTGTTTCCCCATATCCACCCCTCACTAACATTTGTTACCATGGGTTCTGATGGCTGAGATATCAGACATTTGGCTGTTTGTATGTCTTTTGAGAAGTTGTATATTCAAGTTATCAGTCCAAGTTTTGATTAAAGTGATTTTTGTTTATTTGTTTTCTTCTAGCAGTTTTAGGTTTTACACTAAAGTCTTTGTTCTATTTGTATTGATCTTTTTATGAAAGGCAAGAGATGAGTTTTCCCAGCACCATTTGTGGAAGAGGCTCTTTTTCCTCAATGTGTGTTTTTGGCACCTTCATCAGATTAGGTGACTGTACCCATGTGGGTTTACTTATGGTCTTCCATTTTATTCCATGGGTCTGCGTTATTTTTGTGGTTAGTCCCATTCTGTTGCTGTTACTGCAGCTCGGTAGCATAGGCATTGTGATGCGTTGCTGGTACTGCTTAGGATTGATTTGGCTACGTGGGATCCTTTTCATTTTAATATGAATTTTAGGATTTTTTTTCCCAGTTACAAGATTGGTATTTTGCTGGATATCAAGTTGAACCTATAGATCACTTATGGTAA
Organism: Eospalax fontanierii; assembly: GCA_035773235.1. Classification (NCBI taxonomy): domain Eukaryota; kingdom Metazoa; phylum Chordata; class Mammalia; order Rodentia; family Spalacidae; genus Eospalax; species Eospalax fontanierii. Next base: position 71,178,681 of record CM069527.1, read on the forward strand.
TGTAGTCATTTTCACAACATTCTGCCAGCCTATGAGCAGGAGAACTGTTTTCAACTTCTAGTGCCTTCTTCGATTTATTCAGTGTTTTCACCTCATTGGTTCACCTTTTATTTTTGTCTTTTTAAAAAATATTTTATTATTTTTATTTAATGTGTACAAGTGTATTGCTTGCATGTAGGTAGGTACACCTGTGTTGTGCAAGGCTCATGGAGGTCAGAAGAGGGCATCAGATCCCCTGGAACTGGAGTTACAAATGGTTGTTAGCCACCATATGGGTGCTGGGACTCGAACCCATGTCCTCTGCAAGAACAGTCAGTGCTCTTAACTGCTGAGTCATCTCTCTAGCTCCACTTAAAATTTTTTTAAAACAGTACTGTGAATTACATTCTCTCCCTATTTCTTTCTTTGCAGGTGCATCGTTGATATACAGAAAAAAAATATTTTTGCCTTTTTGAGACAGGGTTTCCCTGTAGCCCCAACTGGCCTGGAACTCACTCTGTAGACCAGGCTGGCTTTGAACTCACAGAGATCTTCCTGTCTCTGCCTCCTGAGTGCTGGGATTAGCTTTGATTTTATTTGTTTTATATGTTTATATATTGATTTTTTAATACTTTGTACTTTGCTGAAACTTTTTATCAGATCTAAGATTTTTGTGTGTATGAAATCTTTAAGTCTATAGGGTCTTTAAAGTATAAGATCATGTTGTCTGTAGTTGGGATAGTTTGACTTGTTCCTTTCTTATGTTTATCCCTTTTATTTCTTTTTCTCATTTTACTGCTCTAAGACTTTGAGCACTATATTGGACAAGAGTGTAAAAACTGGGCACCCCGTCTCATCTTTGACATGCTTTTAGCTTTTCACCATTTGGTATAATGCTTACTGTAGTTTTGCCATATTGAACCTTTATTCTGTTTATGTATGTTGCTTCTATTTCTACATTCTTAGGGACTTTTATCATGAAAGGATGTTGAACTGCCTTTCCTGGATCTTTTGAAGTGATTGTGTGTCTTCTGCTTTTAAGTCCATTCAGTGTAATATTTATTGGTTTACATATGTTGAATCATCCTTGCATTCCTAGATAGTTTATGATCTTATTATATTCTTGAATTTGATTTGCAAACATTTCTTGAGAATTTCTGTGTCTATATTCATCAGGAATATCTTTGTGTATGTGTGCCCTTATCCAGTTTTGGTGTCAAGGTAAACTCGTATTGTATAATTATTCCCGTAGTGCCCCTTCTCTTTTTATTCTGTTCTTCAGTTTGAGGAGGACTGGCATAGCTCTTCTTTACAGATTTGGTAGAATTTTAGGAGTGAATCCATTTGGTCTTGGATGTTTTGTTATTTCGAGGCCTTTTACTACTGCTCCAAATGCATTGCTCATTACGCATCTGTTTAAGTTGCTTATGTGCTCTTGATGATGTTAGGCCATATGTATCTAGGCATTTCTCCACGTCTTCGAGATTTTCCAAATATAAATTTTCAAAGTATTCCTCATGATCTTCTGGATCTCATTGGGATCTGATGTAACATCCCTCCTTTTATCACTTAAGTCTGTTGATGTTAGTCTCTTCTCTCTTTTAGTTAGATGGACTAGGGATTTGTCAGTCTTGTTTATTTTTTCAAAGAACCAAGTCTTTTATTGATTCTACTAGTCTCCAGTTGTTTGATTTCTACCATGATCTTTATTATTTTTCCCCACTTTCTCCTTTGGGATTTGGCTTGCTTTGTTTTGTTTTGGGACAGGGTCCTACCTTTGGCTGGATTGGGACTTCCTATGTAGACCAGGCTGGTCTCAAAACTCACAGAACTCCACCTGCTTCTGTCTCCTGAGTTCTGGGATAAAAAGCATGTGTCACTAAGCCTGACCTTTGTTCTTGCTTTTATAAGATCTCAAGGTATATCATCAGGTTATTCCTTTGCAATCTCTTTGATTTTTTAGTGTTAGCACATGTAGCTTGGAACTTTCCTGTTAGAACTGCTGTTTTGTATCCCAAATGTTCTGGTAAGCTGTGCTTTCATTTTCATTTTATTCTAGGAAGTTTTAGATTTCCTCCCCAATTGTGGTTCTCTCTCTCGTGGTGGAGCAACAGACACCAGCAGGCACACCCCCTCACCAGGTCCTCTGTCTCCCGGCCAGCAGAAGGGAACTTCGAAGCGGATCCAGCAGCAGGCTCGTGTCCCACTTCCCTTGGATTGCCCCAGCCCCCTCCCCACGGTAGGAGAGAGGGCCTTCACAGGGATCAAAGGGACGTCGGGTACTGCAGCCTGCCCATTCTCAGCCTCCTGGCCTGCTCCAGAAAACAATCAGGCATGACCGGGGTCCGGTCTTGACCAAAGAAGCATTCAGCTAGCCAGCTCTTATGATGATATAGCTTTATTAATGTAACTTCCTCAATGGTATCGCAGGGAACCGTTTACTGAACTTATCAGACATATTATAAAGGTTTAGAGTTACAGATATTAGCATACAGCAGGAAGTTTCTACCAATCATTTTACTGGTCACTCTGATCATGCTTTTACTTTACACAGAGGCTACTACTGTCCACGCGCTGTCTACGAGGGAGGAGGTAATTTTCCTCCAATGGCACTTAAGACCCTAGTTCACTTAATTACCACGGTATGTGTGGTATGTGCTTATCTCTTCTGGCTAGTTTTAGCTCCTCTCAGCGCCATCTTGCCCAGGCCACAAGGTGCCAGCCAGACAATTAGGATTTCTTAAGGCCCAACACCCAATTTCTTCAGTGACATCTGATAATTCAGGGATGTACCATTCTGTTTCTATATAGTTTCTGCTGTTTCTCTTGCCATTAATGTCTAGCTTTGTTCCTCTATGGTCTGCTAAGACCTAAGAAATTATTTCATTCCTTTTGTATTTAAGGCTTGTGTTGCAGTCAAAATGTGCTCTACTTTAGAGACTGTCCCATGGGCTGCTGGGAAGAATGTGTGTTCCTTATCTGTTGGATAGAGTGTAATACACTGCAGATACCTGTCAAATGCTTTTGCTCTGTGGTCCAATTTAGTGCTGATATTTCTTCGTGGACTTTTAGTTTGAATGTGTATCCAAAGATGAGAATAGGGTATCGAAATCACTCACACTTTTTATATCAGGACTTGTCTGACCTTTTATACCCATTTGTGGTTTTTTAAAATGTAATTTGGAGCTCCAATTTTTAGTGCATATACATTTATAATTGTTATGTTTTCTTGATAAGTTGTTCTCTTTGTTGATACATACTAGCCTTTATCACTCTCTGTTTTTTATATTATTTTTGTATTTCATGGATGTGTGTTGATACAGGTGTGCTGTGGTCTGCATATGGAGGTAAGAAGACAACTTATAGAGTTGGTTCTATACGTCCACAATGTAGGTCCCAGGGACTGAACTCAGGTAGTCAGCTTTAGCAGCAGATGCCATCATCCATGGATCCATCTCACTGGCCCTTCTTTTCCTAAAGATATTTATTTATTTATTTATTTATAAGTCTTTTTGAGACGGGGTCTCCCTGTAGCCCCAGCTGACCTGGAACTTGCTATGTAGACAAGGCTGGTCTTCAACTAACAGAGATCCGCTTGCCTCTGCCTCCTGAGTGCTAGAATTAAAGGCATGTGCCACCATGCCTGGCTAAAGATTTATTTTATTTTTAATTATGTGTTTGGGTGTGGGTATCTACACTTGAGTGCAATGACTACGAAGTTCAGAAACATCAGCTCTGCCTGGAGCTGGAGTTACAGGAGGTTGTTACTCATATGATGTGGGTGCTGGGAACTGAATTGGTGTCCTCTGCAAGAGCAGTATGTGCTCTAAACCACTGAGCCATTGCTCTGGTCCCTTCTTTATCTCCTCCAGTTTTGATTTGACATCTACTTTGTCAAGTATCACTTTCCATTTACTTGCTCAGTTGACTTTCATCCTTTGACTGTCAGTCTGTAGCTGGATTTTGTTTGTTAATCCGGTTAGCTATTCTGCGTCTGTTTGCTGGAAAGTTGAGGTCATTTAAGTTTATTATTCAGTGAGGTTTGCTAATTCCTATGATTTTGTTGTTTTTATGTTGGTTGGGTTGTTATTTGAGCTTCTCATTTTCCCCTATTGATATTAAGAGTTTGTTAGTTTACTGTTGAGCATGATGGATTCTTTCCCAGTTCACCTTTGTTCATTAATTTCTCCCATGAAATTAAATTTTTACTGTGCTCTTGTGTTTGGGCCTGTCTTTCTTCTTTGTATATCGTTCTTTGAAGCATGTTCTGCAGTGCTGGACTGGGAGTTCTGAAGTGCCTTGGTTTGGACCTTTTTAAGATAATTTTTTAAAATTTGTGAACACTAAAAATAGCTTTGATGTATATAGCAATATTAGTTGACTGTTATTCATATGAAATATATCATGATTTCCTGTCTTTTAGAGTTGCTGTCTTATATTATTCTGGCATAGTTGCTTTTATTAGTGAGTGTTTTCTCCCTTACAGCTTTTAATATTGTTTCTTTGTTTCACATTTTTAAAATTTATTTTTATTTCTATGTGGGTGAGTGTTTTGCCTGCATGTATGTAAAGTGTACCATGTGTGTACTATATCCATGGAGGTCAGAAGAGGGCATCCAGTCCCTTGTAATTGGAGTTACAGAGGGTTGTTAAGTCCCTTGGAATTGGAGTTACAGAGCGACCATGTGGGTACCGGGAACCAAACCCAGGTCCTCTGCAAGAGTAGTGCTCTTAATCCCTGAGCCATCTCTCCAGCCTCTGCTTTATATTTTTGACATGTTGACAATATTATATTATGGACTGGTTCTTCTTTGGTCATGTTTATTTGGGTTCTAAATGCCTCTTGAGTTTGGATGTCCTGTTTTTCTAGACTTGGGGAATTTTCTGCTATAATTTCATTGACTAGATTCTCCATGCCTCTAGTTTTTAACTAATTTTCTTCTACCCTTTGGATCCTCATGCTTAGTCTTATGATTGTATCCAGAGTTTTTGTACACTATAGTCATGCTTTTTTTTTTTTCCTTATTAAAATTCAATGCACCGTTTCCTAAACATTGTCCTCCATTACCAGTAGTCTTTCTTCTGCTTAGTTGATTCTCTTGATGATGCTCTCTACTGCAGGTTTTATTTAATTCATTGAGTTCTTCATTGACAATAGGTGTATTTGTTTTCCTTTTTCTTTTAAAATGTCATTTTGATTCCTGAATTTCTCTCCATTCTGAGTTTTTTCATCTATGGTGCTGATTTTTATATCCAGTCTGCTTTCAATGTTGCTAGCTTTCCTAGTGAAGTCCTTGATGGATTTCATTACTCCGTTTGGTTTTTTTATCCTCTTTGAGGTCTTTGATCATTTTTGCTAATAAACTGAGATCTTCATCTGGCATTTTGCCTATCTCAGTACCTTTGAATTCAATGGATAAGGAGTTAGGATGTTTTGAAGAAATCATGGTGTCTTGCTTTTTGTTTCTGTGTTGCAATTTGCACATCTGTTGGTTTGGATATCTCTCTAGGTCTTTTTTCATGACCGTCTTACTGAGCGATCTCTTTTTCAGGGCTCAATCCCCAGTACCATTTAGAGAAGAGAAAGCAACCCGTGGTAGCAGTAACAACCCCAGACTATTCAGGATACAGAAGTACACTTAAAATGATTTCTGTCTCACTAATGAAATACCAAAAGTGATGTTTAATATTGATTGACAACTTGACAGGATCTAGAATCACCTAGGAGACATACTTCTGGGCACATCTGTGAGAGACTGTCTTGATTAGTTTAAGGAGGGGAAGACCCACCTTAATTTTGGGCAGCACTGTTTCCTGGACTGGGATTCTGGACTGCGTAAAATAGAGGAAGCTGGGTGGACACCAGTGCTCCTCATTTTTTGTCTCTTGACAAGTGATGCAGTGTGGCCAGCTACCTCAACTCCGCTCCATGACATCCCTGCTAAGCTGGATCGTAACCTCAAACTTGGAGCCAAAATAACCCTTTTTTTTTTTTTTTCCTTAAGTTGCTTTTGTCAGGTATTGTAGCGACAAGGAAAGGAATAATACACCGATTTACCACCGATAAATCAGAAAAATGGCCAAGCTAGGGTAGATTATGCCGAGAAATTAAAAGTTATTTCAGTAGATGTGGAGCTAATGTGTAAAGTGAGAGGGCAGGGAGGAGAGAGAGAGAGGTAAAGCAAGGGTGGAAGACACATAGGAAAGCAGTGGAGGAGGGTGTTTTGGAGAGACAGGAAAGAGATTAGAAAAAAAATTTCTTAAATGATAAAGATTTCTCAATGATGAGTAAACAGGTAAGTGCTGTAAAGTGGAATAAAAAAATAAAACATAGAATCTTTAAAAAATACAAATATTTGAGTAAATTCAAATACTCCTAAAAGCACAGTAGAACGCAAAGTAGGGGAACCATAGTGGCTCAAGAAGAAAAAGAATAGAAAAAGAAAGCAGGAAGAAAGATTGCCCAATAGGGAGAAAAATACATTTAAAAATTAGAAAACTGTAAGATTAGGAATGACTAATTAAAATGATTTTTAAAATCTGACGAACATTCTGTTAAATTGTAGTACAAAGAAAAAGGGGGACCCGGGAAAAGAAAGGAAAACTTGAAAACCAGATTAATTATAGGAGCGTTGGGGGCATTAAGAATATGCGAGGGGCAGGGTCAGCTGAACTTGTGGACACTTTTATGCCCCCTGGCTTATGCTGCTGTTGGTCCTGTACTGGACAAGTGCCAGATGTTTGCCAGAGCTATCTTCACTTTAGAAACCTCCTTCTTTGTGTGCCAGAGCCTCTGCTGGCCACTCTTAGCTTTGCAGTCTATAGGCTGGCCAGGTTTTCTCTCCCTCTTGAGATGCCCCAGACCATACCTCCCGGGGTGGCTAGTGTTCTAGTGTAGAAAGTGGGACGCCTCCATGTCTGTCAGGAAGCAATCACACACCGGGCTTTGTGCAGGCAAACCCACCCACTAGGCATTAATCCCTCTGCGGGAGGTGTGCAGTTGTCAGTACCAAGTAGTTTACTAGCATGTCAGAGTTCTCAAACTCTACAGCAGTGAACCTCAGGGCAGGCAGCTGGCTCCAGAGGTTGCTGCACCCACTGACTCAGGCTAAGGATTCCAGAGTTAGTCTCAGTTCTGCTGTTAGGCACGAAGGTGGGCCTCTCCATGCGCTTTGCGGCTGTCTTAAGCTTCTCACTGCTTGTGCTTTTCTGCCTGCACTTCTGGCTTGTCAGTGTCTGCCTTGCCAACCCTCCACAACCCTTTCTCAGAGCTGCCTCCAACCCTGGGCATGTGGAACATTGAATTCAGGCTTCCTGACTTGTGATTGTTACCTCTTCTGAGGTGCCCAGTATAGATCAGTTTTAAACAATAGGCTCCCTCTCAAGATGCCGCCCAGCTACAACCATTTAGGCTGATGACACTCCTCTCTACTGCTTACCCATCTTGTCTGAAAAGTCATTTTCATCCAGACTTGTGAATAGGACTTACAGTCTCTTCTCCAGGGCCACCTGACTTAACTTATGCATGACACATCTGCATCTGCTTCTGCTCTTCCTCGTGCTAGCGAGCAGAGCAGCAGGAGCTGTGCGTCCTTTCTGTTTCTCTGTCATTCTCTGTTGTCCTCCCTTTGTGGTCTTCTGGGGCTCTTCCTCTCCTTCCTTTGGAATAGGATCTATTTTCTTTGTGTCCTGACACTTTTCCTTCACTGGTCGCATAGCAGCACCTTCTAGTTAATCATCTTACCCTGAAGTCTACATACTTTCTTTGAATGTTTCTGTTGGATCTCCTAGGAATTGTATCCAGTATACTGATTTACCAGAGGTTGAAATTAGTCAATGCTTTTATTCTCCTGTCAAACAATTCAGAGTCCTGAAACTGTGACTAGTGCCCACTCAACTAGACACTATTGTAATACAGTATAGCTTGTTGATTAAGAAAAAGATTTGGTTTATTTATTTTCTGTGTATGAGTGTTTTGCCTGCAGGGTGTATGTGTATCTCATGCATGCAGTGCCCACAAAAGCTGGAAGAGAGCATCAGAACCCCTGGAACTTAACAGATGTTTGGGAGCTGACACATGAGTGCTCAGAACTGAAGCCTGATCCTCCATAAGAGCAGTACGTGCTCATAACTGCTGAGCCATCTCCCCAGCTCCATCTCATATTTTACAATAGTTTTTTAACATGTTTGATTTACTCATGTGTCTTGCCTTTTTTCCTTTTAAGAAATTTGTTCTTGTGGCTGGAGAGAGGGCTTAGTGTTTAAGAGCACTGGCTGTTCTTGCAGAGAACCCGGTTTAGTTCCTAGCAACCATATGGTGGCTAACAACTATCCATAACTCCAATTCCAGGGGATCTGATGCCCTCTTCTGGCCTCTGGGAGCATTGTGTACACAGGTGCAGGCAAAACATTTGCATAAAATTAAAAAAAATTATATTCTTGAATAATAAATGTTTTCTGGGGTTTGCCTGAAATGCTTTTCTTTTGCTCTTTTTTTTTTTAAATAGCTTTATTGTGATAAAATTCAAATGCCCTAAAGAGACTGTAGAGGACTCTATTGCTGTCTTTCTGCTATGTGAGGATTCAGTGAGAAGTCAGTTGTCTGCTATGAGGAAGAGGTACTTCCCAAAACTGGACCATGCTAGCAACTTGATCCAAGAATGCCTAGCCTCCAGGCCTATATGAAACTAGAATAATTTCTATTCTATGAAACCTATAGTAGCATGAAATAATACAGGACTTACAGAATTTCAGGTTGACGGTTATTTTATTTTAGTACATAGCAGCTATCATACATAGCAGTTTGTTAGGTGGCTTTTGCTGTTACTATTGAGAAGTCATTCACTAATCTAATTGCTACTCTTTGATGCTATGTGTCTTGTTTGGGGGCAGGCTGCCTTTCCCTGTCTTGGGGGGCCTGTAATTCACAGTGGGTTTATCTTGCTTTTAAACAAATTTTTCTGTTTGGTATCTGTTAGGCTTCTTGAATCAAGACACTGGAGTTCTTCTTCAGATTGGCTTTGTCACTATCTCCTGTTTGCTTCTAAATGTCTGATTGCCAGCTCAGCCTCACTGTGTGCTGTCTCAGTCTCTGTGTGGCTTCTAGATCTCTCTCTCTCTGTGCTGCTGTCTCAGTGTTTTTTCTGACTTCCCTTCTGTCTTAGCACATTGCTTCTCACATATTTCCAGTCTTGTCAGTTCATGTATACTCTGCTATGGATTAGGCCAAGTTTGCAGCTTGATAAGCTGAGGCTCACCAAAGCTTGGTCAAGCTCACTGAGCAGATTGCTCACCGTGTGGGTCACATAGTAGGCAGTCACAATGATCACTGTCTGCTGAAAAAGCCCAGGCTCCTGACAAATGTGTGGTGTTTCCCCATGAGCGATGGTCTATGGGGTGTGGCACGTTTTAGGCACTTACATCATTACTTTCATCATCTACTTTTTCAGAAATCAAGATTTCAGATTTGTTTATAGTTTCCAGTATTTTCACTGTTCATTTTCAGTGTCACTTGGCCACTTCCTTCAAACCCTAAAGTTTCACCAAATTTCTATCAAAATACTGCAACAGTGATGAAAACAGGTACTTTCTCTGAAACTCTATGGGAACAGGCATGCATTTGCTTTATTTTTATATGTTGTATTTAAATTATCATTTTTAAAAAATGTATTTGTACTTTATGTGTCTGAGTGTTGCGCTTGCATGTATGTAAGTGCACCTGTATCATGCAGTGCCCATGGAGGACAGAAGAGGGTGTCAAATCTCCTGGAACTAGAGTTGCTGATGGTTATTAACCACCATGTGGGTGCTCGGATTTGAACCCCGGTCCTCTGCAAGAACAGTACTCTTAACCACTGAGCCATGTCTCCAGCCCCTTTAAATTATTTGTATGTGCAATTCTGCTCTTATTTTTAGGCATGATCAGTAGTTAGTGTCACTGAGATTATCATTTGCTCTGAGAGGCTCTGGTAAGGAAGTGAATGTTCCAAATGTAGAACTCTAAAGGAATATTGTAGCAAATTCTGAAGGCTGAATATACTCTGAATCAGCAGTAGCCAGCTGTCATTCTGATTTCTCATATATCTCCTGTTCCCACATCAGCCTTCAGGGATGTCACATCTGGGATTCTAGCAAATTTAATAGACATGGGTCACGGCTGAGCAGTTGTGTTATCTAGGAGCTTGATTCTGACTCCCACATCTAGAAGAGAGTTTCTGCACATTTTTATAAGAAATGTGCCTTTAAAAATCTATTTGAAAGATGTTTATGTGCAGAATGAAAGAATAAAATATTTCTTATACTTGGAATGTCACACATATGTACTATGGTTAAAAGAGGAATCAGTTAAAATGACTATTTGCTATGTAGGTGTTGCTGAAGTAAATCATTATTTAAAAAATATCTTTTATTGAGCTTTTGTACATTTCACACAATAGCTCTTAATCAAATTTAGGCTCTTCTCTCATCTAGGCTCCCTGTCAGCTTCCCCACTGGACCTCATGTATTCTGTCATATATGTTAAGCCTTATCTGGTCAAGCATTTGTAGCCAGATGTTCTGTGGCGGGCCCTAGCCTTATCCTGGGAACTGTTTGCAACTTATTACTGATGGGTAAATCATCTTTTTAAAACTAAGAACAAAATCCTACAAAGTGTTAAAGACCTGGAGTAAAGTAAAAGTAGACTTGCCTACTAAAATAAAGAGAGCATCTATTTATATCCATCATGATAGGATTTTAACATATTTAGCAGGAGACACAGGAAATTCTAAATTTACAGACTTTGTAATCATTTTTAAAATTTTGTTGCTTGAGATAACTCAACCTGCTATGAGGAAAATACCTTCACGCCATTGTGAATTAGGTCTTCTAGACAAACAAATTACTATCCAACAAAAGCTGAAGTTACTAGGTCTGAAAGTTGTTTGCTCATTGCTACACAAGTGATTTGCATTTGGGGACACAGAAGCACATTTATAAACAGAATTTGCTGATTTGGATCAACTTGGAAAAAATGGATTTAGAACAAAGCTGCTGCCTTGAATAGTGGTTGATACATTTGTTACTTTAACTGTATAAGGAGTACTTCTCATGAAACTTCTTATGTTTCAGTATTTGGTTAACCTTAACACTCAACTTTCCAATTTTAAGACAATACTGGGCATGGTGTTGTATGCCTTTAATCCCAGTACTTGGGAGGCAGAGGCCCACAGATCTTTGTGATATTGAAGCTGACATGGTCTATATAGGGAGTGCCAGGCCAGTTGGGGCTACAGGGAAACCCTATCTCAAAAAAATAGAAACAAAACAAAACAAAAACCAACACAACTCTCCAAACCAATTTAAAGCAATAAAATAGGAATGATTTTTGCACAATAAGGTGCTAGCTCAATAAAATATCCCTCTGGTTGTTTGGTGCATATTTGTTTGGGTATATGAATTTCACCATTTTCTAGTGAATCTAAGATTTTTGTTTTTGAAAATCCCTGTAACAACTTTGTAGATTCTACTCTGGAGATTATTGAGCAAACTTTTGATTAAGGGTCCTGAACATATTATGTTCTCCATAAAATGTTACCAATTTTTTTCAAAACAAAAGTCTGCATGCATTTGGTTGGGTCTGTTCACTTCATAGAATACCGTTTTGGTTCTTCTGTCTCGGGGGAGAAAAAGGATAGCATCTAGACTTTTTTCAAAGAATGCAAGGAAGGCATTTTCCCTTCCTCTCTCTCCACTACCAACTACAGACTGCTGCCTGCTTTCCCTCCTTCTGTAAGAACAAGAAAGGCGTCAAGAGTGGTATGGAATACAGTGCTCTCTATGTTTAGTAAAAAAAATAAAGCTTTATTAAAAAGGGGCTTAAAGATTATTTTCCTGAGAAATACGTAAGCCGAAGTTGATACTGAAAAATGAACTCTTTTTCTTTAGATTGCTGCAGACAAATCCAACATGGGAATATACAGGGCTTTTACTCACTGTTTCCACTCAGAACCCATGACCTTTGAAGAGTCTTGGCAAGAAAAATTTCAGTGATCATTTACCAAGATAGCAAAATTGTTGGCTGCTAAAAATAGTTGTGCAGGATAAAACATAGTGTCTGATTTTCTGAGATCCCTTGATTCTGGTTTATCTATATCTACTTATGTCTATATCTAAGTATCTATATTTCTTAAATCAGGTATGTTAGACTCAGAAGCAGTTAAAAACTCAAAAGATGAACTGTTGGGAAAGATTTTTAAGGATTAGAATCATGTGGTCAAAGCTGTTTTATATGGGACCCTAAACCCTGGGGAGGGGCAGAGAAAACACAACAAATGATACCAGTCTTCTAGCCCACTGAGTCTACACAGTTTTAAGAATTAAACCTAGGTTTTGGTTAGTATGAAAATTTCTACTATAGGTAACGTATTACTATATTGCCCAGGCTGGCCTGGTCTCAAGCTCCTGGGCTCAGGTGACCCTCCTGCTTTAGCATCCTGGGTGGATGGCCAGTCTTTTAAAAGAGTTTTGATCCTAGTCACTCTCCCATTACCTTCTCTTGTCCCCTCTTCCCCTTCTCACTGGTCTCCTTCCTTGGGTTGATTTTTATAGAGGGTGAAAGCATTGTTTCTATCTTCACATGGATCTCCAGTTTTCCCACACCACTGTGGAAGAGGCCATTTCCCAATGTATGTTTTGGTGCCTTTGGGGAGAACCAGTTGGCTCTAGACTTGTGTCTTTATTTTTGGGTCCTCTATTCGAGTCCATTGAGTCAGATGCTGTTTTGGTTGCTTTGGCTCTGGAATGTTTCTTGAAATCAGGTATGGCAATAACTGTAGCTTTGCTTTCTCTTTTTCTCAGCTGCATTGGTTATTCAGGGTCTTTTGTGGGTTTGTATGTATTTTGGGATTGCTGTTTTCTAATTCTATGAACAAATGTCTTTGGTGTGTTGATGTTGATAACACCGTGTGGATTGCTTTGAGTACCACTTCCTCAGGAACAAGCTACAGATGTCCAGTCCGAATACATTGATATACAGCACTAGAAATTTTAGTTATAGAAGTTAGCCAGGAGTCAGAGATGAAATTCATACAACAGGGAAAAGAAAAAGTCATCCCCCTGTGCAGATGAGCCATATACATAGAAAAACCACTAAAAGACATTTAGAAGTAAGAAACAAATTTAGACACATAGCAGGACACAAAGTCAACATGCATAGTCAGTAGCAGCTTCAACATGCCAATGATGAATTTCCTGAGAAAGAAATCATGAAGGTAATTCCACTGAAGTACACTACACAGACCCAGAAACACACACACACACACACACACACACATACATACATGCACACATGCACGCAACACACACACACACACATGCACACAAACACGCACAATTTAGGAATAAGGTTGTGATTCAGTTTTCCTCTACAGTGGAAATTATGAAATACTGAAAAAAGAAGCTGAAGACACTGAGAAGTGGGAAGATGCCACATGTTCATGGATGGGAAGAATTAATATTGTTAAAATGTCCAGACTCTCTCTTCTTTCTCTCCATCTCTCCATCCCTCTTTCCCTCCCTTCCTCCCTTAACTTCCTAACTTCCTTCTTCCTTTCTGCTTTTTACATTTTTTATTGAGCTTTTTAACATTTCATACAACAGTTCTTAACCAAGTTCAGACCCCTCTCCCACCCATGCCCCACCACCTCCCACTGGATTTCATATATTCTTCCAAGGACGTTAAGTCCTATCCAGTCAAGCATTTGTACCCAGATATCCTTCAGTGGAAGTTCATCCACTAGAGTCTACTCAGCCTATCTAGAGATCATAAGCCTCTGCTTCCCTATGTTCATGAACCAATCCTGGCTCTCACAGGCTTTCCGCCCCCTCCTCTGCAATGGTCCCTGAGCCCAGCCCTGAAGCCTAATAACCATAAGAACTGGCACAGCAATCTACCTCTGTTGGTAGTGCAGTAGTGGCACTATTATCTGGGGCTAAGGGCAGAGCTGGTAATCAACAGCTATCTAGTTGGACTTAAAGCCCTCTTAGTGGGAGTGAACTCACGGGTGGCTCTGCAAACACAGCCACACATTGCTGGAGAGGTCATAGATCTGAGAGAAAAACTTTATTTCTGTCATATCTCTAGACAAATGAAATTTCTTATCATATTCTAAATGCAGATCCTTATATTTACAGACAAGTATACCATACACTACTCATTTCTCTCTCTCTTTTTTTTTTTTTTGAGACAGGATATCCAGCTGGTCTGGAGCTATGTAGCCCAGGCTTGACCTCAATATCTGCCTCCCGAGTGATGAGGTTAGAGGCATGTGCTGCTATGCCCAGGATCCCTTCGGTCTTACTGCTGTCCCTGTCTCTTCACTCCTGTACCTCCGAATTTGTGCACATGTGCTTCTTGAGTCTCACTTTTGGCTGAGACACTTGCAGGAGCTGGAGAAACAATCCAGTGTGTGTGAGGTATTGATCTTTTCCTTCAGGTTCACAGCCGTGAGACTGACACCTTCAACAGAACTTATTTAGGCTGTAGAACACTTCTTCATAGTCACCTCCCATAGCTTCAGAGCTTTTTCACTCACTTGGCATGTTCTGGAGCCCACTGTGCTATCCCGAAGGCTGAAAGTGGCTCCAACTCTAATGGTGTCTCAGCCCAGGGTGGAAAGTAAAAAAAGTCTCTATTTGTAACTCTTATGAATGCGATCACTAGAGAGAGGCAGGGTGATTCTTCCAGGGACGTTTAAGGGCCATAGGAGGAGTCACTGAGGCGCTAGTATTGAAGCTGATCTCTGGAGAGTCTGTCCTCCAGCAAGGAAGGTAGTATGATTGTAGGGATGACATAAAATGGACAGACTCTGGATTAATGACTTTTAATTAACTTGGCAAATTCACTGACCATGAGCACTTGGGTTTTGTGACCTGGGTGCCTGATCGCACTTCCTTGGCAACCTCGATTTGGTACTCCACCCAAAAGGATGATGAAGAATGTGGATATACTTGTGAATTAACCTGTCAAAGCACTGAAGGACCTTGCACCCAATTTTCATCGCACACCGTGAAGACTGGGAAAGATGCTTCACTTTGGGTGAATGAGATAGTCTAGAACTAGGAATGAAAAGGCAGAACAGTCTGGTAAGATAAGGGTGGAGTCAAGCTAGTACTTCCCCAGTTGATGCTGGAGAAACCATTTTGAATAAAATCATGAGTGGGGCTGGACTGATAGTTCCAGAGACAGAGTTGCAACAACACAGTTCCATCAACACAGTTCCATGAAAGAGACAATTCCAAGAGATATTTGAGGGGACAAGTGTCCTCCAAGTTTGGTCCCACTCTTAAAAACTAGATTTAAGAGTCTGGCTTTTTGTTTAGGTAATTGTAGTGTTGGTGTGGTAACACTGCACGTGATGGCATCCTCTGGGGGAACATACTCTCGTAACCAATAGAAATGATTTCTTATTCCATTATAATACTAACACTAAAGTCTGGAAGGAGTGAGCAATAAGGGACTAGACATGAACAGACAAGAAATTATTGTTATTATATTATATGTACACGAGTGTAGTGCCTGAATAAATGGAAGTTCAGGCGTGTGGTACAATGCTAGTGAAAATCAAAAAGGGCGTCAGATCCCTGGAACTGAGTTACAGATGATTGTTAACTGCATGTGGGTGCTGGAATTTGAATCTAGGTCCTCTGTAAGAGCAGCCACTGAGCCATCTCTCCAACCCCCCAAACAAATTATTTTTAAGTGCAGATGTTTTTGAGAGCTCTTAAACAGCATCTCCAAGGTAGCTACTCTTTTTTGCTTTTCCTAGCCCAGTCCATCCAGAAGCTAATGTTCTTTGGAATTTGGATCCTTTTTAAGTTGCTCCTACATCATGTTATCCTTCTCCATATTTTCACAAGTCATGCTTGTGAGCATTTGCACCTGTGAGTTTACAGTAGTTCCAGTGCATTGCTGGATTGCTATGTTGATGGACCTTCCCCATGCTTTATTTCAAGAGTGATCCTTTTGTTAGTTTCTTTCTTTCTCTCTCTCTTTTTAAAACCAATAGCCTGATGCCCATGCCCCTGGGTCTGTACTGTTCCATTTCATAACACTTAATGAAGGTTAGAGCTGGTTCTGCAAATGCAATGCTTTAGCTTGTTGCCTGGAGTGAGATGCTTTTAATATTTTCCCCACACGTGAACTCAGTGTTTCCTTTAACTCTCCTTTAATTTCCATGTGGTTAATCTATTACTGCAGGAAGCCTGGGTATATAGAGACTTTTCCTTTTCACTCCATCTTCAGTCATTTGTTTTTTTGAATTCAGTGAATACATCAATCACAATAAATGTGTTTTTTTTGCCATTTGTACTGAATTCCATTTATATAAAACATACTCCTTTTATATCATTATTAGTGTTCTTTTTCATTTTCAGGACTTGGAAATCTGGGTATTAGAGATGCCACAGAGCTTCAAGCTGCACAATTAGATAGAATCACTTGTATCATGATGCTTGCTTTCAAGTTTTAATCATTGAGTCAGGATCAAGGCACGCGTGCGCGTGTGTGTTCTTCTTTTTGTTTAATTATTTTTTATTTTAATGTGCATGAGTGTTTGGCCTGCATATATGTAAGTGCACCCTTCCATTCACTCTCCCTGGAGACCAGAAGGTTAGATCCCCAGAACTGGAGTTATGCATGGTTATTATTTACCATGTAGGTGCTGGGAACCAACCCCGGTTGGTTTGCCTTCTGCAAAAGTAACCAGTGCTCTTAACCACTGACCCATCTCTCCAGCCCCACGTGTGTTTTCTTAAGACTCAATATAAAATTAGAATTTTAAATAAGCATCTCTAAAGAAATTCTGAAGCAAGGTTTCACACTGTAACTCAGCTGGTTTGAGGCCTTGAACTTTGTTATGTAGCCCAGGCTGGCCATGATTCTCCTGCCTCAGCCTTCTAAAAGCTGAGATTATGGTTATGTACCATCACACCTGGCAAAATTACAATGCTGAATATTTTTGTAAGTAGAAGCCCAGCTTCATAAACATAAACAGCTCCTGGGTACTGAATTCTAAGCTGTTTATGTCGTTCTTAGGTGCTATTGCTTTCTGATTCCTCAGTTTATTTTATCAGAGTCTATATATTGATGGTTTAAAATTCATATTTACATCCTTTAAATGTGTGAATATTTTCCTGACTCCATGCATGCATTTGTAGATGGTTGAGAGGGATGTATATGGCAGGTCCTGTTTTGCTCTTCTTTAGGTAAAAATAAACTGGGCCTAGAGAGGATCGCATTCTTTATAGTCTGCAGAGAATTTCTCAGAAGAAAGCCTTTAGCGGCGCTCTGTGCTTCTAAGGACTCTTGGATGCGATGCTGCACTAAGTGTTGCAGGACATGCGGCAGCACTTTACCATTCCTGGCCGTTTCCCTTACTTAGCAGTCCTTGCAGATACTGGTGACATCGCCACACTTCTGGTGTGTCTGCCTTTTCATTTCTTTATGCCCCACTTGACTACTGTGACATTTTGGGAGCACTTACACACTCGCTTCAAAACTCTACATCTACGTGACATTTTTCAACAGTAAATTCTGAGTTAGAAATGCTTAAAAAATATTTAAAAATTATCTTGGAAGCTCTTGTTTCAATATTTTTTTTCAATTTTTTATGTATTTCCAGCATAATTTAAGACCTGAAACTGGTTGAATGATTGTTTGTTTGACTGATTTACTAAGGCAGGGTCTTACGTGGCCCAGGATGGCCTCAAACTCACTATGTTGCCAAAGATGACTTTGAATTCCATCTTCTTTTGAAAATATTTTATTTTTATTTTTTATGTGTATGAGTGATTGCCTATATGTGTGTAAGTGTGCCCATGTCGTGCAATGCCCTTGGAGGTCAGAAAAAGGTGTTGGATTCACTGGAACTGGAGTTACAGATGGTTGTTAGACATCAGGTAGGTGCTGGGAATCGAACGCAGGTCCAAGAGCAGCCAGAGCTCTTAACAACTATTTCTAGCCCCTGAATTCCTTCCCGATCCACTTGCCTCCATCTCCTGAGTGTTGAGATTCCAGGGGTGTGCCACCATGCCAGGTTTGTACAAGCTGGAGATCGAACCCAGGGCGTTGTCTGTGTTGGCAAATGTTCTACCACCTGAGCCGCGTCCCTTGCCGTCCAGCACAGTTTAAAATAGTTAATTTTTATCTTCAGGAGTCAACCATCTTTACTTCCACAGCTCACTTCTTCTAAGAGGTGCTTTGTAAAGTCCATATTCCAGTATTTCTGAAACTAAGATGAATAATTCAATTAATGTGTAAGAGTTTCATTGGTGGCAATTTTTCTTTTTTCTTTTTCTTTCTTTTATTGTGGAGCAGAAGTTAATGGTACCCCAGATTTCATAAAGTGCAGCATTTTATTTTTCTTTTCTAAAGACAGATAATGGAAGGTGGTTTATGGTGTCAATGACTTTGTGTGTTTTGCAGAGTAAGCATTCCAGCATATTCTCTGAGTTTGCATCTTTTCTCTCCCAATGCACTCTATGCAAGGTTATCTTCTAGCTTATTCATTCATTCTCTTTTATTAGTGGGGGTTGAGGTATTTAATGGAAGGTAAATATTTTTTTTAAATATGTACTTTCTTTTCCTGAAATCTTTTTATAAAAATATTTTATTAATTATCTTTTATTTTTTAGGTATGAGTGTATTGCCTGAATGTGTGAGTGCACTTTGTTGTGCAATGACTGCAGAGGTCAGAAGAGGGTGTCAGATTCTAGAACTGGACTTATAGGTGATTGTTAGATGCCATGTGGGTGCTGGGAATTGAATCAGGATCCTCTTCAAGAGCAGTCAGTGCTCTTAACTGCTGAGCCATCTCTCCAGCCCCTCCTAAAATCTTGTACATGATTTTATATCTGGTCTGGCCAAGACATCTTTTCTGTAGCAGCAGTGGGAAGAGGGGAGATTATGGAACTAGAAGAGGATTTAGGACTTCTATAACCAGCATGAAAGAAACAATCCTTGTTCAACTTTTGTTACTATAGGCCGTTTTAAGTAGTACAGGTTATATAGAAAGCTCAGCTTCATCAAAAGAAGGAAGGATTCTCTGAATTTCTGTAAATCTCAGAAACATAGTAAAGGAAAAAAAAAACTATCCGTCTGACCTCTGTAGAAAGTTTGAGACTAGCTTGGGCTACATGAAACCCTGTCTCCAAAATTTAAAAACAAATTTTTTTTTTAGAGTGTAGAAGGTTTGGTTCCTCTGGGAAGAATGAACTGGATTAGAACAAGTAGATCCTTTTTGGTCTCATAGACTAAGGATCTTGCCTTTTCTATATAGGTCCTGATATCTCAAATGGGGACAGTATAGAAACGCCAGGAAACATATGGAGTGCTTGAGCTAGTGGTCTGTTCTGTGCCCAAGCATAAGGAGGCCAAGGACCCAAGTTCAAGGTCAACTTCCGCCTTCAGCTCTGAGCAGTCATTCATGTAGTGAAAAGCAACCAATGACTGGAGAAAGGCAAGGTTGAGACTGAGGCTGTGCTTCCCAGACTTCTACAGCCTCTGAGATGCTGGGAGAACTGGTGGGTCAAAAAAGGCCCAATA
This sequence comes from Eospalax fontanierii, assembly GCA_035773235.1. Classification (NCBI taxonomy): domain Eukaryota; kingdom Metazoa; phylum Chordata; class Mammalia; order Rodentia; family Spalacidae; genus Eospalax; species Eospalax fontanierii. The sequence continues at coordinate 71,198,242 of CM069527.1, forward strand.
AGGGCCGAGACTAGAATGAGAAGCCTTGAAGTGCAGAGATAAAAAATGTATTTCTTAAGCGTGCCTGCCCCAGATTCCACCCAAATCAAAGTGTGACAAGTTTATACATCGTGCCCAGTTCAGGCAGTTGACCAATGTAATCACCTGCCCTCCAATGTGGTGATGTGCCAGAGAACATCTCATAAATCTCAGTCCTGCTTTTCTCAAAGTGTCTTCTAACAAAGAGAATAGAGCAATCGAGCAATCTACTTCATATGCCCAGATGCCATGCTTGAGAGGAGAAGGGGTTACAGAATCAAGTCAGAAACAGTGGTGTATTTGGTCTGGATTTAATCAGGAGGTAGACCTTATATGATGATTTGAGCAGGAAAATTTTAATACGCAGAATTTTTAAATGGTGGTAAACGAGTAACTATAAGATGAAAGAAAATGCTTTATGATAGCATAAGACTGAGAAAACTCAAGGAAAGGCAAATGTGAAAGAGGGTTTCTCGCTGAGACTGGGTTTGGACCTCAGTGAAGGATGCGAGGCACTAGATCACTAGGGACTGGAGGAGTTCCCTGGCTTATCTACACTAGAGCTAGTCTACAGTTTAATGGTGGGCAGGAAGAACTTTCTGGAGTACATGCAGGTGGGGCACAGGTGAGTTGAAGCTGGTGGCTGGCAGGGGGCGGGGCGTGCAGTATCTGCAGAGCGAGTGGAAACACTGGGGTTGGTATATGGCAGGTAAGCCCTAGCCAATAGCTGGGGAAGGGGTGTGAAAGAGAGAGTTTTGGGTGCCAGAGCAGACAAGTGGCCTGGAGGGTACAAAATCCAGGTGGGAGAGATGGAAAAGTGGTCGGCAGACCAGGCCTAGGCTGTGAGGTGGCCAAGAGACTTCACTTTTTGGACCAGTGGCTGTGGGAGGACACCAGCAGAGTCCTCACACCCACACCACTGCATAATTCGTCAGAAACAGCAGGAGAGTCCTTTCTGTAGTTCTCTTCTAGCACCTTCCTGTGACCTTAATATCATAAAATACCGCAAAAGATAACACTTAAAGGAATTCCATTCTTTGTCAGAGAAAGTGTGTGTAATGGGTAATTTGGAACTGAGTGCCAGTAAGCTGATAACTGGCACAAGCATTCTGAAAAAACTTCAGTCATCCTAAAGATACTCTAATGGGTTGACATTTTTTCAGTGATCTGTCAGGTATGGAGTTGTTGGGTCAACCGGTGCTAGCTCTATTTTCCATAGACCTATCCAGATGCATGCCCACTGCATGGTGCTGACTGCCAGTTGACGATCTGCTTTCATGCCATTACACGTAATTTATCACACCATTTGGTAATTTTATGTATCCCTAATCTGTTCATACTAGTTGCATTGGGTAACCATTCCTAAACTTGTTTGCTCTATTTACATTAGTTTTCTGTTTCATAATAGGTTATCTGAAAACTTAGTGATTTTCAACAACAGCACTGGATGTTTATTATACCTCAGTGTCTTTGGGTCTGGGGCTCTGATCAGCTTAATCTGGGTAGTTCTGACTTGAGGGACTCTCTCAGAGGTTGCAATTATGTTACTGGCTGGATCTGTAATCCTCTGAGGGCTTGACTAGAGCTGATGTAAGTCACTCCAAAATGACTCAGTCTCATGGTTGATAAGCTCATGGTGGCTATCAGCAGGAAGCCTTAGTTTCTTCCATAGTCATCTCCATAAACTGCCTGAGTGCTCTTATGACATGACAGTTGGCTTATCCCAAAGTGAGTCATCCTAGACAGAACAAGATAAAAACCATGCTGCCTTTTATGTCAGTGTTGGAAGGCACACATGGTGATTTCTGAGATGTTCTCTTGGTTACACAGGTCAGCCTTGTTCAGTGTGCCAGAGGACAGTATTAAGTTGTGACACCAGGAGGAGGGTCACTGCAAGCTGTCTTGGAGGCTGCCTACCACAGTAGTTCTACCGGTTATTACTACCCAAAATTTAACTAAAGATTGTAAAAGAAAAACCCTATGAATTATGAATGAAAAAACACTTTTTTCATGAAAACTAAGATAAAAACTTAGCTAAAGTACATGCTAAAGTGGAATAAAGATCTGTTGTATGAGATAAGCATAAGAAAACTTTAAGTGATTAAGGCCATTTTATAAAATGCTGGATGGGCTCTGCTGCCAAAGAACTTTCTAAGTGGCATGAGTTTTATGTCTACTTTAAAGAAATTAATTGGTGATATTGAAAGAAAAAAACAATAACTTTGGACTAATAGTTGCCTGGAGAGTTAGGAAAAGAGAAAAAAAAAAAGGTATTGCTCCAGCATAACACCTGTATACTAAGCACCATAGAAACAAATTACTTTGTTATAAAAGGTAATGACAGTTAATGTCAAGTGATGGGAGATAAAATTGGATTGAAGAGCACCTTATATATCATATCATAAGATATTGTATACAAAATTATTTTAGAAAGAATAGCATAGATGAGATTTTATTTAAAAATTATAGATCTGAGGCATTTTATTATGAAAGCTTAGTGCCTGTGCATAAACTAATATGAGCTGAAAACTTGTCCACATTCACTTTGCTTCATAGCTTCTAGTACATCTTAAGCTTCATTGATTTTGGATGCAACATAAGGAGATCCTCCTTTGGGTGATTTAAGAGGTAATTCACCAATGGGCATCTCTTGTTTTCCCTGTGTTAGCAGTAGGCTGACACCTCATGTTGTTCCTTTCTTTTTCCCATTTTGGGTTCAGTACTAGGAAGGCCTGCAGATCATATCACAGTGACGGCCAGTCAACTGTATTGAGTTCACTATCCTTGCCATGTCTTGGGCTAGGCTCCTTCTTTTCTTCATAGAGAATAATTCATCTCAACCCGGGGAGGTGGGGGCACAGCCACCAGCTATAAGCAAGCCTTTACCAGAGGTAATGAAATTACTGCCAGCAAACACAAACCCAAAAAACATACTTAAAAAAATCACAATATATCCATAAAATTCAGCTAGAATAGAAATGTGTTTTTGTTATTAGCAAATCAACAAATCCAACAGATTTTAGAAAGAACTAGTTTTACCCAAACTAGCTTGGATTCTGAAATTTGGGCCACTTAACAAATTACCTTAAGAACTATGATTCATACAATGATAGGCAATATCATTATTTCTGAAGTTTTCTGTGGGACAGGAATTTGGACAGAGTACAATAGGCATAATTGATTGTTTCTTTAAAAGTCTGGATCCTCATCTGGAAGATTGGTGTACTGGACCATATTTCCAGACGGGAACTTTGAATTATCTGGAAGAATCTTTTGGTTTGGTTTGGTTTGATTTGATTTGTTTTGTTTGAGACAGGGTCTCACAATCACGAGTTCATAATGGTCTGAAATTCACTTTGTAGATGATAATTACAGGTGTGAACTATCACATCCAGCTTGGTCCTGAGTGTCATTTGAAGTTCCAGGTGGGCTGTGGTAGAGCATTTGATGAGGTCTCTGTATGGTTTCTGTATTGGGGTTAGTTTAGGCTTTCTGGCATCATGGCAGCTGTTTTCCAAATTTACTCATCATCAAGGAACCAGAGACAAGTTTTATAACTATTCAGGACTTTACCTTTGGAAGTCATAGAACTTTACCTCCCATTTAGGTACAAGCTTGCTCCAGTTAAGTAAAGGTACGTTCCTGACTCATATCAAAATTACATTATAAGAAGCTCATACAGGTTAGAAATAATATTGTGTTCATCTAGACTGCAGTTCTGTGTATGTGTATGCCTGCAGGCACAGCCACATCTTAGTTCCAACTGCTGTGAACCACCTTAAGGATTGAGAGCCATACTTTTACCACAAAAAAGTAATAATAAAGTGTTTGAATTCCTTTTTGTAAAGATGATATATAAGGATATATCTTATAGAACTGAAACATTACTTTCACTAAAAAGTCGTTTATAGTGTACTACTTGGAGTGAAGTGTGAAGAAAAAGGTTTCCCAAACTTGGAACTAGCCATGGTAGAGAAACGTGTGAGATCCACCTAAAGGTTATTTAATTCCCTGGGACTGTAAATTCATTTAACTCTTTAGATATCATTGATTGGGATATTTATAACTTGATATGTAGATGGTGACTTACAGAAAACTAACCATAATTCAGTAAATTCTGTTTAGTGGAAAAGAAAACCCCAGAGGTCAGAGCTAGTGTGGGACACTGACAAGTTTTGCATGTGTTTTGGCATTCTTATTTCGGCTATCTTTTTTTCAATGATAGTAAATATTCCTCCCTTTCTACCTCTTTGACTTACCTCACAAACTTGTAGGGTCCTATATAAATGAATTAAATAAATCTTTCATACATGCTTACTTTATATTTAGATCAAAGTCAGGCCTTTAAAATATTTATTATTTTTATTTTATGTGTATGAGTGTATTGCCTGCATGAATGTAAGTGCACAATAGCTGCAGAGATCAGAAAACTTGTCAGATCTCCTGGAACTGGAGTTGCAGACCATTGTTAGCTGCCATGTGGGTGCTGGGAGTCAAATCGGGTCCTCTGCAAAGGCAGTCAGTGCTTTTATCCACTGAGCCATCTCTCCAGCCCCTAGAGTCAGGCTTTCAGCTTTTGAAAGTTATACTTTGAAAAATGAAAGTCCTTGATGACCAGGTACTGAAGCTGGCCATTTGAGGAAATGATGGCCTGTGACTGGTGATTTGAAACTGGAGTCAAAAAAACATAGCTCATGAGCTAAATCCTGTTGTAAGTGTTTGATTAGAAAAGTGTATTTATCAATAGTGTCTTTGAGGTAAGTTTTTTGGCACTACTATAGCAGAAGTGAATAATCATGACTATGATCCTAAAATAGTCACTATCCAGCTCTTTATTAAAAACTTTTGTTAGCTTCTGCTATAGAAAATCCTGCAGTTTAAAACTAATTATGAATACAATTTATTTTAATAATTCTCAGACAACTAAAGGTGTTAATCAGTTATAACATAAAATAGTGGAATATTTGACTTGATAACTTACTAGACATAAATTATAAATAATTCACTAATCATATATATTCTAAATTAAATGGATTGACCTCAATTTGAAAAGAGAGAAAAAAAGTGAAGAGACTCAAATCCACAGCACAAAGTAGTGAACAAAGCTCTAAATTTGATCATATCTTGAATCCTAGGCTGAACCAACAGTCAACAATGTCATAACAACCAACATGGATATATCATACACTTTTTATGATTTCTCATTTTAACTGATTTTTAAATCAAATACTAGTCTTGATATAATCAGATAAGAAAGCATCCAGCATATTTAAATTTGTTAGTTGACAAAGCCTGTCTTTCTCATTGCCAAGCAAGGAGATCAGGGCAGAGATTTGTTAGGAAGACTGAAACAATAGTCATAAATTTGTTCTTCTTTCTATCTCAATGTCCAGTGAATGAATTTGATATCTCAAAGCTACATACCAATATACAAATGGGTGAGTTGTATGGCATGTGAAGTATCCCAGTAAAGATGATATTTCTTTCCTCTAAAATCACAGGAAGAAAAAAAATTGTAGTTCCCAGTTTCCTACATGGAACTAAAATGAAAGATGTATGTTTAGCACTGCTGTGTTTTAGAAACAAATAGAAAGCTGTGCAAACGTGTGCAAACATGCACAGTAACCTAAAACAAAATAATTCAAACATTTGCTTGTTTTAATGGCCACAAAAATGCTGTTTCATAATAGTGTTTTAGTTTATGTAGGTCAATTGTCAGGAAAATTTATGTTATTATTATTGCAGTGTAGAGAATATAATTTTAGGCAGAGCAAAACAGACTTGTATTTATGAGGTTTAAAATAATTAAACTACATATCTGTATTGTTTTCTTCTTAATTATAAACTATTCCTGGGGTCACCATGAGGCCTGTTAGGCCTGGGCTCACCCCACTTGCACACCAGGTAGGCAGTAAGGAGACTGATGTTAATTTGTAAATGAATAAGCAATCAAATAAATTCCTTCCTTTTCAGGAGAGAAGGTTACGGATGTTAAATTGCACTGTTTAGCAATGCTTCCATTGTTCAAAACATTTTTGGCACTACTTGCCTTTTTCAGGCAGGAAAACCGTGTATATGTGTGCCTCTGTGTATGGTCTCAATTGGCACCATGGCTTATTCCAATTTTCCTTTGTCTCTCTGAAAATTCAAATCTACCCTGAATGGTGAAAACAAATTACCACTACTGAGAATATTCTGAAGAATGAGTTAAGTGGGGCCAGGGAACTAGTTGAAGATTAAGACTGATGAAATGAACCTTGGCGGTGGACAGTCAAGGTCACAGCACAGAGCAATTTAGTTTTGAATGTTCTTCCCAGCATGTCCACCATTAGACATTTATCCTCACTGGTACCTGTTGGCAGTATCACTCCCCTTAGATGCATCTTCTCAGGCAAGTGTGTTTGTACAACCAAGCCACTTGCCACACTTTGCCCCAGGGTGTGGAAAGTATGTACATCCTTTAGGAGGCCGTGCAACCAGAATACCAGCACTCACAATGCCTACCACCTCGTATGACAATGAGCAGAGACAGGACTGACTCTTTAAACTCCTTTTTAGAGAACTGGCTATCCGGGAAGACTGAGGACTGACATCTGCCTCTGTCCTCTCTCTCACGTTCAGCTAGTGGATTTGTAGTGAGTGGGAACAAAGGCAGCCAAGCGTTCTGGTTTACTTTGGTCAGTCTGGCAGGTGGTCAGTCTTGTCTGAGTTTCATGGTGTTTGTGCTTCCCTCCTCTTGTCCTGGCACAGCCCCTCCAGTCATCATCTCTCTTTCTAGAGAACTGTCATTCTGCTAAGCCTTGCATTCCTTTGGAGGTACTACCTGTATCAAAGGTTAACTCAGAACAAACAAACCATTAGCAGTGTGTACATTTACAACATGTATGTACAGATTACAATATGAGATGTGCTTGAATAATAATAGAATATGAAAGTGTCTTGGGGCTGGGATCTGGCTCAGTGGTTAAGAGCACAGGTTGCTCTTGAGAACTGGGTTCCCAGTATCCGCATGGCAGTTAACAACTGTTTATAACTCCAGTTCTAGGAGTTATAACCTCCACGAGCATTTCACAACATGGGTGTACTTACATCCATGTAGGCAATACACTCACACACATAAAATAAAAACAATAAATAAAATATTTTAGAAGTATCTCTATCTGTCCCTCCTGTTCCCTATCAGGACAAGGTTTCACACTGAAATTCACGCCACAGAGGACTTCTCTACAAATGTCTGTTACCAATTTACTTACATTAAGTATTAGTGATATTATGGATATATTTTTGAATTCCTGTGTCACTTAGGTGAGCAAGCATTACTCCTATAATTTAGAGTGCAGAATGAGCATTTAAAAAGAGTCTTTTCAAGAGCCAGGTGGAGTTAGCAAAGCCCCATTCCAGCCCACTGCTCCAGGGTGTCCCTGCAGGGTATACAACCTGGATCTTTGGGAAATTCAACACTGTGGTGCAGTATCTCATATCCAGTCAGTCTAGGAGGGTGGGAGGGTAGTGGGAGAAATCAGAGAAAGAAATAGCAGGAAACCCCACAAACTCAGTTTTGTTTTCCTCTGTCCAGTCATGGAACTTTATTCAACTCTCACTTCAAGTTCAACCCTTTGATTTAGAAAGGGAAAAAAACCACATTATTTAAAATTAAAAAGCAAAACCCAAACAAAATTGAGAAGTGGAATGTTCTGCCCTACTTTGCTGAGAGACTGATGTTCCTAAACTCCTGAGGAACTTTTGTCTGCTGACACCATCACTGTGTAACAGTTTATGGACACTCAAGGGACACATTTTTCTTCATTTTCTTCTCTATATAAATCAGGAATAAACCAGGGGAAGGTAAAATGAACCAACAGAGTCATCGTCATCCCTAGGATAATTGGTGGTAAAGTGCTGGTGCTTCTTATTTTCGTTCTATCAAGTCAGTTTCTAATTGGGTGTTCTTGAGAGCTCAGGGCTGGCTCCTTCACTTCTGTTTTCTGGTTAATATCCTCTTGGGGGACAGAGCGTCTACTAGGACAATGATCAAATGCACATTTGAGTCTATCTCAGTGTTATAAACTCATTAAATTTCTTGTCATTTCTTGCTCTCTGCTGGGAAGTGCTGATTATGGACCAATTTTGCAATGTAGAACTTCTGGGAGCCCAGAAGTTCTCTCTTTGATAATTAGTCTCCTGCTTTGGTCTGAGCCATTAAAACTCAGTATAAGTTGCCAACACTTGTGGATGTGACAAGCCCAGAATGGGTCCTCCTGAGCACCTGCTTTTGAGGTGTTATTAACTTACCTTAGGGCAGAAACTCTCAAACTTTCACATTCATTAGAATCACCCTGAGGGCTTATTAAAACATTGGTTTCCAGGCTCTGCTTCTAGAATCTGAGTCATTAGGCCTTAGAGATGAGCCTGAGAATTTGCAAATCTACCAGTCCCCAGGTGTTATGTTTAAGGCCTGAATTGACTTCCTAAAGCTCAAGCACTGGAAGTTTGACCCTCAGGTAGCCATGTTGGGTGGCAGGGGTGGTACTATGTATGAGAGATGATTGGTCATAAGTGTCTTGACTATATGGATTAATCCATGTATGGGTTCATATGTTCCTGATCTATTGGGATGTGGTGGAAAATGGAAGGTGGGGCTTTGTTAGAAGAAGTGGGTCACTGGGTGTACCTCGAAGGGTGTGTATGCTTCCCCATTTCTCCCTCCATCAGTGACATTCTGCCTCATCAGAGTCCAGTGACTGAAGTCTGAATCTATGAGCCTACGTAAATCTTGACTCTTTTAAGCTGATTTTCAGGCAGGTATTTTTGTCACAGATGATGGAACAGTAGGTCGAAATTGCGTAGTCAGTTTAGAGTAAAAAGACGCCCAAAGAGAAGTAACAATGGGGTTGGAGAGATGGCTCAGTGGTTAAGAGTACTGGCTACTCTGGCAGAAGATCCAGGTTCAGTTCCCAGCAATCACATGACAGCTGACAGCTGCCTATAACTCCATTTCTAGGGGATCTGAAACCCTTTTCTGACCTTCTCAGGCATTGCACTACACAGGTGCACTTACATCCATGTGGGCAATACATTCATACACATAAAAATAAAGTATTAAAAAAAGAAAAGTAACAAGTTTTTTTTTTTTTTTTTTTTTTTTTTTTTTTTGCTAAGAGCTGGAAATGTCTTTGCTAAAGGAAATGAAGATGCCAGGACTATCTAAGCCAAAGATGTCTCTGGTTGTGCCATAGCTAGAGGCTGGGGATACCAGAAAGGGAGATCTATTTTTTCCTTGTCTTTTCCCTAAAGGAGTACCTTGCTCCTGCAAGCCATACCGAAGACATCACCAGACCCTTGAGGAACCTGGACACCTGGAATGGGAACTGGACCGACCAGCTCATCTCCTCCTCCTCCCCTCCTCCCTCCACTAAACCCTTGTTAAGTTCTGAGCAAGGAGGCTCCAGGAACTCCTATTCCTAGGGACCCCTCCTGCTGCGCAGGAGCCTTGCTCTCTCTCCTCTAGCCTCACTATAATACAACACTTACTTCTAAAACTCACTCTCTGTGGTCTGTGAATTTTCATTCTTTGCATTTGCCAGAGAAGAGCTTGAAAGCCTCTGGCTTAAGGTGGCTTTGGTGTCTGTTGAGTTTCTGGGACCCCAGCCTCTCAAGCTAACTGCAAAAGAGCCAAGAAAGGCCCCCTCACTGCCAGTATCCTGCATCACAGGGGCACAAAGTTGAATAACACATCAGGTGATGCTGAAGCTGCTGGTCCTGGGATCACACATGGACACTCTGTGCCTTGAACTTGGAGAGCTGTTCTGGGATTCAGGTTCAAACAGGTATGAAAACAAACAAACAACAACAAACAACAAGGAAAACAGAGAAACCAGGGCATTAAGTTGTTGAATTAATGCTTGTTAAATATCACAGGATACGTTGTTTTATGTGATGGGTTTGAGACTATTTCAAGTAATTTTAGTGATCCCACTGAGAGTGTTTAACAAATTTTTCCCTTTTGTGTAAAATATCCATTGAATACTTTCTCGCTGAATATAAAAATGAACTTCAGTGTAAGTGGCAAGCAACTTTCTTGGGAGAGGGGATTTAAAAGGAAAAGATGTGTGCTTTGGAACAGGTTAAAAGTGTGTTACAATAACAAGAACAAATTCGTTGTTGAACTCCGTTTGTAAAAGGAGGCTTTGCTTATATTTTAAGTCCTTTCTTGTATGAATGATCAATAAGCTTTTTGTTCCTGTAATAAATAGCCTGAACTAAAGTACTTTGGGAAGGAAAGGGTTTATTTCATCTTACAACCCCCAGGTTACAATCCAACACTGAGGGAATTATTCAGGGCAGGAACTCAAGGCAGGGAGCTTGAGGCAGGAACCAAGCAGAGACCGTGGAGCACTGCTTACCGGCTGGCTCCTCCTCGCTTGCTCAGCTGTTTTTCTTATACACCCCCAGGCCCATCTGCCCAGTGATTGGTGCCTCGTATAGGAGACTGGGCCCTCCTACATAAATTGATACTTAAGAAAATTCTTCGAGGCCCGTCTGATGGAGGAAATTCTTCTATTAAGTTCTTTCTTCTCAGATGACTCTAGTTTGGGTCAAGTTAAGAAAAACTAACCGGCACATAAGATCATGCACTTCAGGTTATGTGCTTTCAGACTAAGGCCTAAGAACTTGTCTTGTTTTTCAGCTGTCATTTAGGTAAATTATTTATCCTCTGTGAAGACCAGTGTTAGGTCTTTCTTATAAATTCATGTCTATTTATTTCCTGCATTTTCTTTTCTTTGACTTTAATTTGTTATTTTTCTTTGTGCTCTCTGAGATAAATGTTTATTATATATTGTGAGATCATTGTTTATCTGAGTTTTGTCTTTTCTAATGTTTGCCAGGCTACATATTTCCTCTTAGCTCAGTCTTTAGTAGCCTCCAATGAGTTTGAAAGACATTATTTTTCCTATAAGTCTGTTTGAAATGTATTCCAGTTATACTGTGCTTATTTTTGAAACTGTGGGCTACATAAAGGCTTGTTTCTTAATTTTTAAATATGAGATGGTTAATCATTTCAGGGTTTCGATTCCTTTCCCTCTCTTTCTCTTACTCTCTTTTCTTCTCAAGGTGCTGCCTCTGACTCCGGGGCTTTGTGCATCCTAGGGAATTGCTTTATCACGGATCTATACCCTCCATACACATTTCAGATCCTTTATCTTTAAAATAAAATAGAGTCAATGGAAGGACTAAATAAGCTAAAGAAATTAAATTCTTAGGTAATGTCTACCAGTAGCTAATAATGATAGCTAAGAATGTTTGTTATTCTTTTTTCCCTTTGTTCCAGACATCCAAAGTAAAAATTTACCTTCTTGCACAATAGTGTGTGCTAGGAAAGCCCTCATTTCTATCTGTAGGAGTTGTGCAGCACCTGTAAGTTTCTAACTTTGCTGCTTTACCCTATGATCATTTTCAGGCTTGTGAACTGGTTCTTTATTTTAGGGCTTATTAGCTCAGTTGGTAGAGTGAAAGACTTTATTTTTCTACTACTACAGCAGGATAACAAAGTCACAAGAAAGTTTGATTTTAGTTTTTATTTAAATGACCTTATATCATTTAACAAAACAATGAACAAATATTTATGTACTATGTGTACACCAAATATAGCATTCTTTTATCTTATAAAATTTGATAATGTTGTATCTTAGCATTGTTGTCTTGTTGACACAGCAAAATTGTATTTCTTGAAGAAATAGGATCATTGTTTAATTTAAAAGATTTACAGCATGTTAATCGAACCATTCAAATGGTTCAGAGGGGGTTGGAGAGGTGGCTCAGTGGATAAGAGCACTGACTATTGTTGCAGAGGACCCAGGTTTGGTTCCCAGTATCCACATGGCAGTTAACTGTTGGTAACTTCAGTTCCAGGGGATCTGACACTCTGTTCCAACCTCCACGGCATTACACTTACAGGTACACTTATATACATGCATACAAAACACTCATACATATAAAAATAATAATAAGTTAATTTAAAAACAAATGATTCTGAATAGGACTTTTCTTTTTTAAAGTTTTATTTATTTCTATCTTATGTGTATGAGTGCTTTGCCTGCATGTTTGTATGTGTACCACATTTGTGCCTAGTGCCAGCAGAGGTCAGAAGAGGATATCTGGTTCCCTGGAACTCAAGGTATGTAAGTTTGTGAGCTACCTTATGGGAGCTGGGAACCAAACCTGGGTCTTTGGCAAGAGCAACCAGAGCTCTTAACCTCTGAGCCATCTCTCCAGCCTCAGAACTTTTCTAATCTATTCTTCCCAAAGCCAGAGGAGATCTCAAACAGGACAGAGCTTGGCTTTGTCCAGCATACCAAGTGCAATCATTTGCATGGGTGCAGCAATTATAATCAAATAATTTTGGGAAAGATGCTTAGTGAGAATATATATTTAAAGTTTATTTTTCTTTAAACCAGGTTTTCTCAAAATGTTTAGCTGCCACTTGGATAAACTATGGACTAGGTGACTGCAACAGCAGCCATGGTTGAAAATTACTGAGATGTTGATCTAGAACATTTTTCCTATCTCCCACTGTTCTGGATAGCCTTTCCCTCAAATAGTTCTACCTCCACCCAGGATCATGTTAAAAGAAAGGTTTAAATTGCAAAAATCTTTGGGAATTTCTTAAAAAGTTGAATGCACAGTTACCACATTTTCTGGTTATATACTCAAATTGAAAATAGCTATTCTGACAAAAACTTGTAATGCAGTGTTCACAGTATTCATCATACTGATAAAGGTATGCAAAACACAAAGAACCCAGCAGATACTTCGAAATAGCATACTCTTTTGCTCCGGTTACAATATCAACTAAAAATTGATGTTTAAAATCATGAGGGATAAGAATTAAGGTAACTAAGATATGTAATAATTAAAATTGAAGACAGAAGACAGAGATCTTTATGAGAAACAAAACTCTCTCTAACAGGATGTGAAAAAGATAAAACAAACTCAGTTTATGCAGTCAATAGAAGGGGCATAAGGCCAACAACAGCTGAATTTCTACCAAGTCATTTATTTTGATAATTACTGTCATCTTTTGCTCTAACATTGAATAGCGAGATTTATTTCATTCAGCAGTGGTTAATGACTTTTTTCACAGTCACAACCCTATGCCATTTACCAAGAATCAAACAGAGCATTCAACAAACAAAATAAATGCTTTCTAATTAGATATTTTGGAGAAAAAAAGTCATTGTCATATGACATGACAATCAAAGGGTATTCAGCTACGGTTATAGGAGAAAGCACTTTAGAATGTGTCAAGAAACTAGCAAAAAATATTTTATTGTTTTTTAGTTTGGCTATAGTCTTTTTCATCTTCTGAAAGTCTGCGTTTTGTCAAAATATTTTCATTTTAAATATTCACTGTATCTGTTTTTCGTATTTATATCTAATATCATTTAAAATGTTCTACCTCTATCAAATATCTACACAATTTTACATGAATTCCATAGTACTTTATATAAATATATTTAGATTTATAATTGTAGTCATTTTATACAATTTATATTTTTATATTATTCAGATAAAAGCCAAAGATTTTGATTTACTGACCACCTAATCATTTTATATACATTGTAAAAGAAATGAAGTGAAATTCTGAGAATAAAATTGAACTTGAAAAATTCTGGCCAAAGTGCAGAGAATAAGAAGCTGCAAAGTGCTTCTCCCTGAATAGGACATCTCTGCCACCCAAGGCTCGGGGACCATTGCAGAAGAGGGGGCAGAAAGATTGTAAGGGTTAGGGGTGGTGAACCACAAGGAAACAGACTTTTCTAGATATCTGGGAAGTTATTCATATGAACTTACAGCAATGGTAACAGCATACCCAGGACCCATGAAAGTTCAAGCCAGACAATCTAGCATAGAAGTGAGGCGAGTATGTAAGAAGCCCCAACCTTAGATGAGAAACTATTTGTAGCTGATGACTACTGGGGAAGGGAGAGCTGTTTTTCTCTAAGGATATGACACCAGATAGGTTAAGTGGACTCTAGGAGATGGACACACAATGAAGAACATTTAGGGATACAAACTTGGCTCAGTAGTCCTTAACATATATGACAGACTACATTACATTTGGTGGGGGGCTATAGAAGAGGTACAGGTAGGAGAGGGGGTCTAAATCGGATCAAATTACCTTGTATGAAATTTACAGTTCAGTAAAAATTGTTATAAAAAAGAATTTCACAGCCAAAAATCCTTGCATAGCATCTAGCGTACAATTCATTCAAATAAACAGAAACTGAGCAATTTCCCAAGACTTGATAAATTTCATCACTATGATTTAAATGTGAGATTAGCTAATGTAAGTAGCAATTAGAAATCGATTTAGCTTATACATTTGGAGTCATGATGGAAAACTCCTCTGCAGACTCTTATTATATGCCAAAAAATATGAGAAGGAGAAATTGCCTTTTTGCATTTCTCCTGAGGTACCATGCCTCACAGTGTCCTCAGGGAGAAGAGTAGATGAGCAATATGAAAGAAAATTGTGTAAAGGATTTAATTATTTTCAAATGGCCACTTTTTTCCCCCAACTTGGAATAACCACAGGAGCTGATATTAAAACAAAAAAGAGTTAACATTTTTAGTAAAAATGACAATGAATGGAGCTAACAGCTACAGTAAATAACTTCATAACTTCATTCAAAGGCCCTCATTCTGTAGAGTTCTCTCCCATCTGGCCTCCGATTTGTTATTTGTCCACTTTCCTAAAGAATGGGGACACCAGTGACTACCAAGAGACTGTACCCCGGCAATGCTTGATGGCCATTGACTGTGAGACCAGTGTTGAGCTTAAAAATTTATTTCCACATGGAAAATTTGCTTAGATCTTACCCATGCTTATTTTACCTCCTAGTACTGATAAAATAATATCAACATGCACAAAACAGTCTCAGGAACACAGAAGTTGGTGTCTTAATGACCTGCAGAAACCATCTCTTTTAGCACCTTCAATTAAAAATATTTTTATTAACCCTTTGAGGATTCCATACAATATATGGAACACCCCATTCATTCCTTCTCCTAAGCCTCCTGGAGCTACCCCACTTCCTTATCCCCCCAACTTCATGTCTTTTTTTAATGACCCATTGAATTCAATTTCAGTATCCGCATTTTGCCAGTGAGAACAGAGACCTACAGAGATGAAGGCGCCTTCAAAAGACTGAGCCTACATTTGCAGCAGGGAATCAGGACAGCCCTTGGCATTTCCCATCACACTTTACAGCTTATTACTTCCCATGAGTTTGTCTTTAGCATTGATTTAGAATCATTGCACATTAAGCCATACTCAACAAGGAATACCCTGCAGACAGTCTAATGTCATAGTTAGCCCATGATAGGACATCTGAAAAAAAGCGTCTACCACCTTCTCAGATGCTTCTCTAAACAATTTTTTTATTAGAATTTTATTAGAATCAATGAAAATAGCCAGCAAAAAGTTTGAAAATAATGGTTTTTATGAGTCATTGGGTTGAAATCTTGGCTTTTATTTTAGGATCAATTACATGTCGTGAACTACAAAGGCAGGACTGAAACCACTTTTAAAAAGCGGTTTTTAAAAACTGTTGTGGTGGTTTGGTTGGGAACTGCCCCATAGGTTCCGAGTATTTGAGTACTAGGTCAGTTGATGGTACTGTTTAGGGAGGGTCATGGCACTTTTAGGAGGTGTGGTCTTGCTGAAGGAAGCACATCACTGGGGGGTGGCCTTTGAAAGTTCATAGCCTTGCCCTGATTTCAGTCTTTCTCCTCCCTGTGCCTGCTTATAAATGTGAGTGCTTGGCATTTTGCTCCAGTGACCTCTGCCACCATGCTTCCTTGTCATAGTGGGACTTGTAACCCTCTGCAACCATAAGCCCAATAAACTCGTTCTTCTCTAAGTTGCCTTGGTCATGCTGTTTTATCATAGCCAAAGACAAGTAACATACCTTGTGGAGTTATAATTTATATACATTTATATATGTTCAAAGTTCACTCAATTTAGTATATTTAGAGTACTGTGCAAAGCATCATTACAATCTAATTCTAGAACATCCTAAAAGAAACTTCACACCCACTAGCATTCTGCATCCTTGCCCTGTTCCTTTTTCCTTCGTCTCCAGCTCCCTACCGCTTAGTCCTAGGCAACCACTAGTCAGCTTTCTGTCTCTGTAGACCAATCTGATGTTGACATGTAAGTGGAAGGAGATAATATGGGGCCTTTGGTGATGACTTTGGCTTCTTTCATTTAGCATAATGTTGTCAAGGTTCAGGTCTCATGAAGCTCATATATGCATAGCACTTCCTTTTATGGCTGCACATTTCATTGTATGCATATAACCATATTTTATTTATCTGTTCATCACTTGATCAGTATTTAAGAGTTTTTCACTTTTTAGTTATGAATAGTGTTGCTATAAACAGTAAATTTTTTGTGGCTTATATTTTCCTTTTTCTTGTATATATCTAGAAGTAGAATTTCAGGGTATATGCCTGACATTTTGAAACACTCTCAGATTGTTTTCTATTCTCACCAGTCAGATATGTCACATATGATGATTTCAATTTATCAACAGCCTTGTAAAAGGCAAATTTTGCAATAATTACTTGGAAAATATTCAATGACCCACTATTTATTGGCCATCTACTTTTTAAGAGGCCCTGTATAAGATGCTATAATTTGTTAATATTAACCATGTAATTGTGGGATAAATTAGAAGTTTATTTTTTAAAAATATTTTTATTTCATGTGTATGTATTGCCTGCATTGTATGTTAAGTGCACCTGTGTTGTTCAGTTCTCATGGAGGCCAGAAGGGGCATTATATTTCCCTTGGAACTGGAGTTACTGGTGGTTTTCAATCCCCATGTGATTGCTAGAAATTGAACCTGTGTCCTCTGCAAGAGCATCTAGTACTCTTATCTACTGAGCCATCTCTCCAACACCTACAAATTAGAGCTTTCTAAAGAGGATTCTTTACTGAGGGATCCTGAGTTAGTCATTATCAATCGAGGAGATAGAAATCACACTAGCAATTTGAAGAGGGAAAATTTAATAGAATTATTGACTAGTTAAATATGCTTAGCTGCAAAAGAGATAAATTGAACAGCAAATAATGTAGGAATATATTTCTCCGTCAGCTGGGCAGAATGCTGGTGTTGGGGATAATAACTCCAATGGCTTCCAGGGCTTTGACCTCTGAAGTGAAGACCTGTGATTTCGCATTTGTTTGCCCATTCTCTGGGATTGTAGTTTTCTGTAACTTTGCTGTGGTTGAACCTAGTAAGAGGGCACACACAGATTTCTAACGAAGTAAAGATTCTATGAATACTTAAAAAAAAAAAAAGATTTGTGTGTATGCATGTTATGTGTGAATGTCTGTGAGGTCAGAAGAAGGCACTGGAGCCCTGGAGCTGGAGTTATAGGCAGTTGTGAGCACCTGAGTTAGGTACTGGGAACTGAACTCCAGTTCTTTGCAAGTGCAGCCAGTACTCTGAGTCATCTCTCCAATCCGTCTATGAAATCTTTTAAGGAGAATTAGAAGGCCTGATGTCTTTCTAATTTTTGGAATGAAAAGACCTTCTTTGGGTTAAATTCCATACAAGTTTGTGACTGAGGAACTACAAAAATGAGTATGTGGCTAGTAAGTAGTTTCTCCTGATGAAAAGCTAATAAATGGTAATTGTGGATCTTTGGGGGTATATAATTTGGCATGTGGATATGTAGGTCACATATAATTTTTTTTCAACATTCCTATCTTCCTAAGGTTTTGTAGGCCACTGTTGAGACCACATTTTAATTAGCCAACCACATAAGCTGTTAAGACTCTCTGAAAGATGAATAAGTTAGCACATTAGCTTCAGAATCTCTAGTCAATATGCCTTACTGAGGAGGTTGTTACACCATATTCCAGTCTTTGGTTTTGTTCCAATATTTTTATAATACTGTTAAGAGAGTCTAGGTCCATAACTATTCCCCAGCTTTCTGACAATGTATTTAGCAAACCTTCAGATTCATTTGGTGAATAATCTTTTTAGTATGCACCTAACTCCTTGGAGCTTAAAATTAACTGACTATGTAGGCTACGTGGCTATAAATGGTAGTTATAACTATGATGGGTCTTGAAGAAAACATGTGATTACCCCCTCTCAAACCAACTTCCCTGTACAATACAATAGGTTTTTGATTTTTTTTGAAAAGAAATTCTGATATCCTTAGTCAAATGGAGAAAGACAACTACTCCCATTGGCAAGAAAGACTCAGAATGACTTGGGGGTGGGTATGAGTTGTTAGTTTTATTTAAATATAATTAGGTGCCCTCATTCTACATGTTAGGACTCCATTCTTTTGAAATCAGTTCCTTCACTTTGGTACATGGGTCGTGGAGAGAAGTAAAGTAATACTGAAAATTTAGCCACTTCACAGTCTTAAATTTTGTCTTTGATTTTTGGCAAAATAAATCTAGTGGCTATAATAAATAATAGATCATTTTAGGACTTCCAGGGACATGGCCTGAGCAGAGTTAAGGGCAAGAGATTGTGCTTCTCTTCTTGTCAGTGCTCAGAGTCACTCATGCAATTCACCTACCCCATAGACCCTGTAATCATCATATGGTTATGATAGTCAAGTGCCATGGCCACTCAAGGTTCCATGATATTTGTTATAATAGAAATACATTAAACAGGTGGCATTATTTGTGATGCCTGTGTATACCATGAATTGCTAATCTCTTGTGATGGTTAGTTTTATGTTTCAAAGTGGCAAGGCTGCAATGTCTAGTTATTTCATCAAATAGTGATGAGAGTATTACAATGAAGGTATTTTATAGATATGTTTAGCATCTACAGTCAGTTGATTCAGAGTGAGAGACTACATTCAGATAATGTGAGTGGGTCTCATTCAATCAGGCTTCAACTTACTTGTTTTTAACTTGGACTATAGATTTCAAACTCACGAGCAATTTCCACACTAGTCTGAGTTTCCATTCTACTGGTTTACCTACGGATTTGAAACTTGCCAGTCCTCCACAACTGTATGAGACCATTCTGTGAAACCTCCTCCCTTCATTCTCTTTATATATACACATATGCACACACATTATCTACATATACAAACGTATCCTCTTGATTTTCTTCCTCTGAAGAGCTCTGACTGATAAACATCCCATGTTTTTTTCTGGTGAAGAACTCAACATTGCTAAGTCCAAGGACACAACCAAAATAATCCCATAATTCCATATTTCAGCTGAAAGCACATCTGTGTACAACCATGGAAAATATGATTAACTAGGAAAAAGAGAAAGGCCAGAGAGAACTCTGAAGAATATAAGAATATCAAATGTAGAGAGCAGCTACTAATTTGTAAGGATTAAGTTGGATTTTAAGTTTAATTTATTTGTATTTTGAAGATAGGGTCTCACTTTGCAGACCAGTACCACCATATCTGGTTTAGATTCAGAAATCCTCAGAGAGCTTATCCTCTGGATAGCAGAGAAGTCTGTTGAATTCTGCAGTTCAAGGCTTCTGAATAGGATTTTCTCCTAGGGTACTGGTAAACCTGCTGCTGGAGCCAGTCACCAAGAGTGCTAAGGAGTAAGTGTGCCCAAGGACGAAGGTTCACTTTATGGATTGCAGGCAGACATCTCATCAGGTTGGATGCCATTGTATGTCTAGGACATCCCTGTAGCTACACGGTAAGAACCAGAGGGAAGGAATGATAGAGGCCGCAAGACAAGCTTCTTTCTTTCCTGTGGAGGTAGATCTGCAGGGCTGAGAGTCAAATATGATGAGTCCATATGTCAACTTTAGAAGAGATGAAACTCACTCAAGGCAAAGGTGTTTGGACTTGCTAATGCCTCTTGGCACTAACTTTGGCCTTGATGTTTTCTTTTGCTATAGTGGTTAGAAAATTGAGAACAGGAGGATCTATTAAAAACTGAATTAAAGCAAGACTATCATTGCTAATCTCATTTATTGTGTAGAATTTGGAATATTTATGTGTTTGTGTTTTTATTGGCAAAGTAGTTACCCTTCCCCTTGATGTGATGGGTGTTGTGACTGAATAGCAGTGGTAGATTTTAAGTGAACTCACAATGCTTCATTTTCATAAGGCAATAGAAGTAGGCAAGCTCTGGGTAAAATACATTCTTTTCTCTTTGCTTAGTTGAAGAATAAAAAGCTACACTGATTAAATATTTGCTTCACAAATCTCAATCCACAAACACTGAGGTTGTTCCTAGAATTCACTATGATCTCCATCGCTAACCCCCACTCCGTTGACAGAGTGGGGATAATCGCAATCGTACGTGGCTCCTCCTTCTCCCTCATTTTAGACTTTGAGTTCAGCTTCTAGGTCAGTAGACAAGGTTGTGCATGACCCGTGCGATTCTGAGCAGGTAGGTATTTGCGAAATGACTGTCCCTTTGGATGCGGTCCTTGGTTCTCATATGTTGGAGCTGAGCCCTTCCTGATCTCCATCTGCATGGCGTGTATACCTGTCGTGGTTTTTCCCTCTGTGACCATGCCCCATGTCTGGGGTCGGGGTGCTGCTTTTTTTTACAGTTTCCTGTTTCTGTGCAGCATTGGGGGATGCAGAATGCCTGCACGGACAGCCCTGTCTAGGTGGAGATGCAGTCATTGTAGTTCTCATTTTTGCTTTCTTCTGCTTCAGAGAAACTGCTCTCTCCTGGCCTGGTGGTAGAGTGAGTTGGGACATGTCCTTTCTTGTTTGTCCTCAGATATTTTGTAAATACCAAGGTATCTTTTTAAGGGTTTATATGTTATCCACCACAAGTCTCCAGAAATACATGCCAGGACATCCCATAGGCCTAGTTTACTTTCTACCTCAATTTACTGCTCCCTGAGGACAATGAATAAAGAGCTGAAATTCAGGGCAAATGTAGAGAACCCCCCCCCCCCAAATCTCACAACTGTTTTTTTTTTAAACGTGTTATATGTTGGATCTTAAAATTAGATCTTAAAGTAATCCATTTGAAAAGTTCACTGATTAAAATTCTACCAGTTACAAATGATATATTACATAATAAACTGAATGTAATATATAACAAACCCTATTATCTGTGATATGATTATGTATCATAGCAACTTCCTTCTAAGCATTTCTCTTGAACTTTGGATGTTTGAGTTGAATTCAGAATATGAAACAAGCGCATCTCTTAAAAGTGTCAGACATGCTAGATTTCTTTCTTGGCTCCCATGGAAAAAATAAACACAACATAAAACAATCATTAAGTTTTAGAGGTTAAGAATGTGTTTTATGCTAAAAAAAAATTCCTGAGTTATATAAACTTGTAGATTCCAAGTGAGTTATAGTCGTGTGGGAATGACAACCAAATAACTGGCAGGTTAAAGAATTAGACACAAAGGCTTTTGGAACTGACCAGAATCTCCTTTCAAGTCTAATTTTATGAGTGATTTCTTTGAAAAAAATGAAGCGTTGTCCAGGAAGACTCGGAATATTTGAAATGATTCTGAATTCCTTCGGTCAATCTGGGATTAGTATGGTGAATTGTAGGCCAGGTCAAGAAGGCTACCGATGTGAGAACAGGAGAAAATAAAGTAGGCTTCTTGTGAATATGACTGTTTCAGCCTGTAAAAAAGATTACTTATGTTATTTTGAGAATTGTGGAGTGGGAGAAGCAGATCAGCCGTCCACACCACTGAAATAGAATCCTCCTTGTTCCACTTATTTCTCATTACTTGGTCCTAATTCTTTACCAAAGGAAAAAAAAAAGCTTTTTGTACATTTTTCTTGGAATAATTTTGTAGTTGTTTTTGTCTTTAAACCTAGCTGTCATGGGAGTGAAAATTTCTCACTCTATAGTGACACAGGATCATGGAAAAATACCTATTTTATTCCGCCTCTTTCTTCATTGTCTATCTTCCTGCTGAAGGCGGGCCAGAGGGTTCCGTACAGAACGGTTGAGTGTCCCTTCGTTTTGTTGCATAGATCTGTGCTTTTGGAACAACTGGTTTGAACTAACATGAAGATTACAAAGTTAAAGGAAGGCTCTTTCCTCAGGGCCATCCAGATGCCAGTTTTCTTCTTATCAAAGAAATGAACAGACCTCTCAAGAGCAAAGTTCTTTCAGCTTGACTGAGCAGATAAATGGGACGCAGTGTGAAAAGTAAAACAGACTCCTCAGAGGACCATCTCACTTTAAAACAAACTTGGAGCTGGGATCTCTTCCTTGAGGCGAGGGCGGAGCGACAAAGATTGCACTAGAATTAACTGCAGCTGCGCACTGGCACTTTTCGATCCCTGCGGTGATAGGAGGGTTCCGCCTTCACCGGGAATCAAGCTCCACCAAGACGGCGGTCGCCTGGTCTCCTGTAGTGGGAAAGTCGTCACTAAAACCAACTATGCGCTGACAGAAGGATCCAGAACCCGAGGACAAAAACATCTATGAGAAGAACCCAGACTTCCATGGACCCCTTGGTGGAAGTCAGGAATATGGGGGCCGTCTTCTTTTTAGGCTTTTCCATCGTCCTGGTCTTTGGCACCACTTTTGTAGAATATCTGCCTGCTTGACTATAAGATGATGAATGGGCCTGCTGGGGAGCTGAGAGGCTTGTGAAACACCAAGAAGCCAATGGCCTCCCCATCATGGAATCCAGCTGCTTCAAACCCAGCAAGATCCAATAACTGGAAGATGACTGATGAATAATTATTGAGTGGGGCTTAAGAATCACCACATTCTTCACCTCATGCCTGCCATTCTGCCTGTTCCTCAAAGTACCTTATTATAGGATTGAAAGTTAAAAACAAACAAACAAACAAACAAACAAACAAAGAAGGGAGCTGTGAGACTGAGGGTGCCAGAATACTGCAAACCTAAGGATGGTGCCTGTGGGACAAATATGCACGCAACACTGTGGAGGTGGGGCAGAGACTCAGCTATGCCTTGAGCACCAATCCCCCACCTTATGCAAAACACCCGTGTCGGACAATATAATTGAAAGTTCCCGGACCATGGTAGACCAAGGACTAGACTAAAGCTCCAACCCCAAGTGGATCACAATCCCCCAAGTGCATTTCACAGTCCTCTGTGTTCTTATGTTGGTGGATGATAGGTTGAAAATGACTGAGAATGAATATTTTGTAACCACAGTGGAAGAGAGTTCATCCAGTTGGAATTAAATTTGGAAAAGTATAGAAACATGGGATCTCATGTACCTGGAGATTGCGGAAAAAAGCCATACTCATTACATTGTCTTCGAAAGATAGGCAAATAGATTCTTCTCTAACAGACCCTGACAGGGTCACTGAGAAGAAATGATGGCATATTTCTTGCTGTTTCTTGGTCTCTGGCAGAAAGGCTTTATTTTTAATTCCAACAGGGCCACTTCAGCTGACCTTCTTAGAGTCCTTTATACCTGGACGCCTCATCACTTCTTTAAGTTCAATTCAAAATTAGGGAAAGGAAACCTCTGAAACTCTTAAAACCCAGTTCTCCTGGGGGTTGTTGGATTTCAGTTGCCGGAGCCCCCTTCTATGGAGATCTTTTGTCTTTGTGAATGTGTGTAGGTATGTAGATCTCTATCTTTCAGTAAAAGTTTGACTCTTGTTTTCTGCTAATTCGAGAAGTTTCCTGTCTTTTAATTTAATTTCTTGAGAAAATGAACCCAAAACAACACCTATACTAACAAGGCCAAGCACAACACTTCCTTGATTTTATATACTTTTTATATACTGCAGAGTGATGTGAGCAGGTCAGGTTAAGATCAAGATAAAGCTCTATAAAACAGTGAAACTCAACAGTATAACATAGTAAATGTTTATTGACCCACTACTAGGAGTATGAAGAGGAAAATTATCTGCTCTCAGAGAAACAAGGTAGAAAGAACTTATAAATTAAATCTATAAAGCATTAAACATGTCAATAAGTTTTCTATCTGATGGGTGTGGCCAGGTACAGTTCTGGAAAGTCCATTTCAAGCACTGTAAAAGAATTAGTCTTCATATCTCGTGGGGTGAAAAAGACATATTTAGGTGTGGTGGCACACACCTTTAGTCCCAGCACCCGGGAGACAGTGGCAGGTGGGTCTCTGTGAGATCAAGGCCAGTCTTGTCTACATAGTGAGTTTCAGGCTAGTTGTGGCTTCAACTAGACCCTGTGTCAAAAAGGCAGACACACAAAAAGACATTTATTTCCGAAACACTGGAAAGAAATAGAATTATTCTTCTTCGTCCACAGTGTGAGTGTCTCCATTATAAAACATGTTTAAAAGACAGTTTGGTAGGCAATGAATACAAGATTGTTCAATATAAAAAGCTTAAGACTTAGGTAAGGTAGCCTTGATACTCTAAAGCTCAGGGTTTGTTATTCTGTTAGGAAATAACTTAAAGATCATTACTTGGAGAAAAAAAAAAAAAAAAAAAAAAAAACTTCGGAAGAAAGTCATAGAAATCTTGAGGACTCCCTTGAAAAAAATCAGACCAAATCGCCTGATCTTGGTTGAGAACACAGATGTGCTTTGGGCTAGATAAATCAATAAGTGCCAGTCAATCTTTCCAAGAAAATAACTCTGATTATTTTATACGGAAAAAAGGACTTCACTTGAAACCACTATACCAAAACTTTCTCCCTCCTTTAGATTTTTAAAATTCAAAAACAAGGTCTCATGGAGGCTGGAGAGATAGCTTGTTGAGTGCTTGTTGCTCTTGCTGAGAGCTAAAGTTTGGCTTGTTGCTCTTGCTGAGAGCTAAAGTTTGGCTCCTAGCACCTACACGGGGCAGCTCACAACTGTCTGTAAATCTAGTTCCAGGGGATCCAGCTCCTTCTTCTGACCTTTGTGAATACCTGCATGCATGTGTGTGGCACGCGCGCACACGCACACACACATACACACACACACACACACACACACATACACGGTCTCATTATGTAGCCCATGCTGGCCTCAAACTCTTGATGCTCCTGCCTCAGCCTTTCATTACTGGGATTATAGGAATATATTACTGTGCCTGGATAAGGAATTACAGTGTTTTAGTGTGGCATTTCTAAGCAATATTACAGTTTTACCTGAAAAATCAATAGCCGGACTAAAGAGTGTAGCCAAACTCTTGAGGGTTTATTACTTCAGCTCTCTTTGTACTGTGCTCTCCTTCTAGGCCTCACTCATTTGTTGATTCAGTTTCTCCAGCATGAACTGGGGAGCTACAAGCTTGGATCTTGCTCTCTGATCCTTAGGCCTAAAATATCTCATACATACAACGTCAAGCATACTCTTAAATTATTCTCACTGTTTTCAATGAGACATCACACTTCCAGCACTTTGATATGCTAATTCAAGCACACCTACATTCATTCACTATCTTGAATAGAGGGAAAATTGGGGTCCTGAGGTATCGAGGTCAGGTGACCAGGTCACAAGAGCACCAAAGCTCAGTGAACTTGTTTACATTATAAACAGTAGCTTTTTGGTGCAAAGTTGAACAAAAGTCATTAATCCAGATTCTGTCCATATTTTAAGTCATTCCTACATTTTAGAATCATCTGAGATGTCATTCAAATACTAAGAAACCAAGTGTGTAATAGAGGGGTCTCTGTGCAATGTCTCCTGTGGCAGAAGAAAGAGCTCCAGAAAGCAAGTGACTTGTAGGAGCATGATCTAGGACCAGTGGTGCTCTGGCCACTTGGAGGTCCTAGGAAAATCTCTTACCATTTTGGGGTTTCCTTTTATTATCTCTACCAAAGGATATTGGATAGGGTCCTTTAAACTGCAAAAGCAGGCATATATTAATACAGTACCAGGTAGCTATTGTCTTAGACTGAATGGTTGGTAAAATTTGTGCATGTTTGCCTGTATTAAGAAACTTGATGATGTAATAAGAAAGAATTAAGGGCCCCAAAGTGTCTTTTGAAGGATTCAGAGTAAGGACCTATTGGCTATTTCATGGTGTCCCAAGGCAGAGACACTCACCTAAACTCTGCCATCAGGTATATGTGTTTGTGTTGGAATACTAGGGTGTGGACTGAGGAGAATTCCTCAAGAGACCATCAGAGAGATTGTTTAGGATTTTTGAACTAGCCAAAGAGCCTTTGAGACACCAGCAATGCCTTCCTTCACATGATTATATTTTCTCTAGTTCTTCAATGGCCACAAATTAGGCCGTATTTTCTGTGAAAGACAGGAAGAACAAGGAAAAAATGTATCACAGAATATTTCATAGCAACACATCCTCAGATCTAATTACTAGTTTTAGAAAAAAGGGAAAGAGAACTTGCCTTCAATAAGTATTAAAGATGCACATGTCGTCTAGGGAGAAAAGAGACTGTTATCCTGTTAAATCTACATACACAATTTCACTATAAAGATAATGGAAAATTCAAGTCTTCCTCAAATAGAAGATAAGTCCTGGGGAGAGGACACATGCACAAATTCTGAATTTCTGTGCTAGCCAAGTTGTCCCTACTGAGATGAGAGGGGACTAAGAAGGAGTGGTGGCTTAAATGTTAACAGAATGAAAGGCCCACTACAGGAGCTTATAGGCCCCAGAGATGAACCTACTACTATTGTTTTACTAAATAGACATAGTATCAAACTGACTTCTAAACATGCATCTCTATATTCTTAGGTTAGTACAACTTTCAGTTCTCATCAGAG
The DNA here is from genome assembly GCA_035773235.1 of Eospalax fontanierii. Lineage (NCBI taxonomy): Eukaryota > Metazoa > Chordata > Mammalia > Rodentia > Spalacidae > Eospalax > Eospalax fontanierii. The sequence continues at coordinate 71,224,911 of CM069527.1, forward strand.
AAGCTACTTTGTGTGGTAGATGGCGGTTAATGTAGAAACAATCCATCAAAATGCAGAGAATAAGTACCTGTGGAATGTTCAGTTATAAATGGGACATCTATATCACACCCTTTTCCCAGGCCTGGGGAACATCTTGGAAAAGGGGAGGGACTGGAAAGATAGTAAGAGCTAGAGATCAGGGAGGACCAAGGTGAAACAATGTCTTCTGGATGTGACAGGACCACTACACTCATGAGCTCACTCTAGTTGTAGTTGCCTGCATAAGACCTATACAAGGTTAAGCCAGTCAACATTCTAGATGGAAGAAGGAGGACCTCACCCCTAGCTGAGATGCTATCAAGACCTGATGGCTTCTGGGGGAATGGAGAGTCAGTTTTCTTTAGGGGTGTTGTCCCATGCTCTGTGGATGTTCTCACCCTCATGCATCTATGGTCAACACTAATTGGATTCGGTGAGTTATAAAAAAGAAAGGACATGAAGTTGGGAGGGGATCTAGCATTGGATTCTGGAGGAGTTGGGAGTGGTGGCGGCAAATATGATTGAAATGAGTAAATACATATGTTAAAAAATAAAATGTAAAGTCCATTATAAATCAACACAGTGAATTCATAGCAAGAACAAAGGAAAGTGAATGAAAAATGATTTTCAAGTCATCATTGGTTACATGTCCAATGGACAGGACAGACCACTAGACTGAGCACTGTGAAGGTTACTCTGACCTTAATGTGAACATTTGATTGCTATTATTTTTTTGTGGTTGGAGTGAGATAAAAATTGAACAGTGAGCGAATGGGAGTCAGGAAGTGCAGACAACTCCTTGAAGGTTTGTTGACCATTTGTAATTGACCAAGTGAGTTGCAAAGCAGACCTTACGACCAGGAACAGCTTTGTTTGAGAACCAGGGACATATGCAGTTCTTCTTCACTCTGGAATACAGTGTGATTTCAATACTTGAATATGCATAATGTTATTAAATAATAGGTCTCTCGTATCCATCATCTCAAACATTGCCCATTTCTTTGTATATTCCACATTTTTAATAAAATGTATCATGAGCTACAATGTAACATGACCTATGAAAATTCCCTCCCCTACCACCTTGACTTGTACATGTTCAGGTCACTTAATAAGTGTCCTTTGTCTTGATTTGAAACAGTACAGGATCCCACACAGAGAAAGTGTTCAACCTACAGCATAAATTCCTTTGACTTTTCTACTATTATTTTCTTGAGAGTCTAGTGGTCTGCTAATTACTCTGGTTCCTCTTCAGCTGTCTGGTGAATCTTGTGCCTTGGGAAGAAATGCTTCACAGGAGGGGTCCAGGAAAGATGAAATCATTGCTTTGTCTCAGTGTTTGAGTTTCCCAAGAGGACTTTCACAGCAAGGAAATCGTATTTTTAGAATTATCATGTTCTGTTTCAATGTTGTGAACATTCATTTTCAACCTACTATATTTAGTGAAAGTTTAATTACCCAAGTAGGGGAACTAGCTTTAAACCAACACCTTTCATTCCTCTTTATCAAAACACTGCCATTCGCTACTCCAGAGGCTGAGAATAGCAATTTTAGCTATACCTGATGAGGTGAGGGTGATAAGAGAAATTCTACTGCCCACAAAGCACAAGCAGGTGAAGCCTGCCCTCAGCATCTGTCACTGCCTGTTCTAGCCCCCACTTCTCTCAGAGGAACCTGCCTCTTGCAACATGCTCCCTGTGGGCTGGGCTGAGCTGGGGTGAAGCAGCTGCTCCAATGTCTGTGGTCCTGGTATGTGGTCTTCCTTACCTCACAGAAGTCATACTCATGTCTTCTATAATAGAGCTTAGGACACAATCTCTTTGTACTCTGTGTACAGGTATGTAAAATAGTGGGAAGGTATGGTTTGAATGATGACATTTCTTGGAGGTTTTGGTGAGGCCATTGTTTTCCTCTTTATTCCTTCACTTTGGGTGGGGTTAGCGCCAAAGCTAGGGACAATCAAGTGGGGCCAGTTAGAGCACTGGGCCAGGAGTCCTGGTTTAGCTGGCACAAATTAATCTGTTAGTGGGAGACTGGGGAAGTGTTAAGTGCTTCTGCAAATGCTCTGAGATACAAGCACAATTATCATACAACTCATTTGCTTATTTAGCAAGGGCTTAATGGTTAGTAGTGGGCTATGATGGAGCCTGGAGTGAGTTTAGTAGGCGAGATGCACAAGAGAAAAAAGAATTATCCTAGTAAGTACATAATTATAGAGGGAGCCCGCAGAAGAGAAAGAATGTTTTGTGAATCTGGGTAACAAAGGAATTGAAGGGATTGGATGAGTGAGTGAAGGGACCTGAATTGGCCCTTCCCAAATTTTATGTGCCTGTGAGTCATCTGCAGATTCTGTTGAAATGCGGTTTCACATTTTGCTCTGGGGTTGGGGGTGGCCTGAGACTGCATCTCTAATGAATTCCCATGTGATGCTGCAGCTGGACCACATTGAGAGTACCAATGAGCAGGTACTCACACAGTCTGCATGTTGCTCTCCAATTCCCAACTACTGAGGCAGCGGCAGGGCAGTTGCCCTACCTGTCCAGTGGTTAATTTTCAGATACATATATTCCCCAGACAAGACATTTGCGTCCTTTAAGCCCACTATTTGTGTTCACTTTACAGTTCACGTCTGTAATGCGGGCGCTTCCATTGAGGAGGGCGGACTACAGAGATGGAGGATATTTATTTCCCCATTCTCCACAAAATTTGCCAGAAAAAAAATGGGGGTGGTGGTAAAAATATGAATTTTACTGTGGACAAAACTCAAAGACCAACTCTCAAGTGGTAATCCCTGGAGACCGCTCCCACTGCAGTAACAATTAAATATGGGTTCAGAAAGACCCAGAGAAGTGTTTGTGTGGCTACACCTCAGACACAGGTGGTGGTGAGTTGTTTCCTTAAGCAGAAGGCACTCTGATGGCAAACCAACCAATTCTTTGGAATCTCAGGAAAAGCACACACATATTGGTGTATCACGATGTTTCTGGGCCCCATTTGACCTCACAGAAAAGTGTGACAAGCAGAATTGAAAATATGTAGGACTGCTCGTGGTGAAGTGAAACCGAGGATGAGTAGCTGTAGCGTCGTATATCCGATGGCAGGAGGGAAGTGGAAACCATGATGGCCTCAGATACACATCAGCCCTGTAGTACGATTCCTCCCGGAGCCCGGGAAAACTGTTAGTTTGGAGCATGAGCCAACTCTGAATGCCCGGAAGGTTGAGGTTCACTGAAAGATGAGTAGTGAGGAGAAACTCGGTGCAGGAGCTGTGTGAGCTACCACAGTGAAGGGTGAGAGGCTCGTAGGAGAGGAACCCTCCTGAACGGAAGCTCACCAGTAACACATTGCCACCAGGAAGCTGAAATTATGGCAGAGAATATTTATAACATATAGAAAATGGAACAGTGAAGAAACTTTAAGAAAATTATTGATGAACTCTTAGAAGACAACGTGTTACCACTGACGGAGACAAAAAAAAAAAAAAAGCCATTAGCATGGCAGAAATAAGCTAACAGTTGTGTCAAAAAAATCATCTATAGAAGACATGCTACACTTATTTTTAAAATATTCTCTTTGTTGTGGTAAAAATATATAACCTAAATTTGTCATCTGATTTTTTTTTTTGAGACGGGGTCTCCTTATACAGCCCTGACTGGCCTGGATCTCATAGAGATCTGCCTGCCTCTGCCTCCCAAATGCTAGGATTAAAGGCACGTGCCACCATGCCTGGATTCATTGTAATCATGTTAAGTGTGCTACCTGGTGACGTTCATTATGTGCATAGTGTTTTACAGCTACCAGCAGGCCAAAGAGAAACTCTGCACTCTATAAGCAGTACATCTCTGTCTTTCCTTCCTCCATTCCATGGGAACATCTGGTCTACTTTTTGTCTATGAATTTGTCAATGCCAGATATTTCAGATAAGTGCATTCATATAATATTTGTGCTTTTGTTTCTGCTTATTTCATTTAGCATTATGTTTTCAAAATTATTTCATGACATAGCATGTTAGATCTTCATTCATTTTAAGTATCATTAATATTATGTTGTAAATACATGGCACTTTGTGTGCGTACACATGTGTGCGTGTGTGTGTGTGTGTGTGTGTGTGCTGGATATTAAACCTAGGACCTTGTGCAGGCAAAGGCTCTGGTGCTGAGCGTATCCCCAGCTCTGTCTCTGTCACATTTTGTTCCTCCATCTTGTGTTTGTAGACATGTTGTTGCTTTTACTTTTTCGTTACAGTGAATAACTGGACAACACATTTATTTTTAAAAGGGGGAAATCAGAAGTAGATGAAGCAACAGAATGGAGAAATAATCACAGAGAAATTTAAAGGTGATTTGGAAGGTTACTTTGTTCAACCATATGCAGACTGTAGAAATCTGGTTAAAAGATATGTTCTTATAAAGGATGAAGTTCTTGGGCTGGTCCTGGGAGAGTCTGAAAATCTAAAAAGACAAAGAGAGAGAGAGAGAGAGAGAGAGAGAGAGAGAGAGAGAGAGAGAGAGAGAGAGAGAGAATTTCTCAAAAGGCTACTTTTCCCCGAACAACCAGGTACAGATGTTTTAACAGGTGAGCCCTTCAAAGCTCAATAATTCTTAAGGAGTCAATCACTCCTGTGATTTTAGAAATATTTTTATTGAGATTTTATGCATTTCATATAATAGTTCTTATTCAAATTTAGACCCTCCCTCTTCCACCAATGTCCCCTTACTCCTCACTGGATTTCAAGCATTCTGTCGTATGTTAAGTCCTATTGGGTCAAGCACTTGTACCCAGATGTCCTTTGGTGCAAGTTCATCCACTGGAGTTTAGTTGAAATCTATCTAGAGATCTTAAAGATGATCTACTCTTCCTCACCCAGCAGAAATCAGTTGCCAATAGTTCCTAGGCTAGGGTTGGGGCCTGCTGCCCATTCCCCTCATTCTGTGCTGGGTTTTTGTGTGACTGAGTTGGCATCGGTCTTGTGCACGATGTTACCATTGCTGTAAGTTCATATGAACACGTTTCCAGTGGCTTGAAAACCTCTGTTTCTTTATGTTCATGCACCAGCCCTGGCTTTTACAATCTTCCTGCCCCCTTCCCCCGAGAGCCTCACCGGTTTAATATAGGAGTCAGTCCTATCCAGGGACACACACTCTGCAGTCTCTCATTCTCTTAAACTTAACTGGTTGTGGCCTTCTGTGTGCATCTCACTCTGTTGTATGAGGAGTCTTTGCTGCTGAGAGATGATGGTTGTATTAGCATTTTTCTGGCTGCTGTTCTGCTATGTTCCTTGAGCCTTAGATGTCGAGGTTCTATTGTCACTTAGGGCTGGGCATCTCCCAGACATATATTCTCTGTGTGTGACTAGTTGTAGAACTCTGTAATAGTCTCCATCTTTTGCACAAAGAGGATTCTTTGATTAATGGTGTATGGTATACTTGTCTGTAAATATAAAGATCCATATTTAGCATACAGTAAGAAATTTCATTTGTCTAGAGATATGACAGAGAGAGGGTTTTCTCTAGGATCTTTGACATCTCCAGTCATGTGTATTTGGCTATATTTTCAGTGACACCCATGGGTTTTAAGGGCTTTAGGAGGGCTTTAAGTTCTATTAGACAGCTGTTGGTTACCCCTAGATAACCGTGCCATCGCACCACTAGAAGTAGTGCTGCGCCACTCATTGTGGATATTAGGCTTTAGAGCTGAGTAGGATCATTGATTGATTTCTCTCCCTTAGCAACTTACACAGTATCTTCTAGAACTATGAGAGCTAGTTTTCAGGGGAAGTGACTTTCAGGTCAGCTCCAGCTCCATTGCTCCAAGTCCTGGGTCTGAAGTCAGTCCTGTCTTAAGCAATAGGGTCTTATCTTCACGTTCTGGGAGGCAACCAAGGGCTCTGGCAATAGCCTGTGTTATTTTGGGAGTTTCTTGGGCTACCCTGACCAACAACTCAAAGAGAGGTTTCTTCTGTCTGCCTCTGTGTTTCTTGTTATATAGCCTTTGGGTATACACATGCACTCATGTTCAGATGTTGTTTATGTATTTTTCAGGAGGTTTTTGAGTTAATACGTTTCCTTCTGGCTTTTTACAACACCTGAGTTTTATCTGTTTTCCCCTCTGTTTCACTGTCTAACATCCCTCCTCCCTCCTCAGTTTAAGTGTCCTCATTTTCCCCTTGATAATACCTGTCTTCTATTGTCCCCCTCTCTTGAGTTGCTTCCTCTCCTTCATCCCCATGGTTCCTTTGATGTCTTTCCTTTTCTCTTCCCAATTGAACATCCCCATTTTCCCATTTCCTCCTTGGTAACATCTGTTTCCTACTATCTTCCTCTTTCATTCCCTTTACCTCTGGGTTTCCTTTCTGTTTTCCTGATTCCTGCTGTTACATCAGGATATATACTCAAATATAAGGAATTGGTGCTACAATCTGCAAATGAGGGCGAATATATGTTGCTTGCTTTTCTGAGTCTGTGTCACTTCGTTTAATGTAACAGTTTCTAGTTCCATTCATTTACCTGCAAATTTTATCTTTTCTTACCACAGAGTAGAACTCCATTGTGTAAATGTACCACATTTTTCACTCTCTATTTGTCAGTTGAGAGACTTTCTGGTTTTTTCCATTTCTTAGCTATTATAAAAAGAACAGCAACAAACATGGATGTACAGGTGTCTCTCTACAGTAGCATGAGTCCTTTGGGTATATGCCAAGGAGTGGTATAACTGGATCATATTTATTTCTATTTTTTAAGATTTTCCCCCACTGGGTCATTTTTATTTTTATTTTTTAATAGTTTTTCACACTACTTTCCATAGTGGCTGCACAAATCTGCATTCCCACCAGCAGTGAATGAGCATTCTTTCCTTTCTCCACATTTGTGATTTTTTTAACTTTCAGGAAAAGAAAAAAAATTCCTCTAAATTCTTTATATGAAGTGGAGATTACATTGGTGCCAATGTCTGCCAAAGAGCAATTAAATCAACAAAATGAAAGAAAACCACAGATCATTGCCTCTTATATTCTCAATGCAAAGATCTTTAATAAAATATTGGCTAGCACTCAGATTTCAGGACAACTGTAAAAGAATAACACAACAGGACCAAGTGAGATTTATTTCAAGAAAGGATAGTTCAATATTAGAAAAGTTACTACATTAGTTTACCATGCCGTTTTAGGCAGTTTTCTATTGCTGTGATAGAACCTTCACTAACTGGCTCAAGGAGGGTAGGATTCATTTCACTGTACACTTCCAAGGCACAGTCCATCTTTGAGAGAAGTCAGGTAGAGACTCAAGATAGGAACTTGAATACAGGAGCTGAAGCACAGATCATGAGGAACGCTGCTTACTGGCTTACTCCTCTGGACTGTGCTCAGTCTGCCTTCTTATACAACCCAGGATCACCTGCCTAGGGCATCACCTACAGTGTTGCTGTGCCTTTTCACATCACTCAAGAATCAAGAAAATGCTTCACTGACATTCTCACAGGCCAATCAGATGGAGGAAGTTCACCTCTATCTTTCCAGATGTGTCAAGTTGACAACTGAAGTGATCCATCTAAATAATAAAACGCTCATATCCATGGTTGCTGAAAATGTTTATCATGAAATTAAAGTCAATTATGTTTGTAGAAGAAAGAACACCTTATAAACTAGAACCAAATTTGTAATTTCTTAGTAAACTATATCTTGTCTTATGCTCAAAGTAACTTATGCTGAACAATATAAGTATTCATGTTAAATGAGAAGAAAGACATCATCACTAGTGTACTATTTAACATGATTCAAAGTACTGGCCATTTTTTTAGACAAAAGAACCAAATATGAAATGTGCACATAGGAAAAGAAGAGTTAAAATAATTAGACATGCAAATAATATAACTGTGCTTAGAGAGTCCAGAAACTTAGTTGTAAGATCACTGGCAACACGAATAAACAAGAGAACAGAGTAGGGTAGCTAGATGTAGAAATCAATAGCCTTCATGCACAATTGGTACATGGTATAATGCAATAAAGGCCCATATGTCCAAGAAGCTTATGCTAAAGTTTAGGTGGAAGAATAGAAGAGCCAGCAGAGCCAGGAAAAATCTTGAATCAGAGCAGCAATGGGTACCACAGTGTTAAATTGTTGCAGCAGTCTGGTACCGATGCAGAGAGCTATATCAAACGAAAGAAGAGGAAATTCATTTGTTTGGAGTCCACAATGAGAGAAGTTTGTTGGATACTAATTTTACATTAAATACCTGCACAGCCACACTTGTGTATGCATGAGACAGCTTTGGAAGTTACTCAGGAGGCCAGCCGCTCTGCTGGGAGGCGGTGGACAGGAAAGAAGCCATGCTGTTGCCACTGTGTTTTCTTGTGCAACTAAGGAACCTTGTGCCACTTGTGCTATCATCTCTTCAGAAAAGAATTCATTAGTTTTCTTTTGTGAACCCATAACTGAAGTCAAAAATATCTATCTATCTATCTTCCATTTATCTATCTAGTATCTACCTGTCTATTGAGGATGGTGTAGAATGGTTTGTTTGGATCACACCAAATAAGGAATCTAAGTGCTTAGCTGCCTGTTTGGAATCTCTCAGGGCTGAAATACCTAAAAAAGACTCCAGAGACCTATACCCGAGTGAACTCATAGACATCAGCTTTTCACCATTTTCCAAGTTTTTGCCTCTTTCATCTTCTCATCCAGTCTCCGGGAGAGGAGGAAGGTGGAGTTGCATGTGATTGCTTTAACCATCTCCTGATCCATAAGCTCCACTTAGCTGAAGCTGATGATGTTTTCCTGATGACATTTGAGCAGTTGCCCATTCAATATACCCTTCACATAGAAAGCCTGCTTGAAAATATAGCTGCAAGAATATTCCCTTATAAAAGGTGTATGAAAATATATCCAGCACCATTAATCATCAGGGAATTGCACGTCATGAGATATCACTTGTTAGAATGGCTAATATATAAAAAAGTAAGCCATAGCAAATGTTGTCAGTGATATAGAGAAAAGGAACCACTGTGCACTGTTGATAAGAGTGGTCATCACTGTGGAGGTTTCTAAAGAAGTGAGAACTGAACCACATGATCAATCCCTCTTCTGGGATATACACCCAAAGAGAATGTGATCACCACTGTGTGAAGGTATTTGTTCCCGAACATTAATCACAGAATCATCCTCAGTGTCCAGGGTGTGTCAGCCAATGGAAGAATGGATAGAGAGACCGGTGAATGCACACCTACCCGCACATAACTTAGCCTTATAAAAAGAACTCTTGGGGCTGGAGAGAGAGCTCCATTGGTAAAAGCACTGGCTGTTCTTGCAGAGGACCCAGATTTGGTTCCCAGCACCCACATCTTGATTAACAACCTTCTGTAACTCTAGTTATGCCCTCTTCTGGCCTCTATGGGCATTACATGCCCTTACACACATGCAGGTAAAACACATATGCATATAAGAATAAAAAATAAACCAAGAAATCTTGTAATTCATGAGAGCATGTATGGATTCCGAGGACATTATGGTAAGAGAAGTAAGCCAGACAAAGGAAGAAACATGTTACACAGTCTCACAGAATCCCAAAATTTCAGTACATAAAAACAGAGTACAAAGGTGGTCACCCGGGTTGGGAGGAATGTGGGAAAATGGGAAGGTAGAGATCAAGGGTGCAAATTTCAGTCATGTAAAAGCTCTTACAGAGCCAGCACATAGCATGAAGGCTAGAATGAATAGCACTGTTTTAGATTTGAAATTTGTCAAGAGAGTAGATTTTATGTACTTTTAACACATACAGAGACACATGTGAAGCAGGGGTATTTCAATTTGTTCAACTGTAGCAGTCATTTTACATGTATAAGTGAATCAAAACAGGTACATATAATAGAAATACATAGAATAGAAATAAAAGTCCCTATCCCCTTTTGAAGGTAGATTCCCGTACCACCCCTTATATATAGAAACCCTGAAGCTTCCCTAGCCCACACCCAATCTGTTTCCCAGTATTTCAGGATCAAAGGGATATCCTCGTTTCTTTATCAAGAGCTCTGTGGTTCGTTGGTCAGCATGGGTAATATCACAAGTGTATTTAACTTCGGTTTCAGAAGGCAACTCAAACACTGACATGTTTACATTGCCTTTTACGAGTTTTCTCATTGGCAAAGCCTTTGACATGGAACAGGAGAAGTGATAAACAAAGTTCCAATCTTAAAGTTCTTTTTCATCAGATCCCTTTGGGAAGAATGCTATGAAGACTGAGCTTTGGAGGCCAGGGTCATCATCAGATATTTTCTGAGAGCACTGGACTGCAGGAGGCTCAAAGTCCCTGGTGGTGCTGGGAAGGAATGAAGAGTTGCCCTAGGTAGGACTCAACCTTGCAAAGTGCCCTGCTACAGTTCCTGAATTGAAACCTCAGATGAGAAGGACTCAGAATGACCTCTGTGTCCAGAGCAAGAGGATGCCTCTGGGGAAGCAGGAGCAAAACTTCTGACTTGAGGAGCACCCTAAGGACTCCAAGGTCATACATAGGTGCTCACAGAAAACAGAATTCATATTTCAAAGTCAAGTTTGTTGTAACCACTGAGGAAAAACAACAGCAAAACACCCCTCAACTCAACCCCACTTCTAAAATGGGTTAGGTCTTATTTATAAATAAAAAAAAATCCTCATGTGAAACGATAGAAGAATTGAATTTTACTTTTAAAATTACTTTGTTGATACTTCATTTTGCTTCTGATAGCAAAAGGCACAGAGAAAAGAAATCTGACCTGGTTAATTGATTGTGCTGTATATGCAGGAGCAAGATGCTTTACCTCAGAAAGCATTTTGCTTAAGCTCCTTTCTTGCAGAAATCTAAGCGCTGCCCACATCTTTTGATTTCCCACAGCAAGTTATTTCAAGCCCTCGCTGTCGTGTTCCTCCCCTCCCTGTATCATCTCGCCATCAGCAGGATTTTTGCTTCCTTCCTTGGCCAATTAGATATGTTTAAGAGAAAGTCACTTGAGTCTTATTATACCCCTTTGTAAAACGAAGGGTGTAAGGGGAATCAAGTAATCAGGTTATGGTCCATTTGGAGTGTGCCAGAGCTAGAGTGAAAGGGTCTTATGAAACCTGAAAAGTAAACAGCAGCTAAACTTGTCACTGAGAGTAACCTATGCTGGGCTTTGTTTCCACCACCCCTCCGGAATGAGAAGCCGGCGGTGAGCAAGCAGACTCACCCCTCACACTGCTCCCACATGACAAGGGAAGAAACATGTATCTTTCAGGATCTAAATAGAATTCTTTTCAAAGTTACCATTACATCCAATTTTTTTTTCCTTCTTGGTACTAAATTTATTTCACAATTCCAAATAGCATTAGAGGAAGGCATAAGATTCTTGTGACTATTCAAATGCTGCATGCATATTTTTTTTGAGTAAGTTAAGCATTTCTAAGGCACTTTCCAGCTCATCATATGACCGTGAGCATGTGGCCCTCCTCAGCCCAGGAAGCCATTCAGAACAAAGTTATTTATCTGCTTTGTCCAGGCCGGGCTTACTTCCCTCTGTAGCCATCTCCTCCTTCTAAAATCCTCTTCTCCGCATTTGACAAGCAGGAACCTCCTTGCCTTCCTGCTGGGGATGAATGATTCTATCTGGACTGGACAGCTTCATGCAGCCTGAGATCCTCCTTATCTACAAGGTATGGGAAAATCCTCTTGACAGTGACGGGGTGGTAGGCATAGGGATAGCAGTAAAAACAACAATAATATTTTTCTGATAATAATAGGATCTAATATTTGTGGAGCTCTTTTCATGTTTTAAGCATTTCATGTTCCTTATCTTAGTAACTCTTCACAATATCCCTAGGAGGTAGGAATTATTATTATTAACCCAGGTTTCCAAGAGAGGAAACAGAGACTTGGCTAAGGTTATAAAATTTGTTCAAAGTGGTAGTTATGGGAACCAGGATTTAAACCTAGGTGGTTGGACTCTAATAACCCCTGCTTTGCCTGTGTATTCCAATATTTTTTTTTTATTTGTATCTCACAAGAATCCTGGAAAAGCAGGTTTGTTTGTCTTTTATTCTTTTCATAGCATGTGAAAACTATAAGGCAGGCTGAATCGGTCCAGAAGTGCATAAATTGCTCCAAAGAAGAACAAACCTTTTAGATAACTTCTAACTAGTGTTTACTTTGGGGAGAAAGGAGTCGGATGCAATTTACAACTGATCTTGTTACCTTAATCAGTATGTGTTCTTGCTAGTTATAGGGTTCATTCTATAGGTCATTGCAGTGACGTCTAAGAGATTATTATTATTAATAATAATAATCATTATTATTATTTGGGGTGTGTGTGTATGTGAATGCTGGTGCATGCAGTGTGCATGTAAAAGTCAGAGGAAAGCTTCAGATGTTGGCTCTCATCTTCCACCTTGCCTGAGACAGGGTCTCTTTGTTGTTTCTCTACAATAGGAGTTCCCGGGAGTTTCCAGGGATTCCCAGCCTGTCCCTTATCTCTATTGGAGCACTGCGATTACAGACGCTTCCACTATGTGTCTAATTTTCACATGAGTTCTGAGGATTCAAGTTAGGTTTCCCTGTTCATGTGACAAGTACTTTTGCCCACAGAGCCATCTCTCGAGCTCCACATTGAAGGTTGTGAAGTTTTATTTAAGTTGTTCCTTTCTGTCACTTTCTGGTACTATTTTGAATGCTTCAATTGACTAAAAGTAATTTTGAATAAGAGAGATCCAGATGGCCATTTTAGAACTTACCTTAAGAGCTAATAAGAATCTTAGAGTGAATTCTGGAAAGAGAATCAGTATCCCAGTATTGCCATATTTTGGTATATTAATTAATTTCAGTCATCCTAATTGTCTCGGCTTCCCATTTCATGCCAAAGAAGCAACTGATTAAGTTTCCCTCAGTGTGGTTTATGCTTAACTCTGAGCTTTATGAAGAAAGAGAATTTTCAAGCAAATTACCATGGAGTGTCCTTTCAAGACCTTGGGCCAGGGTCTTATGATAGTATCACCAACCCTTTTTAAGCAATCAAGGCATCAATAAAGGTGTCTTGATAATGACACTGTTGGTGTTTCTGGGGTATTAATTTTAGATACCTCAAAAATTACATTCTATAGAGTAATTAGCATCAATTATTAAGTGATTTTGGAGCTATAGCCTAGGATAGGAGATTTTAAATAGTGTAAATTTCTCGGAGACACGGATGATAAAAGTCCAGTTACCCATTCTTGTCTTTAAATCTAGGTGTTTTTCTGTACTTTGCCTTTTCTTACCTCTTTGGGTCAGGAAGATGTGTCATGGCCTATTTTTTCCTTACCTCTCTAAGAGCACACTGACAATTTCTCTTTTAGCTCTTTCAACCTCAGTCACTTTTGGAGGATGACTCAAAAGTTTCTTAGACTGATTGTGTCAAATGGAAGAAAAGCAGTATACATGTAGGAGTTACCTGTGAAAATTTCCTCTTCCTTGCTGTAGACAGGGTCCCACCACTCCCTCCTCATCCTTGTACTGGCTTACATGACACTGAGCAAGCTCTCCTATAAATGGGGACAGCAGCACCTCTCTTGTAAGCCTCATAGAAGCACCCTGAGCAGAGTCTAATTCCGAGTGAGCTCTCCTTAAAGATTAGGCATGATCATTTTCTTTCCTTTTGTGCTTCTGGTTTCTTAATTTCTAGTCACTGGTTCTCCTTTTATTCTACATAAATGATCAGATCCATCTTCAAACCATGCTATTTTGAATGTATTACTGTTAGCTGGTGACAAGAAAAGGAAAAGCTCATGTAGCTTCCCATGACCAAGGAATCAAATTCAGATTTCTCATGCTGGTACTCAGGGTCCTCTATGATTTCACCTTGTCCTGTGGCTTGAATGGATGCCCTTTCTACTCCTTAGCACCCTTTGGATTGTAGCCACTAGGCTAACAAGTACCCTTGTGGTTTTCATAAAGGTATCCAGAGGGCATTGGGGAATGCTATTTTAGTGTTAGCTAGTACGCTGCATCTACTGTAGGCATAGCATACTTTAGTATAAATTTTATTCTCTAGAATTAAATTGCCTTGAGATACAAACTGGGTCTTTGTGCGTAAAAGAGTTATCACAGGCCAGGCATGGTGTTGCACACCTTTAGTCCCAGAACTTTCGAGGCAGAGACAGGGAAATCTCTGTGAGATTGAGGCCAACTTGCTCTACATAGGAAGTTCCATGCCAGCTGTGGCTACAGGGAACCCTGTCATAAAAAGCAGTCCCCCAGAGCCCCCCAAAAGAGTAGTGTAGTAGACCTGAGCCTTTTGCTCTTGGAAAGGCCTACTTGCAAGGTTGAGCTTTGGCTGGTAACTGGGAACAGTCCACAGTTAACTACTGTGTAATTCATTATGCCTCAACTCTTGTGCAAACAACAGTTTGTTCTTAAATAGCTGAGTTCCTTCTGGGAGTCTGGAATCATTTTAACTGCTAGGCAGAAGGTGCCTATGTGACTAGCCCCATTAAAAGCCCTCGGCATTAAGTCCCTAAAGAACTTGACTGGGCTGAAACATCATGTACAAGTTGGTTCATTTTAGTGGCTGGGAGGAATGTACTCTGTGATCCTTCACAGGAGTGAAGAACATAAAGAAGTCTACACATGGGACCTTTCAGATTCTGCCTATGTTCTGCCCACTTATGATCTGATTACTAAATCACTACAATAAATACAGCTGTAAGTCCAACTCTGAGTTCTTCTAGGGAAGATCCAGATGGAAGAGTATTCTGGGGGCACCAAAGATACAACATCCCTTCCCAAATAATTCTTAAAGCAAGATATTTTGTCTTTGAATGTCAGAGCTTCCTAAACACTATAGATATTGAACAAGTTTGAATACTTCTTTTTATTTATACAATGTCCTTTTAATTTTGGCACCCTTATGCTGTAAAGAGCAGGGTAACACCTGCCACAGATGGGAGTTTTGAGATGTTCTTTTAGTGTCTCTAAAAACTGATTCTGGCTTTACGCATCTGCTTTCTTGTGCTTCCATACATTTGAAGCAAGGTTTGACCTTGCCAGTTCTTTGGGGCTTTAATGATGCAGATTCGAGGAGAAAGGTCCAAGTTTAGGAGAACTGAAGCTTGGGGATTAGGCCCAGGAAAGGATGTTTTGGCGGAGGGTGTGAAGGGAACATGGAAGGGCTTGCATGATGGGACATAGCCACATGAAAGGAAGGGGGTTTTACAGATTGCTGCTGTGGACAAAGTTGCTTTACATACAGCATTTGAGAAATGCCAGAAGAGGACTTGCTGTTTTGAAATTATTTCCTTTAACTGAGCTGTTTCTGATAACAATCTCTAAGAACAAATTGTCGTTCAAAATCGTTTAGTTGAAGTTTTCTGTTGATTTTAATTGATGATAGGAAGCATACCATTGACCATTCTAGATTTAACATGTATAGATCCTCAGTAAATTCTTGATGATAGGGCTAGGGGGTGTAGATCAGTTGTAGAGTGCAAGATACCAAATAAAAGGGAGACAGAAGTGAAAAGAAGTCCCTGCACATCAGAGGAAGGTTGACTTGCACATGCATGTTTCCAGTCTCTGGTGATAGAATACGGAACCTGGCAAGATCCTCTCTCTCACCTAGTGGGCTGTTGTTTCCCCACTAGGCTTGCCTTGCATCTTGTGGCCTTGATTTATCTAGAAGTGTGATGAAGCACTTATAATTCCTTTTTCTCATTTTCAAATTATTAATTTCAGTTGCTAGCTTTTACCTTTCTTTAGCTGCTTTTATCTTGATTTCCAGAATTCATTAGCATCAATAATATTTTTTTTTGCAAATATATTAGCACTCACTAACAGAGAAGTGCCATTCATTAGCAAAAGAGGCCACATAATGGTGAGAATCAAATTCAAAGAATGCCTAGGAATTTGCATGATATGCTTACTAATATTAAGTATGATTTGCCTGAGGTCACATACCTAGTTGGTGGTAGAATTGCCATAATTTTTCCATTAATTATATATTGTATATATTTTATTATTTTGTTTGTACTCTGTGCCAATCTTTCTGATACAGAATGTAAGCTTATTGAATGTCTTTATTTTTGTACCCCTAGTGAGTAATATACTGCCTAGGGATGAAAAGATTTGTTGGGTAAATGATTAGATGAGATATTAGTCAGAGTTTCCAGAGAAACAGAACCAATGGGAAGTATATAGATGTATAAGAGGAGATTTATTATGGGAATTCGCTCATGTGATTATGGAGGCTGAGAATTCTCACAATATGTTGTCTGCAAGTTGAAGAGCCAGGAAAGCTGGTAGTGGAATACAGTCCAAGTCTGAAGGCCTGAGAACTAGGGGAGGTAATGCTAGAACTCCTAAACTGATGCCAAGGGCCCAAGAAACTGGTTGGGCTGCTGGTGTGAGTTCCAGGTTCTACAGGCTCAAGAACAGAGCACTCTGGAGTCCAACGACAAGAGAAGATGGGTACTTCAGTTTGAGGACCTCTTTCTCTGTCCTTTTGGTTATTTTGAGCCCTCAGTGGACTGAGTGATGTTTTCCATTCTTTACTTCTCTATTGATTTAAAGCCAGTTTCTTCCAGAGACACCCTCTAGATACCACCAACTCTCTGGGCCTCCCTAGGGTCAAGCTGACATGTGAAATTGTTTATCACCCATGATAGTAATGACAAAGAAAGAAAATCCTAGGAATTCTGCTTGGGTCTACATGAGATATTTTCTGTACTATATCATATAAAATTAATTAAATGTTTTCATGATTTATGAAGCACATATTATATTTAAGGCATTTTGCTAGGTATTGTATTAAGTATGATTAAGATGAAATACTTGTCCTGAAGATAGAGACCATAAAATAAATATCCAAGTGACTGTAATGAAAGGTTGGACTTAAATGCTCTGAAGGAGATATAAATACCAGATAAAATAAACCAGAGACTGAAGCAAGCTTCCCAGAGGAGGTGACTTTTGACTTGAACCTTAGTACAGAATCCAAATTCCAGATATAACCTAAGGAGAGCAGGATGGACAGAGGAAAGAACAGGAAATAGAAAACATGGGACATTGGTGCATTTAGAAGATGTCTCTCTTACCTGTGGCATATGAAGTGAAGTGTTTGTAGGTGCTAGGGCTGGAACAAAGTAAGAATGGAAAGTCAAGTTTTCCCTCTGCAAGTTCAAGGTCAGGCTCTTGGTTCATCTAGGTTTATAATTTTGAAATTTAGGAGTGACAATATCAGGTTATTGATCAGCAGGAGGTAGGTTAGTTTTGAGGGAAAAATCACACAGCCAGGTAAACCAAGAGGTAGTTTTAATAGTTCAGGATCAAGGAATGGAGCAAATCAGTCACAGGGTTGCAGCACAGATGGAAAGAATGGGAGAGTCTGCCTGAGCTGGTGAATGATGTGACACAGAAAATACGAGATTGAGAAGGACCGAAGACAGAAATGCCTTTGGTAACAAATATTTTGCCCTTACTGCAGTTATTTAAAATTTCCATATGAACATTGATTGCATTCATGGATGAGCTCTTAGAGGATGGGGGTTGTCTAATCTTCATCTGCAGAGCAAGCATGGCAGATGTGTGATAAATGAGTGCTGGATGAGTGGTTAAGAGGGCTGGCTGGGTGATGACAGCTGGGCCATTGGAAGAAACAGATTAGCTTCTTTCTGGACCTGCTGGAATTTGGAATGTGACCTATTGTTTTAGAGGCTGTTTCTAGGAATAAATTACAGAAAGAACTGAGGAATGATGAAGAGCTGACGCATAGGAGAAGAGATGCTGAAGAGAAGAGGTGGGATGATCGGGTACAGAGAGTTCAGACTCTGCTCTCCTCAGCACCAGTAGTACCGGAGAGAAGAATCTTCATGACAATGATTAGAGAACAGTGGGATGCGGAGCAAGCCCTCAAAGAGTGGAAAGGAATACGCAGCCATATGGGCTCTGTTTGCTCTAAAAGCCAAGGTGAAGCCTGGCGTGGTGGCACAGGCCCATAATCCTAGTATTTGAGAAGATGAGGCTAGAAGATTAGGAGTTTGAGAGTAACTTGGGCTGTACAGTGAGACCTTTCTTGAAACAAAGACACAGAAGCCAAGGGAAGGGAAGTGTAATAAATTGGAGGCAGTAGAGTAAGGCTAGGTGGTTCATTCTGTGGTTCCTATCTTGACTCAATTTCCCCTTGAATAAAATAAAGTCATAATAACAGTAACAATAATAATACCTGTACAATTATGTGCATAATTCTCAGAGCACAGCTTGACTACAGCAAGCATTCCATAAGCATTAATTCTTGTTCTTATCAAAGTCTAGGACTACCTTATCTCTTATCCCTTTTATTTTTTAGCAACTGTATAGGTAGGAATGATGTCTGTTCCACCAGAGCAAACTGAAGCACAGAGAGGTTTTATAATTTACGAGGTTTCCATAGCTATTACAAGATAAAACCTACCCCAAGATACAGTCTTACCCTAGCCATCTGGTCCCAGGGTTCATGTGCTTCCCATTATAACACATCACTATGAAAGTACAGAGCGTGAGACAACTTGCTTAGCAAGTTAGATTTGGTCAATAGGCAGATTTGCTCCATAGGTACTAAGGGCCATGGCAGACTTTGGAGCAAGGTGATACCGGAAGGACACATGCCACTGGAAAGATTTATCTGGCAGCCTTGGGAAAGAGCACTCAGGAAGAGCAGGGGAGCTGAGAATCCAGACCAGAAAGGCTGGATGTACACACCAGAGCTGTGATCAGAAGATCGGCTCAATGTATGACTGATATAAAAGAAGTGGAGATGGTGGTGTCTGAGAGAAAGCAATTAGCAGTATACACAAGGTGGAGGTTGATGCTTCTGTTGGAGTCAAACCAAACACTCTAAGAAAATACTGATACTTGTAAGGCTTAAGGGGAAGTTGGGAAGGGAGCCTCAGCTTTGTTTCCTTCAAGAAAGAGCTTTCAGTAGAACTACCATTATCTCCAGAGAACTGAGTCTGAGCACCAGAGTGGGGCATGTGATTAGCTATTGCCGGAGTTTAGATTTGAGGAGACCTTTAGTGGGCTTTACTTCACTGTCAATGTCACTCTGTCAATCTTCTTTTATGGTAGAAGGTTTCTGATCTTTTCCTGTTCTCCCTTAGGGTAAGGTGCTTTCTGTACACAATTTAAAAGAAGGAGGTTTACACCTGACTGTATTTCTCATCCATAATAGAGTGTGGTGATTTCATTTGGGAAGTTAGAAAAATCAGTTCTGTTGACTTCCTGCTTTCTATTTTGGGGCTCTGAGTGGCACTTCCCATTCAAGTGGGATCAAACAGGACACACAACGCTGAAAATTCTTCTGGAGTTGATTTGCCATGAGGATAAAGTAAGTTCATGGGATCAGGGTATTGGACCCAACATTTTTCCTTCAACTGCTTTTGTTTTTATACCATAAGGAACGAAAGCGGAAAGTGTTTTGGTTTTATCCTGCAGGTCAATGTCACTAAGCTCTGATGAAGATTTCTTTGCACCTAATTTCAAAACATGCTGCTTAGGCTAAGATCCCGGCCAATATGGAGATCACAGTGACTGCTCCCTTGGACAGTTCTTCGGAATACTGTACATGGGTTAGCATCTGTAAGGTTTCCTGTCTGATTGTACCTGCTAGTGGAAGGGGTGGGTGAGGCAGAGAAGATCCCTTCAGTTTTTCCTCTCTTCCTTATCATTTCTTCTGTCTTCCTTTTCTGTTTATAGTTTAAAAGTAGGTTCACTCTCATGATATTCTTTGTTTCTTTGATAGCACACCGAAAGATGGATATTATACTCTCCATTTTATAGAAGGTGAAGCCGAGGTTTTAGTGACTTTTAGTGACTTAGCTCAAACCACTGTTAATGACATCAACAGTGAGAGTCCCTAGTGTTCTACAAGTGTCGTGTGCTTTCTTCTCCCCATACTATGCTGCTTTTCTGGTACAATGCTGACCGGAAGGAAGGAAACAGTGGCTGGGCTGGATATTCCTGTGCAAGTGAATTTTGTACTTAGATGAATACAATCCAGTTACCATGCAGATCTTTCAGCGCAGAGGACTTTAGTTTTTTTTTGTGCTGTGGATTTCAGGGCAATGTGATTTGGAGGAACTATTCACCACAGTATGGAAGAAGAACTAAAAGTCAGATGCAGGCCTAGCAGTTTCCCACTGTGTCCAGGTGCTGAAGTTTAAACTGAGAATGCTACCTCAACTTTGGCAAATAGGAGTGAGCTGTAAGTTGGTGTCCATGTGGGCATCTAATCAGACCTGAAGGTAGGAAAAACGGGTCAGAATTAGTTGTTGCTGAGAAGAAGCCAATGATAGAATTCTGCTTATTAAGAATGAGTGACAATTAAGACATGGCTAGAGAAGAAGGGTGTGGAAAACTGGGCTGCCACCTTGCCTGGCAGGTTTATGAAGTGATCCTGCTCTACCTGGACTCTCTCTGGAAAGGACCCTTTGATTCTGGAGCAGGCTGCAAGATTTGGACTTACAACCAGGTTGTCTCAGTACATAGTAAACTCTAAGGGACCTTCTGTGCCAGGGCTGGAGGCCAGCAGGTATTTTCCTGACATGGTCTATGAGCAGTACTCAGCCCAGGCAGTGGCTGTTCTTCCTAAATCAAGCTCCTCCCTCCACAGCCCTAAAGCAGAAGTGGAGGGTGGTTGGTGTGATCAGTGTTGGCCTGGGGCCACAACCCACAGGCTGCTGCTATCCACAGTGCTCTTACTTAGATTCTGATCTTTCTCATTTCTGGACTTATAAGAGGACAGGGAGTAGATGAGGGGAAAACTAAATATTAGGGAAACGAGAGGTTGGCAAACACAGGCACAACTAGCAAGAGTCTTATTCTTGAGTATAGAGCACAGAGAGGATTGGGGGATTTGGAAGGAATCTCTAAAGCTGTGATCCCAAAGTAGAGAATTAAACAAAGAAAAATTGAATTGGGGCCTAACTATGGACTAGGTGCAGGGTTAGTATTCCACGGAACTGGCCAACCTGGCGGGAAGCACTGTGATGGGAATGGAGGGGCTGAGACACCTGTGAGGACAACATGGAGGTCAGGGATAAGGAACAGAAGAGGCAAAGAAGTTCATGGACCTGCAGTTGATTGGAGGCAAAATGGCCTCACGGCACAGAGCTCAGTTAGGGCATGTATCTGTGTATATGACTCCCACATGGCTATGCAATGTTTTCTTTAAAAGCTGGTGGTAGAATGTTTGTAAATTGAATTATGTGATTTATTTATTTTGGTCTTTTTGAGATGGTCTGCCATAACCCCAGCTAGCCTGGAGCTTGTTATGTAGACCAGGCTGGTCTTGAACTGAGAGAGATCTGTCTGCCTCCCGAGTGCTGGTATCAAAGGTGTGCACCACCCCACCTGGCTGAATTATGTATTTTAAACACAAGGGAATTTCATGCTTAAAAGGCTCATGTGAGTTACCCTTCAACAGCAAAGGATTATTTTAGGGAGCAGACACTTTCAATGATTGATTTTGAATCTCTGGACTTTAAGGAATTTTCTCACAGTAGGGAGCCAGCATTCTACTCTTTTACTGATGATGAATTATTTTCTTTTTTTTGAAACAGGGTCCCACTGTGTAGCCTAGGCTGGCCTGGAATTTACAGTCTTCCTGCCTCTGTCTCTTGAGTGCTGAGATTATGGGCATTCGCCACCACATCCTACTTTGAACTTTTTTGTGTGTGTTAAATGCTTGCGATGCAACATTCATTAACTGAGGTTAGTAATTATTTCCCAGCTATTTTAACTGAAAATTTACTGAAAGTTGGGGAAAAATATTTTATATGTAGAATTGAAAAAAATGTTACTTTCTTCAAGGTTCTATGCTTTTTCAAGGAAAGTGTTGCTTCATAGGTCTTTGGGAGATGGTTAGCCAAGGAAAATCCTCCCAGCAGAGACACTCAGCCACTAAATCTGGCTTTTGAAAAATGGGCATTATTTTTCCTGTTAAGCAGGACTCTGTGAGCTCAGCCTTGAACATTATGAAAATAACTGGTGTGTGTTCGTATTCCTTGTGCCAGATTTCATGCTTGTTGAAAGGTGATTGGACTCAAACCAGCACACTTAAAGGTCAACTGGTTGTTCTTAAACTATGCACAATGTTAACTCTTTCATTATCAAAGACTCACCAAATGGTCATTTTAGGGAGGATAGTGTGTACACTGTTCTGACCATTTTGTTCTTGAATTTTCTTTTTTTTTGAGAAGTTCTCAGGGCTCTCAGTGACTGTAAAGAGTTTGAGAAACAACTCTCTGCTGGCATTTAGAGATGGGTTGAAGCAGGGACTAGGTTCTTTTTGAGTTGCTTCTAGGAATGACTTCTATAAAATGGACATAATCTGAAGTAATGATTCTTAATTAACCCAAGCAAAACAATGTGCTCTTGTGTCTTGTGACCTGGACACCTGATATTTTTTTCCTTGCCAGTCTCAATTTGGTACTCCACCCAAAAAGATAATGCATGAATGTGGGTATGTATGCTTGAAAATTAACATTTGAAAGCACTGAGAGACAGTGAACCAACATTGCACACAGTGAAGATTGGGTAAATGATTGACTGTAGCTGAGAGATGTTCTAGAACTAGCGATGAAAAGTCCCTGTTAAAATAAGGGTGGAACCAACCCCAGACTTCCTCAATTGAAGCTGGAGAAACAATTTTGAATAAAATCATGAATGGGGCCTGTTTTACTTTGTCTTCAGTTGCTTTGATAAAAACACAACTAGTGAAGAAAAAGGTTTATTTTATCTTACATCTCCCAGGTCACAGTTTATCACTGAGGGAAGCAAGGCAAGAACTCAGGGGAGGAGCCTGGAAGCAGGAGCTGGAGCACAGACCATGGATGAACACTGCTTACTGACTTGCTCCCCTGGTCTGTGCTCAGCCTGCTTTCTTATACAGCACAGACGCACCTGCCCAGGGCTGGCACCCGCCACAATAGACTGGGCCTTTCTACATCACTCAATAATCAAGAAAATGCTTTACTGACATTCCCACAGGCCAATCCAATGGAGAAATTCCTCAGTTGAGGTTCCCTTCACCCAGGTATGTCAACTTGACACTTAAACACATCACTTTAAATCACATCTTTTCCATTTTTATGACCAAGATCTCACGTTAATATTAATATTATAACATAAAACAGTACAACTTTAAAGTATTACAGTCCTTAAAAATTCAAACATTTAAAAGTTCAAAGTCTCTTTAAAAAGTCTCTTAACTGTGGGTTCCTGTAAAATTCAAAACAAGTACTGTTTTATTTCAAAAGGGAAAAATTGGGCACACTTAAGCAAAACCCAAGTCCAGCAAAACAACTCAAGGCTGGACATCTGGGATTCACTCATGGTCTTCTAGGGTCCAAAGGGCTTGGGTAGCTCCACTTCTCTGGCTCTGTCATTCACAGCACACACACCTGGTAGGTTCAGGCTGGCTCCACTTAACACCTGCTTCTGCCCTGGTGGTGGTTTCACGGTCCAGACATCTCCACTATGCAGGGGTCTCTACTGAAACTGAGGCCTTTACCATTGGGCTCTTCTGGTCTCTTAGGGCACAAAGCCTCAGATTCTCTCTGTGACTCCTTCATGCCTACAAACCCAGTACCATGTAGGAGACTCTTATATAATGTCAAATCCTGCTTCTAGCTTGAGATGGAGTCTCAGGACCCCTCTGGACCACAGCTTCTGTGTGCTGACCCTGAAGAAATACTTTCTAGAAGATTTTGCCTCATTAATGCTGGTCTCTTGTTAATCACAGCTGATTTTGATAATGAGTCTCGATAATATTTTTAACTCCACTGGTTGGATACCTGGGTTCAGTAATTCTTTTTGTTGATCTGCAGAATACCATCCATCTACTAGACTTGTTGTTAGATTTCCCAAAATAAGGTTGGGGATTGACCTGATAAAATAAATTGTAATAATTTTAGTCACCTAATAAAAACGTTTCTTGTACGTTGGATTAGGGTCCTGGTGATGTCCCTTTCCTAATATTTTGTTATGAGGAGTGTTTGGAAGTCCCAAAGGGTGTTATCTTTCTTAGGGAAAACACTTTTGGAGGCTGAAATTGGGAATCCCACAAATGTTACACAAAAGTTGACAGGAAATGGCAGTTGGAATCCAAGTGGCTTTTCTTGTAGTTTTAAGTAAAATCAACCTAGAAATTTATGCAGTCCCATTTTGTTAATCTGACAATTCAGTGTTTTCTTTCCTTTCATTGTTACCTCATACTCTGTTCTTAGTTCTTTTCTTTCCATATTCTCCACAATTAAACTATGAGACTGTGTGTTAGGTGCTTAAAAAAAATCCTGCACCTCACTAGTTTCATTTGAAAAATGGAGCTAACATTACTCAGTTGAGTATTATTATGAAAATTAGATGATTCAATATATGTAAAATGCTTGGAACAAATGCCTTGCACAAAATTAATATTCAATAATATACTTATTTTAAAATAATTTTCATTTTAATTCTAAATTCTTTTCATATTATATGCCAGATGGTACTATTTAATCTATAAGATTTCTTCTGGATAGAGTTATACAAAATTATGAGTTTTGCTTTAAACTATTCTTCTTAGTCCTTGAGACCTCAAGGTCTTTTCTTTTCTTTTTTTTTTTCTGAAACTCCTAGCTAAGACTGGATGAAAGATATATGGGAGATAAATGTCCTGGTTCAGAGAGTGGGAAAGTACTGGTTAAGGAGGTACTTGAAGGTAGATATGGAAGGCCACTCATGGGTTAGTAGCAAGTAACTGCTTGTATCACTGAAGGGAGTCTCTAGAATGAAATGCAGAAGGAACATAGCTCAGGGTATTTATAGGAAGGTCTGATCAACAGAAACCAAGAGGATACTTGGATAAAGAGCTGTTCTTTGTTTTGGCTCACTGCCTCAACAGGACCTCCTGCCCCCTCAATGTGTGTCACCTCCAGTAACCTTCCGGGTTAAAGTCTAGCTGTTCTTAAACACTTTCTTTCAAAATTCTGACATTTGGCAGCCTTTATTATCTTGCTTTTCTCATATTCTTTTCTAATTAACTCACTCATGACCCAGAGTTCTTTCTTAAATTGATTTGTTATGAATCTTTTAATATTGACTTTTATTTAATTTTAATTTGTTACTAATTAACATTCATAAATTAATGATTGTATCTGAGCTAAATAAAAATTTCTGTAGCTTCAAAGTGCCTATTAACATGTGTGGGTTGCCTTGACTTGTTACTATGGTGAAATAGTAGAGAAAACACGGGAATAAGGGTTTATTTTGACTCATGGTTTCAGAGGTTTTAGTTCATGGTTATCTGGCTCATTGACCTACGGTGAGGAAGAGCATCATGGCAGAGTGTTATAGAGTAGTACTGCTCATCTCCTGGTGTGTGTGTGTGTGTGTGTGTGTGTGTGTGTGTGTGAGAGAGAGAGAGAGAGAGAGAGAGAGATTCCTAGTGACCTACTTCTTTCACAGCTGTGCCTCCTAATATCTACCACCTCCCAATAATGTTATCAGATTATGAATTCATGAATGAAGTTTGAACTTCTACGATCCAATCACATCCCAACAGCCCAAGCATATAATACTTGAGCCTTTAGCTGGAGGGGGACCTCATAACCAGACTATAATAAATACTATCACATGTTATTATAACAGGTGATGACAGTTAAATTATTTTCATAATTTTACAAAAATTTTTTACCTTACTCAATAATAAGAAAGGTATTAATATTATATCTCATGTACATGTACATATATTTGTGTGTATATGCTTATACATATAAATGTATACATAAGCAAAAGTCTCATGAAACAATGCTTTATTTTACAAGAGATATTTGACATGTTTTCTATCATTCTATTTTATTGAAAGTAGGTGATGGTAACTCATTAACCACATGACCTACATTTTAAAACACTCTGATCTCCAGGACTACACGTCACTCGAATGCTTGTATATTTTTCATAATACATACATATCATACATGTTAAGTTGTGGCCATCTTTAATACATTTTGATGAGTCATTTTCTAATTTCTGTATTTAAAAATAAAAAAGAAACAAAAGGAAGGAAGGGCATAAT
Source organism: Eospalax fontanierii (assembly GCA_035773235.1). NCBI lineage: Eukaryota > Metazoa > Chordata > Mammalia > Rodentia > Spalacidae > Eospalax > Eospalax fontanierii. The sequence goes on from CM069527.1 coordinate 71,250,982, forward strand.
CACTGCATCATCGGCAGAACACATAATCCCTTCTTTCCTTTATGTTCTTTTCTAGTAACTGATCTTTCCCAGTTTTTCAAAACAAACCTCTTATTGATTTCTAACATTATAGATTATACATAGAGAATAAAAGATGGTGGAGTGCTCAGATCTAAATAGGACATCTAATCACAAATCCCCCTCCTAAGACTCACAGATCATTCTAGAAGAGGAGATAGAAATCTGTAAGAACCAGAGGTAGTAGACACCTGCTTGACAAGGCCTTGGCACACATGAACTCACAGCAGCTGTGACCACATAGGCAAGACTTGAACAAGATCAAAGCCCAGCATGGACTGGGGAAGACTCTTGCCGTCCTACCCCTCGCTGAGGAACTACTGACAACCACTGATTAGGGAGAGTCAGTTTTCTACAGGGATGTGGACCCTGAGAGACTGTTCATGCTTCAGCAGGTCGTCCTACACGCATGTGCATACAGACAACACTAAGAGAACTCAGTGGCTTTAAAAACAAGAGTGCATGAAGTTGGGAGGAAAAAGTGGTGGAGGGAGGGAGTGGGTGGTAGATTTGATCAAAGCACATTAAATGCAATTCTCAAAAAATCTAGAAAGATCTAAATGAGTGGAAAGACTATATATATTTTAATAATCTCAGATCTCCTATAAAGTCAATTTTATATTGTCAAAATGTCAACAGGCTTTATCTTTTAATAAAGATTCACAACCCTAAGATTTACATGGAAATGCAATTAGCAAAGAATAGCCAATAGAGTCTTGAAGGGAAAAGGAGAGAGAGACTGAAATCCATAAAAGTACAATAAGAGTGTTATTGACACAATTGAAAATTATCCACTTAGGGGTTTTACACCAAAAAACAGAGGTTTTCCTATGTATTTGTTAGACGTATGCCTATGTAGATGGTATTTTTGATGCCTTATAAACTTTGTTCTCTGTTGCAAAAATGTCAGAAATGCACTTGATCTTCTATTCAAAAGTCTTGCTAAGCTCAGATTAATTCATTTTATCAATAGATTTCTTAAAAATTGGGGGGTATTTGTTTTGTATGTATGAGTGTTTTACCTGCATGTATGTAAATGTGTCCATGTGTGTAATGCCTATGGAGGTCAGAAGATAATATCTGATGTTATCAGGGTTCTATTCTACATGTATTAAAAATTTTTTAAATAGTCCAGTTTACATTTATTCAGTAATACCTGGTTATTTTTCTGCTTATGAATCTTGCTAAGGTGGTATTTGTGGACTCATCATTTTCCCCTTTAGTTTTATTAATTTTGTCTTTGAATATTTTGAGTCTGTTATTAGAAGGATATATTTATAAACTGTATCTTCTTTGTTAACTGGGGCATCAATTTCCTTTCAGCGTTATTCTTTCTCTCTATGATTTTTTTTTTGTCTTGAAATCTACCAGGTTTATCTCATTTGAGCATGGCTGCCTCAGCTTTATTTTAGGCAATATTTGGATAATGGCTTTCTTATAGCCTTTTACCTTCAATATCTCTTTTTTTTAAGGAAAATATTTTATTTATTATGTTTATTTCATGCGTATGAGTGTATTGCCTGCATATAGTTAAGTGCATCCCTGTCATGCAGTGCTCATGGAGGTCAGAAGAGGGCGTCAGATCCCATGGAACTGGAATTACTGATAGATGGTTGTTAGCCGTCATATGGGTGCTGGGAATTGAACCCAGGTCCTCTGCAAGAGCAGCTAGTGCTCTTAACTGCTGAGCCATCTCTCCAGCCCCCCCTTCAATATTTCTTTACCTTTCTAATCAAAGAGTGCTCCTTGTAAGGAGCATGCAGTTTTGCTTAATATAGCCTAGCAAAAATTATTGTTTGATTAGCATGTTTAAGGTCTATAAATTTATGAAATTACTGATACATTTAGGTACAATCCATCATCTTATTATTTGTCCCATTTTTTTTCTGTTTCCCCATTTAACTTTTTCATTGTCTTTGGTTTGAGGTTTGAAAAACAGACATAATTATTATTCCCAGGATTCTTACCATTCTTCCCATATTGGCTTTTATCACTATCAACTTATATATTGTTTAAGAATGTAATCCCATACATACACCTATATATGTATATGTATATATATATATTTAAGCTCCTTAGAGCATTATAGTTAAATTTTTCACTATTAATTTAAATTTACCCACATAGTTATCCCCCACCTCCTTTTTTCCTGTAGTGTGATGTTGTTCCATTTCTGATTCTTTCCTTTCTACCTGGCTAGTACCTACACAGGCTTCTGCTCCTGAATTTAGGTTTTGTTTTTCTGAATATGCCTTTTTGTGAGGATTTGAACTTTATAGTAAGCCCTCTTGCCCACTGAGCCATTGCTGTACCCCTCTCTCTTTTCTTACAAAGTTGCCAGAATTCAATTAAGGGGACTTCACCCTCATGATTGTCTAATTCTACTAATTTCCCAAAGGCCTCACCTCTTCATTTTTGGGATTAAGTGTGCACATGAAGGGAATAAATTCAGGGTGCATCTGAACCACAGCTGCAGTGTCTCTTTTCTTTTCTTGAGACAGATGCTTGCTATGAAGTCCAGGCTAGCCTTAAACTAATGATCTTTCTGCCTTAGCTTCCCAAACACTGGGATTACAGATGTGTACCACTCTGCCCTGCATCTACCTATATTTCATTGAATACCTTCAAACTTTGGAAGTCAATTGTCAGAAAAATAACTGAATCTGGCAACTTATTGAACAGAGTGGGTGACTTTATTTGACTTGTGACTTATCTTTTCACCAAAATATTTTAATATTAATGTGATTTGGCACTAGCACAATGTTTCAAATGTGAATGAAATACTTTTTTAATTTTCATTTTTTTCTATACCAAAATGCATTATAAATGTAGCAGTATCGAACATGAATTTTAGCTTAGGATAAACTTGGGCTCCAATAGTAATAACCCTATTACTTACTTACTGTGTACCCGTGGAGAGCAACTCCAGCTCTCTGAGCTGTTTCCTTCTCTATACAGTGAGAGGCATAATTTCTACCTTGACACATTCTTTAAGCTGTGTTGTCACTTGCTTCCCATTATCTCCTCTCAATTAAGTCCTTTATGCTTTTATCCCAAATTATCTTTTTAAGTGAAATCTTGTGATCACTTCCCTACACAGTCACAGACTGCCCACTGTGGAGAAGAGTTCAGCCTTATTAATGCACTGTGGACACCCATGACCTTGCCTCTCGAGTTTTATGTCCTTCTGCTCCCTTTCCTGCATCTATGCTCCAGCTGTAATGACTAATTGACAACTGCTGGTAATACTGTGTTCTTTCAAGCTGTTATTTAGTGGGAAATGTCTTTCCAGTTGTTTCTTTCCTTTCAGAACTATATTCATTCTTTAAATACAAAGCAAACACTGCATTTTCTATAAAGTGTCCCCAGACCTGGTGGGCAAGTTCAGACTAGGATAAAGGGAAGATGTGAGGTACAGCATTCTAAAATCAGAAAGCATGATATGGAAAGAAAGTTGAAATGAAACCGAAGACAGAAAAACATTTGCAGGCTGCTGTTGGTGCTGGCTCCCTCTGCGCTTGGATGGGAAGCAGCCATCCTTTCTGTATGTGCATCCTCTTTCTGGCTTCTAGGAATTCAGAGGATGTCTCACTGGTCTTCCTGCAGCCATCAGCTACTGTTCAGGGTTCTCCCATATGCCTCTCTTTTCATTCCTTGGATTCATGCAGACCACATACTGCCTGGTCCTTCCTACACTTTGATTTCCTGTTAGCCCAATGCCTGCCCTCTCTTGTCTCTCATGGTGAGATCTGTGTGCTGAGACTGGCAGTGACAAAGTTCAGCTTTCCCCAACCCAACCTACGTGCCCTTTTCCCAGCCTCTTTCCTGTCCTTGGCACCTTGGAACCTTAGTCTTGTTCATTCTTTCCCATGACCTCCATACCCAATAGGTCTTGTCCAGAGTCAGCGAAACTCGTGGGACTCATTCCAAATATGAATATACTTAAAGAGAAGTACTTCCAAAGAATGTGTTCTAAGACACTGAGAACATGAAAAAGGGTGGGCACGATGAGGCGGAGAGTGAAAGGGAGATTGTAAGAAAAGGTCAGGTTTGGGAAGGGAAAAGACAGCATCAGGCCAGAAGAGAAGGCAAGACTGAAGTCAGAGGTGGGCCGAGGGAAGCGGAGTCTAAGAAGTGTATTCATAAAGAGAGAGAAGGAAGGTGGGCATAAGACTGACAATTTCTAGAGTTTTAACATTTGGAGGGGGACCCAGATGCTAAGTCTGACATGGCTGAATATAGAGAAAAGTCAATGTAAGTCTGTCCTTTTTTCTTTTTTCCTAGTGTATATTCGTTGCACATCATAGCATATCATGTATTCGTATAACAAACCCTTCTTGATGTTTTCGTATGTTCATACCGTGTACTTTGATCATATTCAAATGGCCCCCTGCCCTCTGGCTTCCCTCCGGCTCCTTTCCTTGACACTCCCTCCACTTTCGTGTCTCTTTTTTATTCCTCTAAGATTCAACATGTGAGAGAGATCATGCAATACTTACTTTTCTAGTTCTGGCTTATTTCACTCAACATGATGATCTCCAGTTCAACCATTTTCCTTGTGGTTGCAGCTTTCTGTCTCCTGGGAGCCAGGATCAGAGCTGCAGACTCCATCCCACTGTTCTTTGCACCATTGTTTCTTTGTCTTTCTTCTGTTTCCTGACCTCCTTCAACACTCTTGACATTTATTTACTTATTATTTATTTCTGTATGCACGTTTATATGTACCTGTGTGGGTGCATGTACCATGGCATATGTGTGGTGTGTTGGTTCTTGCAGGAGCTGGTTCTTTCTCTCCACCATACGGGTCCTGAGGGTTGAACTCAGGTTGTCAGGCATGGCGACAAGCACTTTTACCCCCTGAGCACGTTCTTTGTTTAGAATGTAGTTTTCCTGTCACTCTGACTCTTCTCCTGGTAGAGTAGGGACACTTGGAAGAAACTACTGATCCACAGTCCAATCCCAGGAGCCCTTGTCAGTCCTTTTTCACAGATTTCATATTTGTCCATTTGCTAAAAACTATAATTCTAAAGGCAGGACTTCCAGGATTTGACAGTCATTTGTGGCCATGTCCAGACTGAGCCATGAAAAATTTGAGCTGCAAAACATATGTGGCTTAAGGAAGTGATGCTCAGCTTCTGGCCTCACCTTTCCTGCTAGGAGCAAGTGTTCTTTTCATGGAAGAACTGGTGCTGTGTCTGCGTACTTTTGTTGGTGACTGTGCTGTCTGAAATGGCTTTCATACACATCACTGAAGTGCTTTCTAGGGTTCCTAGTCATAAGAAGGCTAATGTGCTCTTCCTAGGAGAAGTGTGTATGTGTGTGTGTGTGTGTGTGATAAGTTTCTTTCAGGTCTGAGTTATGGAGCTGTTGGCAGTATGTTAAGTGTTAATGAGTTAAGTATGTTCACCGAATTAAGGGTCTTTAAACAGAAATACATGAAAGCATGTTGTTTGTGGAGTGGTTGATGAAAGTGTGATAAGAGGCTCCCAGGAACCCAAATCTGTGTTTCTTATAGGAACACTGCTAATTTAGTGTTCTCAGCAACTTTATGGAACATTTAACACACCATGAACAATATGAATCAAAGGTGTAAATGTTTTATTTAAGCTAAAATGATGGTCGGTGCATATTTGTGTGCAGACACTTTGTAGAACTCTAGTCAACCAAGAAACACTGAACTCTTTATATAACTAAGGAGACACTGTTCTCTTTTGTTTAGAGCAAAATTCTAAACAAATTTCTTTTTGTTTAGATTTTTCAGCTCATTTCAGCAGACATTTATATAGTAAATATGTTGAATAAATTGGGCATAGCTGAGTTAGACCATCTGTGCATCTGAGTACTCCTAATGTATCATAGGAGATGAAAGATGTAGGCAGTAAACAGTATTGATGACTATATTCTGTGGTAGATATCAAACAGAGTTGGTGAAGTCCCTGGATACTCCAGGACATCTGGGACCACAGCATGGATGCACGCCGTAAGCACACACTTTCCAGAGGACAGAGATCTACAACATGCTGGTGAAGGCTGAGGCTATCTATCTTGAAGCCTCAAGATCTGCAGATGGAAAAGATTCTAGAGGCCCAAGATGCCAGAGGAACTAAGTCTGGACTTGGCAAGCCAGTGCAAGTACTTCACCCAAATCTTTTCCTCTTAACTCAGGCATGCTTCATGTGCTTGAACTCAACCCCAGCTTTCATAGGAGATTACGTTTCAGCATTCCATACAGGTCAGAGGTGGAGAAGTCAGTCCCACATTGTTCCATGATGGGCTACAGTGGGTCTATTTTGCCATATATGGAGATTTTTACAGGAAGAATTTTATACATTTTATAGGATCCTCAAAGAAGTTTATAACTCCAAAATGCATAAGAACTTCTGTGCATGTTAAGAAGATGACTTTACATTGTAAACAGTAGACTGGATTCAAGTTAATGATGCATTTGACATTGTATTTTGTCACCCTATGGATCTAGCAGAGGACTTCAAAAACATGTACCCTAAAGAGTGTTAAAGCAGAATTTTAAAAAGTTCCACTAAATTTGTCTTTCAATGATATATTTGAATGAAGTAAATACAGTCATTATAAAAAGAAGTAATTGAATATTGTGCATGAAAATAGTCACAGCACTTTCATTTGTAACATAAAGATTAGAAATTTAGTATCTGTCTAAAAATATAGTTTTAGAAGATCATTTAATATCATAAAAACTGTCCATGACAGGTGGTATGATTAAAAATTACAGAATAATAGTGTAATCACAATTTGTGTTTACCCCAAGAATATATGCTAATAGAGCTTAACTTTTGTTAATGAGACCATAGATATTATTCTTTCTGTGTTAATTTTAAATCATCAAAGGATCATATATTTTTATAATCGGAAAAAAAGTTAAACCATATTTTTTTCTCACTTGAATTTTGACTCACTGAAAGGAAAGTTTGTTCATATTTCTTGGATTCTACGTTTCTAAATGTGCTGTCATTCAGATGGGCTGAGAGTTAGAATGAAATGTTGGTTCATGCCCTGTTATAAAGCCTCCTTTCCTGCAGTCTCCTTTCAACTCCAACTTTAAATAATTCTCAGCTTCTCTTCCTTTTGGGCCTTCTTTTTTGAAATCTAATTTTTTTACAGTGGCATTAGCATATTCTCTTTCATGCTCTGGATATGGTTTGCTGATGTCCACACCATCCCTTGTTTCTTTATTCTGGATCTTTATTTTGTAAGGTAAAGGAAACGTTCATGGAATAATCTTTCTCAAACCTCAGAGTCTTGGTAGTACATATGTATTAATTTTAAAATTTCTGTTCCCTCTGGGATTTCGTGAGTGTTTTCCCACTATATTCCTCTATATCAGGCACAGGTATGTATGTCCATATGCAAAGGTGTGTGTGTGTGTGTGTGTGTGTGTGTGTGCGCACAGTGTGCATATGAGTTTCTGTTTGTGTGCATGCATAAACACATGTCTAAGTGTATGTGAATATGTGCTCTGTTTCTTCCAGGTCGATTTCTTCATGTCCTATATGCTGTGCAGGACCAGGCACCCAGTCATGCTGACTGCCCTTCCTTGTCTCTGCTTCTCCCACTTTCAGAGCTGCTGTTGGGGCCTCACACTGCATGTGTGGGAGAATGCCCCCAGTACCAACAAGCTAGCAACTAGACTTTGAAAGCTTGCTGAAGATGGTGTAAATTGTGTTGTTACTGTGAGCCTTCCAGCTATTACCAGCTGGGCCAGACTTAGGTGGGTGACATTTAATCTCCTTAAAGGCCCACCAATTAGCAAACATACTTTTATTAGGTAATAATGGAGGTCCCTGCCTATGCTACACGTGTGTGAATGCAGACCGGATTAAAATGGCACCTCGAGGAAGGACCAAATCAGAGAACTTGCTGGATCAAAAATCATGAGCAAGATTTATAGGATGAATATTTCTGAGTGTTCACTGGAATTCAAAGCAGGAATATGTAACTCAAGCACTGTGCTTACGAGTCTAAGGCTTGGCTTTGATGTTGGCTCCAGGGTATATCCATCAGCACTGAGCCTTGAAAATTTGCCTGCTAAATCAGACGTATGATGAAAAGCACAAGACAAAGATGACACTGGCTTGCAGTGTGCAGCTACCCATGGCCATTGAAGTGCTGAGCTTGGCAGCTTGGAGAAAAATGGAGAAAAATGTAAGCCAAGGGGCTTTCTGTGACTGAGCTCTTCATGCACTATTCAGAACAGAAAAACGAGTAGGGGAGAGGATAACCAGCCAATTGAAAGCTCTGGCCCATTGCCACTTTCTTAAAATCCATAGTGGCGTGGATGAAATATGGGCTTTGTAAAACTGCTGGTCAGAAACAAGCAGGCAAATAGCACAAGATCCGTAAAGGTACCGCAGTGGCTGCTGGGCCCCGATGCTGCGGAAGGGGTGCATGGTGCCGGAGCTCGACAACTGGCCCTGGCCAAGACTGACCTTGGAAAATATTGTGACAATAGCTGGGCATGGTTTCACTCATCTTTAACATGAGAGGCAGAGTCATGTAGATCTCTGTGAGTTCACACCCAATCTTTCTACATGGTGAGTTCCAGGCCAGGCAAGGCTGAGACAATGAGATTCTGTCTCAAAAAATACTGTGAAAGCCTCAATCCATTTCCCCTCAAGATGTCCTGGATGCCGAGGTCTCCCTTTTCTATGGTGTTTCATAGTACATCCTCTCTTTCTCTCCTTCCTGTTGCTTACTTTCTGGAATGATCAATCAAGCACACTTCTGTGCAACTGTAAGATTTTTAAATGCATATATTTTATTGAATTTTGTGCATCCCATACACTAAATCTTAATCATATTTAGTCCCCTCCCTCATCCACACTCTATGCCCTCACCCCCACTTGATTTCATATGTTCTGTCATATTCTGTCATCTGTTAAGTCCTACCTGGTCAAGCAATTGTACCCAAATGCTCCTCAATGCAAATTCATACACTGGAGTCTGGTTGGCCTATCTAGAGTTGCCTCCTCAAAGAAGATCTATTCTCCCTTACCCAGCATAGTCTGTTGCCAATAGCTCCTTGGCTAAGGTTGGGGCCTTCTGTTCATTTCCCCAGTTCTATGTTGGAGTTTTGTCCGGTTGATTCTGCATGGGCCTTTTGCATGCTGTCACCATTGATGCAATTTCATATGAGCAAGATCCTGGAGACCTGAAAGTTTCTGTTTCCTTATATTCATGCACCAACCCTGGATCTTACAATCTTTCCACCCCTCTTCCACAATGATCCCTGAGCCATGAGTTGGTGAGTTTTAATATAGGAATCCTATTCAGGGACACACACTCTGAAGTCTCTTATTCTCTACACTTTGGCCAGTTGTGACCTTCTGTGTGCATCACACTTTGTTGCATGAGGGAGCTTTGCTGGTGAGAGTTGAGGGATGCATTAATATTCTCGATAGCCCCTAGTCTGCTATGTTTCATGAACCTTAGGTGTAGAGGTCACTTAGGGCTGGGAATCTCTCAGACAAATATTCTCTGTGTGTGACCAGTTGTGGAACCCTGTCATAGCCTCCATATGTTGCAGAAAGAAGCTTCTTTGATTAGTGGTGTATGGTATACTTGTCTGTAAATATAAGGATCCATATTTAGCATTCAAGAAGAAATTACATTGTCTAGAAAATGTAAGATTTATATAATTCTATTTGACACTTGGATTTGGCATTCCATGTCTCATATAAGGGTGTGTGTGGAGCACTGCAAGAGGAGAGAGGGATTCAGGGGAGCTCCTGTGTATGGGGTCTGGTCTCTTCAAACAGTCTCTGCATCAAGGAAACAAACAGTAAATGAAAAGAACCTCTTCTGGTATAGGAAGTCTAACTTGTTTAAAAACACCCCCTTTTTTTCTTTCTATGATGAATTTTAATTTTTAAGCTAACAGTCGCTTCATCAACTTTAATGTCAAACAAATTTGGAAAAGAAGATACAAATTGTTGGAAAAGATGGTGAGAACAATATATTTTAGGCTTAGAGCTTATTGAAGTTGTCTAACAGATTCAGAGTATATTTAGATGATTTTGCTTTGGCTTCCCAGTTCAGTATGGAAAAGGCAGTTCTGTAACCTGATCCTTTCTGTAGAGAATGAAATGCCAGAGGGACAACACAGAACCTCAGCTGGGGATGAAACAATATCTCTAGGGTCGCCTTACACAGCAGATGCTGAAAGCTGCTTTAAAAATGTTGCCTTTTGAATGGTTTGCTAAAAACAACATACTTGGGGAAGCCTAAAAAACTCTAAAAGAAGTAGAGAAAAGGCTGTGACTATACCAAAGCAGTATGTGAGCTCACAGAAGGAAAGAAATAGCAAGTGATACTGGAGCGTTCTTAAGTTCCAAAGGAGCTTATGATAGCAAATTGAAAACAGAAATAAGAAAGCTCTCAGAGAACTTAGTAGTAGTCCCCAGGGTAATGTAGAAAGCTATAGGAAATGATTTAAGAATATTGATGGGTTGGATAAGATGCCCTGCTCCCTTTGATTTCTTGTCACTCTTTTCTTCTTAAAATCCGCTTCCAGAAATCCTTACCTGGTTGACTCAGATTTGTTCCTTTGCCTGAACTGAAGAGAATCATACCTTGTTGATGGCCCCTTCTGTTGCTCATTGTGCAGTTTGTTGTTCTGACTAGACTTTTAGCTCTCTCAGGCCATGAAGCGTGTCTGGAATTCCCTCTATATTTTCCAGAGAATCATTGAGTTTGCAGGTGATGTTTAACGAATGTTGCTTGGCTCACTGGGTACTTACAGACTTAAAAAAATGTTAATGGAAAGATCTTCAGTTCTGCCTCTATAATTGATATTTAATATGTTGTATTTTGAGAAAGCTGCAGAAGCCCAGATAGGAAAAAGAGTAGGAGGAAAAAATTGTAGATATAGTAATAAGAATGTAAAAGGTATTTCTTCTGTCTTGAAGTGAGTAATGAAGAGTATAGAGTCATGATTCTTTATCATCTAACAAAGGACAGGGGAATAAATGGAGAAGCAGAGACAATGCAAAGAATACTAAAGAAATGTAGACATAAAACAACAGTTCTAAAGAAAGTCAATGAAAAACCATCAAGAATAAGGGACTAGAAGGAGAATTTACTGAAAACTGGGAATAGTTACTGACCAAATGGCACACTGGGCAGAGAATCAATCATCACAGTGTTGGCATGCTTGTAGCTGTCTATAGATTATGGCGCATTTTGACTTGTTTTCTACTAAGTGAGTAGGGGAGGGAGTTTCTTGGGTTCTCTCACTCTCTTTTTCATTTTCACTCACTAGATTTGTTGATATTAATATGACTGTCTTTGTTCCTATATTGTACTGTATATTCTAAAAGATATGTAAGAGTGAGACTCATTTTTAGTATTTCATTGGTTTCAGAAAAGTAAAATATTTGCTTGTGTGGAGGGCACCATTCAATTTTGCTTATCTAAGGTTCTGAAAACATCATAGTCTGAGGTATCAGGTCTAAAATTATTGTCAATGCATGTAATAACTTATAACGAAAGTTCCAGTTACACACATGAACTGACAGCATGTACAAGACCAAGCCAGTCAAGATCTCAACACAGATGGGGAAGGGCTCATGATGTCCCACCCTGTCTGAGGAGCTGTTGGCAATTTATGACTGGGGGGGGGGGAGAGAAAGTCTTCTTCAGCCATGTGGGCCCTGAGAGGCTTCCCATGCTGCAGTAGGTGGTCCCATGGCCGTGCACATGCAGCTATGATAACCAGTAGGTGGTCCCATACCCGTGCACATGCAGCTATGATAACCAGGCTTCCCATGCTCCAGTAGGTGGTCCCATGCCCCTGCACATGCAGCTATGATAACCAGGCTTCCCATACTGCAGTAGGTGGTCCCATACCCGTGCACATGCAGCTATGATAACCAGGCTTCCCATGCTCCAGTAGGTGGTCCCATGCCCCTGCACATGCAGCTATGATAACCAGGCTTCCCATGCTGCAGTAGGTGGTCCCATACCCGTGCACATGCAGCTATGATAACCAGGCTTCCCATGCTCCAGTAGGTGGTCCCATGCCCCTGCACATGCAGCTATGATAACCAGGCTTCCCATGCTGCAGTAGGTGGTCCCATGCCCGTGCACATGCAGCTATGATAACCAGGCTTCCCATGCTGCAGTAGGTGGTCCCATGGCTGTGCACATGCAGCTATGATAACCAGACTTCCCATGCTGCAGTAGGTGGTCCCATGCCCGTGCACATGCAGCTATGATAACCAGACTTCCCATGCTGCAGTAGGTGGTCCCATGCCCGTGCACATGCAGCTATGATAACCAGACTTCCCATGCTGTAGTAGGTGGTCCCATGGCCGTGCACATGCAGCTATGATAACCAGTAGGTGGTCCCATGCCCGTGCACATGCAGCTATGATAACCAGGCTTCCCATGCTGCAGTAGGTGGTCCCATGCCCGTTCACATGCAGCTATGATAACCAGTAGCCTCAGTGAGTATTTAAAAGTAAAAGGACATGGAGTTAGGTGTTAAAAGTGGTGGAGGAGACAGGGGAGAAATTGGAGGAGGAAATCAGGGGGAGGGGTTGATCAAAACACATTATATGCACGTGTGAATATTCAGTATTTCTAAAAGTTCCAAGAAGAGCATTCTGTGTTATAGAATTGTCATGGAACCTAAAACTAAAAAATCGTTCATAAAAGTGTTCAGGTTGTTCCATGCCAGGGACAATTAAAGGTTCTAAAACGTTTATTTCACTGTTTTGGGAAGGATAGACCGACTGACTGAAATGATGCTTGAACTGTGAAGTATCTGGAGGTGTGATCGACCAGCCTCCTATCTTTTGCTCTGCTGAAGTGGGAAATTGTGGGTGGATGAAGAGAATCTCTCAGTGCTGGTACACACTAGTCTGCTACCGCCCTGGTGCCAGCCTCAGTACTAACCCTCAGCCCGACTGGGACAAGTGCTACCGCTCAGCTCCGGGTCTCGGAAGTTGGGATTCCCAGACTTTGACACCAGTTAGCTTTGCAACTTCTGGGCCTAGATTTTAAACATTGTTAACTTCTGCTTGAGATCCCAGGGAGAGGTGGGTCTCCTTCATCTCAGAGGGTTGCACTTCTCTTCTGGATCTGTTTTGATTAGAAATGATATTCACCTCAGTTAAAGACTAGATGATCCATCCACTCTGAAATAGCAAGATTAGTACATTTTTGAAAGTTGGTCACAACAGGTTTGAGTAATAAGATGTGAGGTAAAACTCATTAAATCCTTGGAAGGGTTTTGCAGGCCCCAAGGGAGAAGAGAGATTCTCTGAATTAAATCATGTTCCTGTTGAGAACAGTACTGCAGAAGCAGTTTTGATTTGGCAGCCTTTTGCTGTTGAAAGCATGACCAACTTTCCCCCCAAGATCCGGAGATGACCCCTTGGTCTGCAGCAATTCTGTGTTCATGCTTCGAGGTTTGAAGCAGGGCAGGCAGCTCTTCCCTGGGGGAGAGTGGAGACAGTATTCCAGTCCTGGATGCAGTGGTGGCTGTGGTGACTGGGAGAATTACTTAATCTCTTTCAGCTTTAGTTGCTTCACTGGTCGGAAGGGATATCGGCTCTGCCTTATACTAACACTGATCATTTCCATATGTAAATGCATGACCTACATCAGCTACTTACTGCGCCTTTGGTATACCTTATCATGAAGTTTCTTACCCAATTTACATGGCAGGCATAAGATCATCATTCATGCTTTGGAGCTGAGAAAGCTGTGGCTCAGAGTACTTCAGTAAGCACCTGAGGTCAGAGAGAGGACAAGTGGCTTTAACAGATTATTTTTTCTTACGTTTATTTATTTATGTGGGATGGGGGAGGGAGTGCATGTGCCAGGGCACTCATGTGGAAGTCAGAGGACAACGTGCAGGAATCAGTTTTCTCCTTCCATCACGTGGGTTCCAGAGATTGAATTCAGGTTATCAGGCTTAACATCAAACACCTTTACTGGCTGGCCCATCTTGTCAGTCCCTATGGTGGATTATAAAACTTCACGCATGTGTTCACAAAACCTCTGCCTAATCCTCCATGGAACTTTGAGTCATTTAAAATGATATGTAAGAACATTTTGAAACACGAAAATTCTCTGCAAATACATCTTTTATTATTACCATCCTGATGGATATGATTAGTTAGCATGTATTGATGAAGTTCTTTATAAATACTTAATATTGAGTCAGGTTTTATTTTAGGTTGTCTATGAGACTAAGAATTTTCCCTAATGTAATACTGTATAAGGTGTATTATAAGCATTTAAAAACATTTTTTAAAGACAAGATCTTACTATATAGCCCTGACTGACCTGGAACACACTATGTAGACCAGGCTGGCCTCAAACTAACAGAGATCTACCTGCCCCTGCCTCCCAAATTCCTGGAATTACAAGGGTACAACCACCATACCTGGCTGTGAATCTTAAATATGTCCAAATAGGAATCTCTTCTGTTCTTAGGACTAGCTATTCCTTTCTATTACATTGCATTTGGAGAACAGGAATAATGATAGAAATTTACTAATCAAAATTGAATGATTATTTTAGGTAACAAAACCCAATTACATATGACACAACCTTCACAGCTAGCAAATGAAGACTCCTCAATCCACGTGAGGGTTGCTAGGGAAACTCCAAAGGAGATGAAAGAAATATACTACAAGGATTAGCATATCTTTACTAAAAATTCATGCATCTACACATGTTCCTGACCAACAGCTTAGCTTTTCCTGTCTGGCTCTTTGCTGTTTATTTTTAGAGTTTTTAATAACCAACAGGGTTCCTGAAATTTATTTGAAGAGTTTATCTTATCATTGATTCAGAGGTATAAGACTTCCTATGTGCAAATGGCTGGGAATCCACAGAACTTTCCTAAAATAAGCATCAAAGTTTGGAAAAAAATTTCTCTTGTGGGAAGCATCCTATTTCCAAAGAGCATCATCAGCATAAGACAGATTTCTTTTTTTCTTACCAAGGAAGTAGCTGATGGAAGTCAGTTTGCCAAAAAGCCAGGAGTCAACTTTTATAACAGGTTAATGTTCAAAACAGACCTTTCCCTTGGTCTTTTCTGAGAACTGCTAATGTCTCAATGAAAGTTCATAAAACTCTGCAGAAGAGTCACTGAGCCCAGAAACAAGCTGTCTCCTCTGCTTCCTTAAGTATAAGGTTTGAAAAAAAAGATGCACCCTAGGAAGTAGTTGTGAGGATTAAAGTTGCATACATAAAGCATGCATATCTTCTGGTGTAGACCAATTTCCACTATTAGATCATTTTCCTCAGTATACCTTTCTGGTTGTTCTTTAAATCTCAGTGTGATTTATTCTGCTGGTTCACATAGATATCTAAAGTGTTCAGAAGAAAATGTATTCAAATTGAGAAAAGAGGGAGGATGTTGACCTTCAAGGGTTTACCAAGCACCTTTGTTGCATATAATATAGCTTAGTTTGGGTTTGGTGAAAGCATCATGCAGGGGCCAGCATGGGTCTTACAGAGTGAGAGATGATGCACTGCATAGATAGGAGGCTTGTTGCTTGTTCTGGGTCACTTTGGTTGTATGTGTGCTGGGGCTGCTTCTTTATATAGTTTTTAAAACTACAGGTGAGATGAAATAGCACGGCTCTTGTTCAGGTCTCTTGTCAGGGATTTGGCCACATTTGGGTCTCTACTGGACTAAGGCAAAGTCTTCCAGGAAGGAGAGTACGGCCACATGACCAGGCTCAACTTTCTTTCATTCAGAGCTCAGATTTGGATGGATCAGACCAGACAAGGTGAACTAAACAAAGTTAACCATGCAAGTGATATTTGTGAGGAAAATGCTAGATATCTGGCCTGCTTTATTATGTGCATTCGGTCATAACTGCTTTTGAGTTGAGCAGCAAGATGGAAGGCAGCCTCACGCTGTTCCTGAAGCCCTCTGTCCACGCTAACCAGAACTATGCACAGCCTTAAAAGCTAAGATGCTGGCCAGCTATGTGACATGATCACCTCTGTGTAAATTTCTAAGCCTAGGATAAAGGCATTTTTGACACAACAGTTTTTACTATAACCCTGGCACTTTGGGAGGGAGAATTAATGTTTTAAGCTCTGGGAACTCAACTCGGGCTCTGCTTTACCTCTAGACAGTAAAATAAGCTTTGTTCAAAGACTCAGGAATTCTTGTTTGTCAGCTGTTTTAGACAAGGTACTTTATGTTTTGGCTTCATTAGCCTCTGAATGAGGGCATTTCTACGTGTGGTCTTAGATAAATGTTGTCATCTCCCTCTGTTTGGGGTATAGGAGTGCGTGCGTGCGTGTGTGTGTGTGTGTGTGTGTGTGTGTGTATCCTGCATCCTGCCTCTACTCCAGCTCCCCTGATCTGGGAATGTTTGTCTATACTGTTTTCAGCCTCTCTTTTCTTATCCAAATTTCTCTGTGCAGCAGCAGCAGAAGCTTAAGTTTGAATGGATCATTGTTTCCTGAAGGTAAACAGCTTCTGATAAAGTCAGGGGATGACCTATTTCTGAAGCAGACAACCAAGGAAGAGTTTATGGCTTTCTGCTCTTTAGACTTAACCAGTTTTTCTTCTTGGAACGTATTTTATGGAACCCGACTAATCACTCTGGTAATATGTTACCAAAGCTTTTTTTGGCTATAGATCAAAGTCTCTACTATTCTGTCTAGCATATGAACTCTGAGAACTCAGACAATGAGAAAACAGCAAGGGGTGGGAGAAAGTACAGGAAAATAATTTTTGATTCAGACTCTTGATATGAGTAGAAAGAGAATGGGGATAACTAATTGCTGGAAGAGTTGTAAGCAGCCAATGCATAGGAAATGCAAACCAAAGGCAGTGCTAGCATGCCCTCCCCCATCACTTTGTCAGGCGTGTAAATGGTTGGTTAAACCTGGTGTGTCTCTGGGTTTGAGGAAGTTGGCTTGCTTTTGCAGCTACCAGTTACAGCCCTTTGGATAAGTACTGCAGTGTAAAATATATAGTTTTTGTACTCAGTGGTTCTTAGTCTAGGACTATCCCAAGGAGATAACTACACAGACATAACATTACAATATGTGGTGTGTTTGCTAAAATGTATTCATGTGTGTGTGTGTGGGGGGGAAGAAAGCCAGAAACATCTATGTTTATCAATAAGAGATTGGCATAATAAATTACAGTTAAAACCTACAGTAAAATCCAACAAAACCCATAGTGTAGCCTTTCCGATATCAACATGCAAAAGCATTTAGTGATATTAAGCAGGATGTTAAACAGGATGGTCACATTCACATGAGGCTATATTAACAGAAATCTGAAGGCTGTTCACATATACCGTAACAGGAACTATTGGTACTATGTGTAACTCCTTTCCGATTTCTCCCCCCCACTTCTCTGTCCTTAGAGAAACTTATTTAAACTTTCTTAGTTTTATTAAAAACGAGGAGAATGATACCAACCTCTTAGAGGTTATTGTGTGACTCAAGCAATAAAACATGTGTCAAACACCTGGAATGGAGTGGAAAAAAAAAGTTCTCTGATTTCTTGTTCATTCAGAGTTTCCATTTTCCTCTCATTACATGAGTACAGACAGCTGTGTTCCTATGCTCAAGATTCAAAGGGAGAAAGTTAAGTGAATTTTCAATGACTTCCATTTATTTTAATGCAGGAAGAGCTCTACTTCCAAATATGTGGAACAGTATTTTCCTAAGACTGCAGCTGGTCAGAAAATGGCCATAGTGAGTCATTGTTTTCTGAAGCCAGGAGACAAGACTCAGTGACTGGTGCTGATGGACAGCCTAAAATAATATCTCATTCTTGTCATCCTTAGGCACTTTAGACCTAGTGATTTTGGATAGAACTACAGTTCCCCTCTTGGTTTGGAAGAACAAAGGCTTTTGTTATTGATGCTCTTAAACAACAGTGCTTTGTATGTCCTATGCTCAGGAGCATGCCAGCCAAAGATTTCCTGAAGGGTCATCCCGCTTAATGGGAGGAGTGGTTCCAAGTGGCAAGTAGACACCTTCGGCTCCAACCACCTGCAGAGTGCCTCCATCATCAGCAACGGCAAGACTTGCAGAAGCACAATAGCCAATCAGGGGTCAGACTCAGTTCTGTGATATTGTGCTAGAGTTGATATTAAGCTAGACTTAGACACCTAGAAACTCCCCTGGTGCTTACTTTGTTCTGCAAAACAAATAACCTTATTGTGCTTTCTGTGTCTGAGACTGAAAAACTGAAATAGTAATAGCTTGTATGTTTTTACTTTGAAAATTTGTGGTCTATGGGTATTTCAAGTATTCTTGCATTACCTTTTAGGAGCTGTTAGCAATATGGAATAAGAAGTAATTGAGGCTCCAGGGCTTTCATCAGCTGTTAAAGAATCATCAGAAGAACACAAATTAGACGTGTCAGTGTCCTGTATCCGTATTCTTTGTCTCAGTGGCATGAAAACCACTCCTGGCTTTCTCCTGTAATGTCACATCCATGCGTAATTCTTACTCGGCAATAGGTCAAATCGAAGGTGAGTAGGTGAAGCTGGAATTGATTCTAATTCTTTCCTTTTTGGCTGTGAGCCTAAATCTTTAATGACGGTGTTAATGATAACTAATAAGTATTGAGATGTGTAATGATCCAGGTTTTGTGCTGAGTGATTCACACATACGGTCTTGATGTTTATCAAGGAGCAGTCCACAGATGACTGATTTTACAAGTATGGTTGGGGACTGGACAGTGAAAATGCAGATTCTCAGGCTCTATTTTAGACTCATCTCATTGGTATTCTTTAGTAGGAACCAGAGATCTACTATTTGAGCCAATGCCTTTGAAAATCCTTGTACTCCTGAAGTTTAAGAGGCCCTGGGTAATTTTCTAGGGCACACACGATTCATGTATAATCTATTTTCCTTCCATTCTTCTGATTTCTGTGCTGATATCCCAATGAAATATAAAGAAATAAAAATAAAGTCCCATGAACTATCAGACATGGACCCATCCATCTCTTCTTCAGTTGCTGATGATTACAAATGTGTTTCTATAAATAAATTGCCTTTTAGCAGATACGCACAGCATCTGTTTCTATTATAGGAGAGTTAAATAAGTAAGAAATCCCTCCTTGCTTGATAGTGGTATACTCTGACTGTAGAGAGGTATATTCACAGTCCACAGAGACAGGACAGGGCTGTACAGAGCTCTGTGCCATAGCCCTGTGCATAGAAGTGAGTACTTGGCATTGGCCCTGGTCTAGGGCCATGAAGGACTGGTCTGACCCCGAGAGGAGAAGGCTTTTGATGATGTGGAATGCCTCCCAGGCTCAGACAGCCCAGCTTACCTTCTGCATGTCTTCTTGTCAAGGCTACCTCTATTAAAATGAAATACCATTTGGAAGTTGGCAGGAACATTTAATCACATTTTCACAGACTGGCTTAATCTGCTGCTCTGGGGATGTTACACAAAGAGATTCATTTGATGAGAGAAGCAGAGAAGCCTCTTTGTGGCCCCATTTGGTAGATCAGGTTGGGAACACAGGCAGATTATGTTTGGGGGAACAGACATGATCGGAAGAGGAGCTAAAGGCAAACAGAACCTGTGTCTCAACCTTGAGAGTCACTGTATTAGTTTTGCAGTCCCGACAGGAGTTATTTAGAGAGTAAAGAGAGGCTTATTTTCCCTCACGTTTTTTGGCATTCAAGTCCAAGATCAGACAGCTCCACTGGTTTGAGCTGTTGGTAGTTGTGGCACATCGTGGTGGGGGTGTGTGGTAGAGCAAACCACTTATATGATAAACTGTGGGGGTGTTGAGAGATAGGGATACCACAGTCCCCTTTAGTGATACTCCTTCAGAGACTCCAAGAATGTCCTCTGACTAAACCTAACTCTTAAGTGGCCACACCACTCCCCAATGTTCACCTCGGGGACCAAGTCTCTCTGCCTGGACATCTGGAGTTCACTCATCCAAACCATAGCAGTTATTTTCCAGTGTACCTGTTTATTAGAAACCTTTAGCCTCTCCCACCATCCTGCTGTTCAGTGGACATCCAGTGTAGACAGTCTGTCCTTTTGGTCACTGGACTGTAACCATACTGCAGGAAGTAATGTCTCTGTCACATGTGGTTTATGAGATGGAGAGACTTTGTGTCCTCTTGTTGCTGAACAGACACAGGGTTAGTGGGGACTAATTGCCTGCTTCTGAATCTTAGAGTCAGCCCTTGTCTTGCATTGCATTCTTCTGCCAGAAGCAGGATAATTAACATGAGTGAGACTTAGCATAGCTAAGTCTTTGCCAGGCCCCTCAAAGCTTTCATATATGACATTGTTTCTGGCATATAGTGTGGGCTTCAGAGTATTTATCAACTTGAGGAAGACCAGAGATGGTTTTCTAACTCTACCAAAGAATTTGTTGGCAGGTCTATTAAGCCTTAACATTTGACTTCATTCTAATTCTGACCTTGCTCCATATTAGCTTTTAAAGCATTTTTTTTCTAAACTGAAAATGTCCCTCAATTTTCCCAGTGTTTACCTTTTTAGTGGTAATTTACATAGGAAGTGGTACTGGCAGCTCATGAATCTACTCACCATGGAGTCTTCCATGGAGAAGAGGAAAGCAGGAAGGGACTCCTGTGGAAGGAGTTCATTTTCTGTTATCCTGCTGGTGGGTGTTGAGGGTATACAGGGAGGATCTACATCTGCAGAAGCTCATTTCTGTGTGGGTAGAGTTCTCTCAGGAACTAGAAGCAGGCAGATGAGGCTGGGCAGTATTTGTGTGGACATGGAGGGACATAAGGATAAAGACTCATCATGTGTAAATCAGTGAGTGAGTGACTGAGTGAATGAATGAATGGAGAAGTTCACACTCATCCCTGAGGGAGGCTGCTCCTTTGCTGAGTTGACGGATCCTTTTTTATTCGTCTCTCAGTGAGTATATTTAAACCTCAGTTAATAGTCTCCTCCTTTGAGAAATCCCTCATCAGTGGGAGGAAGTGGGATGATGAGCTTCAGCGTTCTCTCATGTTTAAGCTGGGAATTCAGAATGAGTTCAGACATGGTTCATGTGTTTTGGATAATCAGCACAGCTGTTCAGGGTAGCTAACCTTTTTTCTCCTCCTACTTCAAATATTTTTTTGGTTAAGATTCCATGAATGAAGATTAATGGCTCCATTATTATTTTTCTTTCATGCAAGAATTTTTAACGTGCCTGAACTTTGTACCAACTGTCTTATGAATCAAATCTACCTCAATTACCCAATCTATGTCTTATCCTGGGTAACTGTCCTTACATGATGCATTAAATATTGGGCAGTTTTCAAAGTGTCATGTGACAACTAGGCAGAAAACTTATTATCAGTGACCCACCATTTCACTGTCCTGTGATCTTTAGGCCTCAAGGCAAAAATCTGGCTTATAAATATTACCTAAAATACAGTATATACTAGATTTATATCCATACAACTGGATATTCAGTAATTCACTTTCATTCTGTGTATCACATACATTTGTTACACTGAACTCAATAATGGTAAAGACTCACTGTGTAATAGGCTCAGTCCTAGTCAGGTGTTTTCTCATTGACTCTTCACACTAGCCCTAAGAGGTATGAATAACACTTTGTAGGACACTATTTTACATATGAGGAAACTGAGGCAAAGTGCTTTTAGACATCTTGCCTGAAGTCTCACAGTGAAGGGTCAGAGTTCACATTTAACCCAGATAATCTGGCTCGGGGCTTTATGCCCTTACTCTCTACATGGTACTACTTGATACCTTGCTGGAAGCAAAGAAGTGATTTTAGCAATATATGTTAATAATGTACCCCAATATTTTCTCTTACTAAATTGTCAGTCTTGTATATCTCATTTCATAATGCTTTGAAGAAATGAAAAGCAAGACCATAGAAAAATTGATTCTTATTCCTTTTGTTCAGGTCTTTTGACCTAGAGGAAGAATTCTGATTATGTATAAGTATGAGAAGATGGCAGTGTTCACGAAGCTAAGTTGTAACATATTGTAAAATGTATTGGGAATCTCATCACATGCCTTAGTAGAATGATTCCATCTATTCATGTTCTTAGGAGAGATTGAATTAAAAATTATTTTGTTAAGCTTCAAGATATCTAAAATATATTTTATATTTTTTGTCACATATCATTACTGTAATTCTGTATGTTCATGTTCTTAGGAGAGACTGATTGAAAAACCAGCAATAGTCCTGGGGCTATAGATCAGTAGCAGAGTGATGGCCTAGCATGAAATTCTAGGTTTAATCACCTTCATTAAAACACACACAGACACAAACACAGACACACACACACACACACACACACACACACACGCACATGCACACACAAACAACAAGAAAAGCAAAACCCTCATCCAAAAATTCCATGTGTCAAGAGTAAATTTGATTTTAAATCTATGTGCCTAGGCAAGGTGTTTGTTATCTGAACCAAAAACACAAGGTAGACTCTCCGGTGACCACAGACTCATCTCTTTAGTACCTATATTTTAAAATAGTTACAACACTTGTTAAGGTGAGACCAGCCTTATTGGCATTTTTCCAAGTGTTATCTTTTTGGTTGTTGTTTATACTATAAGATGCTGGTTGTCAGCTGTTCCCTATCAGGTAGCATGTTCTGGGGTCTAGGATTTTAAGAATGAATTTAGCATTGTGAAAAGGATGAGAGTGTTTGTCCCTGTCACATGCAATGGGGTTAACGTCCTGCCAATCTTCATTGATCTGACAGGCTAACATGGTGGACCTGAATATATCAGTCATTCATGAGAGACTTTTTTGGCTATATAAACTACGACACCTGACAAATTAGCTCATAGGCCCATAAATCATTATTCTTGGCCTAGGTTTTGGGACATTTTTTTCAGTTAACTTTAGCTGCTCTGATACTTGAGATTTTCCGACAGCTTTTGGTTCACAAGAGGGTTTGCATTCCTGAACTACTTTTGCTGTTACTGGGCTTGTCTTAACTTTTGTCTGTGGAGTTGAGATCAGTGAAATAGGAACAAAACGGACTTAGATGTCTAAGTGACCCTTGGACACCACAAGCTTCTTAGTGCCTGATGTAAAGCTGACACATATTCACTGATGGTGATGACAAGGAATAGTCTCTCTAGCTAAAACCTGCTAATACAAGTCCTGATGGGGAACATTAAAAGAGAGTGATACTTGCTGTAGCTGACTTTGACATTTTATATTCATAATTTAGGAAAAAGAAGATTATAGCATTGATATGTGTATTTTGTTCTATTTTCTTCTTTGCTTTGCTTTCAATAGGACACAGGAAAAATGCAATAATGCAATAGAGCTCAGGTTGTATCTCTTTTTATTGGTTTCAGTGTTGAGCTCTCTCACCATGTCCTAAGACTGCTTACTACATATTGACATCCCCAAGAAAATGTGAGATTGGGTTTTCATGATCATTCTAGGATGAGAAAGCAGTGGTGATATTTTTGAAAGGGTTTATCATTAGGGTTTTTGGGATGGACATTATCTATTAAGAAATTAACCACTTGGAAATGAGTCAAAACTTCTAGTGTTTGTAAAGGCCAGGGAGCTGGGGGTTGGTTATATGCTGACTCAGAGAAGGTACAAAGGCCATAAAAGCTCTTCTCTTGGACTTGCTGTGTGGTTATTGGCCATGAACCAGGTGGTGAGACAATGTCCTTCAAAGTTAAAGGTGCTAAACTCTTCCAATAGCAAATTTCTGCATGAAAATAATCACAGAATGACTTACATGTCTCAGTTTACCACCAGGCATGTCCAACCTGTTGCCTGCAGGACCACATGCAGACCAGGGCACCTATGAATGTGACTTGACACAGAACGTACTTAACATTACTAATGTTAGTAGTAAGTACATTACTAATGTACTTAACATTATGAAGGTTACTTTTGAATTTTTTTTTTTTTTTTTTGGTAATTCAACTGCTAAGTTTTTGAGCATGAGTTTTGATAATGCTCTGTTGTAGTGTCAAAAGTCTGGAAACACCTGCTAGCGTATGTTGGCATTGTCTGTTGAAAATAGAGATTTGAAATGTGGTTTGGTCTTAAAAACTTTTTAAATTTAATTTTTTATTTTTATTTTATGTGTATGAGTGTTTTGCCTGCATGTGTGTAAACACATTCATGTTGTCCAGAGCCTGCGAAAGACAGAAGAGGGCATTGGGTCCCCTGGACCTGGAGTTACCGACAGTTGTTAGCGGCCATGTGGGTGCTGGAAATCAAACCCAGGTCTTCTGCAAGAACAGCCATTGCTCTTAACCACTGAGCCATCTCTCCAGCCCCTGAAACCGGTTTAATACGATTTTATTAAGGGTTGAAAAGCAGAGAGTTTGATGTTGAAGATTCAATAACAATGTTAAAAACTTCTTTTCCATTCTGGACTAATTTTTCTTTGGGCAAAGCAGACGCTGATTCTCGCACCCTTCATCAGAGATTTCCATTCTCATGTGGTCACCATAGGCAGCAGGACTGGTAAATAAATCAAAGTTTAATTAAATAAATTTTTTATTTAAACAGAGCAGAAATATTCTTTCCTGCTAGTGACAAATTGTACAAGTCAAAGAACACATCCTGGGAAGAAATTGCCCATGGATTACGTTTCTCTATTCTCTGTATACTTCTGCTTTTCTTCCTGGTGTCATATCTCAGCTGAAGTCAGTCGGTTATCTATGGCAAATAAAAAGTGCGTAAGTGCTTCTTCCTTAATGATCTTTATATTTTATCACTAAGCAAAGCACATTCTTCTCAACTTTTTTTTTTCTTCAGAGGTGATAACTCCAAAACACAAATTGAACATTTTATAACTTATCTTGCCTGCCACTCTGAAAACATAGCTATTGATTTAGTTGTTTGAAAGCTTTGTAGAAGGACTTTGGTATCGCTAATATCAAACTTGCTATAAAATTTGTTAAAGATACACAGTTTGCTGAGCAATTGGAAGACTTTGCCATTAGGCAAAGTATTTTGTGTATCCAAAGGGTGTGGTGTGTGTGTGGGGTCTGTGGATGTTGCTTTCTTCTTTCCTAGTTTAGTCAAAATCCGTTTAGTAATTTCAGTTTAAAATGTTTTCGTAGGTTCTTTAATAAATGGAAATCTACATGGATGGTACAGAAAATAGGAGGTGTAATTAACAGTTAAAATTAAATGGGAAATAAGGCAGATAGTGTAGAGGAAGGACAGTAAGACCTGGCGCCAGGAACATGCGACTCTCCTGATTCTGACTCTGAGATTCTGTTTCAACCCTCTCACCACGGATCTTTCCTGTGGCCTAACAGCCAGGGACAGGGGAGCAGAGTAGTAGTTTATCGTCCCATGTTTCTCAGCACAGTGACTTCCTCTTCCCTACAGAAACATGCAGTTGTGCCGCGTCTCAATCCTCCCTGTCAGCCGTGTTGACCTGTGATCCCGTGAGTAGATGAACCGGCTGCCCTGGAGCGGTAGCTCTAAAACTGTTCTGGAAAATTATCTATTTTCTTCTCAACGAACATTTTAGTTTCAAGTTTATTTCCAGGGACATAAGCCTCCCTGGACTCATAATTATAATACATGATCCGACAAAAGCATGGAATAGAGAAAGAAAAAACAAAATAGAAACCTATTCAGTTGCCCAAGCAACTTAGTGTGTATCATTTCCTGTCAGCATTACTCCTACTAAAAATAAAAAGGAAGCTGAAGTTACCTCAAGGTTCTGCTGCGGGCTTGTCCTTTGGTGTCTGGCGTGGCTCTGGTCCTTTAATGCCGGCTGGGTTGGGACTGCCACGCCAGAAGCTCCAGCTTCAGACTCGGTTCTGCCAGATCACCTGTCCTCCTTCCCTCAGACAATGAAGCCGTGATTTTTCTCTGGCCCTTTCCAGGCAAACTGATTCTAGATAAGTAGATTCTTGTGTAGAATATCTCATCTGCGGTGCTCCAGTGCAGTCCTTTCAGCTTTCCAGAGCCAGTTAGACTTGTTATGAGGCGCTAACTGATTGGCTGTTCTGGGCTCAGTTTCATAGATTATAGCCCGGCAGTTGGGAAGCTTGAGTCCTATAGTTGCTGTAGTCCAGAGGCCTGCCAGTTCCTGTCTTAATGCATATGTTGTAATTGAGTCCTAGCACGGCCTTGGATGTTTCTGTCCTAAATAGCTGACATTGCATCTTCAAGACGGTGTGAGTAATTCGGACTTTTTTTTTTTAAGCTCAGAAAATTAATTACGTGCCCTGGGAGGGAGTGATTGCAAGGAGAAAATACTGAACTAGCAGATGATTCATTTTCAAGGTGCTGTGCTGTACGTATCAGGTTCAAGGATGAATCTTAAAGCTTCTAGGACCTGAGAGGGTTATTCCAGCTTTGCCCCGGCGAATCACAGCCAAGCTGCGTTGGAAGGCGGCTGTTGGATGCATTTGTTAGCCCTGCTTGTTTTATGGGGGTCTATAAAGTGATAAAGGGCCAACATAAGCAGGTTGAAACAGAATGCAGTGATCTCAAAGCAGTGACTTAGAGAGCACGGGAGCCAGACAAGTCGCAGGATTTCCCACCCCCACTGCCCAAGACGGAGAGTGAGCAGCCAAGGAAAAGAACTCCTTTGGGGACATAGGTACACAGCAGTTATAATGAGCACAAGGAAAGGAAGCCCACAGGGATGGCTATAGTTCTTTTCTTGTCTGTAATCTGAAACTAATTTGAGACATACTCCATGAAACATCTTTATATGTACAAAAATGCTCTTTGCTGATTCTGTTTGTGTGGTAGACAGCTGAATAGGAAGCGAGGAGCTTGTTTTCAGACGCTGTGGGAGAAGCAGATTAAACACACACAGAACCCTAACACAAGAAAGTATGTGGATTGGAATTTGTGGCTGGAGCAGAGAATATTATCCAAGGAAACCCTCGTTAGCTTTGTGTAATTGCTGGTGGTAACTTGTCTTGTTAACAAGGTTTAGAGTAAAGCTGAGAAGTCTGAAACTAGACAGTAGAAAAAAAATATATCAGAGCTTCGTTATCTCCTGTAGCTCACACTACACGTTGCATTTACAGAGTAGAAACTGGGAAATGTAAACAGTTCATGTTTTACTTTGAAATCACTGTTGAGCACTCCTAGCCTAGACTATGCAAAATGCTAATAATTAGAGCTTTTGCTTATGGAATTAGTGCTTAGAAATATTTTTTCATCTTTCCAAATAATTTTTATAATTTCTTCTGAATACAGCTCGGTGCTAAGCCATTTTCTATATTTTTGGGTGGTTTTCCAGTTTGCTTTTCTTCCAGCTTTTCCTATTTATTTTTCTAGATTCAAATACATGTATTTGTGCTAAATATGTTTCAAGCATAAATGATCAGCTTTTAAAATCATTCCTTCTGTAGCAAATCTAAACTTCTAATAGATATAGTACTTACCAGTTCCTATAAAATAACATTTATAGACTCGAAGCATTTTATTTGGGTTGTACCTATTTAAATAGCTGACACGATTTAGCTTATAAGAGAGAAACATTCATCGTTTTTGCAAAGTTTTAATTTTATATCACACTGGGAGTATAAAAGTTTATTGTTCATTTTTTGATTTTGTTTAGTTTTTGCTTTCTGAGATATGGGGTTTCTGAGAAAGGGGTTTTGGATCATACCAGGGGATGAAGTTCATAAAAAGAAGGTCCTTTTCTGTGGCTATCAGATGTACATAAAATAGCTTTTTAAAAATGCAAATCTAATATAGATTTTTGGAAATGTCCTTACTTTAAGTAGAAATAAAGATAATGACAACATAACAAGTTCATTTATTAGTAAATACCATAGGTGCTAGTAAAGATGATTGATTGACTTTTAGGATTTCCTAATGAAGAAGATAGAATGCCTATGGCACCAACACACTCCTTTCCCAGAGGTTTGGCACCATTCAAGAGTAGGAAGTAGTGGGATGAACTATATCAGAAAGGGCCTTTGATGTCCCACTCAGCTCCCTGTCTCATCTTGGGGTCACTGTAGTTCTTTTAAGGTAATTTTTCCACTCTGACTTTTTCTGCCTTTATACTTCCTTTCTCAGGCTTTTGCTGAGATAAATCAAATGACTGATGTACTATTATCGAACGTTAATTCATTGTATATACAACTCAGTGTTCAAAACCAGGGATCAGATCGATTCTTGTGGGTTAACTTGAGGCATGTGCTTCTTGTGTTGGCACTTCCTCTGGACCCTCCATGTCTTCAGTTTTGCTGGAGAAATTGGGGTCCCAGCTCTTACTTGTGGAAGGGAAGGGGATTAGGAAAAGGAATTCATGGTCTCCAGGTGCCCAGCGAACAGTGGGCTGCGGGTTAAAGACAGTATCTCTTAAACAGCGGTGTTTGATCTTTCTTTTCTGCTCGTCTCTGTTTTCTAAAATCATTTTTGCCTGACTTGGAGCTTCTTTTGAAGTTAAGCTTTTGGAAAACTATGTGTAGCTGCCATAGACAGATGGATTTGACAAAAGATGTAGTTAAGGAGGAATGTATTACATAATGAGCTCGCTAAGTGTTTGTGAATATACAGTGGCATTTGGAAACTATTAACACAACCTATGAGTGCAATGACATCAATCTAAATTGAAAAAAAAGTATTATTTCTTGATTGAATTACAGTTACATTTTCCAGTGTTATTTAAATTTTTGTTTGTGGAAAAATCTTGCTCTTCCCTATGATATTTTCCCTGTTATACAAAGGAGGAATTATTTCTAGTTCATTTATTTTAAGAGTTGCTTGTTCAACCTTGAGCATATTTTAAAGAACAGAACACATGCAGAAAACACCCTGATTTACAAAGTAATCACGTGCTACCAAGGAGGTGAATCCTTTAGATCTACATCATTGTCTTCTTTTTGGGGGCAAGACTGTACCCACTGGTGTAGGAGGATGTCTTTTAAATTCTAGACAGCACCTTTTAATTATACAATGTCAGCAGGTGACGTGATTTTCTGCTATATTGACTTCCAGCCAAAATTGCTGTGTCTCTGATTTCAAGAAGTGGAACCTTTCAGAGAATTAGTCTTGGTGTCAGGAAGATCATGCTCAGTCTCTGCTTGTAAGATGGAAATATGATAAGTGTTCTAGAATTTGAATGGATTTTTGAATTTCTGCATGACAATGAGAAAGTGCTTGTGAGAGAATGTTGTCACATGTAATTTGGAATACACAGTACAACTACACGTGATTATTGTTGCCACAGTTCCTTGCACCAGGGCCAATATCTTTTCCTCCTGAAAGCATGCTCCCAGTAATGAGCAATACTATCAGAGTAAAACAAGTCCTTATTGGGTGTTGGAAGTTATGAAGGCTTTGGAGCTTATCTGTCCATTGCTTGAATGTTGAAAATACAAGTGACTTTCCTGTGATAAGTAAATGTGGACATGCATGTGCAAACATATTTAGTTAACTTCTGGGTGCCATTTAAATGTCACTCATTGAAAGTATTATTGGTCTCTTGATAAAAGGTGTTTATAATTTATCAACTTTTAAAATTGAAAATATCAGCAACTTTTTTTAACTTTCAAAGTTATATCAATTTTCTTTGAGCGGGATGGATTTCTTCGGTGGCTGAGATTATGCCATGATTTCCTTTTCACTTAAGTGAAAGCCTATGCCAATAGTTCAGTGAGTATTCTTAGAACCACTGATGACGTAGTTTTTCAGGATATCATTTCCTCTCAGGAAAAAATGAGTTTGCAAGCCTAGAATGACAGATGTTCTTGGATTTTTTTTCTACTCTTTTAAAATTTAAACTAATTTATTGACAACTTCATGCACGTATAATGTAATGTATTTTCTGCTTTAAATTTCTTTAATGTATTTAATTATTAAAGAAAGCACTCCAACTGAAAAATAGGCAAAGGGAATGAAAAACTAGTTCACAAAAGAATAAATTTAAATAATCAATTAGTAAGAATAAGTAATACTTCAAGAAGAACTATATTTGGGCCCCAATGGTTATAACACCATCTTACATACTTTCTCGATATAGTGCATCATTTGCTATCTGTAATTAGCAAATCATTTGTCTGCCGTTATTATTTTAAATTTTGTTGCTATTCTATATTATACATTTCTATTGTGTTCCCACATTTTAATAGAATTTTTGTGATTTTCATATAACTTGATATTTAGATCCCCTTCCCCATCAGCACTTCCCTTATTGTCCCACCAATTTTATGTATGCATACATATACATATACATATACATCATATACTAAGGGCTATAGAGTCTAATTTGTGTCCTTCAGTGTCAGTCCACCCACTGGAGTCTGGTTAACCTATCAGGAGTCCCATTCTTGAAAGAGACTATCTCTGCCTCTCCCAGCAGCCATCTGTTGCCACAATTTCTGTAGGTGGGGTTGGAGCTTCTTACCCACTACCTCATGTCTATGCTGAGATTTTTTTTTTTTCTAGTTTGACATTTCATGGACTTTTTGCATGTTGTTACTATAACTGTGTGTTCATATGAACTGTCTGGAAAACTCTTGTTTCCTTGTGGTCGTCCACCACCTCAGGCTCTTACAATCTTTCCAGCTCTTCTTCTGCAATAATCCCTGAGCCTTTGGAAACAGAAGTTTGATATAGCTGTCCTACTCAAGGATACGCAGTCTGCAGCCTCTTGCTCTCTGCATGTTGGCCAGTTGTGGGTTTCTGTGGTAATCACCATTTGTTGAATAAGGAAACTTCTCTGGTGAGAGTTGTGAGATGCATTAATCCTATTGAAATTGGAGTATATGCAGATCTAGGATGGGACAGAGGTCCCTTGATACAAGGAAGTCTGAGAACTAAGATGGTGGAACACTAGGGAATCTCAGGCACTGAGCTCCAAGCCGCAAGTCTGGGACTGGGAACTCTCCTTTTTAAAAAATGTTTGTATTGATTTGAAGATTTCGTATAGTGCATTTTGATCATATTCAGACCCCGTACCCCGTTTCCACTCTTACTTTACTATCCCTGTCCCAGGTCATGTCATGTCATCTACTATCATCATCATTATTACTATTACTATTTTACTATTATTATCATTAGGGCCTATCTAATTGAATCTGTGTTTTCCAAGTGCTCTTAGCTGTAGGTCTGTCTCTTGAAGAGTCTGATCAACCTACTAGTTGTCACACCAGTAAGGAAAACTGACTTTCCCTCTCCCAGCATATATTGATTCCTAATAGATCTTCAGCTATGGCTGGAACTTCTTGTCTACCTTCCCATCCACGCTGAACCCCTGCTGCACAGGTCTTTTTCATGATGTCATAAGCACTGTGGAATCATATGTGCAACTGCACTGTGGTGTTTAGACAACACAGTTTCCTTGCATTCATCTGCCACATCTGGCCCATACAATCTTTACTCCCCATCTCCTGTAATGATCCTTGAGTCTTGGGAGGAGTGGGTGTGATATACGTGTCTCATTGAGGGCTGAGTACATTGTAGTCATTTGTTCTCTGCATGTTGATCAGCTGTGGGTCTCTGTGTTATTCACTCTCTGCTGTAAGAAGAACCTTCTCTGGTAAGAGTTCAGAGATGCATTAATCTGTGGATATAATAGTAAGTCATTATGAGTCAGTTCAATATTATTTCTATGTAGCAGAATGATAGTAGTAGGTTCTCCCCTACAGCTAGGGACCTGGCTAGCTACAGGATTTTGGCCCTCATAACAGTGGGTTTTTAAATTCCTATTTTGAATCTTTAGTAACTTTCTCTAGTAAAATGATCACAGAGGTTTTAAGACAATGCTTATTCCTGAGTCTTTTAAATTGAGGGATAAAATCAGTAGTCAAATTATTTTCTGAATGATTTAGAAAGTTTAGTCAGCAGTTTTGAATCCTCAGTTTCTAGCTGATTCTATTTTGGAAGATCATCATTCTTTTTGGAATATTGGCCACAGCTGTGTCCGATATTTCAGTGGTGTGAGGGGATTTTCTAGAAACAAAGGAATCTTATTTATAGCAGTTTGAAAAATGGAACTGGGACCATTGTTCTGACTTTCTCATGTCTTTGGTGTTTAGATGAGAACTCTTCAGTAATTAAAAAAAATTGGTAAAAAAGGATTTTAACTTTTTGGTGACATTTAATTTAGCAAAAATCAGTAGTTAGGTTCTAGAAACATAAGAATGAATAAGACATGATTTTTTTCAAAGAGTTTATAACCTAGTAGACAAGTATTTTATCTTTGTAGCACTTTCAGGTAACTCTGGAAGCAATGTTTTCTTTGGGGTTTTTGTTCCTTTCTCAAAGCATAAATTTAGTATGGTGATATTGAAGGAATGACTGCCTTAAGGCTGTGTAGAAATATGTTATCTTGTAGAATTTTTTTTTAAAGAACTAGAACCTTATTTGGTCCAGTTACTCTATTGTTTTTCTCGGAGAGAAAAATGGTGGCCCAAAGATGTTACAATGTTTGCTTAATGTTCACACATAGCAGAACTGGGAAAGAAATCTGTAGTATAATGTTTTCTCCTTATCCATTTCAATTTCTATGATTTTAGTTACTGATGACTTAACACTGTCAAAAAAATGTTAAATGAAAATTTCGGAAATAAGCAGTTGACAGATTTTCATTTGCACCCAGACTGAAGAGCATGAAGTATCATGTTCTCATTCTCTGTCCCACTCCAGGATGTGGATTCCCCCCAGTTCAGTGAATCCATGCTATATGTACACACTTCCTACAAGCCAGGCTAAAGCCTGGCTAGTCTAACAGATCTTCTATAGAGATACTGTGGTGATTCTGTTGAGTAATATTTATTTTACCTAAGCACGGTCTCTAAGCAGAATAGTGATACTGGCTATTTGGATTTGTCAAAGAGAAGCTATGTGAAAATGTAAAAGTTCTTGACTTAGTAAAAGAAGCAAATAGCATGCCAAGCTTGCTAAGATCCATACAATGAACACATCTTCTATCTGAACTTGTGAAGAGAGGAAACTAAATAATGCTAGATTTGCTGCCATGTCTCAAATGACAAAAGTTGTGGTCATTATGCATGGCATATGCTTGGTAAGACAAAAAGGGCATCTCTGAATATATGTGTAGGGAAAACCCCATTGTATGTATAAAGCTTAGCCTCATTCATATTTTGTTTTAGGTATTTGCTGAAGTGTCTAGGAATGAATGTCCTATGGATGAGAGGTTGGGGACTCTTGTATCTGAGACTAAAATCCTAATCTCTCCCCTCATTTTAGGATCTTCATACTATAAAACAGATCTACGACTTAACATTGCATCTACATATTTTACAGCTTGGATAATTGTCTATGAACATGACATTTAATAGAAGATATATGAATAAGATGTAAAACACACAAAATGGTCCAAAAGGCCTGACATAAGATTTTAGGGAAGAAAGGTTTTATTTGGCTTACAGGTTATAGTTCAACATCAAGGGAAGCCAAGGTAGAAACTCAAGGCAGGAACCTGGTGGCAGGAACTGAAGCAGAGATCACAGAGTAAAACCAGTCACTGGTGTCCTTCCTTGGCTTGCTTAGTTCCCTTTTCTATGGCCTAGGCCCACCTGTCTGGGATAGCACTGCCCACAGTGAGACAGGCTCTCCTACATCAGTTAGTACTCAAGAAAATGCTTCACAGACGTTGACCACAGGCCAATCTGATAGAGAAAATTCCTCAGTTGAGATTCTGTCTTTCTGGATATCTCTAGCTTGTGTCAAGTTGAGGAAAACTAACCAGCACAATTAGCTACTATAGCATACACATTTTGCAGTTTCAGTGACTTAATATAGAAATTTCCCAATCAACAAAAGCTTCAAATGGGTATTCCTTTTTCCTGTTGTTTTTAATTAATATGATTTCTTACTTGTGTGTGTTGCACTGTGATCATATTACCCTCCCCAACAGCTATCTGTTGTGCCTCTCTCACTTCTGCTGATTCCCTTTTTCTCTCAACTCTTTCCTCTCTCCCTTTTATGTGTCTTTTTTGTATGTGTAAGTCTTGAGCAGGCTGTCACAGGTACTATATGGTCATGACTGCAATGACAATGTGTATCCAGAAGATACCATCTTATAGTTTGTCCTCTCTATCCTCTGGCTCTTTCTACCTCCTCTTCTCTGATCTTCCCTGGACCTTGGAGTAGGGTAATACAGATGTCTGTTTTAGGACTGAGAACTCAGCAGTCACTTATCCTCATCACTTTGATGAGTTTTGAGTTAGGGGTTTCTGATTTGACTGTGGTCTACTGCTAAAAGGGGCTTCTCTGACTAAGGCTGAGAGTTGTATCAGTTGATGGAAATATGCATATATACTTAGAAGGTAGCTTACAAATCCAAGTAGTAAAACACTGGCAGTAGTGTGTTTTGGCCCCTATGGGGCCCATAATCTTCCAAGTAGGTTTACAGTATCAGGAAAGTATTCCTTCCCATGGGTGTAGGTTTTATATTAAGTCTGGAAGTAGCTGGTTGCCCCTGGAACAGTCATTGCTGTTATTACATCTGTGGGCCCATCTTGACTGGCAGGTTGGTATTGGAATACACAGGGTCCAAAAGTTGATTACACTATTAATGACTTTTCTTCCCCCAAAGATTGCATAGTATCTTCTGGCACTATGAATACTAGACACCAGGGATGAAGCTTCCAGTTCAGTTCCAGCTTGATTTCTTTGTATCTAGTATCCAAAGTGTGTGTTGTCTTCTGCAGTAGTGTCTTATTGTCTAGTGATGATGGGTAACCAAGAGCAGTGGTAATAACTGTATTATTTTGGGAGCATCTGGGGGTCTCTCTGGTCAACAACTCATAGGGAGTTTTCTCACACCTAACAAAACCTATGGCTTCTGGGAGCTGCACAATCTACTCATACAGGGTAGCCCCACTCAGGCCCTTCATCCCCCTTCTAAACATAATTATTATTTGGTCTGGAAAAGGAGCAACCACCTGAACTTGGTCATATGCCTCACCCAGTGGAAGGGAGGCTAGGACAGGACTGTTGTCTCATTTGTGGCAGGAAGAAAAAAGCAAGTTGCTTTGGTAGTTGCTTTAATTTGGAATGCATACATCAAAGTACCAAGATGCCAGAACTGCTGGGTGACTTATACACACAGGAAATTGTTTTTTACTTTCCTGGATGCTGCAACTCTGAATTGGAATGCCAGCATGGTTGGGTTCCGGCAAACCACCTTCTGTATTACAAAGGGTTGACTTACTGTATTTTCATACTATGGAAAGACAGTGACTTAGCTCTCTGGCCTCTTCTAAGGCAGTGATCTTGTTTGTGAGATCCTCTGATGTAATTGCCTCTCAAAGATTCCTCCTCCATACACTGTCACATCAGGCATTAGACTGCAACATATGAATTCTGGGGAGAAATAAATATACAGCCTATAACAGTGATGAACTAACACATTTCTGCCATACTTTTGTTTTACTTCATTTTCACCCCCATTGTTTAATGTGTCTCTGTACAATCTGTACAATCTAATTCTTTCCACTAATACACTAAACAAGAAATATAGTATTTGCTGTTGAGAAACACATCAAGAAATTTATTCAATTTTTAAATTTTTATCCACATGTTAAGTTTTTTTCTCAAGACTATTGAAATAGAACAGTATGATTGCAAAGATTGTTATGATTTAACGTTTATGTCGTCTTGTGAAGAGTGGTTCTGGGATGCTTTCTTTCTCCTCACCTTTCTAATCCTTTTCTGTGTCAGGTTATTTAAACGTCTTGCTTTATGGTCTTAAGAAATAGTTTGGAAAAAATGAAAATTGTCAATAATGTTAAAACGGTTGATCAAAACTGAGCTATTCTATATACAGTTCTCTGAATATTTTATAAACTTGGTATGGGTTCTTCTTGGAGAAATGCTATAGTTTTGCTGGGGAGTAACTGCACATCTTTTTGGAATCTTCGTTTTCTTTCATGGAGTTGAGCCAGGGCTGGAACTAACATACACTTAGCTCATAGCCTATTTTCTAAAAGCTAAAGTTTTTCTCAACTCTGAACTTCCAAGGATTAGCAAATATGTTCATGTCACAAATATAAAAGAGCATTGATGCTCGCTCAAGGAATAAAAATATTTTTCAAATTATTGCTATTAAAAAATCCCTCCATAAACTTTTAATTTTCTTTTAATAAACATAATAAACTGAATTTGATCTCTCCTTTGGCTAAATTAGGTTTAGATATTTTGTTGAGTGTTAGACCAATCATAACCTCAGCTATTTTAATAGCAAAATTACTTTTCTTCCTTATAAACCAAACTTACCATCAAGCTATTTAAGAAATAAAGACAACAAATTAAAATCTGTTTTAAGATTCATATCCTGACCTAGAAAACAGAACTAATTTATCCTAACATCCTCACATTTATCTGATTGAACTATGAGTGCCTAAAAAGAATTTTCCCATAACTCCATAAACTTGTTTATTTTCCTGGCTCATTCCAAAAACATTTTAAAATGCACCATGGCAAAAGAGTAAAATTACAATATAACAGCTAAACAATCTTTATTTTGTTAGAGCTAAACAAAATAAATAGACATTTAGACTCTTTACTCCCAAGGCACTAAAAAAGCTATAACATGTCTCAGTCTCAAACACTAACATATCTCAATCTTTAAATTCTGAAGACAAGAGTATATTTAGTATATACTATATATCTATATCTATATCCTTTTTTTTTTTTTTTTTGGACCAGGCTGGCCTTGAACTTGTAGAGATCTGCCTGCCTTTACCTCCTGAGCAGTGGGATTAAAATAATTTTAAGATATGTATCACCATGCCCACAATGTTTTTTTTTTTTTGTATATACCTTTAAAAATGTTTTTATTGGTTCTAGGATGTCATGCAGTGTCTCTTGAGCATTTCACACCCACCTTTCTACCCCAACCTTACAATTCCTCTCCCCAACTTCATCTCCTCTCTTACCATTTGCCTTTTTTTATTATTATTTTTATTCTATGTGTGTGAATGCCTGCACACATGTAAGTGCACCTGGGTTGGGCAGTGCCTGCAGAGGTCAGAAATCCCATGGAACTGGAGTTACAGACAACTGTTAGCCACCATGTGGGTGCTGGGAAATGAACCCTGGTCTTCTGCAAGAACAGCCAGTGCTCTAATCTGCCGAGCCATCTCTCCATCTCTTTTTAAGGGTTATTGGGTCTAATCTGTGCTTCCTAAATGCTTTTGTATGTAGCCCCATCGCGTGGAGTCTGGTTAGCTTACCAGGCATCAAAGCAGTAAGGAAACTGAATCCCCCTTTCCTAGCATTTACCAGTGTCAACAGATCCTCGGCTAGGGCTGGAGCTTCTTGTGGATCTCCCCCATTCAGTACTGGTCCCCTGTTTGGCTTAGCTTTGTGCAGGTCTTGTGCATGTTGTCACAAGTGCTATGGGTTCATATGTGCAACTACCCTGAGGTGTCCAGCACAGTTTGCTTGTATTCATTGACCACCTCCAACTCTTGTAATATTTCTGCTCCCTCTTCCATAATGCTCTCTATGCTTTGGGAAGAGAGGGTATGACATAGGTACCCCATTAAGGTTGAGTACTCTGCAGTCTCTTGTTCTCTGCATGTTGACCAGTTGTGGGTCTCTGTGTTAATTACCACATGCTGCAAGAAAACCTTCTTTGATGAGCACTGAGAGATACAGTAATCTATGAGTATAACAAAAATCATTATGAACCAGTTTAATACTGATATAGTAGCATTAGGTTTTTCATTTGGTAGCCTATGGGTCATTTATTTTCTTGTTTCTTTGTTTTTTTGAGTTCTTTGTATATTTTGGATAATAATCTTCTGTCAGATGTGTAGCTGGTGAAGATTTTCTCCCACTCAGTGGGTTTCCTTTTCACTTCCTTGGTTGTTTCTTGTATTGTACCGAAGAGTTTTAGTTTAATGAGGTCCCGCTTGTCTGTTGTTGACCTTTATTCCTGAGCAACTGATGTCCGATTTAGAAAGTCCTTTACTATACCTGTCTTGGTTGTTGTGGAGAATAAGTAACTTATTTATAAAACCCTTGGAATGATGTATGTCTCATATTTAGTGGTTTATACACGTTTGTTCTCCTGTTTTTATTATCTTGGGAAATGGTTTATTCATGCAGTGTGTTGATTGGAAGTTGGCTATCCAGGTACAAAACTAGAAGTATTCTGTTTTTGTTTTTTCTGGTTTTGGTCTTTCCAGATAGATTGTACATTTCTCTATGTTGCTTCTGTTTCAAGGAAATTGAACAAAACCATTTCTTTGGTGATTCAGTCAAGATTTAGAAGCATCCTTATGTGTCAAAAATAGATCTTTGCTATTGGTTTCCAGTAGGTAATATTGAGGTGCTTAGGGGATATCAAGGAGTTTAGGCAAGTCATTTTCCCCTACACCCACTGGCCTACACTGCAGTGCTGTTTCATCCCTCTGTGTTCTAGATGATTTTGGTCTTTACTACTGTGACTTACACTAACAGCTCTTATTTAAAAATCCTGTTTCTGTGTTCACATCGGTAGAAGCAAGAAAATAGCCTTGTTCCCTTTTCTTTCTTCCCTTTTCTTCGTGTGTATGTGTGCGTGCACATCTGTGTCTATGAAGGTGGGTACCTGGTGCCATGGCATGTGTGTGGAGCAGAGGACAACTTTCTGTCTTGCTTGGAACAAGATCCCATTATCCTGTTGTTTTTTCTCTGTATAAGCTGTGCTGGCCTGTGACCTGTAAACTCTCCAGTCTCTGTGTTCCTGGTCCCTGTAGGGGCACTGGGATTACAGACACTTGTGCCACACAGTCAGCTTTTACATGGGTTCTGGGAATTCAAACACAGGTTCTCACTGAGCAATTTCTCCAGATCCTTCCCAAATAGCCTCTTATAAAATGAGAGAACAGGTATCACTTTAAGGTAGTCATTCTTCCCAGAGAGTAAATAAGAACATAAATGTACTTTTTCCATCTGTGTGAAGGTAATATTTTAGGGTAGGAGTTGGTAAAGTTCTGTGGACCAAATTGTATTTTTTGTAAATAAAACTTTATTGGAACACACTACCCTTATTTGTACAATTTGTCTACAGCTGTTTTCACACTGAGAAAGGCCCACTGAGTAATTGTTACAGAGGCCACCTGGCCTGAAAAGACTAAAGTATTTATTACTTTATCCTTTACAGAAAATGTTTGCCCAGGTTTGCTCTGAAGCTTTAAAACTGGACAGAGTCTGAAATAAATGAAGGCTGATATATTCAGTAACTTTAGCTATCCTGCCTATTCAGTTATTTGTAATAAATATTGTATCCTTTCACTATATTTTGGATGAAACAAGAATTTGTTTTGGTAGCCTTCATTGGATGAGGAGCAAACAAGTTACAGCAGAAGATTTAGAAGAACTCCAAGAGGAGGTGGGAATGGGCGTGGCAGCAACATTGTGTAGGAATCCTCACTGGGATTTGTTACTCTGCTGCTATCAGTACGTAACATGATGTCAAATTATGTAGCGTTCTGTTGTGTTCTGCAGAATGTTGCTCTAAAAATGTTCACAGTTGGTAGCATGTTATTTTACGTAATTATTCAAAGGAAATGTAATGCTTCTGTTGACTGTTTCATTACATATTTATCTGTATGTTTTCATTACATATTTATCTTTTCCTTCTCATGTATATGTCTGTTCTTTAGCTTTTCCATGAAATCTCCCTCCCACCCCACCAACATTATATTATGCATGGATATAGTGTACAGAACACTTGGGTTTGACTTTAGACTCAATCACTTTGCAAAAGGAAAACCTTGGGGGAACTGTATTGACATCTCTAGCCTCAGTTTCCTTGCCTGTAAAAGGGAGATAAGAATCCTGGCTCTGCTTACCATACGGGGCGAAACGAATGGCACTGTACATGAGAAGACTCTACAGGTGCCTACTCTTTCCTGGGTCTTTAATGGTGTTCTCAGCATGGTACTCTGTCTTCTCATATAGAGCTATGTGTGTATATGGAATAGAACATTAACCAATTCTGCATGAACTAAAATTGTCGACTGTGCTGGGTGGCTCTGTAAGCGTGAAGGAGATGGGTGAGAAAGCCTCTTTAAACAGCATATGTATTCCTGGGAGTGTCTGCTCTGTTATTCACTTCTTTAATGTGGAAGTTTATGCATTAGTTAAGAGCTCCTGGGAGACATGCAAAGCAAAAGAAAGTCTGGTAACCTTGGAAGGGAAAAAGGTAGTGCCTTAACTAGGGCAAAAGACTAAATAGAAGCAAATGCCTGCTGGTCTATTTCAGAAGCAGTTCCTTTAAATCAATCTGGTCTATAGGCAGGGAAGTTGCTAACTTCTTTAAAATAAAAGAAGGAATGCTTCCTTTTAGCAAAAATAGACTCCAGTGTGGTAGAAATGAAAAGTCTCCCGTGATGAAGCTAGAGCAGAGTTTCTGAAGGATGAGGAAAACATATGCGGTTTCATTTGTTTTTCCTGAAGCTGGTGAAGAAAACCAACAGTCTGTTCAGTTAAGTCGTTTGCATGTATAAAAGATCACAACTTTGAATTGTAATTACATTGAATATATTTCCCCATATTCATATTGCTTCCAAATAATTTTTAAAAAGTCTTAATGAGAACTTTTAGTCTTTTTTTTGTTTGTTTAGGTACCTTGTCATCTTAATTTTTTTGGCTTTTATGAAACAACTGGCCTGGAACTATGTAGACCCAGCTGGCCTCGATCTACCTCCCTCTCCCTCCTGAGTGTTGGGATTAATGGTGTCATCTTGGTTTTTTAAACGTTCAGAGAAGACATTTTACTGATGACCTCTTCTTTTGATCTCTCGTATTTGGAAGGTAATGATCTAAGTTGTATCATTCAACTGTCGCTATGTAACAGTCTTCTCCAAAGCTTAGCATCTTAGACCTGCAACCACTTATTGTTTTCAAAGCGTCTCCTTGGGTGTTCAGTTTATCGAAATCTAGTTGTGATTATTAACTGGCATTCTAGGATAGCCTTAACTGGGAAATTCATCACTCCACGTGCTTCTCACATTCCTCCAGCAGGCTGGTCTAGACATGTTTTCATTCAAGAATCTTGACGGTGCAGGTCCAAACATGTAAAAAGCTAGGTGGCAACACATACTTTTTGCGTCTAGGCGTCACATTTGCTAACACCCCATTGGTGAGGCACGGTAGTGCTCAGCGTCCTAGTAGAGGAACACAAAGTTAAGAGTTCAAGTGCTATACAAGGTATCTGTGACTGGAGGCCATTGATAACATAGTCATTTCAGATACATTAATTTTATTCCTTTCCCCTAAATATGTAGCCTCTCTTTTTGTAGTCATCATGTTTTGTGGCACTTCTATAGACTAAGTAAAAAAAAAAAATTAAACATTACTTTGTGACTTCTCAGTACTTGTTCTTACAGCTTACTGAGAGAATAAATTGTCATCAAATAGAAATCTTGATGTATTTGTGCATCCTCAACTCCACTTAGAAATAAATTAAATGGTATAAATTCTTGAATGCCAAAGTTGGTATATACCCAAGTGCCTCTCATCAGTTTCAGTATTTGGCGGTCAATATTTGAGTAGCATTTGGTGGTTTTTAGTCTTGGTTTCAAATATTCTTGTTGTTTTGCTTTCTTCTGTTTAAAATTACAAGTTTGCATTTGTTACTGCCCACTCTATGTGTCCTGGAGAACCTCATATGAGCGTGTCAAAGAATACTCAGAGTCTGCCTTTGTCCAGTCACTAACGCCTTCATACAAGAGATTATTGAGTATTTCATACTATTTCAGACATTAGTAAGACAGTTGTATAAAAACAGACAAAATGTTAGTCTTCTAGGAGCTTATAATTTGCTTGGCCTCACAGATATTAAACAAGCACATGAATATGTAAATTAATGTTTGACAGTGGAAGCTGTTATGGAGAAAATGAAGCAGTGTATGGATGGAGTGATGGTAGATGTGCTTTTTGATTGGGTGTTCAGAGAAGGCCTCAGAAGTGAGTGAGTGAGCTGGAACCATCTGGACAAAGTGTGCTGACAGCAGAGGGATTATCAGATGCCAAGGCTGCTGGTACTTGCAAAGGAAAGGAAGGTAGGAAACTCATTGGGGGAGAAAACCAGGGACCAAACTGTGCAGGGCCTTTGAGAAAGTACAGTCTTCTCATTTAGTCTAAGTTCAGTGGTGATCTGCTGGTCCTTTGGTGGGCAGGAGAGATATGATCTGGAGTTTGTCTAGACTGTAGGGAGGTGGGGAGGCTGTCTGTGGTGGTTATGTTAGAGAGAGATGCTGAGGGACTGTTGGGAGAGGAGGGCAGATTCTCCAAAACACGTTTCCTCTAAATAAACCAGATTGGGATATCGTGATCAGCTCTGCACAGTAGAGCAGATGGACAGTGTTTCCCA
Source organism: Eospalax fontanierii (assembly GCA_035773235.1). Lineage (NCBI taxonomy): Eukaryota > Metazoa > Chordata > Mammalia > Rodentia > Spalacidae > Eospalax > Eospalax fontanierii. Next base: position 71,293,321 of record CM069527.1, read on the forward strand.
AAGCAGACCCAGCATACTTCTGGTGACATGTGAGTTAATTTTAGATGCTCTGTCACATGGGTGGATTACTAAATTTTAATGGCTACTTAAGAATTTATTGCTCATTAAGAAACATAAAACTTGCATGAAGTCCCATGGCCTCAGTTTTTATTTGGAGTAAGAATAAAGTATACAGGGCAGAGTTGGATGCCGAAACAGTAAAGATTTGGAGGACTGTTTCTGAATGACAAGAATGGGCATGCTGATGAGGCCACTCATAGGGTTTTCTTCTGAGGGGTAGTGATAATAACTCAGGTGTCTAATAGCATGTGCTAATCATTATATATTACAGTTTACCAGTTGCTCACTGACTATCAGAATCTATGTTAGGTTCTTTACAGGTGACTTTTACTCAGTCTTACCGTAGCCCTATAGAATGTGTGTGGCAAAGTCTTGGTAGTTTCATTTAAAGAGATTAGGGAAGTGAAATTCATAGAGAATAATGCCTTGTTCTACGAAGTGTTCTCTGATTCTCCAGATATGGCAAGATTATGAAAGCAATGTGCAGTTCTGATAAATTTTCTTCAAATAAGAACTTAGTCTGTTTTGTGTCCTTAGAACCTTGAATAATTACTCAGAACCTTGAGTCATTTCTGGTGTTTAAGAGACAATGATACTTGCTGAAGGAATGACAGAAGAAATCTGGGAGTGGTTGATTTTTGTTTTTCTCACAGTAGGATGAGATTTAGGAAGTAGTCACCTGGAATTTTAATGGAAAAGCCATGTTTGGGGACTTCAGAGTGATTTACTGTGTTCTCTAAACACATGTTTTCCATGTCTAGACATAGGCTTTATGCTTTCCTCATTATCTCTTAAGAGTCTAAGCTTCTCTTCTGTATGTGTGTACAACTTTCAGATCTCATACCTGGTTCTTAAACTTTAGTTGTAGAAGGAATAATCTCACTGACAATCTTGGAGCCACTCTAGGCATTGACCCAATCTCCCTTGAGCTGCAGTCTCTGTTACTTTTATAAGGAAGAGATTGACTAAGAATCTGAGTCCAGCCCTGACTAACCCCAAGTGCAGCAGAGTGACTGAGGGAGGGCTCCATGAGGAGAAAGAAGACTTGAGATCACATGGCACTGAACTTTCACTCCTCCTGGGCACCTGTATTTTGCTTTCTACCTAGAACTTTCTAGCAAATTAAACAAACTCTTATAAGTTTTAATTTAAAACTTAGAAAATTTAGGGTCTGGAGGCATATCTCAGTGATAGAGTACATGCCTGGCAGACCCAAAGTCCTGGGTTTGATCTCTGACATCAGAGAGACAGACAAGACACATGTACACACACATACACACACACACACACACACACACACACACACACACACACACGCTCCCTCCCTCCCATGTTATAGGAGTTTTTTAGATGATTTGGGAGTGAATTACAGATACCATGCCCCTTTTACCCCTAAATATTTCCACACATATTTCCTAAGAGCAAGGACTTTCATTTGTATAACTTTGGTGCAAGTATAAAAATCAAGAAATTTGATATGTTTTTCAAGTATTGTCTGATAAGAATTCATTTAAATTTCATGACTTCTTCCTTTACTCCCTCCATCTCTCCTTTACCTTTCTTTATGAGTCCCTGTGTCTGTCTTTCTTTCTTGACTTGAAATAGGCTCAAGTTGAAACATCACCAATGGGAATGAGAAACCTTTGGAATGGTAGACACAGGGAATAAGCAGCCTTTTCAAAAGATTTGACAGTCCTATGCTCTCAGGGTAAGAGAGGAAGCTGAGCTGATGATGTCACAGTTTACAAGTATGGTGTTAACTTACAAGGAACTCAGTGTAGAGAGCAGAAATGTAAGCATGCTGCATGTACTGGATTTTTCATTTAATAATCATTTTCTGTAGTAAAAGGCACTGCAATTAGTAGCATCTTGGTGCAGTGGTCCAGGGTGTATACTCTGGTGTAGCCTGCCTAGGTTGGAATCAGGCTTTACATTTTACTAGCTGTGAATTTTAGGAAAGTTACCTGTGCTTCAGTTTTCTCATGTTTGAAGCAAGGCTAATAAAAACGCTTGTCATGCATGGCCCTGGTGGGAATTAAATGCGTTATTATTGGCTAAGTACTGTATTGCAAGCCTTTCTGACATATACTTGCTATAACTGTCTGATGAATCAATGTAAGTAAATTGTTTTCCAGCTTTTATGTTCTGAATCTTTACCATTAACTTTGTGAGTTACTATTATTGTTGCTGCTAATTGGGATTCAGATGTCTAGTGACTTGCCCAAGGTCATATAGCTGTTGGGGAGAAAAGACTCACCTGTCCTTCAGGCTCTCTACTTGAGAATGTTCAATAAGCAACAGAGATGGTCTAGTGACTCATTTTCAGGCTAGAGGCTAGAGGCCCTGGAGTAAAACGTCCTCTATGTAGATATAATTAAAGACAGGGATGTGCATAGTTGCTAAAGGAGAGGCTGTAGAAGAGACTGAATACTGGAGACTGTTCTGTATGATTTGAACAGATAGTAAGTGCATGAGGCTGAGAAAGAAGAGCCAGAGATCTAGGGGACAAAGCAGGAGTTATGAGACTGAATGAGAGGGACTAAGGAGGGCTTGCATGTTCTTTTGGAATTGAAGGAAGATACATTTGAGCGGAGACCTAGGGCAGTGATGAGTGGGTTCCTCAGTGAGATCAGTACCATTAGTTTGTTGAAAGCAGAGGCCTATTTTCATTGGCTCAGGAGAAGAATAGGAGGAGAAATGATGGCTTCTTTGAATGTAAGCTGTTCTTTTAAGACACTTGGTAGAAAGAGAATGGAGAACATCAGGAGAAGCAGTGTAAAGAAAGGATCCTTATCTGGCAGAAGCAATTATCTTTGTCATTTAAGGAGAAGCAAAGGTTTGAGGGACACAGGGAATAGCAGGGAGGCTGGAGAGAACAGGCCGGCAAAGGACAGGATCAAGAGGATGGCTGCAGGGAGTAATCTCAGAAAAAATAAAGGCCCCTTCTTAACACTGTTGGGAAGAAAACTGTAATTCACTTAAAATTGTCATAAACTCTGGAAATTGAAAAGTGATTTTTTTTTCTGAGAAAGGAATATATCTTAGGATATGAAGGGACTGGAAAGATTTGGGGGCACATGACAAAGATGAAAAAGGAGACTGACTTGCTTCCCTGACTTGTTCAGCTGCCTTTCTTATACATCCCAGACCTACGTGCCCAGGGAAGACACCACCCACAGTGAACTGGGCTCTTCTGCATCTACTAGCAATCAAGAAAATGTCTCATTCACATTCCAAAAAGCCAGCCTAATGGAGAAGATGCTGCAGTTGAGGTTTCCTCTTCCCAGATGTCTCTAGTTTGTGTCAAGTTGATAAAAACTACCTAGGACCTATGAGGGTGGGCGTGGATTGTATCATTCCAGTTTAAGGCCAGTAGAGAAAAGGAAAGAAAGAATTAAAGGAAAGGACAATGAGGCACAAGAGTGGGAAAGAGTAGGAGCGGCAGACAAGTAAGGCTATAAATCAAGGGGTTTCTCAACAGGTCATAGCTTGAAAAAAAAAACGAGATAGTTTCAGGTGCTTATAGGCTTAAAAGCAGGATCAGGCAGGCCACTGAGTGATGGAAATGAAGGCTATCTTGGGTAATTTTAATTTCATTGAGTTGTTCCTGGCTTAGATCCTCACACCAAATTTCTCTCTTGGGGTGAACAGAAGAAACATTAATATTTCAAAGGAAGCATTTATAAAATCCTAAGCCAGACATTTATTTTTAAGTATTGTCTTGAAGTCAGAGGGGAAGACTAATAGAGCCAATTCAAATCCTCTTAGGGAATACAGCTGATGTCTGCCACTTAATATATAGTCATCATTAAGTATAAGCACAAGAAAGACCATTGAAATGTCAACCATGACACTGAGTAGTTTTAAAGAATGCATTTTGAATTCATTGATAGAAGTCTTTACTTCTCTGTGAAGATGTTTGTTTCTAACAATGAGCGGATGATCTCTGGAATTAGTGGCTATTTCAGGATAGTAAGCTATCATTTGTGCTGATCTTGTTTCTATGCTAAAGTTTCAGATATTCACTTCTACTTATCTTAGTGAGTGCATTTTGACAATGGCATGGGCCATGAGCAATTGAAAACACCACCCCAGGAAGTGACGTGGTTAAAAGTCCAATGTTAGTCATTTATTCTTAAAGTTTTGAAATAATGTCTTATGTTGATTGCATCCATTGGTAAAATAACTTTCACATTTTCTACTTTTACCTTTTTTAAGTTTGAAAAGCATACAAGTCATGTTTAAAATAAGAAGGAAAATAGCAGGCACAAAAATATTTGACCATCCAAAACTGACCCATGCACATCCTTAAAAACCTTCTTTTAAGCAATTTCATGGCAAACTTATGTTTATGTAAATTGAATTGTAATGTTTTATGTCCTATACTTGTGAAGATAAACATTTAGCCTCATTTAAAAACTATCTTGGAAAATTATCTGAAGGGAAAAGAACAGTAAAGTAAGTGGTGAGCTGTAAGTTACCAAAGAGACAGTGTGCTGAGGACACTAAGAAGGAGCTTCTGGAGCGTATCAGTTCGTGAAATGAGAGGGAGCATTTTGTACTCTTGGATTTGATCTTTTTAGCTTTAATTTTACAGCCCCATTGCATCTAAAGCCACTGGCAGGTGTGATGGCTATAAACTTGGATAGCATACTTAGCATTTTCTTGTTCCATCAGCAGGGAGGAGCCGTTATCGCTGATGCTGAGATTTTAGAGTGTCAAGATCAGAGGGTTTTCCCAGAAAAGCCCTCTTTTGAGATCTGTGGGAGTGTTCCAGAGACAGGCAGTGACAGGGGAAGTGTCAGCCAGTGTGCTGATTGTCTGAGCATCACTGAACCTCTGAACTATGCCAGAGGAGCAGGACCCTCTAACTGCCTCTGCCCTGTCAACAGCTGTCTCTTCTGCAGTTTGCTAGCGCTTATCACACCCCAAATTAAGACTGTCTCCCATGGTCTAACCTTTCACAGACAAGGAAGGATTTCCACCTGATCATAGCCCTCTGATTTCCTTATTTCATTCATTCTCCTATGCCAGAACTTACACACTTAAAGTTATTTCTGATTATATTATTTTTGAAACTCTAAATTCAGGTTGATTGATTACCAGAATTACCTCCCATCTGTATTATGAATGAATCAATGACAAAGGAAGCAGTATTTCTTTTAAAAAATTATTTTATTTTGTGTGTATTGCCTGCGTGTATGTGAGTGCACCTGTGTTGTGCAATGCCCACGGAGGTTAGAAGAGGTATATTTCTTTGAAAACATTTGGTTCATTTTAAAAATAGAAAATGACATGGTTTCCGGGAGACCTTTATATACAGATAATCATTAGTTTACCCCAAAGTCCCATGAATCACAGTCCACTTGCTAGTAGGATGAGAGGACGAGGGGAAGGAGGCTGGAAGATGGGTTACAATGTCATTCCAGCGAAGAGCTTCATAAGCAGATTAGAAACTAGGGCTGTCAGTAAAAAAATGGTTAATTCTGAAATTTTTCTAAATTGTTGCTTGTGTGTTTTTTATATTTTTAACTCTCTGTGTGTGTGTATGTGTGTGTATGTGTGTTGCATGTCTGTGGTGTGCGTGTGGAAACCAGAGGTTGATTTCTAGTACCTTCTATCACTCTCCATCTTCTTATTTGAGACTGTCTCCTTGAAACCAGACTTCACATTTGGCTATACTGACTGGTCAGTAAGCTCCTGGGACACACCTATATTCGCCCACAGTACTGGGGTTACAGATACTATATATGGATACTGAGAACCTGAACTCAAGTGCTCACACTTGTTCCAAAAGCACTTTACCCAACGAGACATACATTTCCCCATCCTGTACTTTATTTCTTAATAAAGCTTCTGTGAGAGAGAATGAATAGAGGATCATTTCAGGATGTGTTAGAATTGGCAGTTAGTTGGAACTTGGCCAGGAAAGGATAGAGTGGTTGTTTGTTGTGGTTCCTTGTTGCCATGGTGTTGGGCAGAATATCTTCAGATGGCTCTGGAAAGACCTCAGTGGAGGAAAAGAGTGGGGAAACCAGAATTTGAGATGTGACTGAATCCTGGTTTGACACAGTACAGGCCTGTGCTGCTCTAGCTGAGCTTCTCCAGGGGCTGAAATATTTTGCTTTCAGAGTCATCTGGATTGTTTACTAAGAGAAGAAATATCTCATTCGCATAGGGGACCTCCTGATTCAGGCTCCATGGGGTGCTGCTTGGGAATCTACATGTTGGAGAAGCTCCCAGGATAATTGTGATATACAGTCATGTTTGAGAACTACTGGAGTAAATAATAATGGACAGTAGGACAGACTGGAAGCATTGTCTGTGTGCCCGTGTGGGGGTGTGCTGTGTTGCCTCTGTGGGATGAAATCAGGCTACTGGAATTCAGTAAGGAGCAGAATGGAAGACATATTAATCAGTTGCCAAGGATGTGGCCTTAGGCCTTCCCAGAAACTGCCTCCTTTAGGGTGTGAGCTTCTAGAAAACTCCATCTGGTTCTGATTCAATTCTTCATTCAGTGGCCATGGCAAGTTTGGCACTAGGAAGACTATCCACAATGTTTTCTTTTAAAGTGCTGCTTGCTGTTTGTCTTTGATTTTCTTTCTCATTCAAGAATTCCTATGCCCACCTTCTCTGTGGTATTTGTGAGACTTTCTGAGGTTCTCTGGTACCTGAGGTTTCTCATTTTACATATCCTTTGTGTAGTATGCCAATTTAAATTTTTAACAGATTGAATAACCCTTGCAGAAACCACAGAAGCTGGAACTACATGTGATACATTTTGTTTTATTCCTGGACACTGCTATACTTGAAAAAAAGTGAGGTTTTATGTACTTCTTGGGTGTACCAAGCACAAACACTCACTTTGAAGGTTAAAAATCTAATGGAGAAGAAAATGTTGGCTGGCACTGGGTGGAAGGCAGTTCACACTGAAGCTCTGGGCTCAGTGTCAGTGAGGGCTCATTACGGGGGAAGACAATCTACAGTTTGTTATCCCAGTTTTCAGGGCAATCTTAGCTTACCTGTTAAGCTAGTGTCCATCTAGTTTTATACTCATGGTGTCCTGGTTTGGATAATTAAGTGTGTGGTCTCCGTCCAGTATAAGAAAGAGAAAGAAAAAACATTTCTTTGGAAACCTGAATCTCACTCATTTCGCTCTGTGATTCAACAAATGGGTTCCTATATGTGTGGGCCCAGAACAAGAGTCCCTGCTGTCCCACAGCTTTATACTTTCTCTTGCCTGGGCGTGCTGCATGCCCAGAGGATCCTCTTAGGAGTTTGTGTGGATGTGCAAGTTTGCCCATTCATGCTTTATTCCATTCACAGTACTTCAGCTGTTCACAACCACACTACAGAACTGGAATGCACATTCTAGCTGAGAAGCAGTCTGCTCTGGAGAGGGCAAAGACTCACACATCCCTGGAACCTGGTTTTTGGTCACTTAAAACAGGGCATTCCAGAATCAAGAGCACCTATAGATGGCCTAGTGGGGAAGTTATCACTGTGCATATCTCCCACATCCTAACAGACTGCTGGCCACGCTGAGAAGCATGACTCGAGGAAGCCTGTTCAAAAACATCAGACCTGGGGTTGGAGAGATGGCTCAGCAGTTAAGAACAATAACTGATCTTAAAGAGGACCCAGGTTTGGTTCCCAGCACCCACATGGTGGCTAACAACCATCTGTAACTCCAGTTCCATGGGAATCTAACACCCTCTTCTGACCTCTGTGGGCATTGCATGACATGGGTACCTTTATACAAATGCAGGCAATAGTCTCAAATCTCCCTGTATCACTGTGTCATTTTGAAGTGTTTAGGTAAGAACATGCTACCCATAGATAGTGCTTGGTCATCTGATTGAGGTCCAAGGGTATGCCCTTAACTAGCCTGATGACAATCTATTTGTATAACTTCTAGTAATCCTTTCTTAAAGGGACAAATTTAGGGAAATGGTCCCATTGTAAAAGGGGAAATAAAAGCAAACAATATAAATCAAAGTCTATCAAAAGGTAGGCACCTCTCCCCAATACATGTCACTGATAGGTGTTTGCTGAAGATTTTCAAAGTTTGCTGATGTTTTCTACCAGGTGTGTGAGTATGAAGATGGGAAAACTGCGCAATCATTTCACTGTGGCTTTGTTTGCCTGAAGATCAATCAAACAGAAAAATTTAACTCTTTTGTGATCACAGCATCAAATCTTTTGTACTTCTCAGATATTTCTGTACCTAAATATAGAACTTCTTGAGTAATTATTAAGGTCAGTGTATGCTTTTTATTTTCCTTGATTCTTTAGGATTGAACTAGCTTTAAGGCAACAAAGTATATCCTTGGTCTAGGAGTACTTTCCTTTTCAGTAGATAGCCTGTAGATAGTTATAAGGTGCAGCACGTGGACTGTGCACTGTATAGCCCTAGAGGTAAATTTCATAAAGCTCATGCATTGGTTGTAAAGAATAGCATCCCTGCCTATTCATGTGCCTCAGCTATGTACTCTTGGTCTCTCCTTTCCGATCATCATTTTATGGAAAGGACGAGTGTTTGAGAAGAAGAGTTGAAAATCATGTTATTTTCTGCTTATTTCTTTTGGAAGAGCTGATTCTTCTGATGTTAATATGCGTTAGAGAAAACAGAAGCCATTGAGGACATAAAGAATTATTCAACCAATGATTTCTAACTATTATATCAAAAATAAGTTTAAAAACTGTGTCAGTTAGTCTCTTTGGAGTCTCTGTTAGCTTTTTATCACTGTGATGAAAGTCAACTGAAAGCAGGAAGGATTTACTTTGGCTCGTAGTTTCAGTCTGCTGTCACTTGACTTCGTGTTTCTAAGCCTGTGGTCAGGGAGTACAAGAAGGTGGAGGAGAGCTCTGCCCCTCACAGCAACCACGGAGACGGGGTGGGGCACAGGCTTAGCACAGGGTATAGTTCCCAAAGATATGCTCCCAGTTACCTGCTTTTACCAAGTAGGCCTCACATCTGAAAGTCTCCATCACTTATCAGTAAAGCCATCAAATTATAAATCCATCAGTGGCTTAATCCACTGCTTAGGTCAGATCCCTCTTGATCAGAGATCAAGCTGTGGACCTTGCCTTAAATCTCTTCTTTCTGACAAATGGAGAGGACTTTTCCAAACTGTAACAGGTTGTATTGATAGTTTTCATTCTTCTATTATAACTGATAATTTAACATGTAAATGGTCCACGATTAATAGTATAAAGGGATCTTTCAAATGCTAATATGTTATTGCCCATTTGTAACCAACAAAGCATGTGCCAAGCCAAACTGTTTAGAGGTAATCATCTACTACTAAGTTGCTGTTTGCTTTCAAACTTGAAAGAATTTCTATCCAGATATTTGCTTTTTACAGTGGCCACAGAATGAAGAAGAACATATTCATACTGCAGAATAAATATCATATAGGGGCTGGTGTGTGCTTACACTTATTTATTATCTTTATGTGTGACTTATCACCATCTCTTCTTTGGCTACTGGAATCTTCCATCCTTAATAATTTAATTTCTTCCTACCAACCTCAGCCTCTGAGGACGGTCTGAAACCAGACTTGATTAAGTCCAGATATATTTTAATTTCTTTTATCAAACGCAAGAGAACATGTCTTAGAAGCAGTGCTGACTTTTGTATCTTGAAAGAACACCATCTGTGGGAATTTTTATGTATAACGAAGCCCAGGGAGCGATGGGCTTCCTTCCCAAGTGCTGCAAATAGATACAGTTTAAGCAAGCAAACATAATACACATTCTTAACTAGTTTCCAAGAGGAAAAGGCACTAGAGAGAGAGAGAGAGACGATTTGAAAATAATAACTATTCAGTAATGACTGGATGGTGCCTACCTCCAAAGGTTCTCACAAGGGCTCAGTGGAGATTCTTGACAGATACAATAAAATATTTGTTGATTGAACAAGTAGCTCTTGTTCTGAGAAATTCTAAACAGGAAGAAAATCTTTCATGGACACTGCATCAACTATTAGTGTTTAGCACCAATGCAGTGCGCACTTTCCCATACATACTTTGATTTAATATTTTCTGAAATAAACTGCACTTTACAGGTGATACTGAGGTTCAGAGGAAAAGTCGAGCAATTTCCTCCTGACACCTTCACGGTAGGACTAGAACACACTGGTTATAGAGCACACACTTTCTGACTTGGAGTCCGGCATCCTTCCTTGGATTTCAAGGATCATTTGCCTTTTTGATATTATGGACCAGAATGATGTAAAGAAGCAGCTGGAAACCGCTCCACTGAAGTGGAGTCACTGTGAACTGTTTGTTATACAGAGGATAACGCTAACACTTGATACGCTTCCAAGCATCCTTCCAGAGGCTTGAGTTATGGAGTCTGGAAAAATGAGGGATCATGGAAAGGAGTAGGTCTAAGTTCCTTTAAGCTTTTTCTTTTGATATTAAGGTTGAGTCTTCTGTTTTTTAATTATTGTTCCAGGGAAAGCTTACGGCAGGATGAGATTTTAGAAACGTAATAGAAACAAGGGCCGGGGTAGACTTTGCTCATCCTCATTGAACTTCCTTGTGTTACTTTTTAATATTGTAGCTTTATTTCTTTTTAGAGAATTAGTCTTTTAAAGTATGAATTCCTTGTACTTTGTTCATAGTGGGTGGCTTCTTAGTGGGCCAGACAATGCCTGTAGAATATATGGGTGCACGTGTGTGTGTGTGTGTGTGTGTGTGTGTGTATGTGTGTGTTTCCTAGTAGCTTATGTATCCCACTGATCTGACCCTATTAAAACTATATGTATTCAAGGGGCTAGAGAGATGCTCAGTGCATAAAAGCACTATCTGCTCTTGCAGAGGACCCAGGTTTGATTCTTAGTACCCACATGGTGGTTATCAACTGTCTGCAGTTCCAGGGGCTCTGATGACCTCTTCTGGTCTCTGCCACTTTGTGTGACACAGGTGCACTTACACACATGCAGGCAATACACTCATAAAATAAAAATAATAAATAAAATATTTAAAAAATATGTCTTCAGGCCAGGCATAGTGGTACATGCCTTTAATCCCAGCACTTGGGAGGCAGAGGAAAGCAGATCTCTGTGAGACAGAGGGAAACCTGGTCGACATAGTGAGTTCCAAGCCAGATGTCACTAAAGGGAAATTCTCGCTTAAAAAACCAATATATAAATCTCTATCTATCTATCTATCTATCTATCTATCTATCTATCTATCTATCTAATCTTCAATTGCAGACCTGCCTCTGTTCTCAAGAGGATCTGTTTTACAGTGTTAATTAACTTGGGTAGATGATCTGTTTTCTGATAACATGCACTAATCTATTGGTAAATGGTAGATTCCTTATTCAAGTAGCTAGTTGACTATCGTTAGATCACTCCCACTCCCAAATGAGAAAAAGAATTGGTAGTATGGAGAGAGAAATAAGTCTACAGAATTTTTTGTTGAGAAAGTAAATTTACGTTTCTATAGGGACATTCAGGTCAATGTGAGGTATTACAAGAAGGGAGAATGAACAGGAAGATTCACCCTTAAATCTGATTTCTTAGCTTGGGTCAACCATGACCCACGGCATTTTGTAAACCGATAGTAAGCAAGAAGTTGAGACAACACCTTTTTTCTATTTCAATCATTAGCAACTCTCAAAATCTCTCCTTGGGTCAGCTTATTCTTAAGTGGTAGGTGTGTAGTATTTTGCTTTTCTTGCTGAAGGATATATATCCTTTGTGATAATGGCGGCAGGAACTCCACAGTATCAAAATCCAAATTATCATGCCACTTGAGTTGAAGTAATTTTAGCACTTAGGTGGGTTTTTTTCACTGTATAGAGCAACCAAATACTACCCAGTCTGGTGGCTTAGGATATGAAATATTGTAAATTGGCCTTTTAAGCTAACTCAGATTAAGAAATGAATGTGTTAATTGTTGTACGATTAGATCTGGAACAAGAGGCTTGTACTTCGTGTGCTTTTTGACCCTCCTTTGCCTATATCATGCCTCATGAGGGGAGGAGATCTAGAGGGAACATTGCCCATGCAAAGGCCTCCTATGTATTAGTCAGTTTTCTGTTACTATGAAAAAATACTGGAAGTAACCAGCTTAAAAGAGAAAAGGTTTATTTTGTCTCATAATTTAAGAGGTTTCATAATTCCTTGGCTTTATCGCTTTAGGCCTGTGGTGGACCAGAGTACATTGTGGTGGGTGGGTGTGGTGGTAGAGTAGCCCCTTTTCACCTTATGGTATTTGTAAGTCAGAGACAGGAAGGAGCCAGGGATTGGACATCCTCTCCAAGGGAATACCTCCAAAGACTTAACTTCTTTCCAATAGGTTCCTCTTTCTAAAAGTTCTACAGTTTTCCCATCCTACCACAGAATGGAATCTTCAGCACATGAACTTTTGGATGACATTCTTTTAAATTACTTGAAATCCCACAGTTTTTTTGCCTGATTTCAAAACTATTTCCAGAGCATGTTGGGCCATTGTTGAGGGGTGGAAAATTCCCCCCAAAGTGAACTACAATATTTGGGTATGAGTACTTCTAAAATCAAGGATTATGGGGCTATGAATGGATTTTGGATGTGCTGGTGTAGGTGTCTCTGTAAGTGTATGGAATATCCCTCACATCGCAGAACATTTGAAACAAAGAAAAAGAAGAAAGAGCAAGCGACCAGCTAGAGATCATTGACTTCAAAATTTCAGCGATAGACTAGCAGCTCAGGTTTCCCACTGGGAAACTATTTAACAAAGTCAATTTCTCTTGATTATGAAGCACACTACATTAAGAAATGGGACTTCATCCTTGTGTGGCTTCCTGTTCTAATGTGGAACAGTAGTGGCTATTATTCCATAAATGTCGGTAGCATAGGTATGGGGTTTCATGGATCCCCAGAGACATTCAGTGGTGGTTACTGTTATTCTTTCATGAACTCTGAAGTTTTCTGTTTCCTATAAATTTGTCTTTGAAGACTAGCCTATAAATGTATGTACATGCATTCTAGTAAAATGAAGATTCTGGTTAGTTAAGTTATGGTTACATAGCCTCTTGCTATTATTAATTCTTGCTGCATGCTCAGAGTTTAACAGATTTCACATGGTCATGTTCTATCTCTTTGCCCTCTCTTTATTATAAAGTATGGTTTTCAAGCTCCACATGATTTGCACGCAGCTTTAAGACATAGTTTTTATTGAACTGTCTAGCCCCCGTTCTCACTCTTGAAAATACATTGATGCCTACTTCCCCCAGTCTTGATGGTAGAATTGCTCTTGTGCTACTTTTTTCTATGATAAAATATTGTGGTTTAAAATGTCATCACATAGTATTTAGTAAATCTATAATAGAAAATAACTTTGTTCCTTCACAGATCCTTAAAAAGTAAATCTTTAAAAACAATTTTCCTTAAGATTTTTAGTTTTTATGTAGGAGTGTATTGCCTGCATTTAAGTGAACCCATATCATGCATTGCCCAAGGAGGTCAGAAGAGGGCACTGGATTCTTCTGGAACTAGAGTTTTGGATGGTTGTTAGCCACCATGTGGGTGTTGGGATTTGAACCTGGGTCTTCTAAAAGAACAGCAATGCTCTTAACCACTGAGTCATCTCTCCAGTCCCACAGATGACTTTTGAAAGATTTATTTTATTTTTAGTTATGTGTCTGTCTTTGGGTATGTGAACATGAGTACTAATACCCACAGGTTTCTGATCTCTTGGAGCTGGAGTTAAAAGCAATTATAAGCTATCTGATGTGGGTGCTGGGAGCCAAAATCAAGTCTTCTGGAAGAGAAATATGCTCTCTTAATCACTGAGCCAACTCTTCAACCTCTCTATAGAGGATTTAAAATTAGCATTTTATTTTATAAATATTTTGCTTTTTTTCAGGAGGAAAACCTGTAAGTATTGGTGATTATAAAAAAGGTACATGTGAAAGAAATTTAAATTTTATGCTTGATAATTAGTGATTCATAATGTTACTAGACTTCTTTATGTTGCTTACTGCATGTAGAATTCTCTTTAAATTTCTTGGCTAGTCAAGAGTACTACTTAAAAGCTGATAGTCGGGAGACAAGATGCTATGGTTTGAATATGAAATGCCTGCCATGCATTCGGACATCTCCAGCTGGTGGGACTGCTTTTGGAAATGATGGAGCATCCTACCTGGCAGATGTAGGACCACATGAATGGGACTAGAGGGTTATAGCTCAACTCTTGCTTTGGCTAAAATCTCTGCTTCCTGGTCTATCAAAATGTACAGGTCACACTGGAAGTTTCTGCCACCACAGATGGAGTCCCAGTCAGCTTGCTTCTCTTGTGAATCTGTGAATCAAAATAAATCATTCTTCCTCTAAGTTTTTTCTACCATATATTTTTGTCCAAGGAACAAATAAAGTAAAAAATACAGAAAGCTGGCAGGGAATAATGGGGCTGTTGCTATAATAAACGTCACCTGGCTTAGGCCTTTGGAACTGGTTTATATGAAGAATGTGGAAGTGTTTGGAATTGGGGCTAGGAAAAGCCTAGAATGCTATAAACAGAGATTTATGGGCCATTATTGTGAAAATTTGGAAGACCAGAATGCCTATAGAGATGTGAATCATGAAGACCTCTTATGAGCTTTCAGAGGAGAACAAAGACTTTTACAAGGAACTGAGCTAGAGGTTATTTGTGCCGTTATGAAAAGAAAAAAAAGCTGGCTGCATTCTGACTATGCCCTGAAAACTAGTATTAAAAAGTAATGAATTATGGCCATTGAGATGGCTCCATAGGTAAAAGTGCTTTCTGTCAAGACTGAGAACCTGAGTCTGATCCCTGAGACTCACGTGATAGAAAAAGAGGAATAACTCCTACAAGTTATTCTCTGATCTCCAGATGAATGACATAGTGTATGAACATGTGTGCAGGTACACACACAGACATATATGCACAAAATAAACATATACATTTAATAATAATTTATTTGGTCAAGGGAATTTAAGATAGCTTGAAATTAAGACTATGGGATGGCTATTGGTCATTGCATAATAGTGAGGTTTATAGTAATTCATAGCAAGAAGCAGAGCAGAAAGATGTGAAACTGTGCATTTGGTAAGAAAAGGAATGTGAATAAAGTTGCTGACAGGATGGACAAAGCTGTTACAGAGAAAATGTTTATAATTACTAAAGAGATTAGCACAGTGAAGGAGAAAACACTACTCACTGGGATAAAAGTAAAGGTGCCTTGAGAGAAATGCTGTGTTCATGGAGCACTGTAGTTCATGAAACCACAAATGAATATGAAAAGAGAGTGACTGAACTGAGAGTGCCACCACTGGGGTCCCCTGCTTGAAAACAATGTATGAGAGAAATGTTTCATCATGCTTAGCCAGGTATGTGCTCGGATGCTGTTGCAGCTCTGGCCCATGGGAACAAGGCTACACCTCAAGTTGACAGCATATCTTGGCATTAGTTATGTGATCCTGGTTATGCAGGCTCTTAAGGTCAAGAGTTGTAAGGTCATGGTGGCTTGCACCAAGGTTCCATAAAGTTACTGAGACCAGGAAATGTGTACTGAGGATGGATTCCCTCTGAGAGGTCACTATGTGAGGCTATGAGGCTGAAGCCTAAGTTACAGTAGAGACCCTGGGATTTTGTAAATACTGATGCCTATTGAGGAAAGCAGTTGGCATTGAGTGGAGACCCCTAAGAGGTAGAGCTGGAGAGGCAGAACTAACTAAGTCCAGATGATGCTGTCATGAGCCTCTGATGCTGGACACTGAGTTGTAGGGTTTGATGTATATACCCTGATAGATTTCAGTCTTGCTTTGATTCTGTCTTTCCTTGCAATGCCCCATTATTTCCTTTGGCAATGAATGTTTACTTTGTGTCATTGTATGTTGAAAGTATATAACTTGTGTTTTAATTTTGCAGGGGCTCACAGTGAAGAAATTTTTTGTGTCTCGGAAGAGATGTTAGAATTTAGATTTCTAAACAGAGTTGGAGTTGCAAGACTATGGGGACTTTTGAAGTTTTACTAAATACATTTCATATTATGAGATGGCCACTGGCCCATGGGAGATATGGCAGAATGTTATGGTTTGAACTGAAACATCTCACACATGTTCATCTTTTTGAGCAGTTGGTCTCTAGATGATGATGATGATGTTATTTTTGGAGGTTGTAGAGCCACTTGATTGGCAGATATCTGGCCATAGGTACTATTCAAGAGAGATGTTTGTAGTCCAGGCCTCATTCCAGTGATTTCTTTTTAAAAAAATATTTTACTTATTATTTTTATTTTATGTGTACGAGTGTATTGCTTGCACATATGTAAGTGCACCCGTGTTGTACAGTGCCCATGGAGGTCAGAAGAGGGCATTGGATCTCCTCGAACTGGAATTATGGATGTTTTTTAGTTGTCATGTGGGTCCTCTGTAAGGGCAGTCAGTGCTCCTAACTTCTGAGCCATCTCTCCAGTTCTGCCAGCCATTTCTTGTAAAGGTCACTCTATAGTCTTTCATTACCACAAATGGAGCTCCAGTCATCATGACTCCCCTGTCATAAAATCTGTGAGTAAAAATAAATCCTTCACCTCCCTAAGTTGCTTCTAGAAGACATTTTGTCTCAGAAATGAGAACAGAAAGTAATTTATAAGAACAGGTAAGAAGGAAAGCAAATTCACTGAAAAATTGTCCAAGGAGATGGAAAGGCCATGGTTTTTAAAGCTCCATTGTGGGGAACTTGGGGACGGAATCAAAGTCCAGAGGTTAGGGTAGATAGCCTGTGGTGGGCATGGTCTTCATCATCTATAGTATGTACCTCCCTTTTCCCCTCTAGATAGAACATTCAAATCAATTTTGATCTCATTGGGGTAGTCATAAACATGACTTTCCTGAAGATTAAAGACCATGATTTATGATAGATGATATACATAGGATTAAAGAACAATAATTCTGATGTCAACAGAAAGTCACCAACTATATACTTATCAGTTTACATAGTAATCATTTAGACATAACTTTGTGGGGCAAAAGGAGAGGGAGGAAGCAACTCAAAAAGGAAAAAAAAGAGTAACTCCCCCGCTAGAGGCCCTGTTACACTGTAACTACACAAAGCAAGGCTTCATATTTCTGATTTCCCAGTACAATCATCTTTTACTTCAAAATAACCACTAAATAGCTATAGGTGAAAATAATAAGACACTGTGAGTTACAGAGAGATAGGCATGAATATAAACTATCACAAAAGTCCTGATCAGTTGTTTTCTCAAAAGATCGGTTCATAGGAGAAATTCGGACAAGATATTGCAGATAGGATTGTATATATGTTGAGAGCAGAGAAGTACATATATCAGCTTACACAGAGGAGGAGGAGGACGAGAAGGAGGAAGGGAGAAATTGTTATGGCTTTACAATTGGAAAAGGTATTTTGAAAGAAAAATAAAAGTGACTTTTTCCTTGACTCTTCTTACTTTGAAATTTATAGGAACATGTACAACAAACCTATTTTAGTTTATTAATTAAGATTAGTATGTTGTCATTTACTCAGGCTAATATAAATTTAAAACTCTTCAGGCTAAACCAGCTCTAATTATATTCCCAAAGATCTCTTTTTATCATTATTTACAGCTAACGAGACATTTATGATCTCTTCTTGGTCGTCAGTGGCAAAGCATTTTTGGCAATGTTTTCCTGACTTGAAATTCTCATATGTGTGGAAATCTAGTTAGGAAAATGAATAAGTAAATAACGGCTCCTGAGAGTACAATCTCTCCTTTGTGACATAAATTAGATATCTCTTCACATCTGTGGAATAATTCCCAGTTTTGCAATTAAAGACTCTGATATGCCCAAGCAAACATGCAGTCTCTTCTTAGGCTAGAATTCAGTAACCTTTCTACTGGAACAGATAAGCTATATGTATTTGAAAATAGATGCTTCATTTTCTTGTAGTTTGGTTATAAAGTTTGAACTGTAATGAGATGGATCATTAAACAGCAAAGGTAAGAGACATCTTCTGTGCGTGGTTGTAGTCTTAATTGAAAAAATAAAATCTGGCATTTAATCCTAAGGGTAATTTAAGCAATGTACATGTCTAATAAACTGAAGTTCCCTCACTTGTCCTTTTAATCTAAAGATTGTTGGTATTTTGGAAATTAGCTTTCTAACAGAGTATGCACTAAGATTTTGGGGAAATTTGACCCTTTTTCATGTCTCTTTTGGGTGTGTATGGTTGACAGAAAACATAACAAGGCTACTTTAAATCACTTTTAATGTTGATATTTCTCCTTTAGCTATGATGCTTTGTCGTCTCTGATCTGTTTAAGAATTTGAAATATTTCCAGAAGAGATTTTTTAAAATGCTCAGAAATCGTCCTTCTTCCATGATAGAGCTGTTGCCTGTGGAGTTTGCTGTGGATGCATGGTTTTTCTTTTTTAACCTTATTTATGGTGGTCATTACATTTTTTTTCTTTATTTTATGGGAATTTTTTTTAACTCCAACCCTCCAAACCTTTGAAGAGTTTAGACAGATCTGAAATTCTTTAAGGGCAGAGTCTTCATTGTCTTTTTCATGCCGGGTCTTAATTTGGTTGAATGTTTTTGGACTCGCTAAATGCACATGCACAGCTCTCCTAGCATGGACAGACATGTGTGTGACTGTTGCTGAATGGCTGGACAGTTTCATGTATCCACAGATGCAGAGACAGTGTGCTCCAAATGTTCTGCAAATTATGTTGATCTTTTAAAAAACATTTTCTTTGTAAATTTTTATTATTTTATATATATATATATATATAAGTATATTTCTATGTGTATGTAAGTATACTCATGTTGTGCATACCTGCAGAGGTCAGAAGAGGGCATTTCATCCCCTGGAACTGGAGTCACAGATGGTTGTTAGCCAACATATGAGTGTTGGGAATTGAACTTGGGTCCTCTGCAAGAGCAACCAGTGCTCCTAAACACCGAGCCGTCTCTCCAGCCCACTTGTGTTGGATCTTTGAGCAAGGATGAAGTGTATGGTCTAGTCTTTTTTTTTTTTTTCCCCAATTTGCTTGAAAATGTTACTCGTTGTGATGGATTGCTCTGAAAATGAGAAGAATCAAAGTGAAGCTGAAGAGAATTCTGGGTTTTCTCCTTGGACTTTTGAACAAATAGTTTTTTTTTAGTGTTTTCTTAGGACTGTACAAAATTCTAGGAGCTGAGTATTCATTATTATAGAGCACATGTGTCCTGAGGTTCTTCTTCTCTCTCAGCTAACTGCTTACTCATTGTTATTAAGAGATGGAAAAAAACCACAACTGTGATTTTTGCAGCTGAACTTTCATAAGAAATTATTTGAACTCTCTTTTGGCCTCAATAGGCAACCCTCAATCCCCCAATCTGGCCACATTTTCTGGGCTTTAGAGACTTTTTAGAATTCCTCATTCTTATAGACCATATTTCATAATATCAATTTCATCTTACTTTTAATGTAGTACTAAATTTTCAACAGGAGATGCATCCACATGTCCCGGTCCGTGGGAGACTCTTTCCAGTCATGGTACAGAACACTGTGAACTGAAGGCATATTTAATCCAGTTTCCCCTTTTGTCTCTGAAGAGACTCAATAGGGGGTCTGATGGAGTTAGGGGCAAAAGGACGCATTTCCTTTGGCTTCTACAGTGGGACTCTTTTATCTTGGAAGGTGTGTCTTGTTGTAAGATTAGAATGGTTTCAATATCCTTAGCATCAACAAGTTTTCATTACTTCTTTAATTTATTAAGGAATTTAATTATGTAAATAATTAATAATTAATTTAATTAATTCTTTTATTACTTCTGTGAATAGGCACATAAAAATATTTATTGTGACTTCTTAAAGTTCCTAGTTATTGTGGGGCATGGGAAGAAAACTACCAGCACTTGAATCTCTCCTTTTATGAATTTCTTGCTGTGAACTAACTTAGAGCAAACTTGTGTAGTCTTAAAAGGCAGTAAGGAGACCAACCCAAGTTGCCCAGTTTCTTTTACGTTGATCTAACTTAAGATTTTTCATGTGTATAAGACAAGTCTGCATATCTTATGCTACAAAGTTCAGGAACATAACTTTCCAAATGTTTCTGTAACTTAGTATAATTTTATATATGAATTCTTATTCTGTTGATAACAAAAATAATAACATCTGAAAAATACAAAGGAAAGGAGAGAGGGGAGAGAGAGTCTCAAAGGTAGTAATAGAAATATCTTTGTGCAATTTTCATTGACCTTGAACTTCTATGGATCCTGACAAGGCAGAAGTCTGTTTTTCTTCTCCTGGAAGGTGCTTGGAAATCTGAGGATCTGTTGAGTGGCAATGTGTTTTCTCCAGGGACGTTTATAAAGTGCTTTCTGAGAGCAGAGCACTGTTTTCAATACTTCAAAATTTTGAAGTTTCATTTTGTACCCTTCCATATTGTGCAACTTAAAAAAAATGATTTCTGTAATATTAATGATTTGGTAACTTATAGGAAAATGCAGGCTGTTAGTAGGTGAACATCTTAGTCCAGAAGTCCCACATAAAGACATAATAACGACAGCATAGATCTGTTGCAGTCAGATCAACAGTTGGCTTTATTTTCTGCAGATGAAGATAGATGCTATGCAAGTGGATAACCACCTCTACACAACTCATTTGGACCAGATCAGTGGACTTTAAATTGATATCGTAATTTTGTATTGAAGGGACTATAATAAATGTAAGGAGCCTCTAAGTTACATTTAGTAAAACTGAGGATAATTGATTTTATCATTTTTTGTGATGTAAATCTTAGATATAGACTTTTCAATCCCTGACCTTGTGTTCTCAATGAATCATTCTGCAAAAATTGCTTCATTTAAATTTTATCTTTTTAAAGGGCTCAGACTTCCTATTCTTTTCCCACCTCATAAAATAAATGATTCTCATTTTTTAATTTTGATAGAGGAGTCACTTTGTGCAAAATAGGTTGAGAATGAATTAATTAAGAATCATATATCACAAACTGGGGTTAAAATTTATATCAAATGGTGGCAAAAGAACTTTTCAAAGAGTTAGAAAATAGTAAAATGCAATTCATACTATAATTAGAATATCAGCTTTGATCACAGAATCTTTTTTTCACATAGGAGATGGATATTGGGTCAAACTGCCGTTGCTCATACCCTATTCGGTTCTTTGTAAAGATAAGTCTATGAACCATCTTGTTTATGCTTAATTTACCTCTTTCTCACAAGTAGAACTTAGTAACATTATGGTATATGAACTTCTCATTGTTTAGATTCCAGTTTAACAGGATTTTAGTTTCTTTATGCTTAGTGAGGATAAGAGTTTCTCAATGTTCAGTTCCATTTACAAGGAACTTATTTCTTTCAGAGATCAAATGAAGCCTCCTTTACTGTCAAATAGGATCTTTGTGCTTGAGTGTCTGCTTTTAGAATTTGAGATATTTTATAAACTTTCCTAGGATTCTTTTCAGATGATGTTTAAATATGGATTCAGAGAGATTTTAACAAACAAATTCATGGTTTCAGAGTTAAAAACATAAAGTTTTCATGATGCAGTGTGAATAGGAAGGAAGATAAACAGTAACCAGATACCGAAGTTGAATTTAAAAGTGGTTTCTGCTAACTTGTTTGCTAATAATTATCCAGACAGTTTTATGTAAGATCTTTGGAAATTCTAGAAGCTTTTCCATTTCAGGCTTAATATAGTAGGATCATAAATAAATATCAGATACGTTTTGGAGACACTAGAAACTAAACATTATGCAAAGGCCACCTTCTGTTGCGTCAGGACTTGAATTGTTTTCCTTAAAATATCTGGTATGAAAGCTCTGAGATTAGATGGGGTGTGAGCTCCCCTTTTCTTCCTGCTATCGAATGTCAGTGATTTGTATTGTTGGCAGGAACTGAGATTTCATTTCCCTTGGCCACATTCTGGTGCTGGCACCAAAGAAGCAGCTCTCCTTTTCCAGATTTTTCTGACCAAGGTAAGTGAGAAAGGGAATTCAGGAGTAGAGTGTGAGTTTGTGGATGGAGGGTAAGGGAACTAAATGGGCATCTTCAGGATGAAAGTGTGTGTTTTGCCTGAATGCATAAAAGTACAGAAAAGCTGTTCCCACAGCCTAAGTCTCCTGCTGGCATGATTATCAAGATGTGTATGTGGTCAAAACAGGACTGACGTTTTTTTTCTGTAGCAAAATGCCTTGTGTTCTGTGTGGAGCAGGCGTCTATGTGCCTGCCTTAAATTTATGAACTAATAATTTTGTTCCAGGAGATGCTGTCAGGTTTTATAACACTATGGTTTGTTCTGTTTTTCTGGCAAATGGATGATATTGCTTTTAAATAATCATTCTTGCAATTTCCAAATACAAAGCAAAGTCAAAGGTAATTTAATTTCTGTGAAGAATGCCTTCTTCATCAAACAAACTTTTTGGAATTGACTAATAATATCATTTTCTCTTAACAAAATACCATTCATTATTTTCTTCTTTTTGAATGACTGCAATTGTCAACAACATAGTTTCAAGTAAGTCTTATGAATGAGATTATGAACAAATGATAGTAAACAAAATGATGATGGAAACCAACCAAGATAAATGAGCTGGCATAGAGATACGTATCCCCAGAGAATTGTGGTTAACAATATATGCATCCCTGAGCTTGCCCTCCACGGTAGGAGCTCTGCTGAAACTCTTAGGCATTTCTGGGAGTAACTTCTTGCTGTTGACTAAGGAAACTGGATCCTGAAGGTTGGCACCCTTGTGTTCTCAGCGCACTCCTGCTGATGCCCACTGGTCTTAAGTAAAACAGAGTGGCAAATATTTAGAGTAAGTTTTATGTGTCTTTGGGATTTTTCCTTCTCCGCCATTGGTAAATAGCATATTTCCTACGCCAGTCTATGACCTTTGAAATAACTTCCCTTGTTAAACACACAATCATTTGTGTGGGTGTTTGTTTTTTCTTTCTTTTTCCTGTTTCAGAAAGCTATTCTCACACCCCCACCTCATATTAAGTTACTTTCAGTACAGAGTTAGGTCTTCTGATGAATCTCATGTCTGTAAGTTAGAGAGTGCCGGTAGTTACGGAAATAACAATTACAAAGATAACTTTGCTGTGTGAATTAAATAGAAACACACTATTTCCATCAATATGCGTAAATAACATTGGTTGTAGGCCCAGGGTAAAAATATGTCAGAATAAAATGCAGGTTAGTTGAGATGCTATTCCAAAAATATGATATGATTTTATTGATGGCTTGAGCTCATCTGCGTGTCAGTTTTTAGATCTCTAGAGGCTCCCATATGAACCTTCTAGAATGAAACGTTATGTTGAATATGAATGAGAACGTACCACTTGCCCTGCTCTGTACAAATTGGAATTTTTAGGAATCAGCGTGCATTAGAGAAGTGGTGGCCACTGAATGGTGTCTGAGTGCCCTGTGCTAAGTTACAACAGGACCATCATCACAGAGCTGCCAGCTCATTGATATGGGTCAATGTTTTCCTACTTGCTTCAATGTGCGTCACTTCCGGAGAACTTGGGAGAACACCGTCTCAGCTCTAGCCTTTTTTG
This sequence comes from Eospalax fontanierii, assembly GCA_035773235.1. Taxonomy (NCBI): domain Eukaryota; kingdom Metazoa; phylum Chordata; class Mammalia; order Rodentia; family Spalacidae; genus Eospalax; species Eospalax fontanierii. Next base: position 71,316,911 of record CM069527.1, read on the forward strand.
GTCCCCTTTTCATGTCTGTGTCAGACCGGGTGTAGTTTTCTTGTATTTCCCCTTTATTTCTGAGCCAGAATTTGGTGGGAAAAGATCAGACTCAATTGAAGAGAGTGGTATGGGGAAATACACCAAGGGTCATCGTACCAGACATGTTACGTCAGAAGAGTGGAACGTTCGCAGAAAACCAGCTGTCTGAATTTTGTTATTAACAGGTGTGAATCAGCCTGCTGCCTGCATAGTTTTGTGCACTTTTTCTATTGTTTATTTCTAAGATTACTACCAGTACTACTGATGATATGACTACTATATCAATGCGGTTGAACTCTGGTTCAAATTAATATCTCAGCCAATTTATATTTTCTTGATTGATGGTGTGATTTTGTGGTCTGCTTTTCCTGCTTTTTTTAAAACAAGCTGGTGTGAAAATCTTTCCTTACTATTAAATATTCTTCTTGAATGTAATTTTTAGAATTAGACATTCTTATGATTGATTAAAGAACATTCATTTAGCCAATCAATATAATTTTCTTGCTACTTAAAAATTATCATATATCCCCTGGTAGTTAAATTAGGATGATTTTCTATGAGATATACTTTCAGAATCAGAGCCTGGAGGTTAAAAAGTATGCTGACTTATAAATGTTCCTTTTTTGTCTCATTGTTCTCCAGGCATTTCCTCCCTTCCATTTATTACCATACGAGCAGTGCAGAAGAGTACACATTTTCTCCCATCTGAAGTAATTAGAAAATCTTGCTAGTTTGATCCAGAAGAACTGGTATCTTACTATGGTTTCATTTATACTTCTTAAAATACTAGTGAGACTGGGCAATGTTTTTCCATTTGTGAAAATTGCTAATTAATGCTCTTTACTTATTTTACTTTTGGGATGCTTATTTTCTAATTAACTTTACTGACTTAAAAATAGCACAGGCAGAAATCTATTTGTTTATGGATTGTCTATAATACAAATATTTTCTTCAGTTTCTTTGTTACCTTTTGACACTTTTTTCTTTGGTATACTTTTCCTTGTGAAATCTTTTTGCATATGGTTGAGTCTTTAAAAACAAAACAAAACTGGGGCTGGAGATAGTTCAGCTGCTAAGAACACTTGATGCTCTTGTGAGGGCCCAGGTTCAGTTCCCAGCACCTATATGACAGCTTATAACCATCTGTAACTCCAGTTCTAGGGGATCTAATGCTTTTTTCTGGGCTTTTTTTCTGCAGGTGCGGCATGCATGTGGTGCACATACATGCATGTAGGCAAAACACTGATACACATAAAATATAAATAAATCTTTTTAAAAAAGCATAAAAGTCTTTATCATTATTATATGTATATGAAATGGGGGTATGTGCATGCCACAGCACATGTGTGGACATTAAAGAATAATGTTGTGATGTCAGTTTCACCTTTACATAAATGCTAGGTATTGAATTCAAGTCATCAGGCTTGCATGGCAAGTGCCTTTATCAAGTAAGCCATCTACTTTCCTTTTTCTCTTTTAAAAGCAAATTACACTACGGGGAAAGGGCAGCAGTCCCCAATTTTAGCTAAAGAATTATCAGCAACTGATTACTGCTGTGTGGGGGAGAGCTGATGTTTTCTAACGGAGTGATTCTAGATAGGATGACTAGATCCCAGTGGATGAACTTGCACTGAGGGATGTCTGGGCACACTAACTTGACTTGATAGGCCTTAACATATATGATAGAATGCATGAAATCTGAGAGGGGGTTGTATGGAAGGATGCAGATGGTAGAGGAGGTATAAAGATGATTTAAAGATGTTGTGTATGTAATACACAAAAATTCAATAAAAAGAATATATAACATGAGAACTATATTTTTTTTGTTCTATTTTTGTTTTCTGAGGTGGATCTTTACCATATGGGCTAGATTTAAATGTGATCCACTTTCCTCCACCTCCTATATCCTGGGATCACATGGGTATGGCATCATGCCCAGCCGATTGCTATATTTTGAACATCAATTTTAGTGTACAGTATCTAGGTAGACTCATGTATGAGTGGGCCTGATATTACATAGCAAATCCCTGAGGCGCAATCAGTTTTGTAAATGGACCTTGACATGAACTGAAGAGGAGCCTCCCATTTTTCCTTCTTTCAGCCCATGTAGTTTTTGAGCCTTCCCTGTTTGTTTCTGCTTTTGATGTTAATTTAGAAAGGACATCACCTTCTAAACATTCTACACACTTAAAATATTCTCAGGAAAGAACTCAGAGGTTAAGAGGACTGATTGCACTTGCAGAGGACCTGGGCTCAAATCCCAGAACCCACATGACGGCTAAAGAAACTGTCTGTGACTCCAGTTCCAGGGGATCTGATGCCCTCTTCTGACCTCTTTGGGCATTGCACGACATGGGTGCACTTACACACTCATACACATAAAATATAATAAAATGTTTTTTTAAAAGATTCTCTATTTTTACCGAATCTTTGTGGATTTCATATAGAATATTGTGGTAATATTTAGGCCTCATCTGTGCCCCTCTGTACTCTGTCATACATATTAAGGCCTATTTGTATTAAGACCTCTTTATATTAAGGCCTATTGAGTTAGGTTTGTACTCCCAAATGTGCACTCATCCACTGGAGCCTGGTTAACCTATCTTGTGTTACACCCTTAAAGAAAACTGACTCCCCTGCTTCCAACTGGTTGCTAGTAGTTCTCAGCTGAAGTTGGGCTTTCTTCCCCATGTCTATGCTGGAATTTTGTCTGGCTTGAGCTTGCATGGAAGGGTCTTGTACATACTGTTGCCATTGCTGTGAATTCATATGAGTAACTTCCCAGCTGTCTGGAAAACTGTTTCCTTTTGGTTATCAACCATCTCTGACTCTTACAGTCTTTTTGGCTCCTCTTCTGCAATGGTTCCTAAGCCTTGGGTGGCAGAGGCTTGATAAAGCTATCCTATTCATGCATAAGCACTCTGCAGTCTTTTACTCTCTGTGCACTGGCCAGTTGTGACTGGGTTAATTCACAGTTATTGCATGACTTGAGAGTTGAGAAATGAATTAGTGTTGTTATGCTATGTTGATATGTCACTTTGGGCCAGGCACCTCACAGACACTTATTCGGTGTTTGACCAGGCATAGAGCTTCTTAATAATCTCTATCTGTTGTGAAAAGAAGCTTCTTTGATGAGTAGTGAGAAGCACACTTGTCTGTAAATATAAGGACCCATAGTTAGAATACAATAAGAAATTATGTTGGTCTAAGGATGTGATAAAAGTAGTTTTTTTTTTTTTTCTCTAGAATCTATGACCTTTCCAATCCTGTGTATTTGGCTATGCTTACAGGACAACAGATGAGTTGCCTCCCATTGAGTGGGCCTTAAGTTCAATTAGACAGCTATTGATTACTCCCAAGATAAAAGTTCCACTACAATATCAATTGAACTTATTTGCTGGGCTGGTCATTGTTTTGGTTCATAGACTTTACAGCTGGATGAGCTCATTGGCTGGTTTTCTTCTTTGGAAGTTTGCAAAATATGTTCTGATGCTATAGGAACTAGTGTATAGGAAGGCTTCTAGATCATTTCCAGCTCAATTTCTCCAAGTCCTGTGCCTGAATTATGTCATGTGTTCAGCAATCCAGTCCTACCTTCAAGTACTGGGAGGTGATCAAGGGCTGTGGCAATAGCCTGTGTTATCTGAGAGTTTCTTTGACTACTCTGATCAACAACTCAAAGGGAGGTTTCTCCTACGTGGCACTGTGTTTTTTGTTTCATAACCTTCAGCTATATACATGCACATATCTATATATCTAATATTTATATTTTTCAGTAGGGTTTTGAGCTCATACATTTCCCTCTGGTATTTTATGCTACTTAAGCATTATGAAAAGAAATATATACATACTTTTTTACATTTTCTTCCAGCATTTTTTTTGTTTCTTTTACATTTAAGTATTAACCCACCTGGAATTTATTGCAGTGTAAGAGTGAAATAATTTAACTGTGTATTCCTTCCAGATAGTTTTCTACTTATCCTGACAGTGATTTGCCAAATAATTTATATTTGATTTTCAAGTTTTACCTTAAAAAACCAATGCAAAAAAGATACTTTGGAATAAATTTAACCAAGAGTATATATGACTTCTCTAGCAAAAATTACAAAAAATTGATGGGAAAATCTGAAATAATGCTGTTAAAATAGCCACATTAATCTAAGGCAATTTATATGTTCAATGCAATTCCAATAAAAATTCCAGTGGCATTATTTATAGAACTAGAAGAAAAATAATGAAATTCATATGGAAGCCTAAAAGATCTTGAATAATCAAAGCCACTTTGAATAAAATGGACAAAGCTGGCTATAAGATAATATTTGATTTTAAGACATATTTACAGAACCATGCTAACTAAAACAGCATGGTACTGACATCAAAGCAGAAATATAGACCAATGGAAGAGAATAATGATCACAGAAACAAGTCTATGCATCTATAGCCAGGAGGTTCTCAAAAAAATAACTGAAAGCATGCATTGGGTAAACGTCAGCCTTTTCCATAAATGGTGTTGGTCAAGCCAGGTATCTGTCCATAGAACAATGGAACTTGGTTATGATGTGTCACCCTACACAAAAGTCAACTGAAAATGGACCAAAGACTCAAAGTGTAAGACTTAAAACAATGCAACTACTAGAAGAAAACAAGTAGGATGCCCTTCAAGACACTGGGTTATGATTTTTGCGTGTAGGAGAGGACAGGAAAAGCAAAGGGAACAAACAGAAGTAGGCAGAAGGACTTACCTAAAAATAAAATGCCTCTGCACAGAAAACAGAACAACAGAGGGAAGAGAACCTATAACGCAGGAGAAAGCATTGCTCAGTTATTTGTCTGAGAGAGGACTAATAAGGAACTCAAAAAACTTAACACCACCAACACCAGTAGGACCTCCAACACATGATGAAAAAACGCTCATATAATTTGCCATCAGGGAAATGCAAATCAAAAAGCACAACATCTTATCATGGGATGGCTATTATTAAAACAACCCCAAACATAAATGCTGATGAAGGTATGAAGTAAAAGAAACTCTCTTTTGGAGGGAGTACAGGATGGTTCAGCTATTATGAAAAATAATCCAGAGTCCTTAAAACATTAAACATGATCTACCATATGGTCCACCAGGATTCAAAGGAATGGAAGTCAACGTACCAAAGATGTTTCTGCATCCTCATCTTTATTGCAGCACTCTTCACAATAAACAAGATACAGAACCAGCCTGGACGCTCATCAGTGGAAATAATGGAATGAAAAAAATGTCACACACACACACACACACACACACACACACACACACACAGTATTATTTGACTATCATTTGCAACATAATGGGTGGAAATGGAAAGCATTAAGTTAGTTGGAAGAAGACAGACATAGAAAGACAAGCATCACAGAGCACCGAGTTTCTTTCCTACTTGGAAGCTCAAAGGATGAGCCTGAGTATAAAGTAGTGATTATTAGAGTTTGGGAAGGGATGGGGAAAATGTAGCTGAATTCCATCAGTGTATACTATATGACTGTGATGAAATATTATACTGAGCCTCACAAGTATGTAGAATTAGTACATGTTAATTAAAAAGAAATTTAAAAGTTAAGGCTATTTGAAGTGTATTACATGCTAGAGGGACAAGGGGCATTAATATGTGATGTAGAGAGATCATGGAATATTCTGGTATTTCCTGAGAGTCACTCGCTCTATTTTCAGATAGGTGGCAGTTCTGTCATACATGCCTGATATCAAACACAAGGAACTGGCTCATGGATCTTATCCTTAAGAGAAAGTCTTTCTTTTGAAAAAATTGATTTCATGGCTCCTGAACATTAAATATCTACAACCAGATGATCTGGAAACAAAAACTTTTGTGCATTTGTTTGTGTGGAAGATGATGAGGCAGAAATAAATGCTCTTGAGGTTTTCTTATCAAAGCACTATTAAGTGAATATCTATAATGAATACCAAAGATCTGACAAATATTTTCAATTTTCATATTCTCTTTGAATTTATATCCACAGAAAGATAATTAATCTAAATGTAAAGTTATATAAAGGAAAACCAAATGTATTAAAAATATTCAAGGGCAGCAAAGCAAATTGTAGTGAAGAGGAGCTACAAGTGGGTTTTGGGGCACAAGTCAGAGAGATTAGGGTACAAAGCTAGGAGCACACTAATGCCATCGCTGTTCATTGAAACCACAAACTGGCTACTTAGGTATTCCTGTGGTCTGGAGAGAAATGTGAACTAGTAATAACCTTTATTTATCCTAAGTCAGTGTGCTAAGTACTTTTTATATTACCTCATTCATTCTCCAGTAAGGCTGAGAGGTAGGTGTGTAATTTCATGTACCTCATAGCTAAAGACATTTGGGCTCTGAAATAGATCAAATAGTTTGTTGTGGTGTTAGGGTTGAGATGTGAACATCCTTGTGTCCCACCAACATTGACTGAGTGTTTTCAAAGGACCAGCATCAGCCTAAGGTAAGCTTGGATATGGTCAACCATTACAATAATTATTGTGGTGGCTTGAATGAGAAGTGACCCCCTATAAGCTCAAATATTTGAGCACTTGGTCAGTTGGTGGTGGTTTGGGGAAGGGTCACCGAACATTTGGGAGGTGTGGCTCAGCTGCAGGAAGCTGGTCTTTCTTTTGTAAGTAGTCTAGGCCATGGTATTTTATCACAGAAACATAAATGTAGCTAATACAATTAGATATTCTGCTGTAGAAGAGTAGATGAGTACAGAGAGGTAAGTGATAAAGTTGGGGGTTATTCATCTTGGTGATGGTCTAGCCGAAAAACTTTCTAGTTCTGAACCTTGATTAAAAATTTTACCATTGTTACAGCTTATTTCTACCTGTAACATGATAATATTCTGCCACTTGCCTGCTCACTTGAGAGAAAGTGGTTATTAACAGTAATTCCTAGGAGAAAGATGTCAAATATCTACACATTAAAAACTGGTGCTGACTTTTTCTGTCATTTAGCTTGTTACCTCATTGAAACTAATCTGGTACTTCTAAAAACAGCATGAATTCTGTGGGTAGTATTCAGTATGCTTCAGTGCACTAAATGGCATCCTGGTGGCCCAACAAATCTCATCCTGCTTCTAAACATGCATGAGTAATGGTTGCCACCTGTAAGAAGGCATTGGGCAATCAGATGACAATTGAGAGGGATTTGGAGTGGAGGAGTATTTTCTGATTTCCTTTTGAAGTTTGAGCTAGCAAAAATGAATTCTTGATGTTTATTTTAATCCACTTTGAAGTCTACTTGAAACACATTGGGAGTTATTTTTGGCTACCATTATTCATTTTAAAATACAATGTGTGCTGTGGTAGTCCAAGTGTAGGACTTTGTGTAGGAGAAAGTTTATTAATTTCCTGAAGACATTCCAGAGAGAGCTCTGGGAAATAAATGAAATCTGGTGGGTTGCAAAATCTTTACTGAAGATTAATATTGGAACCTTGTGAGAACGGCCTGAGTTTTGCTTCCCGACTATTAAGGAATGATTCCACGTAGTACGACATCACTGATGATTTCAGAAAAAAGAATACAGCCACATTTTTTGTTGTTCCTAAAATTGCTATATATATATATATATATATATTTTTTTTTTTTTTTTTTGATTGAGAATGACTGCTGTCATTTTTTTTTCAATTTGTGTCCTCGTATGCTCTTCAGGGTGGATCCACCCACTGGAGACTGGTTAACCTGTCAAGAATTACATTTTTGAGAGAGACTGACTCTCCACCACTTTGTAGCCATTGGTTGCCAATAGTTCCTTAGGAAAGAGTAGGGTTTCTTACCTACTTGCCCACATCTATACTGGGATATTTTTTCTGGTTTGAGCTTGCATGGGACTTGTGCATGCTGTCACCATAGCTATTAGTTCAGACGAGTAACTGACTAGTTGTCTGTAAAACTGTGTTTCCTTATGGTTATCTACAACCTCTGGCTCTTAGAATCTTTGAAGAAAGATTCTGCAATGATTCTGAGCCTTAGGAGACAGACGTTTAATATAGGTGTCTTATTCAGGGATGAGCAGCCTGCAGCCTTTTGTTCTCCGCATGTTGACCAGTTGTTAACTGGTCTGTGTTAATCATCATCTGCTGCATAAAGAAGCTGAGAATTGAGAGTTGTATTAGTCGTATTAGTCTACTGGTATAACATCAAGTCATTAGGAGTCAGTCATTATACTGTGTTTAATAGAAAACTAAATTTGGTTCTCCCACATGTCTTGTGACTTGTCTAGCCTCAGGTTCGTAGGCCGGATATCAGTGTCAGGCATAGGCTCCATCCTATGAAGCAGACCTTAAGTCCAATTAAAAATTGGTTAGTCACTCCTATAATATTTGTGCCCCTATTGCACCAGTGAGCATATCTTACCAGGCCAGTTACTGCTCTAGTTCACAGGGTTCACAGGTGGGTAAGGTTGATAGTTATTTTTTTTTTCTGGCGTAGCACCTTCTAGCACTATGAAAGCTAGCCAGTAGAAATGAGGGTTTGAAGTCAGCACCAGTTTGATGCTTCCTTGTTTGATCCACAGCTCACATATGTAGTGCTTTCAGCAATGGGATCCTATCATGGAATTCTCATGGGTAAGAGCAGGGGCAATGGTCAGGATTGCCTGTGGGTTATTGGATCTCTGGTCAACAGCTTCAAGAGAGGAAGTCCACTGAGGTTGGGGTTATATTTTGTCAGCTTGTGGTATCTGCTAGGGAAAGTATGCCCCTGTTCATAAGGTAAAACTTTTTACTGTTTTTTAAATAATACATATGTCTATACTTTAAGAGGCTTCTGTAGTGGTAGGATTCCATATGGCTTCTTCCAAAAGCCTTTAGAATTGGTAATCCCTCCCCATAAGCCCTCCCTCCCCTGCCTTCTCATTCCCCATACAATTTTACTCTTCCTACTTAACCCTGTTTATATTACTGCATTCTACCACCCTTTCCTGGAAGCCCACCCTCACTCCCGATCCATGACTGTTTATTAATTTTCTTACATCTTTGGATTTTCAAATTGGAACATGCATATCTAGGATTTCAAAGCTAACATTCAGCTATGGAGGAGAACATGTGCTGTTTGCCTTTCTGGATCTGAGTAACCTTATTCAGGATGATTGCTTGCAGTTCCATTCGTTTACCTTCAAATTTCATTTTTAAGAGATCTCTAATATTCCAGTGTATATATGTACCACAATTTCATTATCCATTCAACAGTTGATAGACTTCTTGGCTATTTCCAATTTCTGACTATTAAGAAAAGGGAAGAGGGGCTAGAGAGATGGCTCAATTGTTAAGACCACTGGCCATTCGTGCAGAGGATTCAGGTTCAATTCCCAGTACCCACATGGAAACTAGCAACCATCTGTAACTCCAGTTCCAGGGGAATCCAGCACTGTCTTCTGACCTCTGCTGGCATTGTATGACTTGGGTGCACTTAACTTAAATATATGCAGGAAATACATTTAAACACAGAATAATACATAAAATTTTAAAAAGGAACGGGCAGAAACGAACATGGATGAGCAGGTATTTCTGTAGTAGAGAGTAGTCTTGGGGTATATGTCTAAGAATGGTGTAGCTGGATCAAATGGTAGAAAAATGTCTAGTTTTCTAGGCAGGGACTGCACCAGTTTCTACTCCCACTGGCAGTGGATGAGTTCCCCTTTCTCCACATCCTTGCCATCACTTGGCATTGTTTGTTTTTTAGATCTTAGTCATTCTGACTGGGATAAGAGGAAATCTCAAAGTGGTTTTAATTTGCATTTCCCTGATGATTAAACATGAACATTAAAAAAAAAAATTCTCAGTCATTTGTGTTTCATCGTTAGATAATTCCCTGGTCATCTTTTTTCCCCTAATGATTAATTGGGTTGCTTCTTTAATGTTTAGTTTTTTGGGGCTCTTTGCATATTCTATATACTAACCCTCTGAAGTATAGCTGATAAATATTTTTCCCATTTTGTAGATTGCCTCTTCACTTGAATGATGGTATTCTTTGATGTACAGAAGTGTTTTAGTTTCATGTGGTCCCATTTGCAAATTGTTTCACTTAAGTTGTGTGCAATAGGAGTCTTATTCAGAAAGTCCTTTCTTGTGCCTATAAACTCCAAGGTATTCTCTACTTTCTCCCCCATCTGATTCTGGATATCAAAGTCCTTTATCCAGGGCTGTTTTGTGCTTGATGAGAGATAGGGATCTAGTGTGATTCTTCTACATGTAGCTATTCAGTTTGACCAGCACCATTTGTTGAATATGCTCCCATGTGTATTTGTGGTTCTTTTGCAAAAATCAGGTAGCTGTAAATGTGTGGATTTAAATCTGTGTCTTCAATTCTATTCCAGTGTGTCTGTTTTTAATAGCAGTACCATGCTGTTGTTGATGTACAGAAAGGCTACTTATTTGAGGGTGTTAATTTTCTATTGCTGGATGTATTTATCGGCTCTAAGAGTTTTCTGGTTTAGTCTTTTATGTATAGGATCATCTAACCTGCAAATAAGGATACTTTGACTTCTTCCATTCCAACTTGCATCCCCTTTATCGCCTTCATTTGTCTTCTGCTTGAGCTAAGACTTCACGTACTATATTGAACACGATGGGGCTAGTGGGCATCCTTGTTCGTGATCTTGATTGGAATGCCAACTTGATTATGCTGGAAAATCTTTTTGATGTGTTCTTACATTTGATTTGTGAGTATTTTATTAAGATTTTTGGCATCTATGTTCATTGGAGAGATTGGTCTATAATTTTGTTTTTGATTGGTCTGTTTTGGTAATAGAATAATACTGGCTTCATAGAAAGAATTTTGGAGTGTTTCTTCCTTTTCTATTTTACAGAAAAAATTGAGGAGTATTGGTATTAGTTCTTTGAAGGTTTGGTAGAATTCTGTACTGTATCCATCTGGTCCTGAGATCTTTTTAGTTGAGAGATTAAAAATTTTATTATTATTATTATTTTTTAATGTCTGGGTGTGTTGCTTGCATTTGTATAAGTACACCTGTGTCATGCAATGCCTGAGGAAGTCAGAAGAGAGTGTTGGATTCTCTTGGAAATAGAGTTATGGATGGATGTTAGCTACCATATGGGTGCTGGGAATTGAAACCAGGTCCTTTGCTAGAGCGACCCATGGTCTTAGCTGTTAGTATCTCTCCGGCCCCTGTAGCTGAAAGAGTTTTCAATTACTGTGTCTATTTCATTGGTTGTTTAAATGATTTATTCCATTTTGATTTAATTTTAATAGGCTGTACATATCTAGAAATTTATTCGTTTGTCTTAGATTTTCTAGTGTAGTGGAATTTCAATTTTTAAAGGATATCATTGTGGTTTTCTGGATTTCCTTAGGGTCTGTGGCAAAGTTTCCCTTGCATCTCTGAGTTTGCTACATTGGATCCTCTCTTTCTTTTGGCTAATTTGGTTAAAAGTTTTTCAGTCTTGTTAATATTTTAAAAAATCCAACTTTTCATTTCAATGATTCTTTGTCCTGTTTTCTTTATTTCTGCTTTGTGAAGCTCAGTCTTCATTGTATTTATCTCTTCCCATGTGCACTTTCTGGTGTTGTTTGTTGTTTGCTTTCTGAGGCTTTCAGGTGCATCATTAATTTATTCTTGTATTAGATGCTTCTAATTATCTGGTGTAGTCACTTAATGCTATAAATTTTCCTCTTAGAAATGCCTTTATTGTGCACCAAAGGTTTGGTATGTTTTGTTTTTGTTTTAATTGAGTTATAAGAATTTTTAAATTCTTGATTTCTCCCATGATCCAATTTTTATTCAGTAGTGTGTTATTTAGCTTCCAGAATTTGTTTACTTTCCCCCTTTTTTTACTGTTGTTGATATGTAGCTTTATTCCTTTGTGGATGATGAGAATACAGAATGATATTTAAATGTTCATAAATGTGTGGAGAATTGCTTTGTGTCCTAATATGTGGCCAATTTTGGAGAAAGTTCCATGGGCTGATCAGAAGAAAGTGTATTCTTTGGAGTTTGGGTGGAATATTCGGTAGATGTTTCCTAGGTCCATTTCATTTATGGTGTCATTTAACTCCAGGCTTTCTTTATTTAGTTTTTGTTTGATTGACTTATCTATTGGAGTCACCCACTATCACCGTTTGGTGTCAATGTCTGATTTTAGAGCTAATAGAGTTTCTTTTATAAAATTGGGTGCCTCTGTATGTGGTACATATATGTTTAGGATTGTAATACCTTTTTGTTAGTTTTTTTTTAATGAGCATGAAGTGCACTTCTCTGTTCTGACAAGTTTTAGTTTGAAGTCTATTTTGTTGGATGTTAAAATAGCTTCACCTTCTTGTTTGTTAGTTCTGTTTGCTTGGAGTATCTTTTTCCATCCCTGAGGTGGTGTTGATTATTGTTTGTGAAATGTGTTTTTGGAGGCAGCAAATAGGTGGATCTTGTTTCCTTTTTTCTTTTTGTTTTTGTTGTTTTGGTCTTTTTTGAAACAGTATCTCCCTGTAGCTCCAACTGTCCTGGAACTTGCTATGCAGGCCAGGCTGGCCTTGAACAGCACAGGGCTCTTTCTGCCTCTGTCCCCCCAGTGCTGAGATTAAAGGCGTGCACCACCAGACCAAGCCTTTTTTTCTTTATGTGTCTGAGTGCATTGCTGGCACCCATGTCATGCAATGCCCAAAGAGGTCAGAAGAAGTGTCAGATTCCCCTGGAACTGGAGTTATGAATGGTTGTTAGCCACCATGCGGGTGCTGGGAATCAAACCTGTGTCCTCTGCAAGAGCAGCCAGTGCTCTTAACCACTGAGCCATCTCTCTGGCCCTGGATCTTGTTTTCTAATCCAATAAATTAGTCTGTGTCTTGTTACTGGGGAATTGAGACCATTAATATTAAGGGTTATTACTGACCAATGTTTATTTATATCTGTTATGTTGATGTTGTAGTGCTGTTTGGTTGATTGCTCTTGAATAATTTATTCTTTGTGCCCTTCTGAGAATGTTTAATCTTCTCTTCAGACAAAGTATTCCACTGAATAGTCTCTGTAGAGTTGGATTTCTGGATATAAATTCATTAAGTCTGTTTTTGTCATGGAAAATTTTTCTTTCTCCTTCAACTACAACTTTATAGTTTTGTTGGACTATAGTATACTTTGTATAGTAAACTGGACTGGGATTTGTGTTCTTCCTTGACTTGTATCTCATTGGTCCAAACCTTTCTGGCTGTCAGAGTCTCTACTGAAAAGTCAGCTCTTATTCTGATGGGCCTGCCTTTATGTGTGACTTGATCTTTCTCTCTCACAGCTTCCAGTATCTTTTCTTTTTTCTGTATGTTTAGTGTTTTGACTATCATATGATAAGACAGTTTCTTTTCTGGTCCTATTTGGTGTTCTCTATGCCTCTTGAACCTTGGTGGTATCTGTTTCCCTAGATATGGGAAATTTTCTTCTAGGATTTTATTAAAAGTATTTTCTACTCCTTTGACTTGTGCTTTTTCTATGTCTATGTTGTAAAAATTTCTGTGAGGCATGAGCAGCATCCAGCCTCGCTCTCCTCTCTAGGTTTGGAACAACAAAGTAAACAAAGTGTGCTTTGCCAAATTACAGTTTGGGAGACCAGAGTTTATTTGGGCTTACTTACAGAGCAATTAGTGGGGAGGGGGAATTCCTCTACTGAAATCGTACAGCAAGTCCTATATTTCTGCAGGGACTGGTGAGCAGCTGCCAGCTGCCCAAGATGGTGAAGGGACTCGTTCCTTCCCAGCTTCCTCTGCTCACACCTTTGTCCATCCCCCCCACATACAACTCAGGTCACTGGTTGATTGGGAGGGGAAGCTGAGTCTGTTGGCTTCTTTGTCAGTCAAGTTTGTTCATGCTGTGAACATGTGTGCCTGGTCCATTGCGGGGGCGGGGGAGCTTTGGCGAATTGAGGACAGATTCACTCAACAGCCTATGATTCATAGGTCTGGCCTTTTTACAGTATCCCAGTGGTCATGCATATTCTAGTCCTATATTTTTTGCTTCTGATATTTTTGGATCGAGTGATCCATTTCCCCAAGCTTGTCTTCAAGATCTGATATTGTCTGTTACATTTCCTCTACTTCCTTTAAGTTCTTGAGATTTCTATTTTAGTTTGGCATTTTTATAGTTTCTACCTCTATTTAATTCTAATTTCATGCTTTGCATTGTTTTAGTTATTTCATTTGACTGTTTATGTTTTTTTTTCATTTTGTTTTTGAATTCCTTGAACACATTTAAATTGCTATTTAAAAGAAAATACTTTTAATAAAAAATTGCTATTTTGATGTCTTGTGCATCCCGTAGGTGTCATTCTCGGGAACCATTACAGTGAGGTTAATTTTTGTAGTAGACATATTATCTTGGTTATTCATGCTGTTTCCGTTCAATGAGACCTAGGCACCTGAATTTCTGTGGAGGTTTTTCTTGGTATAGGCAGGCGATCTTGACTTTGTGGTATGTCTGTGTCTATTTGCTGTTTCTTCAACTTGTTAGGTTCAGCTAAGTGCTTGGTGTTCAATTTGGGAGCCACTTTATGTTGATGTGCATATGGGGTGAACGAAGTGGTCTCAGTTTAGTTAGAGATAAGTGAAGCTTTTGAGTTGGTCTGGGGTCCACAGAGGTGTGATGGAAAGGATCAGCAAAGTCCCAGGAGTGGGAGCTCTCAACCTCAAATCTGGGCCAGAGAAGGATCCTGGAGATCTAAGCAGGCCTAAAAGCTGGGAGGTGGAGGAGACTCACTTGCCTAGTCTGGAGTGGTGTGGAGATTCTGCACAGGAAAGGATCCCAGTGACCCCATGATGTATTAAGATGTTTGGGTGCCAGAAAGCTAGCATTAATGCAGAAATTATCAATATTCAACAGTATGGATAGATTTTCACACATACATTAAATATACACATACACACACATACATGTGCACACATGTGCACACAAACACACAAACACACCTGAAGAGCTACCCTGGCAGGCCTCTTCAGTTTCTTTATCTAATCAAAAATATTGTTTGTGTAGTAATTATTTCTATAATGCTGTTTATCCCTACTGACTTTGGTAAGTAGGCTTCTTAGCTTTATATTCCTGAAACCTACAAACTAACCCTGGAGAAGCTTTGTATTTTTATTCTCTATTATAAATGATAGCTTGAGAAAGTCCACTATGCAAATAATAAATAATTGTCTAGTTTATTTAACTTGAAACAAATGAAATAGAAGTTACCCCCAATTTAGAAATAAAACATTGGATTTCAGTTTCTGAAGAAAATTTTGGAAACAACATACTTCATAGACTTCAAGACAGAGATTCAATAGACAGACACCTGCTTGGTTAAAGTCTTTTAGCTAATATGAATTGTTATGAAACTTCTGAGTATAAGTTGAAACCTTTACCTGAAAGTAAAACAAACAAGTGAAAACCAATGAAATTTATAGGTCCTCCTGAAATAGATTTTAATATATATCTCAAGTAGGTATTTTAGGAAAAAGGAAGATTTTGAAAACTGATATTTGCATTTTAACAGTTGTCAAAGAAATTTAGCGTGGAGTGATTTAGCGATCAGAGGTGAAGAACACACGGCACTACTCCAACAGTCATATTTCAAAGGGAGCCATCTGTACTGGATAGTCTTAGTTTTTCAAGTTCATGTTTTACATCCTACAGATGAGGGAACTACTTTGACATCTCTTAGAAGACAACTCTTATAGAAGTGGTTTGTATGGCCAAATAAACAGACATACATATAGTTTTCCATCTAGTTTCTTAGCCTATGTCTATTTTTCTTAATTTTTTTTGCTAAAATCAAGTGCTTTGGACAAAGTATACACAGTCATATCTGTAAGTCATCATTTTTCTCCAAATGTAATTCTTCATTTCTTGTCTAGAAAATCTTACTTATTGAATAAAAAGTGACCTTTTGAATGCTCTCTCTCAGATGAAGATTCCTGATCATGCCAAAAAAGAGGACTATATTTCTTCTGTGAAATCTTATAGCTAGAGAGAGCACACAGTTTGTCATCTGGGGTTTTTGAGAGTGAACTGGAAAACTGTTGTATTTACAGTAAGGTAAAGGCCATGAGCTGGAACTCTCCTGTACAGACTGAATGTGTCTTCACCAGGTCATGGCCTTTCCCACCTGTCAGCGTCAAGGGCTTTGAACCCCCCGTCTGTTTGGTTCTAAATTCTGCTTCTCAACATGAATTTAGGCATAGTGTTTTATTCTTCCCTATTTGTGCATTCTCTACGTTTGTTGATCACTGTTGGAGGTTACTAGACATTATTCCCATGCCTGTGCTCTATACCCCAGGCTAGAATATTACTGCTGTTTCTTTAAATAGTAATCTTTTAAAGGGATGCCATAAAGGACAAAAATATGCTCATTTATATTTACCAAATATAAATGCTCTTTACAAAGCATTTCATATATTATGGATTTTTCAGAATAAGTCTGGATTTCTATCTGGAGTCTTTCACATTTCTGGCAGCATTAAGTCTGTAGGTGGTTAACATTCTTGCTTTTGTTTTTTAGAATGTGCATCTAGTACAGTCTTAATTTTGAAGGATTTTTTTTTGGGCATAGAACTATGGGCTAGCAGGTTTGTTTTCATTTTTCCTTTCAGTAATTTAATGATCTCATTTTAGCATATTCTTCAACCTCCACCATTTTCAGTAAGCCAGTGCCAATGATGATTCTTCTCCTTGTTCCCCTGTACCAACATGTCTTTCCTCCCTAGAGACGCCTCATACTTTATTTTTGATTTTCCGAAGTTTGTCTACAATGTCTCTGATCCTGGGAGTGTTTCTCTTTATACTAATTTTCCTTAGGTTTACTAAGCTTCTTGGATTTTTTGGGGTTGTTTGAAGAACTTAGAAGACACTATTCCTTTATGTATTTTGTCAGGCCCATTTTCACTGTATTTTCAAGCTACGACTCCAGTTATACTTATATAAAAACTGTCTGATATTATTCCACCTATGCATTTTATTAAAAATTCTTTGTGAATTTTTCTCACAAAGGGTCCCCTCTATGCCATATGTATGCACATTATAGGCATGTGTGCATCACGACTCCTGGCCTGTCTTACCTCCTGTGAGACTTGGTTCATTCGATTTTTTTTTTCCTCTTTATTTCCTAGACTGAATAAAATTTTTATTGATCCATTTTGATTTTAACTCTTTTTCTCCCTTGCTATCTTCAATCAGCTATTAAGGATTGTTCACTAATATTTTCACTTAATTTGTATTTCAGTTCTAGAATTTTCTTTGTGTTCTTTTCTCTGCTTAGACTCTTTATTTACTCCTTAGGATAATCTTTAATTAATTGCACATATTTTTATTTAATTATTTAGGCAATACCTATCTACATATACATATCTATGTAACTAAGTTATATATATATAATAGCTACTTCAAGATTTTTATTAGGTAATGTGTCTAGGTCATTTTGGGCTTTATTTACATGTACTGCTTTTTTTTTGCTTATCATATTGTGTCATATTTTCCTGTTTCTTTGCCAATGATTTTTGATTGACTGCTGGGCAATTTAGATAGTGGGTTGTAATGCCTCTAGATTCTGCAATCTTCTGAATAATGTTGGTTGTTATTTTGGCATTTTGTTCAGTGGTTGGCTTGAGCATATTTAAGCTTGATTTTTCTGCTTTTCTAATGCAGATCTTCAGGAAACCTAATGTGCTTCCCAAGCCTAATCAATTTATTCATATTTAATAATGTCAACAAATACTGTTGTCCAGGAGGGCAGGTTTTGTTTTAGGCTTTATTAGATTCCTAGTACTTCCTTCAGGGCATGTTCTGTACTTGTAGAAAGGCATGGAACTTTCTGTGACTCAGATATCAGGGGTGTTAATAAATGAATGGGATTTTCATTTTCATGGGCCTGGACTCCAGTGATGACCAGAATTATTCATTCTCTAACTGTAGTTTGCCTCTATTATCTCTGTGATTTCAATTTTACAACATTTTCCAGGTGGTAAGTCCCACATGATCTCATTCTGCAAATATATAACCAAGATCCTAGCCACAGACATGTGAATGATTCCCACTTGGACCTGTGGGAAGTTCTTTCTGTATGACTCTTTACTGTGAAGGGTCCTGCCTTCTAGATTCCAGGCATGTCAAAGGCTTACATTCTGATCACAACTTTTTTCCTTATTAGGACTGTCACATTCTGATTGGATGGCCTCTTTCAGTCATGAAAATGTCTTTCTTCAGAGAGAGAGAAAATCTCAGGGCATAACTTATGGATTTTTGTCTTCTCTGAGTCTTCAGACCTTGAATGACCTGTCTACTCTCTGGAAACATTTGCCTTCTGCATTTAATCCAAATTCAAAGTATTTTCTGTGGCAAACTAATCTGTAACTAACCAGTTACTCTACCATAGTTGAAAGTAGAAATATTTAGGTATCAGCTTGATTGGTAATGTTTTTACTATAGAATGAATATGGCCTTTTGAAATATTCTATAATTCAGTTTAATTTTTGATCAGGGACTAATGCATGAATAAAATTCAAATGCTACAGAAAATATGTAATTAAAAAAGTCTCACTTCTACCTAGTAGCGTAATTATCCCCACACCTAAGAGATGGCACGCATCTCTTTTTGCACCCTTTAATAGTTATTTTATGGGGTTGGAGAGGAGGCTCATCCATTAAGGGCTCTGGCTTGGTTCCCAGTGCCCACATGACAAACTAACAACCATCTGTAACCCCAGTTCCAGGGAATCCAATGTCCTCTTCTGACCTCCATGGTCTTTGTATAACCCTGGCACACTTAAATATAGGTAAAACACTCATATGTGTAAAATAAAAATAAATCAATTAAAAATTTAATGAAGAGACATTTTACATAAAAGGTTTCTAAATTTATAATGGGGGATGGCCTGATCAAATTAATTATTAAATTGAAAATATCATAAGTAAAAAAATATATTTAATACAATATACTTAGCCCATCAAACATCATAGTTTATCTTTTTGAAAAATATTTATTTATTATTTATGTGAACATATACCCTATCATGTACACAAATGTCAGAAGAGGGAGTAGGATCCCTTGTAGCTGGAGCTACAGGTATTTTGTGGGATTCTTGGCTTATTACAGGGCTGATGGGATCCACACTTAAGTCCTCATGATTGCTCAATGTGAATTCTTGACTTTTAAAAACATATTTTATATTTTTAATTTTATGTATATCAGTATATTACCTGTGAGTATATAAATGTACCCATGTCATGCAATTCACATGGGAGTCAGAAGAGGGCGATGGATCCCCTGGAACTGGAGTTACAAACAGTTGTTTGCTGCTATGTGGTTGCTGGGAACTGAAACTGAGTCCCCTGTAGCCAGTGTTCTTAACCATGAACAATTTCTCCAGACCTGAATGCTTAACTTTTGAGCCATCTCATCTCTGTAGCCTCAAATACCATGTGTGTGTGTGTGTGTGTGTGTGTGTGTGTGTGTGAGAGTGTGTGTGTGCGTGTGTGTGTATGAGAGGGTACTGAGGACTGAACTCAGGCCCTTCTGCATGGCAAGCCTGCATTCTATCATCCAGCTATATTTCCAGCCCCCTTAGCCCATTTTAAATGTGATCAAAACACTTATAATGCCCCTAGTTGGATAAAATTATTATCAAGCATAGAGCCATTTTTATGATCATTACATGGCTCCTGTAATTTATTGGATATTTGTTCCAGTTCACAGGGAGACCGTGACTTGAAAAGACAAAAAAGTCGTTTTGGGGCCAGAGGGACGGCTCAGTGGTGAAGAAATTTGCTGGTCTTTCAGAGGACTAGAGTTTGATTCCAAGCATTCATGCTGGGTGGCTTATACCTACCTGTAAATCTGGCTCCAATGGATCTGACACACTCTTCTGGCCTCCACTGGCACTCTCACACACATGGCATATAGACATATACACACATACGTATGTAAATAAAAATCATTCTTATTAGTAATCCTTCCTTGATTAACTTAAGTCTCTTGTTAATGGATAAGTAATAACTGATTTGGCAAACTATGCCCACTGGTGCAATAGTGGAACTAATGTTATGAGAATAACCAACCACTTTCTAATTGGAATTAAGGCCCCTTCACAAGATGGAGTCCATATCTGATACTGTTATTAGGGCCAAGAACCTGTGGCTAGACAGGTCACAGACTATAGGGGAGAACCTAATACTCTACATAATACTATGTCTGCTAAATAGACATAGTATTCAACTGATTCATAATGACTTGCTGTTATACCCATAGACAAGTGCATCTTTCAACTCTCGCCAGAGAGGCTTCTTGCAGGAGATGACCGTTAACACAGAGACCTACAATTGATCAATGAGTAGAGAATAAGAGACTATTGAATGCTTAGCCCTAAAGGGGACACTGATATCACACTCTCTCCTCCCAAGGTTCAGGGATCTTTGCAGAAGCAGGAGCAGAAAGACTGTAAAAGTCAAAGGTGGTAGATGATACAAGGAAACTGTGTTGTCTGGACACTACAGGGTACTTATACATATGGACCCACAGCATTTATGACAGCATGCATAAGACCCGTGCAAATCCAAGCCAGACAAGGGCATAGCATAGGTGGGTGAGATGGGCAGGAATCCCCAGCCTTAGATGAGGATCCTGTGACAATTGATAAATGCTGAACTAGGGAGAGTCAGTTTTACTTAGTGGGTGACACCTGGTAGGTTGGCCAGACTCTAAGGGATAAACCCACACCCAATAGTATTTAGAAAACACAGATTAAACTTTGTAGGCCTAAAGAAAGACAAATAATAGCAAAGGACATGAAGTCAGGGTTAGTATGGTGAGCAAAGGGGTCTGAATATGATCAAAATGCATTGTATGAACTTCTCAAATCAACAAAAAATTAAAAAGTTCTACACAAAAATGATTTATATAAATCGAAATTATGATGATGATGATGATGATGATGATGATGATTGATGCTGTGATGCTGTGGTTCATTTGCCTAATATTCTAGTTGAGGCAATTTTCATTTTGAAAGTGCTATGCTATTTCTATCATAGTGATTTTTTATAGATTTCTCTTTCTTTTGTGCTTTGAAAATATGGGTAGAGCATATGCTAGCCTGTTCTTCAATCTGACCTTGATTATGTCTTTCAAATGCACTGTTGAGCTTTATTAATTCTTTATGAAATCATGTCCTTTGAGCTTTCTCTCTTGTTTTCTTTCTTGTTATTTTTCCTTACCTTATTTACTGTGTTGAATTTGGGAAGATAAGGGTGTCTAGTACCAGGTTTGACTGCTCATTGAACTGTCTGAATCAATTCGTCTCTGTAGAAATATTGACTCTGACGGTGTTTTTTTTCTACTTCCTGGAATATAAAGTTACCAGTAAATACTTTAGGAATCTCTTTGATTTGTCAGGTTCCTGCATCTTTGCTATGTGATGGAAAGTAAATTATAAATTCTATATGTGAAGTATTTTTTAAATATTAATTTGTATTCCCCCTATCATTTCCTTCCTTCCTTCCTTCCTTCCTTCCTTCCTTCCTTCCTTCCTTCCTTCCTTCCTTCCTTCCTTCCTTCCTTCCTCTCTCTCTCTCTCTCTCTCTTTCTTTCTTTCTTTCTTCCTGGGTCCCTTGTAGCCCCAGTCTACTTGGAACTCACTATGTAGACTAAGCTGGCCCTGATCGCACAGAGATTCACCTGTTTCCGACTCCCCAGGTCCCTGGCATTCACTTTAAACCTTACCTATTTAAACAAAGAAACTTTTATTTTGTCTATTGTTCCCCGTACCTGTTAGTATTTTGAATTCTGTAGTCCGAACACTGAGTTGCGGTGTAACTTGCATACTGAGAAGAACCTATGTTAAAGAAATAAGAGAGACCTAGAAAAGAATCACATTTTCTCTCATACACAGAATGTAGATTTAAATTTATAAATACATATGTACAAATATGTAGAATGTTAAACTAGAAAGAGAACTCTGATGGGCGAGGAAGAGGTGTAATGTAGGAGAGAGAGGTGACTAAGAGAGGGTAATGAACATATATGATGTGAAAGCAGGAGGAGGAACCATTTTGTGGGAGGTAAAGATCCAACAAAAGGAGAGAAGAGTGGTGGAGAGGGCAGCGGAGGCACAGATATGAACAAAGTATGATGACATGTATGTAAGAAAGTGTCATCGTGGAGCCCATTACTAGTACCCTGACCAAAACTGACAAAAGAGAGAATTTTCCTTGATAATTTCTTTCTAAAGAAAATTTCTTGTTTGTATTTCAAAGTCCCCCTCCCCTGTTGAGAGTCCTGCTGCCAACTGCCTTTGTGCAGCTCAGCCAAAGATGCTTACTGACCTAGTGCACAAAATGATTTCGAATGACTAGCTGAATGCCTTGGAAAGATCTTGCAAGTATAGTTGCTTTTCTTCTGAAAAAGAAATGTGTTACCTGCTGTGGAGACTACAGACTCATACTATTAGCATGTGTTAAACTCTAGACATAGTACTGTGTTTGGGGAACTGAAATCTGAAAAAATGTCCAGTTTTTTTGCTGTTCAAAAGGGTAGTGGTCAAGAACCCAGGATTTGAAGTCAGACAGATGAGGACTGGACAATCTTGGATGAGTCACACCCAGCTTAGTTGTCTCATATATGGACTATGTGACTTTTCTCAGGTAGTACTTACCTCAAATGATTGTACTTGTTTTAAGTACAATATGAGGGGCCTTCTCCCTGGAGCACAGAGAGGTTGCTTCCTTAGCCACATTTGATTTTTGTGGTCTTCCTAACTGTTCATCACTCTTTAAAATCTAACTACCCAACACTGTTGTGACTATTACCACAAGTATTTCATTATCTGGCAATAAAAATGAGCCTGGACATTTATTTTACATCATTTGGGTGACTGATTAATTAGTACTCATATTGAGTATTTGTAGAGGAGGTCATATAGCATGTGATTAGTCAGGGTAGCACGAAGATGGAAGCAAACCAAGCTCTACGTTTCAGTGGCCTGACTTTCATTTCTTGCTCATATCACACAGTGCAGTGTGGGTGGGATGGGATACAATGCAATACGCTCTAAGAGGTCATTCAGATACTCAAACGCTTTCTGTCTAGTGGTACACCATCTTCTAGGGCCACAGCCTTGTACTGTATTCTCCGCCTCTAGGCGGCAGGCTAGAGAAGGAAGAGTGCAGGACAGCTAGTGCTGGGGATTTAGAAGTGAGGCCTGGATGGGTACAGAAGACTTCCATTCATATGCTGTTCTACTCTAATTCATTATAGCAGTGCTCCGAAAAGAGAATCATATATACTGGCGAGTCTCTTTAAACTCTGACATTTAGTAGCACTTTCAAAGTTCAGGTTTCTGATTGCCACATACATAGTGAGCATGGCCGTTTAGGCCTTCTTGCTTTGAAACCAACTGCTACCAACTGGCTCGATATGGGTTCACCTGACAGCAAAAGAAACAATTTATTTCCCTTCTTGTCACATCTCAATCAAAGGAGGATTTGAAGTGTGTGTGTCCGGCCCACATTGATACCTTGGATATGTGGGTAGGTGCATCTTGGGTTGGGAATACTATGAGTGATGAGTTGTCACTTTGGATGACTCCCTCCTGGATTTATTTTAATGACATTCAAACTACGTTCTTCAAAGAGATACCACTTCTTGTGCAATACTTATTGTAACTATTTCTAACATTTAAAATAGAGAGTTTGGAAAGTAGTTGGGGTTGGTTCACTGACTACCTGGACTATTGGATGAAAGCTGCCATGTGGCTATGTGTGTACCAAGAGAAGCTGGTTCCAGCTTTTGACCTTTCTTTCTCCAAGAAGGCAACCTTTCACTGATCTTTAATTTCTTTATGTCCCTTGAAAATATGTAAGGGAAGGATTTTATAATAGACCATGTTATGGTCGCCTGTAGTATGTACCACATCATTATTATTAAATTTTAAGTGGCTTAATCTTTAAGTGGTAAACATGTCTTAAGTCTTAACTATGTGATCAAAAATAGTTACGATTGGGGCTGGGGAGATAGTGCTGAAGTTAAAGTACTTGCCATACAGGGAAGAGGAATGGAATTCAGATTACCAGAACTCATATGAATACTGTGTGTGTGTGTGTGTGTGTATGTGTGCCTATGTAATTCTGGTCTCAGAAGGTGGAGACAGGGGATCCCTACAGCAAGCTGGCTAGTGAGATTAGGCATATTGATGAACTTTGGATTTGATTGAGAGACCTTGCCTCAGAGAATAAAGTAGAAGAGAGATGAAGGAAGATTCTCGACATCATGCTCTGGCCTCCATATGCCCATGAACACTCATATACACGCACATACCACATACATACACACAAAAAGAAGAAAAAAGGAAAAAAAATTGTTAA
This sequence comes from Eospalax fontanierii, assembly GCA_035773235.1. Classification (NCBI taxonomy): domain Eukaryota; kingdom Metazoa; phylum Chordata; class Mammalia; order Rodentia; family Spalacidae; genus Eospalax; species Eospalax fontanierii. The sequence goes on from CM069527.1 coordinate 71,341,274, forward strand.
GATGAAAAAATCTTAAAAATTATGACCCATATTGTACACAATATGATCAAATTTGCTTTTATGATTTCTCTTTCTGTTCTTTGGGGTGACCGACAGTACATAGGAGCTTCCTAAATAATATAATACCACTTGCTGATAAAATGATGTATAAGATTCTTCACAAATATGGAAACTCAAACTGGGGACTGATCAGTGTATAGAGTTTGGCTTGAACTGTTTCCTGATTAGCTTGAGGACAGGCCTAGAGCAGTATGGCAGAGGATTGCCAGCACAGTGGTGAGGAATTCATGACCCCCTGTGAGTAACTTCCAAGGGTGGAAATTGATCCATCAATAAACTTGGTGGAACAAACAAAAGTAAAGGAAATTACTTCGTTGTAAGTTCCATTTTGCCTGGCCTTGTGTAAAACAAGGCTGATGAAGTGAATTTTAAGTCCAGTAAAACAGCTTAAAAAATCTAGAAGTATTCTGTATATTAGGAGATCCTTTTGACTGGCTGAATATATTCTAGTTGTCTAAAATGGTGAATTCAAATAATTTGTTATTTAGGAATCTAAGGCAGACCACAAGAAATTCAATTAATTCTTAATGGTACTTGTACAACATTGACATTCTTCAGCTGTTCTTTTCCAAAAAAGTAAAAAGTCAAATAAACTGTTCTCAAATATGCAGCATTCTGAGTTTGTAAGATCAGCGTATTCCCTTGCCATCTCCGCCACGTGGTTTTATGCAGGTGGAAGAAATGACCAGATGACTGTGTCCTTTGACAGTTTGTACTACTGTGTGTCTGATTCTGCGTGGTTTGCCTGCCTTCTCTTTCTCTTCCTTCTTTGTTTCTATGCAATTGATCTGGTCTATAGAAAATGAAAGGCTGTGGAAGCTCATTACATGTTTGTCCCTTTGGGAACAATACAAAACACAGAGCAATATGGATGCAAAGGATGCTTCACCTCCAAGATTGAAAGGAAGGTGGATTTAAATGAAAACGAAACTGATGGTCTAGGCTTCACTGCCTATGGGTCTCTTGAAGTAATATCATATAGCATATTGCTGTCTGAAACTCCTGAGGGTGTTTCAATGAGTGATGTAATAGAATAAGGATACAGTGGTCAGGAAGAGTGTGGTCCAGGAGTTGTGTACATTAGTAGCAAATGAAACTCGTGGTAACATGGAAATTAGGTGTTTGTGAACTCAGCTGGTGAGATGGAGAAGTAGACTGCATGTATTAAACAGCTTGACTGAATGAATTATAGGCATTCTATACCTGACACCATGGGATATGGGAAAACCATGTCATTGTTAAAAGTATGGTTTTAGAATTAGACTAAGCTGGTTTTAAATCCTCGTATCATAGCTCAGTAGCCAATAGACTTAAGCAAGTAACTACATCGACCTGTGTTAGCCTGTTTCCTCAGCCATAAAATATTATTTCATAAAACAAAACTTTTTAGAGGAATTCCTAATACTATAGGCTCTGTTGTTATTATAGTATGGGTCACATGCTTTTAAGCAAACAGGATAATTAATATGAACTTAACATAAACACTATTTTTAAGGTGATCCAGCACGAAGACCTGATAGTCCTTATGGATGCTAGTCAAAGCATAGTGCTCCTTTATTTTGTCAGGATTTGTAACAAAAAAGTTCTGGGAGATCCTTTTCTACAACTATCTGTACAAATATTGAGGACTTGAAGGATGGGAACTTGGTATAAAACAACCAGAGTGATTTGGAACAGAAATTATGTCTCATTGGGAACAATAGAAATCATTCACCTTCCTTAGGCTGTGATCCAGAAATGCAGAAAAAAGACAAAACCGAGGTACAGAAAGGTGAGGTATAGGCATGCCATTAAAATATTTGAGGATTGCCCTGTACAGTCCTGCACAAGATGCTTTTCCATCTCTCTGGAACAGTTCTTCAAGCAGGCAGACAACTGTGTCTATCGGCAGAAGGGCGGTAGTTTAGGCAAAGGCAGAAAACCGGCTGGTGTCAGTCTGGTCTTCCATGTCTGTTCCCCCTCACTCTTGGTGTCTTAGTTGATCAGTTGATCTGGCAAGATGCACATAGCGCAGGTATCTCCTTCCTAGCGATGTTTTGAGGACATGTGTAACTGAGGATTTGGTGTCTTTCTGAGTGTGCAGATGGCTCTGGCCATATAGGAAGAAGACCTCAGGACAGGGAAATAACAAAGGCAAGCCAGCAACTTCCTCACTGGGATGAAAACGCTTGGCTAAAACCAAATTGCTCCTCTAAGAATTTTACAGTTTCATTACATCAGTGAGTTCACAATATTAATCCTTTATTTCTTTAAAACATGATTTGTTGTGGGGAATCTTCAGAGAGACAATATATGTGATCATTGTCACCTTTATCTAATCATCTCTAGGTAGTTGCATCAATGGTGCCAGAACAAGCTACGGATAGAAATTGGGATTTTTTTTTTATGTAGAAAAGGTGGAAAAAATCCAGGTGATGCCACTGGATAATTGCTTAGAGCTGTTGCAGGGTGGGGAATACATATATCTGTATATATATATATATATAAAATTTCTTTCACTTAAACCTAATTTTTAATTTCATGATTTAGAACTGATCTTTAGTTTACATTATCACTTTTTTTCTTTTAGAATGTAATGGTTTGGACTGGGCTTAAATATTAAGAAACAAATATTCAGAAATAAAGTTGAAGTTTGAAATTTCTTTGTTTTGATATGTAGTGAATATCTATATTGGAAATTTTTCTTTTATATAGGGATCACTTATCCAAGTTATGTTGCTTTGGTTTTATAAAATAATGAAAATAATAAAGTTAGCTAGCAGTTTTGTCACTTTCTCTTGTGACATGTCTGAGTTTTTCTCTATTATTTCATAAATCCCAACAAGAATCAACATGACATGTCAGGACAGTTCTAGTTCTTAAGTGGCTTATCTTTCTACTAAATCTAGTCTTTTAATCTATCTTTTCAGGGTTTAATCATTTGTAACTATTTTCAGATAGATTTTCACAGTGTACAGAAAATCAACAGTTTTGGAAATTATATTCCTTTCTTATGAACCATAAAAATCAAGCCAGGAGTAGGTTTGTTGCAACTTAAAACTTGGAAGATTTAGGATTTTCAAAGGGTTTTAACTCCTTCTACATCCAGTGAGGAGTCAAGAACTTATTTCTCATTCTCTGTGGCCCGTCAGCCTGGGTGCAGATGTCAGTTCTCCCATTTATTAGCTGCACAATTTGTATGTGCTGAGTTACTCAGCTGTGTGAGCTCAGTGTTTTCACATGTGAGATGGGAATAATGTTACCCACTTCAGGTGATTGCCGTAAACTGGTAAGAACAGTGTTTTCTGTGTGACCGGTGTCTCATGTGTATTTTAAGAAAAATATGAGCTTCTGAGGCTTGTTGCCACCAAGGTGGGAGGAAGCGAATAGAAAGTGGTAGGAGCATGAATGCAATACCTGCAGCGGAAGCAGGCCACCTTCTGAAGGCTCTGCATAGTGGCTACAGGGGCCTCAGCAGATTGTTTAGCCTGAGACTCCCTTTTATTGTCAAATGGGGAAGAGACTCATAGCACCTGCTTCAGATGGCTGTGAGAATCAAATGAGATGGAAAGACATGGGTCAACTCACAAATTTCATCTACATCTCATCCATATGGGAAGAGAACGTGTAGCCTTTTGGTTTCGATTTTAATTGTTTTCTTCCTCCTGCTAGTTAGAAGGAAAAATTAATCAAATGACCTAGTTATTTTAAATCTTGGTCTGATATATTGATTTTAGGTAATGCCCATCTCTAGGAAGATGTGTGTAGACTTTAACATCATTTGGTCTTTCAGACTCTTGTTTTTTTTGCATTTTTATTGCATTCTCACAATTTTCATACATTTGATGGCATTTAGATCTGCTCCCCTCTCCCCACCCATTCCCTGTTCTCTGCTTAATTTAATGAACTATCATATATATGTGTATATATATGCCTGTAGAGTATGATTTGTATGCCCCAATGTCCTTTAGTGTGGATCCATTAACTTGGATCACCACAAGTCCCATCCCCATAAGACTCTGTCTTCCCCCTCCCCCCCAGAAGCTGTCAATTGCCAAAGTTCCTTAGGTTGGGTTGGAATTTCTTGCCCAGTTCCCCATGTCTATTCTGGAATTTTGTCTGGTTTGAGATTGCATAGGACTTGTGCATGCTGTCACCATTGCTGTGTGTTCGTATGAGTAAATGACCAGCTGTCTGCAAGACTATTTCCTTTTGGTCATTCACCCCACCTGGATCTTACAATATTTCCACTCCGTCTTCTGCAATGATCCCTGAGCCTTGGGAGACAGGGATTTGAAATAGCTGACCTATTCAGGGATAAACAGTCTGTGGTCTCTCATTCTCTGCACCTTGATCTCTTGGTCTTTGTGTTAATCACCATCTGCTGTGGAAGGAAACTTCTCTGGTGAGAGTTGAGACATGCATTCATCCTAAGTGTAGAAGTTGTACTGAAGATGTGTCCCTTAGGGTTAAGTGTCTCACAAACACTTATTTTCTGCATTTGACCAATTCTGGAATTGTGTAACAATCTCCCATCTCTTACAGAAAGAAGCTTCTTTGATTAAAGGTAAAAGATACAGTTGATTTCAGACTTTTAAAAAAATGATTTCTCTCCAGAAGGGCCCTGAGTAGCTGTATGCAGGAAGGGGAAGAGGGGCTCAGGCAACCTCCTGATGAGAGAGAAGAGTTTGGAACCATAGCCGTGGTTCCTTCTTGTCCTCTCAGGACTCCTTGACTTACTGCTAGTCTTGACTGATACTCCAGCTAGTGTCACACGGAACCTAGTGTCTTTGGGAGTGATAAGGTCCTGACAACCTCCCTGGTCCTTTTGGCATCATTACACTGTCATTATGTCCCAGGTGTGCTGAATCTCCATCCTATAAAGGGACAGATGCTAGACAGACTCTCTGTACCAAGCCTCTGCTACAAGGCTTTCTATTCCTCACCAGGCTGGTGTACTAGCTCTTGGCTCAGCTAATTTCCAATTTACCCAGAAGACTTCAAGCCTCAGCTTTACTACAGTAATTAGCACAGGGGCCCAAGAGCTGATTAGAGATGCAAAACTTCAGAGTTCTTGATAGGGGCTGCCCCAAGAACACACATTTCTTCGAAGCACCTAAGTAGGAACAGAGACAGAAATCCCTCATTCCTCTGGTTTCCTCTGCCCATGTACCATAAATGACTGCCTTACTAATTTTCTTTCCTACCACTTTCTAATTCCCAGAATTAGGATGAGGTAACAGTTTCTTATAGAAACTTCCTCCTTCTATGACGTTCCTTACCATGGGAAAACCTGAGAACCAGGTCCTGCCAATATATATAAAAGGTAATAAATGAATTTAAATATTCTTCCTCAGGACAATATGTTAGTAAGACTTTCCTAGGCCCCATTTTAAGTGTGAGATTCTCAGTATTAAACTCTTTTCCTCTTCTGTCCTAAGGCTGTTTTATACTTGGAAAGCAGACATAGTGCATAGCAATATTTTCCAGAGTGTGAATCTGAAGTTAGTCTATAATGAATACATTACCATGTAACTGCTAATATGGGATTGTTTTTTAGCTGTTATGGGTTGTTTTACATTGCTGAGCACATAGTTTTGGTTACAAACACATTTTGCAGTCTTGGAGCCTCGTATGTTTGGCACTGTAACATACTCAAGCTCTCCCTCTTGTTCCGATCCATCCCATCTCACCTCTCTGGCCACACAGACTTCTTTTATTCTTGGAAAATTAAATGATTTTTCTCTCTTATAGGTTTGAAAAAGTTCCCCCACCCTGAAACCAGTTCCTTTTATCTTCTCAGTTTGCCCATTCTCATTAGGATCTACCTTAAATGCTGCAAACTCAGTTTCCTGACTGTCTTAAACCAAGTAGTCATCCTCACTAGAGTTATTCAATATGTTACATTGTCTTCATTATTTCATTTTTTTTGCATGGGTAACTTGAAGAAAGACTGTAAGAACCAGGGGTTGGGGAGGAACAGAGAAAAATCATGTCTTCTGGACATGACAGGATCACTGCACTCATGAACTTACAGCAACTGTGGTTGCATGCCATGCACAAGATTGCACAGGATCAAGCCAGTCAACATTCTATCATGGAGTGGGAAGGAGCTTCATGAGCTCCCACACCTGACTGAGGAGCTATGGACAGCTGAGAGCTTCTTGGGAAGGTAGAGTCAGTTTTCTTAAGAATATGTCTCCTAGTAAGCCAATGATGCTCCAAGAGATGGTACCAACACCCAGAAGTATATGGCGAGGACAAATAGGAACCAATGGGTTATTAAATAAAAATAAGAGAGAACATGAAGTTGGGATGGGGTAGGGAGGTGGAGGTGGATCTGAGAGGAGTTAAGGAAGGAGTTGGTAGTGAAAATGTTCAAAATACATTGCAAGAGATAGTAACAAACTAGATTTAAAAAAGAATTCCTCCTATAGAAACTCTATGTAGTATACTTATGTTACAAATGGCCAGACAGTAGGATGGATTAAAATGTACAAAATCCTTAATGTCCAAGCATCTACATCTGTCTGCTGCAATAGAATATAAGTTTCAAGAGAACAGGACTGTGTCTGTGCTATCCCATCATTTCTTCTGAGACAGCACAGAGATCAATATATCGTTGCTGAATATATGAAGAAGTGATTGAAAGCGATCTTATTTAAATAGAACTGCTTTTATTACTGACCTAGTTTCTGTTGTGATAAACACCATGGTCAAAAGCAGCTTAGGAGGAAAGGGTTTATTTGGCCTAAACGTCTAGTTCATAATCCATCATTGAGGGAAGTCGGAGAAGAGACTCAAGCATGAACTGAAGCAGAGAGGAACACTGTTTATTGGCTTACTCCCAGACTTATATTCAGCTACCTTTCTCATGTGGCCTAGTCCTACCTGCCTATGGACGGTACTGCCCACAGTGGACTGAGTCCTCCTATATTAATTAGCCATCAAGAAAATGTCCCACAGACATGCTCACAGGCCAATATGATGGAGGAAGTCCTTCAGTTGAGGTTCGCTCTTTCCAGGTTTGTCAGTTGATAACCAAGATTTGCCATTACACTAACATTGGTTTACATGGATGTGCACAGAACACACGTATCTTGTAGAGGCATGGAAATAGGACTCAGTATTTTTATTATGTATGGTTCATTGGTGAGAACGGATCTTTCCCCATTATTTTGTTCTATACTGGTAGTGGTGGAAAGGTGGGCTAACTACTTCCCAAGTGTTCTAGTTACCCTCTGTTTCTGTGATAAAAATACTGACCAAAACCAGCTTGGGGAGGAAAGAGTTTATTTGGTACAGCTCACAATCCATTACCAAGACAGGAGCTCAGGGCAGTAACCTGGAACGCAGGTCATGGAGGAGTGCTGCTGACTGGCTTGCTCGTCTGACCTGTACTCAGTCTGCTTTCTTATATAACACATGACCACCTGCCCAAAAGTGGCACCACTGACAATCGGCTGGGCCGTCCCACATCATACAAGAATCAAGAAAGTGCCCCACAGACAAGTCCACAGGCCAGTTCAGTGGGGAAAATTCCTCAGACGAGGTTCCCTCTAGCCAGGTGTGTCAAGTTCACATCCAAAGTATCCAGTGTACCTAGTAAGGTGAGAAATAGACCTCATGGTTCATTTCCCCCTCATGTCTTTTATTATATTTAGTTGCTCAGTAGATACATGTCATTTTTTTATTGGTGGTGAGAGTAGGGAGTGGATTAGAGAAAGTCATAGGCTGTTAAATTCTATGTGATCAAATGGGGAAGACTTTCCAAAGAAGGTAGAGTGCCAGGGCTTATTTGATTGACAGAAGGACACATTTGATTTCTGTCAAGTCAGGAGTCAAGAGACCTTGGAGCTTAGGTCAGCCATGATGCCATTTGAATAAGAGATTTGGGGTCAACACACTAGTGAAAACCATTCATTTCAGGATTAGCATCTTCATAGAGAAAGATCAGAGGTGGCAATACGGGGAGAGGATTATTCCAGAAACTACTGCTGTGTAACAAATTACCAGGGAACTCAGCAACAGAGAGCAATCATCTTCTTACACTCACACAGGAGGATGCCAGTCAGGAAGTCAGTGAGGTCTCAGCAGGGAATGGGCTGTGTCTGCTCTAGCTGTGAGGACTGGAAAGGCAGAAAAGCCTTCAAAGGGCAGAAGATCCTTGACACTGGAGTTAGGGTCAGCTGGAGACTCTCATTCATGTGCCAGGTGACCAGATGGCACTATGCAACCTCACAGCTTGATGGTCAGGTTGTATGTGAAGCTGCACAGCCTTTCATGGCTAGCCTCTGAAACCACGGAGTTCACTTCCATGGGCTTCTTGGTTGCAGTGGTCACAAAGCTCACCCAGGTTCGAGGGGAGGTACTTCTCCTTGAAGGGAAGACTTGCTTACTTACTGATGGAAGGAGTGTCTCAGAAATTTGGAACTATATTTTAAACTACAAGAATAAATGAAACAATTGACAGGGAGGGTTGGAACCTTGTGCTTTGAAAAGGAGGTAGGCTCTGAACCTGCCGTGGATCCAGGTCACGTACATTGTGAATTTGCTCTGATCAGCAATGACTTTTTGGCTTAATAAGTGTTGTTTGATCTTCCAAGGGAAAATTTCCTTCCTCAACTCTAATGTGCCCAGGAGCTGACACATGGGTGACAATCTCTAAATACTTGGTGGTCATAATAGACCAGGTAGAGATACTCTTAAGGATGCCTTAATCTGCTTGCTCCCCCAGTGGCTCCTCCTCCCAGCTTCCAAACATAGACTTTCCTCCAGCCCATTCAGCTGACTGCTTTTTTACCCTTGGCTCTTTAAATTCCCCATCTCCACCTTGTTTTTATATCCAGACAGGATTTCATTGATCCCAGGGTTCTTGGTTCTTACAACGTGGAGGGCTAATTGTTCGGAGTTTTAATACTTATTCAACCAGACACTAGGAAGCAGATTGAAATTCCCAATCTCATTTTTTTTTTTTTTACTGCTGTTTGTTTCAACATGTTTATAAGAAATAGAAGGAATCGGTATTAGCTAATTGTACCATATAGTCCTATTTTCTCAACAATACTTTTTATTAACACAGCTGATAGAAAATGAAATTAATCTTCATTAAAAAGCCTGCTAATAGACAACTGAGAGTATTAAGCAGCCAGGAAAAAAAATGAAGAAATGCAATAATAACATTGTCTATTTTGGGAGTTTTACATTAAGCTCCTACACAATAATCGAATACTGAAGTATACTCATAAATTTTGCCTAGAATTTAGAAATGTGGCTGCTGTACTGTTTACAGGAAAATCATGAGCTCAAATAGAATTTACTGAAGACTATATATCAATGCCCCATCAGGGTAGACAGTATTAGAAACCCTGAACTCTTCCCATTAATCACTGTAGATGTGGCATCTCAAACAGAAGAGCATTATGACTGTTATAAATAGTGTATTGAGAGTTTTTATTTGAGAAAGAAAAAGAAACAATTGAAGGAGTTTTGGGATATCAGCTATATTGCCTGTGGTTCTTTTTCCTTTTAGTTTTAAAGATTACTTTTGCATGTAAAACTCCTGTACTTCATATATTTAGAGATGGCAGGTGTAATGGTTAATCATCGATGTCAACTCGACTGGATTTAGAATCACCTAGGAGACATACCTCTGAGTGTGTCTGTAGGGATATTTCCAGAAAGGCTTATCTGAGGAGACAAGGCCCACCCCAAATGGGGGCTGTGTGGGCAAAATGAAAGCAAGTAGGAAAAAGGGCGGAAAAGCCTGATGAACGGGGCATTCAGCTACCCTGCTTCCTGATCCACCCTCCTAGCTGTGGGCAAGTTCCCGCCACCGCTTTTGCCAGGCCTTCATCATCAAGATTGACTCTAGTCCCTCAACCATTAGCCCAAATAAATCTTTCTGGTTTGTCCCTCTTACTTGTTCAGCCATTCTTCTACAGCCCAGACCTACCTGCCCAGGGATGCACCGCCCACAGCGGCCTAGCCCCTCCCACATCAACAACGGTTAAGGAAATGTCCCACCAAAACGCTCACAGGCCAGTCTGATGGAGGAAATTCCCCAGTTGAGGATTTTTTTCCCCAGGTGACTCTAGTTTGGGTCAAGTTGACAGAAACTAGTCACCACAGATGGGAATGAAACTTTTGCTATCAGTAAGGCCCAAACCATCGTTTAGGAAGGAGAACGCGCAACATGTTATACTGCACAGAGCTGTAGGATTCCATCTGCTGGAAAGAATAGGGAGCCTCAGCAAGTGTCGTTGACATGTGACAGGGGCAAGATGTGGTGGGAAGAACTGGGCTTTGTGGTCTAGCTTGCTTTTGAATCTTGCTTCTATTCTGGTCTCCTTTACAAGACACAACTTCAATAATCTGTGACCTATAAAAGGGAGAATAATTATCACTGTCTAGTAAGAGTGTTTTTGGAATTAAATATAATTTCTAAAAAATTCCTAGCAAATTCCTAGGAACTATACCCGTCCAAATGGAGATAGGCCATGATGAAATAATTAACAGGCCATTTGATAGCATTTGAAAGCACGTAAGCAACGAGTCATTTGATATCTTTCCTTAGTTCTCTTAGCAGGTTTGATGAAATTCTTGGCTAATCTTTGGCTAGGACCACCTAGAGAGTCCTACATGGGGACAGGAGCCTCACTGGTCCTCATGGGGTCAGAAAGTCCCCAAATTTGAAACCTTCTGTTCCGATACAATTATTTCTAGTTGGGGAAGAGTTACAAAAATAAAGAGACATAGATTAAGCCTAAGGTTACAAAGCCTATTCTTGTTTCTATTAGAAAAACTAGATAATCAAATGATACCTTTTTGAATATAATTGGTAAAACTTGAAGCTGCTTAGTTTTGAAGAGGCTCCCAGGCCACCAGTATTCATGGTGGGCTTTATACATTTTCAGTGTTTCCCAGGTCCTTAAAGGCCCTGAAAAGTTATTTGCTCACAGTTTATTAGCAATGGGGGTTTGAAATGGCAGCTGAGTTTAGTTGAAGGAGGGTGGGTTGTCTGTGAGGAGCTGTCCATAGTTCTTTCATTACATGACCCAGGGCAGGAGGTTTCATTTTTGTCCTTATTCTTCTCTAAGAAGATTGCTTAGAAGTTTTAGTTCCTTTGTTTACTCTTATTCTCTGGTTCTCTATGGTCATTCATACACAGCCTGAAGGGTTCTTATGCAGGTATTCGCTCCACTAAGGGATTGTCAAGAAACTTAAGTATCAGGTTACTTAGCCTCACTCTATCCTCTATGAATGAACTTTCTTGTCATCAATTCCTCCAGCACTGTGCTGCCGACCAGGGTGGCTACCAGCTGAATGCAACTAGTCATATTAATTAAGATTAAATAAAACAACCAAAAATAGCCCAGTTCTCCATCCACACAGCCCCACTTCAGGCTCCCCCTTACTACATATGGCTAGTGGCTACTACGCTCATCAGAGCAGCCATAGAAAGTCATCATGGAAATTCTGTTGGTGATTGCTGCTCTGACCCCTGTTGATGAGCTCTATCTTCTGGAGTTGTACTCAGTGACCTGGCTCCAAGGAGCCTTTATATTCATTTGAGCAGAGGTAATGTAGTCCTAGGAGAAAGCTTTTGGTTTTAATTGCACTCAGGTTAATAAACTCTTTGTTCCAGTCAAAATAACGATTGTTTAACATTCCATTCTGATGATGTTTTTAGCCATCAGTGAACATAGTTTATTAAATGACACCCACTCACTGTGTACTACTTACATGGGGAATGAATGTAACTCTGTCTCCAGATACGTGAATAAAATGGAAAAGGGAGGGAGAGAACAGGAGGATGAACAAAAAAAAAAATACCAGTTAGTTTGATTAAAATGTAGGGAGAAGAAAATCTCTAGATAGCTTACCCCATCTTGGAAAATTGCAGACAGTTTAAACAACTGACTTCCTGAAATGCTGTGCCATTTATACATTAATACTGTCATTTATTGCAATGTGCAAGCCAGAGTTGTTGAATTCCAAACTAAACAAAGGTTTTATAAAAATGGTGTGTCCTGTTCAACCTTAAAAGGAGAAAGCTTTTAATATATGCCAACTATTGTGCTGACTGCTTTGCCTGCTTTTCCTTGTGTGAATTTCACAACACTTTTCCATAAATGCCAGCTGTGCACCTGCTGAGACAGTACCAGGAAGAGGTAAAGGCCCAGGCTCTGGAGGTAAGCAGGCTGGGCTCAAATCCCAGTTCCTGATGCCTACTAACTTCAAGGGTGCAGGTATTTGCTTGACTTTAGTCCTAGTTTCCTATCTGTAAAATGGAGGACACAGTATGTGTGCCATACAATTGCTGTGAGGACTGAGTCAGATCTGAAAAAGTGCTCAGGGTGACACCTGGCACACAGACTGTGCAGGAGCCGTCCTTCTATCCCTATAGCACTGTGTCTTGTTCATACTGTACCCTCAGCAAGTGTGTTGAAGCAATGGTAGAAGGATGGAAGTCACGTTTTCCATTGTCTGTAGAACATTCTCTGGAAGTGTAGGTGGGATGATTTGAGGGAGACCAAAAGCATCTTATTCACCCTCAAATATCTTCCCACCGGCCCTGGCTGCTGCTCTGAAATCTAAGCATTACTCATTCTATTCAGCTCAAGGCCCCAGTTAGAAGTAAATATTACTTTAGGAAGGAGTACACTAAGCTTTTGTGTGTCATGGCTCTGGTTCTAGCGTCTAAGCTTCCCATCTACGATAGCAAAGCAGAGTGGAAACAACTTTGTCCTGGGAGCCGGAACTTTTGGTCTCCAGATCTGGCTCTGCTGGCATCTAATATCACTTTCCTGGGCTTCAGGACCTCAACTTTCCTATGCTTTAAATCTCCATTAGACTAGATCCCTAGTAAATGGCAAATTCCTACCTTTTTAAGTGGGACATAAGCCAGCTAAATTTGGTGGTGAAACATGGGAAATGCTTGAATTAGTGAGCGTTGGAAAGCCACAATGCAGGGATATAGCTTTGGAAGGACAAGGTGCATCCATCCAGTGTGTTCATTGGGTGCCTGATTAGGAGGGCACAGGGAGATAGTAGGATGGTGAGCAGGGTTCTTCAGTGGAAGTTTTAGGACTTCTTCACAGTATGTTTGAGACCAACCTGGTTCATAAACATCACCCAGGAGCCTTACCATATGAAAAACACTAACACATGGTCACATTGCGTGAAGCCAGTAGACTGCTCCAAATGCGATCTTCAGTATAGGATTCTTTGGTGGAAAAGCTTATTGTGGAATGCATATTGTGGAAAATGCTTTCAGGGTGTTCCACGGCTTAGCTGTCTACTCAGAGATGCAGCGATAAACTGTGGGTTTAGAGGAAATTGTGGGTTTAAGGCCACTGTTCTGACCCACAGTAGTAAGCAATGAAGTTGTTCTTTGTATCTCTTGGGACAGGCATGGAGGCAGCAATTACTGCGTCTCCTGGAGGAGACACCTGCGACACCTAGGAGGACATTTTATACCTGTTAGCTCACAGTAACTCCAGAAGACAGACATTATTATCTTCTCCAAACAGATGAGGAAACTGAGGCTCAAAGAGGAAAGAAACAGAATTAAGATTTCAACATAAGATCGTGGATGCCAAAGTCCAGACTTCTTAACAGTGTGCCATACAACCTCCAGGATGCTTTCCAGATGTTACTCCTTTGTAGTTTAGTGTTCTTTGTCCACGGCATTGGGGATGGAATTATTGTTCTCATATTATTGCTATCTTCAGCCATCTCTGGAACAAAGAAATAATCACTACCAGTGGCTCCTGTCACAGTCCAGAGAGAGAGAGAGAGAGAGAGAGAGAGAGAGAGAGAGAGAGAGAGAGAGAGAGATTCTTTGAAATCATTAGTTTGTATTTTTCAGCTGTCAGAGTTTCAAATTAAGTTTTTTTTTGCATTCTTATTTCTTTCACACTTCACTGATCGGGAGTTAGAATTTCATGTTTCCCACTTTCTTTTGGGAGCTCATGTTTAGTTTCTTTGAGACTCATTTTGTAGTATTTTAAAAGATTAACAAAGAAGCTCTAAGTTCTCTGTATTTCTCATTAAGATGTTACGAAGACAAGACAGAATGCATCAATGTGTTGGGTTAGGCATACCTGGTGATAGAGGATGATGCTGAAAACACACTCTGGAAGCCATTTTGGTTTTCTGTAAGAAGTGGCCCATTAATCAACTGGAAGATTTTCTGCAGGTTGGATTTTCTTGGACAGTGTCAGTTAAGATGAGGCATTGACCAGTGCTCACATTTACTAATAATGTCTATATAGACCCCTGAGATGGGGCCTGGGAGGCTGCGGTGAGGAGCTGTGGGTTGATATTAACAAGGATCAATGTTGTGTGATCACCACTAACTGTATGCCATTATCCAGTGCAGAATTTGTCTCTTTTTTTTCTTGCCAAGAGGAAGATGTAGTCTCCCTCCTCCCTCCTTCTTAGGATAAGCGTGGGAGGGTATGCTTGCTCCAGGTCTGTGCTGTTTATTCTGAGTCCTCACCAGTTGAGTAGCCCTAAGAAAGATGTTCTCAAAAGATGGTCTTGTTTTCTTTTAGTCATTACTCATCATTTACTTCTTTCCATTGTTATTATAAAAGCTGCTCTATCTTCAGAAATTTATGTCACATGTCTCTTAAAGCCTAGTAATAAATTAAGAGCCACATGCACTTACTGCTCACTTAGAGAATAGGAAGCTATCTCCTTTTGTGGTTCCTTCTAGAAACTGCTCCTAAACAGTGAAGGGCATGTGGCCCTTAATTTATCTTTACTGTATTTATCACACCCCCACTTCTCTAAACAGTCTTATACATATGATAGATAGCTGGTTACTTACCTTTTCTCTATTTAAAATGCAGTTTTGTCTAATAAAGTCCTACATGTCCAGTAGTAGTTCATAGTGTACTTGTGTTTACAAAAGCTGGTTTTATTCTACAGTAGTGTAGAGGGTTATATCCCAAGCATTCACATTTCAATATTTCTCTGTTAGATAATTAAATGAATAAATTTGTATGTTAAACCTTTACCTTTCTATCCACTAATACAGAAGTATCACTTTTAGTTCCATAAGTTAATATATTTTATAACAGTATGTTAGAACAAGAAATTTATGTTATTCAAATAACTTGGAGTTTGATAAGAATTTACATTTTAGTTGGTAAAAAATGAATGAAAACTTTGAAACCATAGTCTTATCTACTGTTGTTTTCCCATTCCATATTTGTCTGCAGTACGTGGGATTCTGAGATAGTAGTCATTGTGTGATGTAGTCATGAAAAGGTGTTGAGAGTCACATCCTTGTGATTTCCCAGATGCACAGTTGGGGTAAGCCATAGATGCTGGTGCAGACTTCCTGACAGTTCCTAATATGACTTGGTGTCATTGCAGTTGCTCTGACTTGGTACACATGTGTCCATGGATAGCGTCTGACCATTAGGGATCTCTAATGAGGTGAAATTGCCTCTGGCTGGATTGAACATAAAAGGGATTTTCTAAGAGATGTTAGCCATCTCCGAGAATCACTGAGAATGCACATGGGAATAGAGAAGTCAGAGTCACATGCGGTCACACCAGGGAGCATTCCTACTGAGCCACTGCTAAGTTGCAGATGTGAGGATTTCACGGCCACTGCTGCTGTTGACTGTGGACACTGCTGCCTGGCACTGCCGGGCTGGTCACAGGCTGCTGCCACTACAGCCACCAGAACAAAGACCACTGCTTTCTGAATCGCTGGCTTTTGTTTTGAAGCCTGAGGGTGGGCGATTTGTAGATTTGTAGTTTCTGATTTATGTTGTGACTGCCAGAGGGGCTGGGAAAATGAAAATCTGGCTCTTTGGATTGCTTTAAAGAAAGTTGGTTTTGTCTCTTACTGAACATCATATGGTGGAAAAATTCATCAAGTGCAGGAAAGGGATCACATGCTGAAAGCCACAACTGGACCATACACAATCACGTCATTTTGCCCAAAGGCACTCTGTCCAGTCTTTCATTTTCCTTTTTGCTGACCTCTTATTTTCTTTTAAACCATTTATTAATAGTGTGTTTTTCAAGAAAGAGAAGAAAAGATAACATTAAGAATTGTTTATATAACTTTCTTGACGTTTCCAAGCAATACCTCAAGATAAATATTATGCTGTTACCCTCGCCCTCAGCACTGTCTCTTGGGCCCTCATTTCAAGAATCTGGAAGTGGAGGGAACTAGTCTTCCAAGAGAACAACTCTAAAACAGGCCTAGAATGGCTCAAAGGGGAAGAGATTAAATGCAGTTGTTTAAATTAGGTTGAAATGTGGTATAAAAGAGTATTTTCTCCCTCATTTGTATTAGTGAGGCCTTGGAATTTCAAGGGACCTGAACTTTTATCATGAGGAGGTAGAGTGAAGTGATCATCAGCAGAATGCTAGTGACTTATGATGGTACACAAAGCACTGGTAGCTCAGGGGTCTGACTCAATGATTATAAGTCAGGTGTTGGAGTCTGAAAGACCCAAGTACAACTCTTCACTCAGCTGAGTGACCATAGGCAAGTTCTTTCACTCTGTTTCTCTTCCTCATCTGAGAACGGATAGTGATAAGTTCTGCACCTGTTGATATGGGAAGTAAGTAAATACATCCATGTAAAATGCATATCAAGAGTTCAACAAATGATAGGTAGCTATTCTTTTTTTTAACATCTTGATTAGTTAATTATTTTATGCACATGGGTGTTTTGCTTTCATGCATGTAAATGCACCCATTCATGCAATGATTATGAAGGCTAGATAAGGGTATTGAATTTCCTTGGAACTGGAGTTATGGACAGATGTCAGCTACCATGTGGCTGCTGGGGACCAAACTGATCTTCTCTCTGAGAGTAGCCAGTGGTCTTATCCCCTAAGCCATCTCTCCAGCCCCATGATAGCTCTTTTTATTATAATTCCTGATGCAGGAGAAGAGAAGGAAAAATTATTCTCCCAAACTGAAAGAGATCTTTTTTTGGATTTATTTTCAAGCAGAATAGAGCAGGAGCATGTGGCAGGTTTTGTAGAGGGAATTCCTTACTGTGGCCTAGATAGGATGAACTGAGGGACTTCTAAGCTGTTGTCTGTATACTTTACCATTAAAAGCTTCTGCTTTCAAGGTGAAAAAAGGCTTGCCAGTGAGTGAGTAGATGTAAAACCATGAAAACAAAATAACTGCCTGCTGCCTGAGACACAGCTGGGATGGATGCCACTCCGGGTCTTCTCAGGAAGGGAACAAAAAAGTCTCCACATGCCTCGAACATGAGTCAAAGATAAAAGCAGCCAGAGAGGGCTGAGTCTTCTTAGAAGGTACAGCTCCTGATCTGGACTAAAGGATGAGGGAATAATAAAAAGGAAAGAAGGAAGAAACTAGATAGAAACATTTGATGGAGTCTTTTCCAAAATGGGGAGAGCCTAGCCTGTTTTACCTCCCTGACTAATAAAGGAAGACAGGAATATTTTAATCTTTATAAGCATATCTATCTATCTATCTATCTATCTATCTATCTATCTATCTATCTATCATCTATCTATCTATCTATCTACCTACCTATCTATCATCTATCTATCTATCTATCTATCTATCAATCATCTATCTATCTAGCTATCATCTATCAATCATCTATCTATCATCCATCTATCTATCATCTATCTATCTATCTATCATCTATCTATCTATCATCTATCTATCTATCATCTATCTATCTATCTATCATCTATATTTAGATGGATATAGAGATAGATAGAGTACATTAAATTGGGCAGGGGCGATAAGGGAAGGTAATAGGGAAGAGTATCTAAATCCCATCATATATAAAAACTACAAAAATTCAATAAAAGTGTAAAAATATGCTGGGGAAAAACCCAACAAAGCATGTGTCAGGAGGATATAAATCAAACAAAACTGATGATGCCACGGACTGTAGAGATGGTGTAGTAGTTAAGAGCATTGGCTGCTCTTGTGGAGGACCTGGTTTCGGTTCCCAGCACCTATATGGCAGCTAACTCCAGTTCCAGGGGATCCGATGCTCTCTTCTGACCTCCGTGGGCATTGCATGAGACGGGTGCCCTTACATACATGCAGGGAATACTATCATACACATGAAATAGAAACAATAAATAAAATACTAAAAAAACAAAAACAAGAACAAAACTAACGACGCTGGATGATGGGAACATGCTGATTTGTAACACTTTCACCCTGTTTCTGTGTATGTCTCACGTTGTCAAAGATAAAAGCTTTAGTTTTTTAAAGAATGACTATTATTGCTGTCTTAACAGGTCAGCTCTAAGTGTGGACATTTGTTTAGTAGATATGTGGTCTTTTGAAAAAGACAAGAACCTTGTGTCAGAGCACATAGCTTGTTTTCTCAAAGCAACCTGCAAAGCAGTCCGGTGAGGGTTTTCTGATCTGGCACTAATAGCCGATTCTCTCGCCAACTATGGGCTGGGTGTCAGCTCTCTCCCTCTGTCCCCCTCAGATAAGTATCTTTGTGCAGTCAACAACCTCTATGACACCATGTCCTCCCAGTTATGGTAATGAGCAAGACTAGGGCATTGATGCCGGTGGGGATGGAGGGTGCAAGCAACTCCTGGAGTGGACACCTAAACGAGGTTCAGGGATGCTGAGGCAGAAGGGCAGAAGGTTCTGAAAGGAGTTTGAGTTGTTTGCTTTTCTACCCTCTCTCCCTTGACACCCGGTATAAATAGGATGTAGTGTAGATTATGTACTGTTTTCCAGGCACAAAAGAAAAAGAGAAAAAGAGAAAAGCACAGTCTGTGCTCTTAAGATATCTTCAATCCAGCTCAGCAATTGTATTCGCCCATCCGTTGTTGCTTATTTCTTACTGCATTTACATTTAGTCTTTCCTCTTTAAATTGAAAGAGTAGAGGGAAAACCAGACACCGTGATAATGAAATTTTATGTTGTGGTCTTTGATTACACTTCCCTTCCAACGCTTCAATATTTCACGTTGCTAATAATAATTTTCTTTGTAGGAAAAATCCTTAATTTGAAAATGTTGCAGATGGCCTTTCATCAAGAGCTATGGACTGTCAGAGTAAATAGATCTAATTATGAACCATTGTTGTGGAAGAGGCCATTTTAAATAACCGAAGTCAAGTTTCCAAAAATTAAAAAAAGACCTTACATTTTGAAAGGACCGAAGAATAACAGCAGCCTCAGGCTGACTGGTTTTCAATAAGTTATTCAGCAAATACAGGCTGCCAAGTTTTTATGGATGCAAAAATTCTTGCAGCTTAGGTGGAGAATTCCTGGAGCTGCACCATCACCTCTTTGCTTGAACAGGATTTGGAGTTGGAGAATCCCTCTGCACCTGTCCACAGAATTGCAGAACTAGAAAAGATGGGGTTTGAGGTGCTGATTAGCATTGAGAGAAAGAAAGAGAGAAAGAGAGAGCGGGAGAGCGAGAGAGAGCGAGAGAGAGAGAGAGCGAGAGAGAGAGAGAGAGAGATTAGGAGATCAGTGCTCAGTCCAGGAGCATTGTTAGCCTTTGGTACTCTGCTGAAGGTGAATATTGAGGGATGATCTTTTTTTTCAGAAATTCCTTGGTTGGAATATTGTTTTTTCCCTCCAAGAAAATGTCTGACCCAGAAAAATATATGGAAAACTGCAGATGAAGGAATATTTGCAGAGATCCACAGACTCCTGCTGCCCTTCCCTAAAGGAAGATCTCAAACATATGTGAATACATATAGAACAATTTGCTATTCATCATCTTCTAGTTGGTGACTGGAATTATTCACTAAATTTGTGTACTGGTTACCCAAATTTGCTAAGAAAAATATGGGATCACAGATATGAACTGATGTCAGCCTGACAGAAAAAAAGTCTACATGAAGAAATCATTGTAAATTTTTGGTGCTTAAAATACTGTTTAACTCTTAAAACTGAAGTAAACATAAGGTTCCACTAGTCAAAATTATATGCAGACTTAGAACATTTAAGAAAATATGTAGATAATTGAAGGATAGCACCTTTGGGAATATTTAGGATGTATAAAAGAACATTTCAACACGTGAGTTGGTTGCCTAAGAGAATTCTTTTAAGATTATTGTACTGTGAAGCTATTTTTTTTTTCCTGCACCAGAATCTTAGTAGGTAAATTAAAAAATTAGAATATCTAGTCACTAATACCCAGAGTTTATTACCTACCCTGACCATCTTGATATTCATTGAGCACCTGAGTGAGATAGTTTTAAGTGGTACCTCTTTTGTATTAGGTTTGGATGAATTAAGATATTTGCTGTGAGTATTCAAAATGGCTATTGTGGGGTAGCTGCGAAACTGGAATTCCCTGTTTTCCAGCAAACTGACATGGCCAATTCTCTTCACTTTTGAAATTCAAGAATATCAATTATTATTATTAATCTTTTAAAAAATTTTATTTATTATTTTTATGTGTATGAGTGCATTACCTGCATGTATATAAAAACACCCATGTTGTGCAATGTCTGCAGAGGTCAGAAGACAGTGTCAAATTTCCTGGGAACTGGAGTTATAGACAGTTGTTAGTTACCATGTGGGTGCTGAGAATCAAACCCGGGTCCTCCGCAAGAGCAGCCAGTGTTCTTAACCACTGAGCCATCCCTCCAGCCCCTATTATTGGCCTTTTTGAGACAAAGTCTCCCTGTAGTCCCAGTTGGCTTGGAACTCACTGTGTAGACTAGGCTGGCCTCAATCTCACAGAGATCTTCCTGTCTCTGCCCCCCGCATGCTGGGATTAAAGGTGTATGCCTGACTCATATTTGTTATTTTTTATTATAATTTTTATTTTTGAGAATTTCATTTATGTATACAATGAAATATGACTATAGCTGACCCCCCATTCTCCCCTTTAACTCCTCCCAGATATACCACCCCAATTTCATGTCATTATCTTTTCTTCTTTTGGTAACCTCCTAAATCCAGTTAGTGCTGTCCATAGGGGCATGGGTGTGGGGCCACCCATTCGGGCATGGAGAACCTACCAGTGGTCACGCCCTCAAATGAACAACAATTATTCCTCCTGAAGTAGATATCTACTCCCATAGCTCCTCAGTATGGGGTGGATCCTGGAGAGTACCTCCCTCATCTATGTAGGAATCTTGGTAGGCTTGATCTTGTGTAGGTCTTGTGCAGGTAACTATAGCAGCTTTGGGTTCATAAGTGTAAAAGCCATGTCTGTCCCGAGGATAGCGTTTCACAGCACTCCTCCCTATCCTCTAGCTCTTGCAGTATTTCCATCTCTTCTTCGGCTATGTTTCCTGAGCTTTGGCTAGGGCTGGAAAGGGAGGGTGATAATAAAGTTGTCCCATTTAGAAATAAACATCAAAAGTATTTTAAACTAAATTCAGCATGTTTTATTCTTTTAGTTAAAAAAAAATTCTTGATCAAATTAGTCGTCTTATTCATTTTCATTGCTGTGATATAAACACTGACCAAAACTAACTTAGGGAGGAAATGGTTTATTTTATCTTACGTTTCCCAGGTCACAGTTCATTACTGAGGGAGCCCACAGTAGGAACTCAGGGCACGAACCTAGAGGCTGGAGCTGAAGCACAAGTCATGGAGGAATGCTTCCCTGGCTATATGCAGTCTGCTTTCTTATACAACGTAAGACCACCTGCCCAGAGATGGCACCACCACAGTGGGTTGAGCCCCTCTATATCACTCAACCATCAAGAAAATGCCCCACAGACATGGCCATAGGCCAATCCAATGGAGGAAATTCCTTAATTGAGATTTCCTCTGTGCAGTGTATCTAGTTGACACCATTATCTAGCATAGCCATGTTCTCAGAGGAACAGTTAGAAAGTTTTCTTTCAGCTTCAAGAGGAAACATGTGATGGATCCCTCACTTTCCTTCCCCTAATATTGGCTATGAATATGTGATACTCAAAGATTCTCTTAGTGAAGAAAAACCCTTTCTTTCCTCAATTAGCCAGGTTAGGATTATAGGGGGTCTCAGCTCCCACTGACTTCTTAGCAAGTTGTTCCAGTATGAGATGCTTCTGCTCCATGGTGGTTTAAATAAGTTGAATCTTGAGCCTCACAGCAGCAGGCCCCTGCTTTATTGGAACATGTCTATTGGCAAATCATTCTTGTCCCCAAAGATTGAACCTTTCTCCAAGTAAGACCTGTCATCAGGCTAAGAATCTGATCCTTGTGGCCTTTTTCGGCCTCAAAGAAGTTCTCAGATTTCTGGAAACACCAGGTCCATCTACCTGAGTAGGGTCAGCTAACTATGTTTCAGGACTTCACTTCCATTACTTGGCTAAGAAGTTCAAATTTTTCCTTGTAATAACCTTCTTAGGAGAACTTTAGGAAGAAACATTTGATTATGAAAGTACTTGGCTTAAGGGTGGGATTCCCTATTTAAAGAAAGTGCCTTAGAAAGACAGAATTTGAGGGGCTTTGCAGAGATAGGGAAAAGTTAAATTTGCACTTTGTGGTAGTTTGAATGTTAAGTGTCCCCCATAGGCTTAACTACTTGAACACCTGGGCAGTTGGTGACCCTGTGAGAAGAGGATCACAGAGCCTTTAGGAGGTATAGCCTAACTGGAGGAAGCATGTCCCGGGGCAGATTTTGGGAGTTCATAGTCTCGCCTTGCTTCCGGTTTGCTCTCTCTTTCCCTCCTGTGCATGTGTGAAGATGGGAGCGCTTAGCTTTCTGCTCCAGCTGCCTCCTGTACCTTCTAACATACCTCCTCCACCATTCCGGACTCTTATCCTTCTGGAACTGCAAAGCAAAATAAACTCTTCTTTTTCTAAGTTGCCTTGATCATGGTGTTTTATATTCCAGTAACAAAAAAGTAACTAATACACCCTCAGAGCTGGAAACTTTGAAATGGGATTATATAACAAGATGAGAATATGAAGGTGGAGGTGATCTATAACTTTACCAGCAGCATGAACAAATTCTTAATGTGCAGCTCTAATTAACCAACTAATCATTAATATATGCTAACTTATTTATTAACAAATATTCTTTGGGCACGCCTGCCTAGCTAATTTTTTGTCATCAGGGTTACAAAATGAGTGAGACACATTTTCTCTTACTTCTTTAAGAGGCTACATGGAAATGCACAAATAACTATAGCAGGTGTTTCTCAGACTGTCAAAGATGTGAATTACCTGTCTCTCAGTGTGTGTTTTAGGGAAAAATATATGGTGAAACTTCAAATAAGAAAGATAAAATAAATTAATATTCACCATTGTTATTTAGTCTATTAGCAAACCAGGTGATGAATATAGATGTTGGGCTTTGAAGAACACTGTCCATTTTACTTTATGCTTTTTCCAAAGTGTGCAAGTGAACATATGTGCAATGATTCTGGTGAATCAGTACAAACACAGGGTGTCCTTGGTGCCAGATGTTCCTACTGTGGTTATGATCCCTTGCATTGTATGTCTGATATTTACAGAACTCTCATAATGTATCTCCTCTTCACAAAACCCCACCAGTGGTTTTGTTGTTCTTATTCTCTGTGGACAAGGGTGGATCTCAGTGGCTGCATTGATTTGGTCATCCAGGTTAAAAGAACAATTGCAGAGAGAATTCTTAATCAAATGTCTTCTGCTTCTGAATCAGAGCCATTTGTTCTGCATCTCAAGAAGAACCAATGAAGGGCAAATTGTGAGAACTGAGTGTGGATCCGGAAAAGAACATAACAGCTGTCACATCCATGGAAGAGGCCTTGGAACTTCTTAGGTTGCTGAAGAGGATGATATGGCCAAATAATGTCCCACCCCCAAGTGGTCCACGTCCTTATCTCTGTGATCTGTGAATGCACAAGGCTGTAGGATAAAGAAGAATTATATTGCAGATAGAATTAAGGTTAATAATCAGACCATCTTCAAATAGATGATTCTGAATTGTTCAGGATCAGTTCTTTAAAGAGAATATAGACAGAAAGGTGACAAAGGAAGAGTGATTAAGGCCATGGGACAGTCCTTAAAAATGGAGAAGAGGGTTGTAAGCCATAGACTGCCTATGATTCAGCATTTGGGAAGTTGGAAAAAACAAGGCAACAGACTCCCTAGAATCCCCAAAAAGGAGCAGGGCCCTATGAACATTTTGTCTTTACCTTTCCTGAGGCTTTTGAATTTAGAAATAAAAGATGATCAGTTTTCATTATTTATACCTCTGTTTGTGATATTTATGAAAGTGAGCAGAAAACTAATAAAGATGAGTTGGGTTTTTGAGTCAGAGCTTCATCGCTCTACCGTCAGAGTAGATGATGTGCGTGGAAATTCCTGAGCCCCTGTTAGCACCTTGTGAGGATACTTACAGATTAGATTAGTATTCCTCGCATACCTACTTGATACTAGGCACTGTATTAATCTCAACAGTAAACAAGATATAAACAATTCTTGCCTTCACTAAGCTAGCAGTGCGTAATGGGAGACGCGCAACAGACAAGCAAAATATCAAACATTAATGGTAAATGATGAAACTATGGAGAAGAGATGAGATGTGGTGGGTTCATGCCAGGGAGGAGGAAGCTTTCTGTGAGATGTGGCAAGCAGAGGCTCTGAGCACAGGTGTTGTGATGTACTGATGGGCTGGAGATAGTGGCCAGGTGAGCATGAAGAAAACGTTCCAAGGCTTGAGGCTGGGCTTCTGAATAGCAGCTGAAGGCCCCTCAGGCCTGGCCATGGAGCATTCTTTCCTCTTTTACAGCTACTCTATGGAAAAAAAAAAAAAAAAAAAAAAAAAAACAGACTGCTGCCAAAAGTCCTCCTGAGGGAGCCAGAGGCAGAGTGTCAAGGAAGGTTTCAGTGCTGAGGACCAATTTCCTGGATCAGGCGTTTGGTTTAATAAAGGGAATGGGGGACGTGGTGCAAATACAGTTGTCCTGTTTGACATTTCCTTGAAAAGTTTTTACTCCCCAAATTTTTCCTCTGAAAATTTTTTTTTAACTATGTAAAGTATGGGAGACTAGTTAGTATGGGAGCAGGAGGAATATGAGGTACTCTAAACTGTGCCTACGGTTCATAAAGCCACGTGGGAAAAGGTCAGTCCCTTCTGGCCTTGTATTGTTCAGGCCTTTAATAAATCCCTTAGTAACTCTTATCTCACCATCTTTAGACAGAACTTACAGCTACCACAATCCGTCCCCCTTGATAGCATTGACTGGCTTTCTTTAAACAAGCAGGACACACAGAACTCTTCATGTGACTAGCAGTGGAGGAAGGAAGGACATTTTGGGAGCTGGACAGGTAGAGAAAGAACCAGATGTAAGCAGAGAAGGGCAGGCTATTTGGCAAGAAGACCTTGGGCCAGACTTGCCCTGGGTAGTGGGAAACAGAGACAGGTCAGTTTGGTTTCTCCCACTAGAAAGAGAAGGCATGAAAGAGGTAGAGGCCAGTAACAGAGTTAAGTACAGGGAGAGAAAAGGCATGCCTCTGGACATAAGTGATAATTTGAAAATATGGTCACAAAGTCTTCTGATACTCTTTCAATCAGACTCTGGAACCTCCCCCAACACCCCGAATCCTTTGACTACAGAAAGACACCATCAGCTTCTGAATATAGGCCTTAAGAAATCAGTAGCCTCCACTTTGCTTTTGAGATACTCACTCTTGGAACTCAGGCCCCTCATTCCAAGGAGTCTGTGCCTATACCACAGAAAGACCCACGTGGAGAATCAACAATCAGCTTTCTTCAGGCATCATGTAGGAAACAGAGTCCCCCAGCGCAATCGAGTGCTCCCATTGCTATTAAATAGAGAAGTGATGAGCTGTGTCTGTAGTTTTGTGGGGAAACAAAATAGTTGTGGGTATTTTAAAATAATAAATTTTGAGGTAGCTGGCTATATACATAGGCAATTGCAATAAGCTCTCTTTAAATGACAAGTAAGAGGAAGATTGGCTGTCATGTGCACATGAGCATGATTTCTTACTTCAAATATATATATATATATATATATATATATATATATATATATATAAAATACGATTAAATCATTCTTAAGCATTTTGGAATGATTGAATTTCCAGAACAATGCTCGTACATTAACCCTTTCAATATAGTTTTAGGAGTCTCAGGACCACCTGTATCCTGGCCAGGGCACAGATTTCAGGTCAGGGAACTCTGTGATACATTTCTCTTTCCACTGTTACTTGCTATAAAATGGGATTTGGTGTAAGCTTAGGGATGAATGAGGGAAAGGACAGTGGACTGTCTGTTATTAAATTCGTGTTTTATTATAGTCCTTTCATAGACTTGTTCTTTGACCATGCATAAAGTATAAACTCTATTATCACAGTTTCTTGGGTAGTAAATTTTGGATTAAAATTCTGCCCTTCCTTTTCTCAAAGGAATGTTGACATTATAAACAGAAATACAGGATGAGGCTGTTCAGTCTGTCTAGTGTCACTCCCTTAAAGAAGATCAACTCTCCCTCATGCAGCAGTGATTAGCTGGAATAGTTCCTCACCAAAAAAGCTTCCTCATGCAACAGAGGACGATGAACACAAAAAGCCATAACTGGACAAAGTGTAGAAAATAAGTGTCTGCCGAGTGTGGGGCTCTGGACAGGACTCCTATGTTAAACTTTGCCCTCCCAGGACTCAGGGACCATTGTGGAAGAGGAGGTAGAAAGGTTGTAAGAGCCAGGGAAGGAGGTGCATGACCATTTGGAAACAGAGTCTTACAGGTTTCTGGGACTTTGCTCGTATGAGATTATAGGCATGGTGACAACAGAAAGGGAAGGGGGAGGGGCCAAATACGATTAAGATGTGCTGTATGAAGTCAATAAAACCTACTTTAGAAAGAAAGAAGGAGGTAGAGGAAGGAAGGAAATGAGGAATGGAGAACATACTTGAAAAAAATTATTGCTTGCCCTGAAGTACTTGAAGAATATTTGTTGAATTAATTGTTAGCTGTTGTTACGTACTGTAGACTGCTTGAGTAGTACCCCACTTTAAGGAAAAGATTCTTCCCATAAAACAACCCTGGAATATGTGCTCCAGGATAAGAAAACCAAGGAATATAAGAATGGAAACTGGAATTCTTTATAGACTTACAGCATACCTTTTCAATCCCTGTCAGCCTTACTTTTATAGTTAGTGTAGGTGAACTAAGAAAAATACTAGCCTGTAATGACTGACATCAGTTTACATCAAAGCAGAACTGCCAGTGAGTACAGGAATTGGAAACAATATACACAAATATCTCACAAAATAAAAGCACATACACTAGCTTTAGCATTGGCGTCATTGGGCTAGAAAGTCTATTTACATTGTTCCTTATGAGGTCAACAAAACATTTTGAATAGCAACTACTTGGCTGCCTGCAGTGGGTCTGAAAATATGAAATAAAACACACACTGCAGACCTGACGCAGGAACAGTGTGTTCCAAGTTCCCTGCTTTGCTTGTAGCTGTAACAGATTGCCTTGTTACTGTATTTGTAGATTTCTGTCATCTCAGATTAAAGGGTCCCTGTGTTGGTGAGGGCGGGACCCAAAGTACAGGTGATGAGCGGCAACATCCAGTGTTAAAACTTTCAACAAGGAAGGTTCACAATAATTGTTTTTCCTCCACACTGTGAAACTATAAAGATGGGGAAGGAGCAGGAGAGAAAAAGCAGAGATCACTGAGGGCAATTTAGCTTTCATCAAACAAGGTGAAGTGACCAATGAACTGTAAAATCTCAGTTCAGATCAGTACAGATTTTGTCATGAGATTCCCCGATCAAAGATATCTGTAGTATATGTAGCTTCTAGTGTGTTAGCGGAGTCAATTTTGGATAAACCATGTAGTCTTTAGAAATATATCTCATTACTTATTTTTTCCTTTTCATCCTCTTCCATCTCAAAAATATGATATTCCTGGATTCTGAATTTAATCATTATTAAAGTTTGGGGAATTTGCATGTAGGTACATGACTTGTGATAAATCCAGTCAAGACAGAGCTTCCCCACCTATCCTTGCTACATTGGCTTTCTGCCCATCAGCACTGAAGCTTGGCCAAAGTCCCCTGTAGGGGGAGAGAGAAGGTGACCTTGTGGTGGCCTTTAAGTAAGCTTCTGGAGGGTAATCATACTCACTTTTCTAAGGGTATCTACTTGAGTCGTGTGAATGTAGCTCAGTGTTATGCACAGGGGAGACCCTGAATTTGAGAAGTTGAAATGTGGTCCTACAATATGTGAGTACTTTATTTTATGAGGGCTTATTCTCAGGGTTCCCTAAAAGGGTATCTTAGGTATTAGATGCCCTGTGAAGAAATGAGTGCCAGTCAAGAGGTGTGTGGCTTAAGAAGCTGAAGCAGAGTGAACTAAATTGATTCATAGCCCATATGTCAAGGGGGAAAAGGTCTTAAGTAGCAGGTGAAAAAAATCACATATTAAAGGGAGAATCAGTAAGTTTTTTCAAATGTTTCCTTTTAGTCTAGCCTTGTTAACCATATTAACTGCATGCTTGCATTACTTGTTTTACATAACATATAGACTGTTCCGGAATTCTGTGGTATTTATCCAGGTTTTCTTCTCCCCGGCTTTGTGTTGATGCTGGAGAATCAGTGAGCGTAGCCATGGCTTTTTCAGGGGTCACACCCTGGTGACTTGGTGATGTGGTGGCTTGGTCTGGTGGCTACTGTGCTGTTTGATAGGGGAGACAGAAAAAAAAAATGGAAAAGATGGAAATGCTAAGAATTGAGGGGCTCCTTGAGAAAGGAAGATTTAGAGAACTCTATTTTGTCAAATAGACAAAATAAAATTCTAATCCGGCTGGATTAGAATAGGGTTGCGTAGTGGTTGAGATTCTGGAAAACAAGGACAGTAAACACCAAACATGGAGGTGGCAATGGCATTATGCACTTTTGAAACTACTGGTAGATTGATGGCACTAGAGAACTTAAACATTAGTCCAGGAAGCCTGTGAAACAGCGATAGAGAAGAAAGTAAGGGAGAGCAGAGGCATTGGATTTTACCTAATGCATGTGTGAACCTTAGAAGGCTCCTCTGGGAGGTGCTTGGCAGTTAGTGCTCTTGTACAAGGAAATTGCTAAAAGTTACACTAACTACAAGCTTACCAGACTACAGTGAGGCAAGCCTGACAAGCCAAGAGTTAATACCTGGGGAGCAGCCTTCCAACAATGAAGGAACCATATGTCTGATTCTTTACTCAGTTTGGTATGCATATCCCGGGGAATTAAACCCCACTATGCATAGCAGTTATCCCGTCGTTTACACACCAGTACTGGCTTCCTTCCTATCCTTGCCTTGTTCCACAACGCCTGTATTTACTTCCTGGGATCACTCCTCATAAACTATTTGTACTTGATTTCTTAGCTCAGGATATAGTTCTGGTAGAACCCAGACTAAAACAGTTTTTTTGGTTTGGGAAGAGACACAGCAATGATGGTGGTTCCCATGAAAATGGAAGAGAGAGTGGAACACTTAAGGCCAATTCTAAAAGTTCGTGGAAATGGTCAAACTGTGTTTATTCTGAGAGGAAGGAAAAAAAATCTAAGATGATCTAAGGTATAGGTTTGGGCGAATCCAGTAAGCAAAATTAAAAAAAAAATAGAGGAGGAGATAGGATTTTTGGTAAAATGCATGTGATTTTGATTTGATGCTCCCGAAGGAAGCAGTGCTGTGAGCAAAGCAGCGCTCGCGGGAGAGGGAGAGCTGGTTTGGAGATCTCAGTTTGGAAGCTGGGCATTAGCCCCTAAGTATTCCTAGTAGCTGTGGGTATGGCTCTGCTTACTCAGACTGGGAATGAGGAGAACGAGAACCCAATAAGGACAGAACTCTGGAGTTTGCAGCTGCTGGAAGTCAAATGTATAAGGCAGAAACTGCTGAAGGGATGTGTGGGCTGAAAGACTGGGAAAGGGCCTAAGAAGTGATGCCATAGACATCACGAGAGAGACAAGTGTCAGGAGGAGAGAGGAAGCAATTGTGGAAGGCTGCAGAGAGGTTTGGCAAGGTGAGATTTGGGTTTGGAATTTGATTACCTGCTGGTGTCTTTAGGAATTTTAGGTTGATTTGGACCAGATAGAGGAGCAGGAATGTTTTCCTCCCTAAGGAACTGGGCTTTATTGCTTGGAATATAGGCTCGCCAAGAATTGCCTAGAACAGGGATCGTTTTATGGATAGATTAGAATAATTTCTAATTATAGAGAAGTGTGATTTAGTTGGCACACTGAAGAATGCTGCCCTCTATTTAGATGATTTGTGTGAAACTGGATACTTAAAAAGCTTTAAATGTGCTCTACTAATTGAGCAAGGATTTTCCTAATCTGGTTGGTTTTTAGAGTTGTTTTTTATTCCTGTTTTAATTATCACAGACTTTAATTTTATGTTGCCTAAAGAATAAGATTAAATCCTATGTCTGATACTCCTTTGAATTTTGAATAAGAATTCTATTTTCTGTATCCTCCCTGGTTATTTATGGTTCTGGGTTGGTGTAGAAGTAGTGTATGGTGGCACATGTTTATAATCTCCAGACTTGCGAGGTGGAGGTGGGAGGATTCTGTGTCCAGCATTAAAGTGGTTGGCTACTATTGCTGTTCCACAACTTGTTATGATCTTTAGTTTATGTATCTTTCTTTTCTGTGCCTGAGATTCCCAACTTATAAAATGGGGAAAATAATGTAGTTCCAGAGGGTTATTCTAGTACTGAGTTAATTTATGTTTAACACATAATTTATATGTACTTAAAACCATACTTTGCAAAGAATATATAATAATTATGGTGTTTCCTTATATTTCTGTGTGATTTAGTATTGCAGTACCTGTGGATGTTTTTCTTATTTATTACTTCTTGCTATTATTGAAAATGGAACATCGAGTGAACCACAAACGAGAAGGGAACTCTTCTCAGCTACTCTGTGGACAGTTCCACTCATTTTGACTTCTCTTACCTTATTTGAAAAGCAAGCAGGTTTGAATAGAAAATCTTTGCGATTGGCCTTTATTTTAACATCATGGAAGCCTCCTTTTAGGCTTGTGAGTAAGTTATTTATACAGTACTCTTAGCTGTAGCACGTTTTTCCTTTAAGGGAAAGATAAATGTTCAAAAAAGAGAAATTGGAAAATGTTTCCATTAGGCAAATACTTTTTGGAAAGTACAGCAAATGCTTTGGTTTATTTTGATATAATTTGTTTCTTGGGCTCAAGCACATAAATCAGTTGCTTATGTTATATTCAGATGGTTTGTCTTTCCTTTTTGAGGGTTCTTATGGTTGGAACAAACCCAGTTCTCTTCTTTGCCTTTAGAAAAATTCTTAAGGAAAAATGTTCAGGTGATGATGTGTATGATATGATGATAAGTAACTTAAATGAAATTTTCTCTTGGACTTTAGTATGACACGTGAGTAAAATAATAATTATGATGTTTTCTTTTAGCGTAACACACTTTTTAAAATACGAAAATTGGCCACTGTTCCTTTTCTACATTTGTTCCAATACCTTTTCCTCTGATGAGCTATTTTCCATGTGTGCACATGGGGGAGCTTTTGAGACACTGGTATGGTGTAACACTTTGGTGACTTTCTCAGCCATTAGATCTTAAGGGATGGTCTAGCATTCTCCACTGCATGGCATGAGCTATGGGGAAGAATGGCAGCAGACAGACATGTTTCTCTAGTACTCACTGCCTAAATGGAGCCCAATAATAAATCCATAATTCTCTTGTAAGAGTAGCCACAGCAGTGTATGGATGTCATGAAAGAGTGAGGTTGAGAAGACGGGAAGAGACGGTGACAACAGACCCAGTGTTTTTTGATGTCTCAATAGGACCTATAAGGAGTCATAACCACGGCGAGGAGGTGTGAGATCTCTTCAGGTGTAAAGGGGTAGGACCAGCCTGCCTTTGACCACAACATTTTTCAAAAGAGCTTCAAAATCCCCACTCTATTCTTCCAATGAAAAAGAAAACTCTAAAACCATGTCGAAATCATACATAGAAGAGGCAGAAACAAGAGTGAGTGGCCTGAGTGTCCAAATCTGCTTGCCACTTAGAAAAAGCTATACATTTGTATAGAGATACAGTGTTAAGTGAGTGAAACCTCATAGGCATTGACTGGCTTTGTCATGGTCTATTTTTGACCCCAGATTTTAGGTGGAACATGTAAATGAACATCTAGAAATGGCCCTGGTGGAGCCACACTGGCAACCTGGAATCACAGTGACAGGGTTTTTCTCTGTCCTGGTTTATTTGTAATTATCAGTCATTTTAGTAATTTCTCAGCATTTTGCTCCTGAAAGTAGATTTTAAACACCCTTGTAAATGAAGATTCTGTGAGAATATCAGTGTTGCTGTTTTTTTTTTTTTTTTAATACTATTTGTATACTTAAGAGATTCTGCTTTGCTCAGGGCAGGAGAGATGGCTCAGTGGTTACTTAAAAATGGTAAGTTAAAAAAAAAAACCTTTTGTTAATTTTTCCTATAAAGACTATGGGATAATTGGCTTCATACATATTTACATAAAGGTAAACAGACCATCCTTTATGTGATGAATTAGAAAGAGATGCAGTCTGCCTTCCTTCCCACTGCTCTGCATGGGCAACCAGACCCACTGTCTTCCATTCCTTGTTCTTCCCTCTTCTAATCTTTTCCCCAATGCTCTGGTTCACTTTCCTGTTTTCAGCCACCAATGATATTACAATGTTGGGCTCCCATGATAGGTTTAAGCTGTACATTTCCTGTTGTTCACTGAACATTTCCTGCCTGGATATGGAAGTCAAATTAATAAGCAACCCATCAGTCTTACCTTTCAAATGGACTTGCCTCCTCCGCATCTGTACCGCACTCCTAACTCACTGATTCCCTTTGACTTTTCCATTTCTGCTCTCTGAATCATCATGTTTTGAGTAATGTAACCTTAAATCGGGACGGGGGCGGGGGGCTCGTCTTTGACACTCACCTATTTCATGTTCTTTTTCATGTTCCACAAGGCCACTGAGATGCTTAATGGCTCCCTAGAAAGACTTGTAAGACTCAGAAGAGCTTTTGTTTTTTTTGTGGTTTATTACAGTTAAAAGATAGATGCTAAATCAGAAAGGGAGAGATGTATTGAGCAACGTTTAGAAGGAACTAGGCACAAGCTTCTAAAATTCTTTTCTAGGGGAGTTGAAGACATGCATTTAGTTCTCCAAGTAATAATATAGGCAACAAATTGTCAAGTAGAGAAGCTCACTTGAGCCTTGATATGAGAGCTCTTACTGAGGTCTCACACAGGCGTACAGCAAGTATATGGCTTACTTCAGCTACTCAGATTCCAGCTTCCAGAAGACAGGCATCTGTCACTTACCATGAATCATGTAGGTAGCATGAGCTATGTGATTAAATTACAACCCCAAGGCCTATGTTACACAATATTTTCGATCAGACAGGATATTCCAGAGGGCTAAGAACTCATTCACAGAATTTAGCCAAAAGTCAGTCCTGAAGAGGCTATTTCTTGAAATTGTATGTGATTTAAGCAACCAAAGCTTGCTATATTAACCGTACAGCACTGATGCACAAACGTGGGACCACTGAAGTCTATGAATTGTTGGAAAAAAATAGAAAAAAAATTTCATTCTTGTGGCAATCAGATATATGTTTGAGTTCTGGCTCTATGAGAATTAACTGAAATCTGACTATCATAATGCTGTGTATATAAACACAAAATGAATATTAGGTGATGATTTCTTATGATATCACCATTAAAATTTTACATTTTATTTTATTTTTAATTATGTGTCTGTGTGTGTATCTGTGGGCATGTGCACTTGTATCATCAGTGCCTGTGGAACCCAGAAGAGGGCATCAGATTTCCTGGCACTAAAGTCTCAGGCAGTTGTGAGCTGCCTGATGTGTGTGCTGGGAACTGAACTGGAGTTCTCTTATGCATTCTTAACTGCTGGGTCATCTCTCTAGCGCCCTTTGCTCTAATTTATTTGAGACCTTGTATAACTGCGTACCCCTGGCTGGCCTGGAGCTTGTTGTGTAGATCAGACTGACCTCTAATCACAGTGATTAACCTGCCTCTGCCCCCAAGTGCTGAGGTTAAAGGTGTGTGCCACCATGCACGGCATCATTGCACCTTTTAACACAGAGCAGCTTCTATCCCGTCGAGGACTTTGTTTACTTTCACCTTCATGGCAAATTGGCTTCCATGCCATTCTGCTTAGGATGTGATGCTATACTCAGAGCCCATTTGAGTAGTCACAGTCTTTGCTCCAGAGTGAGGGACCAGAGAGAGAAGCAGCTTCTATCTGGCAGAGAGAAAAGAACACGTGATGGCAGCACGGAAAGGCTTCCAGAGCTGCGCTTGGAAGTGCCACACATTCCGTCTGTTCTTATTTTGTTTCTAAAGTAAATCACTGTGGTGGTAGTTTTAATTGTCAACTTGTCACAACATAGAGCCACCTGGGAAGAGAGTCTCGGTGCCATCAGTTTGCCTGTGGGCATGTCTGTGGCAGCATTGTTTTAATTACACCAATTGTTGTGGAAAAGCCCAGCCTGGAAGTGGGCAGCACCATTCCCTGGGTTTGGGTTTTGAATTATGTGAGCAGAGCTAAACAAAGAGCAACAT
Organism: Eospalax fontanierii; assembly: GCA_035773235.1. Classification (NCBI taxonomy): domain Eukaryota; kingdom Metazoa; phylum Chordata; class Mammalia; order Rodentia; family Spalacidae; genus Eospalax; species Eospalax fontanierii. The sequence continues at coordinate 71,375,846 of CM069527.1, forward strand.
TTTATCACAGCAACAGAAATGAAACTAGGACACACACACACACACACACACACACACACACACACGGTCAGGTCTGATATTAATGCACTACAGATGTATCATACTCCTGTAGGATCGTGGAGGTAGAAGTTTGACCAATTATATAATATACTAACCTGTCTCTGGACTGTCTTCAGCCTCCCTGTCCTCTATCCTGTTGGTTATCGTCAAGACCACACCTTCAGAGCTCAGTGGTAGCCAACTAGATCTCTTCTCTACTGCTGCTTTTACTTGGCCTTCCTTCCACTGGTCAGTTATGCAAGCCCCCTTTTAAGCTCAAGCACCCATGACTCTCCCATATGCTAGTGACACTGCAATATTCACCAGCCCTAGGGACGGTTCATCTAAGCTAACCTGCTGTACTTTCATTTGTCATATTAATTCACTGAGAATGAGGGACATTTCCTGATGAAACGTCATTTTGAGATTTAAATCCTCCAGAGCCCAAACGCCTTCCCCATGTTTTAATGTCTGAAGCACATGATAAGTGAATGGAAGAATGAATGTTGCCCCCGTGCCCCAAAGAAACAAAGTGGTGTTCAGTGTCAATGAGAGATCAAGTCAAGGGGGAAGAAAGGATGTTGAAATCCAATCCATGCTTTGTTCAGAAGGCCGGTGCAGGTGCCACGTGCGGGAAGGAGGCATCTTCTGCTAATTCACCCCACAGTGTTGGGCAGTTGTAGCAGTGGCCTTCTTTCCCTGGTCTTTTCATGAACAAAGGACACGTCCTATGAAGAATTGTGTGTCCCTAAAGGACTATATTATAGAAATAATCACAGCATGTGTGAGAAAAATGCTGTTTTGATTCTGCTTTCTTGAAATTTGTCGTGTCATGTCCTGGGCCTTCAAGTCATCCACTTACTCAGAATCCTTCAGATATATATGACTCATGACATCTTCACAAGACTGAGTCTTCAGAACTGCTCTGGGCTTCACGAGAATGGATCTGTGAACCTGTTCCTTTTTCCAGCCAAGTTTCATTTATCTCAAAGACTGAGCACCTCTTTTCCTGAAGAAAGTAACTCTTGAAGCAAAAAATACCAGACTGGAAAAAAGGATGAAGAAAAAGCAACTGGATCAGTTGTACTTGGTAAGAAGATGTAAAGCACAGGTTCCTGAAAATAAAAACACTGGTAATGTTGCAAATAGCCCAAATTAGTTCTTCTGGTTTTATGATTTTAAAGGTATTTCCTTGGTTATAGTTCATAGTTATTTTCTAAATCCAGAAACAGTCTATCCCAAATTTAGTACCAAAGGGGAAATACTGCCCATTGACAGGCACAATGGTCGGAAATAGAAAGGTGCTGGAAAGTGTTTTGATTGCTCTAGGCAGGACAGCAGTGAGTGAGGGACCTTTACTGCTGCCTGGGAAAGGCCTCACTGTGGAGAGCAAATGCTTAGTCAGGTTCAGTGTAATGACTTTAAGCAAGTATCACCCCTGCCTTCAACATGCTGTGCTTTAAAAAAAAATAATGTTCTATTTATATTTCTATTGTGTGTAAAGGTGTTCTTGGATCCTTGGAGAAAAAGCCAAGCCAAACAAAATCAGTATCATTTGCATTAAGGATTGACTTGGGCACTAACGAGTTGCTGGAAACAAAGCAAAGACGATGACTAGAGAATCACTGCAGGAAGGTCCATGGAGCACATTTTGGGATTCTTATCATTGGAATATCATCATTAAAAGTAGAGCAGACCTAGAGGCACAGGAGGCTACTCTGGAGGATGAGGCAAGAGGATTTCAAGTTCCAAGGTTGGGGCTACAGAATGCTTTCAAGGACTGTCAAGGAAATTTAATGAGACAGTCTTTAAGTTACCCATATGAACTCATAATAATGGTGACAGCATGCACAAGTTCCCTTGACGCTCAAACCAGACAAAATCCCAGCATAGACATGGGGAAGTAAGTAAGAAATCGCAATCCATAGGCCTTAATATATATGACAGAATGTATAATATCTGGTAGGGAGAGCTATGCGGGGTGCAGATAGGAGCAGGGGGTCTAAATATGATTGAGATAGATTGTATGAAATGCACAAAAATTCAATGAAAATATATATTGGAATGAAAAAAGGAAATTCCAATCCATCCTAAGGAACTTTTGGAAATTCATGGCTGCTGGGAGGTGGAGAGACCATATCTTACAGGAAAAGGACTCTTGGTGGGGCCAGTGGATGGACCCCACTGAAGGACATTTGCAGACACAAATCAGACTCCATAGGCTGTGAATACACATACAGGCACACAGACACACACAGACACACACAGACACATACACACACACAAATATATATATATGTATATTGGGCTTGGGGCAGTTCAGATATGGCAGAGGATCTAAATACCATCGAACTATATTACCCGAAAATCATCAAAATTCAATTAAAAATAAAATTGAAAAATAAGAGGGCTGGGGGTATAGATAAATGGGGGTGTAGATAGATTGTTTGCCTACTAGTTCAAGGCCTTAGGTTCAGTCATAAGTACTACCACCTCCCCAAGACAAACAAGCAAACAAGCAAACAAACACAAACATCCTAAACCAGTGTGGGATAATTGGTCTGTGATTGAAAAAGAAAACCCAGATGTGTTATGAAGTTTCATCAGCCTGATACATTTGTATACATTGTTGGGATACATTGTTGGGAAAACACAAGGAATTCTATCAATTCGATATAGACTGTATTTCTTTAATGTGACTAAAGTAAAACAGTCCATTGATGTAATTCATGGCGGTTACACTGAAGGGGTCAGCTACTGGTGCTTGTTCATTCATTTATTCTGGGTTTTTCAAGCACCTACTGATACTGTGCTTGATGCTCGGAGTCTGTAGTGGAGGCAAGTCATATACAGTCTCTTATAGTCCTTAAATAGTACTTAAAATAGTTCTGTCCTAGAAGTAATGAGATAGCCACAGTAGGCTGAGATGACTTTTGAGGTGGGGAAGCATGTAGACACATAGGAAGGACATTTTAGAGTATTTGTTTGTACATTCTCAGAAATGTGTTAAAAGCTGGGTGTAGCTAACAAAATGCACACTGTCTTTGCCATGGCGAAACTTGCTGTAGGGAAACTCCATATTGATGGCATAAGCACATACATGTGAAGGTATAATATTGCTCTAAAGGAAGGCATGAGGCCTGATGAAAGGTCCATCAAAGACTGGATTCACATTGGTTATGGAGAGAACATTAGGCTGAGATTTGAAGTCTGAGTGGGAGTTGGATGACTACAGAGGAGTAGGGAAAGAGCGGCTCGTGGAGAGAATGTCCTACGTCTAGGGATGAGTCCAGGGGACCATGAAGACTGGCAGAGCAGAACGTTTGGCAGGGCTGTGGCATTGGGTGCAGTGAGGGGTAGAAGAACTGGGAGGGAGGAGCGGTGAGGGACAAGGGAAATGGTTTTGATTTTATCATAAGGGGGATGGGCGAGTTATAGGTGGAGTGTGACTATGGAAGAAACAGAATGAAGTTATACATTCCTTTAGATATTTGCTGTGGCAGAAGAAATGGATTTATATGTCCGTATATATGACATGAAAGTGGACTCAAAACTATCTAGCGAAGTCAAAGAAACTCTCATGAAGAGGGCTGGCTTAGGGGAGTATGGAGTCAGGGAGAATATGCTCAGAGTACATTCTATACTATACTTGTATGACAACTCTGAGTTATCACTTTTCTTCATTGTCCTCACTTCTCTTTTCTTCCTACTGGGGTTAATAATAATAGTGTCCTCTCACAGAGTTATGTGGCCTATGTAGTGCTCACCATTTAGTGCTCAGAGCAGTTTGTGGCACCTTGAGATATTTTGGACAGGTTATTCCACTGGTACAAGAGGGAAAAAAATTTCATTGACAAGCCATGTACCTTGTAAAAGGTTCAGTTGTCCTTAAAGAAGAGATGCCTTTTGTTTGCATTCATCTAAAAGTAGCATCTTTTTGTAAGTCACACAAAGGTACTTTAGGTGGCTCTACTTTAGACAGTAGCCTTGCCTACCACATACTAAATATTCAATAAATATTACATGTTATTTGTTGCTGTATTGTTGTGAAAATTAATGAACCATTTTATTATTGTTTTCTCATCTGTGAAATAAGGTAATGGTCCCCACAGAGTTAAGTTGGCTATAAGAACAGTATTGATGTATGTCGATACTTAGTGCTTGGTACAGATGAGCTATGTACTACGTAGCTTGTGAAGCTTGGAAGAAAGATACTGTCTCTGTTCTTAGGAAATTACCGAAGATTTACTCTGATGATTAACCAAGAGTGATGTGTTATAATGAGGCCTAGGGATAGAGGATAGAGGTGGTTGAGGAAGAGTTTAGAAGAAAAAAGGATAAGACATGATGGAAAGGGGACTCAGGAAAATGTTAGGAGGAGGGTAGGGTCACTTTCTAGCCAGATTCCTGAGAATGAATCAGGTTTCCCAGTTGACTTTCTATATAATTTCAGACATACTGTGATGTAAGTTAAAGAGTACTGCAGTATATTTAGAATTTATTTGGCTCACTAAAAATCTCCTCAAGAGTATATTTAGAAATATTTATAGCTATGTAACTCATCTATCTATCTATCTATCTATCTATCTATCTATCATCTATCTATCTATTATCTATCTCTGATCTATCATCTGTGTATATGTTATCTATCTATCTATCTATCTATCTATCTATCTATCTCATTTTAAGGATATTTTTTAACTTACAAGATGAAGTACTTGAAAATTTGATGTAGCATATGAAGTCTGGACCCCAGCTTATTGTAGACATTCAAATAATAGATTTGGCTTATTTAAAAAACCTCCTGGAAACAACGCCATGCTTGTCTTTGGGACGAGATACAGTGATCATTGGGTTTTTTTGCATGCATCTTCCTGTTTAATTCTGATACTGTTGAAGTCAGATTCCCCTGTGGTTGATGAAGGTACTGTCAAAGATCAGACCTGGTAGAATATTCATGACTGCCTTCTTCAGGCTTGTAGGATGATTCTCAGACCGGATTTTTGTTCAGAGATTTGCGGAGGGTTTGAAGGACTCTTGGAATTTCTTTGATGTTTTCTAGCATTTCTACTCTTTTCCTTTTTTGTTACAAGCACAGTAGCACCTGAAACTGCAGAGATCACCATTCCTATTTGCTTTCCCCTCCTTCCTGATTTCTTCCTAACAACTCAAAATGCCAACATATTTGGTAGAGGAGATGACAAACAGTAGCATTTGACATTTACAGGCACTCGGGAGAGAAAGCACTCTGCCATAGAATGCTATGCTTTAGCATCTCATTTGTATTTATTTGGAAGCTTGGTTTTGGTTTCTAACTGAAGGAAAATGCATAGCAGCATTACTAGGTCAGCTGACAATGTCAATCCCTGAACACTGTACTTCTGACGGAAAGGAAGGTTAAATAATGGTCAAATACTATGATAGTCGTAATAGCGCCTCCTAAAGATGTAGATAACTTCATCCTTGGACCCTATGAGTATATTATGTTAGCTGATAAGATGGAACTTGAGTTACTAATCAGATGATCTCGAGATGGCAGGGGGTGGTGGCTTATTCTAATTATCTGAGTGGGCTTAGTGTCATCATAGTGATTTGTAAAGTAGAAAAAAGGAGGCAGTAAAGGATCAGAGCGGTGTGTGGCATGGAAAAGACTCAATATGCACCATGAGTCATGAGCCAAGGACTAACGGAAGAGATGCCTCAAGGAGCTGGAACAGGAAAGAAAACAGATTTCTTCTAGAACCCGTGAAAATAATATAACCAAGCCCACATCTAGTTTAAGCCCATGAGATATCCTTCTGGGCTTCTTAGTGCTGCCAGATAAATTTGTATGGCTTGAAGCCTCTCTGTTTGTGGTCATTGCTGATTGCAGCAATGGGAAATGAAGATAGGAGCTTTCTGAAGAAGTAGAACAGCTGTAAGCTGTAGGAATCTAGGAAACAGCTTATTTGTGAAAGAAAACACGAAAAACAAATATTCTGTAGATATTAGGCATGTAATAATTTAGTTCAATGAGAATCTAGAGAAGAACTGTAAAAACAGACCAACCGAGGTCTATGCACATGGGTCAGTGAAAGGAATGGTTAGGGGAGGAACGGATGCTAGACCAGGAGGTTCTGACCAGGCTGGGGAGAGGGGATTAGTGTGGCAGACCAGGGGGTTTGGCTAAACCCAGGAGGGCAAGGCATTGTGGGGGACCAAAGGGATGTAGCTGGGCTGGGAGAACAGTGGTGGTTAAGCTTCAGGTGATGAATACTCTTGCTAGCTGACCTCTAATTTTTTTTAAAACAAAGTTAACTCATGGAATTTCAGTGTAAACTATCCTAATAGTTAACTCTTGGCAATTTAAATACAATCCAGCCCGCAGCCACTCAAGCAAATCCTGTGCTGCCTAAAAAGTACAACTAGATGCACATAGCTTGTGAGCCCCAGTTTGGAGATTGCTAATCCAGCATTATAATCAGCCGGATCAACGTGTCATCTTCACACTTCTGAGGGTAACACCCCCAGAATCTTTAAAGATGGTAAGAAGCTAATTTAAGAAAGTTCGTAAGTGAAGCAGTCAATGGTAAGCATCAAGTTGTAAGTCTCTGTATATCTGACTGCAGAAGCCAGGACTACCCGCCTTCTTTTCTTGCTGCCTCTAAGGAAGTGATGAGTAATGCTTAGGAGGGAAAAGGAGAAATGAGAGGAAGACAAGACTTACTAAGCACACAATATCTTCCAGGCATTGGGCCAGAGAATTTCCTACACACTAACTTAAATCTCACCTCAGTGTTATAAGGTATATTGTATATTCTTATTTTTAGGTGAGAAGTTTGACAAGAAGAGGTGGGTAGCTCTCACGTGCTCACACAGGTGGGAAGTGCTCAGGAAGCTCCACCTCATGTTTTCTCCCTGGCTGAGGATCTTGGAGGGGAGCAGTGCTTCCAGTGAAGCAGAGAGCAATAAACTCTTTAGGACTGCAGGGATCTGCAGCGTTTTTTCCAGCGGGGCCTTATCCTTCTTGGTGGAAGTGGGAGATAGGACTGTCTGGTACACTCAAAGGCAATTTCATATGGAAGTGAGTCAGACTACATATTGCTGGAGAAAAAGGGTGATCACTAGGGTGAGCTGTATAGGAGATCAAGACATGGTATGGAAATTAGCTGTGGATAGCAGTTTGAATGGAATGAGAGGCACCCTTGGTTCTCACCTCAACGTCCCTTACAGATGGTGTCCAGAGAGGAACTGAGTGCTCCATGGCTGCTGTAAGTTGTAAGTCTAAGAAAGCTAAGCAGCAACTTCACTAATTACCAGGAACTGCAAGTGAAAACCATGGTACCCATTGACCCATTCCACATCTGCCAGAATAGCTTAAATGAAAGACTGACAACACTAAGTGTGGCTGAGAATGTGAGATAGTGAGAACACTGGTAAACTGTTGGTGGGAATGTAAATTGGTAGATTCACTTTGGAAGCTCTTTTTAGTATCCATATGAAAGGTAAACATTTGAAACAACTTATAGCTTAGCAGTTCCATTCCCAGGTATATGTGCAGTGGACCTGTGCACCTCCATACACCAAGAGACATGCCAAAATGCTCAAGTGGCAGTGTTTATAATGGTTAAAGCTGCAAACAATGCATTAATTCATTATGTAGTTAAAGAATATTAAATACATAATGAAATGCAATTAAGAATAGATCAACTGGGGCTGAGAGTTAGCTCAGCGGTTAATAGCACTGATTGCCCTTGCAGAGGACCTGGTTCAATTCCCAACACCCACATGGTAGCTAACAACCATCTGTAAGTCCAGTTCCAGGTGTTATCTGACACCCTCTTTTTCCTCTGTGGGCACTGCACAACATGGGTGTGCTTTCATACAAGCAGGCAATATATTCATAAACATAAAATAACAATAATAAATAATAAATAAAATATTTGAAAAAACTAACAAACTAACAAAGTTTGGACCAATCGCTCACTATGAATATCAGGAACATAATGCTGGCAAAGCCGCAAATGAAGGCACAAATGAGGGTGATTTCACTCACAGGAAGCTTAGAAACAGGTCTTTGGGGTCACAACTTGGGACTATGTTTGCCTTTCATGGAAGAAAGTGATAAAGACAGGACATAGAGAGGCTTCCAGGACACTATTGTGTTTTCATTGAATTTTGTGAGGTAGTGTGTTAACTTGGTAAAATAGGCTGATTTATGCCACATGTCTGCACTTGTATGAATACAAAAGTAAGAGAAAAAACAGAGCAAGGCCTGGATGGAAGTCTAGGGTTATGACAGGACAGGGATGAAACTGCTGATTTGTTCAATCAGGAAAAGGGGTTGCATTGCTGGACATGATTCCATTTATAGTGGATGGAGATGTTAGGGACACAACAATTGTGATAGGCAGAGGATCACCACCACATATCGGGGGACTAGATGCACAGCATCTTGTTATGCCTGCATTATCACATTACACACATCTGATGCAATGTGAACAGAGGTTTTGCTCCAGTTGTGAACTTGAATGTGACTTCTGATAGTCTGTGCTCTCCTAGCAAGAGAATACAGTAGATAGCGAAACACTTATGTTCTCTGGCTTGCTTTAAAGGGAAAGAGACATACTGTTCCTTATGTATTCATTGTATTTTCTCTCTGACTCCCTTTCTTCCTCCCGCCTTTCCCCCGCCCCTCCTCTCAAACACATATCAGTATATTTGTGATCCTTGTCTTAAAAATGAATTTGTCTTTTGAATCAAAGTTTTAAAGTGTTCTTAAAGAATTATTTCAAAGGTTGTTTTCTAAATTCAATTTCTGATCAAGTCTTAGCAATAGTTATTAGTGAGAACAGTAGAAATTAAGTTTCAGTTTGCAATTTCTTTCTTCTTACTGCTTCTTTTTCTTCTGGGTTAATTCATATTCTTGCCTTTATATATTGCTTTATGTATTCATGAAGATAGTTTCTAATTAAGTTTCATTTATCATTTTTCCTCAGTTCTAGATAGTCTGTTGAATGGAGTCTGAGACATATTTTTGCAATACTTGTAATGGATTACAAATATTTTATTGTATAGCATATATCAAAGGGATCTTACAGTTCATCATTTAAGTTGAAACCTTTTGAGAATAACAAAGGATGCTATTAAAAGTTATTCTAGAGTAACAGGTATGAATTGGAACCTTCCTGAGTTGACTGGAATGTATGATTGCCTAGATGGAACTATGGTCACCTCCAGAGGGAAATGGGCCTTGGGAAAGCTCTGTTCTTCTGTAGCCTGTCCACTGGGGACTAATTCATTCTCTCTATAGTAGACCTTGCATGAGGTCGTAAATTTGGAACTTTATAGAGACAATGATTGAGCCAACACTAGGAATGAGAGCCATAAAACCCAAGTAGAAATCTAAGGATACCACATGACAGGTTCTGAGTATCATTTTCCAGTTCTTTTCTACTAAAAGCCTGGTGAGGGCTAGCAAGATAGCTCAGTGTGTAAAGGTACTCGTTGTACAAACCTGGTGACATGAGTTCTATCCCTCCAACTCTTGTAAAAAGGAGAGATCCTACTCTAAAAGTTGTCCTCTGACCTCCACATGAGTGCTGTGGAACATGTACCCCATACATACTATAATAAAAAGAAATTTAAAGAAAAGTCTGGGAAAAACCCACAAACACCCATTTCTAATGGAATGGATTCTGTTCCTGTCTGGCCTGGTTTTTCTCCTCATCCTTATTGCCTTCTCCTGTTCACTATTTTCTCCAGGTCACATCTTCCATTTTACACAATCTTTGTCCCATCCTGGTCTGTGCTGGTGTTTGACTTATTTTGTGGGGATCTCATGACTGTGAGCAGGAAAGTCTCAGTTTCCTTGAACTTGGACTTTTTATTTAATTAATGGCAAAGATAAAAATGCCGCTAAAATGGGTTGCACTGTGCTTTTTGTTGCTTGTTATCTCTGGGCCTCATTCTGCAGCTCAGGTCTGACTTGATGCCAGTCTGTGTCCTGCCTACCTCCTGCTGGGCTTTCTGATTGGCTGCCTCTCTGGCCTGTGTGTTGTGCTGGATATAGTTTTTGGGAATCCTAGGACTTTAATCAGTATGCCATCTTTCTTGTGTTCTGAACTGGTTGAGAAGTCAAATGAAGATTGTAATCGCATCATTAACGCTCCACCTACCTTGTGGTGCTCTGCCCATTCTCCATTTTCTTTCTGCATTGACTTTCCCTTCTCTATCACAAACAAAGTTGCAAGGCCACCCTTGTGGCTTTAAAGTTGAAGACTGAGGAATACCTGTGTTCGTCAGAGTAGAAGGGACAGTGAAAAGGAATTGAGGAGAAGACATAGAAGGTAAATAAAGGTAGAAGAGAGAGAGGGGGAAAGAGAGAGAGAAAGAGAGAGGAGAGTGTAAGATGTGACTGAAACCCCCAACAGTTTCAGACTCAGGAAGATGGAAGGAAACCTGGAGCCAGAGTTTACAAAACATGGATAAGGAAAGAAGGACTTTTACAACTTCTCAGAGATCTAAGCCTTGCAAATAGCTCAGATAAGACTACAGACCCCCCAAATTCACAAAGGACATGGGGCTTCCTTAACAGATAAGGTTCAGGACTCAAGGAATTTACAAACAGCTGTGTAAAAGGACTACTTCCTGGCCAGAAGCTTGCCTTAAACATCAATCAGATGTCATGGCAACCCTCCTCCCCTAAAACCCAGGAGGGGGCTGAGGGTTTTTTAAGGCTTTGAGGACTGGGACTAGGAGGGGCTTCGAGACTTAGATTTGGACTGGGACTGGAACTTGAGTTTTTGGGCTGAGCTCGCTCCCCCTGGGAGTTTGCCTCTCGCCCTCTCCCCGAGGGAGCTCCTCCATCCGGATCTGGAGCCTGGCACACCAGCCCGGTTCCCCGGAGCCCCAGCCCCAAGATGGGGGTGAGGGGCTAGCCCATCTCTTTGGGGAGGCTAGTCCCCCCGGGGGGGGGTAGCGTTTCTCCACTCGTGGGTGAGGAGGAGCTAGTCCCATCTGGTCTTCTATTAATAAAGCTGCATCCTGTTAGCTGCCAGTGAGTCTCTGGTCCCTTCTGTCTGCTGCATCTCTGGAACCCAGCACCTTACAGAGAGGAGGCACTAGCATGGAAAGAAAGAGAGGGGACTTTGAGCAAGCAAAATATAGAGAGGGAGAGGAAGAAGAGGGCAAGCAACAGAGGTGGCCATTGTCATGGCTGGTGACAAGCATACAATGACGCTTTTCAAAAAACCATCTATTTCTCTCCTGTCTCTGTGGCAGAAAATGAGTAGCTGCTCAGGTGGTGCTTATCCTTGTTTCACGTATTAAATCAGGATTATATGCAAAGAGAGAGGATGGGCTCTCTACAATCCATCAAGTCTTGCCTTTCGCCCCCGCCCCACCCACTCAGGTCATGCTATTGCCTGCGAAGCTTTGTCAAGCACATTCTGGGTTTGTGCCTGGCAGAATGGCCCTATTTAACCTTTCATGCATAGTGTCCTGTAGGCTGCAATGACAGCTCTGTATAACTGCATTGCCACCCTAACTTAGTCTCTGAGAAAGGGAAGCCCCATCCTTGTCACCTGTCAAGTGTGGAACATTAGTCCTCAGAATGCAGGAAGAAGAATACATTGCCCTCTGTATTTTAGACAAAGAAAGCTTTATTGTTATTCCTGCTGTTATAAGTGGAATAATTTCATGAACATGTTAAGGAACTGTTCTTTGAAATATCTGTAGCTTAAATAAAATCAGGAAATCACAGAAGATCAAAAATATTTCAAATGGACAAAACAGGTCTTTCTCTAGAATATTTTCTTCATACTTATTATCTTTAAGACCTGAATAGAGAACTCTCAACTTTGACATACATAATTCAAAAGCATTTTCTCTGAAGAGGGCAGTGTTTGTACTCTTCCTTCTAGGGCACGGCAGGGTTACAATTTTATCCAAGTGAAAGCACAAGGTCATATCAGGGGCTGGAGGTTTGGCCCTGGTAATTCCTCCCGAAGAGACAAAGGGTACTTGACATGTGTACTTCCAATGGGACAGGAGAAAATCAATTTGGTCTTCAGTGCTTGTCCTTCAGATTTAAATAGCACGGAAGCCCGTAATGATGATTGTCCTGAGTGAAGGCATCAGGTCTCCCTCCTAAAAGCCGGGGTCATTCAAGTTCCAGGAGCAGAAATAAAGCAAGAAACTGAACAATGAGATAGGACAGGAGAAATGACAGGTCAGAAAGACTCGGGCAACATGTTGAAATTCATATTCTGTTAACAAACAGGAAAGATAGCCTAGGATGGGTTATTTAGCTGAAGGGGTGGTAACAAGACAGAGAAAGAAATACATTTTCAGAATTTTATTCAGGATAGAAACCTGTTGACACAATAATTCTTTTTGTCTTTAAAAATCCCATTGTTTACTTAAAAATTTATAAATGGCCAATATAGAAAGTTACTAGTTATAGAACTCTGTTACAAAAAGAAGCTTCTTTGATAGGTGATATATGGTATACTTGTCCGTAAATATAAGGATCCATTATTAGCATATGGTAAGAAATTTCATTTTGTCTAGACAGGGTTTTCTCTAGGATCTATGACCTCTCTAGTCATGTGTATTTGGTTATATTTATAGTGCCGTCCATGAGTTCATGCCCATTAAAAGGGCGTTAAGTTTAATTAGGTAGCTGTTTAATACCCCCAAGATAACAATGCCACTACTGCGCCAACAGTGGTACTTTGTTGTGCCAGTCATGGTTATTAGGCTAGTTTGGACTATGGATTGATTTCCTGCCTTAGCTTGCGTAGTATCCGATAGAACTTTGAGACTTCAGTCTGTGTGTCCGGGAATAGAACTCCTATATTAAAACTTACCTACCTTTGGCTCAGGGAACATTGCAGAAGACAGAGAGAAAGATGGTAAGAGCCAGAGTCGGTCCATAAACATAGAGAAACAGAGACTTTCAGGTCACTGGAAGCTTGCACTTGTGAACTTGTGACAATGCTGGTGTCCGGCACAAGAACTATGCTAACTCAAATCAGACAAGGTCCCAGATGGAGTGAGAGCAATTTGTGGTGGGCCAGCATGAGTCTGGCAACTGTTGGAGATTGATTACTACTGGCTGAGGGAGAGCTTACTTAGAATCTCTAGATAGGCTGACTAGACTCCAGGGGATAAACTTGCACTGAAGGACACCCTGGGAACAAATACTTGACAGGATAGAACTTGACATGTATTCTGGAATGCGTGAGGTCTGGGGATGGGGTGGGGAGTTGGAGGATATACATGAGGGCATGGATGGGGGATGCTATCAGAGGTTGATTAAGAATTGTTGTATGCAATGTAAAAAATCTCAATTAAAAATTGAAAAGTAGAAAACAGGGCCATTTAAGTCTTAACGTAGAAGGCAATTTGAAAGACAAAAATTTAAAAATAAAAGTTATGTGTAAATAATAAAATAAAGCTATGAGTGTAATAGATAATTTAGTCACCAATTATTGTAAAAACTTAGAAATATCTACATTCTGTCTCTACAATTAATATGATTGAAGAAATAGAAAGAGAAAACATTTGTTAGAAATATAGCTCAACATCTGTGTACAATGTTTTTCATGTTTATCTTGTTTTTTACCTTATTATTTTTTAATTGATTTTTTGTGATTTTCATACAATATAGTTTGATTGTATTTGGATCCTCTATCTGCACCTCCCACACTGCCCTTGCCCTATTTAATGTACTCTAATATACATATATACATATATATATATACATATATACATATATATATATATATATGGTCTAGAGAGTTTGATTTGTGTTCCTAAGTATTTCTTACTTTAAGTATTTCTTACTTGCTTCCCCATGTCTGTGCTGGGATTTTGTCTGGTTTGAGCTTGTATAAGACTTGTACATGATGCCAGTTACTTTTAGCCCCCGACAATGAGGAATTGATTTTCTACATGATCTATGTATCTGCCCATTTGGGAGTCATGTGCCCTAACCCAGAATGATTTTTGAGATTAAAATGAGTGGTTGAGTGTTGGATTTAATTTTCACCTCTCTTATCTTATGTGACATTCATTTAGTTCCCTTCTTTCAAGACTCTAGAATCTGTTTTATCTATGAGATTAAAAACCAAACAATTCATTTAAAAATCCAAGTCTTCATGTCCTTTAAATCTTTAACTTGTCAGGTACCCAACCCTCTTGATTAGACTTCATTTGCATTGGATTTGAAGTTTGCTTCCAAGGCTGTGCTGGTGCATCTATTTGTGCAGCTTATTCACTGAACAAGTGGGCTAGGATGCAAGGGGGTGAGAAGAAGTGGAAGGCAGACATATTCTACTCACCAACCCAAATGCTGTGATGGGAGTCTGTGCCAGCCCTGAGAAACAAAAGGTACTCAAGGGCCAGCAAATAGCCTGAATTGCTCCTAAGATCTCTGGCACCATGATCATCCTGGGATGTGCTGGGTAAATTGCTTTATGCACATGGCTATTTTGTAAATGCTTCTGATGGTGGTCTGGGTCTTCTTCAGTTTTGTAGGAACATTGTCCACCTCATCCCAAGTATTGTGTGCTCGATCGTGACAGCAATGGTCATCATTGGGAAACATGTGGTGTATGTCCTGATATTTTTCTTGTTTTGCCCTTTGGATGGTTATACTTGAAGGAAAATAGGTATCAAGTTGTTTCATGTCCCACAGATAAACAGAGAGCTTAGATGTACAAACACTGACCATGGAAAGAAGTCTGTTATCTTTCCAAGTAAGGGGGAATTGGGCAATGAGCAAGGGCAGGATGGCATTCATGTCTCAGATTGTATTGTGGGCTCCTTTTCTGCTTAGGTTCTCAAGGTCTAGCCACTGTTTTGGTGAAGAGCAGGCAGAAATGAAAGGTTTTAGAGTTTTTATTGTTAAATGGCCTTAAATAGTTACTTAAGGCTATGCTTGATTTCATTAATCTGAAGAATGGAAAGTTATCAAAAACTCTGTAGTCTGAGCGTGCTTGGTACAAGATTACCTCCTATAAAACTTTACTCTTCAGAGAAACTTGATGCTTTAGTACAAAGAGGACTTCTCTGTACTGGGAAGACACTTACTGTAAATTAATGATGCAGAAAATGATCAAAAGAGAATAATAAAGTGGTAGAGTCTTAGAAAACCGAGTTTTTCCACTTACAGAGAAGGATCACAATTCAGTCTCAGGAAATGTCTAGCAGAAAGACAATCATAAAGCTCAAGGGTCTTTCTGATGTTTTCAAAATAAGGTGGAAATATTCTAATAATTAAATATTAACAGCAAACTCAAATGTTTTAAAACCACTGTCTGACATTGCAAGACTTGCCTTACTGTTATATTCCAACGTTTGAAAAGATGTTGCTACATAGGGAGTTTGGTGGCGGTTAGTAACCTCTGCTCCAGAATATGTACTTAGGGGTGTGTGTGTGTGTGTGTGTGTGTCTTTAGGTATGTGTTGCTATCTTATTCTACATGGGATAAGAACACTTCTCCAATTTAGGAAGTTGTGAAGGAGATGTATCATCTATTTACCCCTCTATCTTAGGAGGATAGACTGGTCATATCACTTGGATCTTATATAGTAAATATTTTTGTAGGTTGTTTCAAAATGCTATTATTTTCTGAAATAAGCTTGTAAAGAATTTTCAGTCCTTTGAGTTCCTAAGCTGCTTAGGATTGGTAATGAAGAGAGGAGTGGAAAGGAAACTTACATTTCAGCTCCTTGGGAATAGAGCTTTTGTGTATATACAGGTTTTAGAAGTTGGGATTGTATAAAGCCTGGCACTTTAATCTACATTTCTGTGAGGAAATGGGAACTTTCTAAATAGAAGTAACACCTGTTTCAGTAACTGAGCACTAATGGCACTCTGCCAAAAATGAAAGCCAGTTTAGAAAAATCTCAGTTAAAAGTGGCATGTTAGAAGTGGAACGTGCATGGTTCATAAAATTTACCTTTTCAATTTTTTATTGGATCTTTGTGTATTTTGTATGGAACATCTCAATCAGTCTTAATCATCTTTTTAATTCCTTCCCTATCAGCACCGCTCTATAACCCACAATAGAAGTCCACACATTCTTTTATCTGTGTTAAGGCCTATTGTGTCAAGTTTGTGCTCCTAGATGTTCCTCAGTGCAGGTTCATCCACTGAGGGCCTGTCAGCCTATCTAGAATCCCTCACTTTAGGAAGATCAGCTCTCCCTCATCCTGCAGTAATCAGCTGCAGTATTTTTTCATGTATGGCATCTGCTGTACATTTCCCCAGTTCTATGCTCGTTTTTGTCTGCTTAAGTTTTATGGGTCCTGTGCCTTTTGCCACCATTGTTGTAGGTTCATTTGAGCAGGGCTCCAGGATCTTGTAGGACCCCACTTCCATATGGTCATGCACTGCCTCCTTACAGTATTTCTTCCCCCTCTTCTGCAATGTTCCCTGAGCCCTGGGTGAGTGAAATTTACTATAGGAGTCTTAAGGACCGGTATTCTGCAGATTCTTCATCTCTATGCTTTGGCTATTTTTGACCTTTTGTGTTCCTGGCCCTCCATTGCATGAGGGAGCTTCATTAATGGGAACTGAGACATTCATTAGTGACTTCTTTATCCCTCATTCTATGTTCCATGGGTCTTAGGTGTAGAAGTTGGATTGTAGATGTGCCATTTATGTTTGGGCAATTCACAGACACTGTGTGTGTGTGACCAGCTGTTGTTTTCTGTCATAGTCTCTGTCTGACACAAAGGAAACTTCTTTGATGAATGGTGACTATGATATTTGCCTGTAAATATTAGGATCCATATTTTTCACATAGTAAGATTTACATTAGTCTAGGAATGTGACAGTCTCAGAGTTTTCTCTAAGATCTATGACCTCTCCAGGAATGTGTATTTGGCTGTGTTTACAGTACCATATATGCGTTTCCTCCCATTGAGTGGGCTTTTAGTCCAGTTAGGAAGCCATTGTTTGCCCCCCAAATAAAAGTATGTTGTGCTGGTCATTGGTGTGGTCATTTGGTCTTGAAGCTGGTGTTGGAATATCGATTGGTCCCTTAGTATGTTACATAGTGCTCTCCAAAGGTATGAGAGCTAGCCTTCAGGGGAAGTGGCTTCCAGGTTAGTTCCAGCTCCATTTCTTCAAACCCTGTGTCCAAAGTATGTTCTTTCTTCAGCAATAGGGTCTTACCATCAAATTCTGGGAGGCAATCAAGAGCTGTGGCAATAACCTGTGTAATTTTGGGAGTCTCTTGAGCTA
This sequence comes from Eospalax fontanierii, assembly GCA_035773235.1. NCBI lineage: Eukaryota > Metazoa > Chordata > Mammalia > Rodentia > Spalacidae > Eospalax > Eospalax fontanierii. The sequence continues at coordinate 71,393,124 of CM069527.1, forward strand.
CACTGGCCAACAACTCAAAGGAAGGTTTTTCCTGTGTGGTACTACTGATTCTTGTTATGTAGTCTTCAGCTATACACATGGACTCCTATAGAGATATTGCATGTGTAATTTGTCATTAGGTTATTGGACTATTATGATTCCCCTGTTTTTTCGCACTAGCTAGGAATGATTTGTTTCTCCTCTCTCTATCTCAGTCTAACATTTCCTCCAGCCTTCCAGTTGAAGTGTCCCCATTTTCCCCATTTCTCCCTTGGTAATACCAGATGGTCCCATATCCATCTCTTGAGCTCCTTCTGTGCCTTTATCTCCAAAGTTCCTTATGCAGTCTCCCTCCCTCCTCTCACTAAATCCCCCATTTTATCCACTTCTCCCTTAGTAACACCCATCTGCTACTGTTCTTATTTCTCAGGTTCCTTCTTCCCTTTACCTCCCTGGTTCTTTTTCATTTTCCTGGTTGCTGCAGTTATATCAAGATATGTACTCACATATAAGGATTTGGTGCCAGGATCTGCATATGAGGGAGAACATATGTCAGTTGTTTTTCTGAGTCTGTGGCACTTCACTTAGTATAACTGTTTCTAGGTCCATCTATTTACCTGCAAATTCGATGATTTCCTCTTTCTTTTCCACAGAGTAGAACTCCATTGTGTAATTGGACTACATTTTCATTATCCACTTGTCAGTTGAGGGACTCTTAGGTTGCTTCCATCTCTGAGCTATTGGGAAAAGAGCAGCCACAAACATTGATGTATAGGTATCTCTGCAATGGAATGATTCCTTTGGGTATATGCCAAGGAGTGGTATAACCAGGTCAAATGGAAAGTTCATTTTTATTTTTTAAAGAGTTCTCCCCATTGCTTTCCAGAGGGGTTTCATGAGTTTGTACTTCCACCAGCAGTGAGTGAGCATTCCCCTTTCTGTATATCCTTTCCAGCATTTGGTGTCATTTTTTCTCTTGATCTTAGCCTATCTGATTGGGATAAGATAAAATATTACAGTGGTTTTAATTTGCATTTCCCTAACTATTAATGATGCTGAACACTTTAAAAGATATTTCCTAGTTATCTTTATTCTTATTTTGAGAACTTTCGGTTCAGATCCTTAGCCCATCATTTAATTGGGTCAATTTTTTCTTGATTCTTTGTTTTTTGAGTTCTTTATATATTATGAGATGTGTAGCTAGTGAAGATTTTTCCCCCACTCTGTAGGTTTTCTCTCCAATTCCTTGGTTGTTTCTTTGGCTGTACAGAAGCTTCTTAGTTTAATCAAGTCCCACTTGTTGATTCTTGACCATAATTGCTGAGCAAATGATGTCTTATTTAGAAAGTCCTTTCCTGCACCCAATATCTTAAAGGTTTTCTTCAAACAGTTTCAGAGTTTCAGGTTTCACATTGAGGTCTTTGATCCATTTGGAGTTGACTTTTGTGCTAGGTGAAAGATGAAGGTTAAATTTCATTCTTCAACAAGTGGAGATCCAGGTTTGCCAGCACCATTTGTTGAAGATGCTATCTTTCCTCCAGTGAGTGTTCTTGGCTCCCTTGTCAAATATTGGGTTACTGAAATTGCATGTACTCATGTTTGAGTCTTCAGTTATATTCCATTGGTCTATTTTTGTGTGCCAGTGCCATGCTGTTTTTATGACAATTGCTTTGTAATATGCTTTGAAATCTGGTATAGTAATTCTTCCAGCATTGCTCTTTGTGCCCAGGGTTGCTTTGGTTATAAGGGTTCTTTTGGCTTCCATATGTATTTTAGGATTTTTTTTCTAATTTTGTAAAGAATGTCCTGAGGTTTTCATTGGCATTTCATTGAATCTATAAATGGCTTTTGGTAGGATGGTCATTTTCACAATTTTAATTCTTCTGATTCATGAGCACAGGAGGCCCTTTCATCTGCTTGTGTCTTCCTCAATCTCTTTCTTTAAAGATTTTAAATTTTCCTTGTAGAGATCTTTAATAACTTTAGTTACGTTTATTCCGAGATATTTTATTTTTTGAGAGTAGTGTGAATGGGAGGGTTTCCATGTACTCTTTCTACAATTGCTTGTTGTTGATATTTAGAAGTACCACTGCTTTTTGTAGAGTCATTTTGTAACTTGCCACTTTACTGAATGTTGTTAATCATCTCTAGGAGTTTTCTGGTGGAGTTTTTGGCATCTTTTAGGAATAATATCATGTCATCTTCAAGAAGGTGACCTCTTTTATACCAGTGAGTATTCCTTTAAATTCCTTCTCTTGTCTTATTGCTTTAGCAAGAGTTTCAAGTACTATATTAAAAATGAGAGGAGATAGTAGACAGACTTCTCTGGTTCCTGATTTTAATGGTTTTTCTCAATTTAGAATGACATTGGCTGTAAGTTTGTTGTATATAGCTTTGTATTTTTTCCATTTAGAATGATGATGGCTGTGGGTTTGTTGTATATAGCTTTAATTATATTGAGATATGGTCCCTCCAGTCCAATTCCCCCTAGGACTTTTAATAAAAATGCATGTTGAATTTTGTCCTTTTCTGCATCTATTGAGATGACCAAATGATTTTTGTCTTTGAGTCTATTTATATGGTTTATGACATTTATTGACTTATGTACCCCTACATCTCTGGAATAAAGCAGACTTGATCATGGTTATGATCTTTTTGATATGTGCCTGTATGTGGTTTGCAAGTATTTTGCTGTGAAGTTTTACTTCTATGTTCATTAGGATATGAGTCTATAGTTTTCTTTTTTTGTTGTCTTTTTACCTGGTTTTGGTAATAGGGTGATGCTGGCTAATAGAAGCAATTTTGGAGTTTTCTTCTGTTTCTATCTTTTTGAATAATTTAAGAAATATTGGATATAGATCTTTGAATGTCTGGTAGAATTCTGCTGTGAATCCATCTGGGCTTGGCTTCTTTTCATTAGAAAGTTTTGTATTACGGTTTCAATTTCCTTATATTTTATGGATCTATTTAAACTGTTGATCTTCTCTTGGTTTAATTTTGGTGATTCTCATGATTTTAGATATGCATCCATTTCTTTTAGGTTTTTAGACTTTGACAGTGTATAGGTTTTTAAAGAATTTCTTTATAATGTTCTGGATCTTTTTGATGTCTGTTGTGATGATTTTGTTAATTTGGAGTTTTTCTTTCTTTCTTTTGGTTAACTGGGCTGAGGATTTGTCCATGTTGTTTATTTTTTCAAAGAACCAGCTCTTAAATTCACTGATTCTTTGTATTGCTTTCTTTGTTTCTATTATTTAATTTCTGCTCTGATTTTTGTTATTTCTTCTTGTCAGCTGGGTTTGGGTTTCATTTGTTGTCTTTCAAGATTCTTGAGATGCAAAGTTAAGTCTTTGTTTGTGCTCTTTCTGACTTTTTAATGTAGGCACTTAGAGCTATAAACTTCCCTCTTAATATCTTTTAAAATGTCCCAGAGGTTTTGTTAAGTTGTATTGTCCTTTTTGTTTAATTCCAGCAGTACTTTTCTTTCTTTCCTAATTTCTCCTTTGACCCATTCATCATTCAGGAATGTGTTGTTTAGTCTCCATGAGTTTGTGAAGTTACCCAAGGCTTCTTCCAGTGTGGATTTTAAGCTTTATTGCATTGTGGTCTGATAGAATGTGTGGAATTCTTCAATTTTTTTAATATGTTGAGGTTTATTTTTTGCTCCAGTATGAGGTTCATTTTGGAGAAAGTTCCACGGAGTGCTGAATATAATATGTATTCTTTGGTGCTTGGGTGGAATATTTGGTATGTTAGGTCCATTTGATGTACGGTGTTGTTTCATTCATATGTCTCTGTTTATTCTCTCTCTATTTGACCTGTCTAGTGGATATCGTGGGATACTGAAATCCTGACTATTCATGAGTTGGGATTAATCTATGCTTTAAAGTCCTATAGTATTAATTTTATGAATTTGGGTGCATCAGAGTTTAGTGAATATATGTTCATGATTGTAATATCTTCTTGGTTAATTGTTCCTTTGATCAGAATGAAGTGAGCTTCTTTATCTCACCTGATTAGTTCTAGTTTGAAATTTATTTTATCAGATATTAGAATGACAACTCCTGATGTTTCTTAGTGCCATTTGCTTGGAATATTTTTTTTATCCTTTAACCTTAAGACAGTGCTTGTCCTTGAAGGTGAGATGGATTTCTTGCAGACAATAAAAAGATGAATTTTTGTTTCTTAATGTATTCACCTAGCCCGTGTCTTGGACTGGGGAGTTCAGTCCATTGATATTTAAAGTTATTATTGAAAGATATGTATTGCTTCCAGCCATTTTAATTTCTGTTTGCATTCTTGGTCTAACCTTGTGGTTCCAGTAATACCTTCATTTAGTTTCTTTCTGTTGCCCTTTGGGTATAGTCATTCCTTTCTTCAGCTCTTTGTATTATTTCAAAAGTTCTCTGCAGGGCTGGTTTTCCGAACATGAATTCTTTCAGCCTATTCATGTTATGAGAGATTTTTCTTTCCCCTTCAACTGTAATAGACATTTTTGCTTAGTAAATTATTCTGGTTTGGCATCTATTGTCATTTAGAACTGGGAATACTTTGGTCCACATTCTTCTGTTTTTCATAGTTTATACTGAAATGTCAGCTGTAATTCTGATGGGTTTTCCTTTATATATGACTTGTTTTTCTTTTGTAGCTTTCAGAATTTTTTTTTTGTTCTGTAATTTGAGTGATTTACTATACTATACCCTGGGAATTTTCTTTTATGGTCCTGTCTATTTTTTGTTCTATATGCTTCTTTTGTTTATATGGCATTTCTGTCCTTAATTTTAGAAAATTTTCTTCTACAATCCTGTTGAAGATCTGTTCAATACCATTATCCCGAGATTCTTCTCCTTCCTCTGTGCCTCTGATTTGTAAATTTGGTCTTTTCATGGTGTCCCACATTTTCTGCATACTCCATTCCTGTGTTTTTCATAATCTTTGCTGCAGTGCTCCATTTCTTCAACTTTATTGTCCAGTCTTGATATTTTGTTTTCCATTTCATTCATTCTATTGGTGAGACCTTCACTGGATGTTTCAAGTTGTCTTGTGTGTTTCACTTCCTTCTTCATTCCAGCCTGAATTTTCTTAAATATTTCTATCTCTTTTGTAAATTCAGTCAGTACTTTACTCCTATAAAGTACTTTGATTTGTTTGTGTGTTCTTTGTATCAATTGAGTTCTTTCATCATCTTTATGATTGTTCTCTTAAACTCTTCTTTAGAACTGGTGATGTTTGGCAGGGACATATTTGGATTTTTCATATTATTATTTTTTCATTGTGATTTTTGCATCTTTTGTCATTTGTGAGACTCAAGCCTTTGCTGAGTTGAAGTCTGACTCTCTTTGTATACTTTATGTGACTTGGTTGTTTTCTTATTAGGTATGAAAAGTTGATTGGTTTAGGCCTCAGTTTCTCTCTTTTGGTTTTACATTTCAGGGACCAGATGACTCTAGTCCAGTTGCTTAAAGTTCCCAAAAAGTGTCTTCAGGGGAGAATTAAGGGCTCTCATGCTCTCTCTTAAGTTCTGGGCCCTTCCAGGTAGCAAGCATAGCAAAATTTGAGAAGTTTACTAGACAGAGGCTGAATTCAAGGCATTATCAGGTAGTCTGAAAAGGACTAGGCTCCCACTAAAAGGCCCAGAAACCTAGCTCAACAACAGTTGGGGGGATTGGATTTGATACCAATGTAGGATGGGCACGATGGGATTTGGAGAGCTCCCCACCAGGCAGAACTAATTGGGTAGCCCAGAGATCTGGGGTGATAAAGCAAAAGTGAATCTTTGCCTAAGGCTAGAAGGAGAACAGGATGTGGCATGGGGAATATTGGAATTGCTCAGGTGGTAGGGGAGTGGACAGGCAGTGGGTTGGATCAGACTTACCAGGGAAGAAGGCTGATCTCCCAAATCCAAGGCAAGTTAGGGGTGGGGACAGCCAGGGTAGTAGGCTTGTCTCAGGAATGCAAATGCAAGTTGAAAGTGGAGACAGTCTGTGAAAACTCTAACCAAGTTGAGTGAAAAATTGAGCTTGTCTGAATACAGAGCATCAGGACACAGTGTGCAGGTCTGGACTAAGAGAGTAGTTCAGAGATCTGGGGTGCTAAGAGCCAAAGTGTGCCTGTGACCAGGGCTAGAAGGAGAACAGGATGTGGGGTGGGGAGACTGGAGCTGCTCAGGTGCCGGGTGGAGAGGAGATGCAGCGGGCAGGATTAGTCTTACCAGGGAAGAAGGCTGGTCTAAGCAATCCAAGGCAAGTTGGGGGTAAGGACAGCTGAATTTATTATTATTTTTTGCTTGAGAAAAAAAATCACATTTTTTCTGGTTCCATATAAGAAAGTCTTTTAAAGTTATATAGAAGTCTATTAGTGTCAAAATGAAACACATCACAAAGTTCAATACTTTTTTATAATAGCATTTAATGTTTCACATTTTATAGTACTTTTGATGCAAATAGTTTAGTAGTTTATAATAGAGCTTGTTATTTTTTCAGTGTGTTGCTAAAGAAGAAATAGAATCAAAGGCCATAATCTTGAAATGTGTGGTTCACCTTGAACTGCCTCTGTTGGCTTTCCTTTGCTCTGTAACTATACTGGCCTTTCCTCCCTTATCTAAGCTAAATTCTTTGTCATTTCAGGCTCATTTTTGGCTTTTTCTTAGGGCTTGTGTCAAAACTTACCTTCTTGGAAAACTCTTTTGGTGAGCCCACATCAATCATCACTGGACCCCAATACCGTTTTTTATTTTCTTTGTAGCACTTACTTGAGATAATCTTACATTTTCTTCTCATTAAAACATAAGCTTTCTAAGAGAAGAAAACTTTCTCTGTTGTTTGGGGCTGGGGCTATAGCTTAGACAATAAAATGCTTACTACACAATAAAATGCATGAGGACCCAAGTTTGATTCCCAGCATCCACATAAAAGAGTCAGACACTGTGGAATGTGCCTGAAATCCCAGCACTGGAGAAATCAAGACAGAAGGATCCCTGGTGCCTGATGACCAGCTAGTCTAGATGAATCAGAGAGTTCCGGTTTCATGTGTGCACTCCCACCACTCAAACACACACATACACACACAGACACACACACACAAACACACACACACATTTAAGCACACAGACACACATATATACATGATTACATGCACACACAGAGCTTACTGTGTTATATATTTTTGCAGTATTTTAAGAATCTATACCAGTGCCTTACATACACTCTATGCTCGAAAAATATTTGTTGAAGGTCAGGGATGTAGTTTTGTGGTAGAGCACTTGATAAACATGGATACAGCTTTAGATTTACAAGAAAAAAAGTATTTGTTGAATGAGTTAAAATTTGTTCTAACTCAGTGCATTTCTTGCAGTGTCTTCTCCTGTTGATTGGAATATGATTTTATTTGTCAGGAATAAAGGAACCAGTGTGATCGGGTAGTAAGGGAATAAGGACAGATGGGACTGCAGAGTAAGCTACATGATTTGTGCAGTGAATTACAACTATGGCTTTGAAGTAAAAAGGAATAATTGCAGATCCTTGACAGTCAGAATCTAACACCTATACAGTAGATGTACATGTAAAAATCATATACACACACCCAAAGCTTTATCTTTGTAATCCTGCTAAGATGAAAAGGCCCATATATCTCTACATGTGTATAGTTGGAGACTATATAACAAGAAATAATGCCAGACAGGAGAAACATTCCTTTGAGTTGTTGGCCAGGGTAGTCCAAGAGACTCCCAAATTTGCATAGTCTATTTCCACAGCCCTTGTTTGCCTCACAGAACTTGAAGGGAAGACCCTATTGCTGAAGACAGAACAGATTTCAGACAGGATTTGGAGCAATGGAGCTGGAACTGAAGTGGGGGAGTAGCTTTGGAGAGCACTATGTAAATTGATAAGGGAGAACATCAATCAATGGTCCAACCCCAGCTTTAAGGCCTACTAACCATGTCATGACCAACATAGCAAATGACATTGGTTTGGTAGTGGCACTTTTGTATTAGGGCTAACCAAGAGATACCTAATTGACTTGAAGCCCACTCAATGGGAGGAAACTCATGTGTGGTACTGTAAATATAGCTAAATACACATGGTTGGAGAGGTCATAGATCTTAGAGAAAACTCCAAGACTGTCACATCCCTAGATAAATGTAATTTCTTACTCTGTGTAAAATATGGATCCTTATATTTACATACAAGTATCCCAGTCACCACTCATCAAAGAAGCTTCTTTTTCAACAGATGCAGATTATTACATAGTTCCACAACTGATTATACACAGACATTGTCTGTGAATTGCCCAAGCCTAAGTGGAACATCTATAATGTAACCTCCATACTTAAGGCTCATGCAACATAGAATAAGTGGTAAAGAGGACACTAATGCATCTCTCAGTTCTCATCAATGAAGCTCCTTCATGTGACAGAGAACCAGGAACACCAAAGGTCACAAATGGCCAGTGTAGAGAACAAGAGTCTGCAGGGTGTGGATCCTGGGATAGGACTATATTAAACTCCACCCTCCTGGGGCTCAGGGACGATTGCAGAAGAGGGGGCAGAAAGATTGTAAGAGGCAGGGAGGAGGTGCATGACCGTATGGAAATAGTCTTGCAGACTCCCAGGACCTTGATCATATGAACGTACAGCAATGGTGTCAGCATATAAAAGATCTATGTGAACTGAAGCAGACAAAAACCCAGCACAGAACTGTGGAAATGGGCATCAGGCCCCAATCTTAGTTGAAGAATTATTGGCAGCTGATTACTGCTGGGTGAGAAAGAGCTGATCTTCTTGAGGGAAGAGTCTCTGAATGCGCTTGCTGGACCTCAGTGGATGAACTTGTACTGAGGGACATCTAGGGACATTTAACTTGACATAGTGGGCCTTGACACAGATGACAGAATGCATGAATCCTGGTTTGGAGGGCCGTGGGAGCTTGCCAACAGGGCAAAGGAGGGAAAGATATGGATTGAATGAAATATACAGGAATTCACTAAAAGCATATTTTAAAAAAGAATGAAAAGCCTGGCGACAGGGTTTTATTTTCCAGATTAGTACATAGAGTAGACTTTCAATTTGCCTTGAGACTATTTGCTTGATGACAAATACCTTTCTGATAGAAGAGGAGGGCATGCATTTATGATGAGAACCAACCAATGAAAGAGCCCATCACATTAGGTCATTAAAAGGAACCTTCCCAGGCTGGAAAGATGGCAGAGTGGTTAGAACTACCCGCTACTTTTACAGAAGATGGGGTTTAGTTTCCAGTACCCACAAAGGGCAGCTCACAACTTCCTATAGCCCCAGTGCCCTCTGCTGGCCTCCACGGGAACGTACACTCATATATATAACCTCTCCTCCTACATACAATTAATTGCAAATAAAATGAATCTCTTTAAAAAGGAAGCTTTTCCTTATACTCTGGCATACTGTGGTGATTCATAGATCTATTTATGAATGGCTCTTCAGAGACCATGGCCAATGGAATTAATCTTTTAAACACAAAGCAAGAAGTAAAATAATATTTCTTGTGTGTATTCTAAGTTGTGCCAGACAGGAGCAGTTCCATAGAGCTGATGAGATTTCAACTAATGCAATAAATTATCTGTTAAGGTTTAAGCCTTGTCAATCATCCTTATTGCTATCACATGGAAGAAAAATGTGAAATTCTGTCAAATGCTGCCTATTGACAAAAAAATGAAATCCTTATAAGTAGACTGGAAACTCTCCGGTTCCCAAAAGACAGTGAGTGAGTCATCTGACCTTCCGCTCATCTCAAGATCTGAAGCAAAGGAATCAAAACAGGTTTCTGAGACTAAAAGGTCTCTGTCAGCACCAATGCATAGTTGAAGATCACACTGAGGGAATGTGGGTCTCATATCAATTTTGGGTAATTTCACATCTCTTGACCAGAGCTTGAGAGCTCTAATGTAGTCTCATTAATAGGATGTGTACTGCATTTATGTGGGATATAAATTGCTTTCTTTTCTCTCTATTCCCAGCATGATTGCAGTCATCAACAGGAGCAGAATTTTAAATCCTTGTAAAATTAATAAGGAGTTCAGAGCAAAGTATTAGCAGGGGGACAGTCAGACCAGAATAAAGGAGTTGGCAGTTGGAGACAAGGACATAGTGTGTGTTGGAGAGTTAGAGTGGGCAAAATCAGTAATATCGGTATGCATTGTGAAATAGTCCTAATTCAATTTATTTTACAGAATTTTCAGAACATTGGGTTTCATTCACTTTATTAGTCAGTATGAGCTAAGATGCATTGCTGTAATAGTTAAACAACACTGCTCATTGTGTGTGTCTTCTGTCACTGAGGGACAACAGGTTGATGAAACAGCCATGATCTTGAGTTTGCCTTATTGGGGGTGGGTAAGAGTGGGGCGGGATGTAAACTCTGAAGGTCTCAGTCTAGGTAGTTAAAGAGCTCATACTAAGATGACACGTGGAATTTGAACTCAAAACTCATTGGGCCTGGCAGGTCACAAAGTGCCACTTTGAAAATAACTAATGGCATTCACTTAGTATTCTGCTGCTTGTTTGGCACATGGATTGATCAATCAGATCCATGTGTGCTGGGGGCTTTAACTGTCATTTTGACACAATCTAGAGCCACTTGAGGAGAGTGTATTAATGAGGAATTATCTAGATAAGGTTAGCCTGTGGGTAGCTCCATTTCATGGGCAGAGTCTTGGACTGTGCAGAAGTAGAGGAAGCTAGTCTAGTATTAAGAAATCAATTAAGCAAGCAAGGAAGGGTCCACACATTTATTCTCTCTCTGACTTTGGTTGTCAGTGTGATGCTTTAAGTTGCTGCCTTGACTCCCTGCAATAAAGGGCTGTGACCTGAAATTCTAGGACAAAGCAACTCCTTTCTCCCCTAAGGTGCTTTTTGTCAGAGTATTTTATCACAGCATCAAAAGCAAAACTAAAATAGAGGGTAAGCTGGTTATTAGAAGACATCTTATTTCCCTCATTTGGATTTATCATTGACTTATTAATTATGATTTATTTTTAATGTATTTTATAGCAGTGTTTGATTAACTTGCTCAGATATATTGTATAACTTATTAGTAATTTTCTGATCAGTGCATGAGTTCTTTAGTCTAGTGAACATTTACTGAGAACCTACTATGTACTCAATTAATATGCTAACTACTATGTTGCATGAACTTGATTCAGTATTGTCATCACGTCCTTACTTAACCTCAGAAAGGGATTCACTTCAGTGCTCACAGAGAAGCTTTTTGTTGAGACTCTCTCATTTTGTCGACAGTTGGTGAGCCCTATAGATCATGCTTTTAAAATTCCTAGCGTTGGGAATAGTGATGTTGGCCATGGTATTATAAGTTGATTAGGACTTGATAGCCTATCTCCTAAAATAATTTTCTCTTTACAGTCCTGAAGTCAGGACTACCTTCTAAAATTCTTCATTTCTTCTCTATCTGTGACCCGCTCATTTGGAATACCTAACCGAGATTTAAGTCTTGCGCAGCACAGAGGTCAATCATATATGCAGGGGCTTCTGGGAGAATAGTTGACAGCTCAGCCTTGTCCCTTTAGGATGACTAATACAAATCCAGATATAATGTTAGATAAAGGGAGAAGTCCTTCAGTATAAGCTTAGGTGGATGTGAACCCTTGAGACTTATCTTCTACTCTTGGCCCCTTGAGGTCAGCTCCTTAGTTTTCTCCATCAATGACCACACAGATTCTCTTCTGCTGCCACAATTTCCTTATATTTTCCCTGTTAGGAATAAAAGATCTGGATAGTGTCAAGCTTGCTCTGTGATGAACGGCAGAACTTCTGAATGAAGTTCACATAACTCTCTGAGTTAACTGTTTCCAGAACCAATGTTGAATGTGGAAATTCTGTATTCATCTTTATTCTTGATAGAATGCTGTCAACCTAAGGCTTATTGAGGGTGATTTCTCTCTGACCAAAATGGAATTTTGTACTTCTGTTCAATCAGTGTTTATAGCTTTGAGGAAGAAATGATATTTGCATGCCTTTAGTATGACTTAAAAATACCCGTGTTCTGTTTGGTTTTCAGGTAGCAATCCCACCTGCTCCTTATTCTTTTTCTGTCTCTTGCTTGCAGGTTCCAGATAGAAAATACTGATAGAAGAGAGACCTTGTCCCCTAGCAACAAATCACGCCCACGTTCGTCTGCAGCAGTTTTCCACTCACCACCTGCCCTCAAATGAACTAAAGGTATTTACCAAAGCGTGAGAGGGAGAGGGAGAGGGAGAGTGTGAGGACTGCATTGACTAGCTCAGAGAAGGTGCCTATGGGAGGGGTTAACAGGTGAACAAGAGTGATTGCTTACCAAATGGCTTCAGAGTAGCAGGCCATACATAATGACCATGGGAAAGCTTTGGGGAACACCAGCTGGCTTTGTAGAGTGTCTTTGCAGGAAGGTTTTGAGCTGATGTTTTAAGGAGTGTTTAGAAAATAAGCATTTTCCTCTCTGTTCCTTGTAAGAAAGGGGATCTTCAATCCTTTTGCTTTATTCTGATATTTGTAGGGGAAATCAGCTACAGTTCACTTTTAAAACTGACTTTTGACTTTTGGAACTCATTTTCCTCAGGGTGGCTTGATTTTAATAGTGTTCTGTTGAGGCTGTATTCTTGGGAATCAGTCCAGAATGCTGTCTTTCCTTGTATGTCTGTTGAAACTGTGTTGTCACAGAAGCCACCTGAAGGCAGTGGTGGTATCTTCACTCTTTGATTCCAACATAACATGTACCCAATTGAAATCTTTTAAAAGGCAATCCATTTGTGCATGTATATGTATGTATAGTGTGTATATGTGTGTGAATGCATGTGATATGTATGCATACAAGTGTGTGTCTGTGTTTGTGTGTGGTTTTGGGCATGCATATGCCATAGTACATACATTTAGGTTAGAGGGCAGCCTCACTTGTCAGTCCTTGCCTTCGACCATGATTGAATCTTTGTTGTGTTCATGGCCGCGTATGCCAGGCTAGCTGGCCTGCAGGCGTCCGGGCATTTTTCCCTCTCCGTCTTGCAGTCTTGCAGTTGGAGCACTGATTGTAGACACACACACTATCCTGGCTCTATGTGGGTTTTCAAGATACAAACTCACGTCCTTCACACTTGTACGGCAGGTGTTTTGCTCACTGAACCATCTCCCAGACCCTGGAGGCTTTGGTGGTTGCTTTGACTCAGTGAAGCCTTATATACACACCGCACAAGAGGGGAATAAAAATTGTTTGTTTCTCTATAGAAAGGTGATTCTGTAGACAGCTCATATGATGTATCATACATATCACATTTACTAGTGTTTGAGCTCATTCATTTCATTAAAAATGAATTTTGTTATTTAAAAATTTATTCTGTTTAGTCTGTGTGTGTGTGCGTGCGTGTGCGTGTGTGTGTGCGTGTGTGTGTGTGTGTGTGTGTGTGTGTACATGCCATGGAGCACATATGGAGTCAGAGGACAACTTGCTGGAGTTAGTTCTTTCCTGCTGTGACATGGATTCTAGAAACTGAACTCAGGTCCTCAGGCTTGGGAGAAGTACTTTTACCAGATGAGACATCTCCCTGACCCAGGCTTCACTGCTTTATTTCTTTTATTTCAATAGAATTTTTGTGATTTTCATACAATATAATTTTATGGTATTTAGATCCCCTCCCTATCTACACCTCCTTTTATTTCCCCCTCCACAATTTAATGTACTCTATGATATATAACAAATATATACCAGAATACACATATATGTATATAATATGGTCTATAGAGTCTAATTTGTGTCTCCAAATGTCCTTCAGTAGTGTGGGTCCATCCACTGGAGTCTAGTTGACTATTAGGAGTTCCATGCTTGAGAGGGCCTGTCACTGCTTCCCCCAGGATACATTCATTTTTTGCTTATGTAAATCAAGCACAAAATGTTCATGTATTTTATTATTTCTTACAATATCTCAAAATTGATCTTGAAATGAAATAATGTACAAAATGAACACTTCTGTTTTGTCAAAATGCTTTGGCATTTTTCTTGAGTGAATTATGTGGCTGGCAGAAGATTCAAGCCTTGGTGTGGCAGTTCTGTGCTACCATGGAGATGCGGGTTAGGAAAGATGGATAGCTATTGTGTCAGTCCAGAATGCAGTCTGCCAAGAGTAGCACTTGGTATCACCCAAGAATACTCTATCTGAATGAGATATTTTCTTGTATTAACATAACACCATAATGTGTCTGATATAGTCAGCTAAAACAAGATCATTTATCAATGCCTTTGCCAGCTGCCCATGCTGGTGAAAAGATGCAAAAAAGCCAAATGCAGTAATCAAAAAATGGCTAGAGAAGTAAAGACATAAAAGGATAAAGAAAAAGAATAGTGTTTTGCTTGATTTTCTTTCTCATTCCCTGGGAATGAGCAGCGTGGTAACTCTTCAATCTCAATGCCTCACTCATCTCTAGAGTTGGAAGACTACCCTTCCTACTTCTGGACCCTCAGCCCCAACCATGTCAGTTGTTTGGAAGTAGACAATGGAGGACCTCAGTGTAGCAGAGCAGTGATATGTGCAGGACCCTTTGCCAGGCTGCTTGGGTTGAATCCCAGCCTGAGCACATATTAGCCGTGCAGGCTATTGCCAGACTCTCAGTGCCATAGGGTTTTTATATCTAAAATGGGGAAATCAAAAAATGCTATCTCACAGAGTTGATGCTATTACCTGACACTATATGTAGTAGTCTGCTTAGGATACAGCTACTACTAACAATAGTAAACAGGGTGATCTAGAATACTGCACTTAAAAGTAGTAAGCAGGGAAGTGAAGTGTGTGTGTGATTGGCCACCCGGGTTTAGTACATAAGGATGTATCAGGAACACTAGATGAAGAACAGGATATTGTTCCTTCTGTTATTTCTTTTACTATTGATGTGACCACCAGGGAAATGAAAAGCATTTCTTTGTATACCACAAATCCTACTCCACATATACTGTGAATAATGTAATCCAAAGCTCTCAGTTCTCAGTGCTCGCGTTTATCAGATGTTTCTGTTCTCATCTTCACAGTAGTGAGAGGTAGCAGAGGTCATGAAACAGGACAGTAGCAATTCAGAGTAGAAAGACACATCAAATTTTTCTCTTTGAAATGTAATTGGTCTGGCATAAGAAATAGGAATCAGGCGTTAGTCCCAGGATGATATAATTTTTTAATGAATTGAAATTGCAGCTAATGGAAAGTTGAATATAAAGATTAGTGAAACTGAGAGGAAGGCATGGCAGGGATTATTCATCAAAGGTGCCAAAGGAGCAATAGTGAATTTCCTTTTTTACAAAGACAACTCAGGAAAATAAGCCAAGAAGTTTAAAAATGAATTCGCGGCACAGCTTGATTCTGCATTCATAAATGTAACGAAGTTGAAACAAGCAGTTAGCAGCAGAACCCTATGAAGAGAGTCTGTCAATACAAAGCGTGGCTGTGCGAGGAAGGAGCTCAGGGAAGCGAGATTCCTAGGGCCCCATCAGATTCCAAGTCTCACAGTTTTTTTCTTCTTCTTCTGTTTCCTTCTTCTCCTTTTAAAATTAGTGTTGCTGAAACATCTTCTGGTCCCCTTGCCTTGCCCTGTCTGCCCACATTCCATTGATTGAAAGCCTTTTCTTTTTTTATGTTTAGCTTCTATACTTTTTCTTTATCAAGGTCCCTTTTTATCTGACCTGTAAAAGCATGTTTGGTGAATTTGTGACACTGGAGCCAGTAGCTGTGTTGAGGGATGTGGGTGCTCCGTTCTAAAGCCGTGTGCCCGCAGAATAGCCGTAGATCAGTGCTCAGAATGACAGATACTGACAGCCTGGCCAGACAACACAGAGCAACATATCAATTTCTTGGCTTCTTGTTTTTCCAAGCCGTGGCGCCCCCTAGTGATAGATGCTTTTTAATTATAAAGTCTAGTGACTGCTAAACCAAGCAAACATAATGTATGGACTCAACACCAACACAATTATGAACTCACTCATCACTGGTAACTCATTTCTTTATTTATTAGTAGTTTTTTCAATCATAGATGAAGAGAGAGTTTTCTTTTTTTGAGGCTACCTATTTTAGGCTGATCTAATACTATGTAGCCTAGACTGGTCTCAAACTGGTGGTTCTCATGCCTCAGTCTCCCACGTGCTGGAAATACAGATGTTTGCCTCCATTCCTACCAAGAGAATAATTTTTTAAAGTAAAGAAAAAAGAAGGGAAAGTATAAACTTCCTGAAAGGAAAGTAAAAGTTGGAAGTCATGGCAGATGGTTTCAGGAGACGATGTTTAATTGTAGATAGGTATTGGTTTAGCCAGAAAAATTGTGACATTCATACAAACCTTTTGACATTCCTCAAAATTAATAAATTATATGAAAATAGATAATGTTGCATGAGACAATCTGTATATATATATGGAGTATATATATATATATATATATATATATATATATATATGGAGTAGGAAAATGTTGTTTGAAGAAAAGCATGGGTAACCTTAATAAGGTAAAATGTTATATTTTCATCTTGATAATAAAATGCTCCAGGTTATTCTTGAGCCTGTTCCACAAGCAAAGCCAGTGAAAATGTAATTGCCCTGTGTGGTTAATGAAAATGCTGTTAATATTTATGGGAACATAGCACTCAAGATCCTGGGAATTGATAAAGGATGGCTGTAAAAGTGTGTCATGTGCTCTGAGGTTGTCTGGCCAGCTAATTATAGGCCCCTGTGTTTGAATCTTTCTCTATTCTCTTGAGGGAGGGGCTCACTGTTATACTCTTTCCTGGGAACACTCTTATTTCATGAGTTGGGGAAAGGTGGGATGGGGAGACAAACATTATTTTCAGATTTCCTCATAGTGATAGACTGAATCTGATGGAATGTAATGGGAAGTATTAGATTAAAAGTTATTTCCCAGTGTGGAACACTTCTTTAGTTTTGGACTGGTTCAGGAAGTCTAAGGTAAATTAGAATCCCAGAGGTCAAAGCTTTGACTCAGGGTAGAATACACAACCACCCTTCTGCTATTTCAGTTGTACAGCCAGTTATCCCAGTTAGGAGTGCAAAGATTTGCCAGATTCAAAGCGGCTGAATAGATGTGCACAATACTTGACTCCTCCCCGAAGAAGAACCAAAGTAAAAACTGTATAGGCCCTTTTAAGGGTAAGTGATCACAGGAAAGCACAGGAAATGGTGTGTGTGCGGCAGGGAGGCAGAGACAGAGACAGAAAGACTGACTATAATCTGGGAAGTTTTGGAGACTTGGGACAGTACCCTAGAGAAATTCCGTACCATCTACCTCCTGGCTCCACTGCTGGAGAACGGGGAAAGTCCCCACTGTAATGGTAAAGTTGAAAGAGAGTCTTAACATATGCTATCAGTGTGGATGCTAGCTGGAGGTTTCACAGTCCTTACAGACTTGCAGCCCAGTTACATAAGAAACCTAAAATCTGCATACTGTCTGAGCATTGGAAAAGGATCTTGCCTTATCTCCTTGACAATGTCCAGGTGCTATAACTGGAAGGCATTGTGAGAACTGAACTATCATTCCCACCTTTGGATTCTACGAACATTCCAACATTCCGCTGCGCTGGATTGATGGTGGTGGAGGAGCTGCCCTACAGACTCAGTTTGCTTCAGCCGAGTGCCTTGTGCCTGTGGCCCATGCCTACTGCCCTGCAGGGATGGGAATTGACATGGAAGGGAATGGAAGGCACGGTCCTCAGAGTCCAGCAGAGTCCAGCATATGCCTCTTGAGACAGAGGGTGTGGTCATAGTGTGTGGGTTTGTGCCCCTGCCAGGTCTGAAAGTAGGTCCCATGCAGTTGCTGACCAGGCATCTGTTATTGACAGAGTGCAGAAGAAACGCTGATCCTACTGCTTGCCTGCCCACAGGGATGCCTTGGTGGCTTCAAGCAGCTCTGATGTTCAAGCTATTAGCACACCCCTAGGGGTACATGGCTGGGCGGGAATAGGGGGTTGAGTGCGACTTTGCTTGGCCATAGCCGAGGCTGCTTGTAAGTGAGCAATACTACTGAAACAGAAGAGAAGATCACCAGGGTAACTGTAGCCACCTCACATATGTGGTTCCTATCGCACTCTCCTCTTTGTGATGTCCAGGAGCCTGTGAGTGATGGGTGAGGAGAGAGAAAATCATGTTCCTGTTGCTGCCCTCACTACAGAGGCTTGCTAAGGAAGTCTTGAGTAACTCCATGGCTCTGGCTGCTAATCTGCCACCAGGAATGTGCGGTAGTTGAAAAGAGATGGAACCCAGTTCTAACTGCCAGCCCTGCAGGGCGCACATGACCAAAGTGGGTCTAGAGGAACTTTCTCATCAGCCAAAGTCCTGTTCCTGAGTGTGACCTGCCACTGGCAGAGAAGAACGCAGTGGCTCCTGATGGCAACTCAGCTATACAGTTCTTGCTGCCTTTGTCCCAACACCTCTTCTGATCATACACTGTCAGGATGGCAAGTGAGGACTAGGGGGAGGTGCTGTACTTCCTGCCACTACCTCTCCCCATGCAGCCCTGAATCTGTAGCACTAACTTGTCAGAAAGCAAGTGTGCCAGCCTCCTCTCTGATTTGGGGGTGTCCAATACCAGATACTCTTTCAAGTAGCTGTCTATACTGCATCTTTTGAGCTACTACACAGTACATTTGGATAGACCACAGTGACAATGGATCTCACTGACTTTACCATAATATACTCAAAGTCACTAATCAGTCAAAGAAGCTCCAGAACTATACCATGGTGCCTAGCTGGAGAGCAAGTCAACGTTGCATAACAGTCTTACGCACTAAGACATCTTCAAGGGAAAACTTCTTACCCCTTAAAAGTAGTAGTGGTACTGGAGCTCCACCAGATATGAAAATCTCACTTTAGGAGAAGAAATATGACAACCCAATATATTAAGATGGTTCCAAAAGAACATGTTAGCTCTTGATGCCGCTCTTTCCTTTGCTGTGCAGAATCTTTAATTTCATGCGGTTCTATTTAGCAAAGTCTTGCTCTTATTTCCTGAGTGATTTAAATCCTTTTTAGGAAGGCTTTGTCTATGTCAATATCTTGAAGAGTTTATCTTTTTCTCTAACAATTTCAATTGTTTTTTCCTCTCACATTTACGTTTTTGATTTGTTTTGAAGTGATTTTTGTATGAGATGAGATATACAGATCCAACTTCATTCTTTTACATGTAAATAGGCAGTTTTCCTGTAGCATTTGTTAGGTTGCCTTTTCTCTGCTGTGTATTTTTAGCTCTGTTGTCAAGAATCAGATTAACTCTAGCTGCATGGCTTTAATCCCAGGCCTTCTAGTCCACTGTTCTAAGTGGTTCTTTTCTTGATAACTACCAGACTGTTTTGTTACTATGCCTCTGAAATATAGTTAGAAATCAAGCACTCTTATATCTCCAGTAATATTATTTTTGTTTAGGATTACTTTGACTATTCAGATGAATTTCCCTATGAATTTTAGAATTATTATGCTGTTCTGTGAAGGATGCTATTGGATTTTGATGGGAATCGATTGAATCTGTGGATCACTTTTGCTAATACAGCCATTTTTACAATATCATTTTGTCTAGACCATGAATATGGTAGGTCTTTCCACTACCTAATATCTTCTTCAGTTTTCTTCTTCAGTGTTTTACAGCTTATATTGGAGAAGTCATTCATCTCTTTAGTTAGGTTTTGATTTACTTTAATTGAATTTTATGTGTATTTGTGGATACATTTTCTGTCTTGCTTTCATTATTATCATATGCATATTCATTAGGTATATAGAAAAACTACTTATTTGAAATTTTATTTCTTTTTAATTTTTACTTTATGTGTCTGAGTGATTTGTTTAATGTGTATTAGTGTACCTGTGTCGTGCAATGCCTGAGAGGGTGTCAAATCCCCAGGAACTGGAGTTTCAGACATTTGTAATCAACCATGTGGGCACTGAGAACAGAAGCTGGGTGCTCTGCAAGAGCGGTCGCTGCCCTTAATCATGAGCCATCTCTCCAGCCCGGCTAATGATCTTTTGTGTTGAAATTTTTATCCTGCTACTTTGCTGAACATGTGTATCAGGTGGCTCAATGGTTAAGAGCACTGGATGCTCTTGCAGAGGACCTGGGTTTGTTTCCCAGCACCCACATGGTGAGTAACAACTGTCTGTAATTCCAGTTCCAGGGAATCTGACATCCTCTTCTGAACTTGGTGGGCATCCCATAACATGGATGCACTTACTATATGCAAGCAGTACACTCATCCACATAAAATAAAATCAATAAATAAAATATTAAAAAAATATGCACATATAAAAATATTTTAAACGAAATTATTCTATAATGAAGGAACAATGCCCCTACCAGACACCACAGGTTAGCAAATTAAAATCACAGTGCCAGAAATTGGCGCCATGTTTTGGAGTTATTAACCTTGGAGGTCCTATAGAGCCTTAAGCAATGACAATAACTGCCATTGCTCTTGGTTGCCCTCAGAACCTGATGATAAGACCTATTGCTAAGGACACAGCATATGTGAATTGTAGAACAAACATGGTGATAGCAAGCCAATACTGACCTTGAAGCTTCATCCTTATTGCCTGGCTTGCATAGTAGTGGAAGGTGCTATGCGTGCTACCAAAACAAAAGAGTAAAAACCAATTTACCCAGCTGTGGACCCTGTGAGTAATAATAACAGTTGCCTGGCAAGATATGGCCACTAGTCTCATAGTGACAGGAATGTTATGGGAGGGGAGTAACTAGCCAATTTCTGATTTATTTATTTATTTATTTATTATTTATTATTTGATGTTTTGAGACAGAATTTCCCTGTAATCCTAGCTGGCCTAGAGCTCACTGTGTCAACCAGGCTGGCTTTAATCTCACAGAAGTCAACCTGCCTCTGCTTCCCAAATGCTTGGATTAAATGTGTGTGTCATCACACCTGTCCCAAGTATTCTTATTTTTCTAAGATTTATTTTAGTGTGTGTGTGTGTGTGTGTGTATGTGCATGTGTGTGAATGCACAGAGATCAAAAGAGGAAGTTAGATCTCTTGGAGCTGATATTGGTGCTGAGAAGTGAACTCAGGTCTTCTAGAAGGGCAGCAAGTGCTCTTAATTGCTGAACTATGTCTCCAATATAATATAATATGATATGATATGATATGATATGATATAATAATAATAGTAAATTATTACTATTATTTGTGTCTTCATCTAGCTGACTCAGTAGAATAAATCTGGCCGCATTCTCTACTCTCCATCTGAGGAGCACCGGTGTCCGTTCTGCGGAGCCGGACAGACAGCCTCAGCCGTGATTCAGTTCAGTTCTTGGTCTGTCTTTCTTGGGAGGCTTCTTCTTACCACTTCACTTTCATTTCTAACTACAGATCCGTTTAAGTGGTTACAGCCTCTTGATTTAATTTTGGTGGTACATATATGTGTAGGAATTTATCCATTTTCTCTAGATTTTCCATTTTTCATGACTGTAGGTTTCTAAGACATTCTTAAAGTCTCCGGATTTCATTGGTAACTGTTGTAGAGTTCCACTTTTATTCACCAACTTTATTAATTTGTGACTTCTCTGTCCTTTGGATACTTTGATCAAGAGTTTATCGATCTTATTTTCTTAAGGTGCCTGCTCCTTATTTCATTCATTCCGTGTATTGTTCTTATAGTCTTTATTAATTTTTGCCATGATGTTTATTTTTTCTTCCCATGTGCTAATTTGGATTTAATTTTCCTTTCTGAGACCTTGATGTGTATATTCTTATTTTTGATACCCCCCATTTTTAATGTGGATGCTCTTAGCTATAAGCTTCCCTTTAGAGGGGTGTTTGCTGTAGGCAAAAGATTCTGGCAAGTTTTCTTTAATTTTCTTTTGATTCTAGGAATTTAAAAATTTAACCCCAGATTTCTTCAGTGACACACTGAACATGGGAATCCTGGTTTCTCTCCTCTTTCATTTGTTTGAGATATTATTTTCTATCCTTTCACTATAAATCTGTGTGTTTTTGCCAGTGAGGTGAGTTTCTTACAGACAATAGTTGGGTTTTGATTTTTATCCATTCAGGCATTTTGTGTCCTTTAATCTGAGAATCATGACGATTTATTAAATTTATTTTTTAAATTGTTTGCTGGCTTTCTAAATTAATAATATTCAATTCTTTACTATTCCTTATTGACAAGTGACATTTATTCTTTCCTGAGCTCTTGAGATTATGTGTAATTTTTGTTTTCTTCTCTGTCTATGAATTATGCTAGTATTTTCTTCAGTGCAGGCTTAGTGGTCATGAATTGCTTTAGTTTATGCTTATCCTTATCCTGGAAGGTTGTTATTTCTCTTTTGATGTTAAGAATAACTTTGCGAATACAAAAGTCTTGGTTGGCAGTTATGTTGCTTAGTGCCTGGGTTATGAAATACTGTCATTATGAAAAGTTTATCTTTGTAAGGACTTGGCACTTCTCTCTTTGAAACTTTAAACTTTCTTTTTTGTTTCATATGTTCGGTATTTTAATTAAAGTATGAAGAGGACAGGTTCTTTTCTAGTCATGAATACTTGGAATTTTGAATATCTCAAATACTTGGATATCCATTTTTTCCCCGAATTTGAGGATTGTTTTGTTATAATTAATATAACATCAAGCAATTTTTCTATGCCTTTAATCTCAGCTCCTTTTTCTATACCACATATTGCTAAATTTGGTCTCTTGCTCATGCCCTAACGTCTTGCATGTTTTGGCCATGACTATTTTTTTTTATTGCTGTCTGAATGTAATAATTCACGAACTTATCTTGCTCCTCACTCTTCTCTTCCAAGTTTAGTTTATTGGTGTTGCTTTTCAGCTGCTGATAGTCGGGTTAGGGCTCCCTGTCCATTTCTCCATGTCTATGTTTTACACTTACAATCTGCAGGCAAATGGATAGAAATGGAGATCACCATGTTAAGAAAACTAAACCAAACACAGGAAGACAAGGATCCCATGTTTCCAGTATAGAAAAACGACCTAACAGTAGAGAAGAGGCTGATAAGGCAGGAAAAGGACAAGGGGAATCGAGCGAGAGAAGAGAAAGAAACAAGGGAATGTGGATGTGATCAAGCCCTCATGGAGACATGTCTTGATATGGCACAGTGAAACCTATCAGTTTGTACCATTAATCTCCATTAATAATTATAACAAAGATAAATTAAAAATATACTAACATTCCTGTAGAGACATAAAAGGCTGTGCCTAGTCAATGCCATCTTGAGCAGAAAGAACAAAACGAAAGTATCACAATCTCTGATTTCAAGTCATGCTGTAATAAACCAAATAGAAATGCAGTGTGATAAAAACAGGCACATAGACTAATGGAACAGAAAGATTCCAGAAATAACCCACATACCTACAGCCAACTCAACAAAGGTGGCAAAAACATAATAAATAGTACTGTGAAAACTGAATGTCTCCACACAAAAGAGTGAAACTTGACCTCTATTTCTCACCCTGAACAAATATAAATTTTGAGATAGGAGTCCATGTTTGTTGTGGAAACATGCATAAAAGCTAACATATGGGATCATCAGCAGGTGAGTGGATAAAGGAAATGTGATACACATACACAGTATTACTCATCTATATAGAAGAATAGGACCCTATGAAGAAGCAAGATAGATGTACCTGAATGATATTAGGCTAAGTGAAATAAGCTAGCTACAGAAAGACAAGTGCCACAGTTCTGTCATTCTTAGTCACCTTTAAAGTAGCACAGAAAATATTTTAGTCATTTGAAATGATGGGAGGATGTAGGAAAGAGAGATTGGATTTGGTTAGTGCATGATGTATACATGCATGTAAATATCATGCTTAACTTTGTTAATATGTATCATTAATTGTATTAAAAGGAAGTTAAAAAGTTTTCCCAACAAATACTAGTCTAATGTGCAACAAGATGGTTTATCAGGTGTGGGGAGGTCCACAGTGCCCATTCTAAATATGGTACATTGAACTTATTTTTATTTTGTAATAATGTTTTCAAAGTACAGTTATAGTATCATGTTTTATATTGTGTTTTGATTATGATAAAAATAAAAACAAATATAAACTACAGCAACCGAATAGCTTGCTTCCAGGGCTATTCCTGATGTGCTACATGGTATTTATATAACTCTAGTCTGTATTAACATTTTCCATGGGAGCAGCAATCACAGGAGATAGTCCTTACCACCAGTGTGTCTTTCTCTGTGTGATTTGCTGTGATTTGTCTAGTGTGTAGCCTCATTAGTGATCACCTTTGACTTCCCCCAGTGATAAAGTGCCTTCCGCAATGCACTTTGCTCCGTGCATGAATTTCTTTTCACTTTACACTATTTCTGTGTTTGCTACCTTAGAATAAAAGTGCTACTTAGATGTTTCTTATAGATAGATGGCTGTGCTAAATCAATTATGACTACTTTCTTTTAAAATTATTTATCCCTAAAGTACATATAACTAGATTTTAGAGTTTGGTTTAAACTATCCTTGTATATTCTCTCATTTAGTTCATAGATATTCATATTTATACTACATTATCTTCTTGGCTATTAAGATTCTTAGGAGAGTAAATGTCTTCCTATAAAGCTTTCCAGAATACTTACCAGGATCATTAATCTCATTAGTACGTACTGCAGCAGCTGCTTATGGTCTGGAGAATGGTGATATGAAATATAGAATGATTTAGGTATTATGCTAAGAGATGAGATTTAAAGACCCTAGTCCAATGAATTTCTCAGCAAATGTCATTGGCTGTCTGATCTATATGTGATGTAAGGGGCATGTTAATTAATATGAATATTAAAAGTATCTTACTGTATGTATCAAGGATAGTTGCTCTGCATTGATTCCATCCTCCTATTGGTCTATATTTTTTTCTTATAAAAGTTGGAAATATATCTTCTCAGACTTTTTTTGCAGAAAAGGTATTGTTACTTCCCTTTTACTGTGACAAAATACCCTGACAAAGCAACTTATTGAAGGAAGGGTTTATTGTGGCTCACAGTCCTAAGGTGTGTCTATCATGGCGGAGAAGGCATGAAACAGAAACACAGGGAGCTGAATGCTCATGCTCAAACCACTTTTTATTTAGCACACAACCCCATCCTGTGGATTGATGTTACCCGAAGTGGGTAGCTTATCCCACTCCAATCTAATAATGTCTCATAGGTATGCCCAGTGGCCTGACCCCTGCATGAGTCTAGATCTTATCAAGTTGACAGTACTAACCATCATAGGTATGATCCTGTTAATGTCTTAATGTGTTGGGAGAATTCTGATTAGCAGGATCCCAGTGACGTACTTCTGAGTTGAACACATACAGACATATCTTTTCATGATATTTAGTGGGTGGATGTGAAATAGAGACTAACTTCTGCTGTTTCCCCTACATGAATGGCCATGGGAATGATCCATTGTTTTGCCCTCGGCATTTGGCCCAAGTCCCAGGGTCCAGTCACTAGCTGGAAGGTGTTAAAAGACAGGATGTAGGTGTCAGTTGTGCTGGTGAAGAAGAGAACAGGAATCTGGTTTGAGATCTGGCAGCAGGGTCAGTAGTCATCAGCTTCCTGCTTAGGTGGCCTCTAGATCATAGTGGTTATATGCTCCTTCGGGCCTGTTGACATGCTCTTCCTCATTGGGGAGAAGCACTGTGGTTCTGGAATGAGTGGTAGGCAGTTTCTTGATCCCAGAAGCGGCATCAGTTCCCATGGTGGCCCTGTTCTGGGATGTGGCTTGAGAGCTCTTTCTGAAGGCTCAGCTTGGATGTATTTCCATTGGGCCATGTCCTCCCTCCACGGTCCTCCAAGTTGAAGCCACTGAGCTTCACATTATTTCACAGAAAGTTACCACTAGAAACAAATTCAAATATTGTAACTACTTCTTTTCCAAAGCCATTGCAAAATGTGTACACGTACCCTATGCCTTCCATCTAATTCGTGAGTTAGCTAGTGATACACACGGGTCCGTTAAACTTTGGTTAGAAATGTTTTTTCAACTGTTCTGTGAAGCCCAACAAAACTGAATTGCTTGAACTGGACAAGCCAGAGCAAGTGGAAATGCAGCCTCTCTCAAGGAACATTTTTGCCTTTAGGGTGCTGTCACTCATACTAGAGAGTGAAAATAGTAATATGTAAGGACACTGATTTTTATGAGTTAAGAAACAGGGCTAATTAAAGGCCAAGGCAGTGACTCCTGACAAGTAATTTACTTTTATTCTGTTTTGTGACATCAGTCTTCACTCTTTGCCCTTCACTTAGCCTCTGAGAAGAAAGACTGGAAAGAGGTAGCATTTCTAAAAATGCTTTAGTGATGAGCGTCAGTGGAAGCATTTTCATACCTGAGGGACCTGCCTTCTGTCTAGTCAGAAAGAAGGAACAAAAACGAGTTTCGTTAAGCAACTGTGATCCTTGCTCAGCTGAACAGACAGGCAACAGAAAGCTCACTACCTTGACTTGGGAGTAAATGTATATCACAAACCAAAATGGCACATATTGAACAAGGAGAAAGAATGCTAGAAAAACCTGAGGCTTATGAGAATTTAGTCACGACAGGAATTTACGAAGCAATTCTATAAAAGAATTAAGGGGAAGAAAGCCCAGGCAAAGTGAAAAACTACTGCTTCCTAATTCCTATTCAGCTATGTGTAATACAGGTTACTAATAGTGATTTTAAATACATAAAGTTTTAATCGAGCATGCTACACAGTCTGGAGCTGATGTGGCATTTATGAAAGGTCATCATGGACACAGTTTCTTTCTAGATTCGCTACCTGCTTTTTAAAAGAAAAATCTTTTTATTGGAGTTTTGTGATTTTTAAACAGTGTAGTTTGATGGTATTTAGATCTCCTCCACTGTCTGTACCTCTCCCCCCATTTCTGCTGAATTTAATGTACTATCTTCTACCTGTCATCTGTCTATCTATCCATCTAGCTGTCTATCTATCTATCTATCATCTATCTATCTAAATCTTACACTATCACATATGTATTATATATATGTATATATATGTATAATATGGCCTATAGAGTCTGATTTGTGTATTCAAATGTCCTTTTGTATGATCCAACTCCAGGGCCCATCAAGAGTCTCATCCCTGCAAGACACTGTGTGTGTCCACCTCCCAGCAGCTATCAATTGCCAAATGTTTCTTAGATTGGGTTGGAATTTCTTATGCACCTCCCCGTTTCTATGAGGACTCTTGTCCAGTTTGAGTTTGCATAGGACTTGTGCCTGCTGTCACCATTGTTGTGAGTTCATATGAGTAAGTGACCAGCTGTCTGGAAGACCCTGTTTCCTTGTGGTCATCCACTTCCTCTGACTCTTACAATATTTCTGTCCCCTCCTCTGCAGTGGTCCCTAAGCCTTGGGTGGCAGAGTTCTGAAACAGGTATTCTATTCAAGGATAAGCTCTCTGTGATATCTTGTACTGGACATTTTGACTAATTGTGGGTTTCTGAGTTAATCACCACCTGCTGCATAGAAAACTTCTCTGGTGTAAGGTGAGAAATGCATTCATCCTATACATAGTGGTTGCACTGAAGATGTGTCACTTAAGGTTAAACATCTCAGAGACACTTATTCTCTGCATTTGCAACATACCTAGACTGACTTAATTTCCTACTTTATTCTACATATGCATCCTCATATTCACAGACAAGTGCACCTTTCATCCTCATCAAAGAAGCTTCTTTTTTGCAGCAGATGGAGACTATTACACAGTTCTAGAACCAGTCAAATGCAGAGAAGAACTGTTACCCACTTTTAAGCAAATGGCTTCCATGGTCAAGGTCAGCTCATCATTCAAGATAGCTGCCTCTTGGATATAATGGTACATGCCTGCATGTTTGAATTCTCAGCTACACAGGAGTTTGAGGTAAGAGAATGAGGGAGAAAGTGAGAGATAGAGATAGAGATAGAGAGAGAGAGAGAGAGAGAGAGAGAGAGAAAGAGAGGAGAGAGGAGAGAGAGAGTGTGTGTGTTTTCTGAATAGTCATCAGAAGAGCAGGACCTTCCTTCCCCAGAAACCCACACTACCTTTCTTACATCTCCTTGGACAGGATTTAGTCACATGATTTCATTTAGCTGTCAAGTGAGACTGGGAAAAATCTATCTGGCCAAGCAACAATATGTCTAGCTAAAATTTGGGGTTTTGCTTACAAACGAAGAAGCAGAGCGTGGGTGCTCAGGAGGCTCCTGTGATCTCTGCCATGAAGCCTGAACTAGGCAAGAAGGGTTCATATGAATGTGACTCTGGCCTTTTGGCCCTGTGTAGTTGGCTCCTGTATATGGAGCTTCTTACATTTACCTTTGGGTGATCCTGGAATCTAGGTAAATTTCCCAGAGAATGTTTTCAAAGTTGTTTGAGTACACACTGAGCTGTGTAAGGTAGGCCACGACAACCTGAGACTCTTTTATCTGCCAGCTGTAGAGTTTAATTGATTGAAACAGTAGCAGATGTAAGCTGGACTTCTTTGGCTCATAGCCGGTGAGCTTTGTCTGACTAACACAATCAGACAAATGCCTATGTTAACTGGAAGTTTCTAAGGAAAGAAAATAAAGTAGGAATGTTTCTGAGGTCACAGTAACATATAAGTGTGTCGAGGAAATTTTAGAACAATTAAAGTATGAATAAAAGCCTTTGACTAGCACAAAAGAGTTTTGGAAAAATTTGAGGCAATATTTTAAAATCGATTTATTTCATTCATGTATGTGAATTATTAGATGTGCGGCCTCACCAGTGCTTCATTCCTGCACATCAGCGACCTTCTGGGTCTAAGCAATGGTTATCTCTTTTAGGTGGGTCCATATTTGTTGGCTTCCTGACACAGCTGGTCATATTTCACTCATTTATGCAATCCGCCAGGCAGCTGTCAGCACTGAAGTTGTGACTTTGCTGCGGATGGCTCCGGAGATAATGAGCTCCTGGAAGGTGGTTGGCCTCGGCTGATTTCTGAGAAGAGAGTAGATATGGGAAGCTTAAAGCCCAGGGAGAGACAAGAAAGCTGTAGGCTAAGGGTGGGATGCTGGAGGGAAGGAACTGGATGAGGAAAGCTGAAGGCTTGTCTAGTGTGAGGTTCTGCAGGTCATCTGTGGGAAGATATGTAACTGTCCCCATGAGTGCCTGGTATCTCAAATTTACAAGTGAATGGGCTTAATAGAAACCGTGATTAACAAAGCTAGAGCTAGGATGTGACTGTAGCCAAGTTGTTCCAACACAGATGGATTAAACTCCTGTGGTGTTTTGATGTGATAACTGGATATGGTAGTCTTTTCAGGGTGGTGGTTCTGACAGATGACGCTATTTGAAATCCTTTCCTACAATGTCCAAGAATGACTTTACATCCTACTTAGGAGGTTTATTTGAGTGGTACACAATCTAAACCTATGTTCCAATTGCTTGAAAAACTATTCCTTGAGCTTGATATTGGAATTAATGAAGTGGGTATTACATATATTAAAAATATAGGCATATGCAACTGCTTGCTAAATCACTCTGCTCTTCATAGACTGTACTGATACATGCTTGTATGTTGGTAGTTCTTAAAAAGTGATTTGGAACTAACTAACTTTAATGCAGAAAAGGTAAAAGAACCCTCAAAAATGTTAGGGTTCAAACACTTCATACTTATGGAGATTCCAAGATCTCTCAGTGATGGTGGGCAGGTGATTTGGGGAAATATTCGTGTTTTGAGGCTTTTATTTGGAGATCCTATTTATAAATTTCAGAAAGCATCCTCTTACCTTCTTCTAGTCCAAGTAAGCAATTAGCTTGGCAATGCATTCCTGGATTTTGACTTGAATTTTTAAACTCAACCTTAGATAGTAAATGTCAACAGTTTAAAATAGCACGATTCTCGATTCTTGTCTTTAAATCTGCTCTACTACCAAATGGTGCAAATAGGAAAAAAGGAAAATAGAAAGATTTTGCTACTTAGAGAAACACATACACTCTCTGATTTTCCTGAGATGTAGAGGTTGGCAACTGGAAGATCTGACTTCATTCATCACATTAAGAAAAGCGTGGATACTTTAACTAACAAGAGTGAAATATTTATTTCATTTCTGTTCTTTGAGATTTAAAAAATCTTTATTTGCTATGTTTTGTTGATCTAAAAATAGCCATAGAGGATTTCCCTTATTTTACAGTCGATGTTTTGGTTCTTCAGTCAATCACTTGGTCCCTGGGTCAGGGGATTAATGACCATCCTTACATGAGAAAAGTATCAACGAATTTCCTTAGAGTCACCATTTGTATTTATCCACTTACGTTCTGATGAATTTATCTTTTCCTATTCTGTTGAGTTCTAGATAATGGATAAGCTCTGGCTTATCCATGTTACTTTGCAGTGTTACATTTTGATTTACTAATTTACATACATTTTGTGGGAATGTTTTCCTAGAAATAATTACTTTTATTGGCATTATAACATTATGAATTTCCTAACGTAATGGTCTCCAATTTTAATCAGCTATAGATGCTATTCTTAGATAGTACTTAGTCCCTCTCTCTCTCTCTCTCTCTCTCTCTCTGAGACAGGATCTCATTTTGTAGTCTATGGTGCCTCAGAATTTCTGTGATCTACCTTCAGCGTACTAAGTGCTGGGAATACAGGTGTGTGCTGCCACAACTTTCTTGGAACTGTATTTTTTATTTATAGTGGGAAGCCTTCCGTTACTAAAATAAAATATCTGAGATAACCAATGTATAAAGAATAACTGGGAAGGGGCTTATGAGGTTCCACTCCCAGCTGATGAACTTTTGGCAACTGATGGCTGCTGGGAGAAGGGAGTCATCTTTTCTTCAAAAGTATGCCCACTGATCGATTGCCCATGCTCTGGGGATGGCGGCCACATCCAGATATGTAGACAGCATTCGTTGGACTCGGTGGGTTATATAAGGAAGAAGACATGTGGGTGGGAGAGGGATGCGTTGGGGGTGATCTGGAGGTGATGGGAGCCGGAAGTTAGGGGCAGATAAGATCATGATACATTGTGTACCTGTATGAAACTGTCAAAGAATAAATTTTAAAAATGTCCCTCAGAAAGCAAGAGAGAAAATGTTCACATTAGCCTACTGTTTTGAAGGTCTCAGTCTGTAAATTCTGATTCTTTCTGGGCTTGCGTGGAGCCACCATCTAATGGCAGGAGGGCACAGTAGGGCTTAGCTCATGGCCAGGAAGCAAAAGAGGAAGAGGATGGGGCCAGGGGCCCCACATTCTCCTTCTCTTCTTCCTTCCTCTTCCTTTTTTGGTCTTTTTGAGACAAGGTCTTCCTATAGGGCCAGTTGGCCTAGAACTAACTACATAGATTAGGATGGCATCTATCTCCCAGAGATCCCCTGTCTCTGTCTCCCAACTTCCAGGGTTAAATGCATGTGTCACCATGCCTGGATTTCCTGCATTCTTCTCTAAGGGCACACCTTCAAGGTTCTAAATATCCTGCAGTAGGCCTCACCTTCCACAAGTTCTACCATTTCTCAGCAGCACCACCCTAGGCTCCAAGCTTTTAACACATAGTTGTTTGCGGGGACATTCAGGATCCAAACTATAGCATTATTCATAGATTTTTGCTTTTAAAATAAATATAAACTGAAAAAGCATTATAAATCTCTTAAAGAGTATTTGCAATATATAGAGAGACACACTGAAAAAAGTTAATAAATACCATAGAGTTCCACAGAGGTCACCATATTGGAATGGGAGTTTTGAGAAATCAGGTTTAACATATTTCATAAGAATTTGCATCTCTAACACCAGGGAATGTGTCATCGTTCACTCAGGCTGTTTCAGAAAATTTGTTTTCCTACTAAGACCAGTTAGTGTTAACTGTAATATTTTTATATAGACCATATCTATATTTAAACTATTTTTATTAAAAATTAGGTCCCTATAGGTAGATTAAGAATTTGAAGGGGTATATTTTGTTTAATATTTTGCTGGGAGCACATTCTTTTTTGGGGGGTCTTTGAGGCATGCGATAAGAAGGTGGATGGAGAAGAAACGAATAAAGGAATAATTATGTCATTTCAGAGTTTTGCTACCTGGGTTCTTGTTTGTTCAGAAGTATTTGGAGGCTGAAGAGCCACAATGAACCACTGTGCTCCACATCTAGGCTTTTCCTCTGGCCAAGAGACAGTTAAGACCTCTGAGGTCTTGTTAAGATAAGCCAAATTAAGACACACTTGAGTGCTTACTGTGTGATTTGTGAAGCAGTGGTCTATAGCTCAGCAAATGAGGTGAAGTCTGTGTCCTGCCTATTTAATTTGGAAGGCAGACTTTCATCTCTTGGGGAGGTTGTAATTGTTTCCCAAACTCTGGAAAACAATTGAAGAGGAGGTCCCAGTCCCAGGTTGCATTTTTGGAAGTCTTAAACCACTCCGACTTTCCCCTTGTGGTGAGGCCCTGATGGCTTGTTCATTTTTCTTTTCTCTACATTTTCCAGCAGAACAACTGAGCTCCATGTATACAGAATTGTAACGGGCTCTGCTAAATCTTGAGTTCCTTAAACAACAATAGTGGATGAAATGGTGAAAATGCAATTTCTCATACACTTCTGTGAAGGGAATTGAAGAAGTTAAAAAGCAGTTTTGTGCTTATGAATGCTTAGTAGGCTGAAGACTACATCAGGAGAAGCCGAGGTGGTGCCTCATGTACTCCACATCTCTCGATGTATGGACCACACAGATGTGTGACCATTGCTCTGAATCCACATCCTTTTCTGGAACAGGCTTAAGGCCTAGGTGGTCAGAGATAAGCTGAGACTGAGACCAGGTGCTGGTTCTGACAGCTCATCCAGCATTGAACTCATTATTTCTCATGTCTGAACACTTCCCTTTCTTCCTAGATCATGTCTGAATTATAATCTTTTAAATATCCAAGTTTTTGTTGTTGTTATTTTTATTTTTTTTTCTTTCTGTTTGAGAATAGTAGTCCTTTCTAGTATGGCTGGACATAAAGCACAGTCCATTCTCTAGACTGGTGCCTCTTAAACCTTTTCTGTTTGAAAATTCGTTCACCTGAGAATGTTTTCCATAGCCCTAAGTACATAAACATATCATAGGTATACAAATCATACATTTACTGATAATAAAGTTTAAAGAAATTCATTTTATAAACAATTTTAGCATACATATATTTTTATCATTTACTGAAGACAGAAATAAAATTTCAGACTTATGAGATGGGTATGCTCATTTTTTTTTACATAAAAATGAATCTTGCTGAATATTTGATGCTATAGGATATAGAGCATCATCGACCTTTTTCAGAGTTGATCAATATTTTGCATTTTTTGTGCATTTCACTACATCTTGACCACATTAAGACCCCTCCTGTTTTCTCACCTTGCACAGCCTCCCTACCAGATTCCATGTATTCTGTCATCTGTATTAGGTCTACCGAGTCAAGCTTGTGTCCCCACTGTCCCCTGGTGTGAATTCATCCACTGGAACCTGGTCATCACTCTCTTAAAGAAGACCAGCTCTCATGGGGCTGGAGAGATGGCTAAGTGGTTAGGGCACTGGCTGCTCTTGCAGAATACATATGTGGCTTCCGTTCTGAGAACCCATGTGA
Source organism: Eospalax fontanierii (assembly GCA_035773235.1). Classification (NCBI taxonomy): domain Eukaryota; kingdom Metazoa; phylum Chordata; class Mammalia; order Rodentia; family Spalacidae; genus Eospalax; species Eospalax fontanierii. Next base: position 71,426,664 of record CM069527.1, read on the forward strand.
TGCCTAACAACAGCCTGTAAATTCAGTTTTAGGGGCTCCAACACCCTCTTCTGGTCTTTGAGGGCGTTGCAGGACACAGGTGCACTTATACACATGCAGACAAAACACTCATACACATAAAATATAATAAAAATAAATAAAATATTTTTAAAAGAATAGTAACTCTCTCGCGCAGCAGTGATCAGCTGCCAATCCTTCCTCGGCTAAGGTTGGGATCTTTTCCACTTCCCCAGTTCTATGTTGACTTTTTTGTTTGGTTCAAGTTTGCAAGGGTCTTGTGCATGCTGTCACCATTGCTGCAAGTTCATTTGAGTAACTGGCCAGTTGTCTGGAACACTGTTTCTCTGTGGTCATCCATCACTCCTGGTCTTACAGTCTTTCTGTTCCCTCTTCTATAATGATCCCAGGGCCCTGGGTGGCAGAGGTTTAATATAGGAATCCTATCCAGGGAGACACACTTTGTAGTTTCTTATTCTTGCATTTGTATTTGCTAATGCTGAAAATACCGCTTTATAGAAATATATGATACAAAATGGCAGAGGCATCTTTAGGATATTTTCAGAAATTGTTGGAAATTCTGTCTTCATCTCTAGTCAAAATTCATTTACTCAGTTTTTATGAGATTTAAATCAGTAATTCAAACAGCAATTTTGGGGGTCAAACAGACCCTTTTTGCAGCCCCAGTTGTTCTGGAACTTGCTACGTAGACCAGACTGGCCTTGAACTCTCAGAGATCCTCCTGTCTCTGCCTCTCGAGTGCTGGGATTTAAAGGTGTGTGCCACCATGTCTGGCTTCAAAAGCACTTTAAAAGATCAAGCATTTTAACACAACACAATTAAGAGATGTTGCTTTGCTAATTTATATGTTAAGAAATGTCAGTAGGAACATGTTAAAAGTCTTTGTGTTCTGTAATTAAACTCTCATGTTTCTATAAGAGAAGAAAGTTTTCAGTGTACAGTAAAAACAATTCACAATACAAAGCAGCCTCAAGCTTGAGCTGAGGTGTTTGAGGCAGTGTTTGTTGTTGTGTGGTGTGACAGCATGTGTGCATGTTGTATGTTCATAAACCACCCTGCAGCAAAGCTGCAACACAGATGAGCACTGCTGGAAGAGCCTCGGATTCATTTTGCAGTTGATTTTAAGTTAACTGTTGTTTCGTGTTCTGAAAATTTCGACTGTTGCCAATTTCTTTGCAACCCTCATATTCAATTATGAGACTGTATAGGAGTCATGACCCACAGCTTAAGAAACTGTGATCTGCAGTGTCCAGTGTGATCATTTTAGACATAAACTGCTGTTTAATCTTTCACTCCCTTGGTTTGATGTTTTTCAGGCTATTGTGAACAGGATTGTTCCCTCGAGTTTTTGCGCAGTCTGTTTTTCTGTGGTATTTAGGAAAACTACTGGTTTTCGTATGTTAAGTGTGTGTCCTACCACTTGGCTGGAAGTGTTTTTAGCTTTAGGGGCTTCCTGGTTGAGTCTTTGGAGTTTCTCATATATAGAGCCATGTAATCTGCAAATAAGGGTACTTTGACTATGCTGTCTGTCTGATATCATTTTATCTGACCACTTCTTCATGGATTTGCATTTTAGAAGATCAGCTCTGTAGGAACAGAGACCTCTTCTTTTGGTTCATGTTCCAAGCCCATTACTGGGAACAGTGCTAAGAAATATGTACCCGTGAAATGAGCTAACAATTTCATAATCTCTCAATGAATCTCATTCTTAAAGTTGGAAGAACACCTTTACTCAGATTTTATTGATGCGGGAAATGGGGTGGAGGTAAGTGGGAAGGGTTTAGTGAACATTAGAAGAGCAACACTGTAGTGAGGACTCAAAACCATGGAATGTGAGAGCACAGAGGTCTTTTTGTTCCGTTAGTCCAGAGTCTATTTTACAGATATAAAATCAAGACTCTGAGATGCTGGAATGGCTTAGATCTCACAGCTAGTGTAGAGCTGAGTCCAGGCGATAAACACTCTGGTTCTTGAGTGCTGCTTAACATCTCCTGTGGAGTCATACTTGCTGCCTGGTGCATTGGACACACACAGCTATGAATATTAGGATGACAATTTGCAAAACCAGGGGAAATGGACTGAACAAATTTTCCTGTCATTTTATAAGAGGTGGTAAATAATGGTAATTTGAGATATTAGAGAACAGTATATGAATCCTTTTCTAAAATTCTGCAAGGTGGATATAGAATGAAAATTGTCGCTTTCATTTCTGCCTATTACTTTCTGAATGTCAACAGATCACTCTCTTCAACTTGTGTTAGGATGCTGTGAATAGGATTCATGTCTTCTCTGCACTGCCAGAGCCACTCAGTGCCAAGGAGGGCATTTTAGTTCATTTTTCTTTAGAAAGGATAACAGGAATAAGACCAAAAATAAAAAATAAAAAAGACTCATCATTATCACGAATTCTATGAAAAAGGGAAAATTTATCCTGAAAATTCAAAATCTGTTCCAGTGGATGCACATGGCATATGGCATATGTAGTCTACATTTGTTTGTTCTTAGATTTTACAAACAGGACAGAAATGCAAAGAAGAAAACAGTAGTCACAAATTCCAAGTTTTGAACTGAGCAAGTAGCTTTGCATTTTATTCGGTGAGTTCAAGTGTGACTTTTCCCTAAGAAAACAAGTTTAAGAGGCTATGAAGATTTTTTTTTTAGAAGTACTTCAGTGATTTATATCATTTAAATGGAAATTTGGATTATTCTGGGAAACAATTTGGTGACACGTTACAAATATTTGAACATATTTACTTCCTTGGTCCAGTAATCATACTTTTATAAATTTAGCTATTTTAGAAATCTAGCCAAGAGAAACATGTAAAATGCAGTCTTTTTTGTGGCCAGAAAAATTCTACTTACAATAAAAATGGTGAGAATCACCTAATACTTAAAGTATAAAATAAATTTATGAGAGGTCCATTTGTTGCAGTTATGCAGCTATTCAACAAGTTTAAAATTAAAAAAAACAAAGAAAAATGTAATGTATTAAGTTTTTAAAAGTAGGTTTCCAAATTACATATGTTACATCAACTAGGTAAAAAAAAATCAATGATTCTTAAGGGAAAAAGCATCAGTAGTTGTTATTTCTGGAATTTTAATGACTATTGCTATTTTTTCTTGACATTCTTCATATTTTCACTATTTTGCAGTTTTGTCTATATTATTTTAATAATGAAAAGTCAGCAGAATTTATTTTAAATATTAGCAAGTTAGTATAGTGAATAAACTATATTAAAATTTGGCTGGGAATAATGTCTATAAGTATATATTCATAATTTTTTTCACTTGACAAATGGCTCCCCTTTTATAAAAAAATCTTTGGATAGAAATTAAGATCAAGGAAAACCGAGTACAGTGCACTTAAATGATTCATTTCTGTATGTTTACTACTTGTGTTGCTTTCGTTACAAGACTGAGGTCCTTGATAAAAGTTGGAACAGCTCTTGGACTGAAGCATCATTGATTCACTGAGTAGTTTATAGGGTGGAGTGCAAGAGGAAATGTCTTATTGGATCAATATGTATTTACTAGAGAATCAGAATGAGACCTCAGGTGTTCAGTGTGTTCACATAAATACCAGTGTCCGATGTATCAAATAGATCATCGGTGTATCCTCCTGCCTTATGAAACTGGTACCTACTTACCAGCTTGTTATATGTTCACTTTGTAGCAGTAATTCAGTCTCTCTCTCTCTCTCTCTCTCTCTCTCTCTCTGTCACATACAAACACATACACACAGAAATCTTGCACTTAAAAGAAAACTCCTAGCCATGTCTCTTGGGGGAAGACTGTCAGCCAGATGGTAAATAAATGGGGAACCATTGTTCATGGATTGGGGTACATAGAAACTCCTAGCTTCTATTCTTCTAGCTCCACGAAGAAGAGACCATAGAATGTGGTACCCAAGAACCCAGGAGCTATTGCTTCAACATCATTGGACACACACTTGTTATGTATAACTGTGTAAGTTTGGATACGCCATCTCTCAGTCTTCTTCTCTGAAAAAGGTAAAAGAATAATGGTTCAGGACTAGAGAGCTAACAACTGTCTGTAACTCCAGTTCCAGAGGATCTGACACCCTCTTCTGACCTCCTTGGGCATTGCACGACATGGTTTCATTTACATATATGCAGGCAATACACATATACATAAAATAAAAGTTAATAAAAATTAAAAAATAAAAAGAATAGTGATTCAAAAAATAAAGGCTAAGTCACTTAAGTATTTAACCAAAGGAAATTTATTATGCAGGTGAAGGAAGATCTGGAAGCCAAATGTCTGCTGCCAGAAAACCCAAATAGTAACAATAGCAAGATACATCCATTAACTAATTTGGAGGCAGTATTTCATAAGGGGCTAAGGCCACTTACAGGAAGCTGGAATTATGGTGGAATTGGAGAAAGCATGAGAGAGGCCCCTTTGTAGTTAAAACCTCTGCTCAAGGCACAGGGAGGAGAAAGAAACATCTTGGCTTTCCACCCTCTCATTCTGCAGTCTTGTTTCTGTCAGGGGAACCTGCATCCCCCTTATAGAGCAGAAAGTCAATGGCTGGGGCTGAGATAGCAAAGTCCCTAACTTGGAGAGTTTTATGAAGGTGCATGAGATGCCTAAAGCAGTCAGAGTGGTGTCTGGTGTACACATGCTCAGGACACACTGCCATCCCTGTGATTTTCATCTTTACTGTCATCATTGCTGGTGCTCTTTTTAGAGTAGCATCTCTTTGGAAATATACTTCATCTGTAGTGAGCCAGAGTATGGAGGCTGACCTCCCAAACCACCAGGGGATACCTAGAATGGCAGCTAGTACCAACTGCTATGTGTGCTGTCATATAGACATCAGACAGTAGAACTAGACAGTGGAAGATATTTAATAATTAGGAGCTATGGGAGATTACTACTAATTCATAAAAAGATTAAGTATAATAACAAAGTACTATAATGAAAATTATGTGACTGTGATCTCTGTCTCTGTCTCTGGTTTTCCTTTTCTCAGAATATCGTATTTTTCAATACCTACCCTTCTTATGCTGTGCAATGATGCAATGTGTGCATGCTGAAATTAATGGGGTGAACAATGTAGGTACTGGCAGTCAGTAACTGACACTAAAGAATACAAAACTGTGGGCCGATAAGGACCACTTATTTATGATTACAGCCTCCCTTTTCCTAGCCCCTGTTGTGGTTAGATGGATCATAATTACAGTGTTTTCAAAAGTGTTGTTGAGGTCGGAGTGCTTCACCTTCTGTGCTCACGCTCATCTGGCCTGTGCAGAGAACAGTTATGCTCCCAAGTCTTTAACGGCCAGAGCTGAGCCAGGCAAGTTCCAAGAATCCACGCAGATCTGAAGACATGGCAAGCATATACAATCCTATGTGAAAAGATGCTTGGAAATAAACTTAGACATAATGACTTAAACAATGGCTTCCTAACACATTTGAGTCCATTTACGTTTAAATATAGCTGTGTCCAGCAACACCTAAAAACTATATATCTAATTTCCTGTTTGTTTGTTATGGCTTGTGAACTAGTGAATTTAAAGGAATTGGCAGCTCAGCAAGACATCTTAAGAAGCCACTAGCAAGAATCATTTATCTATTTTCTTGAAGTGGAGACATAAAATAAAAATCCCATCCAGAGAAATTCCAAAGCTTTGTTGCAGTGAACTGCTCACGTTTTGAGAACATACTGGTTATTAAAATACTTGGGTCTTGGGAATTTTTCTTCTGAAGAATGTCCCTCTTTTTAATTACGTGTTTGTGATTTTCAATATATTTTGATTGTCTTAGATCCCCTCCCCTATCCACACCCAGGGTTATTACCATTTTTTATTTATTATTTTTATTTCATGTGTATGAGTGTATGGCCTGCATGTAGGTAGGTACATCCCTCTCATGCTGTGGAGGTCAGAAGAAGGCGTCAGATCCTCTGGACCTGGAGTTACGGATGGTTGTTAGCTGCCATGTGAGTGCTGGGAATTAAACCTGGGTCCTCTGAAAGGGCAGTCAGTACTCTTAATTGCTGAGCCATTCCTCCAGTACCAATATTCTTCATATTTAAGACTAACTCCCAAATAAATAAAAGTAAAAAGATAATTATAGCTATTGGTATTCTGAGTGTTGGGTCCTATTACTCTCAGTGATTACCCTCAGTTTCTCAGGTTCCTTCTCATTCAATGTGACATTGGAACTTTAAACAATGTTCTGAGATGGTGCCCCATTTTAAAGATTAGGAAACTCAGGACTAGCTCTTACAAATCTCCCCAAGATTACATAACAATGTTGCCAGGCTCAGAGCTTAGAGACTATTAAAAGCTATACAGGAGTGCTGACATTTTATTTTGCCAGTTAAGCAATAAAGAATGTAGAAGAAGAAAAAAAAACTCCAAACATTTAGAAGCATGTGTGAATAACCTCAGTTATAGGTTACTAAAATGTCAAAAATGAAGTGATTTCAGAGAATGTAGTTAAGTCTAAAATTTTATAGATGACCATACTGATCCTCGGGAAAGAAGTCAGTCTTTTATTCTGAAGGCGATCTCCCCTAGTTTCCACGTCCCATCTGTTTCTCCCTGTCTCCCATGGACAGTTTGAGTATGTCTCGTTGCCACTCACAACCAGAGATGAAGTTGTTTTTGGTCCTTTACTTGTTCTAAGGAAGCAACATCGTGTGGGTAGAAAAGATATTGCTTCGTTTGCTTGGTGTGATAGAAACAGAAAACCTGGAACCTGAGACACTGGTAAGGCCTATGGTTCTCAAGGTGGGGGAAAACTTCTGTTTTTCCTTTTCTCTCAATTTATGTTGATCAGAGTTGATGGGTAAAAGGCTGACAGTAGGTGTTTGGCTGAGTTGACACCAGTCTACTATATTCATTACATTTTTAGGAAGAGGTCTAGTTGGCAGTTTTTGTACATGTTAATCTGGTTTTCCCTCTTTTACCTTAGTGTTTAAAAGATTTTTAAGGTAGAATTTTTGGGATTTTCATACAATATATTTTGAACATTTTTAGATTTCTCCCTTAGTCATGTCTCCCTTTGCTGTCTCTGGCCCAACTTAATGTACTCTAATATATATATAAAAGGCCTATAGGGTCTAACTTGTATCTCCAAATGTCCTTTACTGTGGATCCATACTAGGAGTCACATCTTTGAAAGGGACTAACTCTCTCTCTCCCCAAAATAGTTCCAGATGTTAGGTGGGGTTTCTTACCTGTTTCCCCACATCTATGCTGGGATTTTTTTTCTAGTTTGAGCTTGCCTGGGACTTGTGCATGCTGTCATCATTGTTGTGCATTCATATGTGTAACTGACCAGCTGTCTGAAAACCTTTTCCTCTGTTTATCCCTCACCTCTGGCTCTTATAATCTTTCTGCCCTCTCTTCTGCAGTGATCCTCGAGGTTTTACTTTTTGTTGTTTGATTTAGGTGTCCTATTCAGGGATAATCATTCTGCAACTTCTTGTTCTCTGCACATTGGCCAGTTGTGGTTTTCTGTGTTAATCACCATTTGCTGCATTAGGAAGCTTCTCTGGTGAAAGTTAGCGATGCATTAATTTACAGGTATAGCAATAATTCATTAACAGTCAGCTTAATGCTATATCTATTTAGCAGAAAACTAGTATTAAGCTTTCCTGTATGCCATGTGAACTGACAGCACCTAGCATTATGAAAGCTAGCCAGTAAAGATGAGGCTTTGAGGGCAGCACTAGCTTGAATTCTCCTTGTTCTACAGCTCATATATGTATTGTCTTGAGCAATAGGTCTTGTTATAGAATTCCGGTGGGTAACCAGGAGCAAAGGCAATGGCCAGTATTGTTTGAGGATCTATGGTACCCCGCGGTCAACAGCTTAAAAAGAGACCCTGGGCGTTGGTTCTTTTAAGGATTTTCTAGAAATTTTGATGTTGGTCATTGTATTTGAGTCCCACAGCGAGGGTGTACTGGCAGATTAATCATTACTGTTTAGTAGATGGTAGAAAGAGAGAAGAATACATGGGAGACAGCTGTGCTGACCATGGCTCTTCCTTGCGTTTCAGCTCCACCCCGGCACTAACTTGAACTGACCACTGTAACCTGCTGTCAGGCTCTGCACAAAGGCTCCTTCTGAATCTCTCTGTAGTCCCTTCCGAGAATGGCCAGGACCAGTGTGATATGGGTGAAAAATCATGAGAGTTGCAGGAGGCGGATGGGGTCAGAGACAGGAGACCTGGCCTCTGCCTTTAAACCCAGTTTCTTCTCCTGTAATATGATGGAGGCTCAGCGATATTTATGCTGCTAGACTTTTATGGTTCTTAGTGTTCTTTGAAGTGTACAGAGTTCAGCAGAAAACTCCTGTGATTTTCCATCCAGAGCAGTCACAGGATATTGCTTTGACTCACTAGATGGTCAGTAATAACGAGGGGGGAGTTGACTTCCCTTTGGTTTTGAGTCTGCCTTCTCTCGGCCAGCACTGTTCTTTATGGTGTACTTGTGAAAATAAAGTAGTTCTCTAGAGAATCCTCTCCTGTTTACTTACAAAATGGGTGATGACAGAGGTTCAGTTAAAAACTCATAAAAATGTAACATTGGGAACATAGTCTCTCTTTCCTATTCCATGCAAAGGAACAAAGGCTGACATTTATGCCCCATTCTGAGGTCAGCCTTCTTGGAACTCTATATTGTTATTATTTGTCTTTGTCACTGGGCTGTTCAAACTCTTCTCTGAACTTTGTGACTTTTACTTGTATCTCTTACTTGGACTTGTCATGGAACTCTACTTAAAGAGCCCTCTTAATCTAAAAACTTCAGTTGATGCTTGAACTTGGCTTCAAATGAGTGTGTCTTTGTGATTCTTATTTATTTTAAAAAGCACTGTAATTGCTCTATGAAGGGGCAGGATAAGCCATGTTCTATTCTGTAGCTCTTCTGTAACTTCATCACAGAAGAAGGCTATTCCGAGTTCCTGGAGAGGTGGGGTGATGGAAATGTCGCCCAGTGCTAATGAAACCATTGTACCATAGTAGCATTGGAGGCTGGAGATAAAATTCTCATTACAACCTTTTAAAATATTTCTGTGTTCAAGTTGGGTGGGGAAGACTCTTTGCTAATGTAATCCTTTTTTTTCTGTGGTGCTGAGTTAAGTGGCACATTATTTTGTTTCCCAAGATTAGAAGAAAAAATAATAGAATGCTCTTCAGGTTCATTTATTTCCTTTGTCAAAGGCCAGACAGTTCACAGGCTCTTTGTTCAGTTTAGCTTATGCAATGTCAGACAGGGCTCTGTAAGCAGGGATTCCCTGAACATCTCTCTGTGGGCCTGAATCCCTATTTTACTTTCTTCACAGAGCTTGCTGGCAGCCTTAGGGTTGTTCCTTGCCAGTTCTTAGGTGGCTCCAAAGCCACACGCACATCATATAATCTTTGGTGGTTTTGGCTGGTTTATAATCCATCTTACTGTGGTTTGGTTCAAGGCAAAAGCCTTTAGGGCAGGGATCTCCTGTGAGCTGCCGTAAAAAAGGTCTGATTTGGAGGAGAGTTGATCCTGCCAAATGCCTGTGGCGCATTTCCAACCGCACATGCTGAGCTGCGTCAGAACACATCCGTGCAGAACACAGAAATGCATGAGGCAGCTAGTTTTTGGAGGCGCTGTGCTGAGCATGAAGGGAAATAAAAAGACACATGCTGCCATGAAATACCTGCTTTCAGAATGCACTTGCCCAGTTGGAAGGGCAATCAAGAGATGCATAAAGACTATTTCATAGCTTAAAATGTCACATCCTCAAAGCATGGTAGTAACTTACAAAGTTGGAATAGTTCTTTAATTTATTTTTTCTCTAACAGGAGAAATCAGGAATAGAAAGGGAAGACATGTGAAAATTATAGGTGCACTGGACACTGTGGAAAATTATGCAGAGTTTGGCAAGTGTCAGTTTTGTGCTGCTGGGGAGTCAACACCCTCCCAAGGGTGTTGGGGAATTGGCCAGTTCCCTTCAGTGTGGGACTCTATTGTCATGCAGCTAGACCTGGCTTCAGAATCCGGAGCCCATGGGCCAAAGCTGAAGAAGCTGTGAGAACCGACTCTGCACCAGTGATGTGTTGCTGCTCTTCAGTGGGGTGGCAGCAGCGCCTTGACTGTAGTTTGTCATGGGGTGGCAGTTGTCGTACTTGCTCTCTGTCATTTCGCATGCTCTGGCATTTGTCTAGCTCTGTGATGGTTCTGTGAACTTCCACTAAGTCTGTGAACCTGCACATCCTCTGGTAGAGCAGGCCTTTTCTGTCCCAGAGAGCCAGTGCTGATTTCAGTTCTAACAAGTAAGGATTGCGGCAGCCTCTGAACGCGAGCGTTGGTCTCCTCAGCGTAGCCACTCCCTCCGCCGTTCTGCTTCCTTCCCTAGATATTCCTCCCTTGTTCCATTCATATAACTCCCCACCGACCACAAGAATTTTGAACTTTACTTGAGTTACTGAAGAGTTTGGAGCATTTCATTACTGCTTAGTGTATCTAGAAATGATCAATTATACATTTTCCACTCAGATGTCTTAAAAAATTGTCTTAGGGGATGGGCTTGCTAGCACATACTTTTAGTCCTAGCAAAGGCACGTGGATCTCTGTGAGATCGAGGCCAGCCTGGTCTGTACAGTGAGTTCCAGGCCAGCTGGGACTACAAGGAGATTCTGTCTCAAAAAAATTAAAGAGAAAAAAACAAATTCTCAGGCTAGATGTGGTAGCACATGCCTTTAATCCTGGCAATTGAGAGGCAGAGGTAGGTGGATCTCTGTGAATTCAATTCCAGTGTTGGCTACATAGAGAGACCTTGTCCCCAAAATAAAATAGTACTTTTTACCCACTAGCCATTGAGTGGCTACTTTTTGTAGGGACTCTATTTGCGCCTTTATGTTCTAGACCCAGTGAATATTACATGCTTGTTTGATAAACAGAAACTGATGTGGTGTTGGAATTACTGGTATCAGGAGAAAAAGAGTGGCTTTGACTTTAATGATGTTAAAAGAAGAATAAAATGATCCATGATATGTGTAAGACCTGATATTATTATACATTTATTTTCCCCTTTAAAAGCCAGATTTCGGTTTTAAAATAAACTTGTCTCTTACTGTAAAGTTCTGTAAGTTTTGACAGATGTGCACAATCATGTAAATACCCCCACCACTATGACATGTAGTCATTTGATTCTTGCCCCTCCAAACTCCTTATGCTTTTTCTAGCTAGTAGACCTGTATCTACTGGAAACCTAATCTAACAATTTATATTTTAAGCAGTTAGCAATCGTGAAGAGCTTTCTAGAACAATGTTTTATTCACTTAGGAGAAAAGGGTTGGATAGCAAACTTCTGCATAGGAAGAAGGCTGCCAAACAACACATACAACAAATTATTCATTCGTTTTATGGAACTCAGTTTAGCTGGGCATTCTGTATTCTGTTTGTCAATACTACGTTAGATGGACATTGCTATTGGAACTGGAACTGTTAAAGTTGAGTTTAAGTGTGAAATCAGCAGTCACAGAAAGAACTGAAGGGAAGAGAATGCAAGAGGTCATAGGCTATCGGAAGCATCATTTCACTATTATGACACTTTGGGACGGCATAAAAGGATTAGAGAATGAGGTTCGCATGGCAAAGAAATTTGTATGTTAGTTCATGATTATGTTCAAGTTGTCCTGGAGACCAAGTCCTCATTGTTACAGGGTTTAAAAACAACCTGAGGTTCTATGAAGGCATCTTTCTGTCAAGCTGTGTTTTGAAGCTATGCAATTTGGGAAGCCAGAGGTGAAGCTGGATACCCATAATAAAGGACTATTTGGTTATTAAAGCAAGTTTGGTGCATGATGTTGTTCAGAATGACCATGATGCAAATACATTTTCATAGTAAAATGTTCTTTGGATGCACCTTATTAGTGATAAAAAGGATTGACCTCATTAATCTAAACATTATTGAAGCAGAGGGTTTGCTAAGCAAAGCCAAAGAAAGACATTTTCAAGGAGGCTTTTCTTATTATATATAAGAGAACTAATTATTTTAAAAGACCTTTAAGTAAACCCATTGCTTCTAGCACAGAGGAGCCTTAGCTTTCTGTTTTAGAGCGAGGTTGGCATGACAGTTTTTGGAAACAACACATATTTTGTTGGAGTGGTGGCCCCTTTTGTCTATGCTTCTTCATTCTTTTTGCAGTTCCCCAAAGCTCATCTCCTGGATGTGTTTCTAGTGCCGCAGCTCTGCCCGTGTGTCCACACAGCCCAACAGGCTGATGCTAAAAGGATTGTAGTTTATAAATGATTTGACATATTAATGTCATCAGTTAATGTTGTACAGATAGCTCCCCTGGCTTCTGGGTGTTGACAAAATTTATTTTCCTGACCAGACTCTACCGGGCTTCCCTAAGTCTTCTCGACTAGGCCTCCACTTGGCCTATGAAAATAATAATGTTCTCAACATAAACGATACATTTCTTTTTTTCCTCCACCTTGAAAGACACAAAATAAATCAACACCCATCACCAATACAATAGTTTCTAACAGTTCAAGGGCACATTCCCTGAGAAGACCTTACCTTTCCCTAACAAATTATAGAAAGTTACAGCCTCGTTAGCCTCTTTTAAAGTACCTACCTAAAAAGACCCCTAAGTGCCAGAATGATGTACTGTTTGTTCCAGCCAATGCTTGAGAAGTGCCTAACCACCATTGTTTGGAGTATTTACCATAAAGGGCTTGCAATTGTGGACCATTGCTCTGTAGCTTTTGAGATGCCTGTGTATCTCCTAAATGCCAGGAGTATATTTCTTAAAGAACTGAAAGTCATTCCTTTAAAAGGTAATTATCAAGAAAGGAGTCTCTGTCTCCCACTAATGTAGGAGGATATAATGCCAGCTCATAGGTACAGTTGGCCTTACCACATTCCCTAGTCCTTCCAATCCTGCAACTCCTTAATGTATTACGTCCTTCCATCATTTTCCCTTTACAATGCCCAGTTACTCCTGCACAAATTGGGTTTGCATATAATTCATGCCTGCAACTCCTTAATGCATTATGTCCTTCCATCATTTTCCCTTTACAATGCCCAGTTACTCCTGCACAAATTGGGTTTGCATATAATTCATGCTGGACCCTGACTTCTCTGTTGTAATTGTGCGTTACTCAACCAAGGCCCTGCTTTGTTTGTGGTTGGCATGAAGAGGGGCATGTAGAGGAGATAATTTGGGGTATGCATCTTTAACTTTGACCATTACTTTGCATAGTTATGTCTATCGGGTTCATGCTTATAGATTAGGCCTTTGTGTATTATTCTGGAAGGTTAGTAATAGAGGGCTATCATGCTCAGTTTTAAAAGTTTTAGCTTTTAAAAGTTATGTGAAATATACAGGTGTAGAACAGACAAGGTAGAACACTTCTGAGAGCAGGAACAGGAAGTCTAGAATCCCATACTTCTCTCTTTTCACTGTAGGCTTGCTTTCAGTCTCAGAATCACTAAGAAAAGAAGGGGAAAGGGCCTCTTGTGGTCAGAGCTAAGTGTCTCTCCTTCAGAATTGTCCCACCACACTAGCTCAGTTGGCTCAGCAGCTCTGAGGTAGTGACTCTTCCGTGATGGGCATAAGCCTCCTAAATAGGAAACATTCTCACAATGAGATGGAGTTTAAGAACTCTGCAAATAAAGATCTAGAGGATATATCCTGTGCAGTCCTGATGGACAGACTCAGAATAGACTCTGAGTAGCAGATGACTCAGAAGTCTTAATGTTTGGAGACATTATCCTCTGGTTCTTGGGATCACTATGGTGAACTTTGCCCAAGGTCTATAATATGATGTAGAATAACTATTCTATCCCTACCTCTCACAACCTAGCAAGGTAAGCATGTTAATGTTGCTAGGTTCTCAAACTGGAAGATAATAATTATTAGGTGAGTCTATTGAGAGTCATGCTAGGCTGTGTTGTTATCAGGTCAGAAATAGTTATCAACTAGTCAACGTGAATCAAGTGAGATTGAATGTGAGCTCTCAGAATTTGTCTTTTCATGGTGGATCAAAACATGGTTTCATAACTCAGGCTTTAAGGCAAAATTGGGACGATGTTCAGACAATATAGAAATTCTAATTCATCTTGACAATGTACTGAACTTGAGGAAGAAAGAGCACAGGAAAAAAATGCATTATGTCTGAGTCTGTTCTTTGTTTCTATGACACAAAACCAGAGGAGGTTTAGGTTGTTCTTCTGGAGACGGGAATGGCCAAGGACATAATGACAGCATCTAAGAAAGGCCTTCACACTGCATGGTACTTTGACAAGGCAAATGGTTAGGTGAGCACATGCAGTGGACAGAGCACAGTGTGGACAACTTGCCTGATTTAAAGCCCACTCTCATGATAACTCTCCCCCCCATGATAATGATATTAATCCGTGAACAGAGTTCCATCTTCATGACCCGGTTTCCCCTTATAAGGTTCCATCTCCCAACACTGCTGTATTGGGCATCAAGCTTCCAACACATGAAGTTGAGGGGAAGATATCCGGACCACAACAAACTGGGAAGCAATGACTACATGTGGTTATGGCAGAAGATTCTGTGTGTGAACCAGAATATTAGGCAGAATGGCTGGATAAGATGACCCTGGGGGGGAAATGCTTTTCAAACTGTGGGAAGCATGAGGAACTCTTACCTAGACTCCTGAGTGACTGTTTTCTTCCACACGTCCCTATCCCTCCTACCCTACCTTCTTCTCCACCATAAACTATTGGTTTTAGCTACGGAAGTCCCATCATGCTGCTTCCCATTTCACTTTCAGTCACAGAAACATTCTACTTGTCTTCTGTCTATAATGGGCTCTTTGCCAGGAGGATGGACAGAATTGAGAACTTCTGTGAAACTATATGAGGAAAAGATTTAGGTGCTACTCTTGCTACTGCCTAAGTGAAACTTAGGGTTTTCTCCAGTCCTCATTATGGGTGAAGAATCGTGTGAATGTTAGCAGTACCTCATGTGACTCCAGTAGAGATGACAGTACTCTATGTCACCCTGTAGTTTCAGAAACCTCTGGGCAACCTTTGTTCTCATCACTCTGGATATTATGCTAGTTAGTTTGACCAGGTACTAGATCTTGTTATTTGATTTAATAACAAACACATATATTACTGTTTCATAAGTTTATCCTTAAAATATTTAAAATATTCAACCATTCCTGTTATATTAGAACGTATGTGTTTCAGAAATCCTTGGCTATACAAAATAAAACAATATGAACTTTGGAAATCATGGGAAAAGTGGTGTTGGGTCTACTACTCAAAACACAGTCAGCTATGCATTATGAATCAGATAGGAATCTAACAAAATGGTAATGTTGTTGACACAGTAATCTGTTAGGTGGTTAAGAAAGATATATTTACCAAGATAAATATGATCCTCGAAGTTTGCTTGTGGAGGTGGGTCACATTTCTGAGTTACTATGCTGTGAGGTAATTTGCAGTCAGATGACAGGTGTGAATAGGCCCAGCTCACAGCACGCATGGCAAGTTATGGAAGCTAGTAGAAGTTTAAGATGAAATTGCACTTTATTTGTATTCCTGTACCATGAGGTTCAGGGGCTGCAATGTTTGTCATTCATCTAGAGAATGTGCTGGAATGGGGCGTTAATAAACATGAAATCTGTGCAATGCTCAAATTATTCCCTAATGTACCAACTGCATTGAAACAAATTCATGTTTTCAAAGCAGGCATTATAGCAAGAATTGCTGAAATTGATTTCTTCTTTAATCTGATGAAGCATACAAGTAATATGTATATATACTATATATTTTAGTGGTGTGAGAAGATTGCAGTCTTAGAAGGGTCCATTGCACAAAGATGATGAGGATTCTCCTAGCCTCAGCCTGCTCCCCCAGGAGAGCCCTCATTCATCTTCCACAGCTCCCGCCTCTCCCAGTCATCTCTCCTTTAATGTTTGTGACACTTGTATAAACTGCTCATTTCAGAACTGAAGTACTTAATTACTACTGATTTGGCTCATTATTTATGTTTTATTTTGTTTTTTTTTGCCATAGTTATATTCTAAGCTCATAGTTATAGTAAAGATAGAAGCCATGCTCTTCTATTATTTTCATTCACAATATTATTTTAGTATTCAGAAATTTGTTCAAAAATCTTATTGAATGAATTACAAAATAATATTATTAATCCATGAAAAGTAAATAAAACTGGAAGTTACAATAATTAGCTTTTAAGCACTGTTCACTGTGAATAAGAAAATTCTAAAGTCATTGTTGGTCAAGTACCCTTGTCTTCTGAGTGTCCAGGAGGAAAGCTGGTAAGTTAAAGGGAGCATACTTCGTAGAAGAACACAGAGCACCAGCAGGAGTTGAAGCTGCTTGTGAAGGGACAGGCCAAGGAACAGTGTTGCTCTCAAGCCCTTGTTGATTGTCCTGTTTAAAGGGAGCAGAGACAAGTAGCCATTTTTGGCATTTTGATTTTTGAACAATATTCTGCTTGGACCACACATTAGAACGTCAGCTACTGATTCAAACTTGTGTTTGAAACCTTTGAGCCTCTTCCACATGGGCTTGTTCAGCATCCTTATGTTAGGGTGATATGGTTCAGAGCTAGACCCAATGAGAGAACAGAGTGGCAGAAGCCTTTGCCAGACCTACTGTGCCCATTTTGAACTGAGGCGTTTTGTGTCCCCAGCCATATGCGGTGTGAACAGGCCACAGATGTACACCCACTGCCACAAGTGAGTGGGTGAAAGAACTTTTGGTGGTAAATGATGACAGTTCTGTGGCAGTAGTCCTTGGAGTCCTTATTCATCTTTCATGTATTTTAAGCTTTGGGCCTTGGGGATATTCTAGTGGGTGAGCATCTGTATTTTAAGAGGAGTGCTGGAGTGAGTCAGTGAGGCGAGCGAGTCATACCTGAGCTGAGAGTAGAGATGAGTGGCTCTTCGATGAGGGATCAGCGTAATGAAGAAGCTGTGGGAAGGTCACCCTTTGCTTTTGATCATGTAGCTCTCTGACATTACTGCCCAGTTTATAGCCACTCTTGGGCAGGTTGTGCCAAGCTTTGCACAGGAACCTAGGATGTCAAGATCCCAGGTCTGGATTACCCTGACAGACCGCCAGTGATCATTTCTGAGCTTCGTGTATTCTACCCCTTGACTTTTGTGTTGAGGATTTTCTTCTTTTCTCCTTCTGTCTGTATAATGAATCATATGTCAACTTGACAGCATTCTTTTGTTTAAATGACTCAGAGCTATATCTACATAGGGCCATTGCATTCACTATTCAGTATGTTTTTTAAATGAATGTATTTTTGGACAATTATGTGGCCATGATTAGAAAGATAACTAATAATCTTTATTAGTTTGGGGTTAATGTCAATTTTTTTTGTTATCTTAATGATTTCCATTTCTTGAGCTTATGCCCATATTTCTAGAGCATTTTTCATCTCTGAAATAGTCATTAATCAAAGTGTGCTTAGCAGATGCTGTACATAATGGCTAATATAGTCATACAGAGAAATAAGCTTTGTAAGACCTTGGACTTATAGAGATTGAGAACAGGGTTCAAAACAAGGAAGTGTTCCTACAAGTTGGGAATAGGAGTAGAGTAGCTTAAGAAGGCAGATTATTGTAGAAAAATACAACCTTTTAGTAGAAAGGATAGTCCTTAAAATGTCTTATGTTTATATGACATTGACTTCTAAACCATATTGAGCTTAGATCTTGGAAAGAGCATCCCTCTCTCAGACTAGTACTTTAGAGGTTTCAAATCAGGCCATCCTCTGGTGTGACTCTTCTGAATTGTGTAAAGATTCTGGGTGTCTAATGATTTGTGTTCCTCTAGTCTCCTTGATGGACCATGTTAAGGATACTTGATACATGATGTAAAGGATACTTAGGCTCTGGAGTTTTCTAGCTAAATGCTCTTAAACTAAGACCTGGGTCCCTTCAGATGGAAGATTGCATTCCATACAATGGATGTCAAGAGGGCAGCTATTTGCAGGCTCAAGGAATGTGAGTGGCTGCCAAACATGATGTCCATGAGTTTGCTAATCACGGTGAAGGAGGAAGCTGACAATGAGAGAAATGAGAGTGAGCTGGAAGCCTGAGTGTTCAACTCTTGCTGAACGGTGAAATTCAGGCCCAGAGCTTTTCCTGGCTGCCTTGTAAACACCAGCTCATTTAACCCCGCAGAACACTTCAGGGTAATATTTCACCTTCATAGTCTTGGACAGAAAAATGAGGCTCAGGGGAGTGAAGTAACAGACCTGAGACCACTGAGGTAGTAAGAGGTTGAGCTGAGATTTAAACAGATGGTTGGATTCTAACGTGCATATGGTTTTCTACCTTGTTAGCTTGCCTGCTACCAACATCTTTGCTTAGGTTTTTCCCATAATGTAGCCCAGTGCTTAGCACATGGTGATCTACAGTAAACATTTACTGAGTAACCAGCACAAAGAACAAAGTATGTATTCACCTTTCCTATGAATGTTATGTGCAATATATCTAAAGTGTGAGTGTGCTAACGGTGACATTCCACTTGGGAGTCGTGTATGCTTTCTTATTATGACTGACAGCTTGCCAGGCTCAGCTCCTCATTAGTTAACCCAGGAAATTGTTACACGTTCTCTGACCATCAGACTCGAACATCCTAGAAAGAACTTTAAAGTTTTAAAGTTCTGTGCATTTGTGTGTGCATCCATGTGCCACCGTGCATGTGTGGCGGTCAAAGGACAACTTGCATGAATCATGTCTCTTCTGTCTCCCTGTGGAAACTAAACTCAGGTGGTAAGTGCCTTTACCTGCTGAGCTGTCTTGGTTCCATTCCCTTCTGTTTAAAATCTTCTTTCCAGAAAGAAATTCTTACTCAAAGAAAATACAAATGTCATATGTATTATAGTCCAAATTATTTTTTTCTAATTTTTTTCTTAATATGGCACAAATCTTGGAGATTTTGCAAGAGTTGTCAAAATGACTGCTTTGCGGAGAGTGCTCAGCCTCCTTCACGCCTGTGTTCTCACTCTTGGCTTTCCTTGGCTGCGCCTGGGCTGTGCAGACTGTTCATGCTGCTTCCTCCTGGAGTCGTCAGTTGTGCTCTCTGTCCCGTGGCTCTGTCTTTTCTTGTGGTTCCTCCACTTATCTGTGATGCCAAGATCATTCTGGGTACTTAGCAGAGAACTACACTACCATTTGGGGATTTTCTCCAGGGGTTCCTATTTGGTCTTATTTGTCTGTATTTCTTGCTAAGCTGTCACTGTATTTGAGCAGGCTTTGATCTCTGTTATTTATCATTGCAGCAGCCCATCCAAGACTGTGCCTGTCATGTAGAGGTACCTCATAAATACTTGTAGGATGACCACTATAATTGAGTCATTAAGTACAGTTTCAAAGTAGTTATAAAATTAAAGTATCAGACTGAGGATTTTTGTTTTTGCATGGAAAATTTATAATCTCATCTACAACTTAGTAGTATTCTGTTGTTTAGAAATTCAACAGAAGTGTAGTCACCATGCATTGTTTGAGTAACATGTCAATTCTGGGCCTTGGAGTTTATCCCTTGGAAGGTCAGCAGACTGGAGTCTTCTGAAAATGGAAGATACCTCATGAAAACCCAGAGAGATCTACTGTCCTCAGGATGTTACTATCTAGAGTATCACCCAAGCACTTCTACTGTGAACACGAGTCACTGTGCAGGAGGAAGTTGAATGACTTATCTTCCAGAACTAGGGTTAGATACCCTACTTGGAAAACTTTATAAAACCAGGACTATAAATCCTTATATCTACTAAGTATCATTGAACTTTTATGCAAGAAAACTGGTGACCATTACTTTAGATCGGAGAATTGACTCCATCATCATTGTTACCATCATTATCATCATCATCGTCCTCTTGCACATAGAAGACTTCTTGATAGAGCCTATTGTAAGAAAGGTTAAATTTCACCCAGGCCCTTTTACCATCTCACCTATGCCTAAAACTAAATTGAAAGACAATAAACAGGAAAATAATTTAAGAGTTAAGAATTAGGAAACTTCTGGAAAAAGATGTATCTAGATATGAGGGAAAGCCTGGAGACTTCTTACTGAATTTATCCTGAGTAAGAAGATATTGTTAGGTGGGTGTGGTGCTATACCGTTTAAACCCAGAACTCAGGAAGCAGGGGCAGTCAGAGCTCTGTGAGTTTGAAGTCAGTCTGGTCAAAAATTGACATAGCAATTCAGCCTGTAATAATTGATTTAGTGTTAATGCCACCTAAGCGTGAACAACTTTAGGAATAATCTAAGCCTACAGTTGTGAAAACAGAAATTTGGTGTGAAAGATGATTATACACTGAACAAACATCCATGCAATTTCTGTTCACATCACTTCTTCTATGTGCCACCTCCAAAGAAGTAATATTAATAATCAAGTTGTGAACTCACATCAAATGGAAGCATTCATCATGTATTCTCTTTTTTGACTGATTTGGTGAGCATAGTCTTGTGACAAACTGCCATAATAGTAATTGGTTCTTGTTCATTGTTATAAAACATTCCCTTCTACATTGAATACATGGCATCTTATGGATACTTTCTACTGTCTGTGGAGTAAAATTCGGGTTATTTTCAATTTGAAACTATTAAAAATAATGGTACTGTAATTTCTGTGGACATTTTAGCTTACTTACATGCCTTTCTTTTAGGCACAAGGCAAGAAGGAAATTGATAGGACCTAGATACACATGTGTTCAGCCTGAATCATGAAGACTGACTGATATGAACTCCAAAATATACTACTTTGGTATAAGGATTATTTTGAGCTTTAGGCATTTGAGAGAAGAAAGGCATGCTGATTTCACCCCTTTCTTCGTAATAAGAGATAAAACTTCCTTTGGAGAGGTCCCCTCTTTGAATCAGCAGAATGGAAATGTTCTTTGATTTTGTACTCTAGCCAAAAGAATTCTGTACAAACAGACCTTATTAAAATAATTCTTACCTTTTCTCTATGTAATACACTTATTTTCCCTAAATTGCCTCATTTTTTTTCAAACCAATATAAAAGCATTTAGATTTTTCCACTTTGGGTCTTCATATTGTATGAGCTCTCCAATGTTTTGTAAAACCTGTATGCTTTTCTCCTCTTCCTTTTCTGTCAACTTAGTGTTCATGTCTAGGCGGAATGGTAAGATGGAAGAAGTAAAGTTTTTATCTCCCTGATAAAGCAGTTTCCTATGGTGTGAGACTTTTAATTGGTTAATTAATGAGTCACAACCACTCTAACTTCTTAGGGAGGTAGGGAGTTTTTGGAAATGACCTATGTAAAAGTGGGAGACAAAGCCTGGTGCCTTCTTCCTGTATTACCTGAGTAAAAGGATATAGTTGTCCGGAATACAATACTTGATCTAATGTTAATGTCACCTAAGCTTGAACAGCTTTGGAAATGACATAACCCTGAAGTTGTAAAGAGAGACACCCAGTGGAACTGATGGAAAAATAACATCATAGCTATTAATGGGTGAGAAAACACCAATGGGTTATAGAAATAGTTAAGTCTGTGACAGTGAGTAAAGTACTCTGTCTGGTCAGAACAACTTGTTTAAGATAATCACAGTAACATGCATTAACAAATATAACAAAAGTTATATAAAACCTTATATGCATAATAGAATACATTCTTACTATTTTTTATTTTTGAGAATTTCACACGTGACTGCTGTCTCTGCATTGTTTCAGTGGCTCCCAGTCTCCAACCAACTCCTCCCATTCCCTTTTTCTCTCAACTTCTTGTCCCCTTCTTTAACTATTTTTGTTACATATACATGTATACATTTTAAATATATCGTCTATCTATCATCTATCTATCTATCTATCTATCTATCTATCTATCTATATCTAAATATAATGTACTTCGTCCATTTAGTGATACCTGTGTTTAGTGCTGCCCACTTGGGATTAGATGACCTCTCAGGGAGCTAGTCTCTGGAAAAACTGATTCTCCTTCCTTCAGCATTCACTGATCCCCTGTAGCTCTTCATCTTGGGGTGGGACCCTGTCTACCTCCCATTGTCTACCTTGGCATGTCCACTGGTTTAGTCATTATGCAGACCTTGTTAGACTATCATACTGTGGAGATCTCAATGGGTGCAGCTTCTCTATCATGTCTCAAATGCATTCACTGGCCGCAGGTATTTTGCCCCTCTGGCACATACATTTTTCCACTCCCTCTTCCAGGATGCTGCCTGAGCCTTGGGTGGAGAGGTTGCATTGTAGTTGTGTCACTCGGGTCTGGGCCTCTCATAGTTACTTGCTCTCTCCATTTGATCAGTTGTGGAACTTTGTAATGGTCTCCAACTGTCACAAAAAGAAACTTCTTTAATGAATGCTGATCAGGACATTGCATTGTCTGTAATATAAGGATATGGATTTAGACCACAGTAAGAAATGACATTAGTCTAGGGGAGGGACAGAATTAGGCATTTTTCTAGGATCCATGGTTTCTCCAGTCGTGCGTACTCAACTCTTTACAACACCACACATAATTTCCTTCCTACAGGGCAATTCCAATTTGACAGCTGTTGATTACTCCCAAGATAAAATAATGGAATATTCTAGGTGACTTGGCATTGCACAATAAGATGTTTAGCAGTATCTAACCCTTTCTCAATTTCACTAATGAGCTTTTCCGAAAAACACATGACAAATATTAAGCCACTGAGTCTAAGTTTTCTGTATGGCCCCTGATTTTAGGCAAGTCCTGGGTTACTGTCACTCCTACCTTTCAAAGAGAGGTAGAAGTATTATTCAGATTGATCAAATAAAAGTTAATGACAACATCAAGTTCTGATGAAGATGAATAAATAAGATCACTCATGCTTGGATAGTAGGAATATGAAACTCTGCAACCCAAACCCATCTGTTGGACAGTTTGGCAGTTTCTTTTAAACTAAACATATAAGTACCACATCACCTAGAAAATGCACATCTAAGCATTTATCCTGGAGAAATGATGACTTTCATCCCCACACAAATCCTGTCCATGAGTTTTTAAAGCAACCTTAATAATATAATGAACAAATATTAGAAATAATGAAGATGTCTTTCAGTGGATGAGTGGCTAAATCAACTGTGGTACCAAGGTACTCAGAAATAAAAGAGCAAGTAAGTGATACGCATAGTAGTGATCTCAATGAATCTCCCAGGAAATATGATGAGTAGAAAAACCAGTCTCAAAAGGTTCCATGCTATATGATTCAATTTCTATATAATAATTGCTGAAATGCCAAAAAGTGAAATGAAGAAATAAGTGTGCATTTTGGGGGCTGCTAGAAGGGGACATAGTAGATTTTTACAATGATGGAGCTAGCTATCACCTTGACTGTAATGTCAGTATTCTGGCATGTTATAGCTGGCACTGAGGTAAAAGATACAGTAGATCTTTCTGTACTATATCCTATAACTGCATGTAACTCTTTAGTTATCTAAAGGTTAAAACAATTAAAGAAAAAGATGATCACAGAAAGTTCTGTCTAGATTTTCATGTCATAATTACTCATTCATGTCTTAAATCTTACAGGTTGTCATCAGAGGAAAGCCACTCTGCCTTGTCATCCACCGAGGACAATATTAATTATTAAAAGTCAACTACCCAAAATCTTGGTATTCTTCATGCAAAATTTGAAGGGACCACTAGTTTATATTCTGTGATCTATGGAGATACCCAGAATCAGGCTGGACTCTTAGGCATTTTGAAACAATATATATGAACTGCAGTCAAATAAATGTAAGAATGGCTGGGATTACTTTTTCCTCTTATAATTACTTTTCTTTGGGACCAAAAGATGTTGTCTGAGTCTAAGTTCTGAGAAGTCTACCCATTGTTAATTCTCATTTGACTTAACTTGTCTATCAACTTAGGGAATAGTAGAGATGTAATAAATCCTATGGCAATGAAAGAATTGGCAGCTTTTATTTTCAAAGCTTAGGATATAATGTTCACTGCCTCGTTCTATGACTTCTCTATTGAAATGCTTTTGTAATGCTATAACTGTGTTTTCTCTTTCCATGTCATTGTCTCTGTGTTTTCTATTCTGAGTAAGATCTCTCTAGGCATCACCTACTGGGTACGGCGATTGAATATATTTTGCTTTGTTTTCTTTTGGTTTTGTGCACATTTATTTGGCCTTCTAGTTGGTCACAAGTTCAGGCCTGTCTTTGATGGTCCCTACTGCGGAAAGTTCTTTGGAGACACTTTGAATTTTATTAATTTGACTACTAGCATTGAAAAGTAACCTCATGTTACAACATCTCTTTTAAGAATAGGACTCCTGATGTGAAAATCAATGTTTTATTCCTCTGCAAGGCATTTGGGGGAAGACACAAAGCAAATAATTTCTATTAACTATTGATTTGCTTGAAATAGCAGGCAAACAAGTGAGCCATGTTTCGTGACATTCTATTTTAATTGCATTCTAACAAGAAATTCATACATACTATAAAGACAAGGAGCAGAAAACAAGGGGTGACACAGGCCTTTAATCCCAGCATTCAGTTTCTTTTCAAATGAAATATTTCAAGTGTGTTTGTATTATACACCACTGTGCTCTTGATAGTGGAGGGCTTCCCCTGAAGGTACTTTTCCTGTTGTCCCAGTACAAAGTATGAGTTTTCTCCTTCATCTTCACTAAACACAGTCACTTTGTACCTATCCTGATGCCAGGTTAAGCTCATTTTCTCCCCCAACTGTACATTTTTCATATCTCTCTGCTCTAAACTCTGCACTCTCTCACTTTTTACTCTGTCACCAAGTACAGTGACCAATAACCATGTTACGGCCTGAACGTATGCATTTTTAAAAAAATTTTTCTTTTTAACAAATTAGTCATTACTTTTGAATTTGGTGTCACTCAGGCTTTTCAGGACGTAGACAGACTGCAGCCAGAGTCTTTGCCAGACTATAACATGACGGCTTCTATCTCAGTTCCCCAGAGACTCCTTAATCCCCTTGGAACTTCATGAGCCTAGTGTTTCCTGTATAGATTTCTATTGATATTCACTTTCACTATCCCCACACGACTGCCCTTTTAAGCTTTTCTCACTGCATTCTACAGCTATGATAGCTTATAGCAATAAACTCCTTCACAGTTCTCCCATGAACTAGTTCCAAAGGCCTGCAGACTGCATGGTCAGGTTTATCTCGGCAATGGTTCTCAGTACTAATTTTCTATCTTAGTTATGTGCTTTCCATTGCTGTAAATACACAAAAGTGACAATTTTAAAAAGGAAGGGAGGAAGGGATTTTGTTGGTTCAGGATTCAAGGGTATAATCCTTCAAGGTAGGGAAGGCACAGTGGCAGGGAGGGGCTTGTGGCTGTGATACAGGAACAGATGTGTGAGGTTGCTAGCTCACAGCTGGGAAGATCTGAAATAAGAGCTATTTTATTTTTAAAAATTTTATTTTTATTCCATGTATATAAGTGTTTTCCTTATGTGTGTGTTTAACTGGTATGTGTGTATTCGTGAGTGTGTGTGTAGTGCTTGAGGAGGTCAGTGGAGGGCAATTGAGTCTCAGTGTGGGTGCTGGAAACCAAACCTGGATTCTCGGCAAGAGCAGCAAGTGCTCTTAACTGCCAAGCCTCCTCTCCAGCCCTCAGAGGTTTTTCTCATTTTTCATATAGATTTACAAATTTCTCAGTTTATTGGCTGGCTTGTTGGATCTTTGAAAGCGTGACTTCTGCAGATTGAGTCCCTTCATCTTCAAAGTGAGCTAAAAAGTGGAGATATCGTGTTGATAATCCCTATCTTGCAAAGAGTGTGTCATGAAAACAAAATGTGACCAGAGAGGGAGATATATAGAGTAAAGGCAGCTTGACTTTAGGCAAAGTTTACACATTTGAGGAAGGCCTTGTACTTTCCTTCTACTACGAGAGTAGATCCTACTCTCCCTAAATCCTTAAAATATTCTCATTACAGGCTCCAAGTTTCTGGATGGCCCTAAGAACATAATTTTACTTTTGATTGATTCAATTTCTTCATGTATAAAATTAGAGTGATAGAGTTTTTATTGGGAAAACGTACAGTCTCTGAAATAGCGAAAGCAGATCCTGCTGAGTAGATGAAACAGCTGAGAAGAACAGTTCATGTTCTAACATGGCAAACATTTAGATGACTCTAACGAACTCTGATAAAAGCCTCTTCCATATTTACAATATCAGAACAACATGTGTTGATAATTATTATATGTCTGCATACAAATTTGTAATGTTTATTGCATGCCTTATAATTGTTGCTGGTAGAGTTTTTGAAAATTTTACTCCCTGAACTTGGTTTTAAATAATTCTGATGATGTTTTGGGGGTCAAATGGGTATATAAGGGAATTATCTAGTCTGAGAGTTGGAGCTACCTAAGGAAAGTGTCTAATGCTAAGGGAACTTTTAGATTTAATTGTATGGAGAGTCGGTGAAAATGTTATAAAACCTTTGCTGAGCTGAGCCATCTCTGCTCCTCACAATTTCAACTTGGTTGCTGCATCAAATTATTTTATTTAGTTGTATGGCATGCAGTGGCTTAATCTATGTGAAGTTTTGGTTTCAGTCTACTTTCTCAGAAAAGTCCATTCTGGGTTGTCTCTGGGAAAGAACGGTGACTATTCTGTTAGGAGTACTTCCAGTTGTTCTTATGCACTCTCCTGACAGGAGTGTTGTCTTGTTCGGCAAGACTGTGTGGAGACTGACTGTGATGTGCTCTTTTTCTGTAGTAACTCTCAGAGGCAGCTCAAGGCTCATGCATTGTTTATCCGTTTGAAAATAATAGCCTCATGACTTAGGCACATCCTGACGTATTTGTCTGAAAACCTAGGTTTTGTAATGATTATATCACTTGAGTTTCACAGGTTTTCACTTGATTTTCATAAGTTACAGGTATTATCTATCACTTCTTTTTAACAGAGACCTAGAGAAGCTAAGTCATTTGTCCATGGTCACAAGATTAGTGACAACGAAAACGCCATAGTTCCTACAGAGCTTCTTTATCTACTGTTTGGATTGATACTTTACCCCATTTTTTCAACAGACAGTTTAAGTATCTGCCATCATCAAGGACCTACACTGATTAATTAATATGATTCCTGTGGCTAGCCTGCTCTTTGTAAATTAGAAATATAAGAATTCAGCATATTGTCAAAAGTAATGTGCTAAACTAATCATCTATTATAGCCTTGTTAGAAATGTTACAAGTGCTTGTAATAGATCTTGCAAGTCATACGAATAAGGCATTTGAAGTAGTATGACACCAAGAAAAACAGTAAATAATTCATTTAATCAACAAATACTATTTTGAGTGCTTAGAATATGCTGGGTGCTATTCTAGGTCATAGAGCTAGAGGGATAAAAGACACAAAGGCCCACTCTGCTTTCTAATACTTTACCAATTTAAAAGTTGGACATACATATAAACAAAACTGGAATTGAGAAGTGTCATGAAAGACAGATAGTTGATGCTACTACAGGAAGTAATTAGAGAGTGTGTTCTTCTCAGGCACACCTTTCCTTTGAGGGAACAGGCGGAGGGTGAATGGGCTCTAATTTGGTAAAGGATCATTGTGGAGAATAGGGGGAGAAAGTTTCTACAAGTCATAGAACTGAAATTCTGGAGTCAGAGGAATGCCAGAGTAACCTCAGAGGGAGAAGAACAGTGAATATGGTGCTTGAGACACATTAAGAGGTCAGATCAAGCAAAGTCCTTGGGTAGGAGATATTTAAAATACAAAAATAAAGATGAAAGGGAGCCGAGGAAATGGCTCATTCTGTAAAATGCTTGCTACATAAGCACGAGGATCTGAGCTTGAATCCTCAGAACCCACCTGAAACCAGGTGTGGAGTATGTAGCTGTGTATCTAGTGCTGGGGAGAAATTGACAGGAGAATCCCTAGGGCTTATTGACTAGATAATCTTGGTGAGCTCCAGGTTCTGTGTTATCAATAATTAATTCCTGTTATCAGTAATTAATTAATTAAAATAAGGTGGAGGGTGATAAAGAAAGACACCAAACGTTAACTTCTGTCTGGCTTCCACATGCATGTCAACAAATATGCACACCCACTCACATTCTTTTTATGTCAGTGCAAAGATGGGACTGGTGGGAAGCACACCTGGAGAAGACTAATGGAAAAGTAGAGACTACAAGGCCAGATGTGATAGAGCTTGGGCTCACGTTGGAGTGAGATGAGAGAAAAGTGGATGGGTATCAAGAGTCAGTAAGAGGTGAAATAACAAAAATTAAGGACACGAGGAGTATGGAGTCAGGAGAGGCCCGTGTGCAAGTGGTGCTAAGTTTCCGGTATAGATAATGGATTGAACCACTCACTGGGATGAGGAGACTGAAAGCGAGTCAGTTTGGAGAGGCAGAGTTTGAGTTCAATTTTGGACATGTTAGGTTTGAGAGACTTTGAAGAGACCAGAGAAACATCAAACCAACCTTTACCTCTGAGCATCCAGATCTTAAAGTGGGGGTCTGGCCTGGAGGTATACTTTGCACATCATTAGTGTGCAAGCAGTATTGACTTCATGACCACAGGTGTCATTGTCTAGAGAGATAGTATAATTGACAAGAAAAAGGAATTGAAACCAAGCAGGGGGGATCTGTGCCTCATGAGTGTTGGGCAGACTGTTACCCAAGATAGGCTGAGCCACGGGGTTCTGAAAATAGAGGGAAAATAACACGTTGATAGAGTAGAATGGCCAACACTATTAAGTATTGCTCATATAATGGGGGTTTGCAAAAGCCCTCGGGTAAAATTGACATGAAGTCATTGGTGACTCAAGCAAGAAGTATTTTCTGAAGAAAAACATACATTAGTGCTGACAGAAGAGTGAGTGACTGCTAGAAAGTTGAATCCATGAGAAATGAGTGGTAAAGATTCAACTGACACAAAGATGGCAGTTACCAGAAATGAAGAAAGAGAATGAATAACACTGGTTCCTGAAAAGGAGAGTCAGAGGGACGCATTGACAGAGATGCCCAGGTTTCTATGCCTGATATAAGGGAGTTCCTTGCCTGGGCGATCTCCTGTTAAGCAGAGCATAGCCCTATCTAAGAGTGAAGTGAGAGGAGATTTGAGTTTACAGTATGGTATTCATGACTGGTGGAGAGTGGGAGAATTTGAGAAATTACTTGTCAGTGTTTAGAGCCCGCTCCCAGAAACCCAGGAACATGCATTTTCTTATACTAGAGATTAGGAGTGTCCTACTAATCATTAGATGTGTTTGCTTTAGTGAGTTGGACTCAGCTTGGCTAATAGAGGTTGTCTAAGTGTGAAATTCTGTATTTCTTATGTGCAGGCATGCTATTAGGTATATGAGTGAGAGCACAGGTGAGCACACAGAAGCTTGCATGCACCCCCTTGAAGTATCTGTCTGGGAAGGGAGCACACCCACACAATGCTACAAGAACATACTCTAAGTAGTTCCCCTCCCCAAATGAGGATGTTCAAGGAGCTGAGCGAAGACACAGAGAAGGAAGAGACAATAGAAACTCCATGTGGAAGATTCATAAATCCTAAGCAAGTACACAGCTGGGATCTATTAAGATCACGAATACACATGTAGGTGGGTGTATAGTGACTCACATGAAGGTTCTTAGCCCTGGATATGGAATTTCTTTTTGTCTTTCTTTTGTGTGTATGGTGTGCATATATGTATATACATGTGCTTGCATGTGTGTGGATGCACTTATGTATATGGGTGCAGCCCAGAGTTGACATTGGCTGTCTTCCTTCATTGCTATTCACCAGATATATTGAGGCAGGGTCTCTCATCTGAACCCAGAGCTTATAGAGCAAGCCAGCATGCTCTAGAAATCCCTTGTCTCTGCCTCCAAGTGCTGGGCTTACAGGCAGGCAGCCATATCACCTGACACTTCATGAGTACTGGAGACCTGAACTCGGGTATTCATGCTAGTGTAGCGAGTGCTTTACCCACAGAGCCATCTCTCCATCCCTTCTTGGGCCATAAGTGCATTATAAAGCCCCTTATAAGGATGGCTATGACATTTAGTGGTGTGGAAGATGCTGTGGGTTTGTTGAGCATGCAGTCTCTATATTCCCACCGGCATGTCACATATTTCTCATTTATTGCTATTAAGGATTCCATTCTCAAGTGAGTCACACTTAATTCCACCAGCTGCTATTCATATTTTCTCACAAATCCTTTCTTCCCAATCGCCGTAAAGCAAATATCCTTACTTCTAGTTATTCTTCTCAAAATGGATTCCATAGAACATATCACTCTAGAAGCAATCCAAAAATTGTAAATGTAAAAAGATAATTAATTAATAATAATTAATTAATTAATAATAATTTTAATTGTAAATTGTAAAAGTCAAAAGAGGCATTACTGAAAAGACTTTGTATTTGAAGACAGTAAATGAATCCCCTGGAGAAGAGATTTTGAAGAAAACAGGGCTCCTCCAAGATGCCATTCTCAAAAAGCCATGAGAAACACTGGAATCTGTTTCCTCAAAGAAAAGAAAGATCACCCATTCTCACAAAACAGCTGATTAACTTTCATCAAAGCCCCAGAGTGAAATTGGAAGAGAACAAATACTGTAAACATTTGCATATTAGAGTACGAATTTCAATAGAAATTACATGCATACCAATAACTTCAAATGTCTTCATATTAACCAGTCCACCTATCTTATAGTGTTTAAGTGTTAGACTCAATAATCCATCCAGTAGCTAAAACTTGCCATCTCACAATGTCCTCTCCATTAACATGGTGCCAATGCCATGCTCTTTTACTGTGGCCCAGTGAACTCTAAGTTCTCATGTAGAAGAAGACAGAGTTCATCTTTTCCTTCTTCTTTTTCCTTTTCTTTTCAAAACGTTATATTTTACCAGTGTCCTTGGCCAAGAAATATACCTCCAAACAAATATGAATTGTTGTTAGAGAGTTGATAAAACATTATTGAATTTTGAAGAAAAGGCCTAAGGTTTTTTCTATCTAATCTACCAACATATGAACTCATTTTGAGATTTGTTATTTTTGTTTTCTTCTTTTCTTTCTTTTTGAATGTGTGTGTGCATGTGTGTGTGTGGGGGTATGGGTATGTGGAGGGGTGCATGTACACATGTATGTATATAGATGTGGAGGCCAGAGGTCCATATCAGTGTCTTCCTCCTTTGGTCTCCATATTTATTTTTGAGACAGGATCTCTCACTGAACCTAGATGGTTTAAACAGACTGTCCGAGGGGCCACTCTGTGCCTGACTCCTCACCACTGTGATTGCAGGTAGGTGTGGGTGTGTGCTTCTGTTCCTGGCTGTATATGTGTACCAGGGATCAGAATACAGGTCTTTGTGTTTGCACAACAGGCATTCTACCAATGGATTCATCTCCATGTCACTGTGACATTTAATCTCCTTAAATTATATTTTCAATGTTAAGGTACCAGGGTGACTAATTTCTGTAGTCTTTAACTTGTTTATGATTAGATTCAATGTGAACAGTGACTGTCACACTTCTATTTTTCTACAAATATAGCTACTGTTAGCTATTGAAGTTATAGGAAACAATTACCATCATTATAATTCTGATTTAGTTTCCTGTTGCAGTCCCTCTCACACTCTTCTATGTTTTCTGTCCCATGCTTGTCTCTCAAGGGGGAAAAGCTGAGGGCATAAACAGCATTTGCTGATCTAGGCTTTTTTTGGGTGGACTTACTCATAACAAGATTTAAGTGTTATTAACAGATTCTCACCAAGCACTTTAGGATAAACAAAACAGTGAGTATTTAGGCAGAAAGCCATGTACTTTTAGAGCTCAATATGTTGGTAGTATATAGGGTAGCAAAAACACTCCAAGAACACAGTGAAAATATAAATAACTTTTCTACTTGATTGCCGTCTACCAATTTATTAGTGTCTGGGGGAAGGGTTTAACATAGTTATCACGGACAGGAAGGATGGGAGGACACTGGGAGCAGGGAGATGGTGTGGCAGGGTGAGTTTGTTACGCAGCAAGAATGACTGAGAATCAAGAATGATCTTTAGATTTGAATCCCATCTTGGTCACAGAGCATTTGTTTTGTTGACTGAATTATCTTGGCACCTGGGGGATTACGGCTCATGAAAATCACAGATGAAATTTTCTTTTTTCGCCTTTTCCATAATCCATAATTATGGACCATGCTGAGTGAGGGTGTAGCATTCATTGGAGAGCATCCTGAACTGTGCTTTGAACAAAATTTGGCCAGTGCAGCATCATTTAGAAACAAGCTTTTGAGAGGATTTTGGCTTTTCTTTCTATCTGATGGGCCGATAATCTTATAATGGTATTAGTTTTTCAACCAATTATCCAAGATTGTTATTATCTATTTTCAAAATTGAACAATCTTAAAATGTCTATAGCAAGGTTAAAAATGGATTCAGAAGGAGATACGGCTTAAATGGGTTTAGAAGCCTTCAATTCTGAGTATTTGGTTTCTAAGAATTCAACATGGGGTCTTGAGAAAATTTCCAAATAAAGTCAATTTAAATTCAGCTTCAGAAAAGGTTATATTATAGAACATATTGACAAGGAGAAGGTTAGTTGGAAAGTCAAACATGAGGGAATTTGGGAATTACCAGGGTTTAGATTATAGCAGATTTCCCACATGTTAAGACAGAGCCTGTCTTCTCTTTTTCTCAGAAGCATTTTCTGAGCCTATACTCTGTCCGTGTGCATAAACAGAATAAATCTTTATTTTAAAGGTTCCGTGAAAATCAGTAATAATCCATGAACAAAAAAGACAATTTATAAATTTCCCACCTTCTTTGCGATCTTATTTTGATTAACTGAGGGAGGGTACTGTTTGTGTAGATACGGGGAGGGTTCCGTCTTTGCTAATCTACTTTGGTACAGGGCCACTGGTAAATGAGGGATGGGGAGGAAATCGATGGTTCAACGTCCATTCAGACAGAAGTGATGCCCGTTCACACAGATGATGCTTTTGATAGGCTATTTAATCTTCAAGGGGCCTGTCTACCTGAAGTTAGGGACTGGCCCCTAGAACTTGCCCTTCCTCTGTGACTGCAGTTATTGTTGGGCAGACACAAGTCCATTTCCTTAATAACTGTCCTTGATAATACCTTCTCTGATGATTTGAAATGTTACATTTTTCTGTTACTAAAATTTTATATGGTGCATATTTAGGTCTCTTTGACAGCTAACCTCTTACCTCTTAATCAGTTGACTTTTTGATCTGGAGCTACAATCATAGTGCTTTTTATTATTGTTAGTTCTAATACCTTTTATTATCTAGAATAGTATGAATCCCCTGGTATGTTTTTTCCTTTGTCATTTCAAGAAAAGTAATCACTGTGGGAAACCATAGTTCTGTCTTTATTTCATTGTTTCAAGTGTCTATAGCTTTTATATAGTTGTGATTAATTTTCTTAAATATACTCACTTTACTTAAATATTTTACTTAGATATGTTTGTATTTTAGTAAGGGAAGCATAATTTTAAATAAAATCATTGTCAGATTTAATATAAGGTATATAATAGCTATCTATCTAAGATGAATATAATAGGTTTCCATAGCTTGTCTATCTTAAAGTGTTATAGAATATAGTATAATTTTGAAATAACCTATTTCTTAAACACTCTGCGTATTATTCCTTTTGTATAGAAAGAATTTTGGAAAATATGTTGCTTATATTTCCGCTGTGTAATTGTATCACAGTCTGGTTATTACTTACATATGGAGCACTTTTGTGAATTCTTTTCTTATTGCTTCTGGTATCACTTCATCCTACCACTAAAGACAAGGCTCTACTTGACACTCTTCTGTATATCTGATCTTGTTTCTATATTTGGTTGTCCCTACTTCTTCATTTCCAATAAAGTTTTTATTTTTATTTCCTATTTAGCCTTGTTTGATTTTATTTGCTTTTATTTTTTTTCTATTTTTTCCCCTGCTTTCCTTAGGTTTAATTGTATTGATCTTTCTTCTAGCTGATTAAATGAATACCTACTTCTTGTTTTAGTTTCCTTAATGTCATAATGTTTTCATTGATTCACTCCAGTAACTTTTCTTAGGGCTATACTATTGAGCTTACTGAGTTGAATATTTAAAACTTTTAAAAATAATGAGAACTCTAAAATGCTGAGACTTTCCCACAAGTCTGTTATTTAATGTAAATCATTTTACAAAGATTTTCTACTTGTCTTTAACAGTAGTTTGTGTTGAAATTTTAATTTTCTTCTTTGACCTATCATATTGAATATTTTATACTGAGGTTTTCCTTCACATTTATATTTTAAAAGGTTATTTTTTTATATTAAGGGACATGGTGTTTACATATATGTGTTTTATGTACTGTGAATTTTGGGCAGGTAGATGGTCTACATAATGCCTATATTTCATAACTTTCTGATATCATTACCTGCCCCTTATATATGATTAATTTTTAATCTTTTTACAAAAAGTATTTTCTTAAACAATATAATATTAAATGTAAATAAACTTCATTAATTGTAGTATTTCTTATATACTTTAAGATACTGCTTATTTTTCAACTGCGGTTCGTATAATTCAGTTTTGTTTAAATTTCCATCAATTTTTCTTAATAGTTTTAATAACTATGAACATGTGTGTTGTATGTTGACCTGTGTATGTATGCATATTTATATGTTTGTCTAAACATGTACATTTGCATTCACAATTGCATGCAATGTCACCGTTTTTCTGTAGGGTATACCATTTCCTTAGTAGCTACGTATTTGATGCAAACATGTTTTAAATTTTTTTGTTTATTGAATTTTTGTGAATTTTAGGCAATATGTTTTGATTGTATTTAGACCCCTTCCCCTGTCTGCACCCTTTTTACACCCCCCCATTTTACATACTCTGTTATGTATTTACATCTGAACCCGTGTTTATACTACTCTATACTGAGGCCTATGGAGTTCCAAATCTCCTTCAGTGTTGGTCCATCCACTGGAATCTGGTCAACCTACCAAGAGTCTCACCTTTAAATAATACTGATTCTTCACAACAGCCAGTTACCAATTCTTCCTCAGGATGGGTTGAGGTTTCTTAACCACTTCCTCACATCTGTGCTGGAATTTTGTCTGACTTGAGCTTATGTGGAACTTATGCACACTGTCACCATTGCTGTGAGTTCATATGAGTAACTGACCAGCTATCTAGAAAGCAGTTTTGCTGTGGTCACCTACTACCTCTGACTCTTAAAAGCTTTCTGCCTCTCTTCAACAATGATCCAAGCGCCTTAGGAGGCAGAAGGTTAATATAGGTGTCCAACTCAGGGGTAAGCATTCTGCAGGCTCTTATCCTTAGCAAGTTGGTCAGTTGTAGATCTTTGTGTTAATCGTTGTCTGCTGCATAAGGGAACTTTTCTGGTGAGAGTTGAGAGAAGCATTAATCTAAGGGCATAACACTAGGTCATTAGGAGTCAGTCTGAGCCTGTTTCTATTTAGTAGAATAATAATATTAGGCTCTCCAGTATAATCTGTGACCTATGTAACCTCAGGTTCCTAGGCCTGATATAAATGTCATGTTGGGGCTCCATTTTATTAAATCCAATTAGAAAGTGTTTGGTTACTCCCATAATATTCACACCACTATTGCGCCAGTGGGGCATATCTTGCCAGGCCAGTTGTTGTAGCTTGCCGAGCTTCACAGATGAGTAAGGCTGATGATTAATTTTCTCTTCAGAACTATGAAAGCTAGCCAGCAGTGATAAGGATTTGAAATCAGTACCAGCTTGATTTTCCCTTGTTTGTTCTAGAGTTTAGGTATGTAATATCTTTAGCAATAGGGTCTTACATTCTAGTTCTGGTGAGTATCCAAGAGCAGAGTCAATGGTCAGTATTGTTTGAGGTCAGTATTGTTTGAGGGTCTGCAGTCAATATCTTCAATAAGAGTCCATTCCTGGCATTGGGCTTTTACTTTGTTGGCCTATGGGGGTCTGTTAGGGCCCATGTCTTCCTGTTATAAGGAACTCCTTTTAATATCTTTTAATAATGCATATGTGCATACTTTAAGAGGATTCTGTAGTGGTAGGGTTCCAGATGGCTTTCTCTAAAGTCCTTTAGTGTTAGTTATCCCTGCTCATGCTCGCTCCTCTGATCTGCCCTTCCGTTTCTCTCCCATTTTAACCCTTACTACTGATTGTTCCCCTTCCTCCTTTCTATCACTGTATTCTATGCCCGTCCCATGAGGCCTCCACACAATCCCCATGGTCCTTTATTAGTTTCGTGACCTTTCTTGAGTTTTTCCAACTGAAACATGAAAGTAAGAACTTTTATTCTTTTCTGGAATCTGGCAGAATTCTTTTTTTAACACAGTGGCAGATAGGCTGATTTTCATTTAGGTCTTTTAGCACATTTTCTCCTGAACTTAGAGAAGCTGTCTTTAAAGATGAAGCTGATTGTGGTCTTTGTGCAATTTCTTGGGCTCTCTTCTAAGCGCACTGCTTAGCTGTCTGTTAAGCCCCCTCATTTCTGGCCTCTTTCCTTCTGTTTCCTATGAAGTCTTTGGAAGCAACAAATAAAGATCAAAACAACTAAGTTCAGGATCAGCTGATTATTCTACATTATTTACAGTTTTGTTGTAATCCTTCCTTTCAAATATATTTCTCTTATTTTTCATTTTATCTATTGTCTTCTATTTTTCCTCCTTCCCAGGATTCTCTTCATCTGATCCAAATGACCATGTTCCTCATTAAGGATTCCAAATGGTCATCTAAGTTTTTTCTTTTGGATTAATCAATAACTTTTTATCACATATTTGTTTTGAATTTGTGGAACACTAACTATTCTAGTTCCCCTTTGATATACTTTATAATTCATTTATTTTCAGTTTTAAATAAAGCCACAAGGATATTCATATTGAATGTGTTTTTCTTACTATATCTCCTTCTTTAGGAGTAATGAAACCTTCAACGTCCAGTTTATAGTTCAGTGGACATTGAAAGATTGTTTCCATTTGAGTTAACCTTTCCTGGCAGGTCAACGTCCTCCCTTAAGTTGCTATGTCTTTTACCTCCTGTTGCATAGCAGGATTACTCCTGTGTGCTCTGTTCGCTTTTCTTCTTAACTCAACTCCCAAACATTCTACTTATGCATTTGGGGAAGGGAGACTGGTTTTGCTGAGACAGGGTCTGGCTATGTAGCCTGTAAGTATACTGCAAGTCAATGATGTGAAGGAAATTCTTGTGTTTTTAAGTTGCATCATCAAAGATAGTTAGAAAAATAACCAAATCAATGACATTAGGAATATGTTACAATGGGTTTAAGCACAGTACAATGCTGCTGAATTTCAACAGTCATTGTGGAACTTCCAGCTCTCTTGTTTTGCTTTGGCTCTTGAGGTACTGTTACTTTGAATAAAAAAGGAAGAAAAGCAAGAAAATGAGTTTAAATTTTATTTTAATATTAACCATAAGAACGTGCCTTAGTCTCATATAAAAGCCATAGATCTTTAAACTTAGTGTTTAATAACCTAGCATTTATTAATTAATCATTTCATTATAAAATTATGCTTTTTCTCAACCACTATTCAAGTACAAATAGCTTCTGGCTAGTGAGGTTTGACTGATTGGTTGCTTTTGTTGAGACGGGTTCTTGGTATAGGCCACCATTTGGGAGACCACCTGAAGAATTACTACATGTCTGAGGCTAGACTAGTCTGCATAGTGAGTACTATATAATGCAGAAGGCCTATTACTCTGCTAAATAGACACAGTATTAAATCAACTCCTAATGATTTGTTATACCTAGAGATTTGCAATCTCTCAATTTTCACAAAAGAAACTTCATGCAGTAAATGTGGATTTACAAAGAGCCTCACAACTGGTCAATATGCAGAGAATAAGAGACTGTGGACTATCAGCCCTAAACAGAACATCTGTATTAACCTCTCTCCTCATGAGGTTCAGGGATCATTACAGAAGGGGACATAAAGATAGTAAGAGCCACAGGTAGTGGATTAATACAACACAACTATGTTTTTAGGATACAACAGGGCAATTATATGTATTGACCCATAGCACTTAAGATAGCATGCATAAGACTTATGCAAGCCCAAGCCAGAGAAAGTCCCAGCATGGAGCAGGAAGAGGACAAAAAAGCTCAGCTCTTGCTGAGGAACTATTGGCACTTGATAGTGGCTGGGAGACGAGAAGTCAGTTTTCTTTCTTTTTTTATTGAGTTATTTCTATTTTATGTGTATGAGTGTTTTGCCTGCATGTATGTATGGTAAATGCTCTGTGTGCATGAAATGCCTGCAAGGGCCAGAAGATGGCATCAGATAGCATGGAACTGAAGTTATGGAGAATTGTACTTGCCATGTCAGTGCTGGGAGCCAAACTCAGGTTTGGCTCCCAGTGTTCTCAATCATAGGTCCGTCTCTTCAGCCTGAGTCAGTTTTCTTTAGGGTTGTGATGCTGTTTAGGTGACCATGCTCCAGGGAATAAACCTACAACCAAGATTATCTGGGGAACAAAAAATAGACTCAAAAAGCCTTAAAAAATAATAAAGGACGTGAAGTTAGGGATGGGCACGGATGTGGAGGTGGATCTGGGAAAAGATGGGTGAGGAGTTCTGAGGGAGTGTGAGTATGTTCAAAATGCATTGTGTGAAATTCTCAAAGAATCAATAAAAATATTATTGTAAAAGGCAGGGTTAAAAGGCTCAGTGGTCTAGAGCACCGCCTGCTCTCACAGAGGACCCAGGTTTGCTTCCCATCAACTATGTGGTGGCTAACACATGGTTATGTATAACTACAGTTTCACAGGATCTCACATCTTCTTTTTTGACCTCTGTGGACATTTGCACAACATAGATGCACTTACATACATGCAGACAA
This sequence comes from Eospalax fontanierii, assembly GCA_035773235.1. Classification (NCBI taxonomy): domain Eukaryota; kingdom Metazoa; phylum Chordata; class Mammalia; order Rodentia; family Spalacidae; genus Eospalax; species Eospalax fontanierii. The sequence continues at coordinate 71,465,502 of CM069527.1, forward strand.
AACATCCATACACATTTAATAAAAATGAATGATTAAAAAATAAACAAACAGGAAAAGAGTTCTGTGGCTTCAGCTCCTCATAAGTGCTTTGTGCCTTCAGTCTTTGATTTTGGCCTTTCTCGTGTATACATAGAGCTATCTCATTGTGCCTGTCAGTGCATTTCCCCAAAGACTCATAATGTTGACACCTGCTCCTTACTGTGTTGACTGGACATTTGTCAAGTGTCTATTGAAGTACTTCGTCCATGGCTAGTGACTTTTTGAATAGGTTTTTTTTTCTTACATTGTATAGAAAATTTTATATGAATTGATTCAGCTTGTTTGTCAGATGTTTTACATTTAACTCTAATAGTAGTTTGCGTACTCATTTACCTAACCGTGTCTCTTGATGAGCATTTATGGCTGTCAAAAACATCTTGACCTGCCTTTAATTTGAAAAAATTACATACTACATTTTCTTGTAGACAGATTTTAGTGTCTTAGCTTTTACTCTTGGATCCATGTTGAATTAATTTTCTTTGTGGTGTGAACTCAGAGGAAGAAATTTGTTTAATCCAGATAGATATTAACTTATCTCAGGATCAGTTATTAACACGATTTTCCACCCTGTCATTTAATTGTTTTGGCATCTTAAAATTAAGTTACTCTATAATGAGTGTCTCTCTCTGGAGTCCATTCATTTTCCTTCACCCATTTATCTATTCATATGCCAAAATATTAATAATCATCAGTACTGTACTTTATGAGCAGGCTAGAATTAGGGAAAATTATTCTTGTTTTTCAAGATTATTTTGACTATTTTAGATTCTTTGCTTTTTCATATAAATGTTATAATAAGCTTATTTACTGATTTCTTATTGGGATAAAGATTGCACTTACCAAAAATGTCTGTATGAAACAGTTTTATTTTCACTGAATTCATGCCAATGAAGAGATTCATTCAGTCTACACATTAATTTAATGAAAACTAACATACTAGCAATATTTATTTGGATACATTATCATAGCATGTATGTTCACTTATTTGTCTTTCTTAAATTCTATCAGTAACATTTTATAAATGTGGGCTGGAGAGATGGCTCAGTGGTTAAGAGCACTGGCTACTCTTGCAGAGGACCCAGGTTTGAGTACCAGCACCCTCATGGTGGCCAACAACCATCCATAATGCCAGTTCCAGGGGACTATAACACCCTCATCGTACCTCCATGGGCATTACGTGACATGGATACACTTACACACATTCAGGCAATGCTCATATATATAAAATAAAAATAATAAATAAAATATTAAAAAATACTTTAAAATGTGTTTGAGTTATTTTGCATGTATTAAGTGTACGTGTGCGTGGAATGCCTGTGGAGGCCAGAAGAGGGCATCAAATTCTTTGGAACTGAAGTTACAGATTGTTTGTTAGTCACCAAGTGAGTGCTGAGAACCAAACCTAGATCCTTTGCAAGAGCAGCTAGTGCTCTTAATAGCGTAGCTATCTTTCTAGTTCTCTCTCAGTAACAATTTATGGTTTTCAGTGATTATAAATATATTTCATTAAGTTTACTTTTTAATGAATTTCACATAGTATATTTTTATTGTATTTAGATTTTTCTCCCCTATTTGAACCTCTGAACTCTGAACCCATTTACTAACTCTACCAAATTTCATGTACACTATTACATGACTATATATATATATGTATATATATATATATATATATATATATATATATACTCAAATAAAGTCTATAGAATCAAATTTATGTCCCCCAAAAGCCCTTCAGTGTGGGTCAATCCACTGAAGTCTTATTAACCTACCAAAAGTCACACCCTTAAATGATACTGATTCTCCTTCTCCTAGCAGCCATTGGTTGCCAATATATCCTCAGGTAGGGTTGAGGTTTTTTATCCACTTCCTATCATCTATGCTGAGATTTTGTCTAACTTGAGCTTACAGGGAACTTCTGCATGCTATCACCACTGCTTTGGGTTCATGAGTAACTGCCCGGCTGTCTGGAAAAATCTTTTCCTTGGTGGTCATTCACCGCCTCTGGATCTTACAGTCTTTCTGCCTTCTCTTCCCCAATGAGCCCTGTGCCTTGGGAAGCATAAGTTTGATATAGGTATCCTACTCAGGAATAAGCACTCTACAGTCTCTTATTCTTGGCCAGTTGACCAGTTTTGTGTCTCTATAAGGGAGCTTCTCTGGTGAAAGTTGAAAAATACATTAATCTATAGTTATAATAATAAATCATTAGGAGTCAGTATAATACTGTGTCTATTTAGTAGAATAATTGTATTAGGCATTCCCCTTGGCCTGTGACTTCTCTAGCCACAGGTTCCTAGACCTGATGTCAGTGTCAAGCAGGGGGCTCTATCCTATGACCTGGACCTTAAATTCAATTAGAAAGTGGTTGGTTACTGCATAATATTTGTGCCACTATTTCACTAGTGGGCATATCTTGCCAGGCCATTTGTTGTTGTAACTTGCAGGGTTCACTGCTGGGTAAGGTTGATTAATTTTCTCCTCTGATAGTATTCAGATATGCTGAATTTTGTAGTGGAGAAGGCAGAGAATATACTGGAACTTGTGGGCACAGGAAAGAACTTTCTGAACAGGAATCCTATCTTCAAACATTAAGTTCAACAATTGACAAATAAGACTTCATGAAACTAAAAAGCTTCTGTACAGAAAAGGATATCATTACTCAAGAGAAGAGACAACTTACAGAATGGAAAAAATAATCATTATCAGCTATATATCTGAGAGGGGTAGTATCTAGAATATACAAAAAATTCAAAAGAATCCCACTAAACATTAAAAAAATTAAAATTTGGGTAAGTAGTTGAACAGAATATTCTCCAAAGAGAAAATGTAAATGGCTGAGAAGTACTGAACAAAATGTTCAGTATCTTCAATCATCAGGAAAATGCAAATTAAAACCACTTTGAAATTTTATCTTATCCCACTCAGAATGGCTATAATTTGGAAAAACAAAAAATGACAAATGGTGGTGAGGAAGAGGGGAGAGGAGAGCTCTTATTTACAAATGGCGGGTGTGCATTCTGGTGTAGCCACTATGGAATCCATGTGAGGATGACTTAAAAACTTTGAAATTTATCTACTATTTGATTCAGCCATATCATTCTTGAGTAAATACCCCAAAGACTCTGCAGCCTGTTATCTCTTCATCCATATCCTTTGCTGTTTGCTATCCTTTTCAAAATAGCTATCAAATTGTGACAACTTGGTGTCCATCAACTTAATGAAAGTATGGGACATTTATACAATCGAATATTATTCAATTCTTAAAAAATGAAATTATGAAATTGGCAGATAAATGGAATGGAACTGGAGACAATCATCCTTCCTGAGGTAACTCTGATCCAGGAAGACAAGTGTTGCATGTTCTCCTTCATATCTGGATGCTCGCTTTGAGTCCTTAGATATGCATGTTTCTATTGGAAAATCCAGGGAGATTAGGAAACTAATAAAGGGCCATGTAGAGGGCAGGTGCTTTGTAAGAGAGGTGATAGGATGAATTGATATAAAGGAAGGAGGGGAATAATGGAGCTGAATGGATTAAATGGGGTGGAAACATGGGGCAATGTGAGAGCAAGGTTGAGGAGGGGGTGTGAGGAGAGGTGAGAACACTAATGACATTTTAAAAGGCATATGGAAGCCTACTACTCTAGAAGCTTCTTAAAATATATACATAAATAAAAAGGGATTAAATGCAGCTACTCTCTAGTGAGTTAATGTCCCTACCAGACATCATAGGCTAAATAAAAAGCTCAGTTCCAGGAATGGACTGGACTCCTTGTTTTGAGGCTGTTGATGAGATGGTTCCCATAGACCCACAAACAATGCTGGCATTTGCCATTGCTCTTGGCTACCCGTCAGAACTTGATCACTGAGCTCTTAACTGAGAATAGCCCGCATATTTATCAACAGGAGAGTGAATAAACACTTTGTCACTCCTATATTAGGATGTTTGTGTCTATTGTGGTGACACAGTGAACTATTGTGATGAGACAGGGCATCTTGATGGGACTGTAGACCACTGTAATGCAACAATGGAGCATTGTTTTAATCATGGAACCCTTTTGATGGGACAATGGAGCAATGCAATGTGACAATGGAACATTGTTATAGGACAGTCAACCATTAGGATGCATTTGTGGACTGTAATAAGGCAGTGGAGTATAGTGATGTGACAGTGGAGCATTGTGATAGGATAGCATTACATTTTGATATACCAGTTGAGCATAGTCATAGGCCTGTGAACCATTGTTGTACAACAACTGAGGTTTGTGATGAGGTTTCTGGAGCGCAATGATAGGACAGTGTACCACTGAGATGCAACAATAGAGCACTGTAAAGATAAAATACAGTGCAACATTTTGTTGGGACTATTATGATAGGACAGTAGACCATTGTGATGGCACAGTGGAGAAATGTGATGAAAGGGTAACATAGTGATGCAACAGTGCATCTTTGTGATAGGACATGGAACTATTTGATACCACAATGGAACATTATGATGAGAGAGGAGCATTGGGATGGAAGAGCTGACCATTGTGAGGCAGCAATGGTGCATTGTGATGAGACAGGAGAGCATTGTGATATTACAATGGATCATTATTTTGTGAAAATTGATCTTTATGATGGGACAGTGAATTATTGTGCTGGGACTGTGGACCAGTTTGATGAGACAGTGGAGCCTTGTGATACGGATAAGACAACAGACCATTTTTTTGCAACAATGGGACATTGTGACCAGGCAGTAGAACATTTTGACGAGACAGTGGAACATAGTGATGAGACAGTAGAGCATTATAATAGGACAGTAATTCACTGTGATGTAACAATTGAACATTGATATACTACAGAGGACCACTGAGATTGAGATACAACTACAGAACATTGTGATGAGGCAGTGCAACATTTTGATGGGACAGTGAACCATTGTCATACAACAATGGAGCACTGTGATGACAATGGAGCAATATGATGGGACAGTGGACCATTGTATTATAACTGTGTAGCACTGTGAGAGGACAGCAGCCCATTGTGATACAAAAATGGAACCTTGTGATGAAGCAGGAGTTTTGAGATGGGACAGTTGACTATTGTGAAGCAGCAATGACACTTTGCAATAAGATAGGAAAATATTGAAATGGGATTATATTCCATTGGGATGCAGTTGTAGAGCGTTTTCATAGGACTGGGTATCATTGTTAGGTAACAATGGAGCATTGTGATGACAGAATGACATATTGTGATTGTACAGTTAAACATTATGATAAGATAGAGAAGCATATGTTTGGACAGTGGATCATTGAGATGTAACAATGGAACTGGACAATGGAGTATTTTGATGTAGCAATGATGCATTATGTTGGGAGAGGGGAATATTATTATTAAATTTTATGAATAATTTTGTTCTCTGACAATTTCACGTGTACATAATATGTACTGACCACACTCTCATTTCTGCCCTTTCCCATATCCTTGTGACTTGTATGTGTCCTCTTCCTCTCTACAACTCCCTTTCTCATGTTTTGTTTTGTTTTGTGACCCATTGAGTTTAACCAGTGTCATCATAATGACCATGGGTTTGGAGCGGTCCATTGGAGCCTGGTGGGCTCAACAGTGGGGTACACAGCTAGTGATATTATTTTTCTTGTTTGCAAAAACTATCAGTCTCCCCATGTTTCTTTTAATATGGCTAAGAGTTTGTGGATCTTTTTTGTTCTTTCAAAGAACCAACTCTTTATTTCATTGATGTTTTACATTAGTTTCTGAGGCCTTAGCTCCTGCTTTGACTCTTATTGTTTCTTTCCTTCTACTAATTTTGGGATGTTTAAAAATATGATTGAATTTTTGCGATTTTTCATGCAATATAATTTGGTGTTATTTAGTTCCCTTCTCCTATACACATCTCGTCTTACTGACCCCACCCAATTTAATGTGCTATCTGTTTATGTATGGCCTCTAGAATGTAATTTCTGAATTTGTGTTCCCAAATATCCTTCAGTGTGGTTCCATCCAAAGGATCCTGATTAACTTATTAAGGGTTGCATCTTGAAAGGGACTGGCTGTAGACATGCCTGGAGTCATTGGTTGCCAGTAATTCCTTAGTAATTGGGCTTTATTTTCCATTTCCTCACATCCATGGTGGAATTTTGTCTTATTTGAGCTTGTATGGGACTTGAGCATGCTGTCACTGTTACTGTGAGTTCATATGAGTACTTGACAGCTGTCTGGAAGACTCCATTTCCTTGTGGTATTCTGCCACCTCTGATTCTTGTAATCTTTCTGTCTCCACTTCCTCAATGATCTCTGATCCTTAGGAGGCAGAAGTTTGATATAAGTGTCTTTTTCAGGGAGAATCACATTGCAGTCTCTTGTTCCCTGTACATTGGCTACTTGTGGGTTTCTGTGTTAATGACCATCTGTTGGATAAGAAAATTTCTCTGATAAGAGTTGGAAAGATGCATTAATCTATAAGAATAATAATGTTATTAAGGGTCAGATTAATAAGATAACAATTTATTAGAAAAGTAGTATTAGGCTCTCTCTTATGCCCTGTGACCTGTCTAGCCTCGTGTTCCTAGGCCTGATATCAGTGTTAGATATGGGTTCTATTCTATATTATCAGAGTAACCAACTTTCAAATTGAAGTTCTGATTTTTAATGTAGGCATTTATAGCAATACATTTCACTCTTAAAATTATATTCATTGTATCTCATCCTTAAAGTGAATACATTTTAAGTTTCTGAACTTTTCTTAAGCTCTTAATGAAAGAAATGTCCATGGTAATATTTGCTAATTTTAATTTTCCTAAGACTGAAAAACAATATATGCTTTTACCACCCAGTATATATTTACTATGTGCTACTGTTTACTTATAGAGCATGTGTGTGTATGTGTGTGTTGTGTGTGTATGGTTGTTGTTTTAAGATACACAAGAAATAACTGCTGAAGTAGGGAGAATCAGTTTTCTCTGGGGACAAGCTCCCAAATGGACTATCCAATGTCACGTGGCCAGCCATAAATACATGTAAACCACTGTAATGCATAATTTGTGTCAACTTGATGCAAACTGTAATTGTCTTGGATGAAAGAACCTTTGCTAAAGAATTTTCTCCATCAAACTGGCCTCTGAACATGTCTTTGAGGCATTTTATTAATTATTAATTGTTGTAGAAGGGCCCAGGCCACTGTGGGCAGTGTTATCCCTGAGAAGGTTGGCCTTAGATGTTAAAAAAAGCTGAGCAAGACAGAAGAGCAAGCCACTAAGTGTCATTCATCCATGGTCTCTACTTCAGTTCCTCTTCCCTCTTCTGACCTTGAGTTCCTATCCTGAGTTCCTTCAGTGATGGACTGTCACTTGGTAGTTTAAGATGTAATACACCTTATCCCCTCAAGTCGTATTGTTCAGAGTGTTAGATCACAGCAATAGAATGCAAACTAGAAAACCCACTAAATGTACTCTGAGCTTTAGGTGAATGAAGCTTAATATAGGAGCCCTGTCCAGGACCCACACTCTGCAATTTCTAATCTCTATTCTTTGTCCAATTGTAACCTTTTGTGTTACTTGCCCTCTGTTACATGAGGGAGCTTCATTAATGAGAGTTGAGAGATTCATTAGTGTCCCCTTTATCCCTTGTTCCATAGTGTGTGAACATTGGGTGTAGAGGTTACCTTGTAGATGTGCAGCTCAGGCACGGGCAACTCATGAACACTGTCTGTGTGTGACCAGTTGTGGTACTCTGTAGTAATCTCTGTCTGGTACAACACAAGTTTCTTTGATGAGAGGCAACTGGGATACTTGGCTCTCTCTCTCTCTCTCTCTACATATATATATATATATACACACACACACATATTATATATATTGGATATATAATATGGATACATATTTTGCACTTAGTAAGAGGTTACATTAGCCTAGGTATGTGACAGCCCTGGGAATCTCTCCAAGATCTATGACCTCTTCAGTCATATGTATTTGGCTGTGATTACAGTACCACACATGAGTTTCTTCCCATTGAGTAGACTCTAAGTCCAGTTAGGTAGCTACTGGTTGGCTCCAAGATATAATTGCCATGACTGCACCAGTGTCAAATGATGTGTCAGTCATTGATGTGGTTTTTTTTGGTCATGAAGCTGATGTTGGACCTTCAATTGATGTTGTCCCTTGGCTGCTTGCCTACTGCTCTCCAGAGCTATGAGAGCTAGCCTACAAGGGAAGAGTTCCATTAGTCCAAATCTAGTCTCTGAAGTATTTCCTGTCTTCAGCCTAGGCTCTTTCCTTCAAGTTCTTGGAGTAATCAAGGATTGTGACAATAGCCTGTGTAATCTCTTGGACCACCTTGGCCAACAACTCAAAGGTAGGTTTCTCCTGTATGACACTGTTTAATGCTACATAGCCTTCAGCTACATACTTGGACTCATGTAGAGATGTTGTATGTAGAATTTGTTATTAGGTTGTTAGACTAAAATAATTTCCTCTGGTATTTTACAGTAGCTTGGCATGATGTATCCCACCTCCTGTCTAACCCTCCCTTCTGTACCTTCTCCATTTACAGTGTTCCCATTCCCCCGTTTCTCCCTTGATAACACCAGTCTCCTGGTATACCTCTCTTGAGCTCCTTCTTTCCCTTTAGCCCCATAGTTCCTTGTATATTCCTCCCCCTTCCATTTAAATATCCTCCTTTTATCTGTCACTCTCTTAGTAACACCTATCTCCTACTGTTCTCTCTCAGGTTGTTTCTTTCCCATTACCTCTCTGGCTCCTTTCCATTTTCCTCGGTACCGCAGTTACATCAGTATACATTCTAGGATCCACAGATGAGGGAGAACACATATCATTTGTTTTTCTGAGTCTGTGTTACTTCACTTAGCACAATAGTTTCTAGTTTCATCCATTTACCTAAAAAGGTCATGATTTCATGGATCTATACTGAGTAGAACTCCATTGTGTAAATGTACCACATTTTCATTATCCACATGTCAGTTGAGGGACACTTAGGTTGCTTCAATCTCTTAGCTATTGTGAAAATTGCAGCTATAAACATGGATGCACAAGTATTTCTGCAATACGATGAGTCTTATGGGTATATGTCAAGAAGTGGTATAACTGGGTCAAATGGTAGATTCATTTTTAGTTTTGTGAGAGTTCTTCACACTGCTTCCATATGGGTTGCATGAATTTACAATCCCACCAGCAGTAAATGAGAATTCCTCTTTCTTCACATCCTCTCCAGCATTTGATGCCATTTATCGTCTTGATCTTAGCCAGTCTGACTGGGGTAAGATGAAACCTTAAAGTGGTTTCAATTTGCATTTCCCTAATTATTAATGACACTGAACAGTTTTTAAGATGTTTCTTAGCCATCTTCATTTCTTCTTTTGCAAATTCTCTGCTCAGATCCTTAGCCCATCTTTTAATTGGGTCACTTGTTTCCTTGATTCATTACTATTTTAAGTTCTTCATGTATTCTGGATGTTATATGTGTCACTGGTGACTATTCTCCAGTTCTGTGGGTTTTCTCTTCACTTTATTGGTTGTTTCTTTTGTGTATTTATTCAGAGGCTTTTTAGTGTAATGAGGTCCCACTTGTTGGTTATTGACCTTAATTCCTGAGCAACCACTGTCTGATTTAGAAAGTCCTTTCCTACACCTGAATCTTGAGGTTACCACCAATGTTTACTTCCCACACTTTCAGAATTTCAGGTTTCACGTTGAGGTCTTTGATCCATTTGGGGTTGACTTTGTGCAATGTGAAAGGTGAGAGTCTAGTTTCACTCTCCTACATGTGGAGATCCACTTTGGCCAGCACTGTTTTCTCTCCTCCAGTGAGTTCTTGTTCCCTTTGGCAAATATCAGGTAGCTGATATTGCATGTACTCATGTTTCATTCACCTTCAGTTATATTCTATTGGTCTACAGGTTTATTTTTTTGTGCCAGCACCATGCTGTTTTTTGACTATAGCTCTGTAATATAGTTTGAAATCTGGTATAGTATTACCCCCTGCATCGCTTTTTGTGCTCAGGGTTGCTTTGGCTATCCAGAGTCTTTTTTGCTTCCATATGAATTTGAGGATTTTTTTTTCTAATTCTATAAAGAATGTCATGGTAATTTTGATTGCAATTGCATTGAATTTATTGCTTTTGGTAGGACGGTCAATTTCACAATATTAATTCTTCTAATCCATGTGCTTGGGATATCCTTCCATCTCATGGTTTCCTCATCAATACCTTTTTAAAGTTCTGAAAATTTCACTGTAGAGATCTTTAATCTCTTTGATCAGGCTTATTCTGAGATATTTTATAATTTTTGAGGCTATTGTGAATGGGAGGGTCTCCTTGTACTCTTTTTTTCAATTGCGTGTTATTGCTATAGAAAGGCTACTGATATTTGTAGATTAATTTTGTAATTTGCCACTTTACCAAAAGTGTTAATCATTTATAGGAGTTTTCTGGTAGAATTTGGCATCTCTTAGGTATATCATGTCATCTGCATAAAGGGAATATTTGACCTCTTGTATACCAGTGAGAACTCCTTTAAATTCTTTCTCTTGTCTTATTGCTCTAGCAAGAGTTTCAAGCACTATATTATAAAGGATTAGAGATAGTAGACAGCCTTCTCTAGTTCCTGATTTTAATGAGAATGTTTCTATTTTAAATGTTTTTCTCTATTTAAAATGAGATTGACTGTGGTTTTTTTTTTTTTTTTTTTTTTGTATATAGCTTCAATTATGTTGAGGTGTGTTGGTCCCTCCATTCCAATTCCCTCAAGGACTTTTTACCATAACTGCATGTTGAGTTTTGTCCAAGGCTTTTTCTGCATCTATTGAGATGACCATGTGATTTTTGTTTTCGAGTCGATTTATGTGGTTTATGTCATTTATTGATATGTATATTGAACCACTCCTACATCTCTGGATTAAAGTGGATTTGATCGTGATGGATGATCTCTTTGATGTTTATCTGTATGCAGTTTGCAAGTATTTTGTTGAGAAATTTTACATATGTGTTCATTAATGATACAGGTCTATAGTTTTCTTTTTTGGTTGTATCATTTCCTTGTTTTAGTATTAGAGTGATGCCAGCTTCATAGAAGGAATGTGGGAATTCTCACTCTGTTTCTATCTTTTTGAATAATTTAAGTAGTATTGGATAGAGATCTTCTTTGAATGTCTGTTAGAATTCTGTTGTGAATACATCTGGGCCTGGGCTTATTTTAGTCTGGAGGTTTTGTATTACTCTTTCAATTTTTTTATAGGCTATGGGTGTCTTTAAGCCATTGATCTCATCTTGGTTTAGCTTTGGTTATTCCCTGATTTTAGATATACATCCATTTCAAATTTAATAGTGTATAGGTTTTTTAAGTATTCCCTTATAATGTTCTGGATCATTTGTTGATGTTTTGATGTTTCCCCTTTCATCTCCAATTTTGTAGATTTGGAGTTGCTCTTTCTTGCTTTTGGTTAACTGGGCTAAGAGTCTGTCTATCATGTTCATATTTTCAAAGGACCAGTTCTAAGATACATTGATTCTTTGTATTGTTTTCTTGGTTTCTATCTTATTCATTTCTGCTCTTATTTTTCTTATTTCTTTTGTCTGCAGGGTTTGCATTTCCTTTGTTGTTGCCTTTCAGTATTTTTGAGTTCCAATGTTAAATCTTTTATTTGTGCTCTTTGTGATTTTTTTAAATGTAGGCACTTAGAACTATAAACTACCCTTTTCAGACAGCTTTTAAAGTGTTCAGAAGGTTTTCTTGGGTTGTATTGTCTTTTTTGTTTAATTCCAGGAATACTTTTATTTCTTTTTAAATTTCTCCCTTGACCCAATCATTATTCAAGTGTATGCTGTTTAACTTCTATTAGATTCTAAAGTTACTAGGGCTTCTTCCAGTGTTGAGTTTAAGCTTTATTGCATTGTGGTCTGATAGAATGCGTGTAATTATTTAAATTTTTTATTTGTTTGGGTTTAGTTTTTGCCCCAATATGTGGTTGATTTTGGAGAAAGTTCCATGGAGTGTTGAATAGAAGGTGTATTCTTTGGTGCTTGGGTGGAATATTTGGTAGATGCCTGTCAGGTTCATTTGATGTATGGTATTGTTTAATTCAGATATTTTTCTATTTATTCCCTGTCTGATTGACCTATCTAATGGAGACAGTGGGGTACTGAAATCCCTGACTATTCATGAGTTGTGTCTTAAAGTCCTGTAATATTGATTTTATGAAGTTGGGTGCATCAAAGTTTGGTGCATATATATTCATGATTGTAATATCTTCTTAATTAATTATTCCTTTGATCAGAATGGTGTGGCCCTCTTTATCGCTTCTGATTAATTTTAGTTTGAAAGTTATTCTGCTATATATTAGAATGGCAACTCCTGCTTGATTTTTAGTGCCATTTGCTTGGAATATTTTTTTCCATCCTTTCACCTTAAGGTAGTGCCTTTCCCTGAAGCTGAGATGGGTATCTTGCAGACATTAATATATTTTTTTTTCTTGATCCATTCACCTAGCCCGTGTCCTTTGACTGGAGAGTTCAATCAATTAATATTTAAAGTTATTGTTGAAAGCTGTGTGTTGATTCTCATCATTTTAATTTCTGTTTGCATCTTTGGTTTAACTCTGTGTTTCCCTAGTTTTACCTTCATTTAGTTTCTTTCTGTTGCTCTTTGGGTATAGTAATTCCTTTATTCAGCTCTTTGTATTCCTTCAAGTATTCTCTGAAGGACTGGTTTTCTGGACATGAATTCTTTCAACCTATTCATGTTGTGGAAGATTTTTCTTTTCCCTTCAACTGTAATAGACATTTTTGCTCAGTAAATTATTCTAGTTTGGCATATATGGTCATTTAGAATTAGGAATATTTTGGTCCAAGATCTTCTGGCTTTTATAGTTTGCATTGAAAAGTCAGCTGTAATTCTAATGGATTTTATTTTTATGTAACTTTCAGTTTTTATTTTAAAAATTTCAGATTTCTCCCTTTGTTCTATATGCTTTGGGTTTTTATTTTGGTATGCAATAGGGATTTTCCCTTCTGGTCCTGTCTATTTGGTGTTCTATGTGTTTCTTGTGTTTGTGTGAGCATATCTTCCCTTAATTTGGGGAAATTCTCTCCTACATTCTGGTTGAAGATCTGGCCAATACCATTATCTCAAGATTCTTCTCCTTCCTCTATGCCTATTATGCATAAATTTGGTCTTTTCATGGTGTCCCACATTTCCCACATTTTCAATTCCTATGTTTAAAATTTTTTTTCATAATATTTGCTTGAGTTCTCCAATTCTTCAAGTTTATCATTTAGTCTGGATATTTTGTTTTCCATTTCATTCATTCTATTAGTGAGGCTTTATTCTGTTGTTTCAAATGGACTAATTGAGTTTTTCACTTCCTTCTCCATTTCAGTCTGAGTTTTCTTCAATATTTCTCTTTTATAAATTCCATCAGAATTTTACCCATTTTCTCTTAGTTCTTTGTTTTGTTTTTGTGTTCTTTAAATTTATTGAATTCTTTGATCATGTTTATAATTTTTCTTTTAAACTCTTGGTCCTGGGTTATCTCTATGGGGTTCTAATTTTAGAACTCTTCTGTAGTACTAGTGTTGTTTGGTGGGGACATATTATTTGGGTTTTTCATATTATTAATTTTTCATTATGATCTTGGCATATGTATTTCTTTTGTTGTTTGTGATGCTGATGTGTGACTCAAGACTTTCTTCATAGAGTTGAGGTCTGATTCTGGTTGTATTGTTGATGTGACTTGTTTGTTTTCTTTTTGAGTATGAAAAACTGGCTTGTCAAGGTGTTAGGTTCTCTCTTTTGATTTTATATTGGCTCAGGCCCAGGTGGTTCTAGTCCAACTGCTCAGGAGTTTCCTCAGAGGTACAAATTAGGTGCTTTCAGTCTCTGTCTTAAATTCTAGGCCCCCTAGCCAGCCAGCACAGCATTGTTTGGGAAGATTACTAGGCCAAGGCTGAATTCAGCCTTTTTCCAGCAGTCTGCAAAGGTCTGGACTCCTACTAAAGGCCACAGAAGCCTAGCACTGCAGCAGTGGGAAGGGCTTCAGAGGGTACAAATGTAGTGGAATGGGCACAGTGTAATTCGGATATTTCACAGCCAAGCAGAGGTAAGAGGGTAGTCCAGAGATCTGGGGCACTAAGAGTAAAAGTGTGCTTGTGCCCCAGGCTAGAAGGATACCGGGATGTGGAGGAGCAAGTTTGGTATTTGTGGAGGTAGGGAAATAGAGACACACTGGGCAGTATCTGATTTACCTAGGAAGATGGCTGGTCTCTGGAATCCTAGGCAAGTTAATTGTCAGCAATGCCAGGGTAGAATGCTGGTCTCAGGATTCAACGGCAAATTGCGGTGGAGACAGCCTGTGAAGGCTCCAGAAAACTAGACTGACAATTGAGCTTGTCTGAGTACCAGGGATCAGGACAGAATAGGTGGGTGTGGACTAAGAGGGTGGTCCAGAGATCCGGGATGCTAAGAGCAAGAGTGGGCCGGTGTCCACGGTTAGAAGGAGAACAGGATTGGGGGGTTGAGTGGAGATGGTTATAAGCATTTAAAAAAGCTTTTTCTTTTCATTGAATTTTTTTTGTATTTCATAAAGAACAATCCAGTCGTTTCTCTCCCTCTTCCCCCTCTGACACCGTTCCAGAATGCTTACCACTGGAATTCAGCCGTTCTGCCATCTGTGTCAAAGGTCATGTGTCATGCTAGTGTCCCCAGACCTCCATCAGTACAAGATCATTTACTGGGGTCTCAGGAGCCTGTAGCACTTTATTTCTATATGGTCATGTATCTCCTCCCTGGCTCTTACAATCTTTCTGCCTCCTCCTGAGCCCTGGGCAGGTGGAGTTTAATGTAGTCCTGTCCAGTGATCCATACTCTGCAGACTCTTGTTCTCTACACTTTGGTCATTTGTGACTTATTGTGTTCCTGACCCTCTGTTGTATGAGGGAGCTTCGTTGATGAAAACTGAGAGATGCATTAGTGTTCTCTTTACCCCTTGTTCCATGAGCCTTAAGCATTGAGGTCGCATTGTAGATGTACAGCTTAGACCTCAGAAATTCACAGACAATGTCTGTGTATAACCAGTTGTGGAACTCTGTAATACTCTGCATCCGTTGAAAAAGAAACCTCTTTGGTGACTGTAATTCTTGTCTGCAAATATAAGGATCCATATTTTGCACATAATAAGAATTTATATTTGTCCAGGGATGTGACAGCCTTAGCATTTTCTCTAAGATCTATGACCTCTATAGTCATGTATATTTGACTACGTATGCAATACCACACAAAAGTTTCCTCCCTAAATGGCTTTAAGTCCATTTAGGAGCTGTTGATTATCTCCAAGATAAAAGTGCCACCAATGTCATTTGCTGTGCTGCTCATTGATATTCTTATTAGATCTTAAAGCTGGTGTTGGAACATCTGTTGATGTTCTCCCTTAGTAGCTTGCATAGTGCTCTCGGAAGCTATGAGAGCTAGCCTTCAGGGGAAGTAGCTTTCAGGTCAGCTCCAGCTCCATTGCTTCAAATCCTGTGTCCAAAGTATGTCCTGTCTTCAGCAATATGTCTTACCTTCAAGTTCTGGGAGGCATTCAAGGACTGTGGCAATAGCCTGTGCAATTTTGGGAGTCTCTTAGACTAACCTGGTTAGCAACTCAAAGGAAGATTTCTTCTGTCTGGCACATTTGTTCACCTATACACATGGACAATATCTTTTAAGTTTTTAATTTGAAATTTGTCAGAGTTCATAAATTTGACAGTATTAAGGGTAGTTTGTATATCTGGAGGAAAGAAGAGAGTCTCAAAGTCATACAACCAATGCATATATGTCTGTAATAGAGACACTGTAATAATACTTGGAGTTTTTTTCTGAATTTGTATATTGCCTTAGCAAGGGGCTTGGAATCAAGTGTCCTTTAATTATAATCATATTCTTTAATTTTAATAAGCCTCCATAGTAATGTAATTAATTCTTTTTTTATTTTTGGAGTTATCTTTTTTGGATTTGAATGTTGTTATCCTTTCTAAAGCACTGTATAAGCACATTTTTATGGAATTACACTTTAAAAACAGTGCAAAAATGCTTTTGTCTAGTATTTCAAGAAAATAGTATTTTAAATAAATTGATAGCCTGTGCTCATGGAGTCTGTCTAATGACTGTTCAGTAAGTTTAGTTTAGGGAGTCCATCACTTTTTTTGATAAGAAATTAAAGAAAAGGAATTTGTACTCTTCAAAATGAATATGACCATGGAGAAGGTGCCATAACTGGAGAAAAGATTCCTAAAATCACAAGGAAGCCATGGCTTGCTTAAGCATACACTATCAGTTCCCTTGTTGGCCACATCACAACAGAGTAGGGTAGTCAACTCAGAATTGGTCCTAATTATATTATAGAAATGAATCTTAGGACCGAGGAAAAGAGATTTTTCACTTGTTTTAAGTTTTGGGAGATTCTGTTTTTATTTTTGTGATGTTTATTTTGAGACACAGTATCCCTTTGTGATGTTTATTTTCAGACAGAGTCTCCCTGGGTACTCATCTCTCCTTGAACTTGCAATCTTTCTTCTTTGCCTTTCTGATTGATGGATTACAAATGGGGACTGCAATGCCTGCTGTTTATTCACTGACAATACCAGTCTTTGAGATATACTTTTGTTGGGGATGGAGAGAACCTTTGTGAAATTATGCCCTCAATAACAATTTAGTTGTCTTTGTAATTAAATCTAAATAATAGTATTTGAAGAAATTGATTTTATATTTTTTGTACATCCAGCAGTTATTAAAGTTTCATAGATTTAAGTCAATGATGAGTATGGGTAAGTTTATTTGTAGAGTTATCTTGTATTTGGATTTTAATGTCATTAATTTTTCTAAAGTACTATATAAACACATTGGTATACAATTATACTAAAAGACCAGGGCATGTATTCTACAGAATTGCTATAGACTCTGGTCAAGAAATGTGCTTTATGTTTTTCCAATAAATACCATTTTTGTCTTAAGATTTAAAGAATCAATCAATAAAGACTCTTGGCACAAGTGCAAAAGAATGACTTGTTTTAACATACGCAACTCATATAAATTGTGTATGTTACTTGGTGCCTTGAAAATGGTTTGTTTGCAACTGTTTAAATGAGTAATGTATACATAATAGAGATGAGCTTTACGTAGTCATGCATAGACTATGTTTAGAATCTTGCAATTCTGTTATTATGTAGCAAATTGTGTGTGTGTGTGTGTGTGTGTGTGTGTGTGTGTGTTTTATGCTTGAAGTATGTGGAAGTGTGCTTACCTGTACAGGTGCAGGTGGAGGCCATAAGTTTATGTTGAGATGTTTATCTCAGTTGCTTCTCCACCTAATGTTTGGACACCAGATCTCTCATTGGACCTGGAGTTTGCTATTTCAGATAGACTGGTTGGCCAGTGAGTCCTAGGGATCTGTCTGTCTCCATCCTCCAGTGCTGGGATTACAGACGTATCCTTCCATGTAGCTTCTGTGTAGGTTCTGGGAACATGAACACAGGGCCTCTTGCTTGCATGGCAGATACTTTACCCACTAAGCCATTTTCCCTGCTTGTGAATCAAATTTATTAAGTGCAACATGATATTTTGTTATTTGTATTGCATCATTAGAAAATAGTGAAAATTGTGTTCTTTAAATGTTTTGGTCATTAGGAAACATTGCGTCCTTTAGAGATACTTGTTAGAGAATGTACTTATCAGGATATATGGATGGATATCAAGACACATGTACACACATGTGCACACACGTATTTTTACTATAACTTAAAATGAGGACATCTGCTTTTCTGTCTAGTCTCTGATTTTAAATGCTTTTCTGTGTAAATATCCTATAATATATCATAATGTATCCCACTTTACTTGTCCATTACTACATTGGTGGTATTTTCCCTGTATTATATATAATTTCTTAGTGGGAATCTGGGAGCATATATTTTATTTGAAGTTGTGATTACTTTAAAATTGATTTCCAGCTGTGAATTTGCTAGTCAAAAGCTTTCCTAAAAATCATCTTTTACATGGAAGTTCCATTCTATTCTATATATGCTTATGTATGTCAATGCTTACTTGCTTATTTACATATTATAATTTCTATTGGTGTTAGTCAGATGTGAATCTCATTATCTGTTAGCATTTCTTGGATCACTAGTGAGGTTAAAATTTAAATACCATTTTCTCCAGGACTTGATTTTATCATTGCTTTATTTCTTTAGTATTTCTTTAAGAATTAGAATCACTTATTTCTTCTCTAAGAATTGTATTCTCATCCATCATATTTTAATGGATAACTTATGTTTACTTATTTCCTTTTAAAGTATGTATTTGATTTTTATATAGAGAAGTTAAAAAGAAACAATAGAGACAATTGAATTCATTTGACCTTATTTTATAGAAAAAACCCTATGGACAAGACAATTTTATGCTCTCTGAAAAGCTGACCATTATTCAAAGTTTGATATTTAGTCTGTGGCATTTAGTTGGCTTTTATTTTTAGAGTGCCATTGCTTTGAAGCTATAGCAAAAGGAAGACAAATGCTTAACTTGTTTTCTACTTGCCTGAGAGTGTCCAGCCCTGAAACCAATATTATCAGTTTTGAATCTCTGTGTCAAGATGGTTTGTGGCAATGTCAAGACGTTGAAGCCATGCCCAGGTCACTGCTCATTAAAGTTGTTCTTTGGACCAACAGAGACCAAGGAAAAAATACTAACTTGCATCCCTTCAAGACAGTGCATAACATTTTGTTCTTAAGAAAATAGTTCCAGCTCTGTCTTCCTGTTAGAACACTTACTTTTTGTCCATTTGTATTATTAGCTTGTGATGTTTTCTCAACAGCAGTGAATAGACTTGGAAAAAGAACATTAAGAAAATTATTATACTTTTGCTTCTTCTGTATCTACAGTGTCTTAAACTTTCCTACTGCTTATTCTAGGCATGTACTTTCTCTTGGGGGAAAAATATATATTATATAAAATATATAAATGATACATATAGCTTTTAAAACATGATTTTTCCATTTTTGACAAACCATTAATAACTATATAACTATGCGCTCTGCTAGTTATTTTGTTAGGTATGTCAGATATGTTTTTAATTTTGGAAATTAATATTTTTTCCCTTTTTTTGAGACAAGGTCTTACTATAAAGCCATGGCTGACATGGAATTTACTATGTAGACCAGTCTGGTCTCCAACTCTGACTTCTGCATGCTGGGATTAAAGGCATGTCCTACCACTCCATCCTTTGGGCTTTTTGTTGACTTGATAGCATCAGAATGTGGTTTTCTTTATAGTCTTAAAAGATAAAACCAAAGGTTTTGTCACCTTTGGTTTCTCACATGACTCCTTAGTCAGTGCTTTGGGCCTTCTGTTATTCTTATTCCTTTTATTTTCTAGTATTCTGATTTCACATCCTCCCAAAACACTCCATCAGCCATTGTGTGAAGTGGTTGGCATATGACATTAGCATTTGCTCTGTATGTATTGCTACAGTTGTGAGTAAAACTGCCCCTACTCATCCACGTGGGATCAGGTATTACTGATCTGTTATTATTCAGTGTTCCCTTTCTACTGTACAGACCTGCTGATTCCTTATCAATAAATGCGTAAACTTCATTAAGTGATCATCGTCTTTCCCCAGACAGAACTAAGAGTTTTGGTATTATGAACCCATCTAATTTAATATTAATAATTCAGGAAAAATATATTCTGTCAAAATTTTGAAATCTCTAAGGTGATATATGTTTTATAAACCAGACTGGGTACAGCAATTTGGTGCTGTTTTAGTTAGGGTTTCCTGATCCCTTTTGAGGCCATAGAAATTTCTGTAAAATGGAAATAATTACACATTTAATTACAGTTCCAAAAATTTGCATTCTTGGATGAATCTGACTTTTGCTCCTGCCCGGCTACTGCTATAATGACAACACTGTCTACTGTTAATTTGCATTTTAATTGAGCTTTAAACATTTAACCAGAGGATGGTCCAATAGAAGATTCTATAATGCTCACAGTAATTGGTAGGCAAGAGTTATCTTTTTATTGCTTTTCTAGAGGTAGGAAGGCTGCCCAACATGGGTGGGGAAAGAGCCCAGAACCTTTAAAACAGGCTCCTTCTTTAGGACTGTGATGAGCAAAACAGAAGTTAGGAATGAAGGAATCATAAGAGACAGATGGCAAGAAATTGCAGTGATGTCAAAGATCACCCAAATTGTTGAAATTTATGCCAGAACCTTTCTAACAGTTAGGGTGAAATGTCATATTTATTTTGCATTCCCGAAGGTAGAAGTTGAGATATTCTGGACCTGGATTTTTTTGTGGGTGTTTTTCATCTTCAAGGAGTTCTAGAAGCAGCCATGATTTGGCTTCCAATTCTGCAGATTTAAATGTTATGAACATTCTCTGAAGCATTTTAAACTGCTCTGGGGACAGACATGGGAGAGAAATGATGTATTCTTACATGATCTGCATTTAGAACAGCCTTCTTTAAGTTGCAATAACAGAGTGATGGTGTCTTGAACATGAGACAGGGGAAGATTTTAGGGGGTAAGCCAGCTGTTGATTCAAATATAATTGTAAATGTTTCTTCTGTGTTTTCTCTAAAGTGAGTCGGCAGCTTTAGTTTATTATGAAATTAGCAATCTATAAGATGATTCTGAAGAATGCATTCTCAGAAATAAAAGGCACACACGGCACAGTCTGGTGTATGTAAAGCATTCAAATGGAACAATCTTATCCCACTGTGATTGTTGATATTCTTGTTGCAATTATGGTCACAGTGTTAGGAATAAAACCAATCTGACATGGGATTGAACAAAAATGCCTTGTGTGCTCTGGAGAAAATATAGAAGATTGTTTGCAAATGAGAAACTTCAAAATTAAAATATATTAAAATACTAGCTGTAGAACATCTAACATGATTCTTAAGCTTTTAAAAATAAACTTCTTAGTGATGAGTTTTGAAATGTCTAACCACAGGAGAGTTGTCTGTGAAACAAAATATCCAGTTATGTACCAGATTCTGAATAGTTAGCAAGCTTTTTTTGAGTGTAAATTGCTACTTAACTATTTTTATCTTAACCTTTACTGTATGTCCAGCAATAAGTTACAAGTCATAATTATTTATTTTGTTTGATTGTATTTTGCTATGGGTAGGTATATAAAGGACCAGATGTTGAATTTTCTTGGGAGAGAAAGGATATTTGCCTTTAGAATCTAGGAATCTTCTATTTAGCATCTGAGGAAGACTAATAACAGAAGACTATTTAACAGAAATTTTGAGATTAAAGCTAGAAGCTGACTGCTATTCTGGAAGCAAATAACCATTCAACCTCTTGTAAGTATTTGATATAAGATATGATATGGAGGAAGAATCATTAATATGTTCTCTGGGATATTATGGAAAAAAATGCGAATCTGAGGAAAGCTATGCTTTAATGTCTTAGGGAAAAATACATGGTCTGGTTTGTATTAGATGCCAATAGATCTTGTGCAAACAAATGTTTACAAATGCTAAAAATGTTTGTTTTCTTGGACTCTTTTGATCAGTTCAAAAAACATGTTTTTATTATTAAGTATTTTATTTATTTCCAGGTATAGTAAATCCTTATTAAACTAATAAATGGATGCTCTCTGAGAGAAAGGCAACACAAATGAGCTATTTAGATCAAATACATCCCTAAGAAGTTTATACATAAAAGCAAAGGCACACAAATATCAATAGTCAAAATGTTAAGGGGCTGGTTTCCATTGAGGGCTAGAGACAATAAATGATTTACAAACTCATCCATTCCAAATCATTTTAGAAACTTGATGAATATCAATTAGAAAAATCCAAAGAAAGAAACTCTACTTGGAGTATGTACTTGGGGATTGGTCAGACATTGCTATAAGGAAGAAGTAACTGTGGCTGGATGGGATTTTTACATTTAGAAGTGTGACTACACACACAAATAGAAGTGTGTGTATGTGTGTGTGTGTGTGTGTGTGTGTGTGTGTGTAATTATAGTATTCCATTTTGGCTTGAGGAAATTTAATTTTTAAGATCTTCCAAGTACTGGAAAAGGTAGATGCATGTCTGCCAGAGCCAAGCAGTGGTCCTCTGAGGCCCACAGGGGGCAGCTCTTTTACACAGCAGCACAAGATTGGAGTAAGGATTGGAGTTCATTCTCTGGGTTCCTCAACCCAACTGACAGCTGGATGAGCTACATGTCCAGCAGAGAAGGCATTTGTTGGTTTGTAGAACTTTAATATTTTATTCTATGCTAAAGACAATCATATACTTCTCTTCCTTTTAAATACAAAGTTGCTGGAGGCCACAAAGTTGTTCTTATTACTCTGTGGTGTCTAGAATAGAACTTTGCACACAGAGCTGGCATTTAAGGCTGACTTTGGAAAATGATTAAGTTGTGTGTTTATTGGAAAAATAAAGCATGTCTCACAGTAGGCAGGAAATAAAGTATCGCACCCCTCCCATATCTAGTCTTGCACACTTTCAACAGTGTGTTGCATGCTGAGGCCCATGAAGGTTAGAGCTGTGAGGGAACCATCTCAACATTCCATTTTGAATTATGAAAACTTTGCTGGCATTTGCAAGTCTCATCCCTCTGGAGGTAAGGCTTTTCTTAGTAAGGGGGACTAGGAGAGCTAAACAGCTGCAAGCCACTCTGTTCATTTAAAAAATGTATGTGTTAAAAAGTTACCTCTTACTCCACTTTCACATTCAATTTATGTTCAGCCCTATCTACCTGACACTAAGTCAATATTCAAGATTGTTTAGGAGGCTTTTTATTTTTCTCAGCTGTAAACTCCATTACCTTTTAAATGATTTTATGGCTGAAGTAATGGCCCATGAAGCATATGAACAGAAATGAGGGCAAACATTTCATGCTTAAAGAGATATCATGGTAGTCAGTGTAATGGGCTGGAGTTTCAAAAATAACCGGTGATAAATCATACTCGGTTCCCATATCATATTATCCTGTGGGTTCTGCAAAGATATCATTGTAGATGCTCTGACATACATGTTACTCTAGTTCCAAATCTATAGAGTTTTACTTTATGTAAACAAGCACCTGTCTTTGGAGTACAAATGTCTATGGAGATCAACCAGAAGAAAAGAGTGATGCTGACTTGGTTTCATTATTGACATATGTCATCTTTGAGAATGTTGTCTTTAGACAATAGGACTTAGGTATCAAAAATTTTATGTCATATTTAATGGGAGTATTTAGCTACATAGCTCCCTCTAGCATGTGTAGAAATTTCCATTGTCACTAAAGAGACAGAGTAGTCCTGAAATTTCTTAAATATTTCCTGTGGCTTGTTAAGCGGTTGCCATCTTCCAAAGTATTATGACACAGGTTGAATATAGTCTGAAATCTTGGCAAAAGGAATGAACAGGTGTCACATGGGCATCTTGTCTACCTGAAGCTGTCCAGTTAGAGTGTCCTTATTGATGTTACCTTTCCCTTTGAACCCCCATATTGAGTGGGTGACACTGAGCTCCCTCTGTCCTTCTTGCCTGCATCCTCTGAGGGTGCATTGAGACATGGTTCTTGAGTCTTAAAACTGACGATTGCATCTGAAGCCACTTTACACTTTTTACAAACATGTAAATCACCAGCATGTGGTCTGCTGGCTTCTCTTTAAGGTGCCATTCATTTGTCAAGGTTTGTACTGTTAGACCTGAAGGGAACTCTAAAGGCAATCTTAAAGGTGATCCAACTTTTTGAGCTTGGGAAGCTGTGGGCTACATCCAATTAAATGTTTTCCTGGTCTAATAGGAACTCTGAAAGAAATCTTACTGCACTCCATCCTGGAGGAGGCTAGGAAGCTGTGAACAGCACATCTCTCCATGAGTGTGTGGTGGTAATGTATGGCTGTTAACTGTGATTTTAAGGAATAAAAAGGTACCATTTTTGATAATTTCTGATTTCTATTGATTTAATAAACTGGCCTTCTGCTTATCAGATAAGAGGGCTTCTGAGATGAGACTATGTTTCAAGCCACTAGCTGTTCTTTTAGACAAACATCGACAAGAGTTGAGCAAGGTTTTATAGGTTCTTAGTGTTCTGATGTGATAATGGTGAAGAAAAATCATCAGGTAACTCTGTTTGGTCTGGACCAACAAGGAAAGCTTCTCCATCAATTGCTCCCCATCAGCATAGTAACAAAGGCACGGATGGGTAAGATGACTTGTCTTAGGCTGTCTTGGAGAAAGGCCAGTAAAACATTTTTTAAATTAAAAAAAAAAATTTCAGTGCTAGCTCTTGTCGAAGTAAATCAGTACCACTGTAAGTGTGCATATGGAAGCCAATCACACACTTCTTTCCCACTTATTCATTCTTATCTTAATTCAAACTTTGGTGTGACAATTAAAGCTCAGGGGCATGGATCATTTTAGAGAGTGATCTGGTGATCAAAGAAACTCTTTCCAAAGAGTACAGCTTCTTGAGAATTCCTATACTTAGGCAGGAGACCACCTAAGGAACTGTTATTGAGAGACCTTACAGTAGAAGAAATGTAGGTTACTTTGTCTTTCATTATAATGCATTGAGATGAGCAACTATTTTAAAAAATTTCCTTGAGATCAGGTATTAGCCATATTAATAATCTCCTGTACTGTGTTGCACAACATCTTAAACAGTTACTGAATAAAGAGTGAAATAATGTTCATATTCCCAAATGGAAGATTTAGTTCTTTGCATAAAAACTGAAACAGAAATCTACCTCTTGTGACAGTTTGCTGAATTGTTTCCCCTTTTCCTGTTCACCGTGTTCCCCATCATGGATGGTACTGTGCGTTTTCATGCTGAGATTATGACCTGGCTGTATTCACTTACTGGTTTCTCAGCACTGGCTGGATATGAGACAGACTTTCTTTTTTTCTTAATGAACTTGGCTTGGTATTTGTGAAATTCCTCATAGTCTTAATCTTGAACTATTATTTCCTTTTAGGTAGATACATATGGACTCTGAGACTAGTGGATGGTTGTTCGTAGACTGTTTTTATCTCCCTCAAATGAAACCATAGCTCAGAGGCAAATATCTCAAGCAGTGTGGCCGCCTTGTGAGATATGGTGCATTTTGCAAGTCCTGTTGTGATATAGACCAATCAATTCCAATCTTTTATGTTTCTTTCCATATTGCGACTCCTATGAGATAAAGTGTTAAGCTACATTAAACCTCCAACAAAGAAATTTGAGTTCACGATATATAACTTCCCAGGAACTGTAATTAGTATGATCTGTTTCTTGAATTTTCTGATTTTTTTTAAAAAAAGTTACCAGTTCTCTCATTTATAATTAAATATTTAACACTGAAATTTTTTAGTAGAACACTTAGAACTCTTGCAGAAGTTTGTAAGATATTCTAATTGTATGCAAGGTTATATCAAACTGCCAGGAAGCAGACAACTCATGAAACTAAGATCATAAATATAATTTCAGCATTGATCAGGAGAAAGGATATTTTGAATTTGAAAGTATGAGTAAAAACTGAAGTCGAAATTTGTGGCACAACAAAGATGCCTGAAAATCCCTCCCAAATGTGTGGACTCTAAGTTTTGTATTTATAAACAGCCCATATGTGATAGGTTGAACCATGGTCCTCAAGGAGCCATGTCCATGTCCTAACCCTTAGATTGAGGTCTTATTTGGGAAGAGAATCTTTGCAGATATAATGAAGATGTCAAGAGGAGACAATCTTGGATTGTATGGAAGGGTCCTAAATCCAGTGGAAGTGCCATTACAAAGGAAAGTAAGCAACACTAGAGGAGAAGACCAGATAGATATGGACTCTGAGACTAGAGGCAGGTAGCCACTAGTGAAAGAGCATCTGGAGCCACCAGAAGCTGGAAAGGGTCAGGAGCAAAATACAGAGAGGACACACCTGGCCATCCCTTTGACAGTACATTCAGACTGTAGGAAAGTGAGCCATTATTTTAAGTCACTTGTGAGGATTTTGTTGTGCAGCCACAGGAAACTAGTGTACCATGAATCAAAAGGGAAATTCCAATCAAATGAAAGTATGCATACAGTAGAGAAAAACTGGTTGGATGTTAATGAACCAGTACTCTGGGGAAAATTTATATCAATAATGCCCATATTAGAAGTAGAAAAGAGTTTCAAATCAACCTTGAGAGCTTCTGTCTTAAGAAACCACAGAGAAAACTAAACACGGCTCCAAAATAAGCAGAAGGAAGGAAATACTGATGATCAAAGCAGAGACAAGAAACAAAGGTAAAAACCATAGGTAGCTTACTGAAAGCAGAAGTTGGTTGTTGAGAAAATCAATAGTATAGATAGACAAGCCTCTGGGAGAAACAATGGACTCATCCAGAGACAGGGGCTGGAGGGGATTGTTCTAGTATCAGGAATGGAAATGGTAACATCAGTGACTCAGATGGTAGAGCTGTAAAAGGAATGCAGGTCAGGATCAGAGCTATGCAGGATCAGAGAGGTGCTAGTTTATTTGGTGGTGGGGAGTTTCTTCTCAAGAATTCAGAGGGCTTCTGCCTTATATCTAGAGAAGGTCTTATTTGTGAGACATTCCTTTGCTTTTGGAATTTAGTACATTTAAGTTTCTATTTACCCCCAGTATTCTGGTAACTCAATCAAAGAGCTGACTTGGGAACTTATTTGTTCTTGTTGAGAAGCAGGGAGGTGTGGTCTCTTGTGGCCATTTACATCCTAGTATAAGCCATGAATGTCAGACTGACATGTGTCTCCTGTGCTCAGGGATTTTGGAGCAGAAGGGCCCAAGCCCTTCCTGTGATCTGGAGCTCCTGTGTTAGTTTGCTAGGTCCCATAACAATATTGCACAGATGGGAAACTTAACAACTGAATTTTATTTTCTTGCAGTTCTATAGTCTTAAAGTCCAAGAAGGAGATTTTATTAAGTGTGGTATCTCCTGTCACCCCTCTTGGTTTGCAGGTGGCTTTCCTTTCAGTTTGTCATGTGGTCAGCACTCTGTCTTTATACTAAGTTTGTATCTCTATGTCTATTCCTCTATGTTTATGTCTTTCAGTTTGTCATGTGGGCATCTGTCTGTGATGTCTGTCTGTGTCATCTGTGTCTATGTCTATGTCTATAACTTACAGTGCGTATGTGGGTGTCACTTTGTCTCTGTGTCCTATTTTCTTTTTATAATTATGGCAGTCACATTGGAGTTGACCCACTCTGGTGACCCTCTTCTAACTTCATCACTGCATTGAAAACTCCATTCTAAGTACTTGAGGTTAGGACCTCAATATGAATTTGGGAGAAACACATTTCAACCTATAGCACACTCCATGGTCTCCCACTCCATTACATTCCTGAACTCATATCCTACTAGTCCCTTACTCTTTTTGTTCTAGCCACACTGGATTCACTGCTGGTCTTAGAGAATGGACCCTTTCTCATTTAAGTGCATTTTACCAGATGTTCCCCTCATTGAGCCTTTCCTAACTCTCCTACTCTAACCTATCCTGATCTCACGGCAATGTTTATTCTTTAGAGCCCTCTCCACCTTCAAAACTAACACATAATTCATCAGTTATACGTATTTTCTTCCCCTAACACAGTTTCACATCAAGTATATGAGCATGGGATTTTTGTGTGCTTCTTTTCAATTGCTGATTCACCCAGTGCCTGGTACATACTGGATACTACAATGACTAAATAAGTGAAGCAAGAGGTCTCTTGCTGTTTGTTTATTTTCAATGTGGTTTCTAACCATAAGCTTTTCGCTATTTCTGGGAGATGCTACGTTAAAGAAAAAGCACAGTTCTATTCTCACAGAAACCTCAGAAACACAATATTAGATTAAATTAGACAAATTACCACAGAACTTCAGTCTATAAAATGCAAAAGTAATCTTTAGTTCCCGTTGATAAAATATGGCATCTCCTGGAGGCTTCTCACCATGCTGTCCTTTTGTCTTGATCACATTACGTGACTGTTGTTTGTTAGGGCTCATTTGGTCACCTTTCCTTTCTTAGGTCTGTCTCTGTCTCTAGCTCCAGAGAGACTCACTGGTATCTCATATAGTTGCTTCAAGTTGGATTCCTCACTCCCAGGACTGACAACGACTTCTTTGTTGCTTGGGTTGATGAATGTTATTTCAAACAATTCATTTCCATTATAATGTAGCATCTTTTCTTTTGTTCCCACTTTTTCTATTATTTCCCACTTTGTTTAACTTATCTTTTCTGAGTTTGGCCATATTAAAATTGCCCCGAATTGGATTATTCTCCTTGAAAGTAATTTCTTATTCCATTCATAGAGCTGTCATTTGGAATAATTCTGGAGAGAGAAATCTCTATTTCTCAGCATTCAGGCTAAGGACATGACTCAATAAATAGATAAAGTGTTTGCTGTATAGGCATGCAGACCTGAATTCTATCTGCAAAACTCACATAGTAAAAAGCTGAGTGTGGTGGTACATACTTGCAATCCCAGTGCTGAGGAGACAGAAACAGGCACATCCGGGGACTTGTTGGTCAGCCAGCCTAGCCTAATTGATAAGTGCTAAGCCAGGTGAGAGTTGTCTCAAAACACTAGGTGGAGGTCACATGAGGAACGATACCTGAGACTGAGATTGACCACTGGCCTCCATGTATGCATGCACCACCCGCACATGGACCCGCACACACACAAACATGCACCCACACTGTTGTGCCCCCCCCCCATCCCTGTGCCTTGGTGAGCAGGGTTTGGTCCTGATCTCTGGCATCAACCAGATGAAGAATATGGCTGAACAAATGAAGAATATGCCCTCTGATTAGATGAATTTAGTTTATTTGAGGTTACTTACAAAGGATTCATCCCCAGGGAGAGAGACAGACATTTCATATGGGAGGGGCAGCCCTTTGCTCAGAAGTATGGTGGGCCTCTGGCATACTCCGGCGAGATGGAGACCAGCCACCTGAATGCCATTCCAGGGTCATGGGGACCTGGAATGCTGCCACCTGAGTAACTTTCTCTCCGCACATGTGTGACCATGGAACTTTCCTTTTCCCAGTGCTTCCGTGTGGCTTTTCCTGGGAAGGGTCCCGTTACAGTCCTGTGAATTGGGACCCTCTTCTGTCCCACCTTCCTCTTCCTTTTCTTATCTGCTGGCCTTCCCCCAGCCCATCATCGGTCAGAGGGTGTGTCTTGCCACTGAATGAGCCAATAGTAAAAATGCAGAGAGAAATTCCAGCTAAATTCAGACTGCACCCCACCGCTTTTCTGTCTGGAAAACAAAAAAAACAGCACAGCAACACCCACAAAGGAAGGCAGTAAGATCCACATAAACCATCATAAACACAAATGCTGAGACAGTACTTAAGTCGACACATCAAATTCACCTCACAAACAATCACAGTAGCTTCTCTACTGTTGCCTATAACTTCTTCCAATACCATCGGGGGCCAACTCCTCTTTAGTATCAGATGTGTGTTCCCTCCCTGAGGAGTGGGCCTTGAACCCAATTAGAATTCTGCTGGGGGTGCACATACTAGATGAGCCATAATTACACAAGCAGGAACATCTTGGTTGGCATCTGATAGTGGAGCATGTAAGACCTGTCTTTGAGCAGAGCTTTTCAGGACCGTTCTCTCAACTGGATTCACATCCTTAAAACACTCAGAATTTAACATTATATACATGCACAAGGTCTAGCATAGCATGGGAAATTCCTTTCCATTTGTATCCTGCAGTTCTCACATGAAGTCCCCATGTATCCCTTTCCCTTGATAAACTCGTTGGGGCTGGCCCAAACTGCTTGACCCTACACAGGGCCAAGGAGAAGTAAGGCTCCTCCTGCCTCTGTTGTACCTGTTGTTCCCCAGGGCCAGGTAGACTCTGTGTCTGATTCCTGGCTCTAGCCATACCTGTGGTCTCGTCATTGACCATACTTGTCTTCTGGGAGAAGCCCTGGCCAGGTGAGCTGTCTCCACCCCTCGAATAGTCATTCACAGGGAAGAAGCATACCCTGTTCACTCTGAGGGGGCTGTTATCCACCCCTGGGATAATTTTTATCCTCTGTGTACCTTTTGTGAACTGTTCCTCAGGGCTTAAAGCCTTCCAGAAGTGCTTTCGCACAGAATTTGGCTTTTTATCAATCTTTCTTTAGGGAGCTGGGCTAGATGCAAGTCTCACTACATTTGCCAATGAGTAACCCAAGCAGACCTCCTTTTTTGGTTTGTCTCCTTTAAACATTTTTTAGACTGTTCTATTCTTTTATAGACATACTTTACCTGCTGGTCTAGGTTTGTTAAATTTGTCAAAGCCTCTCCTGCCTTGTAAAGATCTTGTCCCACTAGGAGACTCAGCACAGACAGTAAATCTCTATACCAATTTTGAAGTACTTGCTTAATGAAGTTCTTCATCAAATCGCTAGTGAACACAGTCCTATCTGGTCCATTGAACGGGGTACTACATATTTCTTTTCTCATACCCAGTTCTCTTAACAGTGCCTGTCCTCCTCATGTCATCTTCCAGCTCCTGACATTCATGGAAACCTCTGCTGGTGATAACCAAGTGTCTCCAGTGGCTCGCACAAGCCAGTTCA
This sequence comes from Eospalax fontanierii, assembly GCA_035773235.1. Classification (NCBI taxonomy): domain Eukaryota; kingdom Metazoa; phylum Chordata; class Mammalia; order Rodentia; family Spalacidae; genus Eospalax; species Eospalax fontanierii. Next base: position 71,496,096 of record CM069527.1, read on the forward strand.
TCAGAGACTGCTTCCCCTTGTACTGCCTCAGGTTACACAGCCTAAATCTCAAAGAGGGATGAGTGGTTATGTTTCTCAGCTTTTCTGCCTCTGGACATTTAAGATGACATCATCTGCCCCTATGTCCCATATTCTCAGGAAAGCCAGGTGAGGACAGGTTCCTTTGTGCTTTGTTTGAATGTCCTCCCCAGTTCCAGCAGCTTCTGGGCTGAGAATCCTCCATTTGCTAAATCCTCACGTTCATTAAGGCTTCCATCAGCATGCTGACGTCTGGACTTCTCCTTTCCTAGTGTTACAATTTGAACTCGAGGGGCACTCTTAGCTTTTCCTGGGTTGCTCCCTTCCTTTTCACTGTCAGCTTTCTGTTGTTGGTTTCCAGTTGATTCACTCTGGACCCCCGACTCCTTTGTTCTCTTAGTTGAGAAAGGCAGCAGGTTAAAATTTCTATTTTCCTTTTCTTTTTAGTTAATTTATCAGTGAGGTCAGTGCCTAATGGAGTAGAAGCCAGTTTTATTTCTCTCTCTCTCTCATTTCAATCTCTCTCTTAACTCTTCAGTCTCTCTCTGGCCTATAATCCCTGTTTGGGAGAATAAGATAAAGAAAAAGAGACTAGAAATAATGTTTTTGAGTGGCAGCTGGGCCCAGGACTCTGATGTTTGGTCTTTAACATATGTACATCCTTCTCTGAGTTAGTCATTATCAGCAATATTCTAATGTGTGAAAACGGGTCAGTTAAGTGACCTAGAGTCTCCTTGCTTCTATCATCTTAACACCCATTTAAATCACATTCATACTTGCAAAGTGCTTGTGAATAGTCAGAGGCACTAGATTAAGGCCTGTTAGAGCATCTAAGTCCTGTCATATAACCTGTGGGTTGACAGGATCAGTATCTCCACAAATTGCAATCTATTCCCAGCCAAAGAGGCTATCAAAATCTAGATCAAATCATCCAAGGTCATTTGACTAGGATGTGACAAAGCAAAACATGAAGTTAAGTCTCTTAACGTCTTTGAGGCATAAAGATGAATAATGCATGACCTTGTCCTTAAGGAACTTAGAGCCTAGTCGTCAGAGACAGAGAGAATAGAAAGATAACAATGATGATCTTTTATTGGATCCAGAATCATTAGGGGATGTATTGAGAAGAAAAGTATTATTCATTTTGGCTTTCAAAAATGAATAGGAGTGGGCTGAGGAGATGGCTCAGAGAGGAAGAGGGCTTGCATCCAAGCATGAGGACCTGAGATGGGATCTCAGTTTCCACGTAAGAGCTGAGCATGGCCGCATGTGCCTATAATCCTAGCACCGAGGGAGGTAGAGACATCTGATCCCCAGAGCTAAACAGCCTAGCTAAAAAAAATATGAGAAGAGTTCCAGGTTCAATAAGAGGCCCTAGCTCAAGAAAGGATAATGTACATTGTGATAGAGCAGGATACTGGATGTCCTCCTTTGGCCTCTGCACAGCATGCAAACATACATGTGCATACACATTCATTTACTACACACACACACACACACACATACACACACACACACACCTCTGTACTACAGAGGTGCCATCAAGGAAAGCTAGAAGGAACAAAGTATTTTTGATGAAGAATCAGTATCTCTGCGACTTTAGTGACTCAAGGATAATGATGATTTTCCTCTTCATTTTTTGATGGCTAATGTTTCTTTTCTGAAACATGGTAATTTAGAAGAGATCCAATTTTGATAAGAATGATGCCAAGTTTGATGTTGGCCTTGGTAATACTCAGAATCTTTGAAGTATGTCTTTGCAAATTTAATGTGTAGCAGACAGGTGAAAGTCTGGTACTGGAACAGTTAGAAACCTAGTTCCTCCTCCCTACCATTCATCATTTCCACGTCTTCCTGAATTAGGGCAACATGCCACCTTTAAACTTAAGCAGGTGTCTGAAGTGGTTAAAAAGTCCTGACTCACATACAAAAAGACCTGATCATCAACAAGTTTAGCAGGATGGGTACAGCCTTGTGACCTCAGTGTCCTCAGTACACCGACCTGACTTCCAAAAATCCGAGAGCTAGAGCCTGAGAACACTGGGTATATTGTTATTTTAGATAATAATCATTTTAGTAATGTTAATAATTAACATTTATAGATAACTTAATATGTGCCAGATGCTTGTAAGTCAAGTACATTTGTCAACTTATTTAATTTCCACAACAATGCTATTTATTGGTGAGGGCCAAAGGAACCTCTCCCAGTCCACAATGCATCCTGTTTTCAGACATTGGATACTGAGGGGTTCAGTTGTCTCAAACGTTTTGTGAGCCTGAGGCCAGGAGGAATACCTTGTCCTGCTTCAGATAATCTCTAGCGCATTGGTTTATACTTCTTCCTGCTTTGTTTCTTGAACAAGACCTCATTGTATTACAGGGGTTGTTGCATCCTGTTCATTTTCTATTGCCATAACTGGATACCACAGACTGTGTAATTCAGAAAAATAAAATGTTGATGTTTCTAATAGTTCTGAAGACTAGAAAGTGAAAGAGTGTGATACTACTCAGCATCAGCAAGGGCCTTTCTGCTGGATTACAGCATGGCAGAGGTTAGTCCATGGGAAGACAAGCTTGTTTGTTCAGTTTTTCTTTTTCTCTTTATAATGCTGGGAACTGCAGTCACGGGGTCTCACTCTTCTGACCGCAGCTTTCCCCATTACTACTCAAAGGCTCCACTTTCAAATATAGAAATGTATGATAGCAGTTAGTGACTTCGTACGTTTTCAAATAACTTCCATTCTTTACTTTTTGGTAGCCACATAATTTTGCCATTTAATCAAGTTGAAGGGTAAATTTGCATATTAATTTGCCATGCTCTGGCATGAATAATATTCCACCAGGAATGTAACTAACACGATTTCTTTCATTTCTCTTCCTCCTCTGCCTTCTCTTCCTCTTTTGGAGGTGGGTGGTAAGCATCTGTGGGCAAACTCAGGGACTTAGACATGCTAGGCAAGTACTCTACCACAGAAGTAAATCCCAGCCCTCTACTACAATTTATCAATTAGCAAACACTTAAAATTGCTTATATATCTTGGTTAACATACAGAGCACAAGATGCTGCAAAATACTTTTCCCTGAATAGGACACTTATTTCACACCTTGGCCTCCCAAGGTTCAGAGATCGTCGAGGACTTTAAGATGGTAAGATCTAGACAGAGGTGGTGGATAGCCATAAGGAAACAAACTCTTCCAGACAGCTGGTCAGTTATTCATAAAAACACAATTTTTTTTTAAACCAAGTCTCATTATATAGTAGACTAGGCTGACTTTGGACATTTGAACTTTTAAGTCTTTCATTCCTAAGTGCTGGAATTACAGGCCCTGTACTTATATTCATTTTTTCTATTGAATTATATGATCTCCTTAAACCTTTAATCAGACATATGGTTTGCAAATATTTTCAAGAAGTTGATGCCTCCAACCTTGTTTTTCGTTTTTTGAAAAAAATTATTTTCATTTTATTTTATGTGTATGCATATTTGATTTGCATGTATGTGAGTCCATGTCATGCAATGCCAATAGAGGTCATGGAGAGCACTGGATCCCTTGGAACTGGAGTCATAGATGATTTTAGCTATCATATGGATTTTGGAAACTGACCCAGGTCCTCTGAGAGTAGCCAGTGCTCTTAACTGCTGATCTCTGTAGCCCCACAACTTTATTTTTCTTAAGAGTGTTTTTGGCTATGTGGGGTCTTTTACAATTTCACATAAGTTTTATAATGGTTTTTCCTATTTTCTGAGAAAAATGCCATTGGAATATAGATAAGAATTGTGTTGAATCTGGATGTTGCTTTGAATATTATGAGAATTTTAACAAATTAATTGTCCCAATACTGGAAAATTGAATATCTTTTTATTTATCTATATGTTTTCTATTTTATTTATCAGTTTTTTATAGGCTTGAGTGTATACATCTTTCATATATTAGCTAAGTTTATTCCTAAGCATTTTTTCTCACTCTATTATAAATGGGATTGTTTTCTTCATTTCCTTTTCAGATAGATCATTATTGTTACAGTGAAATGATGCCAGCTTTTCTAGGTTGATTTATTCCTTGATTCTACTGACTCTGACTGCTATCATTGGAACCTTTAAGGTGTTTTGCAGAAAATTATGCGATCTGCAAGTAGTGATCATTTTACTGGTTTTAAGCTTGGGATGTCCTCTTTATGGTCCATTTCTTGTCTAATTGCTCTGATAACATTTCTAGTACTTGACTAAATAGAAGTCATGAAAGTAAGCATCTTGCAGAATCCCAGAGAAAAATCAGTTCTTCTCAATGAAATTGTTACTTTGCTTCTTTCTTCACCATGTAGATGCAGATCATTTAAGTACTTACTTTATATTTATACAACAAATAAATATTAAAGACATATATAGCAAAGTGCAGGAAAACAAAACAAAATTGTTATCACAAAACAAAAATTCATAGACTGATGCTGTGGAACAAAATATTTGATCTAACATCAAATATAGTGATTCAAGTAAGGTGAAATCAAAAGTTTGAAAAAGATATGTTATATAAACTTCAACCAAAAGAAAACATGAGTGATTATAACTATATTAGATAAAGTTGACATCAGAAATACTAAAACAACTAGCAAATAGGAAAGGCATTATACAACAGCAAAGAGCTGTCCCCACGGCTGGCAGAGCAATTCCAGACATGTCACAGTAAGAAGCAGAGCTACCAGTCTTGACACAGAACTGGACCGAACTGAAAGGAGAAATAGACAGAGCCACAGTTTCTGTTGAGACTTCAACACCCTCCCTCAAAAGCTGACGCCAGCACAGTAAGTCATCAAGAATGCAGAACTCAGCATCATCATCACCCACTCAGATCTCATTTGTATACAGAGTGCATTCCTTCCAACAGTGACAAAATCACATTATTTTCAAGTGTCTTTGAATTTACAGAAAAATAGGCCATATCTACGCCATGAGAAAACACTCAACAAACCTAAAAAGAAGGAAGGAATAGAGAGCACATTTTTCTGTTGGGCTGCCATGGACTCAAACTATAAATCAATAGGTGAAAGGTAAAAGGAAAGTCTCCAAACTCTTGGAAACTAACATACCTCAAAATAACCCAGGAGTCAAATAGAAAAATGTTGAACAGGGAAAATGCAGCATAGAATTAGCGGCGGGGGGGGGGGGGGGGAGTGGGGAATGGCCAAAGTAGCACAGGGATGGAGCTGTGCACACACCGGGGAAAGGAAGTCTCAGTACCCTAAACTCTCTCCTAAGGACCGAGAAAGAAAGGTGAACATAGGTTCAGAGAGAGCAGAAGGAGCAACTCAGTTTTTCTGGCTGATGGGAAAACATTGATTTAAAGAGCATGGTTTCTCTAGAGGCAAGTTTCTTGTTTGTTTAAGATTCTTGTTTGGTTTGGTTTGGTGTTTTTTTGTTGTTGCTGTTTGTTTGTTTGAGACAGTGTTTCCCTTTGGCGCCTCTGGCCTGGGACTCCTAAGGTAGACCAGACTGTCCTCAATCCTGTAGAGATCCATCTGCCTCTGCCTCCTCTGTGCTGGTATCAACGGCATATGTCATCACACGGGGCTGTTCAGTTCTGCTTTGGTTATTGACACAGGGTCTCTTCAGTCTAGGTTTCTGAAACTTGGTGTGTGGCCACCCTGGGACTTGTGGGAATCCTTTTACCTCAGCCTTCTGAGTGCTAGGGTTCTAGGCAGGGGCCACCATGCTTAGCTTGCTATACGGTTTTGATTTAAAAAACAGCAGCAACAACAAAAAAAACATGTAGTATTGTAGTATGTTTTTCCAAATGCTAATAACCAATTAACCCATCAGAAAATAAAGTTACTAAATGGAGTTTGTATCCACTAAATGGATAGTGATAATTATAATAATTTTACTTACTTTGCCCTTTTTTCAGTCACAACCAAACATTTCTCTGGAAATGAGTCACTACGGACAAAACAATACATTTCTTTCTCAGTTGATTCATCACAATTCACTTTATTTTAAAGAATAGTTTAGTCATGAATTTAAGCTGGTGAACAGTAGATAGCTAAACTGTTTTTCATTTTAATTTTCTTATTTCTTATTTATGTAATCATAAATTATCTTTTCCAGTGGTTCTCCACTATGGTTCCACATTGGACTCACTTAGAGAGCTTTAAAATACACTAGTGCCTGAGTGCTATCCAGGGAGACTGATGGAATTGACTCATGGTAGTGAATTCTCAAAATATAGTCCCAACTCTGCAGCAGCACTTGGGAACGTGTTACAAATGAGAATTCACAAGTCTTGCCCCTGGTCTGTCCATCTATGTTTAAACAAATCTTTCCAATGGTTCTGAGGCAGTGTGACTCAAATTTTAATGTGCCTATGACCACTCTGGGAAATCTTACAAAAGTGCAGATCTTGATTCCTGATCTGGTATAGACATTGAGATTATTCATAAATTCCCACAGATGCTAATATGGCAGATAGTGGACCACAGTTTGAATAACAAGTTTCCATAAGACATCTGGATATTTGCATTAATAAAAACAAACAAAACTCCTCAACTTGGAATGCAGCCAAGATTGAAAATAACTAGTCTAGATTGTTTCCTGCGAGACTGCCAATAGCTTATGAAAATGTGTTCTCCTTGATTTTCTGTACTTGAGGTTGTAGAGTCATCAAAAAGCACACACTTGTTTTCCTTTTGACAAGCTATTTATTAATTGGGCTGGAAAAAAATCACTCAGTGATTAAGAGCACTAGCTGCTTTTGCAGAGGATCAAGGTTCAGTTCCCAGCACCCACATGGAAGCTAACGACCACTGGTTATTTAACAATCATTATTTCCTACATCTTTTAAAAAAATTTATATTTTATTGAATTTTTATACATTTCATACAAAACATCTTAATCATCTTTATACCACTCCCCATCCTCAACTCCTTAGAGCCCCCTCACCAGATTTCATACGTTCTGTCATATAGGTTAAGGCTTATCGAGTCAAGCATTTGCACCCAGATGTTCCTCAGTGCAAGCTTATCCACTGGGGCTAGTCAGCCTAACTAGAGTCTCCTCCTTAAAGAAGATCAGCTCTTCCTCACCCAGCAGTAATCAGCTGCCAATAGTTCTTTGGCTAAGGTTGGGGACTGCTGCCCATTTCTCTAGTTCTATCCTGGATTTTGTAGACATCATCTCAAACTCAGTATGCCAGAACATAGCTCATATTTCTGATACATCTGCCTTTTATTCTTCATTTTCTACTTTGATCAAAGTAAATCAGGAGAGTTCTTTGACCTGTTCCCCTGTTTTTCTATCCAAAATAGGACTTATGTGAGGATTTAGAGTTCCTCCCGATCTTGATTCACCCACTTCCCTCCTCGGTCTTTCAGTGTTCTGGTGTAGGTCTTTACTGTTTCTTGTTTAAGTTTTGGTGTGATGTGGTAACTCATTTCTCACCTTGAGTCTGGTTTCTCATATCTTTACCATGTGGCATCTGGAATGTTTATTTTTGCCCCTTTCATCTTCACAATTCTTTTGGGACTCTTTGCTGGTCTCAGAATTAAGTAGAAACTCCGTCGATATGGCTTAGAAGTCATTAGCAGTTTGGTGCTTGCTGTCCTTTTTAGAAGCATTTCTCCACCTTGAACCAGTGTATGTATCTTTCTCTGTTCAAAGCCTTTGAGGAAATGATGCCTTTAGTTAGAGCATCTTTCCATTCCCTCATGCCCTCCCATGCCTAACCCTACTCTTCTTTATTCCCAAGATACTGGCTTTGAACAGATGCCTTCCGTCATCCCATCTCTCCACAGGTTGAGTTACATCCCCTGTCACTATCCCTAGAGCTACAATTATCACACTGAATTTTAATTCCCTGTTTACTTGCTTGTGTTCCTGAACAGCTCCTTCTACATAGGGAGTAACTTGTTCACTGTGTCTGTAGTATCAAGCCTAGTGTCTAGACTATGATTGTTCCCAATAAATATTAAAAAGCAAAGTTCCCTGAAGTGTGAGGAAAGAGCCCTCCATAGCTAACCAGCCAGAGAAAGGCAAAACTGTTAGCAACACATTACATGTTGTAGCTTCTGTATTTATCACAGTCCTCAACTTCTTATAACACAGAATCTAGTAAAACTGTATGTGAACGAGTAGAGGGGGGTATTCTAACATGTCCAATGACATATCTTCTTTGCCCAAAACATCAAAATATAATTTTTAAAGGATGTTAGTAGTTAACATTTAAATTTTTTCTATGCTTGCATCAATGCTTTTCCCCTAGTTTCTATTTTTTTCCAGAACCAGAGGGGAAGTCTGGTTTAACTGACCTAATTCTAAATTCCGAGTTGTCACCCTTCCCCTACTTCAGTTCCTGGTTACACATGATGATTGCCTGACATACACCTACTCAGTGCGAGGTCAGAAAGCAAAACACCTTCAGATTATGGGCTGGCAACATTTCCTGGTGAGTGATGAACTCATGCTATAATAGCAGATTGACTGATCCCTTCTTTCAGGAAGCTGTATTTAGAAACTTTGAAGGAAAATCCAGGTTTCAGAGTTTCCAATTCATTTCCCACATGCATATTCACCTACAGAAAATTGGCAATTTAAGTCAAAATTCAGTAAACAAACAGGGAATGAGCATATGGGTTGGCGACAGGACGGCATGTCCAGGGATCTGTGGATGTTTCTTTAGAGTTCTGTGCCCCAGTGGCCACCTGAAGGTCACCATTGCCTTCTGAGATCCGCTGAGCTCAGTTTTGATGCTTTTCATGTGGCGTGTTGCTTCTCCCTATTTAGACTACATTCTAGCGTAAATTAATGTCATGTTGCTATTTTCCTGTTCCCACTGAATTCAGGGCTAACTCCCCAACCTGGAATCTAGGTACTCTTATTCTTGTTTCTCTGTGTTTCTTTACGTACTTCCACCCAATGCCTTGTATGCCATTCCTTCATCTCCCATTTCCCCTGCGTATATAAATCTTATTTTGAGGTTTCACTTTATGCATGCTGCAAAGATCATGGTGCTTTGTCATTCTTGATGTGGCACTCCATTCTCTCACATCATTTCCTATTCCTGAAGAGCCGAGGTTGCAGTTTTTATTTGGCAGTAAACGTATGATCAACTGTGAATCTCACTGTGATCCATCTAAACATTGCACTCCCTGTGAAACGACACGTAGAACAGATCCTGTCACATTTTCAGTGTCTCACCCAAAACCAGGTTAGTATAGGGAAACTTTGGGTTATTAGAGCACACTTACAATATTTTCAGTGACCTATACAATTATTATCTGGGGGATTTTGTGTGTATTATGCTTCCCTGCTTTTCATGGAACTAGTAAATTTTCTTCTCACCCACCTTGGGACTGTGAAGAAAGTAGTGAGGTAGCAAAACTCTAGGCTTTGAGATAAGAACAACTTGGTTACCAACTGCTTTGTTCCAGTAATTTCCAGTTACAGGGAAGGAATTGGATCAATTGCTTTTCTATGAACTTGATTTCAGTTATACTATTAATAACTAGTACAAGTACCTGGCACACAAAAGGGGCTTTCAATCAAATAGATTTGTCACATAGGGAGGGCAGCTATGGCAGGTAATAGTAATCCTGTACCAGTGTTGAAATAGCACCCACTCCGGTCACTATCTGTATCTTCTGTACCTCCAATTGCCTTCACTATTCTAGATTCAGAAGAAATAATGTTTTGCAAGAATCTAACAAGAAATGCAACTATATTCTGACATGGCAAGTTTAAATTTTAGGGAGAAAATTTTCTGATAATGAGGAATGATGAAAAAAATTTATATGATAAATATTTTAAAAGAATGTGACAATTGAAACCAAACCCCATAGTTTCTATTTGGAGCTTTATGGATCTCTGAATGAGATGGAGAAATACCATTGAAAAAGTCTCTTTTCACATTCCCAGTGGGCTTTACTAGGCCTTGGGAAGGTTCAAAATGTCTTTCTGAATTAGAGATTCAGCTGACTTTCTCCTGGTAATACTATACATGTTAGTGATATTGATTTCCCCTCCCCATTTATTGAAAGTAGAACCAATTGATAGAATGTAAAGAAGTAAAAGCAAAGTAAGACAATACAGACATGAAAATATTCTATAATTCTTCCTTTAAAAATATTTGATTATGGTTTTCAAGTTTTCTATAATTGGTCTTTATTACTTTTATAATAAGAAAAATTTGTGCCAACAAATGAAATCAGGATGAGGACTCATGAATTACTTAGTTTGGTTGTTCTCAGTGTATTTTTTCGAACATACACCTCTTCGAAGATCTAATGAATGATTTGGAACTCTTCTCAGAAAAATGTACATTTTCTTATAGAGATAAATTTCGACATAAAATTTCAGCTGGATTTTAGATTCAAAAACCTTTTATCAATAGCCTTTTATCCTCATGTGCCAAGAAATGGAAGATCTGAAGCCTCCTCTCCCATAACCCTGGAAGTTGAGGCAGGATCCTAGTGTTTATACCTGTGCTTTGAAATAGGAGATATGGGATCACTCTGCAAACATCTCTCCAACCATGAGGCACCTGTGTACTCTCTGTAATTGTTGATTCTGTGAGACCCCACCACACTAAGGTATGGAAAAACTCCATCTTTGGTTTTTGCTACTGTTGTTTTTGGAGATTGCTCCAGTGCCTCATTTCAGTAAAGATACCTTGTTATAGGACAGGCCCAGTGGAATGGCTATAGTTAGTGGTGGTTTCCACAAGTAAGTGAATGCTTCTCTCAGCACCTTGACTTCAACATTTTCTCCCATTTCCTCTGATTTTATCATTTGTAAGTGATTTGGAGTTTTTTGAGACCTTTCTATTCCTGTTGTCTGACCATTCCTTTGTGGCTCTGATACAGATGAAGCTAGCAGGGACAGAGCCAGTCTCTGTCTGCTCTGGAATCATTGGCTGAGCTGTGTGCTGTGATGGTTCCGTGTCTGACACCTGCATGGTATGCCAAGTTTAGTGCCACCAGAGTCTTTGATTTCCTTCCTTTAGATAAATCAAAACAAAAACAAAGATCAAGCCCATCTTAAAGCAGAGGTCAGAAAAAAGAGAGACCATTACCAAGAGCAATGTGTACACCAGAACCAGTCTTTCACTGTGAGTGAATGAGGGAAGCCGTCACCTTTCAGAAAGTCCTACAGAGCCCTCATAAATCTTGCTTCAGACAGCAGATCTTACAGATAAAAGAGGAATGAGTGTTCACTTTGCTGTGATAAAGCCTCAAACATATATCTAGAAACAGCTGTCTGATCTTTTCTCTCTCTCTCTCTTTTTTTGGCAAGTTGTTCAGTCTCCTCAATCTAATCTCCACAGAGAGTTCTGATCAGAACAGAGGATTGGATCCCCACCTTGAATAAAAGAGCTATGTGTAAGGTAAGGCAATATTTTTTGAGTGCTTCCAAATCCAGATCTGGGGGAGGTACTTAGACAAATATCTAACATGTGCCACTAGCAAACCACTAAGTAGTATTATATATATATAATTATATATTATATATATTATATATATTATATATTATATATATATATATACTCTGTATTACACGTGGTCCATATTATTTGTTTATTGTTTTGCCATAGGCTTCATTTATTCTATAGTCAAGCATTCTTTATCTGTTGTTTTAATAAGATCTGCCTGATAAAAGATGAAATAGAGCAAAACAATCCCTGAGCATCCTGGGAAGAAGCCATATGAAGTTATGATGAGGGTTTTGTTGAAACCCTTGCACTCTGCACTAGATGAAAATGGTTGACACAGGATCACTTGGTCTGTACCATAGGAGAACACAGTTGTTTCCTTTAGCTGAGTGTAAACATGGTCCATTGATTTTTACATTCACTTCACTTGTAGCCCTTCCAGACAGTAATTGGAGATGATCTTCAGGTGTTCTTTTACTCTCAGAAATAAGCTCATGAAATTATGGATTTAGAGTGTATATCCACCTAAAACCAGGCCAGCTTGAGAGAGTGATAGTGGATATTTATACGGTGTATACATTCCAGATTCAGAGGTCTGGGGTCCCCCATTCTCCTGCCTCTCCTAGGTGGTCTTGGAAACATCTTGTGAGGTACAGGCTACCCCAAGGGTGGAAAGTGCTGACCTGGGGCATCTGCCCATGATTCAGGATGCCAAAGGTAAAGAAGCAAGCAAAGGAGAAGTGATGTCAGCTGGTCACTTGTATTTGGAAGGTGACCTTTGCTTTCTGCAAAATAATGTTAGATTACCAGACTCTTGAACATCAAGGTTTCTTTCTTTATAAAGTCCCATAAAAAAGCACTCTGATTCCACTTTATGTCTCTCAAGAGCCAGCTTTCTTGGGGCTTTTCAATATCTTGCAGAGGGAAAGCAAACTATTTGCACTTCTAGCAAAAGGAAACTTCTGCAATCAATTTCTTCTTCCTGAGCTCACTAATGATAAGACTATGTTTAGGCTAGGTGCTTGGCCTCCTATATGAGTGACAATGGTGGGCTAAACCTTTGTCAACATTGCCAAACTTTTGTGTTGTTTCCCTTTCTGATTCTCCCTCACCTCTGTCATGCAAAGTGTCCTTCCTTCTCTGTCTGTGAATGGTTCTATGTCAAAACTGTCAGCTCCCTAGAGAGGGAACAGTTCTCTGTATTTCCTTCCTGTGCTAATCAACTCCTGTCTATAGGGTTGTGTCTTTATTTGCTTTGTTTTGATATATTTGTCAAAGAGCCTGCTTCAGAAAGGCACCTCACCTTGGCTGCTGGTCTTGTGTCAGTGTAGAAAGTGAGCATCTTGCTGGAGTGCAGCCTTTGAAGAATGTGTTGTTGGTGACTGCTGGCCCCTAGCATTCACCATGTGCCTGAGCTGTCTGGCATTTAGAACGTAAGAGAAGTGCTTTTCTAGACAAGGTCTTACTAGCCAGTGCTTTCTGATTAAATCATAGAAAATTGCAGACATAGAACCTGAGCCATCCTCTGAACCATTCCCCTGTGCCACTGTGTGAGGTAAGGCTTGAGATTTTGGGTAAAACCAAGGGAGCCTAAAATGGTCTAACTATAAGTTCTTGCCATGGTTCTCCTAAGGGTAAGATCCCATGGCCAAACTGCTTTCCTTACAATGGGGACCAGGCACAGCATCTGCTTATCTGTGAGTATGAGGCTTCAGTTTCTTGCCAGTTTGTGGGATTATTCCAATAAGCCAATCACACCTTTCCATGGGAAGCAGGGCCCTCTGCCCTCCTGCGTGTGTAAAACTTGCCTCACATGGTTTGCACTGTTCTTGAGTCCAATCTCCATGTGGCCTGTGTGGTGTGTAGTGTCTGTCCCTGGGCTGGGAATATCTGTGACTAATAACTTGTAATTTTAATCTGTCCCATTTTGAGTATCATGTATTCATCTGTTCTCAATCTCTGGGGCATAGAGTGGGTGAAGAAAAGGTGATCAAAACATATCGTGTTCAGCTTCTTTATAGCTGTGGCACGAATTTGCTTCCTTTCCTCTTTCCAACTAAATACTCCTTCTTTTGTAAATTGCACGGGGTAAGAATGTGCCTGTAATTCCGTCTCTGTTTCCTTGATATATACCAGAAGAATACTTGATATTTGATACGTATCTGTTGAATAAATAAGTCCCACAATAAGAATTGCACTGAATGCTCTCTTGTAAAATACTGGTTAATTTATAATCTGGTGTCTTCGCTTTCTTCTTCTGCTATAACACAATGCCAGGGACATATAACTTCAAGTTTGATTTTGGCTTGTGATTTCAAAGGTTTTAGCTCATGGTTGCTCAGTCTTGTTGCTCTTGGGTTGTTTTTAGGCAATGGGCAAGCAGAAAGCACTTGGAGGGAGGAATGTATTCACATAAGGGCCACTAGAATATAAAAAGAATGGGGAGGGGCCAGGGCTCCAAAAACCCTTCAGTGGCACCCTCTCCCATGCCGACTTCCTTCTGTTAGACTTCACAACCTCCCCGTAACACCACTGGCTAGTCACCGTGCCTGGCCTTGTGAGCTATGTATTTAAGATCCAAACCAAGATAGCATCTGAGTGACGTGAGGTATTCGAGCAGCTTACACATCCTCTATAGCATCTCCAAGTTCTTCCAAACTCAGCATGTCCTTGCTCACTCAGCTAACAGAGAGAACAGATCTTGGTGACATAACCTACCTCACTAGCTCTGTGTCATACTGGTATACCTTTATTGACACAAATATTGACAAAGTTTGCTTCATTTGGATACCAAGTATACTATATCTTTTGAGACATCCTAGCACGTACGAAAGAATTAACTTGAAAGAATTTAGGATAGATAAACAGTTAGATAAAGTTATGGCTTCTTAGATTTTATGATTTCCTTTTTCAGTTCTAAGGTAATGTACACAACAGAGAGAGGCTGGAGTTGGGGGGGCGTGGCCTTTATTTTAGGGATTCTGCGATTGCTTTAGCTATCCCTAGGTCAAGGCATCATCTCATTCTGTTCCAAAGCTGAGTTCATCAGCAGTTGCTTATCTCTACCATGAAAATAAAAACATGTCAGGAAGGCTTTGGCCTATATATAAAGTTCTGAGACCCTTATTTCTTTCTTATTGTTTTTGTGAAAATTTGAACTGGAGGGAAAATCTGGGTTCCCTTTAGGTCATCGAGTCTCAGGGTTCACTGCTTTATATTCTGTGCTTTCTTAGTTCTAAAAGCTTATTCCCATACATTTTCCCCTTCTTTTAACCTTGGTCTCAGGAGTTAAAGGATTTACTCACTGTGGGTGTGATGGTACACACCTTTTATCCTAGCACTCAGGAGGTAGACGTAGGCATATTTCTGTAAGACTGAGGCCAGCCTGGTCTAAGTAGTAAGTTCCAGGCCAGCTGGGGCTACATGGAGGCCCTGTCTCAAAAAGACCAAAAACATTTACTTACATCTGATCTCCCGCCTTTATCTTTTTTGTTTCCCATTTCAGAAATCACTATTATTTTAGTTTGTTACTTTTCAATTCAACATGTTGATTTTGTTCTTATTTTCTTTTCAATGGCATTAATGTCAAGGAATTTTCTTTTCTTTCTAGAGTCTTTTATGCAGTGGTCTGTTCACAGTACATTTTATCAGCATTTAAAGTTTGTAAATTTGGCTGTGTAGGCTGAAGCAGTGAGACACTGAATAATTTTCATGCAATAGCAATTTGGCCAGCCACCTTCCCAGATGTTGCTTAAACTCTCTTTTAACTGTGTTGTAGAGCTTGTGTTAACTTCTATAGAGGACAGTGATTTTGCAGATAGTACCAATTCTTGTCATTTTTTTTTCATGGATTTATAATCTGGACCTTATGAGCTTCATTGTGAAAGGAGTTGAGCTCGGCAGCTGAAGGGGCAGCAGGATGTACACAGTGCATGTGTTCATGGTTGCCTCAGATGGTAATAAACAAGTCAGCAGAGGTGTGTAAAGAATGAGCTAGATCATTATTTTGAAATCTTGATACCCAATATGGCGATGAAATTTAGGGAAGCTTCCTTGAAGGTTACCCCAAGACATCTGTTTCAGAGTTGTTGGCAGGGCTCTCTATGGGATGACTGCTCCAAAGCCTCATTAATACCGGCTTTGCTTCTCCACTGGAGATAGGTGCAACAGAGGTGGGTGGCAGTGCAGAGGTTCATATGACCAAACCCACCTCAGCAACTGGCACTAATTGGCTCCCCCGGGAAGTCCCAAGAGAAGCTGTCAATCTCGAGGACTCAGTTTTGTTTCTGTGTGGTTTTTTTTTTTTTTTTTATTTCTCCTCTGCTCCTCTCTATTTCTACCCATACTGCCTCACCCTTTTGCACAAATCAATGTTTATTCCCAAAGTACAGATAATTAGAAAAGCAAGACATACTTCACATGGATTTCAACTGCATTTTTCTGCACTTTCCATCCTCCCTGGCCCTCCCCACATTTTCCTAGTGCCTGGGAGACAATATCCTGTTATGTGAGAGAATGTTCTCCAAGGTGCAGCTGACACAGCTAGACAGTGTGGGGAGAAATGCTTCAGGGAGTCATTGTCCCAGAGCCATTATAAAGGGTGATTTCTGGTCCTTCTAAGGTGACTTTAATTCTCCTCTTCTGAATCCTGACAGTGATCTTAATCCCATCCTTAATTCAACCATTGTACTTTAAGTTTAAATCACAGATCAAGGAGCCCTTCTTTTGAAAGATTTGGGATGTAAAACAGGGGTTTTCTGCGGTCCTGGGAGTGAAGAAAATGATGATAACTGCTACCATTTAATAAGCACACACAGGTAAAGAACTACTATGCTCCCCGCTTAGAGGAGGAAACCATACCTCAGAGGGAGCTTGTTCAGGGTCTCAGAACAAGTGCCAATGTCAGAATTTGATCCTAGATTTACCTGGCTCTAAATGCTTGTGTCCTTGACTGCTGGGCTCTGTGCCCTTTGTTTTATTTACCCCAGTATACAAAAGCAGTTTGAATTGTTTATCTAACCAAGATTTCTGTCCAGTGTTTGAGAGACAGGAACAGCTCAAGGGGAGTTGACTAACCACATGGTGTTTTGTTATTTCATGTCATGAATTTCAGGTCATAAGCCAGTTGGTTTTGTTGCTAAATCCAGGTGATAATAAGCTTTGTGTTTAATGAGGGTAGATTCGAAGTACATTAGCTTATTCATAACTTTCCCTTGATCTTTCTTGCAATGAAGCATAAAATCAGGAAGGAGAATGGTGAGATTTGGAGGGAACTTCTCACTGTCTAAACTGCATACACTGCTCTGTGATTTGTCATTCCTTGGTTATGAGGTGCAAATAGAAGAGTTCAGGGGACTTCATTTCCTCTGCTCAGTATGTACTGGGTGATACAAGGTTTGAGGAAACTTAAGGAAATAATCAAGTGCAGAAACATCATTTTTAACTCTCTTATGCATGCTTGGAGCTGAGGAAATTGACAGTTTCCTCTTTTTGAGAATATTTAATTTAAGAAGCTTTTAAGTAGTAGTTATAAGAAGATTTAATCCCGATCCACGCTAATTGATTTTTAAAAAAAAAATCATTACAAACTTTAAACCTGAGGCTTTTACTAACCCTTAGCTTGTAAATGTTAAACTCAGCCCACCTTTTTGTTTCATGAAAAGTAAAATTAATCTAGAGACCATCAGTGCTAGTTAATTTAGATAAGCCCCAAATACACATCTTATTTCAATTGAGATGAATTTTAGTGTTGTGGTTATTTTGATATTGTTTAAGAATTAACTGGGATAGAAAGGTAGTCCATTTAGGAATATGCTGAAACTCCTCTAGAGCCTTCCCAGAATCATTTCCCTTTAGTAGTAGAGTTTATAAAAATATGTAAAGGAGGCTGGGTGTGGTGGCATACCTCTTTTAATCCTAGCATTCAGGAGGCAGAGGCAGGTGGAGCTCTGTGAGTTCAAGGCCAGCTTAGTCTATATTTCAAGATCTAGGATAACTAGAGCTACACAGTAAGACTCTGTCAAAAAGAGGGGGTATGGCTTAGCAGTTAAGAGCACTTCCTGCTCTTCTGAAAGACCTGGGTTTGGTTCCTACTACCTACATGGTAGCTAACACTCTTCCATAACTCTAGTTCCAGTTCTATGTTCTCTTCTGGGTTCTGTGGGCATTGTATGCATGGGATGTACATAAATACATGCATGTAAAACTTGCATAAATAAATAAAAACCAAAAGAAAAGAAAAGAAAAAAGAGATGTAGAGGAAGGTAGATGGGAGAAAGAGAATCCATTAAGATCTTCATAGAGTCTGACTTGGAGTGAAAAATTGATGCTAAAAAATCTAAGCTTCAAACATTGACTAAAGCAACTCCTCTCCAATGCATCTAAGTCAGCTACTCCTGATCCATATCCGGGGCTACCTCTATTTCTTCATAAAGAAATTGGATGTAAAAGTGCATTCAGAATTCAAATCATACTTCAGCAATAATGTTTAGTGTCTCCTACTGTATTCTATGTTCAAAAAGAAATCTCTGTAGCAAGAATTCAATGTCATAATTTATTCGAGTCTTTCCTTCTGGTGTCTCCTGATAGGATAGATAGAGATTCCATAAATAAGAAGATAATTGAAAGTGGAGACAAAGAAAGAGAGTGAGAGAGAGAGTCCTGGCTAAGGTACAGACAGGACAGTCAGCCCCTGACTCAGACTGTCTGGAAAGGTTGGCAATGACTTTGGAATTTTATCCAGCTCATCTCTTCTCTTTTGGGCAGGACTGTTCTCATGCTTTTCCAGTAGATGGTAATCTAGCCTGTGTTTTAATGACACTTCTAATGTAGAGGACACAAGCTCCCTGAGGAACTCATGAAGTTAGATGGCTGTCCAAATCTATTTTTACTGCTGGTGTTTTCTGAAGGGATGATCAACTGTATGTAAACAGATTGCATCCACATAAAGCCATTTTACATGGTGTTTGGAAAGACTGACAGATTTACAGAGCACAACTGCCCTAGGGATCAATTAGTCCAATCCTCTCCTTGTAAATAGCGTTAGCCTTCCCTCCCCCAGGTTGAGATTGCAGGATGCTTTCCTTTAAATTCATGCCGTGTTGTGGTTCAGTTCTACTTCTTCCTTCCCCACTTCTGCCACCTGTGTTCAGTGTTGGGATCTTCATCTCAGTGTTAAAGTCATGTTAGCTTTTTCAGTTCATTTCTAAAATCTGTGTCTAGTTTCGCTTTTGTTTTAGCAGGTAAAGTTTTTCTTTTTTATTGGTTAAATTTGTTCTTTGACATTTTCATACATGTATAAAATATAACCCAATTATCCTTACCTCCCATCTCTGTGTAGAGTGGTAAATACAGAGGCTTCCAGCTACTCAAGCTGCTGAGAATAAGTGATGGTTAAGGCCCAGCCCTAAACAAGACATTTCTATGTTTTTTTTTTAAGAAAAGAAAAACTGGTTATTATACTGGACCTAGGACTAGGGAGGTAGAAGCAGGATAAGCACTAGTTCAAAGTCAACTTGGACTGCGTACGAAGAGGGGCTGGAGAGATGGCTCAGTGGTTAAAAGCACTGGCTTCTCTTGCGGAGGACCCGGGCTCCATTCTCAGCACCCACATCTTGGCTAACAATTCCAGTTCCAGGGGATCTGATGCCCTCTTCTCCGTGGGCATTGCCCAGCATGGATGTACTTATATACATGCAGACAGTAGACTCATAAATGTAAAATAAAAATAACTTTTTTTAAAAAGAGAAAAGAAACAAAAGAAGGAGGAAGAGGAGGAGGAGGAGTGAGGAGGACAAGTGATTCCTGGGATTGATGGAAAATAGGGTCAGCCTGGGAACAACTCAGCAACCTGGGCTGTAGCTCAGCTTCTGTCTACCTACTGCTATGGATGGATAATTTATGCAGCATCTCTGCACCTCACTTTATTGCTACGAGACTAGTGTCCATATCACAGCAGCTTTTCCCAACAGTATCAAGTATGGTTCCTCTTCTAAATTCTTCAATACCACCTAGCTTGCCTAACTCGTCTGCGAAGCAGAAAGACTAGATTTTCCTTGATGTCCGTTCCAGAAGCATAGCACATTCTGGACTCAGGCACGCATACCTTCAAGAAAAGGGCTTTCTTTAAATTTGTGGATTGAAGGTCGAGTCTAGTGCTTGACTGCTTGAAGATATTTAATAAGTGTGTTGAGTGAGTTAAACTGTCCATAAATGGAAAGAGTTACCTTGAAAGTTTTGAGCTTCTTGTTATAGAAGTGATTTTTAGAAAGTGGATTTTCGAAATGGGTGGTATTTGTAGTCAGATAGCAGATCAAGAATTTATGATAGTTTCCTAAGGGTATAAAGATGATATCAGAATAAAATTACTTATAGATAACCACAGGGAGGTTAGAGAAGGGCAGAGTACAATTTTGCAGGCAGTTCTTGCTGGCATTTTTCTAGGTCTGGGTAAATTTTTTGTTATCTTGACTGCAGGTTCTGTCTGTGAATGTAAAATTATTACCTAAGGAAGTTTATCCAGTTTACTAAGATGGGGAGAAGGGACACAGCCCCCAGATATTTGCTTCATTTTCTACCTTGTGCAAGGCCATTCACTGTATGCATGCGAATTCACTTCATTAAATTTATGAGGAGTCTGCTTTCCGACTTTGCTGTTTCATTACTCTCTTGTACTTTTATATGCTTCTGGAGAGCATGAAATGCGCCTCATATGCAGTTATCTCCCTTTAGATAGCTAGTGTTTTGTGAACATAGGAAGAACTCAATAAATATTTTCTGAAAAAGTAAAAAGATGAATATGATACTTCAGACATTTCTCCAATTTAAAATCTGGAGAGGGAGGTAGTAAATATGATGAACTTAAACAGAAGCTTATGTTTTCAAAGTAGAGAAAATAAGAAAAAAAATATATTATTTCACTACCAGAGAGTAGTCACTGTTAAGAGGTCAGATTGGACTGGGAAGACAGCTCAGTCTGTATGGTGCTTGTTGTACAAGCATGTGGAGCTCAGCTGGTTTTCTAGACCCCCTGTAACGAAAGCTAGGCCTGAGAACTGGAGAGGCAGAGACAGGGAGAGCCCTGAGGTTTGCTGGCAGGCCAACTTTGTCTTCTCTCATGAGCTCTAGGCCAGTAAGAGGCCCCCTCTCATATAGAACCAAACAGAAATCACAAAATGGACAATGCCGTCGAGTAACAACACCCAAATCTGTCCTTTGGCTTCCATATACATGTGCTTGTACATCACACAAACACACACACACACACACACACACACACACTCAGAAAAAGGTGGGAGATTATTTTTATCTAGGCATATTTTATACAGAGGGGGTTTATGCACGCTTGTGCCCATAATACACATGCAAATTTATGTCTTGAGTTTTTTCATTTGAAATTAAAGTTTTTGTAATCACTTTCTTGTATTGTTTTATAGGGAATTTTTTATAATAAAAAATTTAAACAGCATAGATGTCAAGATCACTTTCATAAACCATATTTAATAGCACTTGAAAGTTTTCTTAAGCATTGACACTTCTATTTATTTCTTATTTGACTTTTCCCTAATTCTTTTCCTATTTATTTTTCCATATAAAGGACTGAATTAAACTTTTTAGGCATGAAAAAATTTCCTGGTTTACCTCCTGAATCTCTTCAAAGTATCAAGTACTTATTGGAAAACTGCTTTTCAGAAGTTTGTATCAATATTTGCTCTTTTTAACAAGGCATAACTATTCCAAATTCATTGCCAATTTATCAGCAACATTTAAAAAATCATCAACTGGTTTTAGCGGATAAATATTTCTTATTTTGTTTAAATTTGAAGTTGTTTGGGGCTTACTGCTGAGGCCAAATCTTACACTTATCTTTTTCGTTCTTTGGTGAATTTGCCTTCTCATGTCTTTCCATCTAGTTTTCTTTCTGAAATGGACTATTGCTTCATTCCATAAGGGTTGCTGTTACCTGAAGGTATATTCACACATCACTGCTTCAGCTTATGCTTCAGGATCCTTTACGGACCCCTGTGAAGTCAGAAGCAGGAGGCAGCCACAGCAGCTGCTTCCTGGACTGTGGCCGTACAGCTCCAAGGGGACTGAGTTACTAAACGGTCCCTTTTTCTGTTAGTTCAGTGTTGCAAAACTGAGGTTTGGCAGTGGAGACCCGTGACAGACTTCACTCTTCCCTTCTACTGTTATTAGATTGGTCTAGAAGTTGTGGGGAGTTGGAACTGTGGGCATATTCGGTTTATGATGCTCGAGGAGCCATAAAGTGTCGTAACCACTCAATATGCTTTGCTCCTCACTTGAGCAAATTGCCAACAGCTTGTGTGTGACTCCCTAAGAATAACGAGAACCTCATTGTCGGCGTGGGGACAGATTGTGTCTGTACTTGGCAGCCCACATCCCAGTGCAGCTTGGATTGCTTGAGACTCTCCACGGAGCAGTAGCTCATGTGATAGAGAAATGTCCATTTTATCTGAAGAGCTTCTGAGTCCGTCAGCATCTGGCAGAAACACTTTCTTTGGCCCAACTTCCCTCCCCAAACCCCTGGACGTGACAAAAGTTAATGTGAGATTTCTGCAGTCTTTTTCATTACCATGTCATTTTATCAGAGAACTAATGCTAAATGGCTTCAAACACACTGGACACTAAGGAACTCTTCATCTAACAAGACATATGTTATAAAATCTACCACAAAATATGCAGGCATTCAGGTTGTGTTTTTAAATGCTATTTTTCTTATCTGAACAATTGTTCAGGTAAATTGTTAAGGTATGACTAGTGCCATAAAAATGGCCCTGTAGCAAAGGAAACTATTAAGAGCAGGCAGATACAACTTGAGTCTGAAAGAGATTTTTTTATTATTATTATTATTGCATTTCTTTTTATGAATTTGCAATGCTTCCTTATTACTTAAAAGATAAATTTAGAGTTGCTCTGACCATTTTATTCCAAGAAAATTTCATTTTATTTTTTTATATATTTATCTGTAAAATTCTGTGCATTTAATATAGAATACTTAATGTTTTGATATGCATATGTATTGTGGCATGATACACCTGTTACCTGACTCCAGGATCTATAATCTGACATGAGTACCATTGGTCCTTGTGTTCTATGTGTCTCTTTAAATGTAAGACTACTATACTATTTTATAAAAGTTTTAACCATGTTTGAAGAGATAGCTTATCAGTTAAGAGCACTTGAAGCTATTGCAGAAGACTTGAGTTTAGCTCCCAGCCTCTCCCCCCACACAATCAGGTGGCTCACAACTGCCTGGGACTCCAGTTCCAGAGAACCTAATGTCCTCTGTCGTCCGCAGGCACCTGCATGCCTGTGGTGCGCATCAACACACAGACACATACGCATAAGTAAAAATAATTCTTAAAAATCTTTTTTCAAATTTCTTGATTTTACTTCAGAATACTTGCAGACCACTCTGCAAGAAACAGATCTGCTGCAGGTTCTGTCAGTGTGACTAGCTTCTTCAGACACCAGCCTGCTGCTCAGTTATCTCTTGCAGTTCTGTCTCCTCAACACTATGCCAGCTCACACATTCACAATAAGTTCCTTTCTAAGGCCTCTGGCTTGTGTGTGTGTGTGTGTGTGTGTGGTGTGTGTGTGTGTGTGTGTGTGTGTGTGTGTACCATTATTTCCTAGAAATGAGAGCTATTTGTACTTCCTTTATAATAAAGCTACTGTCTGGTAGTAGCACTTTTTTCTAATGTGACTTCCCACTCCAAACCTCTGGTTGTAACGAAAGCTAGATTTCCACACGTCTTTCCCCTTGTCATTTCCTGGGACCCACAAAACACATCATGCAACACATTGACTAGAAATATTTCCATGTATTATGTATGTAATAATATTGCATACATTTGACTATTTCTTCTAAAACATCCATCGTATTCCAATGAGGAGCACACTTCCAGGGTATCACATGAATTTATGTTATTAATTTCATATTTCAAATAAAGTCACAAATACTAAGAAATAAAATAGATTCTGATTTTCTGGTATATACCTTAATCTTTAAATAGGTGATTAAAACACTTTTAAACGTATTTTTAAGTCTCCAAGGAGGTTATGTTTGACAATTTGATAATTATACAATAAATGGGTCACCTGATAACAATGTTTGAAATTATACCCTTATATCATGATGATAATATGATTTCAGGAGGCTATATGTTTGCCTAATATGTGCAATGCTCCAAACATGATACCCATATATCATGATGATAATATGATTTCAGGAGGCTATATGTTTGCCTAATATGTGCAATGCTCCAAACAAGATAGGATGAATCAAGAAATTTCCCCACTAAAACTCAATCTCAAGATTCCAAATGCACTACTGAAATGAAGTTTTTTGACTGTGTCTACCAAGGGAGATGATGAGCTTGCTATATATATCAAGATTATAATTCAGACTGACATCATCAAGTTGCAGACATGTTAAAGAAGTAAAGAAACTGTGATTAAAGGATTATCTCTGCGGTTTGGAATCACATTGTTTAGAGTATTTTTTGGACTCTGGGATGAATTTTGGCCAAAATCAAGCTTATGGTTGAATAGTTGGTGCTAATGATGTTGCTGATGAACAAATAACTATAAAATGAAAATATTTACCTTGTAAAACTATATACTACGAAATACTTATACCCTCATAACTGAGGAAATTCATGAAGAAAATATGAGTGGTTCAAACAGTGGAGTATGAATTTGAACTCACCTCTCATTGAGTCTAAAAGACCATCTCTGGAGACATTGGGAAGTTATTCAGGAAATGGAAAAGGAGTTCTGAGTAATTACTGGCAGATAAAAAGACTTGCGTGATGAACTGATGCGTTGCTACTGGTAAAGTGGAAATGTCTATACTCCTATTTCAGGAGATGCAGTAGAACAGTGACATTCATCTTCATCCCTTGGTATGAAGATAGTTCACAAAATCACAGGAGGGAGAAAGAGCAAAAATGATACCCTGAGCTACAGAAATGAAGCAGAAGTTGGGGCAGAACTCCTTGTCTTTAGGAACTATTAAACTTGACTGTGTTCTTCAGGAGGTATCCATTGTATGAGAGGCATACTGTCTGCTAATAAAAACTCCCAGTGTGCACTAATGAAGCAGTTGCTAAAAGTGAGACATTGAATTAAATGCTTAATTAATGCTCTTTCATTTCATCTTGACAGGAGCTCTATCATATTGATACCATAATATTCTCACTTCACAGATGAGGCATATAGAATTTCAGAGAACTTCTCCAAGATCATACTTGCTGTTATTGACCAACAAATCACACTGTTCTCTTGGTACCTGTAAACATTGGTTTGAAGATTCCCTGTGGATACAAAAAATATCTTAATGCTCTTAATGCTCAGGTTCCTTATCTAAAGTGGCATAGTATTTGCAAATAACCTATGGACAATCTCCTGTATATTGCAGATTACCTCAGATTACTATAATATATACCACAAATTACATGGCTTGAAAACAGATATCACATTGTACTTTTTAGGGACTAATGGCAAGGAAAATATCTATACATGTTCAGTACAAATACAATATTCTTAAAGAAACCCTAGTTGGTTGTGGCTATAGAAAACAGGGCCAACTGTATGTCTAACTATCATAATGACACAGTGTATAATAAAGTAACTACCTCTTGCTTCTTATACTTTAAGCATTCCATATGTTTTTTATGTTGTGGTATTTTAAATAATATTTTTTGAGAATTTCAAGCAATGCATATTAATCATATTTTGACCCCATCTTATCTGCTCTTAGATCAACCCCCGCCTTTCTATCTCCCTTACTTCGACTCCTCTATTTTTTAAAAATACTATTGAATCTAATTTGTCATTCCTAAATGCTCTTTGGTGTAGGTTCATGCCCTGGGGCCTGGTCAACTTACATGGTTACCACACTCCTAAAGAAAACCAAGTCTCCCCCTTCTCACAGCTATCATTTGCCTCCTCAGCTGGGTCTGGGGCTTCTTACCTACCTGCCCACTCCATGATGGCTTTTTGTTTGGCTTGGACTTACAAAGGTCTTCTGCACCCTCTTACAAGCACTCTAGGTTCATATGTAAAATTGCTATCTATATGCTATAATTGTTCTGTCTAGAAAACATGGTTTCTTTGTGTTTGTCTACCACCTCTGGCTCTTATAATCTTTCTGTTCCCTCTTCTACAATGATTTCTGAGCCTTGATAGAGAGAGTGAAATATTGCTTTCCCATGTAAGGCCAAGCTCTCTGCATTCTTTTATTTTTCGCATTTGACCAGTTGTGGGTCTCTGTTTTAATCATCATCTGCTGCAAGAAGAAGCTTCTTTAGTGAGAGTTGAAAAATGAATTAATCTTTGGCTATAACAATGTCATTAGGAGTCAGTTTAATACTATGCCATTTAGTAGATGATCATAATGGGATCTCCCCTATGCTCTGTGATCTTTTTACCCCAGGATTTTGAACCTGGTAATTCTAGGCATGAGCTCCATCTTGTGAAATGGGATTTAATTCTAATCAGAAAGTAGTGATTTATTCCCATAATATTCATGACACTATCTTACCAGTGAGAATAGCTTGCCAGGCCATTCATTACTGTGGCTCAAAGGGTTCACAGTTGGATAAGACTGATGATTACTTTCTTCTTCCATCAGTGTGAATAGCACCTTCCAGCACTATGAAAGTTAGGCCATAGAGATGAGGCTTTGAGTTGGTACCAGTTCGATTTCTCCATGTTTGTTCTATTACTGACATATATGGTGTCCTCAACAACAGGGCCTTAGTATCAAGTTCTGGAGGGTAACAAAGAGCAATGACAACAACCAGTATTGTTTGAGTGTCTATGGGACCTCCATGGAAAGCAACTCCCTAAGAAAAAATCCTCTTACTGTTGGAATCTTTTTGCTGTACTGTGGTTTCTGTAGGAGTATTGTTCTCCTGCTATAAGGTAATTAATTTAAACTGTTTTATAGGCATATGTATATATTTTAGGAAACTTCTACAGTATTAAGTTTCCAATGTTACTTTTTCAAAAGGTCTTCAGTATTCATTATCCCCTCTTAAGCCTACCCCTACACACCACCCTCCTGTTCCCTACCCCATTGAGCCTTTCCTATTCCATAGTCCCTTCCTCCCCTTTATATCACTGTATTCTATCTCTCTGCCTAGGAAGCCTCACCCATTGCTCCTAATTAGTTTCTTGACCTTTATCGATTTTCCAATTAAAACACACATATGTAAAGATTCAACACTAGAACCCACATGTGACACTTGTCCTTCTGGGTCTGGGTTACTTCACTCAAGATGATGTTTCCAGTTTTATCCATTTACCTGCAAATTTTGTTTATTTTATTTTTCTTAACATTTGAATAATGTTCCATTGTGTAGATGTACTATGCTTTCATTATCCATTCATCAGCTGATGAATATTAAGGTATTCTAATTCCTGGCTATTTTGAAATGAACAACAAAGAAGATGCATGAACAGGAATTTCTGTATCAGGATACAAAATCTATTGTGAATATGATATATCTATATCTATATACACACACCCAGTGATATAGCTGGATCACATGGTAGCTCTATTCCTAGCTTTGTGAGGAACCTCCACACTTATTTCCACACAGTGGCTGCTCCAGTTTGTACGCCCAGCAATAGTAAATAAGTGTTCGTTTCCCCTGTATCCTGGGTAGCATTTGTCATTGTTTGTTTTTTGGATCTGAGTCATTCTGTCTGGGATAAGATGAAATCTCATAGGTGTTTTCATTTGCATTGCCCTGATGCCTAAAATGTTGAACATTTAAAACATATTTCTCAGCCATTTTTGTTTCATCTTTTAATAACTCTGTTCAGTTCTTTACCCTGATTTTTAATTGTTTTTCAATGTTTAGTTTTTTGAGGTCTCTGTATATGCTAGATATTAACCTTTGGTCAGATGCATGGCTGGCAAATACTTTTTTCCCATTCTATAGATTATGTCTTTACTGGAATGAAGCTTTACTTTACAGGAGCCTTTTAGTTTTACAAGGTCCTATTTGTCAGTTATTGATCTTAGTGCCTGCACTGTCAGGATCCTGTTCAGAAAGTCCTTTCCTATGCCTCTAAATTTGGATATATTTCCTTCTTTTTCCTCTATCAGATTTAGGGTAGGAGACTTATGTTGAAGTCCTTGATCTGCTGGAACTGAG
Source organism: Eospalax fontanierii (assembly GCA_035773235.1). Taxonomy (NCBI): domain Eukaryota; kingdom Metazoa; phylum Chordata; class Mammalia; order Rodentia; family Spalacidae; genus Eospalax; species Eospalax fontanierii. Next base: position 71,523,722 of record CM069527.1, read on the forward strand.
CCTCAAAGATAGCTATCAAGTTTCACTCCTTTACAGGTAGCTACCCAGTTTAACAGGCACCATTGGCTGAACCTTCTCTCTTTTCTCCAATGTGTATTTCTGGCCTCTGTCAAAAATCAGGAACTTTTAGGGAGTGGACTTAAATCATGGTCCTCAAGTCTGTTACATTGATTTTTTTTGTCTTTTATGTTAGTATTGTACTGTTTTTACTATAACTCTGTAGTTTAATTTGAAATCAGGAATTGTGATATCCCCACCTTGTCTACTGTTCCAGCTTTGTCTTGACTGTCTTGGATTTTTGTGTTTCCATATGAAATTTTTGTTTCTTATGAAATTTGAGATCAATGTACACATTAGTATATGTTGATTTTATAACCTGCTATTTTGCTGCCCTAGAAGTCATCTGTTGGAATCTTTAGGATCTCACAAATGGTTTATCTAGATGATTGTGAAGTCCCAGTCATATTATGGCTACAAGAGTATATTAAAGGACATCATAGAAAACTTGTGTGTCATCTTTGCTTTAGAGAAAGGCACATTGGATGGGCCTTGGGACAAGTGAATTCTGAGAGAAGACTTTGAAACACTTCCTAAATTTGTAAGATCCTGAAAGCAGGAGGCGTATGGTACCTTTGACTAAATATCCACAGAACAGCATGATTTGTAATTGTGTGCTCTGGAGAGATACTGGCATGTGTGTGAGTGCATGACTGATGCACCTTAAAGTCATCACGAAGCCATGATGGGAAGCAAGCTTCTCTTGGCTCTCTCAGAACAACAGTAACATTTCTGTCGAACTTTATATTTTCCTGTGATCAAGTCATCAGAACCCAATAGAAAAGGGGTGGTAACTACCTTTTCATGTGGTAATTTCCTGCCTATGAGAACCATCGGTGCCTTCACTTTGAAAATGTTGAATGACTTGTGTGCTTTTCATCCCTAAGTGAAAAAAATGAGAGATACGGCAAGAAAGGATACCACACACACACGCACGCACGCACGCACACACACACACACACACACACACACACACACATGATATACTCTTCTGAGAGTCTAGGTTTGTAGATGTTTCTTTCAGAAACAAGAATTATTTTTAAGGTATCACTTTGTTGAATTAGCAGTTTGTAACACTACATACTTCTGTGAGTCATTTATCATTGACTGGGATTCTCTACTCTGTTCTATTATTACAGGTTATCTGGGATATACATTTTCTGAAATATTGGCAAATGCTTTTGAATTATTATTTCAGAAACCATGAAGACATTTATCTTGCTTTAGTTAATGCTCATGACTTCAGCACTAATTCAAAGCATTTCAGCTTTTAGGTATTGTCTGAGCATCTATAAAACTAGTGAATAATACTAATTAAGATGGCTGCACTTTTTCCTCTCACAATTGATTCTCTGGCTCCAGGGGTGATGACTCTTTTCAACAAAAGCGCTATCTGAGATTGTTTTCTTTTCACTGTAAAATTGAGATAGCCTCTGAAACCCGAAACACTTTCCAATTTATCAAAAGAGACAACTTAATGTTTTAAAGCAGGCTCAGTCCTTCTAAAGCACACCCATTTTAGAGCCAGCCAACGGAAGTGACTTACTTGTTTTGCAGAAAAACATTTCCAGGCTCATTGTTAGTTTAACTCCTTACCAGAGACTACAGAGTAAGGGAGGCAATAGCAATGACCTCTAGCTGGCCTGGGGGATGACTTGTTCTTTCATATCTGTGAAACCTTGTGCTGAGGGAGAAAAAAACATCTAAAAATAAAATGCATTTACTGACAACCTCTGGGGCAAGGTGCAAAGAGCCTGTATTGTAGGCACCAAGATTAAAAATTAAGTGCTTGAAATCTGCAGAGAAACTGCCATCAGCAGAGCCCTGGGCTTTTTCTGGTTAACTTTGTACCATCTGATTAATTTTGATAAATTGGCTTTGAGTACTAATATCCTTTGGGTTTTTTTGCTGTTGTTTTCATTGTTGGTGGTGGTGTCTATAGCTCATAGTAACCCATTTGCTGGTGAGTTATTTTCTTCTTAGTCCAGTGATTATTGTGTTGACTTGATCCACCAAATGCATGCAGTCATCAAAATAGGATCTTGTCTCTTCAAAGTTCTTGTCAACCCCAAGTGGCAGGAGTCAAAATCTCACTGTAGTCTGCATATAATATTTCATATTGATCATTCTGTAAATGGTAACATGGAACAGAGAATGATCTAGGCATGGTATGAATACTATTTAAAATTTATGTATAAAGAAGGATCTATGAAGTGGAGAAATAAGCCGGTGGGAGCTGGTAGACAACCCCCTTTCTAGTTGATTCTTCTTCTCTTGGGTTTTGCTCCAATTCCTTACTCCTTCCATCAGAGTAAACCCTTTAAACGAAAAGGTTGAGTGCTGCGGTAGTTCCCTTATCAGTCATTACTACTGCCATTGTTAGGATTGTATTTTCAAGCATCTTTGACTGTAGGTCAGCATACATTTGAAAGGCTCTCCTTTTTTAACTTTATAAATGTTGAAACACCTTAAGAGTGAATGAGTTGGAGTGAGTCTGTAGCTGATATTTGTCTCCAAAAACTAAAACAGTATGCTGTAGTATTCTATTGTTTGTGAAAATTGAAGTGGGATTTTCATTAAGAGACAGTACTTATGGGTGATAAATATATACATTTCTATGTTTCAGAAGGTATTCTGTTATATTCTCCACTCTACCTCTACCATTTTAGTATGTTTTGAATATGGTTTATTCCCCCAGGAATCCAGTGTAGCTAAAGCCCTGGACTCCAGGAATGTGCTGTTGGAAGGTGGTGGAACCTTAAGGAAGGGGAGCCTAGTGGGTGAGAGGTTCTTAGTTCATTAGGGTGTAACGTAGTTGGACTTTTGAATACGACTTCTTGGTAGAACTTGTATGAACCATTAAATTTTCATGAAAGGACTATGATAAAAGGAACAAGCCTGACCCCTCCTGTGCTCTTGTTCTCTGTCACTGTTTGGAATGTGACTACTTGCCTTCACATGGGCTTCCACCATAATACACTGCCCTCAATACAGGCTGAGGAAATAGGTCAATATGATTTTTGACTAAATCTCAAAAACTATGATCTAAATTAACACCTTCTTTATAAGTAGCCTGTATTAGTTATTTAGTTACAGCAAAACAAAGCTAATAAACCAATCAAGTATTGGAAAGTAATCAAAGCTAGGAGATTAAGAAGGTCTAGGAACACTGGGTCACTTGTGCACAAGTCTCAAAGCTTCTCTGAGCCCAGACCTAGACCGTTGCCTGCTTGGTGATGCCCCTTACATCTGTATCCTCAAGGCTAGGGATTGAGACACATAAGTAGAATATGATTTTATGTGAAATAAGTATTCAAATTAAATTCTATATTACTATTTTCATATCATTTGCATAAAGCAATGGATGGTAATCCATAAGTGAAAATATATTCATGCTGCAAAGAATTCTTTTAAAACTGGTTTTAGACAGAATAAATGTGTTTGATGATATCATTGGTGTTTACAGAAAAGGTTTCAGTCAGTTGGGTCAGGGTACATGTCAAAGCACAGTGAGAAGAAAACTATAAGTTTTAGCAGGACAAGGAATGGTCATATCAGGGGACTTTCTCTCAGTCATTTTAATTCCCATTTACACTTTCTGCTATTAGAAATGCGCTGAGCAGTGCAGTGAATTAGGGCTGGAATTTCCAGCATTTTAAACCTCATCCCACTTCATATCTAGCTTAATTTCCTGGGATATTAAGACGAGTGGTTTCTGTTGTTTATAAGTAGAGGAGAATAGTAAATACATTTTTTATTTTTGTTCTCTCATGCTATTTTCTAGTGCAAATGTATTATTATTATTATTTTCAGAAAAAGGTGTGCTTTTCTGAAAAATGCTTTTCAGAAAATAGGCTTTGAATAGTCATTTAAATTCTATTTCTTATAACCTTATGTATTTTCTGTGCTGTTAAATCTAAATTGTGTGAGATCTTATGGCTGAGCAGTAGTTTAGTGACATTTTAATGTCATGTCCTCTCTTTAGCCTGTTTGCACATTACATGCAGACTGTATTTTAGGATGTTTTTAAAAAAACATGCAAGATATGCTGGTAAGTGGTTGTGACATGACTCGTCTTTTTGAACCAACCACATTTTATTAGTACTTTTGCTTTATTCTTGAATGACCCATTGCACCGACAGACAGAAAACAGCTGTCATGCCGTGATGCCTTGGCTGCTCTGTTAATTACTTATTATTTTGACCTAAATGCTTAATAGAATGTACCTAGCCATGTGTGAGTACATGAAAGAAATGAAGCCAGACATTCTGCTCACATGCTGTTCTGCTGTGGAAGCTTCCCTAAAAGAGTTGTAATCCCCTTAGACAACTTCCTCTTTGGGGAGTTACAAAGTGTAGAAACTTCTGAGGGAGGGGCCCAGCTGCAGCGAGGAGCTAGGGGTTGTCTTCCTCAGAAAAGCCACCTTGCCTGGCAGTGCAATGCCACAAATGGCCCTTTCCTGCCATGACTCAGGCCCTGCCTACTTGTCAGTTACAGTCTTTGAGAAGAGAGTGAGGGGGCCACATGCTCTGTCTTTGGTGGTGCTTCTTGTATGGTGAATGCCAGCTGCAACTGGATCAGGTATGCTGACACTGTCTGGAGGGTGGTTAAGAACAGAAGCCGAAGGATCAGGCTATGGGACAGGCAAATGTAGAGCCGGAGTTCTGAGTTTAGGGAGATCTAGACATTTCTTGTTCGAATCAGAAGCAGGGAGGCAAGATAATTTTGATATGTGAATCAACCAGGGTCAGGAAACAGGAGATTGTTTGTGGGAAAAGACATGGATGAAATAAATATTCTTTAAAAGAAAGATTAGAATGATCATGGACAGATTGTGAAGGTCCAAGCTCTCCCTCTTGTCTCTTGCTAAACTCCCGAGTTGAATTTACTGTGTAAAACAAGTCACATAATGTCACTGTACCCAAACTTGCCAGAGACTTCCCATCTCCCTAGAAATGAGCCGAAAATAGTCTTACCATGGCCAGCATGGCATGCCTAGGTCTGATTCTCAGCCCCCTCCTTCCTCATCTTGCCTTGCCCTTATTCCCACTGACCCATTCAGGTGCCTTTGACTCCCCTGCTGTTCCCTGAATATGCTGTATACACTCACATTCCTTCTTGAGCCTTCCCACCTACATTTCCCCCTGATTAGAACGTTCTTCCTCCAGATGTCCACATGACTCACTTCCTCATGTCCCTCCTGTTTCTGTCCAAATGGCACTTTAGAAGAGAGGCATTTACAGCCCTGCTGTCTAAAATAGCACATTCACCCATGCCCGATCACTTTCCTTCCACTAAACCTGCCTTCGTCCTCCTGGCTCTTACCTGCCCTATTCTATTAAGTTGAAGCATATGAAATTACCTCGTGGTGGATCAGGAATAGCTTAATCTTGCCCATTTCATATGGTTCAATATAAATTATATTTATTAATTTGGTTATGATTTTTATTCCTCCTTTTACACGAGACCCGGCATTTGTTTTGATTTTGTCCATATCTCCGGTATGCAAAACATAGCTGGCATTTTGAAAAAAAGTTGCATTGGATGAATGTAAATGGATAGGAAATTGCTAATCGTAAAGATAGAAAATGTAAATGAGAAGTAGTTTTTGTGTATATGATTTGGAAGAGACTCTGGGAAAAGGGACTTCTGAGAGAATCTGAAAACTTTTCAAGGATTGATGTGGAGCCAGGTGAAGAGGAAAATCACTGGTTTGATTCCAGGTTTATCTATGGACCTCATTGATAGTTTTCCCATGAGAGTCTCTGAAATGGAGACCAAGGGAGATGATATAAATCTTTGATAAAGTAACTCTGAATTGAGAAAGTTTCTCAACTGGTAATTTAAAGGGATTAAATTTGCCAATTGTGATATAAATTGTCTTTTATTAGGGAAATCAGTTCTTACTTCTGGTTCTAGAAATGTCACTGATAATCTGAACACTATCCATACAACATTTGGAGATTTTAGAATAATCAAACTATTCTATGTGTATATGGCTCTGAAAGGAAATAAAAATCCCACCATGGGTCCGAAAGAAAGATGGAGTTGAAAATTGCAGGGAAACTGTTTGAACTGGTCCTATAGCTTCCCTCGGAAGGATGCTGCTAGTCACGCCAACCCAGGGCTTGGCTTTAACAACTATTCAGAGATAAAACATGGAAAAATGAGCCCATGGGTTAGAAAATAGACCTTCAGCAGGAAACTGTCAACTTTGAACGAAAAATACTAGGGCAAAAATTCCATCAGCACAGAAGAGAAGAGGACATTGTATCTTAGGAAATTATATATTCTTCAAAGAATACTGCTGTAGATTAGTACTCCCTGTGAGTTTATGATTTTAATTTGTATTTCTTGTATAGTAAGAGAAAGTCACAACTTGAAAAACTAACCTTAGAGGGCCTGAGTTTGTAACACTCCTAAGGCACTTGACAGAATTACTTGCAAGCATCATAGGTCGGCGATAACATTGAACTAAGCTTGCCAGGTTCCTACAGATAAAATACCTTGAAAGATAAACTCACATTCTCAAATTATAAAATGTGTGGAAAAGTCTGTGAAATGAGCACAACAAAGAGGAGGTCAGAATCTAACACCTTCAAATACAGAGATTACATAAGGCAATATTGAAAGTAAAACACAGCAAATGACTTGTAAGACAAAGTAAAGCATAACAAAAAGGAGCTAGAATTCTGTAAGTGAAAAAGCACAGCAACTGAAATAACAATTCTACATTGGCTAAACAATAAATTAGGCAGAGCTGAAGACAAGGAGTGAGTGTGGTAAAAATGAAAGAAATTAAGCAGGGGACACTGAAGAAAAGGAGACTGAAAACAAGGAGGAGGAGTAGAGAAACATGTTAGAGTGAAAGAGAATATTCAGCAAGGGGATTATACATTGTATGTCTGGGAGACAGTGTCTGACTACCGTACAACGGAGTATACAATGTATACCCTACTTGACAAACATAAATGTAAGCAGTTCATGGTTCAATCAAGAGGCAGTGAAAATTAGAAAATATTTTAAACTGAATGCTAATATTAATATATGAATCATTTGACAAATTTGGATGCAACACATGTCATAGAAATTTACAATCTTAAATGCATATATATCTGAAATGAAAAAAAGAGGAATGAGAATTAATGTGCTCTAATTCTAATTCAAGAATTTGGAAGGCACAGAAAAATACTGAGAAAAGATAATAAAGGCAATATATATATATATATATATATATATATATATATATATATATAAAATCAAATCTGGTTCCCTAAAGCCTAATAAATAGGGTGACTTATGATCGATTTGAAGAAGAAAAAAGTCAGTGAAAGAAGATTTGAATAAGAAAAAAGTCAGTAAAAGAAATGATGTTTTCAGTTTGGTTTAGGAGAATAGTGGTTGTAGCAGGAAGTGCTGGGAACAAAAGAAGACATAAGGTAGCGGGAAAAAGAAGAACTCAAATTGTCAGTAATTGAAAAGCAGAGACTGTTAGGAAGATGTAATAGTTTTTAATATTCAAAACAATGATTCTAATGAAATCATGCAAAAATTTAGGAAGATCATGGTTATCAGTGTTCTTTGTATATTCCAGCGAATAGCATGAAGTGGGAAAAGAGAATGGGATCTGGGACAGAGGAATACAGAGACTTCAGTTTGTCTGCATACTTCGATGTCTCTTCCGGTATTTTATTGGTTAATTAATTATGTGAGATGCTCAGGAAGCTGCAGAAAGGCTCTGTGTACCATCATCAGTTTCCTCTAATGAGTGCACGTCACATGACTATAGCATGATATCAAGTCAGAAACTGGACTTTAGTCCTCTGTGTATATAGTTCTATATTATTTTTATCATATGGATACATTAGTGCAATCTCCTTGTCAATCAAGATTCACAGCAACCACCCCAGCACACATATCTCTTGATGCTGTATTTTTAGTTTTTAGTTTATTTTTTAAAAATTATTTCATTTATTATTTTATTTTATGTGTATGAGTGTATTGCCTGCATATACCTGTGTCATGCAATGCCCTTGGAGGTCAGAAAAGGGTGTCTGATCCCTTTTGAACTGGAGTTACAAAAGACTTAGCTGCCATGTGGGAGCTGGGAATTGAACCTGGGTCCTCTGCAAGAGCAGCAAGTGCTCTTAACTGCTGAGCCATCTCTACAGCCCGATACTGTGTTTTTATACTCAGGCTTCCAAGACATTTTATATATGCATCTGTGCATCATGGTTCTTGTTAAATAGAATTCCATGGTAAATATCTAATAATGGTTCAGTTGGTACTTGTTGAGGGATAGTTTGACCTATTTTTAAACTATTACACATAAAACTTCTATGAATGACTGTACACAGGTTTTTGTGGAGACAAACACATCTATTTCTCTAGAATGAATCCTGGGTCATATGGCAAATGAATGTGTAGGGTGTTTCCCCCTTTCTTTTCCTTGTTTTTCTGTGCTTGGACTCAAACCTTGCACATGGTAGACACATGTCTAGCCCTGGTTGAATATTTCTATTAATTCTAAATCTACTCTATCATTTTATGCTCCCTTAGCCATGCAAGAGAGGTCCGATTTCTCCACATTTGCATTTGCATGGTCCCTATTTGATTTGCGCTATTCTGATGAATGTGCAGTGCAATTTTATTACTGCCACAAGTCGCATATATCTTATGGATACTACATTAGACTTCTACTGATTTTATAGTACATTGATATAAACTCGGCAGCTTAAAGCAACAGAGACTTGTCCTCGAGTTTTGTAGATCAGAACTCTAACACTTGTCTTATTGGGTTGAAGTCAAATTGTGAGCAGGCCACACTTCCTTCAGCTGACTAGGTGGGAGAATCTGTTTTCCTGCCCCTTCCAGCTCTAGAGGCTATTCCTTGACTCTTGATTTGCTTTTCTTTATCTTCAAATCCAGCCACTGTGAACTGAGTTCCTTCATATACCGCAGCATTCTGACCTGTATTCCTGTGATCCAGCTTGGCTCACCTGGATGAACAAGACTATTAGTTACTTTGCCTATTTAATTTTTGAGGGGTTGTTTTGAGATAGTGTCTCACTCTGTGCCTCAGGATAGCCTAGAACTCTCTATATCACTCAGGCTAGACTCCAACTCTTGGTGATTCTCCTTTTTCAGCCTCTGGAGTGTTAAGATGACAGACATGAGGTATCATGTCTGATTAATTCCATTGCTTTAGAACCAGCTAATCGATAATCTTCCTTTCATCTGCAATCTTAATTCTCCATGTCAGGTAATATAATATATTCACTGGTTTGGGGGATGGAAGAGGATGTTTGGGGAGCTGTAATGCACTATCAGAAGAGATGGTGAACATCATCTCGTGACCTTATTTGCGTCTGGATGTCCATTCAGCAAAATACCTTTTCTTCTGATCATTTTCTGATTCTATATTTTTTAAAATTACTCTTTAATAGTTTAGTTTTATTTTGTGTATGAGTATTATGCCTGCATATGTGCCCTGCAAGTGTAACCATGTCCTGTGGTGCCCATGGAAGACAGAAGAGGGCATTGGATTCCCTGGAACTGGAGGTACCAGTGGTCGTTAGCCACCATGTGGGTGCTGGGATTTGAACCTGGGTTTTCTGCAAGAGGAAGATCACCGAGATATCTCTCCAGCTCCCAACTGCATTAATTTTCTTAAAAAACATCCAGTGGTGCTCTTTTTACAGTGTTTTATTTTTGTGTAATTTTTTAACTGAATTTGTGTGTATTCCATACAGAACATATTCACCATCTTTATACCTGCTTTCCCATCAGCATCCTCTCATAGCCCCCTCCAACTGGAATTTATGCATTCTATCATTTATGTTAAGGCCTATAGAGTCAAGTTAGTGTACCCAAATGTCCCTCAGTGCAAGTTCTTCCTATCTAGAATCCTCCTCCCATCTTTAAGGAGATAGTTCTTCCTCACACAGCAGTAATCAGCTGCCAATAGTTCTTTAGCAAAGATTGGGGCCTGCTGCCCATTTCCAAAATTCTGTGCTAGGTTTTTGTCTGCTTGTGTTTACATGGGTCTTGTGCATGCTGATACCATTGCTGTAGGCTCATATGAAAGTTTTTAAACTCAGCATAGTAGAATCAGATGAGCCCTGAAAAAAAAATTATGGTATTTTTTTCCCAAGGATGATGCACATTGAGGATATGTGCTTGGAGCAGCACTAGCAGCATCACCTACAGGATGATTAGAAATACAGAATCTCAGGCCTAATCCTAGATTTACTGAAGAAGAATCTGCATTGAAAAAGACCTCACACTAAATATATATAATGAAGCATTCTGAAATAGAGACAGGATACTGGAGAAAAATTTGAGGAACTCCTTACAAGCTCTACAGTTTAGTTGATAACATTTTAGCTATATATATATGGCTTTCTCTGTGTAAGGTGTTAATGTCGGAAGTTATATGAAGGGTATGTGGGAATCTTCTGTCTTTTTCTCTCAACCTTTCTGATAAAATAAAATTATTCCATTGCTGCATTGCTGTAGATTCCTATGAGCAAGCTCCTGGAAGGGCGTATAAAAATGATTAAGATTGATTGAGTTGATCTGTATGAAATACATAATAGTTCAACAAAATACAGTTAAAAATTATTCCAGAATACAGGGTATTCTTTCTTCCTTTCTCTCTTTCTTTCTTTTGAGAAAATAATTCTAGGCAATCATAGGATTTGTTTGTTTGCTAACTTTTGAGAAGCTCTACTAGGGCAGTCTAAAAAGTACCGTTTCCAAAGACTTGTTAATTCAGCTTTTCTGAGTGTGGAAATTTATATCCTAAAATCTAGAAACATTTCCTAGTGATTCTCATGCATAAATCTGTAAGAATCCAAGTTTAGAATTCTCTTTTAAAAAGCTGCCATTCTTTGGGCAGTGCTATAGAATTTATCTGGCTTTGGTTCATGAATGTCAGTCTATGTTCTGATATAAGGCTATTATAAAATTTTTTATGAGTCTATGGAACAACTAGAAAAAATAATGCAGTGTCAGCTTAAAAAGTAGCCATGAGAAGAGTGCTATGGACCAATGGGACAACACTACCTGGTGAAAATTAATTAAAAATCCATCCATTTAAGTGTATAGAAACTGTCCTGAAGGTATATAGTAAATGAAGTTCTATTTTTCAAGAATATCTACTACATCTGTGTTATCAAGTGAGGGTGTATTGTGTTTAAACCACAGTCCATTCACTATCCCTCTTTGCCTTGCAGCCCAGCATAGCAGAACCTGCATTCTGGCTAGCTATAGTCAAAGCATAGGGATTCATCTCTGCCAACTTTCCAGTCCACTGTTAGGTATGTCTCTCCAGAAGAGGTAGGCTACAGTAACTTCTGATTCCTCACTCTGTTTCAGTGTTATAGAATCTCTGTTTCAGGAGAGAGGACTGAGGTCTTGGGTCCCCTTGCTGCTTTTAGCCCCATCTTGTAGTTCTAGGTATGATGGACCAAGGATAGTAGGTATTAATCTCCTTGCCTTAATTCCCCTGAAGGTTAGATGGATTACCAAGAGAGACAACCTGAAAGAAACAAAATAAAACAAAACAGGGATCTCTGGCCCTGGTGAGCATCCTGCTTATAAAACAAAAGTTAGCTCAAGAAAAGCCATTGTTCCAAATCCAAAGATTGGTACAGAGACCTTTCCAAGGGAGAGGGTGGGCTGTGAGACAGAGCTCCACAGTGTGCCCCAAAGAAAGGACTTGATTTGGAATAGAATATGAGGGAGTTCAGGACTAAAGTACTGTTGAAAACAATGGCGACCATTCAGAAAGAAGAGATTGTCACTCTAACAGTAACCAGTAAACTATTGCCCAGATAATTTAACAGAGATGATTAGGGAAGGAGATCAGGGAAAGAGTTGTTCTTCCCTGGTGTTAGATCAAGCCTTAAATCCTGTCCTTAAACACTGGAAGAAGCATTTAATTCATTTAATTAGTTTGGACTATGGGGCAGTTTACAACCTGAAGTATTATTGAAAAGAACAGAGCAATCAACCAATAAGGAGTGATGCAAAGAGGAGAGTGGGATATCAACAAGGACAGGGAGCTTGACAGAGGAGAGTGGGTTACCAACAAGGACAGGCAGATTAACAGAGGAGAGGCAGAAAGGTGGCCACGAAGAGCACCTCCAAGACCACTGTCACTTCTTGGTGACTGTGTACATGATGGAGGTCTGACTTAAGGATGGCATCTGCAGGGAAAACAGACTGCACTGAAATGATCCAATGTGCCGAACAGTTGAAAAAATAAATATTAACAACACTTAGGATGCAATAACCAGTATCCAGAGGTGCTAAAACAAAAATTTTACTTTCAACAGCAAAAAGGTTTCCATAAAAATGGAGTGATTCATGGAGACAGGAAAGTGCAACCACTATGCAGGGAAAAATGAGTCAAGAGAGACTGCCAGTTCGAGGCTGGCCTGGTCTGTACAGTGAGTTCCAGACCAGCTGAGGCCAGAGGAAGACCCTGTCTTATCCCACCCCCCATACAAACACTTCCAAAATGGACCACTATGAGAAATAAAACCTCTGAGTTAACTCATAGCAGGTAAAGAGATTCAATTAGTGCTTTAATTATGTCCAACAAAGACAATCCCAAGTCCTTGCAGCTTCATTTAAAAAAAAAAAGAATTAACACCAATCCTTTGCAAATTCTTTTCAAAAGAAAGAATGTGAATTATCATTAGTTGCTGTTGGAATATTGACCAGTTCAACCTCTGGTCAATAATTTGGTAGTTCCTGAAAATGCATGGAGTTACCATTTTACCCAGTACTTTTTCATACTCTCTGAATGGCATATGTATATAGTATGTATAAGTCCAATATAAATTATAGCAAAAATCTAAACAGAAATCTCACCTAACTGTTAATAGTAGCCTTATTCATAAGAATTGAAATGTTGAAGCAACCCCAAATTCTGTAAACCAATGAGTAATAAAAAGAATGAAAGTATTAATATATGCCCTAGCAACGAAGAACCTTGAAAATGTGCTTAGTGAAGGAAATTTGTTACAAAGCAGGACATACTGTGTAATTCTAGTTATAGATCTCCAGGATGGACAAACTATTAGAAATTTAATTAGTGGCTGACTAGGGCTGTGAGATTAAGGCAACCAGAGTTTAACTGTGAATGGTTTTAAGGCTGAAATTTTATAAAATAGATTGTGGTAATGGTTGCATAACTGGCTCTAAGATTAGCAGACATCACTGTGTTATACACTTCAACTGTTTTGTGACTTACATCTCAAGAATACTTTCTAGAAAGCAATGTGACTATGTGTGCACAAGTATGGTGTATATGACAGTCTTATAAGGGGGTGGCTAAAGCCATCAGCCTGAGCCAGACAACTTAGAGCTGTAATAGCTGTGTGACCTTGTGGCTTCAGTAATTTCTGTATCTCAGTTTTTGTAGCTGTCAATGTTATAATGGTGTATCTATGTCATAGATTGTTATGAATATTAACCAGTTCAATATTGGGAAACATTGTACCTGGCGCAGTGTAAGCACTGTAAAAGTATTTGATAAGTAAAGATGGCATGGAAGACTACAATATTTGTTTCTTGGAAAATTCCCTATTGTTTTCAGAGTTTGACATTCCTATTCTATGCTGTTGGAATTTCTCTTTGTTAAAAATACAAAGAAAATGACAGAATAGATGATAGTTATTTTGGAATGTTTTTAATTTGTAAAAGGAAAAGTTGACCCTCCTGTATTGATCTATAAATATTTCTTTTAATTTTTTTTTGATATCACACTGCTCCCTGAAACAGTGGCTTAAGAAATATTTGTTTAAAAAGCCAAGTGCAGTACTCACTTATAATCTCAGCACTTGGAGACGGAAGTGGGAAAACTGTCATTAGTCTGAAGCCAGCCTGAACTACCTTGCAAAAGGCTTACCACATAACCGATGATGATGAATGTGTACTGGGAAGAATGACAAGCATAGTTCTTAAATGTGAGAATTGCACAAGTGCGCATATGTGTGAGTGCGGGTGCGTGTGTAGCTACAGCCCCTTTCTGTGGTTCTCCTTTAAGTTCATTAATAGTTGCATTTGATATGTTCAAGTTTACATGATTCCTCCAACTTTAAACTCACAAGGTTTTCTTTTGAAGTTTGTATGCAGTTTTGCACTTTTCAGGTGAGTTTCAGAAATGTCCTCCACGTGCTAATGAGCAATTGGATTTATTCACACACTTTTCCTCCTGCCTGGTTTCTAGCAGTATCTTCTACTAGATAAAATTAAGGTAGAGCAAGGGCTACTTCATTTGTATGCATTCGCTGTTTTGACTTTTAACTTTTCATTAACTCTTCACGTTTCTTCTGTCTCAGAAGACCTCTGAAACAATGTTCTTTGATCTGCCTCACCCAGACATTAAAGCACCTGACACTTCTAATATCCTGAAAGAAAATTTGAAAGTACATTAGATCCATAGAGCAGCTTTCCATTTGCCTTTTAAATCCATGGGGCAAGTATAAGATTTCCTCTTCTGTTGTGAGCACTCTGAATCAACTCTGCATGAACATGCCTGAAATCATTTTGCATCTGGGATCTGCGTTAAATAACCTGATGGGCTCAGTGCATAAGTGCTTGAGAAGCCAGAGCACCTATCTTATTGGGAAAGTGTGTGGTTGGAGGCAGTGTGGCCAGTGGATCAGGGACCATCACCTCTCTCTGGAATGTCTCGTGAACTGCACCTTTCTTTTTATTTCCGAAGCCTGGATTTTCAGTACAAGAGAGGAAGGGATAAAGCTGCAGCATTTTATACCATCATGGACACTCAGGAAAAACATCAGTGCCAAGAAAATGATTGCTGATCCTTTCAGGGCTCTAAAAAGAACTGACCAGAGATTTAAAAGATTTAAAGTTGGAAGAAAGTAGGATTATTCCTTGGCTCAGAGGCTTAAAATAACCTTGTTTGTACCCTCTTTCGGAACTGAGTAAGAATGGAACAACATTGATAACCAGAGAAGTGCTCAGTGTCAGCTGCTATTTAAAGTATTTCCCACAGTATTTCATTGAGTCTAAGTGTCACCAAACTTTATGTGACAGTTGCTTAGAACTGCTTTAATTGAATCAATTTAAATTTGCATAGCCTACTGAGTCATGTTGTGCATAAAACACTACAATCTGATAGTGAATCTTTTTGAAAATTTTTATTACATTTATTGATTGATTGAGTTGTGTGTGTTTGTAGGAGGTAGAAAATGTACTACCGGCAGGCATACAGAGGATAATTGTTGGCGTCAGTTCTCTCCTTGGAGGCAAGTGCCTGTACCTGCTGAGCATCTAGCCAGCACAGTGGTTCTTTTTTTTATAGATTACAAAGTTAGAAATAGTTGGCTATAGATCCTTTGTTTGAAAGATCAGCCTTCAAGAGGGTTAATGAGAAAGATTAGAAGGAATTTATTAAACAGATTGACTTGAAGAATTTCCTTCCCCATAAGGTGTTTCAACTCACAGCGGGTTATCTCCAGTTGTACTGTCTTGAGTAACTTATTTTGGGCCCATAATTGCCTAAACCATGTACAACTATCTCAAATATTAATATCACATTTCCACAGCTGAACTGTGCTCTGGCTTTAATTCTGGCTTTCATGATGTTAAAGACAAGGGTAGAAAGATCATACATGCTCAAGACAGATGACTTTGGGTTAAATTGTATGAGGTCAAGGCCAGTCATATATTAGAGACTAGGCATATAAGGCTAATTTTATCTCATTAGAATAATATGCTGTGTTTCTTTGCATGTGTAGTTTTCATACAGTTTTTGGTACCTTGTCTCTTTGATATGTCACCATGTATTGTTCAAGGAATGTATTTTGTTGGAGATACTAATCAGAAGTGCTCATAACTCAATTTAAGTTAATTGAAATAATCACAGAAAGTATATCTGGATTCAGTGCCTGAGACACTTATCACATATAATTTTGTCACAAACTTAAATATGAAATATTGTATATTTAAACTCAATATTTTGCCTCTTCTTTCAGAAATCTCAGCAGAGCTATAGATTTTCTTCTAATTTGCTGAAAGTCTCTGGGTAGATCCTCAATAGACTGATATAGTTCACAGGATCATCATTGAACTGGTCACTGTATTTAGGAGATGGTCATATTCCAAGACAATCTGAGATGGAGAAGTGTGGTTTCCTTAAAGAATTTCAGTGTCATCATGAACAGGAAGAATGAATTTGTTTCTTCTGTCAACACAAACACATAATATTAATATTTCTACCTATACTAACTATTCCTCATTATCCATGTCTGATTTTCTTTTCTGTTTGACCATACTTTTTATTTCATCTAAAACACATCTTTACCTTTTAATATGCTCTAGGCCAGAACTGCATTCTTCATGTAATAGGCAGAGATAGCCAGAGATCAGTGGAAAGAACAAATCTTAATCTTAATCTTTATCCATGCCAGAACCCAGACTTTCACCTGACATCTTCCTGAGCTTAGGCCAAAGTCTATCTACTTTTGATGAATGCTCCTTACTACACCATTGCTTTCCAAGTCCCACTTCACTTTAGATTGCCAAGTATTTGGGGAAATTCTTCAATAAAGATACTGTAAGCTAATAGAAGTTGGACCATTGACTTACGCTGTTTTCATCATTTAACTAAATATTTTTTCATCTGCTGTTGACCTAAAGTTCTTTTCTTTAGCCAGACATCATTATAGTTAAATATATTTACTTCTGTAATATTGAAAGAAAGCCCAACAACTCCTTTCCTGAAAGTAGTATATCAAGCTTAAATTAAAATCAGTGTTTCATATTTTATTCCCCAGAATTGGATTATGCTATTTGGTAGACAAAGTAATTCTTATAGTGCAAGAAGAGGATTATAGAATAATTCAGCCATCCAGGTTAAGGATGGCTCTTAAGGAATGACCCTACCTCATTTTTACTCATAATGCAGTATTTAACAATGGCCTGGATTTTGTTTCAGAATCTGTGTTTTCGTAATTTTGCTAAATACTGAACTAAAAAAAAAACTCTATTCAAAAATACTTAGAAAGTGAAGAGCTCAAGAAGTTTTTAGAGTTTATAGTTTTACAATTTAACTATTTACTTTAAAGTCATATTTTGTTAGATTTTGGCCTTTTATAACTTATTGCCAATTAAAAATGAAATCCATGGTAAGCACGAATTTAAATTATAGTCTATCACATTTTCCTATGATTCCTATTGCCTTGAGTATTCTAATGTATTCTTTGAAGAGCTTGGATATTTTACTGTCAGCACTATCCATATACTTAATGTAACAGTGAGAATTTCCCTTCAGCAGTTATATGAAGAGGCTAGATTGCAATTACAATGAAGGAGGGACTGGAGAAATGGCTCACGAGTTAAAAGCATGGGCTGTTCTTGCAGAAGACCTGGGTTCATTTCCTAGCACCCACTTGTTGACTAACAACTGGGTCATAACTCCTGTTCCAGGAGATCTGACACCCTCTTCTGGTCTCCCTGAGTATTGTATACACAGTTGCCCTTATACTTGCAGACAAACACTCATGCACATAAAGTAAAAATAAATAAACTAAATAAAGTAAAAAAAAAATAAACTAAAACAAATAAAGAACAGTTATGTGAGATTATTTTTCTACAAAATGTTCTGGCTGAAGTCCAGATTTCTCTAATGAAACCTTGCAGAGTAGATGCTGTGTTTGGGGCTTTGATTCAAATTCAAGTGTTGATTCATGCCACTTGATAAACTACTTTAAAACCAGAGGTTTAAAAGCTAAACCCAAGTGATTGTTCAAAGAAATTGATTGTATAGAAACTTACTTTTGGTGGTAGTAAGTGTACTGGAATCTAAGATGTGAGCATTTCAGTTGTTTTGACTTTTGTTCAAGAAGATCATTATGATAGCATAGGTTTCTCTACTAGTCTTTGACAAATGATGACAGCTTTTAAAACTCAGAAGACCATCTATAAATTAAGGATGATGATACTTGTCTTTCGTTAACTTCTCTGAAATGTTCTGAAAACTTCAGTTCAAGAGATATTTTTGTCTTCATCTTTAGTTGTAAAATAACCATTTTATAGATCTCTGAGAACTTTATAATAAAATTTAATAGCCCATTCTCAGAAGAAAACATTGTAACTGACAAAAAAATAATACTTTATAAGAAAAGCAGGTATCTTAGTCTGTAAAAAAATGATTTGATCTTTATAATCTTTATTTACAAAGGCAAATAATATGACATAAATTAAAAAAATAGTACTGGGGAGGGTTGATATTATATGAGGGCTGGTGTTGTGAAATAGATATATCTGAGTGTCAGGATATTTACTATTTATGAGTATGCAATAGTTCTATTATGATGTCTCAAAATCTCAACTTTCCAGTTGTCTGACTTATTCTAATCAGGAAAAGGCAATATTGATATTAAAAGATTTTAAATACATTAGTGAATTTATGAAAAAAACTTCTTTTAAACAGACACCTCTTTTTTTAAACTCTCAACTCTTCTATTATGTGTTGACACAAAGCTACCCTCAAATTTAATGCCATGAACACAGTCTTAATAATTTTTTGATATAGTTTGAATATGGTTTCTTTTCCCAAAGTCAGGCTGAAATTTGGGCCTTAGGATAATGCTGTTGAGAAGCAGTGGTTCCTTTCAGAGGTCGCTGAGAGGGATCAATACCTTTCTGGCAAGAACAAGTGCCTTTCCTGTAGCACTGGGTCATTTAGTACAAAACAGCTTGTTATGAAGTGAGTTAACCTCACTCTGCTTTCTCTGATGTCCTTTTTTGTCACATGATCTCTTCTGCACATGCCTGCATTCACCTCCTGCTTTTCCATCAGGAGTCTGAAGCCTCATTTGAAACTGAGATGATGCTCCTGCCAGAACTTAAGCCAACATAGACTTTTCCTTTGTTCCTCTCAAGTGTTCTATCATAGCAACAGAAAAGATTATGACACAGTTTCTACTTTCTCTCATGGTTTTTCAGTTTGGCCTTGGCTTAGCTGGACAGATATTCACCTGTTCTTACTGTGCTAGTTATATAGCTTTATTTACCTGGAGTTCAGCAGTGGTCTGGGGACAGGCCCAAGAGGGATGTGAGATGATGAAGCACCTCTCTATGTTTGTAGTCTTTGGGCCACTCTCTTTTCATAGTCCTTCCATGCTATGTCTCTAAACTTCTGACACAGCAACTGAGACTACACAAGAGTATAAGGGTGAATTTCCAAATCCTCTTAATTTTTACAACCGGAGGTGAAACAAGTTTGTGTTTGCATCATCATTCTATTGGCTAATTCAAGTCTCGTGGCCATACTAGCTTCCAATAGATAAAATCGCACAGCATGTAAATAGTGGTTCATTGAGGACCTTCAAAAGAGCAGTAACCTACATTAGCATCATCCGATTCATTCTAACGGCATTAGATGCTCCTATATTCTTCATTTAATGTATATTTTTAGTGAGTTTTTGTGCATTTCATATAATAGATCTTAATCAAATTTAGACCTTTTTCTCCTATCTGCTTCCCCTGTGCCCTCCCGCCCCTGGACTTTATGCACTCTGCCATATATGTTAAGGCATATATGGTCAAGCATTTGTACCCAGATCTCTCTTGGTACAAGTTCATCCACTGGAGTCTATTCAGCCTCTATAGAGTCACTCCCTTAAAGAACATCAACTCTCCTTCATCACACAGTAATCAATTGCCAGTAGCTCTTCAGCTAAGGTCGGGGCCTACTGCCCATTTCTCCAGTTCAATGCTGGATTTTTGTCTAATTGAGTCAACATGGGTCTTGTGCATGTTGTCACCATTGTTGCCAGTTCATATGTATAAGTTCTCAGAGGCCTGAAAGCCTCTTGTTTTGTTATGTTCCTTAGATTCAGAACATAAGATATAGAGAGAGGCTGTGACTGAAGATATACTTGTGATTAACTGGTAATAGCCAAACATGGAGAGACCAAGATCACTTAGGGAGGAACAATAGACTAATAAGAGATGGGAGCTTAGCACCAAATCTTGAGTAACCGAAACCATTGAATACCTGGGATGAGGATGGTGAACAGACACAAAGAATTGAAAAGGAAGGGGAAACTTAAAAAGGTGTGATATAACATGCACCCAAACCAGAGAATGTCTTTAAAGAGAGAAGGTTTTAATATCAATGTTAAGTGCCTGAAAAGAGTTAAACAAGAGAAGCAAGGGTAATCTTTCCAAAATCATGGAGTGGAGATGCTGAGGCCAGCCATGTTGGGGTGACGTGAAGGATGAAGGCATCATGAGGAAAGGAAGACAGAGAGGATAAAGAGGTTGTAGGGCAAAATGAAATTTAGCAAGTGAGAACTAATAGTGGAGAACTGAGCTTCGGGAGCATTTCAGGGGACACATGGTTAATAGCTGCCTCACTGTTAAGCATGTAATGCAAGTGTACCTATTTTTTATAATATTGAATTTTAAATAAGTTTCTTATGTTCTTGCTTCTTAAAGGTAAGAGTAAAGGTAATAATGTATGTGCTGGTCATTGAAAGATTAGAGTTTTTTGTTATTTATAAGTTAAGATATGAGGTTGACATAGTCTTATAGATCTGTCAGAAGGCATGCGACTTCTGGGTAAGAAACAATGGACTTTACTGCTTATGACACTGTGAGCTTTGTGCCAGTTACATTTGCCCCTGAGTTCTTTGGGAAATGGTCAGCTCTGCCTTGGGTGCTGCACACGGAGTGAGTCTGTATCACAACTGAGGAATGCTAAACTTTGGGAATCTGAATCTTTTACAATAGGTTCAGCAAACAGAAGCAATCCATACCCTGGAAGGAGATATATCTATTCCCCAAGACTATAAGTGAGCCTTTATTTTACACATTAGGGGCAACACCAGCCCTCTCCAGCTCCTATGACTGTTGGTTATAAAAACACTCTTTGAAAAGATAATTCTGACCACAAACCTTCAGTGTCTGTGAAGCAGATGAGCAAGGAAGCCTGACTCACGGAGTACTGTCTCCCGCTGATCATATTATCTGAATCGATAGGCATGACATGACCTGGGGCTAGCTGTAAGTTTACACTTGTTTTGCAGTCCCATTGCTCATTGTTAGATGCTAAGTTAGCTTGCCATAACAAAATGCCACACACCAGGTGGCTTAAATACTAGGTTTTTTGCTCTTACAGTTTTGGAGGCTTTAAGTCCAAGGCCAAGGGGATAGCAAGATTTTTTTCTTTTTCTGTTTGTTTAACTTGTTATTTAGCAAAATGATGCATTTCTTTGTGATACTTCCATACTTTGATCATAGCCCTGTTACTCTTCCCTGCGTACCCTGCTTCTTCACTCTGTCATCCCTTTTCCCACGTAGTCCTCCTTCAACTTTCATGTCTTCTAAAACTACATATACATACTGAAAAAATGTGGTGCTTTTCTTCTGAGTCTGGCTTGTTTCACTTAACATGATGACCACAAGTTCCATTCATTCTCTTATAAATAACATGATTTGCATTCTTTTTATGACTAATATACCAATGAGCATTCATAACACATTTCTTTATTCACTGATTTGTTGACAGACACCTAGGCTGATTCTATGGCATTGTCATTGTGAATAATGCCACCATAAACAAGGATGTGCAAGTATTCCTATTACATGTTGACTCTGATTGTCCCCAAAATTCTTTGTCAGTAAAGTCATGTGCAACCTTTCAATCTCAAGCTGTCTTCTTGCCTTGGGTATCCTTATTACTTCACATACACACACACACATACACACACACACACACACACACAGAGAGAGAGAGAGAGAGAGAGAGAGACAGAGACAGAGACAGAGACAGAGACAGAGAAAAGGAAAGGAAGGGAGAAAGACCTAGGTTTCAAACTGTGCTAAAACTGTTTTAATTTTAAGTTTACTGCATGTGATCATAACTTTAAAATGGTGATTTATGTTATCTCTTTCAATTGGTCTTTGAACTGCTATTCATTTTTTAAAACATTTTAATATTTATACTTGTATACAATGAGTGGGGAGGGGCTCATGAAGACCCACCCCTACCTGAGGAGTTACTGGCAATTAATGACTGCTGGGGGATGGAGAGTCTCTTTTCTTGCGGATGTGGGCTCTGAGAGGCCACCCACGGTCGGGGTAGGCGGCCCCACTGCAGACGGAGTGGGGGCTTAAAAAGAAAGAGCTACTAGTTTTTGATCCAGAAAGAGAAACTTCCCAAACACCCAGAAAGATAAACACACGTATCATTCATTGTCTATGAACACAGCGTTTCCCCTAGTCAAGGGGATCTTCAGTTTTCTTCATCAGTCACATAATACAATTGTACAATCATAACTTAAGATTTAAAATGAGTTAACTATATTCTGTTACAATAGGTCATAAGCTATGAAATGAGATTGATCTCATTTGCTCAATGCATGATTAGTATTTGACAAATGGAAGGTCCTTCCCCCCTTCATTTGAACATAAAATATGAAACAACTGGCATATATGCAGAAAAGGACCTGGAGAAATCCTTCACACAATATGTAGACCAAAAGTTACGTAAGGTCAGGGACTTTGTTTCTTCCCAGCACTTAGACCAACACACTCCCAATAAGTGTGCTGAATATACGCATGTGTGTTTGCATAATGGAAGGAGGGAGGAAGAAGGGAGAAAGGAAATCTGGCTAATGAACTATGGCTCATACCATAGTGTTCTGCAAAACTAGTGATCCTGATCCAAGAAATAAAAAACCACTTTTTCTTAGATACAAAGATATATAACGTAGTAGTTCGATTATTTAGAAGACAGGTTAAAATGAGCAGAGGAGGCAGGAGCTGAGTCAAATTCAAATTGTATTACATCACTTTACCTTTAATGATTATGTTAAAATTTCGTGACCTTTTTAAGTCTTCATTTTCTCATTTATAAAGTAGTGACAAAATCTAATGAACAGCATTTAGTGTCTGTTATGGGCTGATGTATGATTTTTCCACGTTCATATGTTGAAATCCCAACCCTCAATATGGTTGTATTTGGAGATAGTGCTTTACGGAGAATGAGAACACAATGAGACGGTTACTGCTGATAAACCAAGAGGCCACATCAGAAACCAGCCATCCCTGAGTCATACTGGAGCCACAGTCATGTTTTGGGTGGCCTCCAGCCTGTTTCCTCTGCTTCCCGCCTTCTGTTTTGTAGCATCTGGTAACTGCATAGGTCTTGCTTACGTATGATTTTTCTGTGAAATATCAGGAAAGGATTGTTCACAGGAGAGAAATGTATTTTTCAGTCGAACAATGCATCTTAAAATATCAGTTTTACACTCATAGTAGACTTAGGGCCTGTTGCATTAGCACTCAGATCATTCTTGTGACAGATTTCATTTTGGCTGAGTCTTTTTGTTGGTTTTCTGGGGTACTGCATTTTATTTACTGAAGAAGCTGTGATCTATAATGCATGCTTCGTGCCACTGAATCACGTCTGCACACTGTCCGAGGCTACCTTTGGTTTTATAGTCCACCACTGGGGACTGGTTAGTTACCTTGAACACTCGGTAACTAACTCGGATGTGACACAGATGTAAAGAAAGTAATATCTCAGCCCACTTTAAAGAAAACTATTTACATATTAATGCAAAGGATTTAATAGTTAATTCACAGTGAAATGCTTTTTAAGAAATAGTGACTTTGATATCTTTAGAAATGTTTTTTGAGGTTCATATTTTGCTAATATGCAAAATTATCAGGATTTAGGCTATTTGGTCTTTATATATTCAATTACATCTTCTAGAATTATTAACTTTATTTTCTGCTATGTACAATTTTATAACCATATACTGGTTGCTTAAAATTCCTAGTTAGCATGCTATAAGCGATGTTTGGCAAATAGCAGTTTAAAAGTGAATCTTATTCATCATGTATTGCTAGAGTCAAGATTCAGCATCATAAACATTTTAATCAATATTGTTTTGCCAGCAAGTAGTTGCAATTAAATTTGGTGGTTGTTTTAAAACAAAAATTAAGACAGATGGGGTGACTCACATCTATAATCCCTGTACTCAGGAAGCTGATCCAGGAGGATTGCTGCAAATTTGAGTCCAGCCTGGTCTACATGGTGAATTTCAGGCAAGTTTGAGCTACAGTAAGAGACCCTGTCTCAAAACCAAACTAACTCAAAGGTTATAGAACCAACAACACGGTGGTGGAGAGCATGAACTCCAAAGCTAGATATCTGTAGCTTAGCTTCTGATGCTGGTACTGTGTGGTCTGCAAGACAGTTAAATGCCTCTGTGCCTCAGATTCCCTCTTTGTAAAACAGAGGTGATAACATGGCTTGCAGGATTTTCATTACATTTAGTGTAATGTATGCATTGGCATCAGTGAGCACAGTGTTGAATGCCCATTATATAAAAGTCTGTTTTCAATTACTATGGAGACCTGGAACAGACCCTTGTTAGAGTTCTGCAGTTGGGCTGTCAGCATTGCTGGTCCAGCAGTTCAGTTTTCCCAGTGCTCCTGAATTCATCAGCCCACATTCTTTCAGAGAGTGAACAGATGAGCTCACGAGAGTGACTAATGTAAAAGCCAGAAGCTCCATTTATAAAACTGACAGAAAAACATTCTGAAACAATTATAGAGGTGATTTTTTTCTCCAAGTAATCATTTTATTTGTAGTTCTGTTAGCCTTTTTTGTGGTGTGTGTGTGTGTGTATGTGTATGTGTGTGTGTGTGTGTGTGTGTGTGTGTGTGTCCATGAGCATGAGTGTGGAGGCCCAAGGATTCTGGATATCTTCCTCTATTGCTCTCTGCCTTATTGCTTTGACACAGGGATGGCTGTCCACTGAGATCCCAAGACTCACTTGCCCCCTAATCCTGGGGTTGCAGGTACAACTTGGCTTTTTACAAGGGAACTGGGGATTTGAACTCAGGACTTCAGGTTTGCAGAGCACGCATTCTTACCCACTGAATCATCCTCCGAACTCCACTCTTAGCCTTTGCTTAGAGACCTTCGTCTACATGTGTCAGAGAAGAGCAACTTCATAGTGGTGGTGGTGGTGGGGCAAGGGGATGGAGGAGAAAAAGAGAGGGAGAGAGAGAATCCCAAAGCCAAGTTATAAGTACTAAGAACATAGAACATTCAATCATTCATTCATTCACTCAGTCATTCAAGCTCTGCTTCACACAGCATTATACTCTACGCTAGCTTCAGTGATTTTCTTTTGATATCTAGAATGTTTGGAAAACTTTGCTGCCTCTTTCTTCCACTCAGAATAAGTGTGGCCAGAAATTCCTCTCAGAATTGGGCTGACCTAGTAAAATGCAGCAGATGGGCAGCTGTGACTTCAAAAGCTCCCTGGCAGGTCTTCCAGCTTTCACCTGGATCTCTTAGGATTTTCCCTCAGGTGAAAGGTGGCCACTAAGTTAGAGACATCTGACCATTCTGGTGGAGAGCCTCTTTCGGAGTACAGGAGAGAAGTAGAGGCCCAGTGAAGGAATCTCCATTCATCCCCACCAAGACCACAAGCAGAGGAGGGTGTCATCTTGGACTTCCTGACCTGTTCAGCCACCAGCCCAGCACCATCAAATGACTATGTCATTCCGAGAAATTGCTCAGCCCAGTACTTGATGATCTGACCCACAGGCCACTACCATAATAAACTAACTTTTAGACAGTTTTTTTTTATTGCTAGGAACCAGGACCCATGTATTCATAAGCCCACAGGACACCACAGAAGTAGGCAAAAGGAGGAATTAGTTCAACCAGAATCCTTTGGTCAGAGGGAAATCTACAGAGTGGTTTTCTAGGGATACTTGTGCTGGATAGCTTTATTGTCAACTTGATACACCTGGGTTGAGGGAGCCTTAACTGGGGAATTGTCTCCATTGGACAGGTTGCGGCCATGTCTGTGGTGAATTTTCTTGATTGTTAAGTGCTGTGGGAGGACCCAGCCCATTGTGGGCAATGCCAATCCTGGTTGGGTTGTTGACTATTACATAAGAAAAACAGGCTGAGCATGGGCAGAGGAGCAATCCAGTAAGCATTATTCCTCCATGGTCTGTGCTCCAGCTCCTGCCTCCAGGTTTCTGTCCTGAGTTCCTACGTTGGACTCCGTGATGAACTGTGTGACCCAGGAGATGTAAGCAAAGTAAATCCTTTCCTCCCCAAGTTGGTATCCATCAGAATATTTTGTCACAGAAATGGAGAAGCAAACTAGGATAATTGTGAACAAAACCCTGGATTTGATTCTGTGACTCTGTGGTTCCCTGCTTCAACAATGCAGGGACCCATATTTATGCCTCCTTGCTCATCAGCAGTGGGTTTTAGCTTAGAATGATGCTGGCTGAGAAGTGGACCTCAATATTGAGTTGACTGCTGTCTTTAGAGGCACACAGTGTGGCAGCTACCTCGCTCTTAATTACTACCCTGAGAGAGGAGGGGAAGGAAGAGAGTCTTGATTTTTCTTGTGACATACGAATCTAGAGTTTGCCCAAAGAAAACCTTGAAGTGACTAAGATAATTGTTTACAATGAGAAGAGAATGTATATTAAGTCTAATAATACAAAAATGAGAATTTTCTTTAGCATGAGCTTGCAGCTTTTGTAATTGGTTATCTGCCATATTAATTAAATATGTGAAATAGAACCAATAAGCCATGTAGACTATGCTCATTACCAGGTCAGCTTGTCTCTTCCTGGGTGGGTTTACTCTTTTCCAGTAGGGACTGATTCTCTGGTTGTGAGAAGAACCCATGTGTCTGTTCCCAGCACATATCTATGCCAGGAAACCTAATTAATCAACAGGTTATTTGACCATCGTGAAGTTTGAACAGAGGCACAAGAGAGGCTCTGTCAGCAAAGATGTGGAGAGACTTGGTGGAACTTCTGTGCCCTGAGCACCACGACAGGAAACACCTCCTTGCCGTCTAGAAATCTTTTGCTCTCCTGTGCTTCATTCAGTGTGCAGGCCAAGTAAGGTACAGCCAGTTCTGCCTCCTTGGCTACCATTTAGCACCTTATAACATGACTTCCACCATAACAATTTTAGTTTACAGACATATTTCCATTGTTAATTATGCTGTACTAAGGGCCTGTTTTTGCCTTGTAATCTAAGTTCTTCAAAGGCTATGATATCAAATTTCACTAGTTCTGTTTTAATTTTACTAATTTAACTCAGAGGCCTGGGTACTTCAGTGTGGTCTCCGTGTCTAGTCTACGAGCAATCAACACCCCTCAATTCTCATCCAATTTGCAGGATTCAGAGTGTAATGCCAAATGTTCCAGGCTAGGAAAATTCCAGTAAATAAGAAAGAGAAGTTAAGAAATTAAATGAACAACAAATTCATGGAATTGAAGGCAGTCTGACACAAAAATATTGCAGTAGGGCTTCTCTGTCTTGCCTGCAGAATAGAATCACCTGAGGAAGAATGAAAAAAACCCTAATGTTTAGGTCTCACTAGACCCATAAAATCAGGAAGATTGGGTGTGGAATTCAGGCATCAGTAGTTTTAGAAAGCTCCCAGGTGATTCCAGTGTGTAAGTAAAATTGAGAAGCACTACTGTAGAGTGAGGGCGAATGTAATAAAACATACCAGAGAGAAGACCAGACAGAAAGGCACTGAGCTCCAGGACGAAGTCTGGATGTTGCAGGCAATTAGTTGATGTTTGGCTAGGGCTCCTCTTTATTCCCCGAGAGTCCTGCGCTTCTCCATGTAGTCATGTCCTATTACTCCCAACAACAGCTAGCACTCACCCCTTCTCCCAAAATGCTACTGAAGATCTATCATGCTTTTCTGTTCCTCACTGGCTTCTGCATAAGAGAAAAATTAAGTGATTCTTGCTTTTGTGAGATTGGTTTCCTACTCACATTAAAAAATATCCCTTTCTTACTATTTCAAGCCTCCATTTTTGTTTTGACACCCCATTAGTTTTGAGGTTGGGGGTAGCTGGTCTGCATTTCATGGTGGAAAGTCAAGACCATGACAACACTCCAATGGGGATGGACTAGGAACTGCAGGTTCCTTTTAGTGTATAAACTAAAACTTCCTCTGTGAAGTTTCCTCTAGGTTATAAAGCTTACAGACCAATTCTGAATTACATTTGTCAAGATGCATAGGTGCAAATATTTTGCCAAAGTAATTAAAACTCTTTGGCCCACTGTTTTCTTACTCTTTGAATGAGGAAGATGAATTGGATGACTTTTAAAGCCCTTTCCCAACAATGACCACCAGATTACATCGTGAAAGTGCACAGAACAGATTATTCCAGTAGCAATTGTCACTTCTCAAACCAAATTGACAAAATCATCATTCATTTTGTATGAGCAATTCTCCCAGAAGCTAACCTTTGCCCATATCTCTTAATGATATGTTTACTGCTTTAACTTTGCTTTGGAAATAGGGAACCATCTAATTGGGTTGATAAGGTCAGCATGCTGGAGCTTTGGAGAGAGCTTGGATGATATTTGTGAGTGTGCGTATATGCCTAGACATGCTTTTTGTCATGTTTATTGCACTTTAATGATTAGCTAGAAACTACAAGCCTTCTGTGTATGCTGTTTTATTAATACTCTGTCATTTGTGGGGTTTTCTAAGGTAATTTGAAAATAAGAGAAAATATAATTATTTGAGGATGCTTTGAGGAGGTGGACGTATTTATAAAATTAGGTAGTAATTTAATAACAGTACTCTTAAGGCAGAGTTCTCCAGAACCCATGGTTCTTAGAGAGGGTTTGTGAGGCTCAATGAGATGAGTTTTATCTTCCTTTAGTTTTCAAGTAGCCTGTAAATCCAGCTGGTTTTGATTTTATTGATCTAGAAATGCGATTTAACAATGTGTTAAATCTTCTGCACATTACCTTGTCACATCTTGTCCCCAAGCAACCCTTAAATACTTAAATGTTTTGTAGGCTTCTGTATTATACAACTTATCTAGGCAGAAATGTAGACTTCATGGTTGTATTTCACAGACACTCCACTTAGATTGGTCTCAGTATTCATCCCTTTGGTTTACTAGTTTTTGTTTTGAAGAAAAATCTTTAAAATGATAGGCATGATGATTAGCAGAAGCGCTAAGTGAATAACTCAGTGACCTTTTCCCTCTGCGTGCATTGTGTAAATACCACCCGGAAGAAGATATAAAACAGAAGTTTAGAATAGCCTCTATTGTCCTTTCCTGACTGAATTTCCTGCACAGAGAGGTTACTGTAATTCTGGTTTTGCTTCTTCTTGCACCTTATGGAAATGGAACTGTGTGTTGTGTCCAGCTTCTTATGTGTAACACTATGTAATTATGTTGGTTAGGGTTTAATAATTTGTTCTGTTCTTTTCAGACAATGGCTAGAATATTCTACTACATGGATATATTATTCCATTCTTCATGAATATTTGCTCTATTTTAATTTTTTATTGCAAATTGAGTGATTGTTTTGGGGAGGGTGGAAATCTGTGACTTTTTTGTTTTCATTTATTATTTTTTATGTTTTTATTTTTGAGAATTTCATGCCATATTATTTTTTTCATACAATGTATTTTGATCATATTCAGGCCTCCTTCTCCATCTCCCCCACTACCTTACTATCTCCTGACTTCATGTCCTCTTTTTTTTTTTTTTTTAAGACTTATCAGTCTAGTCCTAATGCTGTTGGGTGTGGGACCATTCTCTGGAGCCTGGTCGAGCCACCCAGCATCAGTTTTAAAGAAAACTGACTTGCCAGTGCCCGGCAGCCACCAATTGCTAGTAGTTCCTCCGCTTGGATTGGGGATTCTTGCCTATCACTCCAGTGCTTGGATTTTGTTTAGCTTGAGCTTGCATAGGTCTTGTATATGCTGTCACAATTTCTGTGAGTTTAGTGATTTTGGAGACACATATATTAATTTTATTTTTATTAAAAAAATATTTTTATTGAGCTTTGCTACATTTCATTCAACAGTTCTTAATCAAATTTAGGCCTCCCCTCCTCCATCCATGTACCCCTGCCACAATGGACTTCATGTATTCTGCCATACATGTTAAGTCCCATCTGGTTGAGCATTTGTATCCAAATGGTCTTCGGTGCAAGTTCATCCCCTGCCCTCTAGTCACTATCTGGAGATCTTAAGGAAGGTTTATTTTATTTCACATACCAGCAATCAGTCTCCACATAGTTCCCAGGCTAGGGTGGGCTGCACACCCATTTCCCTTCCTCCATTCTGGGCCCTTGTCTGATCGAGTTGGCGTGGGGCTTGTGCTTGATACCATCATTGTCTCAAGTTAACATGAGCAGGCTTCCAGTGGCCTGAAAGCCTCATCTTCCCTAGGTTCATGGACCAACCCTGGCCCATGAAGACCAACCTCTTAAAATTTTTCCATCTCCTCTTCCATGATGGTCCCTGAGCCATGGCTGGTAAATTTTAATATAGGAGTCCTATCTAAAGGACAAACACTCTGAAGTCTCTCTCTAAGACTTAGCCAGTTGTGTCCTTCTGTGTGCATTGCACTCTGTTGTATAAGCTTTTCTGGTGAGAGCTGAAGCATGCACCAATATTTTCTCCACCCTGTTTTGCTCTCTTCCATGAGCCTTAGCTATAGAGCTATCATTGTCTATCAGCCAAGGATGGGTATCACTCAAATGTATATTTTCTGTGTATGGTCAGTTATGGAACAGTAATAGCCTGCATCTGTTGCAAAAATAAATTTCATTGATGAGTGGTATACTTGTCTGTAAGTAGAAGGATCCATATTTAGCACATGATAAGAAATTTCATTTGTCTAGAAATATGACAGAGATAGGGTTTTCTCTAGGATCTGTGAGCTCTCCAGCCCTGTGTATTTGACTGTGTTTACAGTGTCATCCGTAAGTTCTCTCCCTCTAACAGGGCTTTAAGTACAATTAGATGCTGTTGATTGTCCTCCAGGTAACAGTGCCACTACTGCACCAATTAGAGGTAATTTGCTGTGCCGGTTGTTATGGTTATTTAGTTTTAGGGTTCAGTTGGACCACTGATTGATTTTTCTTTCTTAAAAGCTTGCATAGTATCTTCTGGAACTATGAGAATTAGTCTTCAGGGAGAAGGCTTCCAGGTTAGTCCCCACCAGTACTCCAAATCCTGTGTCTGAAGTTTGTCCTGTCTTCAGCAGTAGGGTCTTACCTTTGAGTTCTGGGAGATAAGCAAGGACTCCAGAAATAGCTTGTGTTCTTGTGTTATTTCGGGAGTCTTTGGGAATAATTTGACCACATTAAGGGAGATCTATCCTATCTGGCACATGGTATACACATGCACTAGTGTTCAAACACTGTGTCTGTATTTCTAAGGGGGTTTCTGGGTCAACACATTCCCCTTTGGTTTCCCATGCCACCCAAGCTCTAGTCATCTCTCCTCTCTCCCCATCCAACGTTCCTTTTCCCTCTCCAGTGTAAGCGCCCCCATTATCCCTATCCTACCTCACCTTATCACTCTCTTCCACCATCCCCACTCTCCTGGGTTCCCTGCTTCCCCACTCCCATGGCCACCTGCATGTCCCTCCCTCCTCCCTTCTGAGTCAAACACTCCCATTTCCCCACCTCCCCCTGGTAACATCTGTTCCCTGCTGTCCCCCTCTTTAGGAGTCTTTCTTTCCCTTTATCTCCATGCTTCCTTTCCATGATCCTGGCTCCTGCTGTTACATCAGGATTTATAGTCACATAAGGGATCAGTGCTATGATCTACAAATGAGGGAGAACATATATCACTTGCTTTTCTGAGTCTGTGTTGCTTCGCTTAGTATAACAGTCTCTAGTTCCATCCATTTGCCTGAAAATTTCACCTTTTATTAGCACTGAGTAGAACTCCATGGTGTAAATGGAGTTCATCAGTTAAGGACATGAAGATTGTCTCCATTTCTTAGCTATTAAGAAAAGAGCAGCAAGGAACGAGGCTATACAGGTATCTCTACAGTAGGATGAGTTGTTTGGGTTTATAACAAGGAGTGGTGCAACTGGATCATATGGTGTTGGACAAGCACTTTATAACTGATCACAGTCACACACTCACAGCCCTTAATCATTCCATCCCACCCCTTCCTTCCTCCTTCTCACTTCCCTCCTTCCTTCTCTTCTCCCCTCCATCCTTCATTCCTTTATGCAATGTTGGAATGATGGTTTCTTCTGATGATAAATTATTCAATTTAATGAAGTCCAGATTATCATTATTGCTTCCGTTGGCCGAGCAGAGAGCTGAAAAGAACAAAAATTTACTGTCTAAACCTTCCCCTGGAATTTCAGGTCTTCAACAGACTTGAGAGCTTCAGACTGGTTACATGAGATTGATTATTCCATGCAGTTGTTGGATGGGTGAAAGATTCTTGATACTTTTCACTCTCCTATCTTGTTAGGAGCCCCCTGTCCTACTTAGCTTTCTATTGCTGTGATAAAGCACTAACCAAAAGGAACTTGAGGGAGGAAAGGGTTTATTTCAGATTATAGTACAATTCATCAAGGGAAGTCAAGGTAGGAACTCCAGGCAGGAGCTGAGTTGTAGACCCTGGAGGAGTGCTGCTGACTGACTTGCTCCTCTTGCCTGTGCTCAACCTGCTCTCTTATGCAACTCAGGACCACCTACCGTGGAGTGGCACCATCCACTCCTTGACTCTCCTGTATCACTCAGCAATGAAGAAAATGCCTCACAGAAATAGCCATGGATCAGTCCAATAGAAGACATTCTCAAATTGTTTCCTTCTTCTCAGGTGTGTGAAGTTGGCAACCAAAGCCAATCATGACACCCTCTTTCTCCTAGCTTGTTTCTAAAGGTGGCAAATAACCTTTGCTATACTGAAAAATATATTGTACTTCATAAAGAGCTAAGTTACTTTGTCATTTTCAATCATTAAATATGTGAATTATGAAATTTAATCATTTAAGATGTTGACAATTCAGAATCTCATAACCAGTAGAATACTGTTACCCCAAACAAGAAAATGATATTTAGAAGAAGAGTAGATCTTAGAATCAGAGGAGGATCTGGAATTACCACTGTACATATGAAACCTGAGGGTCCAAACATACTCATTTCTGCTTTTCTCCTTGTGATGTTCCAATTGACATTGACTATGGAAAGGTTTTTGAGACCAGAAAATACTGAAGCTGGCAAGTATCAGCATTCTTACTGATGTGCAGTGCGCTTTTGAACATCTTGATGGGAAAGTGGAATGTCTTTCTGTTCCTTTCACTCAGTATATATAATCCTTCTGATGGATTTTGGGAAGTCTTGAGTCATTTGTCAACCCATGTGAGAAAAGGGAGAGCAAAATCACTATTATTAAGCCCAGGATGAAACAAAGAGAAGAGCTTCCCAAAATAAGTAGGTATGCTATTACCAGGAAAAGGTAAACAGAAGCACTGGGCAGGCAGAAATAATAGCTTTTCAGTAGAAAGGGGATAAAAGGTATAAGTTACAAAGCTAGTTGCTGAAAGTCAATCAGAGAATGATTTTAAAGTACCTGGCAATGGGTAGACACAATCATTATTTGTTGAGTGTGAGCTACAATGGAAATCACAAACACTTTGTCTCCTCTCAGAATTGGAGCCCTAAAGAGGATTACGGAAGGTCTAAGCATTCTAAGATGCAGTTTCAGACACTGGTGGGTTCTCAAAGTCACCAGTGACTCTCAGTATTATACATATTGGAATTAAACTCTACAGTGGCTCTTTCTTACTAGATCCATGGAGGTACTCCTGATGGCAAACATAGTCTCCCAAATCATCATCCCTAAGAGGGTGAATTCAGAGTTCATGTTCATTTCTAAACTTTTTCCAGTAAGATAATATAATGGTTTATGGTTCCCTAAATGACATTTAAATAATTGACAAATATGACCAATAAACAACATGAATGCTTCTTAATCATTGCCAGTGGGAGTACTAACTCTATAACAATAAGCACTTCATAGAGAACCTCTTTTCTCTTCAGTCTTTATTTCTATCCAAGTAATATTCATCTTTCCATATTATTAGAAAATTCTTTCTCCTAGACTTGTTGATAAAGAATTATGCTCTACTGAAAATATATTGGACTTTATGAAGATCTAGGTTCTCTATGTTTTCAATTCTTAAGTATGTGAGTTATGAAATTTACTTAATCCTATAAGACTTCTTGATCATTCAGAACCTGGCTTATTAACTGAAGCTCTTTTAGTTGCAAGTGACAGAATCCTGTTACCCAAGAAATAAGGAGACATCTGGAAGAAGACTGGAGTCATGGAGATCCTAGTAGTTCTCAAAGTTAGCATGCCTCAGAATCCTCTAGAAGGTTGGTTAGGACACAGCTGAGTATACACAGGCTTTCAGGGTTGATGATTCCATAGGTCTAGGTTGGGGGCCCCAGTTTGTATTTTAATGAGATATTGATAATGTTGCTTTTGATGTCCATTTAAGAACTAGGTAAAAGATATATTCATGAAAAAATTTGGGAATAAGCATGACTTGGGGAATATTTTAACTGACTAGCAATGATCACAGGTTAAGACCACTTCCTTGTCCTTGAAAATAGAGTATTACCAAAAGAGAAGCTATTTCTCCATTGAGAGCTGGTTTGAAGACTAGATCTGGATGTCAAATTAATTTCTTGGAAGTCATACAACTTGTAGAAAGAAAGAAAATGAACTCAGAAGTAACATTTTTTTCCCACTCAGTTTTCTGTTCTTTCCTATTGCAAGTTATCTTAACCTCTGCTCTGAAGCTCCCTGTATTTTCAGCCTAATAGGATTTTCTGATTTACTTGTTTGTTTTTCTTTCTTTGTGTGTTCTTACTGCACTTGTACCAGGAATCAGATGCCCCTAAACAGCACTTCCAACTGAGATGAGAAGAGATAATGTTGAATGCTGCCAGTTCTAGGCCTGGTCGCTAGATGAGTCAGATGCCTCTGCAAAGGGCTGACTCACACTGCTCTCCTTCCTTTAGTCATGACCAAAGAACTTCATCGCTCTGCCTCAGAAATTAGAATCTGTGAGCAAGAATGATTGTATATGTAAAAGTGCTGGGCCGGTATTGGCACATTGCTCATGCTGACCTTAGCAGGAGAGAAGGAAAAGCACAGCTTCTATAACTGCACCAGAGGATGGCTTTGCACTTGTACTCGGAGCATGGGGTTTAAGGCTTGACTTTAAAGGATTTTTTACCTGAAGCCTTTGAGGTGTAAGTGTTGTGTTTTATTGGCTAATCCTGTGTTAAATGCCTTCCCCTACTAGAGGGAGGCAGTGTATTCAGTTATCCTGAAAACTTGGAGAGGAATTTCAATCATGATCATCATGATGCAGGATAGAAAGGCCGGGGAATCTCGGTGACATGGAATGAGAGAGGAACACTTCACCCTAGAATTGAGTTGAGATTTTTACCGGTAGCAAAGCAAGAATTCCAGCTTCAGTTCCTTTTCCCTTCCCAGCTATAAACCTGCAATTTTCTAAGGATCCCACTAGAAATCCTATTTATAGGGAAGAGATATGTACTAAATCCCTTGGGCAGCCCTCCCTAGTGGCTTCTGATTTTACTTTGTCAGATTGTAGTTTCCCCTATGGCCTGTCCAGAGCCACTGAAATGTTAATACCATTCCTTGTGACTCTCCCTTGAGGATCCCATATCCCCACTTGTCTTGATTTTGGCATCTCTCACAGAGTCTATACGCATGCTCTTGGTGTATCTTCTTTCTCCCAGAGCACATCTCTTTTCTCCTTAACCCTTGTGCTTGAGCCTATATTAAAATGTCCTATTATATTTTATTATCTTTATTTTATGTGTATGAGTGTATTTCTTGCATGAATGTGAGTGTACCCACTTCCTGCAATGCCTGCTGAGGTCAGAAAAGGGCATCAGAGCCCCTGGAACTGGAATTATGGATAGTTGTTAGCCACCATGTGGATGCTGGGAACTGAAGCCAGGTCCTCTCCTAGAGCAGCCAGTGGTCTTAATCACTGAACCTTCTCCATAGCATCTAAAATGTCTTTCATAAATTGGCTAGTCCTGAAATTATTTTCTGCATTAAAGTCATAAGTCTCAGTTTGGTCTGAGTTGAGGTCTCTAGAAGTCTAGGGGAACCCCTCAGGCTAGTGAGTGTAGCAATGTGGAACTGTTTCTCTGACTTTTAACCACTGACAACAGAGAATATGACTTTAGTATTCAGAAAAGATACAATAATGCCACTCAGCCAATTTGCTAGACTCTCCGAAAGTTATACTTGAGAGTGATTAGATATATGTTACTCGATGTGTGTATATATACATATATATTTCAAAATGAATTTTAAAATTCATAACAGTTAAATACATCTTAAAATGTATGATGTATATGGATGATACCTTTTTTTAAACAAGTAATCTTGGGGAACTTATAAATTAGTGAGCTTGTCTCAATCATGCTGAAATCTCCAAAACATAGAATTTATGAGTTGAAAAAGTTAATCACAGAGTTAAGACTAGTTTGATTTTGAGAGCCAATGCTTTATAATACTAGATCCCTGTGGCTAAGGCAGGATTCCCATGAGTTCTATGTCACTGTGGGCAATTTAGTGCTCTCTCTCTGCCTCTCTCTCTCTCTCTTCCTCTCTCTCTCTCTGTCTCTCTTCACATATATATATATACATATATATATATATAATATCAATGTACAATTTCATGTGCTATTAATTGAAGAAATGCTCATGAGGCGATTCAAGGTACGTTTTCACTTAGTACATGGAGTGCTAGTAAATGCTATACCATCCAGGTGGGTGTTTGTTCCACCAGTAGCTAATCTAAAATCTCTTCTAAAAGGACCATGTAAATGGGCTTATGTGGAGGGCGGATACATTTATAAAATAGCTATGTTCTTTAAATGCTTGTTGTTGCTTTTCCTTTTTTGAAATAGAGCCTCATGTTGTTCAATGTGGCTTCAAAGTGTCTCTGTCAGTGAGGAGAACTGGAACTCCTGATCCTCTTTGCTTTTACCTCCCGTGTTGGAATAACAGGTGTCACCACCCCTGATGTTTTTAATGTTTCCTTTTCTAATTCAATTTTCTCGATTTCTATATATATATATATATATATATATATATATGTCATATATATGTATAATGTGTAACATATAGATATCAAATATGGAATTATTCCCTATTTATTTACCTTTCAAGATTTCTAAGGGGCAACTTCCTTTTGAAGACACCTTAGAGACTTGTGCTGTGTAGCATGCCTTCTGTCTCTAGTGTTCTGTCCATTTGCTCCCCTATCTTCAAAGTGGAAGTTGCTTCTCTTGTCTTTTTCCTGCCTATTGAGCATTGATCAGTCTTCACAAACTGCTTCTGTTGTTAGAGAAGAGAAATGGCATCTTGGAACCATTGGAGAGTATCCCCTGCTATTGAGCATTGATCAGTCTTCACAAACTGCTTCTGTTGTTAGGGAAGAGAAATGGCATCTTGGAACCATTGGAGAGTATCCCCTAAGCACAGAGAAATGCATCTGGCACTGGGTTCCAGAAATGATGAACTGTTTTGGGTCTGTGTAAATGCCTTGATGGGGAGGGAAGCCGCTGTAGAAGATGGAGAAGAATAGATCCTGGGTCTAGAAGGAGGGAGGACCGGCAAGGTTGACTGTTCCTACTCGGCCTTCTTGTGTTCTCTAGTCTATTACCACTGCTCAGCTAAGGCCATTTTCTGTGGCCTGGCCTTCCACCTGTCATGAACATCATCCATTATGGTCAAGATTAAGCCACGCAAAACAGTCCCAGTATGAGACTGGCCTTCATTGGTGAGAAGACCATACTGACTTCCTGACCTTTCTATCCCCAGAAACACATGTGCTGTGATATTCTGGCTTGTCTGTAAGAAGAATAAAGGAAAGCCAGAAAGACAAAGAAAGTTTATTAAAAAAATTCCGTGTGATTGCAAAAATTGATGGGGTTTGAAATAGATTTTAAAATAATCAAATTCAATTTTCCTGTACCAAAGAGCTTATAGGTTAAGAACTCTGAAGAGATTATATATTAATTTTGTTTATGGAGGATAGGTGTCTCTTTTAAATTCAGAGACATTTTTATTCAGTTGTTGAGAAAAAACTTTACTTAGATTGTACAAATCTTGTCTAAAGAGAAGTTGTTCAAAAATCACTTAAGTATCTCCTAATAGGACCCAATTTTGTTCTCCCTGTTTTAGGAATCAGATGTATATGTTATGCATTTTGCTGCTTGCTATTTCAAAATTTAAATTTGCTTTTACAATTGTGTGAACCTGGATTTTTAAGCAAGTGGAGAGTTTATTTTTTAACTACTCATCTTTAAGAGAGAAATCATAAATTTGAGGGTTTGCATATAAGATTTTCAGTTCTCATTTTCTCTGCTTACATGGGTATATATCTTAAAGCCTCTGAAAATTGCTAAAAAAATGTCACAACTGCAATTTTACTAAGACTGTTTTTGTGTTTTTGAATTAACATGAGATTGAGTGTCCTTGTGAGGTAGTTAAGGAAACTGCCAGAGTCATTTTCCCCCAAATTTAGAGACCAGTTTGCCATTTGTGAATTCTAAGCTGTTCTAGAGCAGCACAGTTTGTGCTTGCAGTTCATATCTAGGGAAAATTTTGAGCTGTTCTGCATTTTCCCTAGTGTTCAGAGTATTTTACCTCAGAGCTGCAGAAGTAGGAAAGTAATTACTTACAAATAAGTAATTTACTTGCTTAGCAAGGCTTCTGATCATGTTACGGTGACTTTTATTAAATTTTCCACTAACATAATTATTGCAGGGAATTTTTGTGACTTAAAGTAAACACTTCATTTGCCTCAAGATAATTAAGAAAATACAACCAGTTTACACTTGCTTTCATGATGTCCATCCTCCCACACTAGCTCCCTAGTTCATCTGCCTGTGTCAGTCGTAAGTGTAGCAATCTCAAGATGTATCCCAGTAGATGGATGCTATGCCCAAACAAGAAGAACTCCCACATGAGGAAGATACTCAGGATATTACCATGAGATAATGGTGACATTTAACCATCCTGTGACATTGCCAGTTTCTCCTCAGTATAATTCAGTGCTATATAGTAGCAGACAGTGTGCCAGATTGAGCTGTTGCCGAATTTCAACTTTTTTGTTTTCACTTATTCGATGAATGTCAGCATTGCCAATGGGAGGCTTTGCCAAAAATCCTCATCACTATCCACAGTAGAAACAATGACACAGCAATGTTTTTTTGTGTGTGTGTGTTTCAGCAATAAGATTTGGTTGGCTCTGGGAAATGGAAAGATACATTCAGAATTTCCTGATTAGTCACTCAAAGAATAAAGGTTCTAGTGTTCAACAGGGAGCAATCCAGTCAGCTAGATCACCAACACTAAGAAAAATGCATTCTTTGGATAAGAAGACTTTCCATAAGGTCTTGTTGGAAGGACTTTCTTACTCTATCGGGGCTGTCAGCAGATTTGTCCTCTCGGCAATCACTGAAAGTAAGACTTCAACCAGCTAGACCTTAAGTGAGTAGAAGGGGAGTTGAAGAGCTCAGAGATCCGATTTTAATTTATAAACCTCAAGGCATCTCCCTTTATGTTTCCATGCTCATGATTGGCTGTTCAGTCCTAGTGAGATGAGCTTCCTGGAGATGCCATCTGGTTTTCCTGGCACCTCTTGCCCTTGCTGTCAATTCCTCATGGAGGTAGTGGTTTTCAAAGAATAGTGGTGCTTTTGTGAGTCTGTGGACTACTCTTTGATGCATTAGTGATGTTTCATGCTACGATGGCTGTGTTTTATTTTGATGCTGTCTCATTGTGGTATGTAAGACTCTAGTGGGAGAGGCATCTTAATGCTAGGTGCTGGAGGAAGTCGTGGAAAACATGGTGGCAGTCATCATCTACACATTATCTGTTACACTTCTTATGCAAACAACATGAGTTTACTGTCAAGTTGTAATTTGGTGCTACTTTCTTCCTGTATTAAATAACAATGAGGTAAGTTTTAATGAGGCACAGCTTTGGGTGTGCCTGCAATGATGGTTATAGAGAAAATTAAACTGAGGCAGGGAAAGCCAGTCCTGA
This sequence comes from Eospalax fontanierii, assembly GCA_035773235.1. Lineage (NCBI taxonomy): Eukaryota > Metazoa > Chordata > Mammalia > Rodentia > Spalacidae > Eospalax > Eospalax fontanierii. The sequence continues at coordinate 71,563,757 of CM069527.1, forward strand.
ATGTGGGTAGCACCATCCAATGGGCAGGAGACCCACATTGAATTGAAAAGGGAAAGGGAGAAAGTCAGCTTAGCACCGACATTCATCGCTTTCTGTGCCTTGAGAGTAGACACAAAGTGACCAGTTACCTTATACTGTAGTTACAATAATGGACTATACCCTAAGACTGCCATTTTTTTTTTGGTCATAACTTTGGAAAAATGAACAAATATAAAAGATTGAGTAAGAAGTAGAGTCATTGCTTGTGACCAACTGACCAAGTATTTTGCAGGCCGTTGGAGCTAGTTGTGGGAGGAATGTGGAAGAACAGAAGATCATAGCAAGAGAAACACAGTGAAGGATCATGAGATTTCAGAGGGAACAGGAATTATATTGAAATTGTATTAGAGGCTGTTCATGTTACATGAGGGTGAAAACTCCCTCTGCATTAGTTATTGGTAGAAGAAATTTCAATACAGCATACATTTAGGCTGTTGTATGGTTATTGCTCATTGTGTGTACTCAAATTTACACTGAAAGGATGCACAGCAGTGAAAAGTGAAAAACAATCTGAGGGGGAAAGCATCTTGAACCCTCTTACACTTGAGGACAAGGCAAGTGGAGATAAAGTGGATCTATCTCCTAAAGAAATTAGTGCTATTGAGGAGGAACCTCAGGCTTTGCAATGGAATAAAAGCAAGTTACTTTGAGAAAAAGACTCCTCCAACTGAAAGCTCTGGGATTGTAGCAATGTGAACTTTTCTGAAATGTTTTCATTTGGAGAGTATTTGAACAGATTCCAGAGCACCCTCTTTTAGCATGGCACTACCAGACGGCCACGAGCCTATGTGAGTCAGGGATGGAATGTTTTGCTTAGGGGTAATGTGTCTGGCAAATGATGTACTTATGATGGTTAATTTTAATACTTGCTTAAATCAAGTGACACACTTTGGATATGTCTGTAAAGTGTTTCTAGAGATGATTAACTGAGGAAAGGAGACTTAGCCTGAATTTGGTTGGCATCAGCACATGGACTGGACTCTCAGCAGCCTGAATAAAAAGGGGAAAGTGGGGTGGGGATCCCCTGAGTACTAGCATTCATCTTTCTCTGTGTTCTAAATGTGGGTCCATGTGATCAGCTGCCCCTTGCTTCAGCCACAGTGACAGACTGAACCCTTTTACTGTAAGTCAAGTACAAGTACAGCTTCTTCTCTCAAGTTGCTTCTTGTCAGGAACTTGGTTGTGGCAACATAAAATTAGCTAATACATCCAGACATGGTAGTACACGCCTTTAGTCTCAGCATTTGGGGGGCAGAGGCAGGTGAATCTCTGTGAGTTCGAGGCCAACCTGGTCTACATAGGGAGTTCCAGTTCAGAAGAGGCTACAGGGAGACCCTGTCTCAAAAAGAGCGCCCTCCCCCCAAATTAACGAATTCACTGTACAAGACCCCAGACGCCCCATGGATGATCTCTTGCTAGGTCTTCTTTACTTCCCTTCCCCTTCTCATACCTAGCTACCCTGGCTGTGCTTCTATCACACAGGCAGCTCTGGGAATGTACGGGACTCACTCTCATTCTTCCTGCAGCCATTTGCATCATGTCAGTAAATCTTCCCAGACACTGCATTCAAGGTACTGCGACCCACACCTCTGAGTACGTCTATCTTTGTCTTAGAAAAAAATCACCATCTCACATTATGTATTTTACACACCATCAATCATTTATTGATTTGATATTGTATTTACTTATGAATTTAGCACTTCTTTTCCTCCTCTAGCATAGATGGTAAATGAGCATAGGTGTCTTATTTTATTATTCACTGCCTTATTCCTAAAAGCCTTGGAAATTCTTGGCACTTAGCAGATGCTCAATAAATATTTACTAAGAAGATTAATGAACGAATGAAAGTCTCATATCTTGTACAATTGTTTTCCTTAATCTAAATCTACGTGCAACAGAGATGCTATGATGAGACTAAGCTAATGGAAATTTGGGAATAAAATTCGGTATATCCATCTACTCATGAAGTCACTTAGGCTAAGTCAGAGTCTAGGTTTATGTTGACCACACTGAACCATGATCAGACCATTGATCAATTAAACACAAAGTTTACTTTGGACACTTCATATAATAGTTCTATCTACGTCCCTAGACTCTCGTTTGTACCCTGATGCTTATTGCATGTTTTCTATATGTCAGTCCTTTTCTATGCACAGTTTTCTATAAGACTTATAAAAACAATGTGATGAGTGTATACATAAAAATTTATTAAAATATTAACAAAAATTAATTGTTAAAATGATCAAATTCTGTTCATAAAATTCATTGTTTCTAGTTAAACTGAAATGCTGAATGCCTTTGCAATTATCCCATATTTCATAAATGATGACAGGAAAGCAAAGTCTTTCCAGTTGTGCTCTGATGTGAAGATATGTATAAGAAAACAATAAAAAGCACAGAGTGACCTCTCACTTTACTCATCCTCTGCTGGCTGAATGTTCTAAGCTAGAGCCCAACACTGTCATTCTCCTGCTAAGAGTCTGCAATGGTTTTTCACTGACTCAAGTCTAAGCTCCTAAAACTGATCTTGAAAATGAAGTCTCTTTTCCGTATAACCACCTCAGGTTGGTTTTATGAACTGTGTGTAATAAACCCTCTGTTCTGATCTAGAAAAGGTTTCTTGACATTCTCTTTTTCCTTTTTTCTTTTCCTGCGACCTTCCACTATTGTATTCCTGTTTATTGCTCTCTGCCCTGTTGCAGAGACATGCCTTTTTTCAAGCATGCTCTTCTTTGGAGGCAAGAATTTGCCTCTTTTCTTCCACTCATACACTTAGCACATGATTGTGTGTGTGTGTGTGTGTGATGGTGGGCTTGCCTTTGCATGTGCCTGTGGAGATCAGAAGTTGGTATCAGGTGTCTTCCTCTATTGCTCTTCATTTTAGTTTTTTGAGACAAGGTCTCTCTCTGAATCTGGAGCTTACTATTTCAGCTAGACTGACTGGCCAGAGACCCTCTAGGATCCATGAGTCTCTGTGTCCCCAGAACTGGGGTAACAGGCATGCACTACCACATTCAGCTTTTATGTGGGTCCTGGTGATCTGAACTCAGGTCTTTGTGCTTGCACAGTGAGTTTACCCACTGAGTCATCTACAAGCCGAGCCAGGCCCAACTTGGCATTTTTTATTGTCCACCTGAATATTACACATGTCCTGGGCTTATAAATTATCTTGTTTATATTTTCTTTGTTATTTCTAAACTTATTTGTTGTGCCACATCACTTGTTAACCTCTAATTATAGACTGTAGAGTTCTGTAATTGTTTTTAAATATTAATCTTATTTTCTAAATGAGGTTGTGTTTAAAGAGATTTGTGTTGTCTCTTTTCTTATTATAAAATATTTTGTAGCATAGGTGTTATATCCCTAGGAGATATTAAAAAATTATTTGACTTTTTTCTTGAATATTTGTCAAATCCCACATAGAAATCATGGCATCATTTTAGGTTAGAGAATGCAATGTGGTTTACGCAGTATCAGTCTCTTCCATCTGATGCCATCTTTGTGCATCTCTGTACTGACATATTTTCATAATACTCTCTGGAAGAGGTTTTCTCCTGTTTTATATATTTAACAAACTTTATGTATATTTTTATTTTTGCATTTCGGACAATAGATCTGAATCATATTTAGGCCCACTCTCTCATCACCTCCCCAGACCCTTCCATGCCATATTTCATGCATTCTGTCATGCATGTTAAAACCTATATGGTCAAGCTTTTATACTCAGATGTTCTGTTGTGCAAGCTCATCCTCTAGAGTCTAGTCAGTTTATCTAGATTTACTTCTTAAAAGATCGACTTTTCTCTCGCCCAGCACTAATCAGTAGCCAATAGTTCCTTGGCTAAGGTTGGGGCCTCCTGCCCAGCTCCCCAGTTTAATACTGGGTTTTCATCTAACTGCATTTGCATAGATCTTGTGCATGCTGTCACCACTTCTGCAAGCTCATATGAGCAAGTTCCTAGATGCCTTAAATTCTCTGTTTTCTTATGTTCATACACCAACCCTGGATATTAAGAACTTTCTACTCCCTCTTTCACAATGGTTCCTGGAGCCATGAGTTGGTGAGGTTAAATATAGGAGTCCTATCCAGCAACACATGCTCTGAAGTCTTTTATTCTCTACACCTAAGCCAGTGTGGCCTTCTATGTGCTTTGCACTCTGTTGTATGAGGAAGATGATGAAAGCTGAGGGATGTATGAGTATTCTCTTTATCCCTGTTCCACTATATTCCATGAGCCATAAGTGTAGAGGTTCCACTATGGATGTGTCACCTAGGACTGAACATCTTGCAGACACTTCTTCTCTTGTATGTCACCAGTGGTGGAACTCTGTAATAACCTCCATCTTTTTCAAAAGGAAGCTTCAACTTTGATGAGTGGTGGACAGTACACTTGTCTGTAAATATAAGGAACCGTATTTAGTATGTGGTAGGAAATTTCGTTTGTCCAGAGATATGACAGAGTTATGGTTTTCTCTGGGATGTATGACCTCTTGAGCTATGTGTATTTGGCTGTGTTTACACTGCCACCCATGAGTTCCCTTCTATTGAGGAGGCTTTAGCTCCAATTAGATAGCTGTTGATTAACCCTTAGAGAACAGTACCCCTACTACACCACCATAGTTTGCTGTGACAATCATTACTGTGGTTACTAGGCTTTGAAGCTAGGGTTGGACCGTTGATTGATTGTTCTCCCTTAGCAACTTGCATAGTACCCTCTAGAACGATGGAGCTAGTCTTCAAGTGGGGGGCTTCCAGGTCAGTTTCACCTCCATTGCTCCGAGTCCTGTGTCTTCAGTTTTATTTCATATGAAATTTGAGTATCTGATTCTGCATTGTGAAATGTTTGTATAAATACATTTGAAAATTTTGAGTGGAATGTGTATGTCCTGTAGGCATATAAAGTATTCATTTTTAGTGGAGTTGGAGAGATGGCTCAGTGGGTAAAGTGCTTGTCATGCAAGCGTGAGGGCCTAAATTTAGATTCCCTAGTGTCCACATAAAAACTTTGGCATTGTAATGGACCTCTGTAATCCAATGCTGAAAGAATAGAGACAGGCAGATGTCTGGAGATCCCTGGATAGTTAGCCCAAGTAAACTGGTAAGGAGCAGGTTCAGGAAGGGACTTTTTCTGAAAGAATAAGATAGAAAGTGGCTAAGACATCATTGTAGATCTCTGGCCTTACACACATGCACACACATGTGACACCAGAGCACTACACTTAAGATATGGAGAAAATGTGATATATTTCATATAACTAATATCTAGTTCTAGAGACACTGTACACACAGATACACACATACACACACACTATTCATACTCATAAAGAAAGAATGAAAATGTGAAAGAGTATTCTGAAATTTCAGAATAAGCGTAGGATATGTATGATACCATACATATCGTACATATGTATGGTATGATATCATATGTATGATACCACCAATGAATTCTTTGTTCAATTTTTAGGATACTAGAGAAGTTTGGAAAATCTGTTCTTTGAAGTCTTGGAATATTTTTTCTGCTTAGTGTTGTGCTAATGAATACCCTTTGCTCCTTCCATGAAATGTTTGCAGCATTAAAGGTAATCTAGAAGGATTTGAACTTCTGAGGCAGTTAAGCATCTATTAACATAAGATTAAAGATAGCAAAAACTAGAATGAACTGCAGGTGATTTCAAGTCAGGTATCACGCTGAAAACCATTTTTTCCTTTCTTTTTCTTTTTCATTTCTTTTCTCTTTTTTTGGCAAGAAGAGTCTATCCAAACACCAGTGAATGTGTTTTGGCAGAAAGCAGAGAAGCTGAGATCAGGATGCAGAGGTCAGCATTTGTCTCAAGGAATAGCAGGATGTGATTTCTTTGCACAAATTCGTTCCAGGATTGGAGATACTTCAATGGCATGAACTGAATGTTATGTGGTTTGTCTCTTTTTTAAAATGAAGGGTATTGCCTTTGCCAGGAGTTTTTTAGGGAGAGGTCTACATTCTCTACCTTTGGAAGCTTTCCCTCTAGTGCCTCTGGGAATGCCAGCTTCACCTCTAAAGATAAAAGGCAGGTCAGGCAGGGTGCATTTCAACTGATTTGATGCCAGGGTCTGAAAACAGGATCTGCTCCAGGGAAGAAGCAGGTGCTGATGCTAGAGACAACAGGACATTTTGCCAGTTAGCATTCAGCGCAGAATGTACTGAGAGAGGGGTCACAAGTGCTAGGTGGCTTAGCCAAGCAAGCTGTCACTCTGCAATGTCCTGCAGTGGCCCACGAGTGGCACCCCACAAATTGGCAGGGCACAGTAATACAGAGCCCTAGAATAGACAGTTGGTTGCACAATGGGTACAAGGCCTACATCTGGCTCTGAAGGCCTGGCATGGACAGCAATCTCAGCGTCTGAGATTTGGATCAGCGTAGCAGTCTGGAGCAGTGAGGAAGGAGCCTAGGAGATGATGGTGGGGGAATAGGACAAAGTCTAGCTGTTTAATATGGAGCAGAAAGTGGCTAGCATCTAGCCTTTCTCATACTACTAGAGAAAGCCAGCTGTCACTGATGCTTACTATATGTCGAGGAAACCCCCAACACCGTTCATACGGTGCCCCTCCTTCAATCCTGAATCTACAAGGCGGATACATCACTTTCTGCTCCTTAGGGTAGAAAATGGAGTCCTAATTCGGTGAATAGTATGAAGAAACTACACATCTAAGGAGTTGACAGGACAGGCAGTTCAGCACAGGCATTCTGTTTCCAAAGTATGTGCTTAATCTCCGGGGTAGAGCACCTGCAGCTGATGAACAGCAACGGAATTTCACAGATCTTTACAGAATTTTGGAAAAGGTATCATGTTGGAACCAGAGAGTTATGGATTCGAATCTTATCTCTATTTGAAATATTCAAGAAAATTATTTAATTTACCCTGTAGAACTAGAAGAGTCCTGCTGACATATATACTTAGAAGGATTAAGTAATAGATATTTGCTAATAGTACCACGTTTAGTGAGAAGCTGCTTTTTAGCCAATGTGGTTTCCTTTTACTTTCCAAAAGCCCATTAATCCACAACTCTATAAACCCAATTTGGCTGGAAATAAAGATGTTCCCTAGCCCAGGACTAGGCACGCTGGTGATAGCCGAGGATGGTACAGACTGTGAAGAGAGGTACCATGAACCTGAAGGGTCATGCCGCTTGCCTGTGACAGTGAAGTTGTTCCCTTCTTTAGATTTATGAAAGTAATGGTTAGCAAGAGCATTTATGCTGTTAATTTAGTCAATGAAACCTGGCATGTAAAAGAGGTAGACAAATGCTCACTGCTGAAGCGATACATGGAAAATTTAATAATCGTTTTAATGAACAACCACGCTAATCATCTATTGTTTTTAAGATTCTTTTTTCTTTCACTATATTGGTTAGTATTCAGGAGGACTAAATAAGTTTAAAGTAAATTCCTTTAACTATACTTAAATTTCTAATCTCACTTCTAAGGTCATAATGGCTAGGGCATGTATGATAACAGACTGAAGAATTTTGTCCTAAGATAAGTGATAGATTGTCTGCTGTTTCTGTCCTCTTAGAAGCATTAGCCCAGTCCCCATAGGGAAATTCTGTGGTCACTCTTTTTTTTAAATTTAAATTTCCTTTATGTTATTCACATGCTACACCAATTTTTAACAGATGTACTGAGGTATAATTATTCTACAGCTATTGTATATTTGCTATACTCCATTTGATGAATTTGGACATCTGTCAGTCAACTTTGTTGGATTGTTAACTATAAAGTGTACTCAAAACTATGACTATTTATACTTTTTTGTACTTAAATATTTACTTTTGAGATAGGGTCTCCCTGTAGTTCAGGCTGACCTGGAACTCCCTATGTAGATCAGGCTGGCCTTGATCTCACAGAAAACTACCTCTCTCTGCCTTCCAAGTAAAGGGATCAAAGGTGTGCACTACCATGCCTGTCTATCCTTAAAAATTTTTATGAACCAAGTAGCCCAAGGTCAATTTAGAAAAAAAAAAGATCTTAGTAGTCATAGAAACAAAAGGAAACAATCCACCCATAATTTCAGAGCCAAATATTATAAAATTCTAATACATAACCTTCCGTATTATCTTTGTTTTTATTTTCTAAGTGGTATTGGGGTCAAACTCAGGACTTTGCACAGACTCTCCAAGCACACTATCACAGAATCACCACCCCACCTCTTGAGTTTTAATTTTTAATCCAGGCTGGCCTGGAACCCACTGTGAAGCCCATACTGGCCCTAAACTTGTGATCCTCTTGTTTCAGCCTCCTGAGTGGTCAGAATACAGGCATCCATCCTCACACCCAGCCAGATTATTGCCTATGTGTGTTATGTAGATACACTGCAGAAACAGGATTATACTCCACAGTGTTTGACTTCTGCTTTCACTTAGCACTTTATCACAGATGTCCTTAAATCTATGTGTTCTTTCTCATCTGAAACAAATTCATCATATTCCATAACATTTGATAGCAGAATTAATTTAGATAATCCTCTGTTGTGAGTGTTTAATTGGTTCATGTTCTTTCCTGTCATGAACACTGCTGTCATTGTCATTTGTCATCTTTGTGCTTCCATCTGTGTATCTTTTTGTCATGGTGACTCAAAGGGCCAGTGTGTTTATCAGGCTTCTGATATATTTGCCAAATACCTGTCCAGAAATATTGTCCTTATTATATTCCCACTGGTAGTAAAGAGTGCTCTAACACTGGTTGCAGAGTTTTCAACATGCCACCTGGTAGATAAAAGAAGGCAGATTCTTATTTTGTTTGCTTAATAGTGAAAGTGAAGGTTTTCATATTCTGGTTTGAATTTTAAATTTTATCTCATTTTGTAAATTTGTCTGTTCATGGCTTTCATCTCTAATTTGTTTGGGACATACTTATTTTTTAACTTATTTTTAAAGAGTTTTTCATGCTATAATTGTGTAAAAGATGTTGCAATACATTTTGCCAATTTGTATTGTGTACTTAATTTTTAATATATAAAAGTTTTCATTTTAAAATTATATCATTGCATTATTCCTTTATGCACTAAGAAAAATGTTGTCACCTATCATGCACAGAATGACCTCCTTGCATTTAAAGAAATAAAATGCCCACAGTGTTTTCTTAAACTATTTCAATGGTCCTCACTTTTCACATTTAAATCTTGAAATGATAGAGAATTTATTCTGAAGTGATAATATGAAAGTACGTTTTGGAGGGTCGTCTTTCCCTCTCCCAAATTAGCAAGTTTGCCAAAGACAATGATTAAATACCTTATTTGAATAGACTGGTAAAAATATACCTCTAGGGACTAGAAAGATGGCTCAGTATTAAGAGCACGGGCTACTCTTGCAGAGGACCAGGTTCAGTTCTCAGCATCCTCATGGAGGCCAACACCTGTCTGTTACTCCAGTTCCAGCAGATTCAATGCCCTCTGTGACCTTTGTGGGCATTGCATGATGAGGGTGCATGTACATACATGAAGGAAAAATATTAAGATACATGAAATAAAGGAATATACAGCTCTATCAAATATTAAATCACACACATATACACATCCCTCTTTCCTGTATGTTTTTTAATTCCATTAGATTTTTTTTCCTCCTGATATCAGGACCAATTGTTTTCTTTATTAATTATGGAATTTCTGATTACATTATTATGATTGCAAGAAATTTTACAGATTTGCTGGCATGTTTATACAATATTTTATTTATTTTTATTTTTAATGAATATTTTTATTAGTTCTTGTGCATTTCATACAATAAATCCTAACCATATTTAGACCCCCTCCTCCACCCACAATCTCCATAGTCATAGCTCCCCTCATCATGTTGCATTCATTCTGACATGTATGTTAAAGCCTCTCCAACCAAGCTTGTGTACCCAGATGTCTAGTCAGCCTATCCCTTAAAGATCAGCTCTTGCAGAATGAATCAGTTGCAAATAGTTCATCAACTAATTTATTGCCACAGCTCTTCATTACCACCTAGAACCTACAGATAAGACCCTATTGCTAAAGGTAGGATATAATTTGGACACAGGACTTGGAGCAATGGAACCAGAACTGACCTGGAAGCCATCTCCCTGCATACTAACTCTCAAAGTACTAGAGGATACTATGCTAAGGGAGAAAAATCAATCAATGGTCCAACCTCAGCTTCAAAGTCTAATAAGTACCACAATGAACAGTACAACAAACTATAGCAGCAGGGAAGTGGCACTTTTATCTATGGGGTAATCGACAGCTACCTCATCTGAGTTATAATAGGAGGGAATTCATTACCAGCATTGTAAACATAGCCAAATACACATGAATGGAGAGGTCATAGATCCTATGGAAAACCCCATCTCTCTCATATCTCTAGACAAATGTAATTTCTTACTGTATGCTAAATACATATCCTTATATTTACAGACAAGTTTATCAGACACTCTTTTTTTTAAGAGATATAGGTTATTACTATGTGTCTGAAGGATGCCCAGCTCTAAATGATAAATCTAAGTGTAACCTCTATACCTAAGGCTTATGGAACATAACAGAACAGGCAGTAGAATTCCCCAACTCTCACCAGGGAAGCTTCCTCATGCAACAGAGTGTGAACCACATAGAAGGCCACAACTGGCCAAGATGTAGAGAATAAGAAATTTCAGAGTGTGTGTCCCAGGATAGGACTCATATTAAACCTCACCTACACAGGGCTTAAGGACCATTGTGGAAGAGGGGGTGGAAAGATTGCAAGAGTCAGGACTGGTGTATAAATGTTAAGGAAACAGAGGTTTTCAGGCCTCTGGGACTTTGCTCATACGAACTTGCAGCAATAGTGACACCATGCACAGTATACACTGTTTTAAATAGTCAAGCTGGAAGCCATGATACTGGAAACCCAGTTGTGGAAGTGGATAATGCATGGTTGAAAATCTTTAGCAGGGGATGTGGAATGAGAGTTTTGTGGCCCTTTTTTTTCTGTGCCTTAGTATGTGTTTAAAAATGCCTATAGTAAAATCTTCAATGTAGCATGTAGATAATTTATATTGGAATAGCATATGTCTGCATCTATGTTTACTTTCTACTTCAGAAACATGTTATTTTTATTGTTATTTTCTATAAGATTTACCATGTTTCCATTAAACACAAAAATAATATTTTACCATGTATGATGTACTACTACACAAGTCCAGTTGGAGGCCTCCTCAGACTACAGGCTGGTGCATCAGCATATGTGGCCCAAGTTCATTTGCAGCACACCTGTTGACCCGTGTCCATTTTGTAGGCAGCTCTTCCTCCACAGCACAACCAACTCCAAGCTGGCTGGGGAGGGGACTGCGCTGGTGTTCAGAATAAGTTTCACTGTTCTTGTGCTTCTCAGAGGGCTCTTCATCAGCAGGTGTTCTTCACCTCTCTGTGCTCCTCAGCTTGGCCTCATCCAAGTTGGCATTGTTTTGATTGACTTCTCTGCTGTTTCATTAGAAAAACCTGTGTTGTCTCATGGTGTGGAATCTCCCTGTGTCACGACTCACATGGCTGCAGTAAGAGCTCAATTATTTTTCTTTGTCTCCTTTTATATACTCCAACCAAGTCTGGTAGTTCAGTTTTTCCAAAAAACCCATCCCTTTCTAAACAAGTAATTAAAACTAAAAATACTCTCTACATTTGGTTTGTAATTGTGGTGTGTGTGTGTGTGTGTGTGTGGCTTGTGTGTGGTGTGTGCATGTGTGCGTGTGTGGTGTGCAGTGGTGTGTGTGTGTGTCTCTATTGTGTTTCCATTTGCACATAGGAAAGCACAGATTTATAAGCAATCACTTTACTTAACTTCATTTTTTAATTTTTCAAATAGCATTTTCTGATGTTCAGACAGAGACTTCATCCTCATTTCCTGCACTTATGACTATATTTTATTGGATTCTAGCTAATATATTAAATGTATTATTAACTGAAGTTGGTGATGGCATATGCCTCTCTGAGAAGTGTAATGTCTCACCACTAAGCAAGATACTGGCTATTTGAGGAAGACACGCTTTATATCAAATCTTAAAATTAAATAAGGACTCTGTGTTGAGGTTTTTCCACATCCTTTTTAGATATTGTCATGAAAGTATTGCATGTTTTTTTAGTTTTATTTCCCTTTGAAGCATAGATTTCTTACTGTTAAGCCCTTCTCACATTCTGGATTTTGTGGCCTGTCTCATAGAACTTCCCCCAGATGCTGACTCTTCCCAGATGTTCCTATGGTTATATTTGTCATGTTTCACAAAAATGAAATTTGTAGACAGGGCAATGAAATAAATGAACTTAAATTTCTGTATAATATTGGAAATTTGGTGTAATATATTGACTATTATCTAATGTGTTGAACATTAATCACTATAGTTAAGATATGGAGAAAATGTGATACAGTTCATATAACCTGACTCCTAGTTCTAGAGACACTGTTACCACCAATAAGAGAGATGAAAATGCCCAAACTATAGTTAATTTAATTACTGTTATAAAATGGGTGGAAGGGTATTTAATTAATTCAAAGTTGAGCTATATATCAAAACTATTTTCCTCCTCTCCAATGAATTTCTGGTTTCTGTGCTTCCATTCCTTCTGAAAATTGGATATTAAAACAGTGGCTATTGTGCAGAATTTTGTGGGAATTGGGTTTAGGACATTTGAAGTAACTGGGACATGGGTTGGCACACAATAAATGCTTTTCGCCATAATAACAAAATCACTGTTATCATGGCGTCGGGAATGAAGTAGACTGCCATCCATGTGCTGTTCACTGATTGAATACTCTTGGAATGCTATGATTTGTCTTTTCTGCTTGTGCATTTAATGTTTTTGAAGTTGGCCTAATACTCTTGTTCTAGTCTTTTGTCATAAGAAAAGAACCAGAGTTACTTTTAGAGAACTCAGCTGTCTTTGCAACTCAACTGGTTGCCAACTCTTGCTAGAGTTGTTATGTTGACTACTGTGATGATCGTCAGAACTGCTTTTAGTGTGGTGTTATGCCGTTCTCGTGGTGACAGCATCTTAGATGAGCTGGAAACTTAAAGAACCCTTTCCTTTCAATCCTCTGTCCTTCTGCTATTTAAATTTCAGACATTGCATTTGATTTTGTTTTGCAACATATATGCCTTAAGTTATATAAATTCTTAATTAAGGAGATTAAAAAAATAAAAGTCTAGGTTCCTCATTGTCATTTCTCTTTCACCAAGCTGAGGTAATAAACCATTGGTTGATAAAAAAAAAATCACTTTCCATTTTCACTAAGAAATCCAGCTATTAGCAAAATAGTCTTGAGAGATTTTTTTTGGTCATGCAGTTTCATACCCATTCCTCATTACCATCATGAATAAAGAGGGAACAAGGCTGATTTCAGGTGCCAGATGGGTACCACAAGTATTGTAATAATTCAGCACAGGCTCCAGTTATGACACACCAGCTCTTAATAGCTGTGGGGTGATCGTGGCAGTCGTGGTGAATCCTAGTGAATTATCTTCTGTGTATCAGGTCTTCTGTTTGTCTTTCGTCTATACTCAGAGCCTTCTAATTTTTCTGTGAAACTTGGAAACTGCTCAGTGCAGGCTGCTGTCAGTCAAGAGTATGTCTTACAGTTAACTTCTTCCTGGAAACAGCGATAGGATTCATTTAGAGGCCATTCAATGAGTCCGTAAAGAAAGAAGCATCTGAGTGAAAAGCATTCCTAACCTTCAGATGTCAGGTACATTTGATTTTATTAACATCTGTGCAAAGCTTAGGCCTGGACCCAGAAGCTAACGTCTAAAGATGCCTTGTTTTGATTTGAGCATATTCAGAATTATGACGGCACCTTTTGTTTTGTGACGAGTATATTTTAGACAGAAGTGCTGCAGCACAGTAAAATCTGAGGTCTTTGAATGTACAATGCTTGTTTATCCAAATTGGGAGATTAATAATAATTTGTGACTCTTACCTCTGTCACCAGTAGTTTGCATAATAAAGTTTGTGTTCTCCCCTTCTCTAATCCAAAAGATGAATTTGAACGATATTGTGTGTTGTTAGAGACCATTTGGACCTTTAGTATTAAGGAGGTTTCAGAGGATGAAGTAATAAGGAACTTAATATTTAATGAATGCTGTTTTTGAGCTTCGTGGTTGCACATGAGTTCATAATTTGGTGTAAACAAATACTTAGTTATTTAGTATAGATTTAATATTAACATTTATGTTAGCCATGAATTTGATGTTTGAAAAGGTTAAGACATTTTTCCAGACTACAAAATCAGAAACTGACCAGACTGGAACTTGAATTCAACTGTGACTAATTCTCAAACTTATCATATACCATTAATTGATTTTTTTTTTACTCTTTTCTACCTCTCCCCAAGTTTTAAATATCCTTCTTTAAAATCCTTTCTTCAGAATCTGTTCAAAGGAATGAAAGCATTTAAGAAGCAAGTATATTAAAGGAGTTGAGTTGATTTTATCTACCACATATACTCTGAATATGAAAAAAGAAAAAGTATGCTGAAAATGAGCAGATTAATATAACAGTTATGCCTCCATAGAGTTTGAATTTGTTCCTTGTTACATTTAACAAGCACAATAAACTGATAAAATGGTAAAGAAAATTCCAACTTCTTTTCTGTTATTTTATTTTTAACATTTTAAAATTCAGGTTTCCCCATGAAATAAAGCTTGATTCATTTAACAATAAGGGTCTGTATTGTCTTCAGCCTGTCTGGATGTTAATGACACTTCCACAGTTGGCTCATTTTCCTGCAACAATGCTAATGGGTTGTTGTTTCCTAAGAGGCAGAGAATTGATATGTTTGGGTTTCTACTTCTAGTGTTTAGTTTCCTGGTTGTGTTTTTCTCCTTGTTTATGTTTCTTTTTAATTAACATTGAATTTCTTCATTTTCATGCCTTGGTTTACTTTTGTTTGTACAATATGTGGGCAATGATTTCTTCAGTAGCAATTATTAAACAGGAAGAAATGATAGTTACTTGGTGTGAAGAAAAACTTCCATGACTTAAGTATGAGATGTGTGATGCTGATACTCTGTCAACTCCTCTGGTTTCTTTTATCTTCAGCTTTGATTTGTTTCCTTCAAGTTCTCATAGTATCTGTAATAACTGAAGCCAATAGTATTATCAGGTTTTAAAAACAATTCCGTTGTCCTTTTACTTAAGGGAAATATTCACAATGCAGGCATTTCAGGAAACAAAGTTAGTATTCATTGTTGACAGGAATAAAAGCAAGTTAAGTACCAGGGCATATTCTGATTCAAAAATAACTTCAGGAAAATCTTGGTTAGAAAGTTTTTAAGGTGATCATTTTGTTTCTCTAGCATCACACATATGAATCCAGGGTGGGTGATGTGGTCTGTTTTTTCTCAGTTTCTGCATCAACTTTATCTATCAACCTGTCTCATCTAAGTACCCAACATCAATCTGTCATCAAATGATTTTCTTGTTTCATCACAGAGAAAGAAGGGAACGTGATTTTGTACTGAGCTGTTGCCGTAAAGTGCCAACCATGACTACGTGGTATGTGACTTGTGGACGCCGGCCTGAGTGTACATCACAGTACTACTGTAAAACTTCTCACATTTGCAAATATTAAAATGGCCAGAATTCCTTAACTTGATATGAAATAGAAAAGAGAGTGGAAAAGTGAAAAACCGCAATACCTCCATGAACTCCACCTTTTGTTGTAGACGTTAAGCAGCCTGAACCAGAGATTTTTTTTATGGGGAACATCATTTTGTTTTGCATCTTAGTGACTTGGTACTTTTTATCCAGCAATTCTGAATGGATCCATTATAACTTAGTTGGTGATGATACATCCCAGAGGCTCCTTCCATAAGGAGCCTTGGGTCAGTAGACTCTACAACATACTGCCTATGACTCAAGGGACAGAACTGCTCTAGTCACCTCCCACTGCTCAGGCCTGGAAGGGCATCATAATGCAGCAGTGGGAGGGAGTGGCTAGAAAGGCTGTTGAAAGCAAGCTTTTGTTGTAATTTTATTTCTGTACAGCAGGAAGCTAAGGCCAGAGTGTTATCAAACAAGAGTCCCATACTTGCGAGAGATGAACCAGAAGGGCCCTAGCCTTGTATTTGGGATGGAGAATTGTGCTTTAGATAGCTGCAATTATTTCAGGTGGGAGAAAAAAAGACCAGAAAGCATGGAATCCTGGAAGGAGATGTAATTGATTTGCTGCTAAATGACTCAGCTGGACCTTTTTGAAATGTTGGTCAAGGTGAGTATTGAAAACAGTGGTGCTTTGACATTTCCATACCCTTCGAAGTAAGGATTAGGTTACCTTGGGAGCCAAATGATGTACTTTTATTTTCTGAAATGTCAATTATTTTATAATAAATTTGCTCTAAAATCAAAAGTGGCTTATGTTCTCCTATGTTATTGTGACTGCTCACAGTTCTTCATTGAATGCCTGTTTACAGCACAGTTTCTGTGCATGGGATTCTCTAGCTACCTCTGCTATAGGGTCAGAGGTCTAACCAGATGCACCAAGGAGATAGAACTGCCATTGTCTACATTCATATTCCATTTCCTCTGCTTGGGGAACAACAGTATATGAAATGGCATTTGAATAATTTAATGCAAAGTGTTCACAAGAGCAGCATAACACAGAATGGGCTTTGAAGTCATTAGATGTATGAATCACTTGCTGCCTCCTGGAGGTCCCACACCAGCTATTCTGAGCTGTCAGAGAACTTAGCATTATCGTGCTGTTTGCTGCCCCTCTCCACCCGACTGTGAGAACCTCATGGAGAGAGTTTTTATCATATTTATCTTTGCATCCCTGTTCACTAGCACTGCTCATTGCATTCCACAAGTGCCTTGTAAAATGTCTGGTGAATGAATTAGTAAGAAGAATTGCTGCTATCATTTAGGGAGAAGAGAAGGGAATAGAATAATGGCCTCTGTGGAATTAAACTACAAAGAAAAGATTTATTCTTTTAAGTTGAGAGACAAAATATGCTTCCTTCCCATAATTCTTATGAAAGGAAGCAGTTCAATTAAGCAGATCTCAGTAAATGTTTATCAAGCATATTTTATATGGTGATTATATATATATTATATATACATATATATTATATATACATATATATATATATGTATATATAATATATATGTATATATATATAATGCTTTGTTCCCTACAGGGACTTGGACTACAGGGTATGGGTAGCCTTGACATATCAGTGAACTGTTTTAATGTAATTAGGCAAATTTGTTAGGAGGTTAGGAGTATTCAGGGGGCATGATTGGAAGAGGCGAAGGGGACATTGACCCAGGCTGTCAGTAGACTCCTTATCTGAGAGGATCAGGAAACTTCTGGGAAAAGATGACTTCTGAGTCTTATCTTGAAGCAGCTATAGTCAAACTAAGAAGGAAAGATGCAGCTCTTCCCTTTATTTCGTAAAGGGAAACAGTGAACTTAAGAAGCTTATAAGTATTTTGAATAAGGTGCATGGCAGGCATGAATATGAATTTGAGGAGCAGTGAGGATATGAAATATGTGTGTGGGAATTGTTAACACACATATAGCAATGAACGAAACAGAATATAAGAAGAGTTTTTCAGGGATCTAATGTAAGACAGTGGTCCTTAAGTGCTGGCCAGCAGTTTGGTGGCTTGTATTCTTCATGATCATCTGTGGAAGGGTTCAGAAGAACATTTTGAGATATCTTTCAGAGGTTCTTATTCATTAGTGAACAATCAGGAATCTGAATTTTATAGATTTCCTTGGTAAATTTAGAGTTGGAAATCATGTTTTGGAAACACTGATACAGAATAAAAATGATGTGCAGCTCATACTTCAGCTTGTGAAACAAATGCAGAAGAGGGACTAGTTGGGAAGAGAAAGGGGATGGGCGGGAGAGGAGGAAGGGCAAGAGCATAACAGGTGATATGATCAAAACATACGTTATGAAATGTCATAATGAAATCAAGTATCATGTATAATTAATACATAAAACACTTAAAGCAAGTAGGCAAATGGAGAGTGAGCCAATTGATACTGCGAAAGGCAGAGGAGAAAGTTTCTAGTAAAACAATGCTGCACTGAGACATCTATTCGGTATTTGTGGACTTTGTCAAATGATTTACAGAGAAAGTACAGGAGGAGTAAAATCTGAGTGCACTGGGCTTAAGTTGCTCTTTTCCCAAAGTGTAATGATAGGTGAATATTTTGTAGATGAAATCCTAGTTCTCTCGCTTGCTCATTTCGTTCTCTCTTTGCATTTGTCTTTGTGTCCCATGTATTTTGTATTCCCAGAAACTAGTACTGGGGAACCATCATAATTGCTTGGCCTTTTAGGTGAAGTCAAGCCTGAAGATCTTCCTTTGATAGTCTCTGTTACAAGAACCAAAAGAAATTGGGAAATTGTCCTTTGTTTGACACCCAACAAGGGATGAAAATAACAGCATTAGTGAAAGAGAGCTTAATTTTGGCTATCCCTCTATTTAAGACTTTTCTGGTCTATAGATGTCTGAAAAATAAATCCCAATACTGCATGGGAAATAACAAACACAGACATTTGAAAACAAATGAAGAAATGAACAATCGAACAGCCCCTCAGAATAATCATTTAAACGGAAACTAGAACTTTTGGTTATATTCTGAAATAGGAAGGGTGGTTAGTGGCTTGTTTTATGCTCACTCAAATGCCTCAGTGAACAATCTGACAAGCCCCCAGAACAATCATATAAAAAGAACTTGCCACTTGCAGTCATACTCTAAAGTAGGAAGGGATGGTTAATGACTGTTATATTCATACAAGTACTTTCATCTAACTTTTAAGTGTTTTTTACAAAATGCTGATCATTTGAAAAAGCAAAGAAATGCAGAATCCAACATAGAATGAACAATCATACAGTATATACAGTATATACATTTATGAACCATAATATATAAATATATATATAAATAAATAAATATATATATATATATATATATATATATATATCAAGGTTTTGGTACATTTCATTCCAGCTTTTCCTCTGTGTATAATTTTTAGGATACTACTATATATGAAACTTTCATATAGAGTTTTCTTCTCTATTTCCTCCTTCCTGTGTGTGTGTATGTGTATGCAGAGGGAGAGGGAGGGAGAGAGAGAGAAAACGTCCCAGGATCTTACACATGCTGAGCAAGCAGTCTATCACTGAACTGCATCCACAACCCCATTGATTCTTTTTTCAGTTGACATTACAACACAAGCAGTTTCTCATGTAATTAAAATAATGTGTAAAATATATTTTTGTCTTTATTATGCATTAGGAGGGTTTGCACAGTTTAGTTAGCTATTCTCCTATAATTAGATACCTAAATTATTTCCACATTTCATTACTACAAATACCGCTTTGAAGAATGCTTTTGCATACAAATCAGTTCTCATAGTTTAGTTTACTTCCTGAATTATCATAGAAAAGTATATAAAACATTAAAGCCTTTTGGTCTTATTAGCAAATTCCTTCCAAATAATTGATTTCATTCTGAAAGCCTATCAGCAATATATGAAATATATATTTAATTACATACGTACCATTATCAAGGATTTTATTAAATATAATTTTGCCAATCTATAGGCAAGGCAAATGGAAATTTTGAGATTTTAATTTCTTTGATAATGAGACTGAATATGGTCTATAGTTTGCAAAATTCCTATTTATTAGTTAAAATGTTCTTTTTTCTTATGGGTTTATAGTTTTATTTTTTACTATTTTTTAAAGTTTTGCTAAGTTGTCAAGAATATATCTTTGAAGCAAAGGGATGATGATGAATTTCTTTCAGCCTTAAGGAACCTGTATTTATAATCATATACTTTGTAGTATGAAAGAAGCCTTATAAGGTACCATATCCAACTCTTAATCGAAGAAGCAATGATTAAATCTGAAAAAAGCTGAGATGGTAACATTTTAGATGGTTTTTGGTATAATTTGTTCTTGGTTGTTGGAATTCAAAGTGCAAGCTTGTGTGACTTGGAGCAGTAGGAACTTGACAGAAGGAAGGGCTTTTGCAGAACTACAAGGAGAAATAGTTCAGAAAAGTGAAAAGATCAATTTAAGAACATGAAGTGTGGCTCCGAGTTAAAGAATGGCCCATGTAACTGCAATGGAAGACTGACACACTGATGCTGGGAAACAGAGTAAGAAAGTCCAATCAAACATGTGCATAAAAAGTCACTTGACTCTTCTGGCTGACTGCATCACTTGGCCTCTGAAAAGCCCCTGCAGAACCTAAACCGAAACCTAATGAAACCCAAAGTTCATCCTCTGTTGCAGACCAATTTCTCTGTCTTTGTCAAGAACCAAATAGTTAAAGTCTGCTAGGAAGTCGACTTGGCATTTCTGTAGCTGTGGCGCCTGTTTAAATGTTCAGAATCAATTTGAAGGAATTCTATAGAAACTTTTTTAGACATTGTCTAATTAATTACGATAATTCTTTGAGATGGGCTGGGAGAATATTGTTATCTCCACTTTACAGAGAAGTAAGCATCATGGGTTTTTTCTAAATATCACAGATTGTGTGGATGTAGTGATAGGGTTCAAAGTGATTTATTCTGATGACCAACTTAGGATATTTGCTACTTAAACCCTTAATCTCTGGGAATGAACCTGTCCTAAGTCTTATCCATGTTCTGATGTTGCACAGAATTATCGAGGCACACAGGCTCAGGTTCCTGTTCTGGATGTTCCATCACAGTTTCTCTAACCTGCCTCTTCACTGTTATGTCTATAGTACTTTTCCTGCAGGAACAGATTCTTCCTTCTTCCTAATCAATGTTTACATGGAAGCTTCTGTCAGAAATGGATCATGTGTGCAGTGTTCCCAATGCCTTATTTTCTTTTTCCTGTACTTTTCCTAGGAAGAGAAACATTTTTCTGCTAACTCACTGTGTTACCTTTGCAGAGGGAGGAATTTTTAGGGAGTCAGATAACTATTTCCTAGAAAGTCAGCTTTTTGTATCAAACATTCTTTGGTGTGGGCATAGCTTTGGTATTTGCACTGATTACCTCTTGTTGAAAATTAAGATGGCAGAAGTGTGGCTATGTTGACAAAATCACAGACCATGGATGTAGACTAATCAAATTTGATTCCCGATTCTTCAATGTACTGGGTGATTGAGTTCTTTCTTTGGAGCTGATTTATTCTTTTGTGCAATAGGATAATCTATTAACAACATCTATATTGCAGGGTTATTGAGATAAATGGTAGATATTTTTCTTGTAAGGAATAAGGTAGCAGAAAAACTGCAGTCCTCTAGCCAGATTGCAGGACCGTATTTGTGTGGCTCATCTTTTATTTTGCCTGAAGCTCTTCCTTCATTCCTGGCTTCCTCTAAGAGCTTTCTGGCCTGGATGACTGACAGAGGAAAAATACATCAGCATCCTTTGCCCCGATCAGAGGCATTTGGCTGGTGGGAAGTCCTGGCAGGAGATCAGAGGGGGGATGGTACGAGGTCATGTGATTTCCCTCACTGCCTTCCTTCCAGGCTGTGCCCCAGAGAACTGATTGCCATGTCAAGGAAATCTGCTCTGCATGAGTCTCTTCCTCTAGGTGCTGGCATCCATTCTGCTTGCTTTGAACTTAGTGTGTACAATTCCACCATTGTCTGCTCCAGAGACTGTACTGTTCTTTTGGATCCCTCTACCCTGCCCACATCTTCTCAATCATTTTTACTAACCTCTTTAAATGAGCCCATTCCTAGTCCACTGTCTCCTGAGCTCCTAATCAATGATTCACTTATGCTTAGTTGAAATTTATGTAGGCATGGTTTATTTGTGGGAGTTCAGACTACTAGTAAGAGGAAAAATAAGAATTTTTTTTGTTATTGCTTGCCTTTTGTTTTTTACATTTTATTCATTATTTTTATTTTGTGTGCATGAGTGTATTGCTTTCCTGTATGTAGGTGCACCCATGTTGTGCAAGGCTCACAGAGGTCAGAGGAGGGTGTCAGATTCGCTAGAACTGGAGTTACAGACAGTTGCTAGGGCTGTGTGGGTACTGGGAATCGAACCCAGGTCCTCTGCATAAGAACCCAGTGCTCTTAAAATCTTAACAATCTCTCCAGCTCCTTGCTTGCCTTTTGATACTTAGAGAAGCTGCACTAGTGAGGATGCTGCTGACAGTACCACCTGCCTCTCACACGCCAGGCGTTTTCCTACACACTGCTTTGTGCACATCACCTCATTCACACTCAAATGTGTACATTAGTGTCTTTGCTCCTATATGCCAAATCACCTAGAGCTACACAAAAAGTAAGCTGAGGGTTGAAATCCTTGCCTTTTTGCTTCCTAGGTCTACAATTTTTTTTATAAAGGCTGCTGTGTAGACAGATAAAAAAGGCCCACATCATCTAAAGTCGGTTTTTCAATGAATCTATTTACTTACTCAAATTTCGGTTATAAATTCCTATAGGAAAGTATCTCTTAATGATGGTTTTAAAGCTTTTAAGTCAAATTTGTTAAAAATTTGATTAATTCAGCAAGCCTTTCCAGGTCAAATCCATTATTTGTCTGATTTTACTGATTTGTTAATTTGAAACAAATGATTCAGTAGCTCACTCTGGACAGCTACTGCATGGTTGCCCCGAAGGGTACTCATTACACACCAAATGAATAATTAAATATTTTCAATGAGCTTTTCCCTAATAATGTGTAAGCTTCTCACAGCCATTATCTAGATGTTTTATCTCCCTAGGCATAGAATATTTAGCTCATAGTTAAAACTATTTAATTCACTTCTAAAATGAAATGAATAACATATTTCCATATTTTCTAAAAACCTTCAAGATGCTAAACACCATAACTGATCATAAAGGTGACTGAATTCCTAGAGGTATATGAGTTGAACATTTTTCCTTTGTGGATTAGTTCCTTTGTTGAAACCATCCTCTCTTAAACAACAAAACCTCACATATCCTCAAAAGAATTGTTGATCCTTTTCCGTAGAAATTCACATTGGAGAATGCATTTTTCTCTTACCTTTAGGCAAACATTTTTATCAGCTAAAAAAGATTTTTTTACTTTCAAAGTTTTGAGGTCCCCAAGTTGCATCTGGGCAAAATAAAATCTATTCTGTGTTTCTATCTCCACCTAAGGGATCTTTGGCTTCCATAAAAGTATCTCACTTTGATTTTCAAAAATCTCAAGAGAGTGGCTCACATAAGATTTAAGCAAGTTTCTTCAGCTTGAGAGAGTACTGCTCCAGGCTCCTGGAGAGCTTGGTGAAGGTTGTTGTTCACTGCTGTTATTGGGCTCTTGACTCCTTTGCCTCTGATGGCTAGCCATATCCTGGAGTCCACAGCTATGCCTTATTCTCCAATCTCCTATCTTTAGATTTATATTTTGGGGGAAATTTCTGCAAATTTCATACATTATATTTTGATTGATTCTGCACCCTCCCATCTGCACCCACTGCTGTCTCTCACTCAATTCCACATACCAAGTTGAACAAGCCTATAGAGTTGAACTTGTGTTCCCAAATGCCTTTATATGTGGGCTTATCCACTGGAGCCTGGTCAACCTACCATGGGTCTCATCCTTAAATGAGACTGACTCTTCCTTTCCCAATAGCCATCAGTGGCCAACAGCTCCTCCTGTAGATTGGTATTTTTTAAACAGTTATTTTGCTTTACTTCCATTTTCAATTTCTAATTCATACTGTACTTTGAAATTTTCAACTATTTTAGCAAAACCAACTCCTTTGGATTGTGATTATCATTATTCTTTTCCCTAAACCTCAGGCACATCTTTTTTTTTCTTAAAGAAGCTTAGAATATATCCAAATAATAGAATTACACACTGTTGACACCAACAGTCCACACTTACAATGTCAGCCTCCTATGTCTACCTTGTTAGTCTCTGTGATTTGGTCCAACCTGTTTGCCTCATTCTCTTTCTGCTGGAGTAATTTCTTTGCCAAAAGGCACATTAGTCCACAAGCAGGTCTACCCTATGTATAGGGAAGTCATGTCCAGATTCAGAGGAATATCAGCAAGGAACAGAACATAGGTAGCTGTTTACTTTGTTCTTCCCTCAAAACAGTCTCCTTTCTAGTGTCTAGGTGAGTGAAGGTTAGGTAACAAGGCAGTAAGTATTGTGCAAGTGACTACTGTTCTCTAATAATCTTTGGAGCAACAGTTATTGTTTAACTAGGTAAGCTGCCTTCAGCTTTTCTCAAGCACCCTTTATAACCTCTTTGAAGTAAAGGAGTAGAGAATTTACTTGGGTGTTACACTGCCCCTGGAGGACTTCCCTGACTTTTGTAGACATTGATTGGTCACACACACGCAGAGAGAGAGAGAGAGAGAGAGAGAGACAGAGAGAGAGACAGAGAGAGAAAGCTGGGATGCCATACGGCTACCCTTAGTGGAAAATTGAGGGGTCCCTAGTTGTCCCATCAAGAATCGTACATCTCACAATTCAGCTGCTCTTCCCTTCATGAATGAATTTTAGGCTGTGTCTACCACACCTATTTATTTCAGTCACTAAAAAAAGTAGGCTTAGATATTTAATGGAGAACAGATGGTGCTTGAAGTCTGTAACTTACATTTAACAAAAGCTGTTTTGGAGATGTTGCTCATGATACTTTTATTGCTTTAAACACATCAACTTCTTAGCCTGTTCTGATGAATTAAGAATTACTGTCCTAGTCCAAGGCAACATTTAGAAGTGCACGTGTTAATCATATACTTGATTAAACATTTCCTTGCCTTTTTTCCAGCATTCCAGTTGCTTTTGAGTGGATAATTGCTGCAGCGAGAGCACAGGCATTGGAAGCTAGTGGCGTCTGAGCTTCTTAAAACTCCACCATGAAAAGAAACACTTGTGATTCGCTTTCTCGGAGCAAAAGTGTGAGTACCTCTTATTTTTATTTCCTTCTGAAAAATGTGCACATGCAACTTTTTTAGTTTTCTTTGGATTTTAATACTGTGCTGTCAGAATTAAGTTCGTGGCAATCTTCAGTTGACTTTAAGTTCTCTAACTCTAAGTAGCTTATTAACAAATGAAGACTTACTTGTCTGTGTGGCCTGTGTGAAATTTGATGGCAATTCTCTGTTTGTCAGTTTATATGCCTTCCCATTCATTCTTATAAGCCTCTTAGTAAAATACTGAACACTCCAATATTTGAATTCATAAAACAAATATATAGTTAAAATTAAAATAGAAATTTATGTTTTGAGTGTTAAAGTTTCTGGGAAAACGAAAAGGCATAAATTGGCAATGTGTTCAGAGAACCCAGCAGCCAAATGCGCTCTGAAAGTTCACCCTTCCCTTGGCTTTTCCCTCTGGCCTAGGTCTCCAATTGCTGATTTTAATCTTCCTTATTAACATTTTTAAGTGGCCCTTCTCTGGGCCCTGAGCAAAGTTAAGCATTCTTTCAAATTACATAGTATTCTTAAGGTATCAAATTCATGGTAAATTTTGCTTTTCCATTATCCTGTGGGGAACAGAGCACACATACATTACACACATTACAAAATAAGCAGAGCAGTTCTAGGCAAGCTGCACCCCGCCAGGAGGAAAGTAGATTTAATTTCCATCAGGCAAGTTCTAACAACATGTCTCTTTGTTCATTTACCCAAGGGGAAGTAGCATCCAAACAGATGTGGTTGTGACGTAGGAACATTCATTTGAAGGCCTCAGAAAAACCACAAATGCAAACACATTTCTCTAGTATGGGAGCGCTTTGTGTTTCATCCTGTGATTTTATGATGATGGCCCAAGGCCACCTTTCATTTTTTCTATAGAATTAGGATGACTGTGTGGGAAGGACAGGACAATATGCCCTATGGGATTTCTCTTAAAACTGAAACTGTATCTAGAGGTGTGCCAATCATTTAATTGAGTCTCAAGTTTAATAGTCTACTAAACAAATTCAGCAAACTGATGGAATGTTCAAATTCATTTGTTTTAGTAGGTGGTGTTTTGTTGTATGGAATTTGCATAACATAAAAGGCCAGAGCACTGAGCCTGGAACACTTTTCATCATCATGCATAGTTGCTCGTTATAATAGGAATGACCTGGATACAAATTGCCAAACTATGAACACATATGTTACTTAGTTTTCTTATTATAAATTAAATATGAAAGCAGACCTCTAATATAACACTTCCTTTTACTGAATTTCAGGGGCATGTGATTTGAGAAAAATGTAGAAAGGCAAAAGGGAGGATGTTTTGGATAATTAAAATATATCATTAAACACTTCCCTGTTCTTGGAGAAAAACATTCTAAAAGCAAATGATTAACCAAGTCATGAATTTAAGGAACTGCAAGTCCTTAAACTGATGCTAGAAGATTTCCTATTTATGTTTGTTTTATGCAATTTTTTTATCTTGCTGGAAAGACTCAAGTTTCCCAGAGTAAGAGAGCCTGAGTTGCTTGCATTTGTTCAAATATCAACAGCAGAGCTCTCATTTCTCTGCTTCCCCCTTTCTTCAGAATCTGCTGGTGCAGAGAAAGTGCTTCCACTTAATTAAGTGACTCTAAGGAGATTACTCTGTATCAGAGAAAAAAGCCAGTTGTTTTGTTTAGTAATAACTTGACACTTTAGGGTTTCAAAAGTCCATTTTGCCCTGCTCTAACTGCCGCCCCCTATCACGTAAGTCTTTGTCATGATACAATCCAAAATATTGTACTCACAGAAGCAGCTGTTTCCTACTTTTCTTGTAGGAAATTTAAATAATTAATTTGATGTAGAAACTAGCCATTCTTCTCCAGTGTTATCATATTTGAAGATCATGAGACTAAAAACATTAAATGGTAAGGCAGTTTCAATTTCTGTTCCTGCCCACCTGTTACTCTTTAGGGCCTGTATCTGTGACTATGAATGAAGGTACATTAGTCATTTTTCCCACTTCTGTGACAAAATAACTGAAGAAAGTAACATGTGAAAGAAAGGGCTTATATGTGTCACAGTTTGAGGGTGCTGTCCATCATGGCAAGGAAGGTGTGGTGACAGAAGTCTGAGCTAGTTGATCATATTGCATCTATAGTCAGAAAGCAGAGAGGCTAGAGAGATGACTCAATGGTTAAGAAAACTGGCTGCACTTGCAGAGGACCTGGGTTTGAATTCCAACACCCACATGGCAACTAACAACCATCTAAACTCCATTTCTAGGGAATCCAACACCTTTTTCTGGCCTCCGAAGGCATTATAGGACATCGTTGCCCTTATCTACATTCAGGCAATACACTTACACACATTAAATAAAGAATAAAGCATAAAAACAGAAGAAAGAAAGCAGAGGGCTGAGTGTTGGTGCCTGGCTGGCTTCCTTTATCTCTTTTTATTCAGCCATGTGGTGCTGCTGACATCCAGGCTGGGTCTTCCTTCTTCTGGTAGCTCTCTGAAAATTACTCTGATAGCCACATACAGAGATGTGTCTCCTAGATGATTCAAATCTAGTCAAGTTGACGATGAAGACTGACCATTGCATAAGTTATATACAAGAAGATCAAGGAAAGACTGTCCTTAGACAATCACACTGTTAGTGAATTTCCCTTAGTGGAAGAACGCCATCATAATCTCTTCTTGTTGATCCCGATTCTCAGCGTGGGACCCATTCCCATGACCCCTGGAACCCTCATTTCCTCCAAAGTCTCCCATCTCCAAATATCTTTGCATTGGGAGTTGGGGGGTGTCTATTTTTAAAATATTATCATTTTTATTTCATGTGTATGAGTTTATTAACTACCTTTATGTAAGTGCACCTGTGCTGGATAGTGTTAGTTCTCAGCTTGACATACCTGGATTGAGGGAACCTCAATTGAAGAATTTCCTACATTGGACTGGCCTATGGCCATGTCTGGGGGCATTTTCTTGATTGCTGAGTGATGTGGGAAGACCCAGTCCACTGTGGATGGTGACCCCACTGGGCAGGTTGTTCTACATTGTATAAGAAAGCAGGCTGAGCATGGGCCAGGGGAGTAAGCCAGTAAGCAGCATTCCTCCATGGTCTTTGCTTCAGCTCCTGCCTCCAGGTTCCTGCTCTGGGCTCTCTTGGCGATGAACTGTGACCTGGGAGATGTAAGCCAAATAAACCCTTTCCTACCCAAGTTGATATTGGCAGAGTGTTTTCATAGCAATTGAAGGCAAACTAAGATAGTACCTGTATTGTAATGCCCGCAGAGGTCATCTTATCCCTTGGAACTGGAGTTACAGATGGTTGCAAGCTGCCATCCAGGTGCTAGGAACCAAACCCTGGTCCTCTGCAAGGGCATCCAGTGCTCTTAACTGCTGATACATTTCTCCAGCCCCTCTATTGTTTTTTTTTTAACAGTTTATTTTATTTTTGTGTGCATGTGCCTGAGTGTCTGTATGCCATGTGTGGGCAGGTGTCCATTGTAAGCCTTCTGACATGGGTACTGGGAACTGAACTCAGGTCCTGTGAAAGAGCAGTATATGCTCCTAACCACTGAACTATCTCTCCAGTCTGAGGTTGGGTATAGGTGAAATGCAAACATTCAGTTGATAACTGAATTTGATATTTGTAAAGGATGATTTTAATAAGTTACGGTGATATTTATACCAATACTGAAAAGTAACCATATTCTCTCTACTGGTTAATCCTAGAAGTAATCTGATTGCATCTTCTACAGTGTGTTAGACAATTCTCTATAATTTCAAGTTTCTATTGCCTCTTCACAGACCTAGAGGCTCATCTTAATTTTGCCCATAGCCAATTTTCCCTCTGTTATTATTCCTTTTGCTTATTTTATAAACCTTGTTTATAACATCCATTCCAATGACACAGGTCTCTGAAGTGCCCTGTCAGGGGATGTACCAATTGAATTCGTCTTTCAGAGCTGGCTAAATTTCAGGCTTGCACTTGGTATTACTCTTTCATCTTCTCTGCCAAAAGGATCTTTCACTGCTTTTTGGCTGGTCATGAGAAGAATGCAAAGATACAGACAAGGGGATAGGATTTTTGAAAATTCCCCAGAAATGATATATTTTAAAATACAATATTTCAAAAATTTAAAGCTTGATTCCTTGTATTATGTCTGTTGTTATTCTCTGAACTCATGAATGTTAATATATCTTACATGGTGAGTGACCTGGGTAAATTTTAATTCATTATTAATCAATTCAATTATATTGACATAAAGTATCTTGTAGACTCTAACATGAAATTTCCAGTATGGAGTGCCTTGTATCATGTGCTTCCTACCAGTTAGAAGAGATTTGAGATAAGATCTGCTCAATTAGATTCATTATTTTCTTGATGAAATTGTCCTCTGTTTGACTTGGGATTCTTTTGGATGCTCTACATTTAGATAAATTTGTCATTTTCCAGATGTCTTTAATTGATCTCTGTTTTGGGGGATAGAATTGTTGTTTTGTGTCTATTCAAAACTGAAAGCAACTCCTGGCTATTTGCAGGGAACAGAGTAGCTGAAAACTTCTTCAAATGTTGACTTTAAAGCCCTAAATAGATTGACAGTTATGAATCCAGGAATGGGGATCCCACCTGGTGAAATGTGCCCAGCAGGTACTCTAAATTGCCTCTTTCCACATATGACTAAAAAAAATATTGTCCAGAACGTGTATGCTGAATTTATCTTATTCTTAAAAATAGTAAATTTTTCCAGTTCTGCCTTTGCATTGGTGATTGTTTTGGGGATGCAGTCATTCTCCTGAGGACCCAGGGTGAGTAACTTATACCATTTCATCTACATCTCATTCTAATGGTGCCTGCCTAGAGAGTACAGATGAGAAAGGCATTTGGAGAAGGTGACCCATTTTCCTGTGGCACTGAAGAACTGCCTGCCTTTCTTATTCCTCACTATTACCCTGTGAGGTAGACTGGTTTGGGTTTTTGTGGTTGAAGGAAAGCTAATGCGTTCTTTGCCAGACCAGCTCATTTCCCTTCTACATTCATTCCCATCTAAGGCACATCGTTATAAAGCTGTATCAGGATAGATCCTGCCAATTAAAAAATGTAAAAACCTTGATTTTTTTTTTTACTTCTATCTACTCCTTAGGGTCAAGAAGATCAGGGGAGACATCACTAATAATAAATGCGTTGGAAAGCACAAAGGAAAAAGGGAAATTAAATTAATATTCCTGTTCTTTGTTAGCAACAAACTGAAGTGACAGTGGGTAGTTTTAGAGGTTTTGTTCCTTTGCTTATTATTACTGACTTCCAGGTAATGCTTTTTTTACTTTACAAAATTCAACAAATATCTACTCAGTGGCTACTGGGTATTAGGCTCTGAATATCATATACAAATATTGTTTTTGTTGTCTCTATCTTCAGAAAGCCTACTTGACAACTGAACTTCTAATTTTTATGATTTATTAAAATTCATCAACCTGTCAACCCTGATGGTTGAAGTCTATTCAGTTATAATCTTCAGTTCTTCACAAAGAATCTGAAGCACCATCTCTGTCTCTCTCAAATCTCGCTATATTTGCTCTTCTTCACATTGTGCACATCCTCTTTAGTAGAGATATTTTAGCTGTGAATAATGTGTTCTAATTGTCAATTATGCTCATTGTTGCAGAAACATAGATTATTTTAGAGTAGCTGAAAGAATTTTTCTCAGATAATCAACAATGGTGTAAGAATAGCTCCAAGTATAAATGAATGTGAATATGGCAAGGAAGGTCTGAGAGAATGGAGCCTGATCAGCAGTCATTTGCCTTGAAATCAATCACATGTCACATGACTGTCCCAGCAACCAACACCAGTCACTAAATTGCTGTCTTAGAAAATTCTTCCACATTTTCTGATATTGTAATGTGCTGCTATTTCCTTCAAGGGCAATTTCAATTGGGAATTGAATTCCAAATAATTATGAATAAGAAGTAATTGCTTATATTGTACTTAAAAGTGTAAACAACAAAGATATATAAATATATAGTCTATATGCTTCTTACATACAGTATCTCTCTAAATAATAAGATGAAAAAATTTGAAGAAAAGCATACTAAGTTATTGGAGCTTTATATTAGTAGTATTTCATTCTAGGTTTTCCCCCCTAATATAGTCTCCTTATTCTTAAATCCAGGCACAATTTTAGCTTTAAAATTTGGATATCTGTTACTTTTAAATCTTTCAAGTAGCTATCAATAAACAAGTGTTCTGATTGCTAAAATCAATTTCAATTAAAATTGTCAGTGTGTTCATCCACTTTTTTTTAAGATCAATGGGAATGGTTCCTAAACTCTTGAGTGGTGTTCTCCACTTTGCATCTATACATCTTGATTTAGGATATGTGAGAGGAAAAAAAGCTTTAAATATTTAGAGTTATTATCCCCAAACTCCCAAAATTTAGTATGATTTTTCAAGGGTAAAATGGGCAAACATTATCAAAAGCACATTGCACTCAGTAAAAGCCAACAAATAAAACCTGAAACTAAATCAATCAGTGCTACCAAAAATGTTATGTACTATTCAATTTTATTGCACTCTTCTGAACTAAACCAAACCCTTTAAGTCTTAAGGAATTTTTCAACAGAATTTATCTATCAAACACACAGATCAGCAAGGCATCTTTACTTGTACTGTTGAAAGATCTCACTGGTGAGTTCAGAAGCTTCTCTAAGTTGTGCAAATGACAAATTCTGATGCACAAGTGAAGCATGATTGATTGATGGTACAGAGCTAGAGCTCTGACCCTGCTTTCCCAGTTTTTTCTTTGGTCACCAAAGTTACATTGCTGGCCATATTCCCGGAGTTGGTATTACAGCCCCGTTTATACAACAGTGACCAAGAGAAGTATACTCATACTCAGCTTAAAACACGCTTTTGGCTGTTACTCTTTCCTCTTCTTCCTGATATAGCAGTCTGTTTTCTGTTTTGGCAATATTGCCTATGTGTCAAGAATTTGATCATGGGTATAACCATCAAAAACTGTGGTTTAATTCAGTAAAAAGCATTTCTTAAGCCCTCACCAACTATTTGATTATACTGTAATAGCTATATTCCATGGAGCTGCATTCCAAATGGTACTTGAGAGACTCAGAGAATGAACATACCACAGTGTATCTCTAGGTTGACATTTTAAGCTTTATAAAGTATCTGGCTCACTAAACATTAAAAAATAAATGTGGTAAGTTACTCAAAACAAATGATGATGCCACAGTGCCAACAAGAGTAAACTTTTCTATAAATTCATGTAAAGCAGAAACTAGTGGCTTTAGAAGTCCTTATCTCTGCATACTGAATGTACTTTAAAATATTATTAAATCCTCAACCTCTGTGTGTGTGTGTGTGTGTGTGTGTTTTCTAGAAGACCACATTATACAGTATTACTTTGCCAGCAGGGATCTATTACAACACTGTATCACTCAAACCAAGGGTGACATAGGCATTGCTAAAAAACCATAGTCTCTGAAGGAGTAGTAGAAGATAAACAAGGGATTTGTGGATGTGTGTGGGGAGGGATAGGAGAGTCCCCAGCATGTTTACATAGAAGGACTGAGAAAGTTAGAGAAAACACAACAACTTAAATTCTTAAATTGCTTATGGAATCAGAACATGACTCCTATCCTCCAAAGCAAATGAATTAATGGGAAGAACAGTGAAGAAAGAGCCTGTTGTTGGTTGGATAGTGTCTGGTTGGAAATGTTTGCATGTTCTGATTTCCAGAAGCAATTCATGTGTCAAAAACAACAGCAGAAAATGGAAATAGATGTTGGCAAGAAACATAAACATTAGATGTAGGCTACAACTTCCTGACAAGGAGGGTGGGGAACAGAAATGGCTCCCCAAGGCACCTGATGCCAAGTCTGTTGAGGTGAATTCAATCTCCTGGATCCTCCACTAGGGAAGTAGAAAATCAACCCCCATGGGTTGTCTTCTGACTTCCACATGGCAGGCCGTGGCAGGCACACATCTATATACACACATCCCACACAAGCTTGTGTGCACACACACACACACACACACACAATAAATTAAATAAATTAATTAAAAAAAATAAAAACTTCCTGACAATTTTCAGACAGTGTTTCTGTGGAAAATTTGGAATGGTCTTTGTATTTATATTATTTTTTTAACTTCATGCTATAAAAATTAAACAAAATTTGAATCTGTTAGTCTATAGTAGTTTTTAATATCTCCTCATTATGTTTATACATGTGTATATACTAAGCACAAAATTATATAAAAATGAAGCTTAACAAATATGTTCATTAACATCTACTCATTTGAATCCAAAGTTAACTCCTTTTATTAGAGCAATAACATTTGTGAAATTATGTTGTACCTTAATTTCACAGTTCTTACCAGTCTATGACCTTGTGCATATAACCTCGAGGACTTCTATTCTACTCATGTCTGCATGAAGGGAGAGCACTGTGTGAGTAGGAAGAGTTCTTGAAGCTCTCATCCCATTACTGTGTACTTCCAAGATCATGCATTTCTCAAAATAGGCTTACTGAAAAAAAATTCTTCTTAACCTAACAAATGGTTATTATCTCCACCCAAAGTATGCACAGGGTGCTGATTAACAAGGTGAGCGTATTGCATGTCTCTTGACTGTGCTTTAGTAGGTCCTCTAACAATGAATAGAATTGAAAAGAGTTTTTCTTAACCAGAATTTGGAAGGATAATATGTTATGGTTATTATTATTATTGCTTCTTTAAATATTCTCTTTAAACATGTGGCTGGACTGAATGGAAAAGAGGGTCACAGTATTTTGACTGGCTCTGCTTTAAATAAATCTGAATCCTCTCACTTTATGTTCGAAGAACAGTCATTTGGATTGGCTCTGTGCAGATAAACCTGAGTGTTGACTCTGCAGTTCATCAGAGGTATAGCAAGCCTGTCTTTCTTTTATTAATGTAGTGAGCTTAAACTGTGGTGCCAAGTTTAGATGATATTCTTCCTCCCTAAGATCTCTGAATTGCATCCAATTCCAGGTTCTGACATACAACTAAACTTTACAGCTTTATAGAAACAGGATATAAAGGGAGGCTATCATAATGCGGAAAGAAAACACAGGACTGAATATGAAAAATGATCATTTCTGACATTTACAGGATAAGCCCACTTATCTCAGTGACAAATTCACTCCTTGGTGCTCTGCTTATCCCCCCATAATGAAAAGCAAGTTTCCTTGCATCCTGTACTCTGCCTGGTGTCGATGTTCTTGGCAGCCCCAAGACCCAGGAGCAGCTCTTCACTTCAAATCTAAACACAATCACTTCAAAGGTGCAACTCTACCTACACAGACTTTTGTAGAAAAATTTAAATGGGAACATCTACATTGGAGGCGGGGATTTTAACTTGATCTTCATTAAACCAAAGGTGTAATATTTTCCCACAAGAGTAGAAATGTTTTTCCTTTAATGGAACACTTCCTGCCTCCCAATCCCAAGTTTTTTTTCTTTAAAACTGTATTGGTTTTTTAGGCAAGGGTGCTCCCATTCCACCAAACACTTAAAGGCATGGGGATTACCAGTGGATCAATCATTATTTTCACCAAGTTTCCTCATTTTTATCATTCCTGGAAGACAACTTTAAGTTTATACTTGAAGTATTGAGGAATTCTAGGCTGAACTGTTCATCTGGTTTAATCTCAGAGCTGCAGATAGCTGTAGGAAGTACTTTGCCCACTCTTCGCATAAGGAAGAACCTAGACATGCTCCAAAGACAAAGTGACACTATTGCACTATTAGGGCTATCTTTTCAGGTTGGTTGTTGTTAAAAGTTTGTTCTTTGAAAGATAAACAAGGGAAACAAAACTTTAGACCAGTTATCCAAAAGAAAGAAAAGACCCAGATTAACAGGATCAGAAATGAACGGGTAAATATTACAGCAGACACCAAAGAAATTCAGAATATTATAAAGGAATTCTTTAAAAAATCTATGCTCCATTAAATTAGAAAACCTTTAAAAAATAGATGGATTTCCAGATTCATCCAAACTACCAAAAGTAAATCAAGAAGCAATCAACAATGTACACAAACCTGTAACAACTAAGGAGGTGGGCACAATAATAAAAAGCCTTCTGACTGAAAATAAGTCCAGTCCAGACAGAGTCACAGCAGAATTTTACCAGACTTTCAGTGAAGAACTGCAACCAATACATCTTAAATTATTAAAAAGAATAGAAACAGAAGGAGCACATTGAAACTTCCTCTGTGAAACAGGTATTAATCTAATGACTGAACCAGGCAATAACACAACAAGAAAGGAAACGATGGGCCAATAACCCCTCGCATTATCTCAGCACACAGACATCCTGTAATCTCACATCACCACAATAGGAAAGATGTATTTAATACAATATATTTTGAGAGAAAGAGTATAATTACATAACTTTCACTACAGCATGTTGTCATAATTAGTCAGTTTTATTATTATAAACAGCTCGCTGCACCTAATAAGTTAACTTTTTCCATAGGTATGTATGCATATGATAAAACATTGAATTTGTACAATTCAGTGCTATTTATGGTTTCAGGTCTAAAAGAGGTCTTTAAACATATTCCCTATCTTTTAGAGATTGCTGTATTTTGTATATGTAGATATATGTGTGTGTTTATACCAAAGTACATGACAAAGGGCTAGCCCATTTGAAATTATCACATTTATTGAATACTTTTGAATATCACCATTATGTATAGTGACTACATATATACATATATATTAGTTTTCTTCAGTCTTCAAAACCTTTCTCTGATACTAGCACTGTTATTACCCTCATATGGCAAATGATCAAACAGATGCAAATGGAGGTGATTCTTATATTTAAAGTACCTGAAACTAATATACTTGAAATATTAGCCTAAAAGTGAAGAAAAGTCCCCAAATTCTCAGTAGCTTTTAATAATAGAACTGAACAGTTACTACTTTAAAACCTTAAAGTTAATACTTTCATAGTTTTGATCAAAGTAAAATGATACCTCCTCACTAGATGTGGGCATGGGACATGTTTTTGTTTCTTTTTTATCATTTCAAATAGATGGTAAAAATTCACTGATACTAACAGCAATGTCTCCTAGATATTGGGGATCCAGTTCTTGTAACCTCTTGAGTATGTTTTCCCAAAAGCTTCATTTCTAATTATAGGTGGTTATTCTGATCTGAATGGATTTAAGTGGTTAAATAGGTTTCATCCTTCCTGGGAAAGAGACTTATAAACACATGTGAATTTCTGATGAGTTAGAGCTTTCATTCAAATCTATCCTTGGGTGAATTAACCCTCTCTTCTGCCTCAGATCAGCCTGTTTTTATAACTTATGCTTTATGTTTGTATTGTTTAACTTTAGATAATCCCATATGTGAGTATTGTCTTTGCATTATTTCCATCCCTCCCTGTCTCCCACTACATCTTGCCGTGTCTCCTCACTCATTCTCAATTTCTTGTACTCTTCTTTGATTATTGGTGCTACTTATACTTGCATATATTTATAGGTATACATATATGTTATACACCAGGTCTGTTTATAATGTGTACCTGTGTTTAGGGTTCTCCATTTGGGATTATATAACAACTAAGGGAGCTAGTCCCTGGAAAAAGCAGAACTGACCCCCTCCCCCCTCAGCCTCCATTGGTTGCTTGTAGCTCTTTGTCTTGAGGTGTGATCCCATGATATTCTCCTCATTCTTCTTGAAATGTCAATTGGCTTTGTCATTATGTGGATCTCATTAGACTTTCACACTGAGGAGCTCTCACTGGTGTAGCTTCCCTGTCATGTCGATAATGTGTTAAGTAGCAGCAGGTTGTCTTGTTCCTCCGTATTCTTCTAAGATGTTCCCTGATCCTAGGTATAGAGGTTGCACTGTAGTTGTATAATTTAGGCTTGGGCAAATCACAGATACATGCTTTCTGCATTTAACCAGTTGTAGAACTCTGTGATAGTTTCCATCTATTGCAAAAATGAAGCTTCTTTGATGAGTGGTGAGAGGTACACTTGTCTGTAAATTTAAGGACATGTATTCAAAATATACTAAGAAATTACATTGGTCTAGGGAAGTGACAGAAGTGTTTTTTTCCTTAGGGTCTATGAGCTTTCCAGCCATGTGCACTTGACTATGTCTACAGTATCACACATGATTTCCCTCTCACTGAATGGCTTTAAGTCCAATTAGAGGGCTGCTGATCACCCTCAAGATAAAAATGCCACTACTGTACCAATAGAGAAAGGTTGCAGGGCCTAGTCATTGTTGTGGTTTGTAGACTTTATGGCTGGAAAGGATCACTGTTTGGTTTTCTCCCTTGGCAGCTTGCATAGTATCTTCTGATACTATGAGAGCTAGTGTTCAGGGACAGTTCTTTCAGGTCAGTTCCAGCTTGATTGTTCCAGGACTTTGGTCTGAAATATATCATGTTTTCGGCAATAGGGTTTTTACCTTCCAATTCTGGGAAGTAATCGAGGGGTATGGCAACAGCCCATATTGTTTTGTGAGTTTCTTTGATTATTCTGACCAAAAGCTCAAAGGGAGGTTTCCCATGCCTTACATTATTTTTTCTATAGCTTTCAGCTATACACATGCTTTCACATTTATCTTATATGCTTATTTTCAGCAGCTTTATTATATACTATATTTCCCTTTAGTTTTTTCATACCACTTAAGTGGTATATATTCACATCTTGGAATTTGGAGCTAGGATCCACAAATGAGAGAGGCTATGTGTTGCTTTTTTTTCTGAGTTACCTCAGTTTGTATAATATTGGCCTGTGTTTTTCTTTTCTGTTATATGTTTACCTGGTTTTGGTATACAAGTAGTACTTGCTTCAGAGAACGATTTTGAGAGTTCTCTCTCTGTTTTTAGGTTTTTGAATAATGCAGGCTGTACTGATATTAGTGCTTCTCTGAAGGTCTGGTAGAATTCTGCTGTGACTCTATCTTAACTTGTGTTCTTTTTAGTCTGGAGGTTGTGTATTACTCTTTTGATCTATTTGTTTGAGTCTGCTTAAGTTGTTGATCTCTTTTTGGTTTAACTGTGGTGGTTTGGTTGACTCTAGAAATTCCTCTACTTCTTATAGATTCTCTAATTTAACAGAATATAGGTTTCAAAAATAATCCCTTATAATGTTTTGGATTGCTTTGGTACCCTTTGTAATGTTTCTGTTTTCATCACTGAATTTGCACATTTAGGTTTGCTCTCTATTTTTTTTTTTCTTGGTTAACTGTGATAAGGGTTTGTCTATCTTGCTTACCACTTCAAAGAACTAGATCTTAGATTCATTAATTCCTTGGATTTTTGGTTTGTTTCTATTCCATTGATTTCTTCTCAGATTTTTATTATTTCTTATTAACTGCTGGGTTTGAACTTGGTTTGTTCATGCCTTTCCAGAGTCATGAGTTGAACTGCTAAGTAATTTATTCATTCTTCGTCTTCTGTAAAATTTTTTATTGATCTTTTTATATTTCATACAACAGTTCTTAATTAAGTTTAGGCCCCCTTCCCCTATCCAGGCTCCCAACCCCTTCCAGACCTCATGCTTTTCACTATTCATGTTAAATCCTATCCAGTCAAGCATTTGTACCCAGATGTCCTTCAGTGCAAGTTCATCCACTGGAATCTAGTGAGCCTATGTAGAGATCCTTAGTAAGATCTACTCTCCCTCACCCAGGGAGTTGTAATCGGTCTCCAGAAGTTCCCAGGCTAGGGCTAGCCTGCCACCCATTTCCCTCACTCCACTCTGGGACCTTGACTGATTGAGTTGGTACAGGTCTTATGCTGTATACTACCATTGCCACAAGTTCACATATATAAGCGTCCAGTGGCCTGAAAGCCTCTGTAACAGAGGCTTCTGGTTTAATTCACTGTAGGCACTTAGAGCTATAAACTTTCCTCTTAGGACTGCTTTTAATGTGTCCCAGAGATTTTATTGTCCTTTGTTTTCATTTTTATTTGGTTCCAGGAACATTTCATTCAGTTTTTGATTTCGTGTTTCACCCGTTCTTCATTCAGGAGTATGTTGTTTAGTCTGTGTGTGTTTGCATCTGTAGTTACAAGAACTTTTTTTGCTGTTGATTTTAAGCTTTATTATATTGTGGTCTAATAAAATACATGGGATTATTTCAATTTTTTGTATTTGTTGAGGTCTTTGTGCTCCAATATGTGGTCTATTATAGTGAAACTTCCATGGACTGCTGAGTAGAATTGGGTATTCTTTGCTGCTTGTGTAGGATAGTCTGTAAATGTCTGTTAGGATCATTTGATGTATGACATCATTTAGTTGAGTTGTTTCTGTTTATTTACTGTCTCAATGACTTTTCTATTGGACAAAGAGGGATACTGAAGTCACCTATTATTGTTGAGTTGGAGTTAATATTTGTTTTGAAGTCCAGTAGTACTATTCTAATGAAACCATGCATTTCTGTGTATGATCTACAAAAGATAATTTAAGAAATCAACTATGTCTTTAAAAAATCCTCTCTATCTCTAACTGCAGTACCTTGTGTAAGTTTTCATCTTACATTTACATCACCTCTGTCTGATTTGTGTATTCTACCTTCTTAACCTTTCTACCCAGCTGATGTGTACATAAGAAAATGATAGAATCTGTTCCATCTTGGATAGACGACACTTTCTCAAAATTCAAGTGTATCTAATGTAATATAGCTTCCAAAGGTAAGATGATTTTGCCACACCTAGAAAATGGCTTCTCTGTGTTAATAATCATAACTTTAAATGTGCTTTCAGGTTTGAATTTTGTTCTACAAATTGGAAGTCAGGTCAACTGTTAGCATGTTGAGTTCTCCATCTGCTAGCATTCATTACTTTCTGCATTCATCCAACCTTTCTGGCTTTTTCCTTTCTTAAACCTAAATTACTAAATGTTTTCTTTTATTATTTCTGTGATCGATTCTGGAAACTAAAGAGTTAGAGACAAATGTACTCTCAGAACTGCATAAACAATTTGTTATAATTTAGTAAGGCGTTCTGTTCCGTAATTCCATCTATTACGCTATTATATATCATCTATGCTATCATCTGTGATTCTCTCTGTGATATTTTTTAAGCACTGTAATTCTCTTACCAAGTGCTTGTGTGTGTGTGTGTGCATACCCCTGTGTGTGTGTGTAATCTTCCTTATGGTAACACTTATATGACTCTCTTCACTTTTCAAAGTGATTTTACAAACAGTACCTTATTGGAAACTCACGATGATCCCATAAATTAGAGTGTGTTTACATATTTTTTGCAGACAATACTTCAGGCAATAGAAAGTGGGTTTGAAATAAAGATTTTAATTTCAATGTCTGAGATTTGTTTATTTTCCTTATTTCTTATTTTCTTGGTTCTCTTCCACAGACTATGCTGAAAATTTTGTAGACTATTGTTCAAAACAAATAGCCATTACTTTATTAAGATGAATTGTGTTTTCCTTATCCAAAATAATATAGATCATAATAGCTACATATAATATTATGAGAGTTAAACCAAACAAATTGTTAAAGGAAAATGTTAAAGAAAAATGCAGAGAAAATAGAATAAACAGAAGATAGATTCTAAACTGTGGATGATTTTTATGAATCTAATGTCAAACTGAGTATTTTAGCTTTCATGTAGTATAATGCACATAAAAAATTAATGATATAAAATTGTGCTGTAGTTAAGAGGAATGGAAGTTAATGGGATAATCTATTTTTCTTATTTGTGTGCTCTCAAGTTCTTTGGACTCTACAATAAACCTAAAGGTAGGGAACATTGAAAAATAGTATATGAGGATTTTCAGTGTTTGTATACTCATGTCTCATTGAACTTGGGTTTATTTGACCCATTAGGAACTTACTGAAAGAAATCTATTGTTAACTGGCAGTGGATTAATACATGCATGAAAGTCAATGAGATTAGGGGCTAGCAAGAAGGCTCACTGGTTAAGAGCAATTGCTGCTTGCAGAGGACCTTGGTTCCCAGCACCCACATGGCTATTAACAAGCATGCATAATTCAAGTTCCAGGTCATCTGACCCCCTCTTCTGGTCTCCATGAGTACTGCATGCCCATGGTACACTTACATGCATGCAGGTAAAACATTTATACATAAAATAAATAAGCCTAGGATCTTCCCCATATGGATTTACTGCAGTGGTGACAGCATGCACAAGATCCATGCAGACTCAGACAACAACCAGCATGGAACTGGGACATGGGCAGGAGGCCACAACTTTGGTCAGGAATTATTGGCAGATGATCACTGCTAAATGAGGGAGAACTGATCTTCTTTAAGGCTGAACAGGCTCCAGTGGATGAACTCACACCAAGGGACATCTGGGTACACAAACTTGACTCAATAGGCCATAACATATATGAAAAAATGCGGAAGTCCTGTAGGTAGGAGAGGGGGCGGGGTGCAGAGAGGGAATTGGGGGCTAAATATAATTAAGATGTATTTCAAATTCACAGTGTAATAAAAATATTTTTTAAAAAAGGAAAGAAAAGAAAAAAAAAGATGGTGTTAAAAACTGTCACAGTTCTTTATCTCTCACCTTAATTCAACTCTTCCCTTTCTCCATTCTGCAGTAGCAATGAATTTTATCATATTGATAGAAAGAACTCTCTGTGTGCTTTCAGAGGGAAAAAGTAGGATTGTGGTGTTAATTAAATCTTCCAGTTGAAAAAATTGCCCCAATACATTTAAGACGTTTTCAGTTTTCTAAGTATTATATAAGCCAACGATAACATTAAG
This sequence comes from Eospalax fontanierii, assembly GCA_035773235.1. Classification (NCBI taxonomy): domain Eukaryota; kingdom Metazoa; phylum Chordata; class Mammalia; order Rodentia; family Spalacidae; genus Eospalax; species Eospalax fontanierii. The sequence goes on from CM069527.1 coordinate 71,605,412, forward strand.
ATTACAAACCATGGACGTATACCTTTTGTGTTGTATATTTTTACTTGACTACTTTTTTACAGTTCCATCCTGTTTGTATTGTACTTAGGTTTTATATTTAACAACTATGGACAATTTCATCTGTGAAATTTTCTAACACTTATGGCATTTCATTTTCCTCACAAGCTTAACAAACAAATTCATTTCTTTTCAAATGCATCAGATGTCGAAAGGATAGCTGTTTGGAAGTTCCTCATTAACAAGCCTCCATGGTGAGATATTTTATCTATATGCTGACAGGTTATCTTACAGAGGATGGGAAGATGGTAACAAGAACAGCAGGAGAAGATGTAGGGAGTACACTAAGGCATGAACCCCTTTCACTACCCCTCTCTTTTTAATCATCATATTATATGAGATACAGTCATATTAGTAAATATAACATAATAGAGATGTGTGTGGCCAAGCCACTTCCCTATTCAGAGGACTGATCAGAGAAGCATGTGATATGAACAGACTCAGAATGCCTTGTGAGGGAGAGCAGAGCCTTCAGAGGAATGATGATTTGAAAAGAGCTGATGAATATTTTCCTAGTGAGAAAGACAAGTATGATGGAATTGGAAAAACCAAGACACCAAAGTCTGTCTCTTAAAATTTCCAAGCCAAGAATGTAGGTTTCAACCCCATAAGAGAATGGCATTCCTCTTATGGATTTGAATTTAACTAGATAAGCCTTGATTAGCTTCCAGGGGTTTCAGTTCTCCTTGTCTTTGTCCATTCCATAGAGGTTTACAATATGGAATGGTAAAAACAATGTCTCAGGGCTTTGGCTCTTGATTGCCTGTCATTCTAGGATATAAATCCAGTGAACCGTTAAGTGACTCCCTTCATTGAACAGCTGGGTTGCAAAGCAGAGTCCTTTTAAAATGCTTATGACTGCTGAAATCCCTCAGGAATCCCTGCGTGACCTGAGTGGCCCAAATGACCTCACGTTCTCTTTGACTGTTCCATGTTAACCCACTTCTACATCATTCTGTAAGCCTGGCTTCTTTATCTTTCTTTTTACATTTAGCATTTTTTTATTCCCTCTGTAATCAAGGTAATTACACATAAGGGGTGACACAGATATTCAGTTATCTGTTTTACCAGGATGATATGCTCTTGGTTCCAAGCTATTTATTGAATAATCCATCTTTTTCCTGGAAGCTGAAACTTTGATGGCTTAGATATATAGTAGAAAGAGAAAAAGAACACAATTAAGCTTCAAATTTCTCTAAGTTTGGGGGTTTTATAACAAATAGCATATTCTACTCAGCCTCCAGGAAAATTCCATTTCAAATTCAGGTCTAAGTGCTAGATGGTGCCCTTGGGTAATTTCCCCATTGCTTGTAAATAAAGGATTTCTTTTGGTTAGTTTTCATCTTCTGTTTTGCACTTTACTTGACATTTTGAATTATCATTTGTAATTTAGGGATCATTTGTTGGTACTTTCCCTTAATCCATTGCTTCATTCATCTCCATGCTAAGAGTTTGGAAAGATTTATTTTTATTAGATTATTATTTTCTTTGAAAACAAAGTATTACAAAAATGAAGTTTCATAGGGTGAACTGAAGAGTAAATGGTTATTTAGCTAGTAAAGAGGATTAAAGACAGCTTTGCAACATTTCCAGTTAATACATTTAAATAATCTCTTTCTCTATTTCTCTCTCTCAGTTTTTGAGGCAGGGTTTCCCTATATCCCCAACTGGCTTTGAACTTACTATATAGGCTATACTGGCTTTGATCTCATAGAGATCTGCCTGCATCTGCCTGAGATTAAAGACATGAACTACCATCCCTAGCTTAAATGATATTTTCATTCCTAGAAAGGAGTTGACAACCAGTTATTGAAGCTCTCTGGTTTATGCTAGAATGCTTCTTTTCTTCTGTAGTAAGCCCAGATTTCTAGGAGACAGTAAGTGTTCCTTGTAAGTGGTTTTCCTCTTCTATTCAGCATCAATATTTGCTACCCCGAATAAGCTTCTGAGCTACTTAACCCAAGGTTTAGGGAATGAAGTTTTGGAAAAACACTTCTTTATGCTGCAAGTTAGAAGAAATAAGCTTGTACTCTGGGCAGTACAGTGAGAGCATACAGCTCAAAGAAGGTAGTTCTGCAAAGTCTCAGTGTGGTCAGCTGCCTTCCAGAGCATACTACAGCTGTGGCTTATGCCTTCTTGAAGTGATGACCTCAATTATAATCCTCAAATAGAATAGATGTAATGTCATCTGGCATCACACAGCTCTTTGCCCATCTAACTTTTCAATCTCTAGGATTGGGCTACATGTGCTTCTGTGCAAAGGTAGGTATAAAGCCATATTTCCAATTAGAGAGTTCAAAGATTACCCCTAAAACGCTGCTCAAGAAACCAAGTTGCTCAAATGAACTGAGTAATATGTGGCTAAACCTGTGCAATTAGGAAATACTAGAAATGAACTTGAGAAGTTTCCCAAGAGGCAACACTTCAGAGTAATAAATAAGAAAGTAAAGAGGGATAGAAATGGAGAGAAAATAGAATTGTAAACATGTATGTGTTACAATGGATCAAAGCTGTTTGTAAAACAACATAGCTAGCCAAGGCTTTCAATTAAAAAATGCTTAAGCCTATATATCTCTTTTTCCTGCATGCAAAATGACCTTGCATTTTCGTTTTGTGGGTTTTGGGTACAGCTGTTATTTGATAATAACACAATGTGTTTTCCAATTTACTAAGATTGTTTTAAAAAAACAGATAACTGAAAACCATCTGTGTTTCTGTGTAATTTGTTCTCAGGACAGAGACCAGGAACAAAACATTTAAAATCCTGCTATTGAAATTTCTCATTAATTTAAGGAGTTCTGCAAACGCAGTCTGTGGCATCAGGTCAAGATTGTATCGTGTGCTGGGATTTCTGGAGTAAACACAAAACAAATTTCTTCTTTTGCTCTTTTGGTTGGATGGTGTAATTTTTCATCTTCCTGGCAACAAGTCTCATAATATTACAAGCATTAGAATTATCAGTAACAATTGCTTAAATGCGTGTTCTTGAAATTTACCCTGAGACTTAAATTTAGTATGCCTAGGAATGGGTCCAGGAATTATACTGCAACCAGCTCCCTGGGTGATTGTGAGGCAGGTGGTCAGAGGATCACACTTGGACCAATATTGTTTTCTAGAAGTATAATTCTTTGTCATACAGAAGGGAGACAAATGTAGGACAGGTATATTTTAACCGTAATGTTACTACCAACGGTAAGAAAAATATTCAAAACCCATGAATAACTAGAACAACAAATGGCTGAATGCAAAACAAGCCTAACAAAGGGTTTTAAACAGGTCCTTAGAGATCTAATGTAATCTGACCAATTTCAGCAGCTGAGCTACAAAGACTTAAGTCCAAGAGGATATGAGGAAAAATATGAAGCATTTCAAAGGAGCATGGCTAATGTACTTACTGACACCAAATCCTAAGATCTGGAAAACATATCCGTTTTACCCGGTATGTGATTCTGTAATATAAAGTTTCCATGACAATAATGTGCCTCATTTTGTTGGGTATGTAGTGGACTGATTTTTTGTAACCTCACTGTATATTCTAATATTATTTATTTATTTATTTTTAGTCTATATGTATGAGTGTTATACTTGAATGTACGTAAGTGCACCGATGTTGTCCAGTGCCTGCGGAGGGCAGAAAAAGGCACAGGATTTCCTGGAACTGGAATTTCTCACAACTGTTAGTCACCATGTGAGTGTTGGGATTCAAACCAGGTCCTCTGCAGGAACATCCTGTGCTCTTAATGGCTGCTGAGTCATCTCTCCAGCCTCTAGGTTCTAATTTTTAAAAATATCTCTCACTCCCTAGAACTTGGGATGTGGGTCAGTAGTTGAACTCCTGCCTATCATATGCAAGACTGTAAGTTAGAGCACCCACTATGTAAACAGTGCAGAAAACTAAAATCTCAAAACAAAAAAGAAAGAAAATCTTTAACCCTCACTTTCCTCACCTCATTTCTAAAAGGCATCATCTACCTTTTTACTTGTTAAGACTTCAGGCCTGAACAAACGTACTTGTCAGAAAATGGTGTCCAGTGCTACTGCCCAGCTGCGGTGGATCTGCCTGGGTAATGAACCCCTTTGCCACTAAAGATGTGTGAAATTTCCAGCAAAATCACTTTTCCTCATTGTGCCTCAGTTACCCCCTCAGCAGAATAGGGGTGGAGGATGGTAGGTGGTTTCCGAGACCCTTCATGTTAAGCAGAATGAGAATGTGCTAAACTATTTTGCCTGTTATCTAACATGAACCTCAGTGCAGTCCTCCATATCTGGAGACAGCAGATTGTCCTTAGAGACAAGAGAGATTCAATAGAGTCTGAATTCATGCTGAGTATAAATGACATTCTTTAAAAATATTTTATTATTTTATGTGTATGAGTATATTGCGTGCATACATGTAAGTGCACCTGTGTCGTGCAATGCTTGTGGAGCTCAGAAGAGGGCATTAGATCCCCTGGAACTGGTGTTATGGATGGCTGTTACCCGCAATGTGGGTGCTATTACCCTCAGTGTGAATGCTGGAAATCAAACCCAGGATCTCTGCAAGTTCAGTAAGTGTGCTTAGCCTCTGAGCCATCTCGTGAGCCCCATACATGGTATTCTAATGTCGAATGTTCTTGTTGGGAGCAGTGAGTTGGGTTACCAGCGATAGTTCTCAGTATTAAATTTGACCAATTTATTCTAGGTTATCTCTTCTGAGTGATATAGAGTGTGGTAACATAGGACTGTGCAGAGGAAGGGACATTTTCCATCTTTTAATCTTAAGGGTTCCAGTTGGCAAAAATATGCAAAATCCTTAAGGTTTTTAATCTGAGAGATCAAGGCTGCTATTCAAGCCTCTTGCCATTAGGTGGAGCAGTCGAAGAGTGGGAAACTTAATTCCAGGGAGTACAGGAGCAGGAGCTTGCAGGTGGAAAAGTTACTACAATGTGATATTGCAGGTTTTGATATTAAATAAAACTCCCATGCAGGATTCAAAAAGGTAGCACATGCGCCTCACTTTCCCAGGAAAGCGTTTCATGTGTGAGAGTCTGAGGAGTGAAACAGCAGGTCTTTGGAAATCTGGGAAGTAGAAAGAAGCCATTGGAAATCTGGGAAGTAGAAAGAAGCCATGACATTAGTGCAGCTGATCTCTTGGTGCTCATTGATTTCCTCTCGCTTCTAATCCTGCTCATTTCACTTTCTTCTAAAAAAGTCCATGCCAATTACTTTACCTGACAACTTAATGGATAATTCATTAAGAAAATCTTTTGCGCCAAGCACATCATGATATATTTTGGTTACTAATGTTTCCTTGGCTCTACTTGGAAGTGTCTTTATTGACCCACTCAGATCGAAGATTTTTCATAGAACTTTAAAAATGACCTAGGGAATATTCAGATTACTCTTTTAAATGATTGCGACTTTAATCTTTTCTTTGTAAATGCGCACACTTAAGACACAAAGAGGCTGTGAAGAGATAAGATCAGTGGGAGAGGGTCAAGAGAAGCATTTCTGATTACCTGTAGTTTTATTTGCTTAAAGCTAACAATATTTGCATCCATAATAGTAAAGATTTTGAGGAAAGAGTAGACTCTGAAATTTATATTTCATAATGAAGTTTTTTTTTAATTTTTCTAAACAGTAGTTTAGAAATGAAGGATGAATGAGGAAATCAATTCAATAAGCCCTTCAGTGACTGATTGGATGGATGGATGGTTCGCATCCCCTTCTCTAGACCAGCTAAAATATGCTTTTCACTTTTCTTAATGTAGTTATACTTTTATTAGTATTTTTGTGAAATACTAAGTTAAAAGTCCCTGCAATTTATGGAACTCTACATTTGATTAATTTCAGATTCTCAGCAAATTTGCACAAGCTTTTCAGGGGACTACAAATAAGAAATAACTGAATCTGATATAAATGGCTAACATTTAAAATGATGCTCCTTTTCTCAGAGGAATCTGGAAGAAAACTAAACTTTTACATTGCTTAAATTTTAAATTGAAGCCAATATCACAGTCACATTCTCCTGAGAACTCATTCCTTGATGTCCAAGAAGTCATTGCAAGAGGAAGATGATAGTCTTGGTAGCCTTGTCCACTTACGATGAACTTAGTAACAAAAACAATAGAATTTTTATTTTGCATTTTCTCTGTATTGGGCACCAAGAAAAGAATGTCATTAGTTCATGTAATCCAACCAGCAACCTTGTAGGTTGTGAGTGTGATGCTGTTAATTAACATCAATTCCCTCATATGTTTGTCTTGCAAACCATCTTAGTACATGTGCATGTGTGTGTCTATGTGTGTGTATTCATGTAGTTGCATATTTTTGTGGATGCATATGCTCAAACACAAAGCCTTGAGTTTGATCCCCAGCACTCATGTAAAAAAGCTGGACAAGGTGGCCAGCGCTTATAATTCCAGTGTTAAGAAACGGAGAAAGGAGGATCTCAGGGGCTCCCTGAATCAGTGGGCTCCAGATCCCAGTGAGAGACCCTTAGAAAACAAGATAGTTTCTTGAGGCACACCACTTGAGGTTGATCTGGCTTTACATGTGCATCACATCCACATGTATGCTCACATCCATGTATGACCATGTACATACACCTTACATACATGTCTGTACACACACACAGTACACAAGTGTTACTTTGAATAAAGGGAGAGATGTTCTTTAGCCATCTGTCTGGAATAGCACCCTCATCATTCTCTGTCCTCATTTTCCCCTTTTAGTGCTCCTTGCTGCCTGGAATCGCATGGTAGCTTATCTACAATCTAGTTCTCACTCTTTATCTTCATGAAGGTGGGTATTTCTCTGTCTTTTTCACTGATAATTGCCATGTATCTATAACATTACATAGTGCTTATAAATATTCAACAAATATTTGGGTAAATTGAAGTACAAATTAAATATGGAAATTATTATAATAAGTAATTGAGAAGTATTTTTAAGAAAAATAAAAGAAATTAAAAATAAGGAAAAAGAATCAACATTTTCACACTTCAACCATGAGTGAAATGTCAGTGCTCATGGACTGAAGTAAAGCTATTCATACAAAATTGAAAACCACTTTGCTGGACAGAAGTTTAGAAGTATTTGTGTACATTAAAGTATTTTATACCATATTTTAATTCTACTAATTGAATTTGAATTTAGCAAAAAATCCAAAATTAAAAGATAATATTTGTTGCACAAAAGTTTTTACTTCAACAATGTGTTAGGTGAAGGAAATTATAGAAAATTATGAATGCCTAAGATAGGTAAATAGTGATATAAACCTGATGCAACCCTTTCATGACATATTGCATAAACATTAGAAGTTAAGCTTACTGAGCTTATTTATATATTTATGACTCAAGGCCTCTCTATGTAGCACTGATTTGCTTAAAATTCTTGATCCTCCTGGCTCAGCTTACAGAGTGCTGGGTTTCAGGTGAAAACATTTCCCAACCAGTTAAATTTGATTTTAGCATGTTTTTGAAACTTCTAGGGGAGTACTCACTATAGGAGAAAAAGGATAGGAACTCTAATGTTAACACATTTTCTCAACTTTAAAGGGTATTTTCAATCTTGGATTCTAGTCAATGAGATGAGTTAGTTTTAGACTTAATAATTGTGTATATATGTGTGTGCCTGTGTGTATTCTATATAGAGTTCCTACTTTAGTAGTATTGAAATGGTTGTTGAATGAGCCTGGAAAGAGTCTAGGAAAGGATATTCAAATTTGATAGAAAGGCTAAGCAGATAGGACTGAGCTTCCCTCAGGAAGTGGCGGCTGTAACATCTACTATGGTTCCATCTGTGGATAGCACATGTTTCAGACAGGAAGTCCTTTCTGGACTCTTATTCCTAGCATCTTGGAGGATGTTGACCCTATCTTTTGGATTATTAGACACATTCTACTCTTGATATGCCTCCAACATCCATGGTACCTAAATTTATCAGTTTGATCATACAGAATCCTCATTCTGCCAGGATCACAGTCATAAGTCAGAGACAAGCAGAGAGCATCAGCTGGAGCACTATGGCAGAAGGCCAAAGCACAAGGTTTAATAAAAAGGCTTTCCTATAATTCAATTTATGTAATTCTAAGCTGTATGGATTATTATTTTTTTTTAAATACCTTATTTCTCGGGCTGATTTTTTTTTTTTAGAAGTACCAGGCCTCAAAAATTATTTGCACTTGAGTGTACAGATGCAGGGAAGATGCAATAAGAAAATGTAGTCTTCCAAAATCTCTGAAGTTATAATGTACTACCCTTGAATTTGTTGAGGCATAGATTATAAGCCTAGTATAGTATCTGATATGAAATAGGTGCTTTATAAATATTTGTGAATAAACTAAATTTCTTCAGTTTTTATTAGCCCTTCCATTAAATGCAGCCAATTGCCTTATATGAAATGATTGAAAAATACAAAACTTGCCAAAGGTGACACCTGCTTGTAATCTCAGACTCAGGAGGCCAGCTAGAGCTGTATGTCAATAGCCTATGTGAATAAATCAATGAATAATACAAAGTAAAATACAAAACCCATTCCAGTCTTTTGAAGGAAATGCTCTAAAATGATGAGAATGAGGCATATGCATCAATAAGAAACTGAACATAAAAGCAAATGAAGTACTTCTTTAAAATGTCTCAGTAAACATATGAAAAGGGGTCCATTATGAGAAAAACCACAATTCAATGCCACTGTCCACTTATATGAACTGCTAAAATCAAATAGAGAACATGTACTGTTGTCGAGACCATGGATCAACACAAAACCTCAATCACTGTCTATGAGAAAATATATTAGTAATTGGCTTTGAGAGCTGCTTAGTAATAATTACTAGAGCTAAGCATATTTATAGCTTATACTCTAGAAATTATACTCCCAGGTGCACATCGAACAAAATTTCATTTAAAAACTATTCAAAATGTTGATGGCAACGCTATTTGTAACAGACAAAAGCTAGAGTGCTCAGTTGCCCATTAAAAACGAAGGAGCAATACCTAAATCCTAATGTGTTCACACAATTTTAGTTCTAATCAGCCAGGAGAGTGACCCAATTTCAACTACTACATTTAAACATATTTATCAATCTCTCAGGCATCAAGTTTGAAGAATGACTACTCAAGGATTAAATTTATCTAAGGTGAAAAACAAGCATAAATATTGTTTTGGTATTGAAATTAGGAGAGTGGTTACTTTTAACGTATTAAAGCATATAGTTATAATTTGTACACTTTAATATATACCAATAATTAGTAATTGAAAGAAAATGTTATTTCTTTTCAATTAGCTTACCAAATCTTGACATTGAACTTACCATGTGATGTTCAAGCATAGCCACTGAATAGTATCTCCTCATTTGATCCCATGATGCCATGGGAAGGATTGTCATAGAAAATATTTCATCAACTAAAATGCAAAATATATCTGCCAGAAGTGATTGTTGAAACATATTTTACTCTTATTTTCATTTGCTTTGTCTTATTTGTTCATTTATTCTTTTATTTTGATATTAGCACTTGTTTTCAAGCATGAGAATCTGAGGTCATGAGGGTGAGACCTCGGAACTCATGTAAAATTTAAAAGTTGAACACATATGTAATGAATTTGAGGTGTTCCTGTCAGTGCTGGCCCATGTTGTGTCAAAGAAAGTCCCTGAATCCTTGGTTCTTAACACAACATGTGCACATGGTACTTCTGATGCCATCATGTGAGGCAACACCATTGAATGCTGCCTGGAACATTCAGCTTATATTCAAGACTATTGCATGTTATGAACTGCAGCATTTTCAATGTATAGACAAAGATTTCTGCTCTCATATATGAAACATAATGGTTAATTATGGAAAATGAAAGAAAATGAAAAGTTTAAAATATTTTCTTACCATCATTCTGTAGCTTACTTCATTTAGCTATAGATTGCTAATATTATGGATGGAAAAGTTCTTTCAAATAAAATAATTTTAATGTTTATGTCTTTGGACTGTGTTGTATTTGAATATATGATTCTAAAAATTCCGATTGGAGTTTCAGATCTAAATTTCCAAAAATTGTTTAAGAGAATTTTGACTTTGGATTAGGACACCATCTCCAAAGTTTCTGTAATATCAGAAACACACTCTTGGCATTTTTATTATGTATTTATGCAAAGTGGCATTCTGAGCATTAGTGATTATAAATTCAAAATAATGGTAAATGCTGAAAAATATTGAAGGTGCTATGCATCAAAGATGATTTAATTCTTTTATTTATGTGTGTATATACATACACATGTGCGCTCATGTCTGTTGAAGTCAGAGGTTGACATCAGGTATCTTTTTCAATCACTCTCCACTCTCCTTACTTTTTGAGACAGGGTTTCTCAGGAGCTTGCCGATTAGGCTAGACTGTCTGGTCAGCAAGTCCCAGGAATCCTTCTGTCTTTGCTTTTCCAGCACTAGAAATACAGGAACATGCCCTCATACCTGGCTTTTTATATATAGGTTCTGGGGACTGAAATCAGGTTCCAGTGCTTGCATGGCAAATATTTTATCGACTGAAACATCGCCTCAGCCCCAAGACTGAAGTCATTATGCAGAGGTTTAAAAAGCCTATACATTTTGTTAGTATGCAAGTTTCCTTTCATCTTTAACACATGACAAAATCATGTCTATCAAAGAATTGTCCTTTTGTGTGTGTGCTCCAATTGAATTTTATATATATAAACAAGTGGAGAACTGGGCTTGCTGGTGTATGCCTGTATGCCTGTAGCCCTGACAATTGAAAAGCAGAGACAGGAGGAAGGGTGGTGCTTGTAAGCCCATCTGTACTCCATAATCGAATTTTCACAGACCTACTCTAGGGTAGGTCTTTTGTAGGTAATCATAACTCCTGAGTACAAGAACGTAACATCATGTCTAGAAGGTAGAGTTACACAACATTCTGTCCCTTCTTCTGGCTCTTGCAGTTTTTCCAACCCTCTCTTTCATGACATTCCCTATATCATGTATGTATGTGGGTTGGAGGGCATATAGATGTCCCATTTAGGGCTGAGCATTCAGCTGTAACTTTTCAGAACTTAGACTGATTATGAGTCTCTCCAGTAACCACCAATCACTGTAAAAAGAAGTGTGTCTGATCAACGTTATCATTAACACTAATCAGTGGGCATAAACATAAATATTAAGAAGGCAATTTGACAGGCACATTGTATAAATTTAGCAAAGAAATAATATTAACTTCTTCCTTTGGGCCTGTAAACTCTCTCCTTATAGGATTTTGACCAGGTTGAAATACCAGATACAAGTTGTCTATTCTGGAGCAGATCTCACTTCCAAACAGAAAGTGATTGGTTGCCCCCATAATAGGTATCCCACTATTAGTACAGTTGGCTAAGCATGCCTGGCAGGTGAATAATACAGCATTCAGGGTTTGCAGATTACTGAGATTTGATGGCAGTTCTTCCCCATAGCCTGCATAGAATCTTCTAGCACTATGAAAGGAGGCCAGCAAGGTGATCCTTACAGTTTAGTTCCAGTCTGATTTTTCTGTATCTTGCAATAAAGGCAGGTTGGTGTCTTCAGCACTACCCCAGTTAACCAACATCAGTGGCAATAGCTGTACACTTTCATCATGCATCAAGACCCTTCCTGGCCAATAACCCATAAGGAAATAGCCTATTCTTTAGCACTGGGATTTTCATTTAATAATTTTATAGTTTCTAAGAGTGGTTTTCTCCCCTCTTATATACTGCATTAATTTTTAAAAATTATGCTTTTTAAAGCTTTGGTACTTGTAAATATTGTGTGGAGTGAGAATAGGAGGCTATGAGAGGAAATATGCTCAAAGAATGGTTTAAAAAATCCTTCAGGGTTTTGTACACCTATTTATATACCTATGTACCTAAGATTGTATAAAAACTTTTCAGGAGAAAGGGGGTAAACAGGGAAACAAATTCTGGAAACCCTACTTTAGATTTTTATTTCAAAAAATCATTTAAGATTAGAAACAGAAGTCTGGATGAATATTTCCAAGGTTCCATTTATAATCAGGGTATATGAAGCAATGAAGCATGACCACATCCACAATTTACCTAATATACAGAACCCAAGCTCAAAATTGCCTAGTTATCTTTTGTTATATATTCACATGTATCGCACCTGGGGTTATGATTGAAAGGAGAAATGCATGACCACCTTTCCAAGAGGTGGAAGGGATGTTATTATTGGAGCAAAGCTTTCTGCCTTATGTTAGATGTAGACCTAGTACTTGGGGACCTTGCCATATCTGATTTCTGCGGAGTGCCTTCTGTACTTGTCATGAACAATAGCATGCTTTATAATGGCAGATAGCACAGAATTCAGCCTTCAGAATAGAAATGGCTCTTTATTTACCTTGTGAAACTATTTCTTCTGACATCCTCAGAGCAGTACACATAGACTTCTGAGATGCACTTCATAAAACCTATCATCAGTTTATATGTCAACCACATACCATCTCCGCTGACTAAACAATGCATTTAGTAATGAGAACGACACATATCAGCAATACTTAATGATTTTTTATATTTTATTGAGTCTTTGTGCATTTCATTCAAAGCATTTTAATCACTTTTTTACTCCCTTCCATCTGTACCCCTCAGTAGCCCCCATTGGCACAGCCCTTAAAAGCTCAGGCTCATAACCACTTTATGATTTAAAAGATTATTTTTCATATTAATTGTCACACTTGACTTCCTAAATCCTATAAATCGGTCATTTCATGTATTATCTTGCATACAGAAACTGAAGAAGAAATAGACTGAGAGCAGCTTAGTTTGCATAGCTATGACCTTTCTAAATCAATCTTTTCAATTTGATCCACAATCTTTTCAATTTATTTCATCCCTCTAAGTTTTCATGACTATATTTACTTTTCATATGGGACAGATTTACCCTATTAATTCATTTAATACACATATAGGATTTCTATGTGCTGTTATAATTGGATGTTGAAGATAGATGGTAAACAAGTTAAAAGAAATCCTATCTTGATGAAGATCATGTTCAGTGGTAGGAGTATAAACAAACAACTAAACTATAGTGTATATCCTCTCCAGTGTACTTTGGCAGTGTGTGTGTGTGTGTGTGTGTGTGTGTGTGTGTGTGTGCGCGCGCGTATACAGTGCTATGTGCTTACACAGAAGGGCATTTAACCATATATTATTATTGGCTCTCACTTTTTATCCAAAGGAGCTAAAGTTTGTTACATAACAATAGATAACAGCCACAGTATCTTTTCTAGTCACAATAAAAAGAAAAAGCAGAAGAAAATAAAATGTGTGTAAAATGCAGCTCTTCCTTGTTTGCTAATCTTGGGAAACTGGAGGCAAAAAGAATGCGAAAGTCAGGATTTCTTTGACCTCATTGATAGTGGATGTGGCGTGGCCATTCACAGCCAGGATTTGGTAACCATTGTGTTTGATCAGCAAGAAACAAACTCATAATGTGCTTGTTGAAACAAACAGATGTTTTTGTTGTTGTTGGGTTTTGTTTTTTAAAGGTGGTCCTTTGAAAAGACACCAGCTTTCAAGTGCATCCTGGGGAATCCTTTCTTGTGTTTCCTCTAGGCTTAGTAAATTCAACAGAAATTCATTCCTTGCCAGTGACCATGGGGAGGTTCTGGTGTAATGTTTTCTTTTAAAGTTGTAGTTCCTCTCATTGTCCACCAAGAGATATTTAGCTGTCAGCTTTGCTGAGATAGTGGCTTGCTTAAAGGGCAGTATGCTTAAATGGTGCTTGTTTTGGCAGCAATATGTGAAGTATAAATGTTAAAACTCATGGGGACAGAAGAAGGAAATAATTCATTTTAGGGATTCCTGAACAGAAGCAAAGAAAGAATAACATAAGCACTGTCACTTTCTGTGAAAGTAACTGACCAGAATGGATGAATTCTTCCAAACAAAAATAGTTACTACTTTTGTTGTTGTTGTTGTTGTTGTTGTTGTTATAGTGGTAATGGTCTTTTATTATGAGCTGGGCTGACCCAGTTCTTGGGCTGTTAGGCGTAGTGTGCTTCAAGCAGTGACTCATTAGTCAAATGTGCAAATATGTGATTCAAGCATATTTTGAAGATAAAATGGCACAGGATCTGGGTGCATTGGTGCACACCTTTAATCCCAGCACTCTGAAGGTAGAGGCAGGTGCGTCTCTGGGAGCTTGAGGCCAACCTGCTCTACAAAGTGAGTTCTAGGCTAGCTGGGGCTGCAGGTTGACCCTGTCTCATAAAAAGTAATGATACAGAACAGAACCATTCACAGCACAACACACAACAATATAGTTGATAATTAAAAACTGTACAGTATACAGTGTTTTGACCAATGTGTACATTGTGAAATGATTATTACAGGGAAGTCAATTAACATATCCATTACCTCTTGTAGCTATTTTAATACTACTTTTATTAATTCTTTGATAGTTTCATGCAACATATCTTGTTCATACACACACCCTTCCCACATCTCCTAGACCCATGCCCATCTCCCTATACATCCCAATTTCATGTTTTCTTCTATTATTATGTTAAACCCATTGAGTTAATTTGTATTAGCAAAATAGTCCTTGATCTGGGTCTAACCACTGGTCACACCCTGAAATAAAATGGACTCTGTCTCTTCTAGCAGTATCTATTACCAATAACACCTCAGCTGGGAAGGGCGGGGGGAGGTTTCATTCTCATCTCCCCTCCATACTGGCATTTTATCTGCCTTGGGCTTCAGCATCATTCCATAACCACTGTAACTTCATATGTGCCCCTGCCCTCTGTGTCTGGAAAGCCCTGTTTCATTGTAGTTATCTACCCCCTCTTACAATCTTTATGGCCCCTCTTTTGAGACAATCCATGAGCCATTTGGGGAGGGGTATGATATAGATGTTCCATTTATGACTGAGCACTCATAGTTTCTCATTGAAGAATTGTTGCTCTCTGGGGCAGTTTCCATCTACTGAAAAAAGAAGTATCTTTGATGAGCATTGAGAAATACACTAATCTAGGGTTATAATAAATGATTAGGTTTATTACTATGTCCGTTCAGCAGGATGATAATAGTAGGTATGATAGTAGGGACTATCCTATCTTGCCACAGGTTCATGGCCTCAATAATGGTGGATTCCATCTTGAGGAGTGGGCATTTAATCTAATCAGAAAAGATTTGGTGACCCTGTAACATTATTGCCACTATTTATCACTTGATATACCTTTTTGGGTCAGCTGTTATTGTAGCTCACAGCATTCACAGGTGGGTGAGAATAATGGTTATTTTTCTCTTCTGGTAGCATGCATAGCATCTTCCAGCACTATAAAAGCTAGCCGCTATGGATGAAACTCCAGGTCATTGTCAGCTTCATTTCTTTACATTCCATGACTCAAATACATGAGATCTTCAACAATAGGGTTTTACTGTCAAGGTATGGAGAGGAACAAAGAACAATGACAGGAGTCAGTTATGTTTGGAGGACTTTGGAACCACACTGGCCAACAACTCCAAAAGAAGCAGCCTGTTCCCGGCACTGGGCTTCTTTTCTAGCCTGTGTAATATTGTCCCTTCCATTATAGAAAAGCTCCATGTATACATGGAAGCTTCTACGGAGGATTTCCCTGTTACCCTTCAAAAGGCCCCTGGTGTTACTTACCCCTTCCCATCCTTCTTCCTCCTCTACCGTGAACTCCTGCTTCCCACCCCGTTTAACCCTTTACGTTCCATGATAGCCCCCTGCTTTAGGTCACTGCACTCCATGTCCTCTTCCTTGAACTCCTCTCCTGTGGCCCTTCACTAGCGTCTTGGCTTCTATGGATTTTCCAAATGAAACACACATATCTAAGGATTCAAACCTAGCATCCACATAGGAGCAAAAAACACATATGAAACTGTCTTTCTGGGCCTGAGTTGCCTAGCATCTACATATGAGTAAAAAACACATATGACATTGTCTGTCTGGGCCTGAGTCGCCTCACTCAGGATGACTGTCTCCAGCTCCATTCGTTTACATGTGAACTTCATGGTTTTCCTTAACAGATTAATAATAATTCCAATATATAGATGTGCCACATTTTCATTTTCCATTTGTTAGTTGATAGACATCTAGGTACTTTCCATTTCCTGGCTACTGTAAACAGAGCAACAGTGAACATGGTTGAGCAAGTATCTCTGTAGTAGAATACAGTCTTTTGTATATAGGCCCCAAGAGTAGTGTAGCTGGAACACATGGTATATCCATTTCTAGGTTTTTGAGGACTCTCTGCATTGATTCCCTTAGTGGCTATACCAGTTCACACTCCCACTAGCACCAAATAAGTGGTCTCCTTTCTGCACATACCTGCGTTTGTCAACATTTGGTTTGGGGAATCTTAGCTATTTGGACTGTGATAAGATGAAATCTCATAGTGGTTTTAATTTCAATTTCTGTGATTGCTAAAGATGTTGAGCCTTTAAGAAAATATTTCTCAACCATTTGTGATTCATCATTTGAGAACTCTCTGTTTAGTTCCTTGCCCTAATAATTAATTGGGTTGTGTATTTTCCTGATGTTCAGTATTTTTAGTTCTCTGTATGTTTTAGATACTAACCTTCTGCCACATGTATAACTTGCAAAGTTTTCCCATTCTGTAGGCTGCCTCTTTACTCAAAGGATGGTACCCTCTGCTGTTCAGAAGCTTTTTAATTTCTTGTGGTTTCATTTGTCAATTGCTGGTCTTAATGCCTATGTTATCTGAGTCCTAGTCAGACAGTCTTTTCCTGTAACTCTAAGTTCCAAAGTATTTCCCACTTTATCCTCTGTCAGATTCAGGGTATCCAGTTGTTGACATCCTTAAACAATTTTCAGATGAATTTTTGCAGCATGAGAGATTGGGATTGGTTTCATTCTTCTACATGTTTGACTTTTGTTGAAGATGCCATCTTTTCTGCAATGTGTATTTTTGGCCTCTTTGCCAAAAATCAGGTGGCTTATATCTAGGTCCTAAATTCTATGCATAACTGAGAATTCTTACAGTCTATGCTCTTAGCCGTTTTCAGACACAGCATACTATCATCAACATCAGTCCTCATGTGGTGCTGCAGACCTCCGGAACTTATTCATCCACAGAAACCTTGTGGTTCTCTGACCAGCATCTCTCCTACCACTACCCCACCTGCCAGGCAACACTGTTTCTGTGATTCTGATTGTTTTTCTATGTTCCACATGCTAGTGAGATCTTCTGATTGAAAAAGAAGTCTGGCTTATTTCATTTAGCATAAACATTTTTCAGGCTCATTCATGTTGTTGCTTATGGCAGTATTTTCTTCTTTCTTAAAACTGCTTTTTTAAAAGACTGACTACTACTGAACCTGTACATGTTTGTAAGTATTTTCAATAATATTTTCTTTATCCAATTTTTGGTAAGCAGTTAAGTTGATGCCCTATCTTGGCTATTGTCAATAGTGGTACAGTGAACCCGGGAGCAGAGATGTCTCTAAAGCACATGGATTTCATTCTTTTGATATATCTCCAAAATTGAGATCACTGGCTCAAATGAGTTCTACTTTTTACTTTTTGAAGTATTTCCCTACTGTTTCCTATAAAGGCTGTTTTAATTTACAAATTCACCAAAAGCACAGAAGGATTTTCTTTATTCTGTGTCACTGACAACACATAACTATTATCTTTTCTATAGTGCCTTTCTAATGGGCACAAGGTTTCTTTGAGATTTCAGTTTGTGGGGATTGGAGAGATGGCTCAGCAGTTAAGAACACTAGCTGTTCAACTCCCAGCACCCATATGATGGCTAACAACTATCAGTAACTCCAGATCCCTGGGATCTGATACCTTCTTCTACCTCCTTGGGCACTGTATAACATGAGTGCACTTACATACATGCAGGCATAACACTTACACACATAAAATAATAGTAAATAAAATTGAAAACATTAAAAAAATTTTAATTTGCTTTCCCCTAATAACTAATATTGTTGAACATTTTTTTTTCATATACTTGTTGGCTATTTAAATGTCTACTTTTGAGAGATGTGTATTAAAGCCCTTTGCCCATCCTTTTTTCTAAAATCATTGGTTTATTTCTTTGCTATGGAATTGAGTTCCTGGTGTATTTTGGAGATTAACTATTTATGGATGTATGGTTTGTAAATGTATTTCCCATTCTATAGATTGCTTTTTTACTGTTGATTGCTTCCTTTATCATGCAGATGCAAACTTTTAGTTGGGTAGAACTTCATTCACTTATCTCTGCTTTTGTTCTCTATGATTTGATTATATTTGTATTAATGTGTAAACTAGATTCATTTCTGTAGTGAGTAAAGGAACAATAAGCCTTTACTGGAGAAGAGGGAAATGCTGAAAGAAGACCTTATTTATCAAGCTGCGGTTTTCTGAAGGGGCTAACCCTGGCGTTGTGTTTATAAAACTGACTCAGTTCAATTTCAGACATCAAAATTCCATCCTGTACACTTTTTCTTGGAGGAAGCCACTGCAGACTGGGAGAGATACAGACCCAAAAGAAATAATAATATAGAAATAGATGAATCAAGCAAGAAGAGAGCCTGTGCTTCTTGGTGCTGTATTCTGTGCTAATAAGCATAATTTTTCTATAATATAACCTAACTGAAAGTTTAAACATACATACCCAAAATAGAGCAACAGTGACTGGAGAGATGACTGAAAGATTAAGACCAGTGACTGCACTTGCAGAAGACCCAGGGTCAAATCCCAGCACCCACATGAAGGATAACAACCGTCTGTAACTCCAGTTCCAGGTGATCCAGTGCCCCTCTTCTGGCATCCACAGAGATAATGCACTTACACACATTCAGGCATAGCCTTCACACACATAAATAAAAATAAATTAATTAAATAAAAAGCAGATGGATCTTGTATTTAAGGTATTTATTTTTCAAATTTGCTGTTTTAGCTCAAAGTTCCGGGATGTTGCCATTTTTCTGAACCAAGTATCAAAATCTCTCAAATGCTGGTCTCAATTACTTGTACTGACAAGATATAAACATCATTCAGCTCTTCACTTGTTATTTCCCCAAGTGGAAAGAATGCTGGATGCTTGAAAGGCCCTCTGCAGGGTCCTTTAGAAAACAAGGAAGGCTTAAATGATGTTTGGGAAATGAAAATCCTCTAAATGCCCCTCCAAATTTTGTGAAACTTTCAGAATGGAGTGAGGTTGATTTGGGTCAAACAAAGTTCTTGAAATAAAAGCAAAGCAATTGTAAACAGGCTTAAGTCCTGTGGATGGCAGTGGAAGCAGTGCTGAGATGACCCTTAAGTAAATTAGAACTGCTGAGGACTTTAGTAATTAAAGTCCTTTTCCCATAGCTCCTCCAGCAATCAGGAGGCAAGGCTGATTTGGATCAAGATCTCATAAATACATACTGAGGTTACCTGTCCCTGGAGGTGAAAAGTCCCTTCCGACTGTGACACATGCAGGGCTCAGAGACAAGTAGAGACTCTCTGTTTTCTGTCACCCTGACAGAAAATATATTAACTTCTTTATGCCAAGAGTTATAGTGATTTCAGCAGTACAACTGCAAGAAGTGACAACTGGGACTTGCAGAGAGCAAGCTTATTTAAATAATGTTTCCAAAAAGAACATATGCTACTATTAAAGAGTCGTGATAGAACAACTGTAATCCCATAAGATGAAGCTAGTTGAGCATAGTCATATTTGCTTCAGTTGCAAGTCTGTCATTTACTTGGAATAATTAATGGCTTTATAAATGTCCATTCCAGGCAAGCCTATTGAGCTTTTCAGTACTTCATCCCCAAACTTATTAGTTTTTCCAAGACTGAAGGAAATCCAATTGACCATAAATTCTGTGTTGATATTTACATCAATCCAGTTAGCTATTGGATTTATTGCATGCCTGTTATGTGCAAAGGATAGCAATTTGTGCTGTAAATATACACA
The DNA here is from genome assembly GCA_035773235.1 of Eospalax fontanierii. NCBI lineage: Eukaryota > Metazoa > Chordata > Mammalia > Rodentia > Spalacidae > Eospalax > Eospalax fontanierii. The sequence goes on from CM069527.1 coordinate 71,625,368, forward strand.
TTTGGACAAAGACAAAATTCTGTTGCAATTTGTTTAGGCCTAGTAAGGAACAATGCCAAGTATGAAGGTATTCCATTCCAAAACTGAGAGAGGAAAGGCAGATTGATTTAATTTGGTGTGTATGTTCAAATAGATAAATTGAGCCTTTAAATTGGGCTTTGAGAAATGGATAGAATTTTAGCACTGAAGAAAGGACCTTCCATGAAAGAAAATAAATAAAAATAGGTGAAGGCCAAGGGGGAAAAATCACTAATGGAACAATAGTGAGAGCTTTTAGAACAACCAGATTTTGTCTTGCTGTCATGGCTTCTAGAAATTCCTTGTCATTACTAGTGCAAACCATGATCTCTACCCCAGAGCCCTGCCTGTTAGAAAAAGGTTACTGTTTTCTCTTTGGCACTGGTGATCAAGGGGAAAAAATGTTTTTCTTTGGCCAGGCAACAGGCACATTTAAAATGAAATTTCTGTTGGCAATGCCTTAAGCCGTGGAATTAATTGGCACTTTAGTCAGCATGTGACAGGAGAGAAAGAGTAGATCCGAAAGTAAACAGACCTTTCAGCATTCCTCCAAATATGGAGAAATAGCCAAACAGCCAACACTTGCCGCGCAGCTCCTTTGAGTTTCAGTGTACATAGAAGCCTCAGCTTGGCCTCCGTGATAAAGAGATGGCAGCTGCCCCTGTGATGGCACAGAGACAGCACTGGTCTGAACTTCTGGGGTCAGCCAGCCAGAAACTCAGTGTTTGCAAAGGGGCTAGAGAAGTTTTCCCTGATGTAATGTTCCAGGAGTGCCTGCTGAGTCAGTAGGCTAGAAGCAAAATGCACCAGAAATCAGCGTACTTCAGATTTTCCTATTCTATATTTTTCTGTTCCCTTGGGTCTTCTCTCCTTCTCTCTCTCTCTCTCTCTCTCTCTCTCTCTCTCTGTGTTTAGAAAACACTGATTTAGGATCATGTAAGTTCAAATATAAATATAGGTATGAATGCATTTTGATAACAAGATGAATTTATTAAATATCTCTAGCATAATTAATCACCTTTTTATTCTTGAATGGCTTTTTAATCATGAAAATCAGAATCATTTATAAAATGTCAAAATCATCCAAATTCAAAGGCCGTTCCAGGTCATTTACATCAGAGCTATGAGAGGTAGAATGTAGGCCTCAGTATACCTAAAAGCTCTGTAGGTGATTCCACTGTGTAGCTAGAGTGGACAGTGATACCTGAATTGATGATAAGATGAAAATTAAAGCCTAGACTGGTGGTATGTGAAAACAGATGTACATCTAATGTGCATCAAATTATTAATAGCTCTCAACCAATTTATTTCTATCTTTAAACTAGTCTTTCTAGTCTTTTAATGAATGACCTTCATCAATTTGATATTATTTTAGTGACGGCTGTTAAAAATGTGAAGCATGTTACACGTAAACTGTCTGGTGAATGTGGTTTTATTTGCAAACATGCCTGGGAATGCGGCAGATTTTACAAAGGTTTATGAAAACAATATGTCTCGATTTGTAAGTAGAAAAACAGCTTCAAATTTAGTCTCCTCTTACACAGAAAGCCCAGGCATAGAAGAGAGAAAGATCTGGATTTTTGTTTATTCCCACTTACTGAGAGAGCCCCAGATTTCCAAAACCCGTGACATCTTCAGCTATTTCTTCTCTTGACCATTCATTCAGATGTCAAGATCTGCTCATTCTGTCCTTTCAGTGTTCTTTCATGCCCTTATTATTTCTTCATTTTCTTGGCCAAGAGGGTAAATTAAGTTCTTTTTATCCTTTGCCTTAGTAATTATTCTGTTCTTTCTAGGCAGAAGACAGCTTCTTGCCTAAGGTCTTGAGAGCATCATTTTGCTCAACCTTGCTGATTCTCTGCTGACCACAGGAGTACTCACAAATGAGCAGCCAAGCCATTCAAGTCCTCCATCTTGTGGACCCAGCCTTGTTTCCCGTGATTCCTCCCTTTCACGTACAACACTGTGGGAGTGATGGAGCTGCATGGCTGTCCCCACACAAGGCTATCTGTGTTCCTACTACCAAAACTTTGACTCCTGTTGTTGTGTCTGCAGGTGTTCAAATCCCATTTGATATATATAACTCAAATTTCATCTACTTCACAAAACTCTGAACCCCAGAACTAAAAGCAATATTTCCTACAGTGGTCTCAAGAATTTTACCAGGCTCTCTTAAAATCTGTTATCTGTCCTGGGTCAGACTCCTATACTAAAGCTCACCCACACAGGGCTCAGGAACTAGATTATAAGAGCCAGGTTTGGTCCATGAATATAGGGAAACAGAGGCTTTCAGGCCACTGGAAGCTTATTCATGTGAACTTGTGGCAATGGTACTGGTGTGTTTAATACCTATACTGACTCAATCAGACAAGGGTCCAGCATGGACTAAGAGAAATGGGCAGCGGTCCTGGCCATAGCCTGGAAACTGTTGGCAACTGATTACTGCTAGGTGAGAGAGAGAGAGTGGATCTTTAAGATCTCTAGATCAGCTGACTAGGGTCCAGTGGATGAACTTGTAACGAAGGACATCTGGGAATAAATGCTTGGCCACATAAGACTTAACATAAATAACAGAATGCATGAGGTCGGGTGGTGGCAGAGTCTAGGGAAGGGTCATGGATCGGGGAGTGGGTCTATATTTGATTAAGATCTAGTGTATGAAATGCACAAAAGTCAATATAAATATTTTTTGAAAAGTCTGTTATCCTTACAAAGTCCGTATTCACTTATTTATAAAATGGGAATAGTATTACCTACTCAAAACTACTTGCTGTGAATAAGACTATGTCTGAAAAAGTCCTGATGCACAATGGAAGCTTGTTACTGCCTCTCCTCCTCTTTTAACCCCTCCTTTTCTCCGTGTGTCCCCTGCAACCTCCATTTCTCTTCGTGTACTTCATTATAACTTTATTTCCTTATGGTTAGGGTCCTTCGATTGGTAAATTCTTGTTTTCCATGCACATTCTGTGGTAATTCTTTGCATATATAGGTGCTTAATAAATGTAAAGGTTGTTAATGAAAGGATTCAAGAGCCATGATTTATTCTACAAATTATGATAATGGCTTAAGAAGAAGCTATATGTTACTGATTTGTTTGTTATTTTGAGAAAAGAATCATAGATTTTCTACCATGATCCAATTATTGCATTTTATCTGGACTATATTATGTTGTTTTTGTTTAAAAATGCTCTATTATTTAACCAAAAATTACTTGAATTTATCACTATTACCTTGGTCCAAAGTCAAGATAACTAAGGAAAACTGATGTAGGCTAGACTGCTTCTAAGTGCTAGTCAAAGACCAAACTAAGTTTTATTCGGTTTGGAACCACTTAGCTTGCCAGTGTTAGGTTATTCCTAAGAACCAGCTGTCTGGAAGGCACTCATCACACATAATGCATCTTCTTAACTAGTTCTGTCTGGGGTCACAGAAGGGTGAGCAGTAAACTTGGTAGTATGTTCATGAGAAGGAATTCTAGTTAAGCTGGCCAATACTGAGTGATGTGGGTCCCGAGAATAGTGGATATTATAAACTATGATATTATTCTGTCAGTCCTGTTCTCAGATGCAGTGAATATCTAAAAGCAAAACTTGCTGTTGCCATCTAGGAGCCTGTAGGAAGCAATATTCAGTGAGGCTAGTGTGGATTCCTTCTTCCTGTGGTCTTCATAAGTTTATTTTCTGTGCGCTCTTATTTTCTGTTGTCAATACTTCTATCTTTATGAGAGGATGTTGAGATTTAAAGCAGCCAAATGCTGTCCTTGCCAATGGTTGTTTTATATATCCTAGTACTCCCAGAGTCTCCCAAGGATGATGTTCTGGAGGGTTTATTTTGTGATCACTGTTCAGAGGGCAGAAGGTCCTTCTACCTGTCCTCCATGGTGGATGAACAGTTTCTCTGATGAATTTTACTTTTGGACCTATTGATTCTTCCCTTTCTATGGGAGCTGAAGATACAGAAGGAGATATTCATAGAAAGAGTACTCTGATGCCCAAAAGGATAGATGAGAGCCTGAACTGCAGGGAAAAGGAGATAAAGAGTACATAGTTGCCTCTCTAGTATTCTGTGGTACAAAATAGTCAAATAACCTTTTGATAAATTATTCTGTCTAAGACGATCTGAACTGGGTTCTGTGTTTTGGAGTCACACAATTTTTGAACTATGAGAGTTAGCTAATTTTTAAGTCAATCTCATGTTTTAGACTTGATTTTCTTTTGCTCAAGCTGAGTCTAGAATTTATGCTACGTCCCATTATCTCATTGTTTATTAGAATCTAAAGTCTACCTCTAGGGTACATTTTATAATCCTTAATGTCCCTTTTACATAAGTGATTATTTATGAAGTTTCATAATGTTTTCAATATTTTGACTGAATATCAAGCTTATCTGATCTAATCTTCCGATTCTGCATCAACACTACAGGACAACTTCATGCTTGATGGATACGATTTCTCTCCTTCTCCCTATCCTACATTCTTCTCCTCTTCCTCTTCTTTCAGTATTTATGGCTTCAGAGAGAGAGAAAATCAGGTAGTAGGTAACAGAATTGACAGTGATTAAACACTTTTAGCCTAACTCACCAAATAAAATCAGCCTCCATTATTTTATTTCCTACAAACTCACGTTTACTTTGGGATAGAATGAGGAGAATATATTAAATTCCTTCTCTTATGAAAGTTCTATGATGTGATACTCTGTCCCCTTTCTGGAAGATACCATGTAACAATGACAATTCCTGGAAATTTTGTCAAGAATACACATTTCCAAACTTATTTGCACATGGGATAATTTAAAAAGGATTATATATTGGTAAGCCTGGTCATAGCTCATTAGATTTAATATACACTTTGATTAAAGAATATAAAAATGATTCTATAGCAAATTATTTGTTGTGATAAACAATAAAAGGCATTGATTCTTATGCTAATATAGTTACAGAACAAAATAATACAAAGTAAATAGCAAGTTATTTTCAGGGTTTTTTTTGTTTAGATATTTTTATTGAGTTTTTGTGCATTTTTATATAAGAGATCTTAAATTTAGAACTCCCCACCTGCACCCCTGTAACTCCACTCTGACTGGATTTCATACATTCTGTCATATATGTTAAGTCCTATCGGATTAAGCAGTTATATCAAGATGTTCCCCTGTGCAAGTTCAACCACTAGAGTATAGTCAACCTATCTATAGTCACTCCCTTAAAGATCTATTCTCCCTCACCCAGCAGTAATCAGTTGCCCGTAGTTCTTCGGCTAGAGATGGGTGGGGCCTGCGGCCCATTTCCCTCTTTCTATGCTGGGTTTTTGTCTGATTGATCTAGGATCAGTCTTGTCCATGTTGTCACCATTGTTGCAGTTTATATGGGCAATTTTATTGGAAATCTGAGATAATAGGTTGGAATGAGACAGGTTACACAGCATGACTCACTGATTATTAGAAGGCAGTATATATCAATACAATTACTTGGAAAATACTGCTGAAACAATACATCTTTAGATTCTACCTCATGCATTTACATAACACCCGATCAATCACATATATAGCCTTCTCAATTTCTTCATGTGAATGTTCAAGAGTTAATAGAGATCAGAGAAGTATGTTTAAGTATCTTAAATATATTTTATATGAAGCAATGTTAGTGATTTTTTGAAGCACCCCAGTGTCTTGCTACTTGAGAAAAGTTGCCTTGCATGGTCCTACACGCTCTGCTTGCATGTCCCTCCTTTTCCTGCTCTGCTGAACACAAGCTTATATGCAGAGCTATTGTATCAACTTCTGTATCCATGAACATTTGCATTTTATGATATTATATCTCTTCTGTGGTAGTAAGTCTTATGCTGAGCATTTATAGATAGCACTGGCAAAGATCCTAACTCGTCTGACCGCATTAGAGCCTCTGAGAATGGTCTTTTATTTAAGGGATTTTCAGTGAAGCTACTGTGCACAGTTAGAATGCAACACTTCCTACAAAGAGCTTGGAATGTATGCATTTAACAAAGTTCTAAATTACATTTAAACTTACTTTGTGTTTCTTTAAAAAGCCTTAGGATTAGCACCCTTACACAGGAGGCCCAAGAGAGGTGTGCCCATTCCTTCCACTGTGCCAGATAACTGTAGTAGTGTCACCATTCCTATTATCTGGTAACTATGTTTCAGCAAAAATTCAGACAATACTGATATCATACTTGTCTTCCAGAGGTTGAACCTTCTATAAATGAGGGAGTAGAATTGTTTTAATTTGCATAGTAACAGAGCTTTCAAAGTGTGTGTGTGTGTGTTTATGTGTGTACTGTGTGTACACATACAAGTCTTGTATCCTTTTAACATGTTGATTAAACCTTGAATACGTTCTGAATTTATTGGTTTAAAGTATACAATAAGTTTGTAATATTGAAGAGAAAATAAATTATTCATAAACAAATAAAATAAATTAGTCATAAATTATTGAATATTAACATAGATTTTTTTATATGGTGTTATATATCTTTATTAATTCATCAAGTAACTAAATATGACGAATGTACTATTTAATATATATATTATTAAAAGATGAGGGGTGGAGCGATGGCTCAGTGGTTAAGGTCATGCACTACTCCTCCAGAGGACTTGAGTTTGAGTCTCAGTACCCACATTGGATGATGAGAGCAGACTGTAACTCTAGTGCTGCACTCAGATACACAAAACTCACACACATACACATAAGTAAAATGAATAATAAAATATCAAAATATATTTGCAATGAGTCTAGTGAGCTAAGAAAATTTCTGTAATTACAATTTATGAGAAAGTAACAAACTACAGCAGTTTTGTGACTATGCTCACAATTGAAAGAAATACTTTATCTTAGCTGAAAAACCCAGATGTGTTGTTTTTCAGCCAAATTTATCAACTTTCTAAGTTCTTTATGGGCCCTAGGTTAGATATGCTACTGCTACAAGTGGTAAAATACCATTATAAGGAGTCAGATTTAACTTTATTATAAGAAAACAACAGTTTCCTAAAGTAGTTAACCACCGGCCAATTGAAATATTCAGTTAACATCTAAAGCAACAATTGTTGGAGATTTTTTTGATAATAGTATATAGTATTAGCATCCATTGTTTGCCTGTCTTCAAGCCTTAAGTCAGTGACAATCGATGCATTACTTCGTTTAGTTTTCCTAATAATTTCATGAGGCTACCCCTCTTCATAGATACTAAATTTAGATTTTGAGATTTTCAAAGTTTCTGAAAATTAATAGTAGAGTGCAAACTCAAACTTAGATTGGGTTAGTTCCAAAACTTAGGATTGAAACTCAGTTAGTGATAATGTAGGGGACCTGCTGGACAGGTGAGATAATTGGAGGTCATCTTGTTCATCACTGATAGCTATAACACAACTGAGAGCCCCCAAGAAATTGAGTTTCTCTAATTTATTAGTTATTTCTCTTGTTGCTGTAACCAAACCTCTGACAAGAAACACACTTAAGGGAGGAAAAGTTGATTTTGTCTCACAGTGTGATGAGGAACGCACATTGATGGGGTCTCCATAGCAGCGGGAGTCTGAGGCTGCTTGCTTACCTCTAGGAAGACCAAGAAACAGACAGAGACCGAGGCCAGAAGTAGCAGTGAGTTGTAAGTGTAGCAGTTGCATTGAAGATGTATCACTTAGGGTTCAGCATCTCATAGACACTTATTCTCTGTGTGTAACCAGTTCTGGAACTCTGTAATAGTCTCTATCTGTTGCATAGAGAAGCCTCTTTGGACAGTGGTTTGAGATATACTGGTCTGTGAATATAAGGATACCTCTTTAGCATACAGTAAGAAATTATGTTTGCTAGAGATGTAGCAGACCTAGTTTGTTCTCTAGGATCCATGCCCTTAGCATTATGTGTATATGGCTATGTTTACAGTACCACTCATGGGTTCCCGCCCCTTGAGTGAGTTTTAAATCCAATTAGACAGTTGTCGATTACTCCAACACCATATGAATAGAGATGGTTTCCTTGACCAGTCATTGTAGTTATTAGACTTTACAGCTGGAATAAATTGGACCATTGATTAATGTTCTCCCTTAGCAGTTTACATAGTCTTATCATACTGTGGGAGCTAGTCTTCAGAGAGGAGGCTTCCAGATCAGTACCAGCTCCATTGCTCCAAGTCCTGTGCCCAGCCTGTGACCCTATTGTCTCGGCAATAGGGTCTTATCTTTTAATTCTGGGAGGCAATCAAAGGCTGTATTATTCAATACCAATATAATCAATAGCCTGTATTGTTTTGGGAGTCACTTGGACAACCTTGAACAACAATTCAAAGGGAGGTTTCTCCTGTCTGACACTGTGATTTTCTTATATAGCCTTCAGCAATACACATGTATGAAAACACACACACACACACACACACACACACACACACACACACACATACTATGTGTATTTTTCAGTAGACTTTTGAGCTAATATGTTGTTCGCTCTGGTTTTCACACCACTGAAACATCATTTATTTCTCCTGTCTCTTCCCATGTAGAACCTCTCCTCTGCCCTCCCTGTTTAAGTACCCTCAGTTTCCACATTTTTCCCTTGAAAATACTTGTTTCCTATTATTGCCTCTCTTGCCCTCCTTCTTCTCCTTTACCCCATAGTTCCTTGTGTAGTCCTCCCTCCTCCCTTCCCATAGTAAATACTCCTATTTTCCCCATTACTAGTTTTTAAACAATAATTAATATAAAAAATGTTCAAAGACTAGACTAACAATTTTTACCTAAAGTGATATTTAGGAAACATGATTTACTAAAATGAATAAACTATCTCATTCACTATCTCAGTTATTTATAAACTACTAGGATTTTTAAAGTTGTAGACAGCATACATGCAATAGATGCTTAATAAATAGATACTCAATGGCTCATCATGTTGGTTTAGCATGTTGAATAGAACACATGATTTTTACTTTCCTGTTTCCCTTCTGAGACGCCATAAAAGTAGTACAAAAAGGAAATATATATATATATGGCATAGAAGTAATGATAATGGAGAAAGAGGTTATCATTGGTAAGAGATATTATCTAATTTCTGGAGGATGAAATGTGGACAATTAGTGTTGATTATGGAAGCAAAGCCCAGGCAGCCATTGTAGGGAAAGTGGGATGAGGAAAATGCATGTAAGAAAGAGCTCCAGTGGCCTGGTAGAATCCTAAAAGGCTCCTCTTTTGTATGTGAAAACATGGATGGGTACTCAAATGAGAAACACAATGAGGATCAGAATTTGAATCAAGAGTATATATATCTAGCAGTAATTTGATACCCAACAAATCAAATTTAATCATAGTAGCTTAAAGCGATTTAGCTCACACAATTTTTTCACCATTTTGACTAGGCTTCCTGGGCTTGTTCATGGTCTTCACTCATCTGCTTATTACTGGTCAGTTTTGCACCTACAGGTTAGCCCATTGTCAAATAGAATAAGACAAGGCAACTGGGCCACATCACTGATCAGATTATTCTGGGCTGTTTCATGTAGGGTAAGTGAGATTACAATTATGATGATAAGACCTCTTAAAGCCTAGGCTTAGAGTCAGAACACTTTCTCTTCTATTTCTTTTATTCTATTGCCAAATAGTTGATATTACCAAACCAAATTCACAAAAATGGATTCCTTTCAGTTAATGGACAGAGCTAGCAGGATATTTGAATTCATTTTATCCTTCTCTACATCAGATCTGTCTTCAGCCCCATATCAGAATGCTTGACTTAAAACCAGGTGTCTGTGATCAGCCCATTAAAGTATTGTACAAATAAGGATCTGAGGGCTTACTTCTATTCATCTGAAAAGGAATTCAACTAATTACCATGTTTACTGACACAGATCTCTGTTAGAATTTTCATTGGATTATTCAAATGTATTTTTAAGTAATAAAGTGAAAACCAGGTATCTGAGGAAGCTTGCAATATGGACAAAGAAGATCGAGATGAAAAAAATGCAGAAATGATGGCTGAGGAAATCAAACTAGCTAAGGACATGTAGAAACAAGATCACCCTGAGAAAGATTCAAGAATTTATTTTCTGTTATTTAAAATATATTTTTATTGAATTTTTGTGGATTTCATATATGACACCATAATCATATTTAGCCCCTTCCCCTATCTGCACCCTTCAGAGCCCACCCACAGGACTTTATGAATTTTGTCATATATGTTAAGGCCTATCAAGTCAAATTTGTGTATATATCAGGATATAAACTCACATATAAGGGATTGGTGCTACAATCTGCAAATGAGGTGGGATACACATCTCTTGCTTTTCTGCGTTTGCATTACTTCACTTAGCATAACACTTCTAGTTTATCCATTAAACAGCAAATTTCATATTTTAATCTTACTGCTATAAGTATAAGTATAATTCCATTGTGTTAAATGTACCACATTTTTATTATCCGTTCGTCATTTGAAGGTCATTTGGGATGCTTCCATTCCTTAGCTATTATGAAGAGAGTAGCAATAAACATGGTTGTCTCTACAGGTCTCTCTACAGAAGGATGAGTCCTTTGGGTATATGCCAAGGAGTGGTATAACTGGATCATATGGCAGGTTCATTTTAGTTTTAGAGTTTTTCACACTGCTTTCCATAGTGGTTGCATGAGTTTGCATTCCCACTAGCAGTGAATGAGCATTCCCCTTTCTCCACATCCTCATCAACATTTGGTGTCTTATATTCCCTTGATTTTAGCCAGTCTGACTGGGGTAAGATGGAATCTTAAAGTGTTTTTTATGTGCCTTTTTCTAATTACTAAGAACGTTGGGCAATTTTTCAGGTGTTTCTTAGTCATTTTTATTTCTTCATTTGAGAACTCTCTGTTCAGGTCTACAGCCCACCTTTTTACTGGATCATTTATTTTCTTGTTTCTTTGATTTTTTTTTTTTAGTTCTTTGTATATTCTGGATATTAATCCTTGTCAGATGTGTGGCTTGTAAAGATTTTCTCCCACTCAGTAGGTTTCCTTTTCCCTTCCTTGTTTCTTTTGCAAGTTAATGAAGTCCCACTTATTGATTGCTGACCGTAATGCCCTGGCAACTGATGTCTGATTTTGAAAGTCCTTTCCTACGCCCATATTTTGGAAGATATTGCCTATGTTTTCTTCCAGCAGATTTAGAGTTTCAGATTGTACATTGAAGTCTTTGAATGATTTGTAGTTGATTTTTGTACAAGGTGAAAGATACGGGTCTACTTTCATTCTTCTACAGGTGGAGATTCAATTTTGCCAGCATCATTTGTTGAAGATGCTGTCTTTCCTCCATTGTGATTTCTTGACACCGTTATCAAATATCAGGTGGCTGAAATTGCATGGACTCATGTTTGGGTCTATTGTTGTATTCCATTGATCTGTGTGTTTATTTTTGTGCCAGTACCATGCTGTTTTATTACTAAAACTTTGTAATATACTCTGAGATCTGATAAGGTGATCCCCCGAGTGGATTTTTTTTTTTTTGGCCCATGATTAATTTGGCTATTTGTTTTTTTGTGATGAATTTTAGGATGAATTTTTCTAGTTCTGTGAAGAATGCTGTAGTCTTTTGATCAGCATTGCATTGACTCTATAAATTGCTTTTTGTTAGATGGTCATTTTTCACAATGTTGATTTTACTAATCCATGAGCATGGTAGGTCCTTCCATCTCCTGCTGTCTTCCTCTACTACTTTCTTTAAAGATTTGAAATTTTCATTGTAAAGATCTGTAATGTCTTTGGTCAGATTTATTCCTGAATATTTTATTTTATTTTATTTTATTTTTTGAGGTTATTTTGAATGGGAGGGTTTCCTTGAATACTTTTTCTGATTGCATGCTGTTGGTATATAGAAATGCTACTGATATTTGTAAGTTGATTTTGTAACATGCCACTTTACTGGAAATATTAGTCATCAACACTTTTCTGGTGGAATTTTGGAATCTCTTATGTATAATATATTATCTGCAGAAAGGGATAACGTGACCTCTTCTTTTTCAATTAGTACTCCTTTAATTTCCTTCTCTTGTCTTACTGCTCTTCAGGAGTTTCAAGTACTATATTGAAAAGGAGTGGGGATAGTGGACATCCTTGCCTGGTTCCTCATTTTAATGTGAATACTTCCAACTTTTCTCTATTTAGAATGATGTTGCCTATGGGTTTGTTGTATACAGCTTTAATTATGTTGTAGTATGTTTCCTCCAGACCAGATCCTTCTGAGATTTTAACATGAATGGATTTTGGATTTTTTTCAAAGATCTTTTCTGCATCTATTGAAATGGCCATGTGATTTTCATCGTTAAGTTCATTTATATGTTTTATTGCATGCATTAACTTTTGTATATTGAACCATCCATGAATCTCTCGAATACCTAAACAGACACATAACAAATAAGGATATTGAAACAGTAATACAAAACCTTCTAAATAGCTCAGGCCCAGGTGGTCACAACAGAATTCTACCAGATATTTAAAGAAGACCTATATCCAATACTATTTAAATTATTCAAAAGATAGAAGCAGAGGAAAAACTCCCAAAGTCTTATTATGAAGCCAGTATCACTGCAATACCCAAACTAGGTAAAGACATAACAACAAAGAAAACTATAAGCCTATATCCTTAATGAACATAGACACAAAAATACCCAATAAAATACTCGCAAATTGCATACTAACACACATCAAAAAGATCATCTACCACCATCAAATTGACTTTATTTCAGAGAATGCTGTAGTTTTTAGTAACACAGTAATCTCAAACCCAAGGCACGGTGTGTCAGGAAGTATTGGTTGACATTGTGTGTTGTGGTGACATGTACAGTGCCAAGTGAAGGTGTTGTATGTTCAGAAGAATGGCCACAATAAAGTCATGTAATAAAACATGAGTGAGAACTGCCATTAATACTTCAGATTTATTATGTGTTTGATTTTCAATTCATTTTTGGATGATTCTTGTTCAGAACTGTAATTTGCCAAATGTTTTGTGACCCTCACATTCAGTTACATTATCCCATATTGTATCATGGACTGTGTATAGTTTAGGACACTGGGGTCTAGATCTGGATAGATGACTCATCAGTTCAGCGTGTATACTCTTCTTGCAAAGGACTTGAATTCCTCACATGTTAGGCAGCTCACAACCTCCTGTAACCCCCGTTCCAGGGGATTCAAAGCCTTATTCTTCACTCCATTGGCACCTGTGCTCATGTTCATTTACTCATACACAGACACACAAGTATAAACATAAATTTAAAAACATGTAAAATATCTGATTCTCAAGGTTCAATTGATGGTCACTGGCAGAACAAGTCATCAATTCTTGAGTCTCTTGGCATACTCCCTCTGATGTGAGGTAGTGGAACCAGTTGAATCCAGTGGAAGGCAGCAAACAGAGGTTTCATTTTATAGACAGAGCATTCTCTTAGAAGACTAGTCCTCTAAGGCTGCCTCTTTCATGTACAAGAATTTCAGGAAGGTGTATCTTTTCCTCCTATGTGAGAACTTTATATCCAGAATCATGCCTACTTTGAACTTTCAATATCTTTGTTCTCATCAAGGTGCTGTTTCAACTTGGCAGTATTTGGTCATCTCCAGAATGGGATTGCATTGCTGTACATCTTTCTATTGTGTGCAGGCTGTTCAGTGTTGTCTTGGTCTAATTCAAACTGATAAAAACCAAATCCTATAGACTGAGAGGCTTATAAAGAATAGATCTTGATACAGGAATCATCAGATTTAATGTGTGTTATGGCCTGACATTCTGGTTCATAACTAGTGCCTATTTGTTATGTCCTCAAACAGACATGGAGAAAGACATGGCTTCTCTCTGGGACCCCTGTTCTAAGGACACAGATCCCATTCATCTCCTTCATGATCTAGTCATCCCTCAAAGCCTTCACTTTCTAATATAATCATCTTGGTGATTTTCAACTTATGAATTTTAGCAGGATACAAATATTCAGACCATACCAAGAATGAAAGACATTTTGCCTTAAAGACCTTTCTTCTAGCCACATGCCATTTAGTCACGTGATGCAAAAGAAATTCAGGGAAATAAAGCTCTTAAGCTTCCATGATTGCTTGCATGGAATAATATGAATAAATGCCCACAGTTAATACAAAAAAGGCAGTACCAGAATATTTTCATCCATCGACTTGAAAAATTTTAATTTCAAGGCTTTTGTACTTTATTACTTTTGTTCTGAGAACTTTACTTCATGGCTGTACAATTATATTCACATGAGCACATGCTTAGATGGACCTGTGAATTATGCAGCTGATCCTACATGAAATGCAGCTAAAATTAACTCATAGTAGTCAAATTATTGATCAGATGCTGAGATTAAGTCTGAAAAGTAGAACCTTGAGAATATTTCATTCATTTTAGGAACACTTTTTCTTGTGAGTTCAACCCTTATTTCCTGTTTGTTCTCCATCCAGGGGACTTTTGTTTAATTATTATTTAAATCACTATAACAACATTTATGACAAAATTAGTTTGCTTTCCAGTAAGCTGTCAATCAAAGACAAAAAAATAAAACTCTTCTCTGTCTTTCTGGCAAAAGTGTAGTTCAGCTAAAAGTACTGTTGCCAGTAAACAAGAAAAAAAATCCACTCCATTCAGCCCCTTTCATATTTAAGAAAATGCTTAGCACTAAATTAATTGTCTTTTGACTTTGAATATATTGTATGTATCACTGAAATATGGTGAAACATGGTGAATCAATGAGGGATGAAAGGTGATCATGGGCCGTGAGATAATCCTGTACGTCTGGGTTGCTTCTGAAGTAGCCAGCTTCAGTGTATCTATTAGGGTAATTAATACAAAATGCTGGAACAGACAGAGCCTCAAATCCTAGTGGTTAAACCACTTGAAGATTGTTTCTATGCAAAGTCAGTGGATATTTCTGGTTGGACGGCTGAATTCTACTTGATCATTCAGACATGTAGGTTTGTTCCTATTTGTCAGTGGCTTCATTCTCTCAAGTTTCAGAGTTCTCTCATGTCAGTAGGTAAACTGGAAAGCTACAGCTGTTTTCCAGGAGCAAGCCCAGGAGTGGCATATATTGCTTCTATTCACCCTACATGAGGCATGAAATGCATTAGAAATTTGGTCTAGCTGTGGACCCAGGAAAAAGGAATAAAATTTGCTGATTCTCTGACACTTCACTCAGGTCAGAAGACATTCTGCCATATTCAAATAGATTTATTTTTATAATCCTTAAGATATGTATGATACGGGCTCATGGGAATTATACCATGTAGCTATTTCTTTGGAGAAATATACTTGAAATAACTTTGATATATCCTGAGGAGTCAGGGCTATAGTTTTGTGTACATTGTGCTAATCATGAAAAGTATTGTTCCTTCTCTTTTCTAGATGACAACTGAAGCCTTTCTCAGGTTTCTCTGTTGGTATAGTGCCTCCCCGTCTGTCTTCTCACAGAACATCTTCCTTGTCTTTCTTTTACTTTGGGTTTTTTCTTCTATCCATTCTAACTTTTACTTGGTTACCGAGTTTTGAGGCTCTCTTGCAGCCCCAGATGGCTTCAAACTTGCCATGCTGCTAAATATGAGGTTGAACTTCTGAACCTCCTGCCTCCATGCATGAATACTAGTCAAACACATTATTAGTTGTTCTACATTCTCAGCTCCGAATTTTCAAAATTTCTTATACATGATCCTGAACCTGATCAATAACTCACCAACCCCTATATCATTTACTTTCTCTTTTTACAAAAAGATTTATTCATTTTTATTTCATGTATATGTGTTTGCTTGTGTGTGTGTGTGTGTGTGTGTGTGTGTGTGTGTGTGTCTTGTGCCCAACTGGATGCCAGAACTGGTCGAATTCTCTGGAACTGAAGTTACACATGGTTGTAAGTCACTGCTACCCTAGGCCTCTGTGATAGCAGGGGTACTCTTAACTGCTGAGCCATCTCCCTAGTCTTCCTCTACTTTGTGTCTTTAATTCTTCTGATTTGACTTATTTATATACCAAAGACTCATTTATATATTCATCCCATGGTTTTCCTCTAGGGTTAAGACTTCTGTTCAAATACTTTAGTCAGTATTACTCATTGAGTGCTCAGAGGCCTTATAGATCCTGAACATCCACAATTGAAATCCTACTCTCTCCTTACCCTCTGCCCACCATGATCTGACTTATACCCTCTGGACCTTGTAATTGTCCCTCACAGCTAAATGTCACATTCATTCTCTTCTCCACAGTTGCTGGTGTCATTCTAAGTTGGTGTAAGTTCTCTCTCAACCAAAGTTATAAGCTGACTTAGTGTATTTCTGGGCATTGTCTTCTTGCCCACCATCCTGTCTGCTCTCCACATTGAACAAAAAGTAATCACACAGACATAGGGAAGTGAGTAGGAAACCCCAGCCCTTCTTGAAGTATTGGCAACCCATGGCTGCTGGGAGGGGGAGAGTCATTCTCATTTAAGGGTGAGTATTGGTAGGGTGATCATGTTCCAGTGGATGAGCCCACATAGAAGGATATTTGGGAATACATATTTGACTCTATAGGCCTTAACATATACATAGACACATATATACATAAACATATATATATATATATATATATACACATATATACATATATATATAGTATGAAATTTGTAGGATTTTAATAAAGTTTTTAAAAATGTAGTGATTCTTTGGGCCCTAGAGAAATCTTAGTCACTGAGGGTGCTTAGTGCTCTTACAGAGGACCCAAGATGGGCTCCCAGGACTCACACTGGGCAACACATAACCAACTGTAACTCCCACTGCAGGATATCTGATACCCTCTTCTGGCCTCCATGGGTATTGCACTTATGTGTACAAACACACACCTAAATATAATTAAAAATATGCCTATATATATATAAACTATTAACCCTCTATTGTTTTTAAACTATTGATATCACCTTTTAGTCTGGCGGTCACAGGCTCAATGTTAGAGGAGCGCCCTCTTTGCAGTCTCCTTCTTGGCTTGTCCTGAAGTATCAGATTCGTCCTTCCATGTGCTCCGTGCACATTGACTTCTCACTCTGGGCCTCGGGGCCTTTGCTCGTGCTTCCACTTTCTTATCTTTCTACCTAGTGGCTTTCTCCTCATCTGTCCTATCTTTCAGAATTCACTTATATCTGCAAACCTTTCCTGAAATAAAGACTTCCTGTTATTTGCTGTCATAGAGTGCTGTATTCATTCAACACTGTGATTACCAGATGCATTAACAATATTTTTGATTAAATGATTAATGACTCCGATTAATCAAAACATGTGCCTCTGCTCATCATTGTATCTACAGTGCTTAGAAGAATGCTTGAGACACTGCCATATTCAACAAGGATCTTTGTTTTTAAGAGTTCCTCCTTTTTGAATCCTAACTCCTACCCTACAACCTGTTACAGAGGGCATCTAAATAAATATGTATCTAATTGAATTATATTTTAATAGTCAGGGTTGAAAGATTGTCATTTTGAAGACATGCTTCATGAAACTGCCTTGATGGCCATCACAGTTTGATTTTTAAGCCAAATGAAAACGTGCCATTTTGTTTCAGCAGACTTGGGGCTTTTACTGATGGATTAAGACTGCTTTGAAAATATCAAGTTGATTTACTCTCATTTCATTTCTTTAGCCATCTGCCTATTTCTAAATGAGGAGCTGCCTGGTAAAAGGAGTAATAAATACACAGATAAAATATTTGTATGGCAATTCTATTCCAATTTCAGTGCTTACTTTGAGCAAAAAGTATTACAGACTAGAGGTAAAATATTTTGTGCTTAGTATTTAGAGTGCTGTCTCTGGCATCTGTGACTTGTATTGCTGACCTCAGGCTTAATTATTTTTTTTCAGCAATAGCTCAATTTGGGATAATAAATTGTCAACTTTTTATAGCAAACCCCAGGATAGCTATATGGTCTGATAGATGCGATTCACTTTTTGAGACAAATGTTGAATATGTATTGCAGCTTAGGCTATGCATGACACATTATTAACTTAGGCACCTAACCTTACGAAGCTAATGGATGTACAATTATAATCAAAGGCCTGTTTAACTCAAAGGAACCATGCTTCCAGTTTTTCCTTTTCTCAAGCTTTTCTCAGACTTGGATTCTTGAGATATTAAAAGCCCCCCCCTCCCTTTTAACTCAGAATAGCAGAAAGCATAATCTTTATTTTCTTATTTAAATATATGGTTTTTGACATTCAATTCATAACACTTATCTTTGCCCTAAATAAAATTCTGTTTCTCATTTAGATATTGGAAGGAAAGCTCAAATAAATATTTAAAAGGATTAAAAGAGATGTTCCATTAATCCAGTAAATATATATATATATTCCCACAATGAACAAAGTTTCTACCCTCCATATACCTGGTTGGTATATTTCAGGAGCTCTTCAGAAATAAGTTAGGCGAGAAACCCATTTACAAGTGAAGGAAGGATGAGAAGACTCAGGACAGAGGAAGCGAGGCAGAAAGATAGCTTTATTTCAGTGTCCATGCAGAACTGTCCCACCTTGAAAAGGGAGATCTCACTTCTGTATTCTTAAATCAGTAAATCTTGGTTGGCCAGGTATGAAGAAAGTACTGTAAGCTTGCAGAAATCTCTGAGGAAGTTCCCTTTGAGCCTTCCATGGCAATATTATACAGGAGAAGCTCTATTATACAAGCTGTGTATCAGTCATTGTTTATAACATCTTAGAGACAAAGCACACACTGAGAGAGATCTGAACAGAGTACTGATTGTGCCCACTGCAGAAGACAAGTTTATTATTCTAGCCAGGAAGGGAGAGAAAGACATGATATGAGTGTATTTTGAAGTTAGAATTGATAAGATCTGCTGTTCAACTGATGTTAGTTGCAAGAAGTTGGGAAGTCAAAGCTGATGATATGAATACCAGTCTGAACAACTATACAACTGGACTTGTTTCTTACTGAGATGGAAAGGAGAAGACCAACATGCTGTGTTAAAGTTGGCATATGCTTTCAGACAATGTAGTGCAAAGGTTTAGTAATCAATTTATTATATCAGCTTAGGTCTGGTTTGCAACTCTGATTGATAAATTGATGATATTAAAAATGAACATTTACTGTATGTAAACAAGAGAAGCTAATCCAATGTTTTGATTTGGACGATATAAAAAGGACACAGGAAGATGCTGAGAAGAAGAGCTGGTGTGTCAGGAAGACAACCTAAAGGGAGGGAAGAGTTGGAAGTCATTGTTTGAAAAGATTCATTCTGAGTATTGCTGATCACCCAAGGAAGAACTGGGAAGCAAATAATGGACTTAACACTGACAACACCTTACATGACCTTGGCAAGAACTGTTGCAGTAATATACTGCCAAATAAAAAGCACAGGTAGAGTGGATACAAGAATGGATCATGGGAGGCATGAGGGAGGGAAAGAGAATGAGTTTGGGTAACATTCTTGATGAGTTTGGCTTTAAAGTGTTTACACAGAGAAATTATATAGGTGGCTGTTAACACAAAGTGGGATATAATGCAGAATGATGTTATATGACTGGATAATCCAAAGAGGATAAATACAGGGCTAAGAACGGTAACTACAGCGATATTTTCCAAGTGGAAAGAGAATCTGGAACATGCATGGAGGGTTTGGTGATGCCATGGGGAATCACAGAGAAATCGTTTTCTATTTTGCTGTTATGATATCAAAGGAAAAAGGATGGATTATCAACCAAGGGTGTGAATAGAAAGGACACTGTTGAAAGTGTGAAGAAAATGGTGAAAAGTCTGCTCCAGGTTAGAGTGTGAGTGAACTAGAAAGATGCAATGAGACTTCAGAACAGCTGAGAGCAAAAGGTTGTGAGAAAGAATCTGAGAAAGTTCTGAGTACCTAGAACGTTTAAGGTGAGGTAAGTATGTTAAAACTAACAAAGAACATGGGAAAACCAGATATATATTCTATGTTCCTGGCTTTAACTATTGGAAATCAAACTAAAATGTTTAACATGCATTCTAATGTCTTTTAAAAGATGGGACAAGAAGATCAATAATTTCATTACATGGTTCAGTACCATGTTTAGTTTTGATGAATGTACTGTATTATTTTGGAAATTTGAGAATGTGGCCACTTGCATTGCAAAACTGAATAATATATATATTTAGATGGGGTCTCATATAGCTTAGGCTGACCCTGAACTTGCTATGTAGCTGAAGTTTACCTTGAATTTCTGATCCTTTTACCTACCGAGTACTGTGATTATTATATTTTTAAACATTTTATTTAATGTGTATCAGTAAATCGCCTTCATGTGTGAGTGCACTCATGTCAAACGGTGCTCCTGGAGGTCAAGAGAGGATGTCAGATCCTCTGGAACTGGTTACAGATGGTTATTAGCCAGCATGTGGGTCCTCAGTCCTCTGCAAGAGCAGCCAGTGCTCTTAACCACTAAGCCATCTCTCTAACCTTTAGTTCTGTGACTATAAGTATACACCACCACACCAAAATGTTGTGGTTCTGGGGATAGAATAGAGGGTTTTGATCACGACAGACAAGCACTCTACCAACTGCACTATATCCCATAGCCTTTAATGATAATGTGTGTGTGTGTGTGTGTGGTGTGCTACTGGCATTCAAACCAAAGACTTTGTGTGTACCAGGCAAGTGTCCTCCCACCGAGGCACACCCATGACCCACTTTTATCTTCTTTTAATTATTAAAAAAATTTAAATACCAATAGAAAAATATGTGAGCATAGATAGACCATTTAATTTAGTATATTGCGGGTTTTTTTCCTTAGGCAGATTTTATGTGGTGGTCAAATCCAAATGTTGTTAAAAGGTCTTCATAATAAAATCAGAAGGTACAAATGAAATGGAAATCAGGTTATATTTTTCAATTTCATTCAGATAACATTTTTCAACTGTTATCTATATTTACCTGAGAAAAAAATAATGCAAAATCTTTTCCTTTGTCCCAGGTTATGTAGAGTAGTTTGACAATCAGATGAGGCTACAGGTTGGAAATACTCTCAATTTAACACCTGCTGGGCATTTTCCTACCTTCCTTACAACCTTTAATGCAGAAACTTTGCCCAAGACTTCTTGCCAACTGGGGATTCTTGCTTTGCAAGCTCAGGGACAATGTCCTCTCCAGTGCCTGAAGTTCACTGATACTCCTACATAGAGTTACTCAAACTAAACACCGCTAAGGCCTAAATTACATCTACATTCTTCATGAAGTTCAGTCAGATCTGCTTAATGTCTGCCTGAAAACATGAACATTTTAAATATGCTGATACGAATGTTAGGCAATGATTTGTCAAGAAGCGAACAGAGTTTGCATAAATAATTTTAATGGTTCCATGTACTACCAGTGGGATGGATAACAATGTTGTTTTCTGGAAGATAATGTACTTAGAGATTATTTTATGCTCAAAAATTTTATTTAGTTATTACCTGCTCAGTTCACTCAACAAGGTAGCCACAAAACAGATAAAGGTTTCAGCTTCTGTCTCAAAGTTTCTCACAGCCTCTGTCTTACATCTTCCTTTAGGATGAGCTCAGAAAGGTCTGGGGCTTTAGCATCCTTCAAATTTGTCCTGACGTAACCAAAGACCAAACTTGTCCAAGCCAAGGATTATTTTAAATATTAAATATATAACAAATATTTGATATTCTTATAGATTAACTCTAGTTTACCTCTATCCATTTATAGATATGTATTTATGTAAAACATATTCACTATGTGTGCTAGGCATTGCCTTAAATGCTTTGTATCTCAGCTCATTAATTTCCCTCCAACAAACTTGTGAGATAAACACTTTCATTAAGTAAAGAAATTGAGGCAACAGATTATGTACTTATCCACTTTCAAGGATCTCCTTGATGTAACCCAGCAAGAAAATGCTGTTGAAACAATCAGAATATAGACATTTATATGAGTCAGAGGTCCTCTGTTGACATCAGAGGAGAGAAAGGAAGGTTCTAGAGAGGAGAATACGGAAATATTCTTGATAAATCAGTTGATGACTGATGAGGGATCATATGCTATAGGATCAGTGTCTTGTAAAAGTATATAAACCAAATTCCAGGGCAATTAAGTAGGATGGTAGGACACTTAGTTTAGATTTGACAATTAATTGATTTAATTCTCTAAGAAAGAGTAAAAGACTGTAAGATAGTAGTCCCATATTCATGGTTTGTAGTTGAATGTGGACTGCTTTACAAAATGCTGACACTGTGGTTTTGAAATGCTATGGTAAAGGTAAAAGGAGTGGTCCCCAAATGAAGGATTGAGATGACACAGTATGTGCTGGAAGCAGATTTTGCAATTGAATTAGTGACCTGACATATTTCTAGTCTCTAAAGACACTTCCAGGAGACTGTGCATTGAGCTGGGCATGGTGGCACATGCCCTTAATCCTAGCAATGGGGAGGCAGGCAGATCTCTGAGATCAAGGCGAGTCTGGTCTACACATTAGTAAGTTCTAGGACAGCTGGGGTTACAGGGAGACCCTGTCTCAAAAAACCAAACCAAACAAACAAACCAAAAAAAAAAAAACACCCAAACCAGAAAACATAAAAACCAAAAGCCAAAAACCAACCAAACAATCAAACAACCAAACAACCAAATAAAGAAAAGAGGAGTGGTGCATGGTATAAAACTTGCAGGAAAAAACGGGTTTAACTCTAAGACTAAAGAACAGAAAAGCACAAAAAATAATGATATTTTTGCCATACTCTATTTTTTCATTTAGAAAAATGGTTAATTACTTTTAAGCAATTTAATAGCAAAACAAAATGCTGAAAAGGAGAGTAAAAATTATATACCAGTGTTACAAATATTATTTTACTGAACTTACCATACTTCTAAGACCATACTTGGAAACATTGTTCTGTTGTTAGGACTGTGCACTCTTGGATGCTAAATTATTTTTCTCATATAATTTTCATAACTTTAGTGGGCAAAAGCCTTAAAAGTATAGCCAACATTAGTTTACACTTGCAGAAAGATGTTTATTCAGGTCTTTTAGATTTATATTTTTTTAGTGGATTGCAAAGGGATTAAAAAAATATTGCTTGCTTCATACAGTTCTGCATAGGTGGCTGTGTTCATTAATGTGATAAATGAAAACAGGTTCTAGGTTGATTATAATATATGAAGTTATTTTTACATTCCAGATGTTACTTCCTGTAGGCAATGACTTAGTGGTGTCCCAAATGTAATACGTTTCTTTATGCTCTAATTTTTTTAAGTCCTTATTTTTTATTTCATTTAGCAGTGCCAAACAATATTTCCTCTAAAGTAATATCTCATTAACACAATAATTTTCTCCCAAATAATTAACCTAATTATAGCCAGTTAGTTTCTGCATTATTAGGTATTTATAAAACTGACAAAATTAAAAATATTTCTTTTATTCACTTATATGAGACAATACATTTTAAAAGAGGCTTTGGAAAAGAGTGAGGGTTTTCCAAAGAATTATGTTGAATTGTGGTTTTATGTGGCTCTGGGGGTGACAATGGATTGGGGGAGGTCCTCTTACTATCTTTTAGAAGCTCAGAATGAAATATATATATATATTAATTTAATTGCTATACTTACAGATTTCTATGCATCATCATTTTTTATAGACAGACTTTACTATGATCTGGTCTCTCTGATGTGCAGCTGCTACAATAGACATACCAAGGATTATGGGCCCTGTGGTAGGCTGAAACTATAATCCATTGCTGTCTTTCCATAGATCTGCATTGTGCCTCTCACCTTGTGGACCATGCAAGATAAAAGACCCATGTTAGAAGTAGATTCAATATAAACAGACCAAGAACTGTAGCATTCTGTCACAGTCTTGTCCCTTTACATAAATCTTTTGTTTACTACAAATCTTCATTTCCAATGTTAAGCTTCTATAGTTAATTGAGAATATAGGGTTGGATGATCTTTCTGCCACCAACATACTATTATCAGTAACATGTTCAATAATTTACCTCAGTCATCCAAAAATACTTACTTTATAAATACATAGTATTGTATTGATGTTGATGTTGCAATACAGTGGAACTGTCTTATATTTAATCCTCATATTTCTAGATCTCAAGTAATTAGTCTCATCATAGAAATGTGAAGATGAAAGACTTAGGAGTTTTAAATACAAGTCATTCACTAAATGGCTGTTTGATTTAGTCTAAGTGGTACAGTCCCAAGATTCATTAAAAAATAAATGGAATAGTTTTATCATAGGGTTATAGCATAAATTACATGAGAATGCATATAAATATTTTTGCTTGGTGTGTAGCATCTAGTAGGTTCTCAAATATTAGCTTAAAATCATTAAATACCCTTATCACTTGTTATGTTTGATCACTTAAATTTGGTGAACCCTTATGACATCCTTGAGTGACACCCCAAAAATGGTTCAAGAAAGATGCATCACAGCAACTCTAACCCTGAGTATTATTCCAAATATTGCAGTGTTTCCTAACCAGGATAACAAATGAACTGGATCATTAGAGGCTACCTATTTTCAAGTGGATGTGTGGAAAAAATAGTTTTTATGTTTACCAGTATACACAAGAATAAAGACAGCTCATTATATCAGTATACTGAGGAAATTTGTACAAAATATCAATGACTATATGGAAATCTAGTGTTAGATAAATATTAATCTTCCTTTTCTACAAATGAAATGTCTTTTTTCATATAGTAGCATTTAGAAACTTTTATGAGTCTAAGCCAAGTATCATCTATCTATTTATCTATCTAACTATCATCTTCCTTCTATCTATCTGTCATCTATCTGTCCTTCCTCTATCGTCTTCACCTATTGATATCTACCTATTCTCTATCCTCTGTCATCTATCTAACATTTATTATCTATCTCTCATCTATTGTCTATCTATCTATCATATATATTCTATCCATGTATTTGTGCAATTATATCTATACATTCATATCCATTTATGTGAATATATATACATACACACATATCCATTTTTATCCATAGTAAATATAGAGTCAGAAACGGATAACTATATTGTATTATTACCTTTAATTTACAGTGAAATTCTAATAACACTTGGATTTTAACAAGCAAGCTGATGACAGACAGTGTCTTTGTACCCTACTAAGATTTTTACCTTCATGTAAAACAAAGCATTTTGGGACAAGAAATGTTAAGCTTGTATAATTAATAATTTCTTTTCCTTCAGTGTATCCCATATACCACTGGGAACCAGATTTGATAATTATGTTCTCTAGTTTCCTCCCTGCGTAATGTCTTGACCTCAGCTTTTAAACAGCCTATTTCTATAGAGATGCTATTTTATGAATTCCGGAAGACTAAGCAGATTGAAGACATCTTTGTTCTACTCTGAGCTAATCAGAACTATATATAGATAGACCTTTAGTCATTGAAGTATCAAAAAATATGAAATGACCAATTAAAAATTGAAAACGTTTATTAAAATGTTTCATATTTTGCAATCCCCAAAACAGATGTTTTCTGAGATTCATAACACTGTTTCCAGATCATCATGTATATTCAAGGAATTAAGTGGCCATCTTTCAAAAATCAATACATCATTATCTGTTCAAATCTACCCTGACCATCTATTGCACTGAGTCTGTGAGACACTATAAATTATTATGTTGGTGAGAAAACAACTCAATTCTCTCTTCACCCATGACCTCAGTTGGCCACTGAAAACTTCCTGTGTGCAGGGGAACCTTCAGAGTACCAAATCTGTTCTGCATGCAATACATTGGCAGCATTCACTGGGATATGGAGGCATTTAGACTTGTCACCTCTTTTTTCATCAAGACCCATTTGAAGTCTTTTATGTGGCAAAAGTGTCTGTTTTGGTTCTTATTCAATAATGTATGTTAAAATGCTTTGGCAAAAGAGCTGGCTTATAAGGATAAGTTGAAGACAGAAGAGAGAGAAGACCTGATTGTTACGAAAAGACCCCTTTTATAAAGAACTGAATTGGACCTGGAATAGATTGAGATGGGTCTTATATTAGGAGAGTAATGTCTTTTCTATGGGAAACAGAAGCTGGACCACATTTGGTAGAAACAGTTATTCTTCTCATTTCTTAGCATGAAGAATCCCAGAGTCATTCTTCCCCATGGGCTCTAACACATACTTCATACAGTGTAGGCCTTAATCAGGCTTTAAGGTCCCCAGTGGATTCTGCACTGGGAAATAGACAGAAATGCCTTCTTCAGAGTGTTGCCGTGAGCAAACAACATGCACAGATGATCTTATGATCAGAGTAACATTGTTAGCATCTCTCAGCTACAGGTTTGGTGTCAAGTTTTCTCCTGAGCCTTTCAAAACAATTTCATCAGCTATACATAGTATTTTACTAGAAAACTCAATAAAAGGAATAATTCAAATTGAGACTGAAAATTCAGATGGTCGTTGTGGAATCAGGGTGAACAAAAAACTCAATACCAAACCAGCAGTGAGTCATGCTTTTTGCCATTAATATTTCATAAAATTTGCTAAACACAGTCCCACAGAGTTCAAAACAGTAGTGACTACTCACTTCATGGAGATGTCAAAAGCACGAAGTACAAAAAAAGTATAAAGAGCAATGCTTATTATTGGTTATAAGGTCTGAAGTTGAGCACATGAGCATATATTTTTGTTAGTGAGTAATAGCTGTTTCAGAATAGAACAAAAACCACATTGGATCTTGTTCCAGGCACACTGAGTCCATGTTTACAGGAAGGATGCAGAAACTCATTCACTGCCCTCCTCTTTGATCAGCTGTAATCTTTAGAGACAGCTAGCTTGATTAAATATTTAAACAAGTTCATTTGGATCCTTCCTCACAAAGTGTGATGGAACTAACTCTGATTTCAGAGATCGCCCACAAATTAGGTTTTTATAATCATATGATTAATTTAGATATCATAAAACTAGATAAGATGTTTTACAATCTAGTTAAATTAAATAACATTAATGTTTCAATGATGAAGTAAGCCTAGATTTTCAGTAAAGACAATTTGATATTCCTATTCAGTTCATGTTCCCTAAAGAACAAAGAGAAGCCCGCCATCTTCAGTTGTTTTAAGTCTGAAT
Organism: Eospalax fontanierii; assembly: GCA_035773235.1. NCBI lineage: Eukaryota > Metazoa > Chordata > Mammalia > Rodentia > Spalacidae > Eospalax > Eospalax fontanierii. Next base: position 71,652,430 of record CM069527.1, read on the forward strand.
CTCTAGCGAGAAATATATTCAACTTACTGCCTTAGCCTGGGGTATCTGAACTTTTGTAGAGTACAGCTATTTTATTCTGTCGTCTGTAAAGGGTAGTCTAGGAGCTGCTGAAGTCACAGTGCCTCCCTACTACAAATGAGTGGGACTTGGGGTACAAGGATGCTCTGAAAACATTCCGTACCATAAAGGCCTGACCTTCTTGAGGGGTGACATTCATTCTCTCTCTCTCTCTCTCTCTCTCTCTCTCTCTCTCTCTCTCTCTGTCTCTCTCTCTCTCTCTTTCTTCTTTACTAAAATTAAAATAGTCAGATTAGGAGCTAAAGGCAGTATTAGGGTGATGACATTTTAACATGATAGGATTGAGGATTGAAGAACATAGGTACTCACCTGGCTGTTTACAAAACAGGGCCCTTCAGTGGTTCATGGATTCCATTCTCATGCTTATATCCAATAATACTGATTTTTAAAATCCACTGAATATGAACCACAGAAGCAGCCACTTTTAGTAGACTCTAAAGCAAACTTCCATAAATTCCTGGCCTAGTTATTATTTTCCTTCTTTGTTTCTTTGTTTTTTTTTTCTTGTTTCTTTCTTTCTTTGTTTCTTCTTTCTTTTACTTTCTCTCTCTCTTCCTTTTTCTCTCTCTTTCTCTCTCTTTATTTCTCTTCTCCCTTCCTTTCCCTTCCCTTCCTTTCGTTTTAATGTATTCCATCAGTGTCTCTGAATATGGTGTCTGTTGATAAGCTGGTTCTGGTGTTCTTTCAGTCCTGTGTCTTAAGGTTCCTGCAGAATCAGGTAGAGGTGTGAAAATGTAATACTGTATATTTATTTAGTGCACTACTCATGGAAGTGTTACTGTACAACCTTGGTTACTACTTGGTTTCTTTTGCCCCTTCCCAGCTCCAATATAATTGCTTTTCTGGGCATCTGGTGGGTTCTTGGAAGAATTTCTTCCACAAGATTCAAAAGCTTTATTTATGTTCAGACATTTACTCATCTACTTTGCTGGTAAATTAAAAACCATCTGGACTGTATAACTTGGTTTAAATGATTTATTAGTATATTATAATTCTAAAAATTAATTTTTATCTCATGATACTTTATTCAGATCAGATTTCTGAGATGAATGAGAAATTCATCAGACTTTCAGTACCTCCAAACTCAACTGAGTCTCTCCCAGTTTCTTGGACTGGCTTGAGTATGTTTTTAAAGTATTATTTACTCTCATGGCTTGACAAGACCAGGACAGAAAGTAGATTTTAGCATTGATGCCAGCAGAAGGAATACTAATAAGTGTTAGTCATCCACAGTAAATTAAAAAAATAACAATAAAGGAAAATTAAACTGCTCCATGTTTGGGTGCTTGCTCTATTATCATAAATCTACACACTCATCTCTTCTCTATGAAAGAGTAGGTGTGGCAGAAAGCATTTGTAAAATTCCATTAGCATTTTTGGAGACAATGACTCCATTAAATGATTTAGGATTCAGCTACTCGCTTCCAAAGCTCTTATTACATGCATTGTACATATAATTCAAAACAGAATGTCTATGCAATACCATAGAACTTTTAGAAAAATATAGATCTATTTGTCTCTAGTCAAATTCATATTCCGTCCCTCCATCCACCCCTGAACTTTTTCCTCACCTTTCTTCTTGCTGAAGATAGGCTGATGATAGGCCCAAAGTTCCATTTCTATTGGCAGGATGGAACACACTCACCCATTTTCCTATCAGAGACTGATCAAAAATATTAGAGGGCCATTTTAGACTAGAGCACAATGCTTGTTTCTTGATATGTACAGGATTCAGAATTGAAAGCAAGAACATTCCCTTTATAAAATGGAATATGCTGGTTTGTTTTGTTTGTCAACATGTGGATTAAGAAAGGACTAGAGCATTAGTGAAGCACAGTTTGGAGTTTGTTTGTGAGGATGTTTCCAGAAAGGGTTAAGTGAGGATGGATGCCCGCTTTGATTTGGGTGCATTACTGTCCTAGGAGCCTAATTTCCAGACTGATAAAAAGGGAAAAAAGACAAAAGCTGGTGAACATTACTCTCTTTATTTAGAGAAATGTGAATAGGCAACCACATCCCTTGGTCACTATTAGCCAAGTCACTATTCCATCACGTCCCCAACAGAATAAACCTCAAATCCTGACACAAAATGAACCCTCCCTTCTATAAGTTCTTCTCAGGAATCTGGGCAGAGCAACAAGAAGAGTAACACTATAAATTTCTTCTAAATTAAGTTGAAAATGCTCATTTTGAACGTCTGCAAATGCAGCAAGGTAACCAGAAGATGTGGCATCTTCTTTGAATCTCTTCTCCAGGAAGGTTGCCTTCTTTCTTACCTTCAGTTTTGACACACAGGAAACTTCATTGCACTGCAGATCATTTAGGAGGCCAGCTTAAGAAGACTGACTTCTGCCTGCTTCCTGAACCACACAAATAACCATAACAGTTTAGGTCATATTATTTTCAGTCCCACAATGCAAAAGCCAAGTTACTATGAACACACTATTGCCAGTGATGCCAATTTTCTAGGAACATGATCATTTTGGCACTCTGAACATACTTGGTTAGTGCCAACCTCCAAACCACAAAAATCTGTTGATTCCAAATCAGTCTTTTACAAAATAGATTTTGAAGTCCTCTCACAAATTGCTGTGAAGGTTTCCAACAACCAGGAGGCTAGCATGCCTTCTGTTTCTGAGCTCTCAGATTTGAGGTAGAAACTTGTGCACTAATATGCAGAGGTGAACATGCTTCCTAAGAGCTATTGCCTGATGGAGACAAAGCATGTCAATCCACTGCTGCTATTTCATCAATGAAGTATGAATGAAAGAAATAAAATCCAGTGCATATATTCCAGAATAACATAAGTGTATGACCAAATCTCCATATACAATTGAGAAGGATGGATGATGTAACCAAATGGTTTCAGATGAAACGTAGCTCTCTCTCCCTCCTCTTTCCCTTCCTCCCACTCCCCTCTCCCCTCCCCCCTCCCTTCCTCCCTCTTTTTTTTCCTCCCTCCCTCTCTGCCTGCCTCCAATTTTACTAATTTCCTTAAGTCCTTTTCTTTTTCATTATATTATGCTTAACTTTGTTTCTGTCTAGTGAATAACTTATAGTAGAGAATTTTGGCATCAGTACATGAAACTTGCTGTGCTTTCCTATAGCTGCATTGCATAATATTCCATTGTTCACATACTGTGGTTAAAGAATTCCTTATTGGAAAAATGTGAATTTTTTTTCCAGTTGTTTGGTGGTGTGACTAATGCTGTTACAGTGCATAACTGGTGTTTTTTCATACATGAGTGAGATATTTATGAGATAGTCCCAGAATAAAGATTGCCACTTGGAAGTATTATTACTTATCCTGATTTACAGATGTTTATAGATTCTCATCAATAGGGATTATACCATCTTATAAACCTACAACATATTTTAGTACAGGCTTTAAAAAACTGTCAAACTTTGAAATTTTACAGATCTATTTCAAGGGTAACTATATACTGGATTTAATTTTTAATTTCTTTTTTTCTGGAAGATTCTAAGCACCTGTTCATGAATTTGATTACCATTTGTTTCTCTTTTTAAGCTAATTATATTTCCTTTTTTAAAAGACCTTGGGTCTCGATGATGTTTATCAAATTTTCATGGAGTAGAGAAAATGGTCTTCTATTCATGATCAGAGTTGTGCGATTTCACTTTCTTTCATGACATTTATCTTTTACCTTCACTTATGCTAAATGTTTTGCCCTGTAAAAATTTAATTCTTTATGTAGTTCAGTTATTACTGCCTTTTTATTAGTTACTTTTCTTATGGCTGTAACAAAAGTTCCTGAGAGAGCATCTTAATGGAGGAAAGTGTGATTTTGGCTTATGGTTTCTGAAAGGACAGTATGTGAATCCTTGGTCTTTGTGCTTGGGCAGAGTATCATGGTGATAGGCTAAGGCTGGTCATCTTAGGATGGATGAAGCAGAGAATGAAGAAGAGTCCAAGAACCACCCATAACCTTCAAAGTCAAAGATCTAGTGGTTCATGATCTCCCACCTGGTCTCATCTCCTAAGTTTCTAGAATATTGGTCCCATGATCTTGTCGGGGACAGATCCTATTCAAACCTTAGTGTATTATTTTATATATTGGGGATTTTTTTTATCACAGTTATAAAAGTCATATATATGTAATCATAGAAGTTTTCTGAAAATTTCCTTCTTTTAATATTTGTATGTTTTTCTTTTTGACTTCTGAATTGTTGTTACTTTGTCTGTCTAGCATATACATATACCCAGTTTGTTTGGGACCATTGTTGATGATGCTGTCTTTTTTGGTAATGTGTAATTTTAGCCACTTTCTTAAATGTCAGGTCCCTAAAGGACTGTGGGCTCATATCTGGGTCTTCAATTCTATTCCATTGTTTGATGTGTTTGTTTTTATGACAGTACCATGCTGTATTTTATTACTATAGCTCTGTAAAAACTTGAAATCAAGGTGGTTTTATTTCTAGAAGCTTTCTTTTATTCTCTCTCTCTCTCTCTCTCTCTCTCTCTCTCGATTTTAGTTGTTGTTCAATTCCAGATTTTAGTTGTTGTTCAATATTGTTTTGCCTATCCTGGATCTTTTTGCTTGCCTATGAATTTAAAATTTTAAAAAAATTTCTGTGAAGAATTACATGGAAATTTTGATGGAGATTGCATTGAATTTTTGAATATTTTATTTCTATTATTTTTATTTTATGTGTATGAATGTATTGTCTGCATGGGTGTAGGTGTACCTGTGTCATTCTATACTGACATAGGTCAGAAGGGGGCATCGTATTCCCCTAGAACAAGAGTTACATATGGTTGTTACCTACTTGGGAATCTAACCTGAGTACTCTGGAAGAACAGCCAGTGCTCTTAACATCTGAGTCATCTCTCAGCCCTGATACATTGAATTTTTAGATTGTTTTTGGTAGGATGACCATTTTACAATATTGATCTATGAACACTGGAGATCTGGTAACTTGTTCAGTTTCTTTCTTCAGTGTCTTAAAGATCTCATTGTATAAGTCTTTCCCTTTCTTAGATTTATTCAACAAGTTTTTGAAATATTGTGAATGGAATTGTCCTCCTAATTTCTTTCTCAATGTGTTGTTAGTACAGTGGAGTCCCACAGTCCTCTAAACATTACAGGCTATTGCAATTGCTTTGGTTACACTCAAGAACTTAATGTCAAGACCCTATTGCTGAAGACACTATAGCCTTGAATCATAGACCATGAGTGATAGAGTAGGCACAAGTAGCAGGACCAAGAACTGGAGGCTAGGTATGCCCTAGGTCCTCCTAGGGGAGAACCTACTCCTAAACTGACTCCTAAACCTTATTATACCCATAAAGAAGTGTAACTCTCAACCCTCATCTGAGAAGCTTCTTTTTTGTAATAGATGGCAATTAACAGAGAGACCTTTAGTTGATCAACAAGCAGAGACTAAGAGATTGTGGAATGCTAATCCCTAAACAGGATATCTATATCACATCACTTGGGAACAAGGCTTATGTGTCATCTTGGAAGAGGGATAGAGAGACTGTAAGAACTAGAGGCAGTAGATGACACGAAAAACAATGTTTTCTGAACACAACAGGGAATGCACATATGAACTCTCTTTGCTTATGACTAAATGCATAAGACCTGAACTTGATCAAGCCAGACAAAGTCCAAGTATGGATGGGGGAGGAGTTACAAAGTCCCACCAGAAGCAGAGAAACTATTAGTAACTGGTGACTGCTGAGGAATGGAGAATCAGTTCTCTTCCCTCTCCCTGAGAGAATAGCTGTGCTCCAGTAGATGGCCCTACACTCACTTATATACTTGCAGCACTAAGTGAACTCTGTGGCTTTTTACATAAGCAATCACAATAAAAGAAAATAAATACTTCATTGAATTTTTGTGAATTTAATACTATCTATTTTGACCATATTTAGACCCTTCTCATAGCTCCAGCCTTCCTCCAGGTTTCATGTAGTCTGTCATGTATATTAAGGGCTATCAAGTTAAATTGGTGTCCCTCAATGCCCTTTGGTTGGGTCTATTTACTTGAGCCTGGTTAAGTACACTAGGGTCACACCCTCAAAGAAAAGTGACTCTCCCTCTCTGAGCAGTTATCTGTTGCCAGTAGTTCCTTAGCGAAAGTTGTGGCTTTTTCCCACTTCCCCATGTCTATGCTGGAGTTTTGTCTGATTTGAGTTTGCGTGGGACTTGTGCACGCTGTGACCAGTGCTGTGAGTTCCTATGAGTAACTACCCAGCTGTCTGAGACACTCTGCTTCCTTGTAGTCATCTACCACCTCTGGTGTTCTAGTTTGCCTTCAATTGCTGTAACAAAACATTTGATACCAACTTGTGGAAGAAAGGGTTTATTTGGCTTACATCTCCTGGGTCATAGTTCATCACTGAGGGAGCTCAAGGTATGAACTTAGGGCACGAACCTGGACACAGGAGCTGAAACACGGGCCATGGAGGTACACTGCCTACTGTCTTGCTTCTCTGTCGCCATGCTCAGCCTGCTTTCTTATACAGTACAGAACAACCTTCCCAGGAGTGGCACCAAGCACACTGGGCTGGGCCCTCTCACATTACTCAACAACCTAAAAGAAAATACCCCACAGACATGGCCACAGGCCAGGTCAATGGAGACATTTCGCTATTGAGGCTCCCTCAACCCAAGTGTGTAGTTCCTTCCCACACTGCGAATGCTCAAAGCACATTGCCCAGACACTATGCGAGGCAGTTTGGCTGACTTGTGATCTCTGGGTCATGAACATGCTTACTTGTCCCCTCCCTCCACCTCTTTTTCTGTGTATTTGTAGGAAATCTACTTGTTTCTCTCCTTAGTTTTATGTTTGTTTGACTTTTAAAATCTTTGTATTTTAGTGTATGTTAATGGTATAAACTGATAATGGGTTTCAATATGCTTTCATATATGTATATAGTAGATTTGATTATAATCAGCTTCCATTACTGTGTCTCCCACATCTCTTCTCTTACCAGTCCCTTTCTTCTTCCCAGATAGCCTCCCTTCTAGTGTCTCAACTAGTTCTTACCCTTTTGAAAATATAGGTTTTATACATTAGAAAAAGGATATGAATACACTTCCTGAGTCTGACTTATTTTGCTTAACATGATGATCTTCAGTTTCATCTGTTTTCCTGCAAAAGTCATGATTTCATTCTTCTTTATAGCTGAGTCTCTTGTGTATGTATCACATTTTCTTTGCACATTCATCTATTGATAAGCTCTTAGGCTGATAACATAATTTGGCTACTGTGAACAGTGTCATAGGAAACACGACTATGCAGGTATCTTTATAGTATATTCACCTTGATTCTTCAAGTCATATGCCCATGAGTGGTGGAATTGAATCTCTGGCAAGAGGTATTCAGAATGAAATGAGAACTGAGAAATTTGATCTAAATTGAGAATCTTCTCTTTAGTTTAATTTTCTTTTCTAAAAAGTATTCTATTTATTATTTTTATTTTATGTATGTATATGAGTATATTGCCTGCATGTATGTAAGTGCACCTGTCTTGTGCAATGCCCATGGACATCAGAAGAGGGCATTGGATTCCTCAGAGTTAGAGAGAATTGTTAGCTGACATGTGGGTGCTGGGAATTGAGCCCTGGTCCTCTGCAAGAGGAGCCAATGCTCTTAACTGCTGAGCCATCTCTCCAGCTCCCTGTGTTTAGTTTTATAGAGAAGAGTTGTAACTTAGAGATGCTTCTTTAATGGTATGAAATGCTGAGAGATAAAGAAGGGAAATATCAAGTTTCTTACCTCTCGTTCTACTCCTGACTCTTTTGCCAGGATAAGCTCTGCTTCCCACTTGTACCCGTGAGGTGTTACCTTTGAAACGTGTAACAGCCTATGCATTCTTTAATACTATGGAGACACTCCTTAATTTGTTTGTACATTGGCTTTATTACCTTATTCTTAGAAAACTTGTCGTAGGTCTAGAATTGGACTGTTATTGGAATAACACTGCAACTGCTTCCCACTGAAGTGAGGAAAATAGAATCGTAGGTGAGCAATAGTCAAGTCTGATTCTTTATCTCTAGTTTAGCTAAGATTCCATTCAGGTTTGTTATGTATATTTGCTTATATTTACTTGATCTAGGCTGTGTGTTAAAAATTTTACTAAGAGTTTTCTCAAGCAAAGGGAAAGTGAACATTAACCTCTAAGCATATGTCTGATAGCTAAAGCTAAGAGATTTAACGGGAAGGAAGCTGTTTAGTTGGGCAATAACATTCCATTAGTACCCAGTGCTGAAGACAATTAGAACAATGCAAAATATGGTTCTTACTGTTAATAAGTAAGCTCATGCCATGTATAGGGAGATGCCAACTGTTGATACAAAGCATCTACTAATCTCCTTTTAGGACCTGTAGCCTGTGTGAGCACATGCATATCTGGTTTCCTTCTAGATCTCAGGGTTCTATGACTTTGGAATATACTCAGTCTTGGGTGGTACTGAATTCTGCAATATCTGCATAGAATCTCTTCCTTTCTCTTTTCCCTCTCTGTATCTCATATATATGGTAAATAAATACATTTGTAGACAAGAGAGTTGTTATTAACTGATCTCTAACATTGCTATATTGCTTAATAATTGCTATTTTATATTTGTTTGAGAGTAAGTAAAGTATCAGTCTTTATATAGACAATCAAATATAACACAGTCTACATCAAAAGGATAGATCTAACCAGGCACGATGGCATACACCTTTAGTTCCAGCACTTGGGAGGCAGAGATGGGTTGATCTCTGTGAAACTGCTCTGCATAGCGAGCTCCAGTCCAGCTGGGACTATAGGGAGACCGAATCTCAAACAAACAAACCCACAAACAAGAGGGTAAATCTGAATTGACTTAAGTCAGTAATAGCATGGATATTAAATAATCTAATAATAAGCTTTTCAAAAGTTCCTGATTTCTTTTTACTTAGCTGACACATGCTATATATAGTTTTAAGATGTGAAAGGGATTTTGGATGAGAAGGACACAGCTTCATAACTGCAGTTTCCCCACTTGATTTTATTTAACATTAATTAAAAGATTAAACTCTGAATTATTTTTCTTCATTTGTAATAAGGACAAAATACCCCATAGCACTGGAAGAAATAGGATCTAACACACAACCACATGAAATGTGTTGACTCTGGCTCCATCTCTCTTTGTCTCCCCATCTCTCTCTGCCTCTCTCTTTGTCCCTATCTCTGTCTCTCTGTCTCTCTGCCTCTCTCTCTTTTTCTTTCTTTCTCTCCTTGTCTTCCATCCTCATTTTACCCTCTGTCACTCTGAGAAGCCCATTCTTAGGATCAGATTTTCAGAGTACAAATTTTACTAGATGAGTTTTTCTCAGTATTAAGGAATCAGCCTAAGATCTCAGTGATAGGCGAGTGCTCTATCACTGAGCTATATCTCCAGTCCTCATTTTTAAACTAAATCCTTCACTTCCTTTTTAGTTTAAAGGAATATTAATAAAATTTCTCACTGAAAACATATTGTCTTCACTTTTTCATAGTGTTTGCTCTGTCATTAGCAATTATGCTAAAAAAAGAAAAAGCAGTGCGTTAAGGAGATTTGGGTATGAGATAGCATAACTAGATATTTCCTTTTAAACTAATGGCCTAGAATCCATGTTGTTAAACATGATATAGGCCCAGAGCTCCTGCGTTCCTTCAGCTTTAAGGGGTTCAGCATTGACCAGCATGTTTCTGGTCTTATTAAAACTAAACATTAGCATTCATGAACTTGTAAAAATAGACTCCCTTCTCGATAGTGTTGTGTGTCTATACTGTAGAGCACAAGAGAACAGATACACTTTACAGTCACAGTTTCTTCCTGTGAATTATTGTTTGTTGTTAATATACAGAAAACCTGTAACATGGGCACATAATCTTTATAAAATTTAGACCTTGTTTTCTCTTTTTGAAAGAAAATAAATAGCTTATTCAGAGATTCCATCCATGAAGAACAAAATGCAATAATGATCTTTGAGAAATCTATATGTAATTTCTTTTTTCTTTCTTGTTTCATAGCGAGTAGTTTCAGTGATCCTAGACTCCCTTCTGTGAATGTTGATTTTCATGAAGGTAAAGACAAATGACCGAGTGCTCACTTACAAATGTGAGGTGAATGCCACAACTGTGCCAGTTTGCCAGAGCTGCCAAAGCAAAATGTGGGAAAGTGGATGTATTAAATAGCAGTTTACTCTGAAGGCTGGACATCTGAAATCAAGGGGTCAACATAATCTGTGCCTCCTGAGAGCCATGAAGGGAGGAGTTGATCCAGGCCTCCCTCCATGGCTTATAGACAGACTTGAGCTTTTCTTTGTCTTTCTCTTGTCATTTTCCATTTACCCATGTGTGTGTTTGGGTTCCACACAACAGTCACATGAGATTACATCCCATTCCTAAAAATTCACTTTACATTGATTACCTTTGTATTGATGTCCAGAGAAAGACCTATTTTAATATAACATGGCTTTGAACACCAATCTTTATGTATTTTGGGAAGATATAATTCAGTCCATAGCAGAAACTATTTAAATATGTTTTCTTCATCATTCAACCCTTTACAATCTTGGAAATGCTATTAAAATATATGTTAATTAGGGTAATCTAAAGTAGATTTTTGCATTTGTATTAATATTCAAGTTACTGCCAGCTTTAAGTTTTATATTTGATAAACCCATGGGCAAGTGATTTCACAGAGATTCAGGATGAATTGCACTTTGTGATCTTGTAGGATGAAAATTATTGTATAGTGAGCACATGTAAAGCGAAGGTTTAAATGCATACCCAATTGGCCCCAAGATCAATGCTATATCTGTAGTCAACAGTATTTTATTTTTAAATACTCATTTGTTATTGAACTTGTAAATAAAACTACTCCCTTCTTTATTATAAAATTTAGGAAAAAATATGGGACCAATTTTTTGAAATAACTATAATTTTACAACCTGGTTGCAGTCTTCACAGAAGAATGTGGAAGTATTCTGATAATTCAAATTACATGTGTACATCTATAGATGATGTATATAACTTTACATGCTAAAGATTCTTCAAAAAAATTTATAGATCAGTTTTCCAATTGCAACTCACTCTTAATCTTACTGAAGAGCTGTTGTTTAAGTATTTGAAGTAAGAATTATTTTCATTGTTTTGCATTCTTCTCTACAATTCTGTGAAGTTACAATTGGAATGCACTTTCCTCCCCAGCTTCTCTAAAGGCTTAAGGCATGAGGAGTCTAAGACAGACTAGAAACAAGCACAGCCCCACCACATCAAAATGGTATTCTTATTTTTGGCTACACTGTGATATTTTGATACATAAATACTTTAATAATGTTGAAATCAAGGTAATTGTATCTATATCTTTAGATATAACTTATTTATGATAAAAATTTTCACAATTCTTGCTATTAGCCTTTTAAAATATACACAAATACACAGTCTGTTATTCTCAGCTGTAGTGATCCTGCTATGCAATAGAATACAAGAAATTATTTCTCACTTCTGACTATAACTTTAAACCTATGAGTTAACCTGTTCCCAACCTTCCTCCTATTCTCTAAGCCTCTGGTAATCCTCATTTTACTCATGACTTCTATGAGATCTCTCTTTAAGATGATACTTATAAGCTGGCCATGGTGGTACATTCCTTTAATCCCAGCACTTGGGAGGCAGAGGCCGGCAGATCTCTTTGTGTTCAAGGCCAGCCTGGTTTACAGAGTGAGTTCCAGTCCAGTCAGTAATTCAGGAAGTCCCTGTCTCAAAAAGACAAAAAAATTTCACATATGAGTGGATATATGTGGGGTCATGTGGTATCTGTCTTTCTATCTGTGGCTTGCCTAACCTCATGTTTTCTAGTTCTATATGGTTGAAAATGACAGAACTTTATCCTTTTGTAGCTAAGATATACCGATTTTCTTCATTATTCAATAGGTAGACACAGGTTATTTACATTACTTGGCTTTTGTGACTCACCCTGCTGTAAGCGTGCATTTGTGGATGTCTTTCAACATACTGGTTTCTTTATCTCTGGTAATATATGCAGAGATTTATGTGGGATTTATGTATTATACTCTCTTTAAGCTTTTGAGAACCTGCTGTGATTTTTGTCTTTTGATCATAGTCTTTCTAATTAAAGTGAGGTGTTTTCTCACTATGGTTTAATTTCCATTTCTCTGGCGATTAATGATGCTGATTATTTTTCCACAAGCCTGTGGTCCATTTGTACATCTTCTTTTGAAAATATCTACCTAAACTGGGTATGGTCGCACACCACTTTATTTCCAGCACTCAGGAGGCAAAGGCAGGCAGAGCTCTGTGAGATCTAGACCAACCTGTTCTACACAGCAAATTCCAGACAAGCTGGGGTTACAGAGAGATCCTGTCTCAAAAAGATTTTAATAAAGAAAAAGAAAATGTCTACTTGTCTTTTGTTCACTTTAATAGGATATTTGTGTTCTGTTTTTGTTATTGAATTGAATTCTTTTTATATATCCTGATTATTAACTCCTTCTCAAATATGTGTATAGCTTAAAATATTTTCTAGCCTTCGGTAGGTCATCTGTTTATTCTGTTTATTGTTTCATTTACTGTACAAAAGCTTTTTAGTTTGAGCAAATCCCAATAATGTGTCTTTTGTCTCCTATCCAACTCGTTGCTTTATGTGATTTGCACTATGAACTCTACTATATCATCTGCTGCATGTATCCAGAATATCAAGGATTTACTCAGTTGCACTTTGTTGGCTATAGGCTTGATTCTGTTCTGGTAACTTCATTCTGGAATTCATGCTAATGATATCTTAAATGTATCACGTAGCCTTGTGTGGAGAATCCTGTGGGAGAGCACTTGGATACAGTGTGATAGTACTGCCTTTAGGGGCTGGGGAGTTTAAAAAATGCCCCAAAGTTAAGAATGACCCACACTCAATCTTGCTTCAGAGCATTGTAGCTTGACCTGCAACCTTGTTCACTTTAATAAATCTGGCCTGAGTTTTAGAATCAGGAGATAAAGACTTAGTGATTCACTTTTGAACCTCACTGGAGTAAGAAGGAAGCCCATTAGGTGAAAGACTAAATGAGTCTCTACCTTGTTTCTTCTCAGGTGGTGCAAAGCTTTTCTGAAGTGTAAAGTTCCTGAATATGTTCCTTTGACTCTCTGGGCTCTCTTGGGTTGATGGTCATGATCTGCATTCATGAAGTAAATGGACTCATTGCAAATCATCAACCTTATAACCATGTGTCCTTGAAATTCCTTACCATTGACCCTTCACATCATTGTGTTGAATCTTTGAACTCCCACAGAACATTCTGTTTGTTTATTTTGAGTTTAAGAAAAATTTTATTGATTCAAGTATTTCATACAATGTAGTTTGGTTATATTCAGACCCCTTCCCCATCAACACCGTCACCCTACCACCTGCACCACCATCACGTGTTTTCTATTAATTCCTGAAAGCCTCCATTCATCTCACATAACACTATCTGAGCTGGATGCCAGAGAAATCATATCTCATTATAATATCATATCTGTGATCGGTAATTCTTACATGCAGATGTGCCAAACTAACGGTCTACTCCCTTTTCCTTTGTAAGTGCAGTGGGTCAGAGTGCACCCAGGTTTCTTGGAATGGGAGTTTCCTGCTTATTTGCTGTGTCTCTTGCTCATTGCTCATCCTATTTGTGATTAAAACTTTCAGTAAGTGCTATCAAGGTTAAGAACTTCACCGAAAAAGGAATAATTATGTACTGGTTCATAAAATGTACTCATTATCATTTCATTTTTTAGCTATCTGACAAATTTCTATACTGATATCCAAAGTGGGTATGCAAGTTTACATTTCCACTATTAATGAATAAGGGTTCTTCTTTTCCCAATAGCAAGTAAAACTATAGAAATTACACAAATACATGAGAAAAACAATATGCTTTTGGAGGACCAGTGTACCATTAAAGAAATCAGGCAAGACATTAAAACTTCCTAGAATTAAATGAAAATGAAAGCACAATTTACCAGAACCTTTGGTATACAGCTAAGGCAGTTCACAGAAGAAAGTTTATAACTATGAGACTTTACATTTTTAAGAAATCAGAAAAATGATTCACCTGAAGATTCTAGAAAAGCAATAACCTAAACCCCCCAAACAGTAGATAGCCATAAATACTAAGGTAGAAATTAGAGAAACAGAGATTAATAGACAATTCATGGTATCATTTAGTCATAGAAAAGGCTAGATGACTGGTTCACAAATGTGAAAATATTCACTTGTTAAAGAGCTGTGCTGTAGAATAGTGGTCTTATTTGCAAAGCAAGAAACCATCAAAAATCAAAGCTGTAATTTATTATTTCTGTTTATATCAGAAAGCCTAAATAAGGCTCCTTTGTATTCTATTGTATTAGAAAGATATTATCAAATTTCTTCCTCGGAATCAGTTGTTAATATTTACTTCTATAGTATTTAAGACTTTGATACTGCAAATTGTCAAAAATAAGTATTATTCTTTTTGAAATTTAACTAGAGTGAACTAGCATATTTTAAGTAGCTATAGAAATATGGTATTTCCAAACTGAATAATATTTTCACTGAGCAAAGCAAGTGGCTTTCAGGCCCTTTTATCACATAGCAATTAAAAAGCAATTAACCCACCCTTAGAACATTTGCCTTTAAAAATGAGCACAGCTTGTTGTGAAATCCACTGAATTAGTATTGCCAATCTAATCTACATATTCTGTTTAGACTTGTGTATCCTAGTTAATAATTGATTGTGCTTTATCTACACATAGCCTTTGAACATTTATTTTATTTTATATATATATATATATATATATATATATATGAGTATTTTACCTGAATTTCTAAGTACAACCATGTGTACAATGCCCGTGGAGGCCAGAAGAGGACATCAGATCTCCTGAAACTGAAGTTATGAATGGTTATTAGTCACCACACATATAACCTTTAAAATAAAAATAAGATAGACATGACCCCTAATCTAGCCTTCCATATTACTCAAAACTCTGATGGTTATAAGTGACAAAAACTGAACTCAAAGTATTTCAAAGAATTTAAGCAATGATAATTATGGTGGTCAATTATTAGATTAACTATAAGAATATTTGAAGACCTACAAATTAATAAAAGTCACAACTAGAGAGTCAGTACTTTCAGGACACATTATCATTCATGTTTTAGTGCATCTGTCTCTTTCCTCTCAGCTCCATCTTTGTGACACCTTTCCAACTTTGAGGAAAAAACAGCACAGCTTAGCATGGAAAAGATCTTTCTCTTGTCCTATTGGTGCTTTGGCAGCTCAATTTAGGGAAGTACTCTGCTTAGCTACTTGGTTGTTTGTCTACTCCTAAGACAGGTTACTGCTAATAGGACAATGGGATAATATGGATGGCTAGGTAATAAGGGACAGAATCTGCTACAACCCTATGGATTGACTGATGGCCTCCTAATGCACAGGATATAGTCCTATAGCAGTCAAAATACTTTCCACAATTCCTAAACTTAAATGGCCTTTCCTCACTGCTTGTCCCAAATTGCCACAATTTTCTCTTCCTAAACTTCCTTCTCATTTCTTGCAGTCCCACTGGGAAACAAATGGATGAGTGAACTTTCCAAGTTCCTACACATAAGAAAAGATAAGCCAGAGTCAAGTACTTCATTTTATTTCCAGTTTCAGTGGACAAAAGAAAATCCCTAGTGTTCTTTCTCTTCCCCCAGATTGTTAATCCCAAGAAATAATAAGTGGGTAACTCAGGGACTATTTTCAAATATTTCATGGCACCTGCATAAGTAATAGACACTGAACTATCAGGCTCAGTGTTGGTCTCATGTGGACACTTACTCCTGCAGGCTCCTGCTGCATTGCTAGTCTTCCTTTCCCATGTTCTGAATCATAGAATGGTCTATGTATCCTAGGGGACAGGGGAAACTGCTGGACTCAGAATATCAGCTGTGTGTCAACCAGGACAGAGACTGCTTTTTAATATTTTGGAAAGGATATACAGCTGCTGATTTTTCCAACCTGGGTTATTGTCTAGGTGTGTAGGATTAACATCTACTTAGTAGATTTAATCATGTCTAACTGACTTTAAGAGAGTTCAGTATTCAGGACATTGACCAAAGATGGATGATGCCCTTTTTCTAACAGTTTCTCTATAGTCTTTTTTTCTGTTCCCTGTATGCACTTTGGAAGAAACACTAAATCACTTGAAATGATATACTACTTCTGGTAAGTAACATGTAATTTTGGGAGGAATGGAGAAAAGAGCAATCATTTTTAACAGGTTGATGAACAGGTTCTTTTCACATGTATATACATGCACATGTATACATACACATGCATATATGTGCATGAATGCTACAATAGATATGTGACACTTATGAGTTGATAATATTTTGGATCAACTGAAAAAAAACACCATACATACTAAGTTCTATCTAGTCAAGCATGTCCTTTGGTGTACATTCATCCACTGGAGTCTAGTCAGTCTATCTAGAGATCATAAGATCTATTCTCCCTCACCTAGTAATAATCATTCTCCATCAGTTCCCAGACTAGGGCTGGCCCATTGCCAATTTCCCTGGCTCCACTGTAGACCCTTTTCTGATTAAACTGGCATGGGTCCTGTGCTCGAGGCCACCATTGCCACAAGTGCACATGCACAAACTTCCAGTGTCCTGAAAGCCTCTGCCTTCCTCTGTTTATAAGCCAAATGTGGCTCTTACAATCTTTCTACCCCCTCTTCAGCAGTGGTCCCTGAACTGTGGGTGGTTGCGGTTTAATGGAGGAGTCCTATCCATGGACACACATTCTGAAGTCTCTTATTCTTTAAAACTTAGCCAGTTGTGGCCTTCTGTGTGCATCACACTCTGTTGTATAAGGAAGCTTCACTGAAGGAGTTGAGGGCTGTACTTGGAGTCTAGGTTCAATTGTAGATATGTTACTTAGGCCTGGACATGTCTCAGATGTTTATTCTCTGTGTGTGACCAGTTGTGGGATTCTGAAATTGCCTCCACCTGTTGCAAAAAGAAACTTCTTTGATGAGTGGTGTACAGTATATTTATCTGTAAATATAAGAATCCATATTTAGCATATGGTAAGAAATTTCATCTTTCTAGAGGTATAACAGAGATAGGGTTATATATAGGATCTATGACCTCTCTAGTCATGTGTATTTGACTGTTTATAGTGCCACCCATGAATTCACTCCCATTGAGATGAGAACTATACTTTTGTGTGAATCTTAGGGTACTTAGAATATAATAAGAAATTATGGTGACATTCTAGGAAAAGTAGCAGTAGTAGGTTCTTTAGGATCTATGAACTCTTCAGCCATGAATATTTGGCTAAGTTTACAATACCAGGCATGGACCTTAAGTCCAATTAGACAGCTGTTGGTGATCCCAAAGATAAAAGTGCTACTGCTCTACCAACAGCTATTCTGCTGGGCTGGTGATTGTTGTGGTTTATATGCTGAGTAGGATCATTGATTGCTTTTCTGCCTTACCAGCTTTCAAAGCACCTTCTGATGCTAAGAGGCTTAATCTGCAGGGAAGAGGCTTGTAAGTCTGTTCCAGTTTGATTTCTACAAGTCCTGTGTCTGGAGCATGTGGTATCTTCAGCAATAAGGTCCTACCTTCAGGTTCTGGGAAACAACCACAGGCTTTGACGATAGTCTGTATTATTTTGGGAATCTCTCGGACTACATGACAATAATTTAAAGTGAGGTTTTCTTTAACTGGCACTAGGATTTTTGATAAAATGCTTTAGGCTATGTATATGCGCATACATATATCAGATATGTATTTTAAAGTAATCTTATAAAAGAATATATTTCCCTAAGGCTTTTTCAGACCTCCTTAATATTACTTCTTTCTCCTTCTGCCTCTCCCCACTGCATTGCTCTGCTTTTCTTCTCTCCAGATAAGCTGCCCATCCCCCATTTGCCCCTTGATAGGGCCCATGTCCTACTACCTCCCTTGCTAGAGCTCCTTTTTTCCCCCTCCCTGATGGTCCCTTTCTAGTTCCCTGTCTCCTGTAGTTACTCCAGGTTATATAGTCACATCTAGAGATTCAAAGCCAGGATCCACAAATGTGAGAGAACATGTAGCATGTGTTTCTGGGTCTGAGTTACCTCACTCAGTATAATGTTTTCCAGTTCTGTCCATTTACCAGCAAATTTCCTAACTTCATTTATCTTTACAAGCGATCAGAACTTCATGGTGAAAATGTACCACATTTTCATTATCCATCCACTAATTGAGGGCCATTTAAGTTGTTGCCATTTCCTAGCTATTGTAAGGGGGAAAAAGCAGCAATAAACATGGCTGAGCAGAATACTGAGTCCTTTGGGTGTATGCCAAGGAGTGAAAGAGCTGGGTCATGTGATAGATTACTTTTGGTTTTTTGAGAAATCCCCTCACTGATTCCACAGTGCTTTCACCAGTTTGAAATTGTACCAGCAACGAATGAGGGTTCCTTTTCTCCCCATTCTTGCCAGCATTTCTCATCATCTTTTTTATTGATGTTAGCTATTCTGATTTGGGTAAGATGAAATCTGAAGAGTAGTTTTAGTGGTGCTTCCCTAATTGCTAAGGATGTCGGACACTTTAAAAGATATTTCTTAGCTGTTTTTATTTCTTTTTTTGAGAACTCTGTTCATATAGGTAACTCCTTTTAAAATGGGATCATTTGTTTGATTCTTTGTTTTAACGTTTTTATATTGAATTTTTTTGTATTTCATATAGTATATTTTGACCATATTTAGACCCCTCTCCCAGTCCCCTTCCCCATCCCGACCCCCTGCCTAATTTCATGCACTCTATTATATATATATATACATATATATATATATGTATATATATATATAATAGACAGATGGATAGATAGATGATAGATATATAGATATCAATTTCGATTTTCTAAGACCTTGTCAGGTCACTCTTGTTTCCCCAAGTGTCCTTCTGTGTGGGTCCATCAACTGGAGCCCAGTTAACTTAACCAGAGTAACACCCCTCCCAGCAGCTAGTGACTGCCGATTGTTCATTAGCTAGGTTTGAGGTTTCCATATTTCTATGTGGGATTTTGTCTGATTGTGCTTGCATGGAGCTTTTCTTGTACTGTCATCATTACTATCAGTTCATGTGCTTAAGTGACCAACTAATAGAAAACTCTTTTTTCCTTATGGTCATCTGACACCTGTGGCTCATGCCATGTTTCTACCACCTCTTTCTGAAATGACTCTCGAGCCTTGGGTGGTGGAGGCCATCTATAGGTGTCCTATTCAGGGATAAGTATTCTATATCTTCTAATTCTCTGCATATTGGCCAGTAGTGGTTCTCTGTGTTAACCACCATTTGCTGCATAAGGAAACTTGTCCAGTGGTAGTTAAGAGATACATTAATCTATGAGTATAAGTCATTAGGAGTTGGTTTCATATTATATCATTTGGTAAAATAATGTTAGTAGGATTTCCCTTGTGGCCTGTGACAATCATACACATAAAATAAAAAAAAGGATGAATAAAATATTTAAAAATAAAGCAAATTTTTAAAAGCAATAAGATCACATCACATTCTGATGGAACCCTACTGAAAATTCTTCTCTGACATTATTTGTGTGTTTATGCTTACAGTTATATTAATCATCCAGTAAGAGTTTTATTTTGTGACCATTTAGCTTAAATTAATGCCAGTCCTTATCCATATGTACCTATGGGTAAAATGTTCTTGCGTTAGTCCTCATGAATATTTTTGCAAGATAATGATATGAAGCAGTGTTCAATTAAAAAGAATAGGTCTGAAGCTTATGTACTTACCTCTTTTATAGAACATAGCAGAGACTCTTCAATTTGCAATTTGGAATAAACAAAACTGCCCTAGACTTTACAAGGGAGTGTATAATATGTCAAAAGGTTGAAAGCCAAATTGGGTCAAAAGTTGTTTCTTTGACAAATGATAAAATCTACCCTTTGGCTCCAGTCTGGCCAGACTATTCTCTTAAACTTGATAAAGACAATTAGCAAGGAACAAGCCATTTTTGTGTATATTTAAAATTTTTTAACAGTTTCAAATATACAAATATGTTGGAATTATATTCATCTCGTTGCCCTCTGGTATCCCCTGTCTTTCCCTTTGAGCCCCTTTCTTCTTCCCACCTAGTTCCCCATTGGCTGTACTATTAAAATAAATGATATCCTCTCTTCCAAAAACCATTAATAGTCATTAGCTCCTCAAAAAAACCTAACCTATCCATGCTGGAAAGCGGGAGACTGAGTTCTCTGCAAGTGTCCATAGGTGCTGTGTCTTCATGGTCACACTGGCAGTGTCATTGGGATGTCAGCATTTCATGAAACTCTTCTCTATCCTCTGACTTTTAGTTCCTTTCCCACCTGTCTTCTTTGATGTTTTCTGGGGCCTGGGAGGGGTTCTAGTGATATACATGTCTCATGAAGGCTGAGAACTCATCAGTCACTTATTCTGAGCACATTGACCAGATGAGTCTCTAATTAATTGTCACCCTCTGCAAAAAGGAGTTTCTCTGTCTGGACCAAGATCCATGTTAGTCTACTTCTATAAACATAGACATTTAGAAAGAAGTTTGATAACATGCTTATTTAGGGATACTCTGGTAATATGTTCCTTTTTTTTTGCTCATATTCTCCCCAGTCATAAATTTTTAACAAAGTTTATTATATTAGGTGTGTTTTCTTCCAGGGAGTGGGCCTCAAATTTAATCACAAAGCAGCTGTTTATGCCCAAAACAGTTGTTCCTCTTCTGCATCAGCAGCCAGATGGTGTTGTAGCACATGTGGTCTGCAGCCGGATAGCCCATGGAATTTTCTCTCCTGGCAGCCACATAGCACCTTCCAGTACTATGAATGCCAGCCGATGTGGAAAGCGTTTATAACTCAGCTTATCTTGATCTCTCTGTCTTGTAACCAAAATCTGTGGTGTCTTCAGTGGTAGGGTGTTATTATCTAGTTGTGTTGGACAAAAAAGAGGACATGGCAATAGCTTCTATTTTGGGGGGACCTCTGAGACCTCTTTGGACACTCATAGAGTGATATCCTACACCTGGTCCTAGGGTTCTTGGTTAATAACTTTTGACTTCTGGGAATAGGATTATCTATCCATAAAAGTACCAACATTCCAAGCTCTTAAATGTCTTTTTAAATGTATATTTATTGTTTTTGTGCCTTTCATAAATAGATCTTAATCAATTCTATATCCCCTCTTCCATCTGCACACCCTTTGCCCCTTCTGCCCACTCGATTTCATGCATTCTGTCATATATGTTAAGTTCTATCCAGTCAAGGATTTGTACCCAGATGTCCCTTGGTGCAAGTTCATCCACTAGAGTCTAGTCAGCCTACCTAGAGTCACTCCCTCAACAAGATCTATCCATTATTCAGCACCAATCAGTTTCCAATAGTTTCTTGGCTATGGTTGGGGCCTGCTGTCCATTTCCCCAGTTCTGTGCCTTATGGGCCTTGTGTGTGCTGTCACCACTGTTGCAAGTTCATACGAGCGAGTTCCCAGTGGCCTGAAAGCCTTGTTTCCTTATGATCTTGCACCAACCCTGGATCTTACAACATTTCCACTCCCTCTTCCTGAATGGTCCCTGAGCCAGGGGTGGGTGAATTTTAATATAGCAATTCTATCCAAGGACACACATTCTACAGTCTCTTATACTCTAAAACTTAGTCAGTGTGGCCTTCTGCCTGTATCACACTTTGTTGCATGAGGAGGCTTTTCTGGTGAGAGTTGAGAGATGTATTAGTATTCTCTCTAAGCCTTGTTCTGCTATGTTCCATGAGCCTCAGGTATAAAGACTGCACTGTAGATTTATCCCTTAGGACTGGGCATCTCTCACACATTTATTCTCTGCATTTGCCCAGTTGTGGAACTCTGTAATAGCCTCCATCTGCTTTAAAAAAGAAGCTTCTTTGATGAATGGTGCATTTGTTTATAAATATAAGGATCCACATTTAGCATACAATAAGAAATTTCATTTGTCTAATGATATGATAGAAATAGGATTTTCTCTAGGAATCATGACCTCTCCAGCCATATGTGGCCTATATTTATGGTGCCACCCATGAGTTCCCTCCTTAAAGTCCAATTACCCCAAAGTTGATTACCCCCTAGTGCTACTTCTGCACAAATAGAAATAGTTTAATGTGCAAGTCATTGTGGTCATTAGGCTTTACAGGTGGTTTGGCCATTGATTTTTCTCCGTTGGCACCTTGCATAGTATCCTGTAGAACTGTTAGTGCTAGTCTTCAGAGAAAAGGCTTCCAGGTCAGTTCCAGCTTCATTGCTTCAGGTCCTGTTTCAACATTTGTATCTTACCTTTCAAGTTCTGGGAGGTAATCAAGGGTTGTGGCAATAGCCTGTATTATTTTGGGTGTCTCTTGGATTACTCTGACCATCACCTGCAAAGGAGGTTTCATCCATCTGGCACTGTGTTTCTTATTATACACATATGCACTTGTGTTCAGATATTGTATGTACATTTTCAGGGGATTTTTGATTAATACATTTCCCTCTGGCCTTTCACACCACTGAAACTTTATTTCTATTTAATATTTTAAGTGATATATTTTAGTTTATAAAGTAGTATGTTTCTATTTTTCATTCATTTTTATTGAGTTTTCTACATTTTATATAACAGTCCTTAATCAAATTTAGACCCCCACCCACCCATCCCGCCCCTGAACCCCCACCAGACCTCATACTTGTTAAGTCGTATCCAGTCAAGCATTAGTACCCACATGTCCTTTAGTGCAAATTCATTCACTGGAGTCTTGTTAGGCTATCTAGAAATCATTAGTAAGACATACTCTCCCTCTCCCAGTAGTAATCATTCTCCAATAGTTCTCAAGTCTGGCCCACCACCAATTTCCGGACCCATACCAACTCAAATTAGACAAGAGCCCAGAGCGCATCCCTTGGTTTCTAATTTTTTAATGTGTCTTTAGTTATTAGCCCTTTTCCTCTACCTCCATTTCCCCACCTTTCTGCCCCCACCCCTTTTAAAACTTTTCCTGTCTAGCATCCTACCTACTTTCAAATATCCTGTCTTTTAGTATCTCTCCTGCTTAATTATTCTCCCATCCATGACCTTTTCCTTGTTTCCTGGTCTGAAAGACACTCATTCAAACTTGATTATAGAACTCTAAGTTTGAAATTCGAAGATAAGATATACAGATACAAAGAGAGCGTAAAATGTTTGTCTTTTGGGTTTGGATTACCAAATTCAGTATAGCATTTTCCTTTAAATTTCTCTTTTTACAGATAAATAGAATTTCATTGTGTATATGTACAACATTTTCATTGTCTACTTATTAGTTGATGGGCATCTGTGCTGATTCCATTTCTGCACTATTGTGAATAGAGCCACATTGAACATGGATTTGCAGGTATCTCTGTTGTTGGGTACATTTGTTACCTTTCTGTTGCTGTGATAAAATATCATGACTAAAAATGGTGTTTGGAAAAAAGAGTTTTGGTTTACAGTTCTAGAGGGATGAGCTCATCTTGGCAGGAGGCATGATGGCAAGCAGCAGGCATGTCAGCAGGTATAGGAAACTTAGAGATCACGTCTTCAATGACAAACACCAAGCAGAGCCAGTGAACTAAAAGTGGAATGAAGCTATAAACTCTCGAAGCCTGCTTCCAGGACCTATTTCTTCCAACAAGGCCACATCTCCTAAACCTCCCCAAACAGCACCATCAAGTGGGGACCAAATATTCAGATTGTTGAGTCTATGGGGGACATTCCTCATTCAAACTACTATTTAGAGTACAGAGTCCTGTGGGTATATGCCCAGGAGTGATGTAGTTTGTTCATATGCACATTTTAGCTTTTTGAGAAACAGCCACACTGATTTCCATAATGGCTGTGCCTGTTTGTACTCTCATCAAAAATAAATAAAGGTTCTCCTTTTCATGACACTTCATCAGCATCTGCTGTTCTTTGATTGTTTTTCACAATAGTCATTCTGATGGAGCTGAGAGAATTTCAAAGTAGTTTTAATTTGCATTTCTCAGATGTTTGTTGATGGTGAACACTTTTTTTTCAGTGTTTACTGGACTTTAATATTTCTTCTGAGAACTCCCTGCTCATTTCTGAAGCCCATCTTTACAAGTTTTTATTGATGACAAACCCATTATTAAGAGTGGTATTTAAACAATTCTGAGGAAACTTTCTTGACTAGATCTATGTCTGCTTTATCTGTCTTGAGACTTAAAAAATCTATAGACTATGAAAGAATATTCCTAAGACCCAGGCAGTGAGTAAAGGCTTATTATCAAATTGAGGCCATTTACTTTACTTTGAGAAAAAAATAAAATTTCTTGGATATTACATATTACTATGAAATTCTAAGACTTGATTTTCCATAGTGTATAGAAGCTTCCTTGATGGATATACCTGATGAATATTTCTAGGTTTTCCTGTATAAATCAATTATCAAATTTCTTTTGAAAGCATATGAAATTTCATGAGTTTATAATATTAAAATCATTTGCAGCTTCTTCTGACTTTCCCTGTGACACATTTTTTCCACCTTGGCCTGTGTTTTCTTATTGCTTTGTTTTGTTCCTCACTGTATCTTTTCAGATATATAATCTGAATATTACATGAATATAATCATATAATGTCTATGATTATAAAATGCTTTGGTAAAAGATAAGGGAGAAAATCTATTCTGAAGATACTTAAGGTAAAAATCCTAAAAGGTTCTGGGTTATTCCACTTGCAAAATAGATACTTAGTGGACAATTGCACATTGTACAACCTGTGACCACAGGTGTGGTCATAGCCACAGCAAAAGTAGGTGGACCTGGTCACTTTTAGCACTAAAGGTAAACAGGAGGTGAATGTATGAGTTAATCAGGTAAACAAAGAATCATACAAGTGAAATTGAATATGAAATCTATAGAATTAACCGATCAGAAAGAGTTGACAAGGAATGATGGAGGAGGTGCCTCAGGTGGAAGAGGAAAAGTGCCATAGTAAGCTTTCCCTAGAAGGAAGTACTTTAACTATATCCTAATGAATGAAAAAGTACTAGGTAGGGAGAAGGAACCCTTAAACAGAGAGATCAGGAGCCCATAGGGCAGTTGAGGACTAATGCAGCCCAGGATGAGTAGGAGAAAGCAAGGCATGAAATTAAGAGGAGGGACACAAAGAAGTCTTAGTACTGGTTTCAACTGTATGGTACTCTGCCTCCTCTGGAAAAAAGTGATATTGCATCTCCTTGCTCTCCCTTGTACTATAGTGAGTTGACTATATGTGATATCTGTAGCTTTCTTGCATTTTCTTAAAATAAAAATAGGCTATTAATGGAGCAGATTCCCTCTTCAATGGCAATTCCTCAGACTAGGTGGCTTGAACATTAAACATTCATCTTAGAGTGATGCAAACTAGAAAGTCCAAGATCAAGCAGTGGCAAATCCAGTACCTTGTGAAGAGTATTTTTGTTGTCGTCTTATTGTATCCTCAGATGATGGAGAGCAGAGAGAAGCTCTCTCGTCTCTTCTTCTAAGGTCATTAGTCCCATTCATGAAGATTTGACCTCCATGGCCTAAGGCCTTCCCTCCTGTCACCATCACATTGAAGGTTAGGTTGTCTGCTCATGAATTCTTGGATCACAAAGGCATATGGTCCATATTATAGGGAGTCAGAAAGATGAGAAGAGAGGTCTGCTTCAGATACTGAATTAGGAAGTAAAACTGTTTCATGTACTATTCCAGGAGGTTTAGCTGTAGTGAGAGAAAGAGAGTGGTAAGAGGTCCCCTTTAATGAGAAGAAAGAGAAGCCTGTGAAAGAGTGCAAATGATCCTGCAGAAGCCACTTTTCCTAGATTCTGTTTACCCATAGAAATAACTAATCTGAGAAGGCACTGTTAGCTCTGTCTGCCTGGAACTCAAGAAACTGATATTGTCAAGAAAGCAGTTGACTTGGCCTTTCATCCACTGGAGCCTGGTCATCATGTCTGGCATCAATCCCTTAAAGTAGACCAACTCTCCCTCAACTAGCAGTAATCAGATGCCAATAGTTCCTCAGCTAGATTTGGGGCCTCCTGTCCATTTTCCCAGTATAGGTTTTCAAAATCAAATTTCAACTTCGATGACATCATATTACCAAGAGATAGCACAGGGCTTTAAAATGTGTTCATATATTGCAAGTTTCATAGCACTTCTAAATAAATAGACTGAAAACACAAATTTAAGATGAAATATTAAGTAGTATTTTCAACTATTAACAAAGCATTTATTAATACATTGTTGATGGACAATAGGTTGTAACAAATAATGATGCCATTTAATTTCATTTTTAGAAAGTGATTTAGTGATTTTATTTATTTAATTTTTTCATGTGTATGAGTGTATTACCTGAATGTAGGTAAGGGCACCCACGTCGTGCAAAGTCCATGAAGGCCAGAAAAGGGTGTTGGATCTCCTGGAACTGAAGTTACAGACAGTTGTTGGTTGCTATGAAAGTGCTGGGAATCAAACTTAGGTCCACTGGGAAAACAAGTATTCTTAACTATTGAGCCATTTCTCCATTTCTCTCCCTAATGATTTTATTTTTAAATGATAATTTTTTCAATGAATAACTCATCCTTTGCAAATATTTAAAATTATAATTAAAAGAAAATTAGGAGGCTGGAGAGATAGTTAAGAGCACTGGCTGCTTTTGCAGGAGACTCAGGTTCATTTCCCAGCACCCACATGGCAGCTAACAATAGTTGGTACCTCCAGTTCCAGGGGATCCGATGCCCTCTTCTGACCTTGGCGAGCATTGCATGACACGGGAGCACTGACGCCCATGTAGTCAACGCGCTTATACACATAAAACAAAAATTGAATATTTTAAATGAAAATGAGATATTGGCATGAAATTATATGGGTAATAGTTTGTTAAAATTTTCTTAGATAACATTATACAAAAAAGTTTGAGGGTCATTGGAATTGAGGATTTCTTCTTAGATGTGACTGATCCCATCTTAGTCTAAATATCATGCTAGATTATGGTAATCCATAACCATGGTTCATTCAAGTGTGATCATTGCATACTGAAAATACATTTTAACTTAAGCCATGGACATCATAGCATGAAATGCTAGTGGGCGACAATAATCTGCAAAGAAATTTTAGCCTTGAGGAAAATATTTCTCTGTGGTCTTTGTATCTCTTGGGATTAGAATTTTGAATAAAGGGAATGTGGGTATTTGGGGTGGTGAGGGGCTGCTGTAAGAGGATGGATAGAAAGCACCTGGCCTTCTGGATTAGAGTGAACGTCCCTAGAGGATAAGATTACTGGAAAAAAATTTTAGAAGAGGAGGGGACGATATTAACTTAAAAAAACATAAAATGGAGAAGAGCAGAGAGAAGGAGCTGAAGTTTGCCTTTTAAGTGGAAAGTAAGTTAAGAGCAGAAAGAAGGAAAATAAATGCAAAGAACAAAATCCTTAACAAAGAGAAAGGTGCAGAGATATGGTTTATGGTTGGATGCAATAGATTAAATTTGAAGTAATAAAGTTAGAAAACAAGTGGGCTCAGGGGTTATAAAGAAAACTGGGGCAAATATGAAGGTAAAAAGAATAATATTATCACATCAAAACAAACATAAAAGAGATTTAATTTAGCACTGGGGAAGGAACTTTAGAATGAATGATTGTAAAAAATGAACTCAGACTCAGGCAAACAAACGAGGCATGTTCTCCCATTTGTGGATCCTACCTCCAAATTCCCAGATGTGAGTATGTGTCCTGATATAACCTCAGGAACCAGGGAAATGAAAAGGAACCATGGGGCAAAGGAGAAGAAGGTGCTGGAGAGAGGGGGACAGTAGGAGACAGATATTATCAAACGGAGAAAATGGGGGTTACTTTATCTGGGGGGAGGAGGGAAGGCTGTACAGGGGTAGAGAGAGGAAGGAGAGATAAATAATGCTTAAGTGGTGTGAACAAAACAAAGGGAAATGTAGAATTTAATAAGCCCACTGAAAAAAATACATATATAAATGTGAGTCCTGTACATATCTGAAGGCTATATAACACAAATCACAGTGCCAGGCAAGGGAAACCTCCCTTTGAGTTGTTGGGCGGCGTAGTCCAAGAGATTTCCATGATAATACAGACTATTGCCAAAGCCCTTGATTGCTTCCCAGAACTTGAAGATAAGACCCTATTGCTGAAAACCTGATATATTTCTGACACAGGACTTGGAGTAGTTGAGCTGAACCTGGCCTGAAATCCTCCTTCCTGAAGGAGTATCTCATAGTATCAGGATGTACTATGCAAGCTGTCAATGGAGAAAATCAATCCATGATTCTACCTAGCTGTAAAGACTACAGACCAGAATGACTGGCCCAGCAAACTATCTGTATTTGTGTAGTAGTAGCACTTCTGTTTTGGAGGGGAGTGTGTGTAATCATCATCAAGAGCTGTCTAACTGAACTTAGGGCCCGCTTAGTTGGAGGGAAATCATGCATAGTACTGTAGGCATAGCCAAGTACACGTGACTGGAGAGTCATAGACCCTAGAGAAGAATCTGTTTCTGTTACTTCCCTAGAGAAGTATATTTTCTTACTGTATTTCTTACTAATTGAATATCCTTGTATTTACAGGCAAGTATCCGTCTCACCACAAATCAAAGAAGTTTCTTTTGGTAACATATGGAGACTATTACAGAGTTCTACAACTGGTCAAATGCAGAGAATAAGTGTCTGTGAGGTGCTCAGCCCTAAGTGACAAATGTACAGATTCTCCACTTAAGACTCAGTGATCATCATGGAAGGGGACAGAAAGAATGTGAGAGCCAGAGGGACAAGACACCTGCTCCTACTTAATGCAGTCAAGACATGATAGGGAAGTTGCACCAATAAAATCTCCACTGTGGTATTCTAATGAGATGTGCATTAATGACAAAGCCAGTTAACATCCAAGGTGGATGGGGGCTTTCTTGGGGTCTCACTTGAAGATGAAGAACTACAGGCAGTCAGTGGAAACCCTGAGGGAAGGAGAGTCACTTTTCTCCAGGAACTAGCTCCATGAGGGTTATCTACTCCCAAGTGGGTGGCCCTAAACACAGGTATACATGAGATCCACTAAATGGACTCAGTGCATTAAAATCTATATGTATATTTAGAAATGTATGTATACATAACAATAATAATCAAAGAAGAAATTGAGAGGGAATGGGGCGATTGGGAGGAGTTGGTGTGGGACTGGAAATAATGCAAAAACAATACTCACATAGGAAATTCTAAAAAAAATTTTAAAAGCTTTTGAAAAAAAAGTCAATAGATGGGAGTGAAAGTTTAATGGGAAAAATGGTAGAAAGTAATAGTTTGGAGTATAGTGCTTAGTACTGACCAAGCAGAGAGCATATGGTATCCTTCTTTATTTTTCCAATGAGACCTGGTGACTTGTACTAGCCACATTTCTATAATACAATCAACTAGAAAAGGAACTAGCTGGGGCTGATCCCCCAGATGCAGCCACGTGTATTTTACCAGAATGTTGGAAAGACTATTACAGTCAGATATTCCTGCCAGGTTAAGGCAAGTGAAGATCCTCAGGCTAGTGTAGAATAGACTCACAGAAGGCCTTCACATCCCATTCCAATTTGCACTTCTTTTATGGTATTTTATTTGGCCAGGATGGGCTTATCTGAACTAGGAACAGGAAAGTCTTAGAACATAAAAGGGCTCTGTACACTGAAAACTCTGCCACTTACTGTGCTTACAAGGGTCAACAAGTCGTCATCTAACTTTGGATTCTTCTAACATCATTCTCGCTGTTCTGTATAGCACTGCAGAGAAGTGCTATAATCTTCAAGCAGTCTAAAGTCCAGTATGCCTTACAAGCCTGTGCACAATGCAAAGGGAATATGTAGGGTATTTCAGGACAGACTTGCGGTTATTGTTTGAATGGATTTGTGTTTATTAATCTCAACTCTTCTGTCAGTTTTACTTCTTAAAATGTACCATGTGAATGCATGGTGCCCACAGAGACATTGAATGCCCTGGAATTGGAAAAAAAGGATGGGTGTTAGCTGCCATGTGGGTTCTAGGAATCAAGCTTGGGTCCTCTGGAAGACCAATAAGTGTGCCTAACCACTGAGCCATCTCTCCTGCTCAACTTTCTCTGACAATAGACCAAATTTCTATTGGTCTATTCCCAAAGCTCAGTGTGGTTCCCCACACCTCTTTTTCCCTGTATCACATTTCTCTGGGAATAGAAATTTCTTTTTGCCTTGGACCCTGCAGATAATGCTATATTAAAGCCTATGCGCACCATTTTCTTGTCAATGGTCTCTTGTTTGATATAATCACTAGTGATGAATACATTTTAGCAAAGGCATGCATATGCATATGAAGTAAGCTGAGAGTTTGAATCATTTGCTTTGAAATTGACTCCAGGTATGTCAATGTATTTGATATCACCTGTCTTTCAGTAAGTAATTCTTAAAAAATGTATGTGACAGTAATCTGTCAGGTTCATTCTATCCCCTTTTCCAAGAGGACTTATAAGAGTCATGTCACTTAGTACATTATTTTCTGGTAATCTTTTCTTCTTGGGAAGATCATTTTACACTAAGATACATTATATATATATATATATATATATGTATGTATGTATGTATAAATCTATATTTCTAGAAGCAGAGAAATACCAGATCACACTAAAATATCTATATGTAAATGAAAATATGAATGTGTGCTTTTTGTAGTGTTAGAGATTTTACTAAAATTACCTGGCAAAACTACCTAATGTAGATAAGAGAAGAGTTATATCTATAAAATAATAAGGGAAATAAAATAATCTTTGACTTTGGTATCAGTATGCTACTACTCTATTTGAGGTGGAAGTTTTAAAAGTCTGTGAAAGAAGATAAACCACAATCAGTGATGTGTGTATATGGCATAATTTCACAGTATGAACAGGTTACCTGACCTTACAAGGAATGTGAATACAAATGAGATTACACTGATACCATTGCTTTGATTCCAGCATGTCTTTAAAAATATCTTATTATTTTTGTTTTGTGTGTATGAGTCTTTGCCTGCATTGTGTAATTGCGCTGGTGCTGTTCAGTGCAGACAGGAACCAGAAGAGGGCGCCACAGCACTTGGAACTGGAGTTACAGACAGTTGTTAGCTGCCATGTGAGTGCTGGGAATAAAACCAGGGCCTTTGGAAGAACAGCAAGTGTTCTTAACCACTGAATCATCTTTGCAGTCTCTGATTGTAGCATGTCTTATTTCCCCATATAAATGACTAAAGCAACTTGCTCTCTCTCCACCTTCTTTGTTACCCTTTGCTGTCAACATCTCTTCCATCAAATCTCGAAATGTCCCAGATATTTTCAATGTGCAGAGGTGATTCTTGTTATTTTTTTCTCCCAATCCTTGTAGTCTGTCTTACAAGAAGGGTATGCTGGGTAGGGCCATTTTCCCATTGGACGTGGTTCCTCTGATGACCATCAGTGTATCAGTGGACACTGATCTGATACACAGAGATGTTGAGGAACCACCTTTGTCCCTAATTGTATACTATATTGCCACTTGGGCCATGAAGGTTTTAAAAAGCTTAGAAGGTTTGATGCTGCTTGTTTTTGTCTTTGAACATAGTTACTTCATTTGACTATAGTTTTTCTTTCCATTTGGACTGAAAAACAAGCCTTTCTAAGAAGGAAGGAGGGAAGAAATGTGCAGATACTGAAACCTTTCTCATGCCCATGCTACACTAGTTAACTCAGGTTGCCATAACAAAATACCAAAGACTGGATGGCTTAAACAATAGAAATGTATTTTCTCACAACTGTTGAGGTTGGTCATGTGAGATCAGGGTGATATCAGGCACATTTGAGTTTCAGTAGATTGTCTCGTTCTTACTCTCCTCACACATGCATGTATGAGAGCTGGTGTCTTCTTATAAGGGCACTGTACCCTTATCTCAGAGCTCTGGTTTGCTGCCTGCCTGGAAAAGTTGAACCTCTGGGTACATTAACCCACATTTCCCTTTTCTGGCTGAAGGTAGGATGTAGGCCTCTTCTTGATCAGAAGGTACTGTGAATGAGCAGAATCTCTGGCAATAGGTGTTCTATAGTTCTCTATTGGCTTTGGTGGCCTGGTTTCAGGGTGTTTGGAGCCTTACTGATTTCTTCCAAAGGGAATTTGATGAGTTGGTATATTTGTGATGGAAAGATTCCTCTAGTGTTTCTTACACTATGATCTTGAATGTGTTGATGTGTCCTAAACTTCCTATACTTGAAGAACTTTAGCACTTTGTATCCTACTCAGTTGGGTAGTATAGTATTCCATGTCTCCTCTTCCTCTGAATGCTTTGGATTCTTCAGATGAGAAGAAGCTAATTCTGGTTACCTCATAGAACTTAAATAGATATAGATATCTTCGTCTTCTCATCATCCCTTTTTTTTTTCTAAGCATTGGTTATAAAGCCCCTAATCTTTGCTCCAGGTAGTGTGATGTTGAATCTGTATCAGTTTTTATTTTAATGATGCTATTGAGGAGAATTAAACATCCAGACCCAATGAATAGTATGTACTGACTGCATGGTGTCCCCTTCTCCATATTCACATGTTGAAGTCCTGACTCCAGTGTAACTTTACTGAGAGTTAAGCTCCAGCGCAGCCTCACGGCCCTCAGAAGAACTGAGACAGTGCATTGACTATTGATCCTTCCCTGTGCTCAGCACAATCACAGTATCCTTGTAAGGAAAGAAAGAGTTGGTGATAGGATGCTTTCCCTAACTTCTTCAGGACTGTCCAGAAAACTAACAAGTATGTCACTAACCCAGAGAACTAGAGGGTCTGTGTCATCTAGCTATGTGGGGTGGGAAGAAGATAGTAGTTTGGGCAGATGATTGCCATAAGTCTCCCAGGTGATACAGCTTAGAGTGAGCAAGAGGCATGCTTTCCCTGGAAGGTAAAAGAACTAGTTAGTAGAGGCCCAAGAATCTTTAGGTGGGCTAATTAGTGACCTTCCTTTCTATGTAAAACAAAGTGTTAAGACTAGAAGTTCCTCCTTTGTCCAATATAGAGGCACCAACATAGGATCTAGGAAAATAATCATGTAAAAATGTTCCACAGGAAGGAATGAGGTAAGTTTTTACAAACTAACTCTCATGAAATGAACTTATATGATTTACCTCATGGAAATTAGAAACAATTCTCATTAGGATGCTCAGTGAAGTCAATAGAACAATTTATGAATAGAGACATGAAATAGCCTGCATATAAATACATGTGCGGTGATACATACAAGTCCCAGTTACTTGTGCAACTGAGGTAGAAGGATCACAGGAGCCCAGTAGTTAAGGACCAGCTTAAGGAACAAAATGAAATTCTGTCTGGAAAAAGTCAGCCTATGTGTCCTATTAATAGATGAATGGGTAAGAAAGTATGCATGATCCATATAATGGAATATTATTCATCTTCAAAAAAGTTCTTCCATATTCCAAAAAAGGACAAGAGAAAGTCATGTCAAATAAAATGAGTGACTCATAGGTCAAATACTTCCTGCTTCCACTTTTATGAGATACCTAAGTCACAGCCTGTAAGAGGCGAATTATGCTGGAGAGAGAAATTTTGAGTTACTTAGTCAATGGGCATAATGTTTTCATCAAGTCAGGTGAGTAAGCTTTAAAGATCAGCTGTGTGACAGTGTCCCTATCATCAGCAATAATTTATTTCCACTTTAAAAATTGCAAAGAGTCTAGCTGTCAAATTTAGTGTACTCAGCACAATTAGAAAAAGGAGACTGTAATATTCTAAAGTACTTTCTCTTCTTACACACAATTTTATTTCTTAATTTGGAGCAGACTTTTAAATTTATACATATATATGGATAACAACAAACCATTTTTGAGGCTCAGAACAATTTAAGAATATAGTAAAGAGAAACCTTAGTGCATCGTTGGACTTGATGCTTGAGAAAATAAATAGGCAGATCATATGCCCCGACTCCTTCAGTTGAACTTTATATTTACAAAGGCCTGGAGGCCAGTCTAACCTCTCCTACTTCTCTAGTCTGCTACCTCAGTTTACCTGAAGAATTGCATGCCATCACTTATAGAACAGGAGAATGACTGGACTTTAGGAGAACTGAAGAATAAAAATAAGGACAATATGAACAAATAAAACTGAGCACATCATAGAATTTAGCTGCATGAAGGGGAGAAAATGTAGTCCTTTTCTTTCATTTGCATTTAAGATTTCTTTTCCCTCTTTTATTTTACTATTTTAATGTCCTTGATCATCGAACAAGCATCTGAAATTTTGGAGAAGCAGAACTCTGGAACTCTATAGACAGTGATGGATGTATGATGCCACAATCGTGAGACAGTAAAATGCTGTGTGGAGGATTCAGCTCCCTGCTGGATTATGGAAAGAGCATATGAGTAGATAAAAGAACAACAATTTTCTTTTCTACTATGTCTCAGGAGAAAACAATGTACAGAAGCATAGATGGAAGCAAATGAGATTAGTTAAAAGAAGAAATTTAAATAAAATAGCCTGAGTCAGGTTAATGGTTACAAGTGAGATGACTCACGTCACGAGAGCATAAAAGAGAGAAAAAAGGTGTTGTGTCATCTTAGAATTTCTTGGTGATTCTCCTGAGATAATTTCTTTTTGTTTTGTTTAGCTGAGAGTCAAAGGCTACAGAACGAAAGAGTTCACAATTATATGATTAGTTGAATTAAATTATTCTAGACTCAAAATTTCATATTTCACTTCATTTTCAAGGCCAACATTCTATCTTCTTGCAGTAAGCTGGGTTGATTGCAAAAACTATTTTATTATCAAGATATAATGAAGGCATATTAAGTGGAATGATCACACGAGTATGTATTGTATGAGAGAATATATTTAAAAATTTTTGATACTAAATTTAAGGTTGTCATTCATACAATCAGTAACCATGATGTACAATGTAGAGTGTTGATATGCACTGAAAACTGCATAGGTGAAAAAGTCTCTCTGTCTCTGTCTCTATCTCTCACACAAACACACATATTTACACATAAACTATATTTGTATTAGCCTGGATGTTAAAGAGTCTGGATTAAGCATATACACGTTCATATATATCTCTATCTATATTTCTATCTGTCTATCTATCTATCTATCATCTAATTTTCCAATTTCTTACTGTCAGAAAAAACAAACTTCTTCAGAGAAATAAACTTATTCTCTAAACATGTTTTTCTGAACTCTTATGAACTAAGTAAAATAAAGAACCAGAAGCACCCAGAAGTTACAATGCCATTGTGTATTCAAGATTTGTTAGCAAGATTCTCTTTTATATGTTTTTTTGTTGGTGTTGTTCTACATAGAGCAGAGGCTTTGCCAAGAGGGTAAGAATTACCTGAATTTTCTGTTCTTTTCACAGTCAAGGCCATGTGAAATGATGGATAAGATGTAAAAGAGCAGTCTCACCAACTGCCCTTGAAAACTCAAGCAAATAGACAACATCACATTTCATTACCTGACCCTGATGAGGCATGGCATTTATAACGGGAACAGAAATGCCAATATAATTGAAGAGCTTTGAAACAGCCCTTTAAGGCAAGGTGACAAATTATCATTGATTTAATCTCAGAGAAGAAGATGGAGAAATAATACTGGAGGGACTTGATTTCACATGGAGCAGATTCAGAAGGCTGTATCTGCACAGTTTTGAAATGGCACATGTACAGTTACATGCACGGCTTGATGCAGGTAGCGATAGCCAAATGAACACTACCAAAGGTCTTCATTGGGTCCTATTATGTTCTTGAAGGAGGAGAGTAGAAAAAAAGAAGATTGAAAAGTGGAGGCTACCCATGCCTGTCATGCCTGTGTTTCTTCTAATTAAGAACTATATGGTGAGAGCATTGATTTTCTAAGTTTTGTTCAGATGCGAGAAATAGTCATAGATATTGGGAGAAAGTCTGAAGTTAAGCAGCTTGCTTTTCTTCCTAGCTGTGTGAACTTGTACAAGTTATTTAACCGGTTATTATTTGTTTCATTCATAAAATAGCCAGAAAAGCTTACTTCATAGTTTATTTCAAATATTAAATGAATTAATATTGCTATTTTGAGCATATTTCTTGGAAATGACCCTTCACAAAGGTTGTTCTATATGCAATTTTTTTCTTATATAAAGGCTACTTCCTTACTTGATCATGAAAATGATATATACTTATATAAATGTTGGGTTTTAGAAGAAAATATGATGAATAGAAAACAGTTTCTTTGAATCATTTACCCGCAGATACCCATAGATAACATATAACTATTCTCCTTCCATATGACTTTCTGCACACTAAGTACATACAAGGTATAGAATGTATTGTTACACAGCTTAAGGGACCTATCTTCTGCTGGCTTCTACTCCATCCTACCTCAAAGTAAACATGCATGTTGATCTGTAACATCTGTTGTTCAGAATCCACACTCCTGAAAGGCACATTTTTTTATAGTGCTTCTTCTGAACACTGGTTTTAAATCCTATCATTTTTCTATGAGTATATTCCATGGGGTCCTTCCTATATTTGCCTCTCCATCAAATAAATTTTTATTGAATACTTCTGCCACAGGCATTTGTTTGGAATGTGGTGTTACAGTGCTGAAGAGAACAACAGAGTTCCTGCCTTCATGGAACATTAAGTCTTTGAGAAGAAGCATCACACACACATGCACTGTTTACAACAGTCTTACATTTTTGAAGGTGCGTTACAGAGTTATTGCTGTGTAATGTGTCTATCTGCAGGATGAGGTATGCACACTTCTATAAACCATGATTCCAGAGATGATAAATCAGTTATAATTCTTTTCACTGTGAGAATAAGCATTGAGATACTGGAAGACATGAGGGTGGGAGAGGAAGACAAAATGGGGAAGCTCTAAGATGATCAAGGAGAGGAAGTCGAATGTTCTAATATCTTCAAGTTTTCGTAATTGCTCTTAATTTTAGAAGGATCTTTTCCAGACATGTTTATATAAAGTTTAGCAATTCTACCTCCAACTTACTTTTTCTCATGATAGAATCCATTGTAATTAAGTTTGGTAATTTAAAATCAATTTAAATACATAATCAAGATTCTAGAGACTTCCGCTTCCATCCCTCTGTTCCTCCCTCCTTTCCTCATTCCTCGCCTTTCTCCTTTCTCCTGTCCCTCTGCACACATCTGTCATAATACATTTCTATAGACATCTGGAATTATGTTGATGTTTGTTTCTGGTGGTAAGAGTTTATTATCTTTATCTTCATAATTGTTTTACTTTGTTCTTTTCTTCTTATGTAAATTATTCAAGGTAAGTATCAGATCTTAGAAAAGCATTTTTCTCCTTAAGAAAGGGAGATTCAGATTGAAGTACTTGCATCGAAATAGTTGTTAGAGAAAGTTCATTGAAGGGATCTTAAAAAGTAGAAATGTTGAAGGCTAAACTATTCTAAGTGAGTTTTCCTGGTGGGAAAATAGGCAGGTAGGTGAGCTTTGCATCAGAATGAGGGTTGAAACCATTTTGTTTAGGCAAAATATGCAGAAAGAGCAGATCTGCGTGTATGGAGGAATTCTCGGTCCAACTGG
Organism: Eospalax fontanierii; assembly: GCA_035773235.1. Classification (NCBI taxonomy): domain Eukaryota; kingdom Metazoa; phylum Chordata; class Mammalia; order Rodentia; family Spalacidae; genus Eospalax; species Eospalax fontanierii. The sequence continues at coordinate 71,690,118 of CM069527.1, forward strand.
AAGCATATTTCCAGGGCTTGTCATAGGCTGGCTGTAACTAAACTCATGAGAATGAATGATTTGAGAAAGTGGTCTTCAGTGTGACCTTGGAGTGGCTTTCTCTGTGTCAGAGCTGGATGTGTCCTTCAGTCACCAGAGCTTACCTCTGCCTGACGCTATGACTCCATCTTTGGTCACTGTACCTGGTTCATGTACTTTGGGCCATCCCTTCTCAGGCTAGATATTTTTCAGCTATCTTTTGAGGCATGCTTATCTTTCAAGTTTAAGGAAGGAAAACACAGGACTCTGATATGCTATTTGCTCTAGAAGGCTGTGAATTAATTTACTGGGAGGTAAGATTGTGAGAATCTTTTTAGATGGAGCAACTATGTTATTTATTATAGTGAAGTTTTTGTTTTTAGTAAAGCATCATCAAATATTTCCCTAGTGCAGAGCAGCCTAACTAGAAGAGGACAGTACCTACTTCTACAAATAGACATTTGGCAGCTTCAGCTCCTAGTTTCAAATCTCCATCTCCCCATGCCTTACAGTCCTGACTTGACTTGTTTAACTTGGCTTTTGAGAAGTCAAGCCTTTCTGATTATGCAAGGCAAGACCCTTTCCCTGTCCTTCTCCCTGTCCTTCTCCCTGTCCCTGTCCCTGTCCCTGTCCCTCTCCCTGTCCCTGTCCCTCTCCCTGTCCCTGTCCCTCTCCCCCTCCCTGTCCCCCTCCCTGTCCCTGTCCCTCTCCCTGTCCCTGTCCCTCTCCCCCTCCCTGTCCCTCTCCCCCTCCGTGTCCCTCTCCCTCTCCCTGTCCTTCTCCCTCTCCCTGTCCTTCTCGCTGTCCCTCTCATTCTCCCTCTCTCTGTCCCTCTCGTTCTCCCTCTTTATCTCGCTTCTCCTTCCAAACATTTCCCCTGTGGTTTTTTCCACTGTGCTTCATTGATTACCACTTCTTTAACTGTTTTCTCTTTTGTTTATCTGTTGAGAACTTTTGATTTCTGATGAATCTCTTCAGGCTCCCTAATACTATCATAACTTGGCATTTCCCCCTGATATTTAACAGCCTGTGAGATGGGATAAATACATATGAACAGATTAGCTGGGACAATAGAAGCCACTTTGGGCATTTTGCATAGTGAGAACATGTAACACACAATGTTAGAAGCTTAATAATTCCCAAACTTTGGAGTTAGAGGATCAGGGAAACTTCAATTAGAATTCAATAATTTGGAAAGATCAGAGATCACAGGCATCTGCCACCAGAGTTTTCAGCTGCTCACAGAACAAAACGAGACAATGCTCGGTAAAATACCAAGTGTTCTATAGATTTGGCCAAACATAATACCATGCAACCACCATTATAATATCATGCAGAATAATCACTTTTTTGTTGTTTGGGGTTTTCAAGACAGAGTCTTGCTGTATAGCCCAACCTTGACTAGAACTCACAATCCTCTACCTCAGCCTCCTGAATGCTAGGGTTACTTGTGTATGTTTTTAGACCTGGCTAAGAAATTACATTTACATTGAAAAACTGTATAGCAATGACAAAACAGATATAGCATTCTATTTCATTGATCTTTTAAATATCTTACAGGAAATAGAAACAATGAACTGGTATATTTCCAACTGTTGGTTTATTTCCAACAAATAAAGATATTTTTGACACAGGGGTTTGAGTTAATGTAACTATCCAAAGTTCTAGAGCAATAAGTAACTATGCTTTGGGGTTTATTTATTTATTTTTTGTATGATGGGACAAAGGAGATTCTCATAGTGAAGTATTAATACCTGCAATTGTTTAACAGAAGATTGTGTTACTTTTTTCTCTAGAATGTTATGAGAAAACAAGAGACTGGCAATATAAGCTCTGTTTTTATGATATCTTAATGGTAAACTGGCACATTATTACAGGGATGTTCTTACATTTACAATCTTCCTTTTATCAGCTCTCACTTAGCTTTATTCCACAAAAGAGCTTCTTGCAGAAATACTTTTCTGCAGCTCTAAGTTTTATTTCATCTTCACTTTCCCAGGAGACAAGTTAGGAGCATAAATGCTGAGGATATAACCTTCATTTATATCTTTATAAATTTGTATGGACAATTTTATAACAAAAGTGCTAAAATCCAAAACAAAAAGAGTTGCATATGTAAGGCATAAATAACCCTTATAGGGATGTTATTATTTAACTCTGAAGGCATTATTTCTTTCATTTTTCATTATTTCTATTGAGAGACTGCTTTCAAAATAGCAGTTTCTTACAATAGAAAATGAACAGATAAAATACAAAGTGCCAAAGAGTTCCAGGTTTAGTGTATTATTAATTTAAATCCTTCTCAGAGTTTCACTGACTTCAGAGTAAGGGTGATTAGCACAGTTCAATATGTTCAGATTTTTACTAAAAATTCTGGAGACTTGAAAATCACATCTTTACATTTAAAAGCAAAATGTTAGTGGTTAGAGAGATGGCTCAGCAGTTAAGATGGTTTTCTGTTCTTCCAGAGGACCTGAGTTCAGTTAGCATCTCCATCAGGTGGCTCATGAGCACCTATAACTCTAGTTCCAGGGGATCCAATGCCCCTCTTTTGGCTTCCCCAGGCACTACATGCATGTGTCACATATCCCCTCACACAGATATACACAGAAGCACAGGAATAAAAATAAATCTTAAATTAGGTGTTTTTATTAGTCTGTTATATGAAACAGTGAGTTTCTTCATAATTTCCGTACATGTGTATGACTGCTTGGATCATATTTCTTCCCTGTTCTAGTTATTTTCTATTGCTGTGATTAAAAAACACCAACAACAACAACAACAACAAAACTGATTAAAACTAGCTGGGGAAGAAAAGGTTTATTTTATCTTACATCTCCCAGGTCATAGTTCAACCCTGAGGGCAGACACCTGGAGGCAGGAGGTGGGAGGCAGGAACTGAGGCACAGATCATGGAGGGGCTGACTCCTTGTTTCTCTGGCCTGTACTCAGCCTGCTTTTTTATATAACACAGGCCCACCTACCCAGGGGTGGCACTATACACAGTTGGCTGGGCCCTCCCACAGCACTCAGCAGTCAAGAAAATGTTCCACTGCCATAGCCACAGACCAGTCCAATGGAGACAAGTCCTCAGTTGAGGCTCCCTCTACCCAGTGTGTCAAGTTGACACCTGAGGCTGTCCAGCACAGCCCTGCTTACCCTCTTTGCGTCCCTTCCCCTCTATGGCTAACTTCCTGATTCTCAGTAGTCTCTCTTCTGCTTTTATGGCTCTCTCTTTTAAAATATAGATCCTACATAGGAGAAAAAAAGCACATCTTAGTTGCCTTTTAGAGTGTGGCTTATTTTACCTAGCATGATGACTTCCAATTCCATCTTTTCCTGAAAATGATGTAATTTCACTCTTCTTCATGGTTGAATTAAATTTTATTGATTTTAACTTTTTAAAAAATACCCTCTATTCATTTTTATACTTTTCTGACCCATAGGTTTGGTCAAACTGATGAGCAGTCACCATGTATTTCTGTGTTATTTTTGTACACTTTAAACATAGAGGACATAGAAGTAAAAAATAATGCAGCAGTAGATTTGGAGGGTCTAATTCTCTTTCATAGGCAAATTCAAGTTTACACAGACATTAGCAGAACACTATATATATATATATATATATATATATATATATATCAATAATTTAGTTTAATATTCTTGGAGAACTGGGCACTGTGTTAGTTGAGTAATACACATCCTCATAGAATTTACAGCGATGGGAAGCCAGCCTGGAAACAAGAAATAAACTGATTCTCCCAGTGTCTTATAACTGTGGCATGGTGGGGCTGGGGAAATACCAGAGGACTGTGGGGAGTCGGGGGGGGGTAGTTTTAAGAAGTTATATCACCAAAACTGAGTGTTAATGCATGGGAAAGACTTATGCAGATAGCACTTATTCATGACTAAACGCATAGTTCAGGCCTCTCACATGCTTTCCAGGGCCTTTTGTGGGTGACCTGTATGTCTTTAGGTGAAGATGGGTACAGCCTAGTGTTTGGTCGTTGTAACTTCTCACATCACATTAGTAGCCTGTAGATATATGCTGGACTGGTTACCTGTCTTTGTTCTCATTTTATAAAGCATTTTCCCTGTTAATCTTGGTTTAATATAGATTTTTTCTTTCATCATCTAAATGTTTCTGGATTTCCAATTTCCCATGTGCAAAGTATTCAGTTTCATCAAATATAAGTTGGCATTCAATTACCTACCTAAATTATGGAAGAACTCCACACTTTTCTCTGCCTTAAATACCAACTCTGCAAGTTCTTTATACGTGTGAGAAAATTTTTCATCAGTTGGGATTGTTAAATATTAGAAAAGCTTTCTTAGTAAGACATTAAATGTTTCATCCAGACATCTTTAGTTCGAGAACCACTAGCCTTGAAAAAAAAATAATGTAGTTCAACTTAGAGATTGAAAATCATAATATCAAGTTAGAGTTGGTGTGTGTGTGTGTGTGTGTGTGTGTGTTTGTGTGTGTGTTTGCTTGTATTGGTCTGAATGTATAAAATTGTGATCTTGAAAGAATTGTCATCAGAATGTCCTGTGTTACAAATGATCAAAGGGACATTTTATTTGAAAAATATGAAAGAAACCCAGATCCAGAAAGACTTATCTTTTGTTGCCTGAGATTGAGCATAGAGTCCAGAACTTGAGCTTCTTATCTTTTCTTTAGAAATATATGATATTTTCAATAATATGCAATGCAAGAGCAAGAAGAAATCAGCTGAGCATCCAGAACTCATTTACAGCCCCTGTGCCCCATGCTATTTCCCTTCCACTTGTATTTGCAAAGGAAATCCATTCAGCACGAGCACACTGATCACTGTGCTTGGCAGTGCTTTTTGACAGATTGGCTTGCAAGGGCTGTTTCTCATTTTTTCATCTTTCATGTTATAACAGACATCTGACAAATCTTGGTAAAAACTTGTGTGGGGTTGGTGCCTCTGGTTTTCAGTGATGCCTACTAGCTGCTCTCAGAAAAGATTAATACAGGCCAGTGTCTCTTGTTTTGAAGGGAGATGAAAAACGGTGCTATGAGCTCTTTCAAGGAAGACCTTATTTACAATGAGGATAGCAGGTGATTTTTCAGGAAAAGTGTGAGGGTGATTCATACACAAATCGGTATTTTTATGAGCTCTTCTGATGTGGCACTTACCCAAGTCGTATGCTGAGATGAGAAGAGAGGCAATGAACAGGTACTGAGGGGTGTCTCATCTTCCTACAGTTTCATTAGGAAAATCATGCAGCAAGACACTGAAAGTCATACTGCTTCCTTTTATTACTGCCTATTGATTGTCTTTTATTTTCTTCCCTTTCCTGCCTAATCTGTTCACCTTTCACCATAATTTTTTCTTTAACTTTTCTTTCTGTGACCCCTTTTCTTCCTAAATGATTATCTTCCTAAATCACATCATCACCCACTGTCCCTGATTCCTCCACCCTTTGGTACAGAGATAGTTGGATTATAATGTTAGGAGCACAAGGCTCTCTGGTCAGACACCTGGCTTTGAACTCTGGCTCTTCTCCTTAGTAACTGGGGAACCTTGGACAAGTCACTGAACTTTAACCTATTTACAACTTTCTTTCTTATGGGATGATAATGGGATGATAATAATTTTTAATCAGTTATCGTGGTGATGGAGTGAATGAGTGCTTAGAACTATTCTAACACACAGTCATGACAAGGGTCTGTTGCTATATATATATATATATACACACATATATATATTTATGACTATTGTACATTTTATATATCAGGATATATGAACATATATGTATATATGAACATATACATGAATATATAGCACACTAATGTTAACACTGGTGCATATGGGTTTTTAAGACCTTTTCTATATAATGTTAGCTATGTAACTTAACTATTTAATATGAATGAACAGGTGACTTGGTTGTTTTAAAGAAATTTTTGCTGGGCGTGCTGGCATATACTTTCTCATCCTTACACCCACACCAGGGAGGCAGAGGCAGGCAGATATCTAAGAGTTCAAGGTCATCCTGATCTAAATAGTGAGTTCCAGGCCAGCTACCATCACTACATAGTCATAGTGAGACCCTTTTCTCTTAAAACTGGAGGGAGGGAGGGAGGGAGGGAGAGAGGGAGAGAGATTTTCATAATTTAACCCCTTAGATAAAATTCGACATTTCAATGTCCTCCTGTTCCCATCAGGCCAGCCTCCTGTGAAGTCAAAAGGTCTATAGTTTGGTCCCAATCCTCTAAGAATTACCAATGTCCAGCTGGAGAGCTATGTAATTTTGAGCGCATGGCAGTGTTTGTTGGTGCTATTTATCTTTGTGATTTACTATACAGTTGAATGGTTTCTTCTTCAAATTTTTGTTAATGACCTCACAACTGTCGGTGTATCTCTTTATATTTGTTCTGTTGTTTCTTGCTGCCTGTGAAAAGTGCAGCTGTCTGGTCACTTTATGATCAAAGATGAACTTTGGAATTTTTTGATAATCTTTGGATAATAATTAGAAGCATCTTAAAGATGGCAATAATTCCTCCTTTAAAATACTGCTGCATATATTTTGCAGTAAATGGAACAAGTGTGAAAATTTAGGAAAATAAAAGAATATTTGCTAATTATCTAAAATAATACTTAGAAATCAATTTGGGTGGTGAAAAGAAATAATTCATTATACTGGGACATATGGGTTTTTATTTGGTGTGTGTTGGAGGTGTGTGTATGCCTCGTTTGCGTATATGTGTATATGGGTATTTGAGTATGTATGATTGCATGTATGTGTGTGCATGTATGCGTTTATTATTGTCTACTGTGTGTACTCTTTTTTTGCTTGTTGTGCATGTGTATGGTGTGTTGTTTATTCTCTCTTTGTGTGTGTGCTGTTGTTGTATGTGTATTGTCATTTGCTTGTTTGGTACGTGAGTATTTGTGTCATGTTTTGAGATGAGTTCTCTGTGTTGCCCATGCTGGTCTGGAATTTCTGAACTCTTTATGACCTTCCTGAACTGCTAGTACTTTTGGTATGTACTACTACACACAATCTGCGACATTGGTATTAAACATGCATATACCTAATATCAATTATGTATACAGGTCATCCTTGGTGTTTTTGTTTTAAAAATATTGCCTTATGCCAAAACTGCATATGGTTAGGAATATGGAATGAATTCCCATAGAATATGCAACACTAGGTAATGTGGACTATAACCAAATGGGAACTAATATTTAAGTTACAGTGATACAGAGATAACCAACTTTAATAAAATGTTATTCTACACCCAATAATAGATTTTGCCCAGGCAGTGAATTCTTCATGAAGGATATTAGTAGGGGAATGAAAACAGAAACAGTAACACCCCAGTTAGTGAGAAAGGCCATTCACGGGTAGAGTATGCTGGTACCGTGTCAGCCTCCGTGTCTGTCTGTATTACAACATACACCATAAAAAGAGATATTGCTTCTTTTGTGTCGAGTTACAAGTCATTATTTTAGAAAATCTCAAAAGACAATTTTGCTTAGAAGTTAATAAAACATTAGTTTGTAGCTGACAGAGGCTACAGATAGACAAATGTATCCAGAATATTTGATAGTTGTAAAGTTTAAAGAATTTCACCTCAAGAAATAAAGAAAATTGGACAAATTGAAAAGGAAATGCCTCTAGTTTGATAAATAGATTGTATGGGGAATTCAAAGCCTGTTTCTAAACAAATGATAAAAATATATCACTTACAATATAACCAGAATTTATTTTGACAACAAATTGTGTTCAAGAATGTTAAGTGGGGTGGCCCAAACAATCATTGTGCTGTCACTGGCTGTTTATTTGTCTTCATCCACAAGAGAATTAAAGGAACCTAAACACAATAGCAAAAGTTCCTTACTGTGGCTATTATAATTTTGCCACTGAGGAAATGGTCTTAACTTTCCATAACACTAGAAAACATCTTGAAGCCAAGAAATTATAAGTGAGTACTTTGGTGTTGAACAAGCTAAACTATGAGATTACATAGTTTCATGGCCACTTACTCGTTTGCGTTCAGAAACTTGGAATAGTAAGACATAAGTCAAAAGAATAAAACTAGCAAAGAATAAGATAAACTAGTCTAGTGTTAAAAATGTATGAACTAAAAACTGTAATTAAGTGTATTATATTTAAGAATGTTGCTAGTTTGGTAAAGTACAGCTCTACTTGCCATAGGGGAAGATGGGTGACTATGTGAAATGAAGGGTGCTTTCATATAGTCTATTCCACTCACTACCTCACTAACATATGTGTTTATGTGCATAACTAATAACATCATGTTGTATACCTATACACAAAATGAAATTTACTATTAAGTGAATAAATACTTAAATTTAAACAACTAGAGAAAAGAGTTGATGTGTAAAGACCATGTGTAAAGATTTTCCACTTAAAAATCATGGCTGATCAGACCATGAGAACCCTTCCAAAATGCTCCGCGTGTTACCCAGGTCTTAATGCTCTATTTTGTTAGTCCTGAAGCAAAAGCTTGCCACACAGAAGACAAGGAACTAAATCTAGAGAGATGGAAACATCTTGAATTTGACCTATAAGGAAAAATAGTCCACTTTCTCCCCCAAGTTTTCAAAATGATAGTTATATGTGTCATTTGGATGTATTTCAAAAATCAGATTCAACTTTAATTATATTTTATTTTTAATATAAAATTTTATTGTATATTGACACATTGACATATATGAGACAAAAACCTATAGCTGTCTTAAGTTCTTTCAGTACTATTTCTGAAATGACTTTAAAAGTGATTAAAAAATAAAAATGTCAGGACAAAGTTGTCTGCGTATGTTTCATATTTTAGAATTATCTTATTTCTTCAACCGAAAAGATGGCATGTAAGTTAATTAGGAGTCATATACTTTCATAATATGCTATCTCTTTTATAACTTAGTTAAATAATTTTTTAAGAGTAATTTGTCTTTTTGGCCCCATTACAAGCTCCATTTAGGGCAGAATGCAGTTCCTGCTTGCTTATTTACATTGAACATTCAAATGCCTTGACACAGTGATTGGCATAGAAATATTTATAGGACCAGTGTCTGGGTAGAACAGTGGGATGAATGAGCAGATGACTCCAAGCTAGAAGATGGGAAACAATAAGCACCAACTATAGTTGATGACAAATCAATATTGTGATCTATAATCCTTAATTTGAAACTTAAAATTGATAAAGACATCTGTAAATCTTAAACTTTTATTTTTTGAGACAAGATCCTGTAGCCATAACTGGCCACGAACTCCTGGCAATCCACCTATGTCTGCAGTGCTGAGACATAAAAGGGCTGTAAAACCGTGTGCTACGGCTCCCAGCCAAACCTTATCCTTTCTGTCAGGACTTAATGCCAACAAAAATGAAGATAATAACGTTAACCCTTTCATTCCATTGAAATGCTATGAAATGGCTTGGGAAAATACTCAAATGGCTTTGTAATCCTATACATTATGTAACTTACTGTAAATTTATAAGTGTTGACCAATTTAACATTTTACGGTATTTGTGATTCCCCAAACTTCAAGATTTCTGTAATCTCTCTGCTTCTACCCACCAGACGGTTTTATCTGCCTATACTCCTTTCTTGATTTCATGCTGTGATAGAACGCCATATGGACATCCTAGCTGAATTATCTTGCCTGTAGAAATAACTTTAAGTCTGGTAACATATCACAGTGTGGTCCATTTTTTCAATCAAGCATCATGATACTGCTTATTATAAAATAAGTATTTATATGGAGAGATGGCTCAGCAGTTAAAAGGATGGCTGCTTTTACAGAGGACCTGGCTTAAATTCCCTGCACCCACATGGCTGCTCACAATCATCTGCATGTCCAGTTCCAGGGAATCCAATGCCCTCTTCTGATCTTCATGGACATCACATGACATAGGTGAACTTACACACAAATATACTCACACACATAAAATAAAAATAATAAATAAAAAATTTAAAATAAGTATTTATAAATAGTATGCATTTCAGATTTCATATTTGTCTTGCCTGCCTGCTGCCCCCACTAAGGGCAAGAATGGAATCCTAAGACCAATTATAAACAATTACAGTTTAACCTGGGTCACCCGAACTTGATGTTGCTAAGGTAGGGCTCATTTATCAAGTTTAACTCACTCTCAAAAGTAGGTGGCTCAGGCCTGTGCAGACATGAATGAGTCACTGGAAAGACAGCATCCACCTTTGGTAGGCTTTAAATATTGACTTGCTGTTAGGATGAAAAGAAAATTTAGAAGTTATCCACTTTTTAAAAGATGTTCATGGGAATTTTCAGGGAACATTGAATGGACTGTTATCAATATTTTAATTATCTCATTGACTGTCCTATTTTAATCAATGTGATTTAATTCTGCTGATGGATAGGCTCAGATCTTTGTTTTTCCTCCTGATATAAAAAGTACCATATATCAGGGAGGCTGCACACTATCCAAAAAAAAAAATAACCTTCTTCCTTATAGCTTGATTAGTGGGTTATTACTCTAGTATGTGTTGTGGATATGCGCAAGTCTGTGTTCAGGAGCTTTAGGAGATTTACCAGTCCATCTTGTAATCACAGACCATTTGAGACATTTTCAGCTGGGGAATTGATTTCTCATATTTATTTAAATTTTTTCCCTAGAGAACTAATAATGAAATCAATTAGGTCACATAAATACATTTATTTGCAATATATAACCAAAATTGAATATTATATTTTAATCCTTCATAGTAATGAAAGATTATATCTGTAATTGTCTCATGAAATTGATTTATATATTTGGTGGCTAAATCCTATATGATTAAGCAAATGGTAATAAGCAGAATTTAATTCTTTTATTGTATAACTTGTAAAATCATTGCTTCACTTTTCTGAGAATGTTCTAGCAGCACTGGTGTCATCCGTGTAAGAATGACGGCCAAAGACTTCTGTGTGCCAAGACCTGAATATATTAACAAATTCTCAGGAGGGTCCCACATAGTATCTCTCAGGTTGCTTTGCAATGGATATATCCAGATAAAATGAGTAGCTCCTTGTTTCCGCAAGCAAAACCCTACTTACTTATCTAATATAATGATGGGACTCTTAGTTTGGAAGTAGAGGTGGTTGCACCTGTGTCATCAAGATAGATCCATTATGTTTTCAAAAGGTTATGTTGAAATTATTCTGCATAAGGTTATACTGGTTTGATGTTCCCTCTGTATTTGTAGAGTACTTTACGTTTTTACCTCTTGAGTAAGTCATGGTAATGAGAGAAGGAACAGGAGATTTATCACAGCGTTTAGATCCTGGTTCCTCAAATGACTCGCAACATGTTGTAAACATGGAGAAGTTGTTTAACGTCTATGCATCATAGGTTCTTCAGAAACAAAAGAGAGTCAAAAAGACCACACTCAGAGGACTAATGTAATGAGTAATTAGGATAATGTATGTAAAACATCTAATGGAGTACCTGCCTTAGTAAGCTACTTTCAAGACTGATATTTAATCAGGATACACAAGTTGGGAGAGTATTGCCTTGCAGATTACTTTTCTAGGAATGTGTGCAACCCTCTTGATCCAGGTTAGGGAGAGCTTTCAGCTAAGAGATACCTAGGAATGTGCCCAGAGTTCAATCAGATGCTTCACTGCTCCTGGGGAACAAGTTTTAACCGTGACTACTACTCATATTCATTGCTATTTATTGTGTGAAAAGAGAGTGTATATTCTGGTTATGTAATGTAAGTAAACCATTGGTGTTTTCAATAACATAGTCATGATAGACATTATTAAATTTTTTTATAACTACATGTGATTGGCTGAATAATGACCCCTTAAAAATGTCCATGCCCTATTTCCTAGAACCTGTGAACATGTAAACTAATCTGAATGCTGTAGTTTGGATAAGCAATCCCCATTGTTTTTAGGGGGCTTGGTGCCCCAAGTGGGAGATGGTACAAACTTTAAGAGTTAGTAGCCTGGTACTAGATTATTTAAGATACTGGGAGTATGTCCTTGAGGAGATGGTGGAATCCCAGTTTGTTTCTTCTTCTGTCTCTCATTATCATCCCCTGGGCTCAAGATGCTTTAGGTCCTCTATGTGCTCCTACCATGATGTGCTGCAGACCCAAATGCAGCAGGACAATAGATTCTTGACTGAATTATAGGCTTAAAAAACCCTTTACCTTGTATAAATTGACTATCTCAGGTATCTGTGCTGCAGTTGAAACCTGATCAACATAATGGCAAAATGAACTAATTTAAAGATCCTGAGGTGCAGATATTGTCTTTGATTATCCAGACAAAAGATTATTTTATGATCACAAGGACTCTTATAAAAGAGTCCAAATCAAGGAGGCAAAAAACAGAAGACGGAAATGTGACAACAGAATGGTTCTGAAAATAGAGTGCTTGGGGCAAGAGAGATCGCTCAGTGGTTAAGAGCCATCTGTCTGCTCTTTACATAGGGGGATACAACACCCTCCTCAAACGTTTGTGGACACTGCACAACATGGGTTCATGTATATACATTTATAAACATGTAGGCAATACACTCGTATACATAAAATATAAACAACAAATAAAATATAAAAAAGGAAATAAAGTGTTTTGAGGTCACAATTGAGGAGAAATTATATCATTAATTTAATCAAACTAAAAGCCTGAATTTTCAGTATGACTGTGTATATCGATCCAGTTAAATGGATAAATGCCAGCTTAGCACCGTGTAAAAAAAGACTAGATTTATGTTCTTTCCAATAAGCCATTAATTTTATGTGTTACACAATTTATCATGGTCATCATTTTTCCTAGACATAACCTAATCTATAAAATTTTATTGTATTTTCATGAGTTATGAGAGTATTTTTTTCTGAAAACTCTATTGAAATGATTCTTTATAATTTATAATGTCTCACTAACTAGTCAATAATGAAGTGCTTCCTTGAAACCTCTAGGATGCTAAAAAATAAAGCAGTGTTCTTATCATTCTTTCTTATAGTTTTCTTCAAATTCACTATTAGTCTAGTCCATAATATTTCCTACATATGTGATTACATCAGATTGGGCCACTTTCTTTATGGACTAAAAGTTTATTACTGTAGACTCTAATGAATATGATGTTCTTCTCTCATATTTTCTCTCATTATTCTATTTTCTTAATTTCAATGATAAAGAATCTTGTCATAAATACCACACAGTTTTAACATGTGCAATTACAATAAAAAGTCATTGGTTTAGTAATAGGTCCACAGAGTGATTCAAATGATACGTGTAAATACATTCTTTTCATGAAGGAGGGTTACCTGACAGAAATCCACTTTGGTTTTCATTCAGATTCAGGTTTTGGAGGAAGATGTACATGTGAATTATGCCTCCGTGTCTCATGCCACTGTTCTGAATTTCCACAGTAGGCTGCATGCAGGCTTGCACTGAGGATAGAGCTTTTCTTTCTTTTTTTCTGATATGTGCTTTCCTGGCTCTCATTTTGATTTATTCTACAATAGCAGGATATGCTGGGAACTGGCATGATGATGAAGAAAAGGGAGGCAAATAGCCTTGGCTGTATTTGATTTCCTTTAAAATCTACGTGCCACTTAAAAGACCTTTAACATCTTAGTTAATAATTGATGCTTGTTAAGTCAAAAATCTCCTTCTGGTGTCTAGAAAATAAAGCAAAGCCTCTTCAACGATGACTGGTTAATTTTTCTTAATCCTCTATCCAGATAAATTTCATAGATGCTGAAGGTGCCAGAGAGGCTGCGTCTCTGAATGGAAGGAAACATCCTTTTTCAGAAATAAGATGATAAGGAGTCTGCTAGATTTGCATGTCCTATGTTGTCATGTAACCATTTTCAACAAGAGCACTGAATTTGAGGATGCCACATTGTCTGCGGGGGATAATATGATATGGAATATATTCATAGATTGAAATCCTGTAATTGTTTAAAGTTTAATTTATGATGACTTCAAAAGGTGAATATATAATTTGAATCTCAGTGTAAGAATAAATATTGTTCTGTAAGTTTTGGCTTATAGTTTTTAGCCCTAGTGATCATGGATATTAACCTGCGCTTTCAACAGTGCCTGCGTCATGGTTGTTGGAAGAAATTCCAGGTGCCTTGGATTTTGATACATGAGAATTAATTAAGTCAATTGCTCCCAACTCTCCTTCCAAGAGCTTTTAGCATTAATGGATGATGATCAGAGGGATTATGGAGACTGCATTTATGATCTAAGGGTTTATTGTTGTGTATACCTGGATGCAGTCAAGATTTTAAGTTTTCCACAATGGAAAATGTAATGTGTAGTATGAGACATTTCCATATCGCTGAAGTGGGTTGGGATATATATGCCACAAGTATCTCATACACAACTTATTCATCTTCTATATCATTACCCGCCAAAGGACCTCGACCCAACTTCATCCTAGCAAAGCCGTCACCTTTTGTCTACCTACTTGATGATACAAAAGCTTTTTGTTTATTTGGGAATTTTGATAGAGGATCTTTCTATGTATCCTGGGGTGGCCTTCCACTATGACCCTCCTGCCTCAACCACTTAAGTACTGGGACTATAAGTATGTACAACCGTGTCTGACTTTATAGAATTGTTAAGCAGTGAACAATAATCCTTGATAGAAAGAAATTTCCAGTTTATTGGGAAGACCAGATGGGTACCTGGCTTGCAATGGATGCCGAAGGAGGAAGATCATTCCTTAACTGGAGGAATGAGGAAAGATGGGAGGAATTGCCATAGATTTGCCCTTGACAGAAAGATAATGTCTTGTTTGTTCAGCAGATCAACATGTACTGAGGGCCACTTGGCTTTAAGCCCAGCACCCCAGGATACAGGAGGCAGAAGCAGACAGATTTCTGTTAGCCTGATCTACATAGTGAGTTCCAGCTGAGCTGGAGTTGAGGGCATCTGCCTGACTTGACTTCCAGAGTGAATTTCCCAAATACCACCTTGCCCATCCCTCTGCTTTGGCACTATTTACTGTCCTTCCCATTACACCACTCTTGGCTTCCCTGCTGGCTAGTAGCAGCCAAGACCTTTGGAGCCTGCTCATACTGCTCCAGGGCTTAGGTTTCCCCACTGGATAGCAGGGACCAGCACATCTAGCTACCATCTCCTCTCCCTGGCCCCTGGCACTATTCATGTTAAGCTTCTGAAGTGCTCCTAACTATCTAGGACTGCTTCTCTCTCCTGGAGAGCCCCTGAGTAGCGTGATTGGAGCCATCTGGTATCTTCAATATAAAATCAAAAGAGAGAACCTGAAGTGAAGCCTAGACCAACCAGCTTTTCATACCCAGTGAGAAAGTACATCAATAATACAAACAGAGTCAGACTTCAATTCAATAAAGGAAAGATTGAATTTCATACCGAAGTCACAAGCAACCAAAGAAATTCACATACCAAAACCCCAATGAAAAAATAGTAATATGAAAAACTAAAATAATATATTCCCACCAAACATCACCAGTCCTATAGAAAACTATAGTGGGAATCCTCCAGAGCTAGCCCAGGACAGAGAATTTAAAAGAACAATCATAAACATGATCAAAGAATTCAATTAATTTAAAGAATACAAACAACTCAAAAAAGTAAAAGAAGATAGGGATAAACTTCTGACAAAAATCACAAAAAAGATGGAACTATTGAAGACAACTCAGGCTAAATGAAGAAGGAGAAGTGAAAAACTCAATAAACCAATTTGAAATACCAATACAATGAATGAAGTAAGAAACAGAATCCCGAGCACAAGGAGAAATGCAGGGTGCACGCGGAATGGT
This sequence comes from Eospalax fontanierii, assembly GCA_035773235.1. Classification (NCBI taxonomy): domain Eukaryota; kingdom Metazoa; phylum Chordata; class Mammalia; order Rodentia; family Spalacidae; genus Eospalax; species Eospalax fontanierii. The sequence goes on from CM069527.1 coordinate 71,705,918, forward strand.
GGTTACCATACCAGATCTCCAGCCATTTCATAGAGCTATAGTCATAAAAGCAGCATGCTGCTGCCACAAAAACTAACACATAGATTAATGGAACATAACTGAAGACCCAAACATGAGTGCATGCAATTTCAGCCACCCGGTATTTGACAAAGTTGCAAGAACACTCACTGAAGGAAAGACAGCATCTTCAACAAACAGTGCTGGGAAAACTCCACTTGTAAAAGAATGAAACTAGATCCTTATATCTCACCTTGTACAAAAGTCAACTCCAAATGAATCAAAGCCCTCAATGTAAAATGTGAAACTATTAGAAGAAAACCTAGGTAGTACCCTGAAAGATATAGGTGACAGAAAGGACTTTCTAAATCAGACATTAGTTGTTCAGAATGAAGTCAACAATCAACAAGTGGGATCTCATTAAGTTGAAAGTTTTGTACAGCTAAAGAAACTGATCACACAGAGAATATGTGTCTGTGAATTGCCCAGCCCAAAGTGACACATCTACAATCTAACCTGTACACTGCAGTCTCATGGAATGTAGTGAAATAAGGGTCAGAGAAAATACTAATGCATTCTCAACTCTCATCAACAATGCTCCCATGCAACAGAGTCTAACAAACGCAAAAGACCACAAATGGCCAAAGTATAAAGAATTAGAGTCTGCAGAGGGTGGGCTTTGACAGGATTCCTATATTAAACTTCACCCACCCAGAGTTCAGATATCCCTTGAGGAAGAGGGCTGGAAAGATTGTAAAAGCCAGGGAAGGAGGTATATAACCATATGGAAACAGAGTCTTACAGGTTCCTGAGACCTTGCTCATATGAATCTACAGCAGTGCTGTCAGCATGCACAAGACCCATGCACACTCTAGCAGACAAAAACCCAGTGGAGACCTGGAGCAGCAGATCCCAGTCATAGCCAAAGAACTATTGACGACTGATTACTACTGAGATAGCCCAGAAAATAAGTGAGAAATCCGAGGTGAACCCAGAGGGGTGGGAGGATACAGGGTAGGTCAGAGAAACTTGTCAGAGGAGCGTCCTTTGAAATGAGCCCTGGATATGGAGGATATAGTGCTGCATACAGCTGAGAGACGTCTCAATTGGGCAGAAAGGCATTGCATGTGTAAAGGCCTTTAGGACTGGGGAAAATGATGTGGAAAATAGAGCTGCCTGAGGGAGCACTACAGACTGAAATGGAAAGAAAGAATAGAGGCCTGGCAGACAATGTGAGAAGGGGATTGATTTTAAATTCTACATCAAATCACTATACGTTTTAAGAAAGAAAATTACATGATCTTAGTTAGGTTTCTTAGTGATTCCTCTGTCTGCTTTATAGAAAGTGGGCTTCATAGAGGGAAGAATAATACTGGGAAAATAGCAGGAAGACTTCCATAGATGCTGGGAGGAAGATGACCAAAGATGAACCCATGATTTTATTTATTGAGCTTTTTACTTTTTTTGTGTGTGATTGAATTGAATTGAAGCAAGCTAATAGAACATTACAAACATTATCACTATCCCTTTGCTTCTGTGTCTTGGCAAGAGTTTTTTTCATTTTAAAAAATATTTTTTCAATCATGTGTATATATATGTGTGGCTCTATGTGTGGATTTGTCCGTCCGTGTACAGTGTTTGAAGAGGCCAGAAAGGCACTGGATTCCCTGGAGCTGGTGTTAGCAAACACCTGATGTGGGTGCTGAAATTCAAACTGGGACCCCATGCAAGCACTATGTATTCTTAATTGTTGAAACATCTCTTTTGACATGAGATTTCATTCTTAAAAAGTTCCTATAGGTGCACTCAAGAGGTAATTTTTAAAGATATGATGAAATGGACATGGGGATGCCCTTGTTATCCCAACATTTAGGGCAGGCAGAAAGGTCAGGATGTCAAGGTCCTATGACTACATAGCCCTAGTCATAAATGGAAAGAAGGTGTCATGTTGTCAGGCTCTGGCCACAAATGTCACAGTGTCCAGCTTCCTGGTGACCCCTGAGTGTTCTTGTCTACTTGTCCAACATTGGACTAGAAGAGTCTCTGATATACGGTTGGATTATTTGTTCTCATGCTCTTGTTATTAACTGATCTCATAGGAATTTTCAGAGAAGATATTTTATGTTCTTTTTATTAGAGCACACTAATTATGCAAATAAGCATTTCATGGTGAGCCTTCCACACCCGCACTCTGATCACGTTCGCTCCTCTGTTCTTTTTCTTGCTCCCCTCCCTTCCCCTTTCCTAGTGCCCCACCACATCCCCAGGATTTCCCCTTTTACTTCTATGTCTTGCCCTTTTTTATTACCTTTTCAATGAAGAAATATGTGTATCTTTGCTCTTTGATTAACATTATAATTTTTGTCACTTGTAAATATGCATGCAATTTTTCATACTTAATAACTAAATTTTATACTCAAATTTCCATTCTAAGTCATTTTTGTCACCCTTTTCATGAGGACAATGCAATTTATGGCTAAAATAGAGAATTCTAACCATGAATACATTAGAGAAAGAGAGAAAGAGAGAGAGAGAGAGAGAGAGAGAGAGAGAGAGAGAGAGAGAGAGAGAATGAGAATGAATATCCAGGTCTGGGCATGATGGCACATGCCTATCCCAGTACTTGGGAGGCAGAGGCAGGAGGATATCTGTGAGATCAAGACCAGCCTGCCAGCCTGATCTATACAGGCAGTTCCAGGCCAGGCGTGGCTACAGGGAGACACTGTCTCAAAAAGTTACACACACAAAAATCCTGTAGGTAATAATATACGTTTTCTAAGTTTTACTTTTATAAAATTTTATCTAAAACAATGAATATTAAAAATACTGTATTTTGCAAAGATTTTTCATACTTCATGCTTAAGGAAAGCAAATAAGGAAAACCCTCTTTGGAGTTGTCCCTTTGTACTGCAAACCCTCCAAGAGTCAGGCTAAGTCTGCTTATTCCTAGTTGAATTCTCAAACTGTAGTATAGTGGTTGGCACAGAAGAAGCTTAAACCTATTGCCAGATGAAAAAGCAAATCATTTGTTGCTGTCATATTCTGAGACATTGTGTCTTGGATGCATACTAATGCTTCAAAGTCTTGCTTAGCATAGATTTGAGTTCAACGTGTTTTCTAGTTAATATTGTGATAATTAAAGTGTTCATATCTTTTAGATTTTTGTCAGCTGTAATTTTAAGTGAATATGAAAAACAAAACCACAGAAGTCACTCCTCTAGACAGAGAATTTCACAGGTGTTTCTGACTTATAAAACGTGTCTCTATTTTCATTCTAGTATAACGTAAAAATCCAGATTAACTTCCTATTTTTGGTTATTCTGCAAAAATATTTGTTCTCTCAGCTGCCTCTGCAAACCAGAACTGACGCAGTCTTACCTGCCTCTCAGCACTGCATTCTGCCCTTGTCCTGGGCTTCTTTTCTAATGGTGCTTTTGAAGTTGAGCTTGCTGATGTGTCAAGCTTAAGTTCGAACCCTTTTTGATTGTTCACAAGACTGTTTCACGCTCATCTTTTCACTTTACACTGTTTTCACAGTCTTTAATGTTATATGTACAATGAGACACATTGAAACTATTTGACAGATTTTTTTCTATTGACAGATATCAAGTAGTCTCATTTTATGCGACAGTGATTAAAATCTTTATTTTAAATGAGCATCAAAGTAAGCTTTTCATATTGGTGACCAAACTTGCCACTCGAATAAAGTTCCATCCATTTGTCAGAGGACTGAGTGATGAAAGATTGACCCAAAAATCCCTCTGAGTCATCCCATGTTCCATGCTGGTTGGGGATTTTTTATTTGAATTCCCACTATTTATAAGCGTTTGCTCTAAACATAGCAGCTTGTAACCACATCTCAGTATTTCTAGTTGAGACTATAATTTTAAGTATATACATCTTTGAAACAATGAATAGTGAATGACATTTAGTGCCCTAAAGCCAGACTTTGTTGAGTTCTTACCGTCTTCACACTGACTTTACAGAATTATAGCTACACATATTTTCATAAAGCAATATTCCAAGTACATTTGTGGTGGGAAGTTAAACCCATTTGTGGTAGGCAGTTGTTGTATGTTGAGTGTATATTTAGTAAGCAATGAAATAAAAATTATAGTTTGTAAAAAAACATATAAATATAGAAAAATAGACTGGTTTATCAAAGTATATTGATCTTTTCAAAATATGACCCACTCTTTTAGAGACACACAAGTCCTGTTGGGAGTTGTTAGTCCTGTTATGGTCATGGTAGTGCACAAGCAAACTTTGATTTGCTGACAGTCCTAGTGACACCTGATTCTCCCTTGACCATAAAGTATCATATTTCCCTATCTCTTAGGATGTGTAGGTATTTTCTGCTTTAGAGTTTAAAAAATAAAATTTCTTGGCATAGAATAGCACATTTCTGCTTGTTTCTAAGTTCATTCTGTCCAATGTTAATGTGGTAGACACCTAGAATGCCCACACATACCTTGTTTATCCTAAGGGTGTAGATGTGTTTTGTACACTGAGCATCCTCATGGTACACCCAGTGTGAGAAACAGTCACACAATAAGAGTAGAGTGAAACCGTCTGAAAAATAAGACAAGGAGAATCCAGAGTGATTAGGGTACAGCAGGCAGGAAGGTCCCCAAAGAAAGAGATTGTCTATGGAGAAATGAAGAAAGAGAAGAACAGAAATAGAGCATGGGAGCTGGTGTCTAGGAAATTACGGGCATAGAGACTACCACTGAAATTGTCAGGGGTTGAGTCGGGTAGGTATGATCAAGTTCCACAGTAAATATAGATCACTCTTTCAAAAGAAGATTGGCATTGAAGTAAGAAGTAAAAATCACAGATGCTAAAGAACATGGAAGAGTTAGGAAAAAGAGGAAGGATTTAAGGAGAGATAATCATAGTAACATTTATCAATAATTTGAATGTTAACTGCCCTTTGTTTAACATCCTTATTACTTCAGTTGATTAAATCTTTCTAAAACTCCCATAAAATGGCTTCCCATTATCATCTGCATTTCGGATAAGGAAACCCGAGCATGGAGAAATGACACAAACAGGTGTGGTGTCAGGATTTAAAGCAGGAGCTTTAGCTCTAGTGTCCACATTTGACAACCCTGTCTTGCTGCCTTCTGGGCTAGAGAGAAAGATATATTCAGTGGAGCTTTAATGTCCCAGATCCAGTCACAGGTAGGGATAGGATTGATTACATGTGTGCTGAGGGGTGAGCATGAGAAGGAAGAAAGGAAAAGGGGACAGTGTGTGACCAAGAAGGAGGAGAAAAATTGAATAGTTTCTACTTGTACAGAGAGAAATACCTTATATTCAGAGAAACAACAGAGAGGCATTAGGAATTCAGGGTGAATTGGAATAATCACTGGAGTGTTGTTAGGGAGTCAACTAAGGCATAAATAATTACCAAACAGCAGTAAATGGCTTGCAGGGACTTAGAGTACAGGCTGTCAGCTTCTCAGCTCAACTCAGAGTCTGGGGGCATAGACTGAGAAGGAAACGCTGAGGCTGAAGAGGAGCTGCAACTGCTTAGCACAGGGCTCACATCTCTGTAATCGAAAGAGTTTTGAGAGTGGCAGAAAGTTGCAGCAAAATTGGTTGGAACAATTTTTATTGGGTTATGATTAAAGGAAAGCATTTTAAGTTCTTATCTAAAGATTATAATTTTTTTTAGTTCAAGCACACTCTGTATCTTCAATTTGCTTTTCATTTTCTCCCCTGAAATATATTTCATGTTATAGGAATTCAATGAACCCTGTGACTTTATTGTTATCAAAAGGATTATAAGGAACTTTAGAGTTGGTAGGTAGGGCAGATGTATCTATCAGGGGAAACTTTTAAGGCCATTTTTTAAGTTAACTCTTTTCTGGGAGAATGAAGCTGCTGATCTGTATTTTCAAGATATCTCAGTCCTAAATATCGAAGGTAGAATGTTTTGCAGATCAAAGCTGCAAGGTGGCTGATCCTTGGTATTTAAACTGAGATTTTTGACAATTTCACAGCTAAAAGACTGTAATCCTTAACACAATTCCATGATTACAATTAAGAAACAATTACTCTTACTAATTACAAAAAATATGCAATAGTCAATGTTAATATATGTTTCTTGTAGATAAACCTGAAATTCTCCACTAGCTGGACACCATGAAGTCTGTATACTTCTCTAGCTCTTTTTCCCCTTAGGAGAGAAAGAATGATGGTTAGAACACAAGATAGTAACAAATAGGCTCAGTGTTTTTAATACTCTTGCTCCTCTGTTAAAGGAGCTCCAGAAAATTGAGTTAGAATCTGACTTCAGCTTTTTATTAAATATGCTAATAAGGGTATTAAATTTATACATACACAAATAAACATACACCCAAATATATGATGTTTCTGAGGAGAGATAAATCATATGCCCCAAATTACATCACATTCTTATTCTAAGCAGCTTTTCACAGAGCTGTGGATTTGCTTTATGGTATGGCACATGTTATGGCACTGCCAGGGCTCTCAGGCCATTTCAAGGTAGATGCAGTATGATATTTTCCTTGAACAGTGATAGGCAATATTTAATTGACCTCATTATTCTTGGATTCCCAGAGATTGCTGTGTCTCTGCCCATTCACTAACAGTACTCTCTTGGGGTATAAAGCTGTGTCTAATTATTCTTGTTGCATGTCATCAAGTGACTGGGTGACACTTGCAGTAGGCCTTTTTGCATTTGAATTTCTTTATTGATTGTGACTCAGAGCCTCTAGGGGCCCATGGAGTTTAGTGTGGAAGGGCTAGACTTTGTTTCCTTAATAGCATACCTTTGCCTGAATTGTACTTCCTTTTCTGCTTTTATAAATAGACTCCTACAGCTGTAACACCACCATATAGAGTTTATCTCTTCCAGATCCACAAGTGATTGCAATGAGCCCAAATAATTTATTTTTAAATTTTTTATTTGTGTGTGTGTGTTTGTGATGTGCATGTGTGTATGTGGTATGCATATATGTGTGTGGTATGTGTGTGCTTCTGTGTGCGTGTGTGTGTGTGTGTGTGTGTGTGTGTGATGTGTATGTAGTGGCAAGTCCAAAGTCCTCAAGATAGACAAGCCATAGGCTGAAGAATCAGGAAGGAGTATATGTTGGAATGTAAGCTTTATTCCCTCTTCCTCTAGAGACTTCAGCCTTTTCATAAGACTACAATATTTGATGTAGCACACTCCCTTGATGAAGGGTAGACTGTTTCTGCTTAAGTGTACTGATTAAATGGTAATCCTATCCAAGAAATATTTTCACAATAACATCTAAATGTGTTTGGCTAAATGTATGGATGCCCTGGTACAGATAGGTTGGCACATATAATTAAATATGTAGTTACTCTTCATTCATTAGTTTAGTTTAGCTAACATTTCTGTATATTATGGCAGCTGTTTCCCAGAGATAGGAAGTATAATCTAGCAAGTTTAGACCCAGTGATTCCAGGATATCATTACTGCTGTATATCTTGGTTAGAACAGGTCACAGATCTACTTCATAGTGAAGGGGAAGGAAGAGAGAATATATATTCATTATATAAGGGGCAATATTTCTGTGCAAGAATGGGAGGAACAATTGGGGAACAGACATCACAGGCTTCCTTCTGGCCATGGTGATTCATGTCCCTTCTCCTCAAGACTTACCATGGTGCAGCAGTAAGCTCATATTCAAGGTCTAGGATCTCATCACCTGAATTAGGTCTATTGGAAGCTGAGATTCTTCACATATAGCTTCTCTTGGTCCAGCTACTTGTAAGTAAAATGATGCATTCTATATGAACATTCCTAACATTCATCAGTGAGAAAGACAATTACTGTATCCTTAACAATAGTCAAGAAGAGGAATAGGAGACACATAGAAATCACTGTTTCATAGTAATTGAGGCAAGCAGCTTAGAACATGCTGCTTATTTTTTTTCAAATTTAGAATATTGAATTTCTTTAAAAGACTTCCTCTAAATGTGGATTAAATCTAAGCATTTGACTCTGTCATATAAGTCATCCTTACTTGCCATTATAAATGGCCCATGTTTTCAAACTGAGTAAATTTCACAGGCTTTTATTTTATAAGCATCTTATTTTGTCCTCACATTCTTTTAGTCCAGGACAATGCATGTTCTTTAAAAGCTTTGTGGGTTTCCTGTGCATCTGATTATACTCCATTTTATTAGACAAAAGGCTCTTCTTCCAAGTCTCTTTAAAATATACATATTTTTATTTTTGAGAATTTTTTATTGAATTTTTGTGTATTTCATACAGGACATCTCGATCGACCGCTCTAGCTGTGTGTATTTGACTATGTTTACAGTACCACACATTTGTTTCCTCCCATTGAGTGGGCTTTAATTTCAATTTTGTAGCTGTTGATTGTCCCCAAGATAAAAGTGCCACTACTGCGCCAATGTCTTTTGCTGTACTGGTCATTGATGAGGTTATCTTGCCTTGAAACTGAGGTTGGAGCATTGATTGATGTTCTCCCTTAGCAGCTTGTATAGTGCTCTCCAAAGCTGTGAGAGCTAGCCTTCAGAGCAAGTGACTTCCAGGTACGTTCCAGCCCCATTGCTCCAAAGCCTATGTCTGACATAATCCCTGTCTTCAGGAAGAGAGTCTTATCTTCACGTCTAGGAGGCAATCAAGAACTGTGACAATAGTCTATGTAATTTGGGGAGTCTTTTAAACTATCCTAGCCAAGAACTCAAAGGAAAATTTCTTTTGTCTAGCACAGTTTCTTGTTATGTAGCCTTCAGCTGTGCACATGGACTCATGTAGAGATATAATATATATATATATGTATATATATAATGTATAATATATGTATATAATTTGTCATTAGGTTGTTGGACTAATATGATTCTCTCTGTTTTTTTATCTCTCTCTCTCCTTGTCTAACCCTCCCTGCATGCCTTCCCTATTTGAACTGACCCCATTTTCACCATTTCTCTCTTGATAATGCCAGTCTCCTATGGTCCCACTGCTCTTGAACTCCTTCTTTCCCTTTATCCTCAAAGTTTCTTATATAATCCTTCCTCCTCCCTCTCATTTAAAGACCCCCACTTTATCCATTTCTTCCTTAGTAACACCTGTCTCCCACTGTTTATCTCTCTTAGGTGACTTCTTTCCCTTTCCCTCCGAAGTTCCTTTCCATATTCCTGGTTCCTGCAGGTACATTAGGATATATACTCACGTATAAGAATTTGGTGCTAGGAGCCACATTTGAGTGAGATCATATGTCGTTTGTTTTTCTGAGTCTGTGTTACTTCATTTAGCATAACAGTTTCTACTTCCATCCATTTGGCTACAAATTTCAAGATTTTGTCTTTCTTTGTCATCCAGTAGAACTCCATTGTGTAGATGTACCACACTTTCATTATCCACTCCTCAACTGAGGGACATTTAGGTTGCTTCCATTGCTTAGCTATTGTAAAAAGAGCAGCCACAAAAATGGATATGTAAGTATCTCTGCAATAGGATCAGTCCCCTGAGTATATGCCAAGGAGTGGTATAACTGGGTCGAATTGTAGGTTCAATTTTTAGTTTCTTAAGAAATCTCCACACTGCCTTCCATAGGAATTGCATGAGTTTGCAGTCCTATCAGCAGTGAAAGAGATATACATTTTACAGTTATATTATAGCTCACAGGGTGTGAAACTGGGTAAAGCTATTGGTGACTTTTTCCGCAGAGTCTTTATAGCACTTTTCAGTACTGCAAACACTAGTCAGGAGGGAGGAAGTTTCCTGGTCAGCATCAACCTGATTTCTCCATGTCCTGAGACGAAGGTCTGTGGTGTCTTCAGCAATATAGAACTTCCATCAAGTTTTGGTGACAGCCAATAGCAATGGCACTTGATTATGTTGTTTTGGGTGTCTCTACCTTGCCTGATCAAGAACTCAGAAGGAGGTATCCCATTCATGACGCTGAGCTTTTAATTTGGCAACCTATTGATTCTGGGAGGAACATTATCCCCTGTGTAGGGTAATTTTAATTAAACTATTTCATTTATATATATGAAGCTTGTAAAATAGTATGCTTTCATATGGCTTTCTCAAATGCTTAGTATTAGTTATGCCTCCACCCACCCTCTCCTCCATCCCACTCTCTGGCAAGATTAAGTCTGAGGAACAATAGTGGCATGGGTGTTATGAGGTAACTAACTGCTTTTTGACTAGATTTAAGACTCAGTCCTCAGGAAGAAACCCATGCCTAGTACTGTAAATATGAAAAACTCAGGTTGGGAGCTCAAGAGGCTCCAGGGTTGACTCTACTATTATATTGCTATAATATACCAAACTGCCCTCTAAATTAATATCTCTACACTCAGATTAGTATAGTTTTCAGCCCTCATCAGAGAAAATTATTTGTGCAGTGGACAGTGATTAATGCATAAACTCACACCTGGTTAAAGTGCAGAGAATAAATTTCTGTGGAGCATTTAAGTTACAAAAGGGATATCTATATCATACCCTCTCATACCAGAGATCAGGGACCATGGTGAAAGAGGGTTCATGAAGTTTGTAAGAGTCAGAGTTCAGGGAGGAACAGGGGCAAACAGTGTTTTATGCACAGGACAGGACCACTACTCTTAGGAACAAGATCAAGTCACTCAGTCGACATTCCAACATGGGTGGGGGAGGGGCTCATAAACTCCCACATCTAGCTGAGAAGCTATTGACAGTTGATAGCTTCTTGGGGGAGAGTGAGTCAGTTTTCTTTAAGTGTATGGGCCCTGGTCAGTTGACGGATCATTCTCCAGTGAATGGCTCTACACTCAGTAGTTTATGGACAGCATATATTGGACTCCATAGGTTATAAAAAGAGAAAGAATGAGGATATGAAGCTGGGATGAGGTGGGTGGTGAGAGTGAGTCTGCCAAAATCTAGGAGGAAGAGTTCGAGTGACTAGGATTAAAATACATTATATGTGTATATGAAACACTGAAAGAATTGATAAGAATATTATATTTTTAAAGGTAGACATTCTCCCATGTTAGGCTGAGAGCCATGATGCTGTTGAGGAACACCTTTAATACTTTCAAAAACTCTTACCTTCCAGTTGAGTGAATCTTTCAAGGGCTTTAAGAGATATTTTACTCCTACTTCTTATGATTTGAAATGACCCAGAGGCCATATTTTACTAGCAGTGCCCTTGGTTTGATCAGAGTCTATTCTTCTATTTTTAATTTTGTTTCTAAATGTTATGTGTATGAGTATTTTGCCGAGCCCAGAACAGGGGTTCGGATCGCCTGGAGCTGGAGATATGATTGGTTGTAAGCCATCATGCTGGTGTTGGGAACTGAACCTGGGTGGTCTGCAAGAGTAGCTGGTGCTCTTGATTGCTGAGCCAACTCTCTAGCCCCCAGAGTTATTTCTTATTCTGGAAGGTTTCTTTCCATCGACAAGGTTGAACATGGGAATTTTAGTTTCTAGGCTAGCAAGTACTGAGTTAGATTTTATGGCTTACAGTAAATTCTTCCCATGGGCAAGTCTTCTGAGTAAGTATTGATTATGCAACTTAGTTGACTGAATTTGAATAGTAACTGACCTAGGATGAATGTATAGCAAAGCTTCATCAAGCCAGGCATGGTGGCACACAGCTTTAATGTACTCGGGAGGCAGAAGGCGGTGAATCTCTGCAACATCAAAGCCAGCCTGGTTTACGTAGAGAATTCCAGGCCAGCTGCATCTATAGGGAGACCCTGTCTCAAAAACAAAATGAAACAAAACAAATCAAATCAAAACAAAACCAAAAGCTTTATTCATATACCTGGTACCTCTGAGAATGAAATATTCAGCCCAATAAGATTTTATATAGTAGCCTGCCTAATGTGAGCACTTTTCAAGCCTTTTCTTGCATCATGCTTTATAGTGTCCCTTTGGCATATGATTGCCCAGAATTTGCATGAGAGTGACTATCTCAAATGATAGGAATACCAAGAGGTAATCTCTGTTAACTGCTTAGCAATATTTCATGGAGAATGATTTTATAATCTAATAGACTATGAAAATTTCTACCTTTATTAGTTATGTGATGAGACAAATTGCTATACTTTGGGACTTCTGGTTTGCTGATCTTAAAAGAGAAAATACAGTATAATGCTACTAGATATTTGTGAGAACTGTACATACCTACAGTCATGAAGTACCCAAGGTGCTACTCAACAAACATGTACAAAGTGTTCATGGTTATATCTGACAGATTTGTAGTTAGGTATTAAAATGTTTGATGTTGCTCCATCACATGAAGACTGTAATCAGAAAGCAGTGCTTACCTAAGTCAAGGTGAACACAGGCAAAATAGTAAAAACTTGGAAGGAAAAGAGACTAGATGTTGGCCATAAAGCTGTTGGATTTGTGGTAGTTTTAGATCGAGGATGACAGCGATATGGGGATGCACAATGATAAGGAAGGCTGCAACCATAAAATAGCTCAAGATTCTATGTGGTCCAAATAGAAGGATCGGGAAACTCCTGGATACCCAAAACCAGATATGGCGGCTTAGACTGTCCAACATAAAAAGTCACGATCTAGGTAAGAAATCTAAGAAACTGAGTTACATCCTACTAGAATATTTAGAGAAGCAGATATGCATACTAGAGGGAAAGAGAAATTTGACAGCTTGCAAAGCTTCCAAAGTTAAACTCTAAAAGCTTTTATAAATAATACTGGAAGTTGATCTCAGTATGTGGGCAGATCTTGACCTATAGCTACAAAAAGACATCTGGTTAAAACAGGGATGGTGGTAGATTGTTCTTTCACCTTTTATGTGCTGGAACTCTTCACAAGATGCTACAGTTCTTTTCTGCTATCTCAATAATTATGTCTTCAATTCCTTTCTTAAAAAGAGACTCTTTTCTGAAGCGAGGATACTATAAAGTGGTTTGTGAGACTTGAAGTGCCTATCATCCTTTAAACAAAGTGATGCTTTCTCTCTCTCTCTCTCTCTCTTTTTTTTCAATGCAGGATTTTGGTCAGGTCAAGTCATTTTCCTTAAGTATGTCCAACCTGGAGGGAAACTGGAGTTCCTGTCTGCATTTCAGTTGCAGAAGTCAGAATTTTCACGGACTTGTCTGGGAATCTTACCTTTCTTCGCCATGTTTATCATTCCAGTCTGAAAGCTAAGGCTATCTTCTAAATTATCATTGTACTTTCATTTTTCATAGAAATATTTTGAATAGAATAAAATAGAATCACCTTTAAAACCATGTTTAGGAAAAGGTGGGGTTTCTTGATTAAAAAGGAGAAATTTAGGAAGAAAAAGATGGATACAGATATTCATGCAGTTTTTAATAGGGAAGTTAACTTTTTTCTTACCTGTACACCCACTAAAAATTCAATTAGTTTCCTTTCAGGATTTTGATTAGAGATGTGTCTCATGTGTTGCTAGGAGAGTGTTTTCAATGTGATTTCTTGCTGCATGGTGTTTTCTTTATTTATAGCTTTTCTGAGAACTCTCAGTGGTGATCAGCACACAAATGTTTCCACCCTTTGTCTAATTTCCATTCATGCATCATTGTGTTGGTCATCACTTGATAGTGACGCAAAGTATCCGTAGCCTGAACAGCTACAGCATCCAATATTTAAGATGATTTTTAAATCTGTATTAAAGTCCTTATTTACCTATCACCCAATTTCTTCTAAGGTCCTCACATTTGAGGAAATGGGAAATGTTAATCAGAGTAACAGTTGTCTAAAATGTGTAATCAATATTTTCAATGATGGAGTCATCAATTAGAAAACTGCCTTTCCATAGTCTGTCTGTATACTGTTGTATATCTTTCACCAAGAGTTAGAAAACTATGTGAAAGAAAGGTCTGTTAGTAACTGTTTCAGCTTTGCAGACCTGGGCAGTTCAGTTACAAACAGCAAACTGCCAAGAGGCACAGCAGCAGAAAGGTCTACTGACCTGGTTCAATAGCCTGGATATAGACTCCTGATCTGAATAACCTCCCCTTATTAACAGTTTTGCCTTTCCAGACTTCAGCTGCCCATGGTCAACTGGCCTGAAAATTAAATAAAAATTCCAGAAACAAGCAAGCTATATGCTATAACTATTTTTATTACAGAATTTTTATAATTATTCTACTTTATTATTTTTTTGTCCATCTCTTATTGTATCTAATTAGTGCTCTGAAATTTCTGATAGGCATTTATGTATAGGAAGAATTGTGTATAGGTAGAGAGTTTGGTATTGTCTAAGTTTCAGGCATCGACTAAGGGTTTTGGAATGTGTCCTTCTTAGATAAACAGAGATTATTACAGCCGTGTCATAGAAATGGAAGAGACAAGGCCTCATAAAAACTGAGTGTGTTATAGTCTCTTTGGCACAAAATTAATGTCTAGGAGTAAATGCTCTTATTAAAATATTCAGAAGCTTGTGTCCTTTGTCCTGGCCCTCCTTTTGAAAGACCTCCTTTCCAGACCATTTTGAAACAGGGCTGTTTCCATCAAGTATTATTTATCCTTATGTAAGTCATGGTCTGGGACAAATTTCAATAGACTACTGCCACAGTGTAACTCCTACATCCTTCTCTTCTCATTCATGCAGATATTGCAATGACACATGACCTTTGTGGAGTTCCATTCCTCTCTTACAGTGGTACTGACCTCTTAGGAGTTGTTGTCTACCTTGGTGTGCTTAGAATTCCCTGTGAAAACTGGCATCTGTTTTGAAACAACTGCTGGAGCTTATGGAGCCTTTTGTCTGCAGACTTGTTTTCCTCAGTGAGGCTCACAGGGGCTGGTCAGGAAGCAGAATTACAATCTCGTCCTCATTAGCACTGTCCTGTGCCAGTCCACTCCTGAAAAACAGTAAGGGCTGGGATAAATTTCTCCTGTGAAATGATGCAATTCAGCTAGCAGCAGCTGTCCCACATATAATGACCTCAGTGTCATCCAGAGCACACTTCTGCCTGCTGTTGATATAACTGGGATGATACTAAAAGGTTTTAGTTTGAACTTATTGTAAGTAATATTAATAATTGGATGACTTGCCAGTGACTGTTATGAAGACTGAGAAATCATAACTACCTCCAAAATCAAATAAACATTTTAGGACTAAAATTAATCTCATTAATTAATCATGTTATTTGGACATAGTGTGTTATAGAAAAAAATTCAAACCATATCACAGTATTTAAGAAGAATGTAACATTTCAACACGTTTTAACAAATACTTGATGCCAAATGAGAAAATTATGATGCTGTTGGCATGTGGCAACATTTTCGCCATGTCAGATTTATTTTTGAGTGAAGAAAATTTTAGAAATAGAATATATATGAATATCAATT
This sequence comes from Eospalax fontanierii, assembly GCA_035773235.1. Taxonomy (NCBI): domain Eukaryota; kingdom Metazoa; phylum Chordata; class Mammalia; order Rodentia; family Spalacidae; genus Eospalax; species Eospalax fontanierii. Next base: position 71,721,213 of record CM069527.1, read on the forward strand.
TGGTGTTTTAATGTCTCCCTAGTAATTCAGTATTACTATTTCAAATAATTTATTAGAATTTAATCATGATTAATAAATGTGTTTGTCAGCTTAAGAACTGAGAAATTAAATACATATGTATTAATATAGTAAAGAATAGAATTTAATCTAATATTGAACATATTGAAAAGCATGAATTTTTAAACTTTAACCTAACACTCCAACTTGCCAGCCTCCATCTTTGACCCTGAGACAAAGGAGCCAGGACTATAAAAATTTGTCCATGCTACCTACTTAAATGCTTGTTGCAGTTAAAGTATAAAAATATAATTGCTAGGGCAGATCCAGCAGGTAAAGGCATGTGCCATTCAAGTGTAAGGATCTGAGTTTGATCCCCAGAACTCATGGTGGAGGAAGAGATTCCACTCCCAAGAGTAGTGCTTCAACTGTGAAATGAACACCAAGGCATCCACATACCTCTCCCAACAACAGCATTAATAAAGTTAAAAAACACAAATGCTACTTTCCTATATATTTTTTAAATTGGACATTAAACAGGTATACTATTGGATTAATCTGCAAGCTTATTAGTGTCTAATGGAAATCCCATCACTGGTTCATGGAATGTATTAAAATTAGATGTTAGATGTGTGGAAACAGAGTGGACTTGTTTCCAGTGATGGAATAATCTGATAAGAAAAGATAGAATAATGATTGGAAATAGTAAGTGAAACTAAAGTAGGTGAAAAAAATCCCTCCCATAGCAAAAACCTAATGTAAATTGAATGGCCTGGAAATAACTTTTAGACATGATCACTAATGAATGCTAAACAAAAATGAGCAAGATGCATGAAGATCCGATTGATCCATGTAAGATGCTTTTTCAGCACAATACATTGTGTTGAAATGTAGTAAGAGAATATGTATATGGTAAGCAGATTTCATGCACAAGACAGGCCTCTGTGGTGGTAGGGTGTTCAGCTTTCTTAGTGTGTTTTCACTTGACATTTCTTACTTGGAAAACATGATATCCTGGGAAAAATCATGTCTTAGACAACAATGAAAATACCTGTGTTCTCCTGGCATTAGTCCTTAAGTTATCAGTTCTCAATGAATTTATTTCCATTATAGAAATAAGTATTAGGATACCATGCTTTGCATGATGCCAGCCTCTGTGGTAATATCTCTCTCTCTCTCTCTCTCTCTCTCTCTCCTCTCTCTCTCTCTGTGTCTGTGTTGTAGCTTAGTGAGTCTTCATAATCATGACCTGACTAGTGGCTATTATGTGGTGCATTTCTATCTGGGAACTCTTAGCTTATAACTCACATAAGTCTTTGAAGAGATACCTAGCAGTAAGCTAGAGATAAGACTAAATATACCAATATTTAGGAAGACAAAAAAAGTGAATTCTCCTGGATTACATAATTTATTTCATTTAGTCCTTTTTTTATTGGTGAGGATATCCATGGATCTCAGTCTAAAAGCACTTCTTTATCCTCTATACTTTTAAAAAATACAAATCACAGGGTAGATAGTCCAAGACCCAGTGCCCAGAGCCTAGTAGAAAAAACTTTAGTTACCCTTATTTCTCCAAGGTGTTAATTGTGACAATGATGTACAAAAAATAAGCTTTATGTTCTAGTCAGTATTACTTAAAAGAATTACACCAGTTAGTTACAGGCAAATAAGTTTGTCCTAAAAGATTGTGAGTACTTCTGTCCCATGACAAAATGTGAACTTATAATAGCCCATTACAAAGAAGATCGATGTGATTCTTTACATGCCTTGTATACTGGGTTGCTGGTGCTGTGATGGGCTTATTACAACTTTTGGCTCAGTCTTAGGTTTGCAGATTCTCCTTTTGCATGAACAGTAAACATTTAGAAATTCTCTAAACTAATCTTATTTTATACTTGGCATTTTCTTTATACATCCATATTTTATTTCCATCCTGAATACTTGACACTATCTAGCATTCAGCAGAGTTCATTTATTCATACTCTCTATTTTATATTCTGCCTCACTCGTGACATCCTCAGAAATCAGGCATTTTAGTCAACACTGCAATATCCAAGGTCTGACAGAGGTGTCCAAGAAATAATTATTGAATGGATAAATAAATCAATACTTTAATCTTGGATGCCTATTCTTGTTCATGGATTCTTTTATTTACAAATAATATATGAAGAAAGACAAGATTAAAAAGCCATGGTGTTAAAATAGACATGAACTCTATCGAGTAGAATAAACAAGTGTACTGGAAGGGTGGAAACCTTAACCATTAGCACCTAAAATTTTTCTTGATTTCTTTTATTAAATATTAACTCTATTTTCTACCCCTATGTTACTTTTAAATGCCTTCATATCACATAAACATTCATTATTTCTATTTATGTTTGTGTAATGATTTGATTCCATTGTCTCTTTTAGTTCAATTGATTTTCCTGGATGCAGTATGAAAATGAATCTTTATAAAACACCATGAAACTTTAAAAAAATCAAGTGGTGATCATCTGGAACGCATCTTGGATAACTAATATCAAAGCATGTCATGTTAAATTCAGATTTTTTTTCTGAAGGATCAATATATCAGATCAGTGATATCTCCACTTCTTGTCTAAACCTCAGTAAGCACTTAATAACTTAAAAACATGTTCCATGGTGAATGTATGGTTAAGATGCAGGGGGGATAGAAAGATGACTGAGCAGTTAAGAGTGCTTGCTGATCTTGCAGAGGACCTGGGTTCAGTTTCCAGCACTCACATGGAGGCTCACAACTGTCTGTAACTCCAGTTTCATGGATTCCAATCTATTCTTCTAGCTTCTGTGAGCTCCTGTATACATGTAGTACACATAAATTCATGCAAACACATGTAAATCCTCTTAACAAATATTTTAAAAATGCAAAGAGATTAAGATTTTGAATGAATGGTTTTGTTCATGGGTGGACAATAATAATGAAATGAAGGATTTGGTCTTTAGGTCTCTCCTGTTGACATTTATCATGAACTGTGGGGGAAATATTAATGGCATCAGAAGCTAATTCACAGATGATCCCAAAATGGAAGAAACAGCCAATATAGTTACTAATGATAGGAGCCTACAAAAAAAATTGATAGCTTAGATGTGGAGCTTAAGTGTAATGGACAACATTTAAAAAGTAAAAATAGAACATTTCAAAACATCAAGAAGAGAAGAACCAACTCCTGTTATTTGGGGAGCAGATTGGCAGAGGTGACGTCTTTCAGAAGCAACTGGAGATGCAAGTGCCTGTAAAATGCACATAAACCATAAAACATCTGGCCCCACCACCAAATATCTATGCATCTTTGGATTTCATAAATGATACTGGATTTAGAACCAAAAGATTCTAAATCGAACTCCACAGCTGTTGGATTCTCCCGTACCTAGTGCTCCAATTGAAGTCTTAGGCAAGTTAACTTAAAAAAAAATGTATTGAGAGATAGTGCTGGGTATCCCCAAATTGCAATGATTGTGACGATCTAAATCATATTGTGGAAAGCAAACCTAAAGTTGTGGTTCCAAACTTGTGGCCTTGAGGTGAACTCCAGATGGCTCATTTATGGACTTTCAGAATCTGAGGCAAAAGCTTCAAGATCAGTGTATGTCTCCTAGAATCCTGAGTTGTACCCTTGTATTTTTAAAATTTTATTGAACTTTTGTACATTTCATGCAACAGTTTTTACTCAAATTCAGACCACCTTTCCCCCTTTTATGTCCCCCAACTTCCCTCTGGATACATTCATTTCACCATACATTTCAAATCCTATCCAGTCAATCACCTGTACCTAAATGTTCCCTGGTGCAAATTCATCCACTTGAGGCCAGTCAGCCCAACTAGAGATTGTAAATGAGGCCTTCTCTCCCTTAGCCAGTAGTAACCTTTCTCCAGTAGTTCCCAGACTAGGGCCAGTCCTCCGCCCATTGCCCTTGCTCCACTCTGGGCCCTTGTTGAGCTGGTGTGGGTCCTGTGCTCGACCCCACCACTGCCACAAGTTCACGTGTGCATGCTTCCAGTGACCTGAAAGTCTCTGCTTCCCCATGTTTATGAACCAGCCCTCACTCTTCAATCTCTCCAACCCCTGTTTGCAATGGTCCCTGAGCCCTGGGTGAGAGGGGAGTCCTGTCCACTCTCTTATTTAAAACTTGGCCAGTTGTGACTTTCCCTGTGTAGTGAACTCAGTTGTACAAGGAAGCTTCACTGTTGAGGGTTGAGGGATACACTAGTTTGTATGGAAACCCAGCAGTTTTTCATGCTTTCAGCTTATTTTACTTAATTACTTCATATTCCTTCTGTCTTCAGTAATTTTAGTCTTTGTACTTGAATGAAAGAACTTGGAATGGAGACCAAAGAGATAACTCAGCAGTTTAGAGCACTTGATGCTTTTTTAGAGGAAGGTTCAGTTCCCAGCACTCATATTGGGCGGTTCACAAACACCTGTAACTCCAGTTCCATGGGATCTAATGCCATCTTCTGGCTTTGTGGCCACCTACATACATGTGGTACACATATACTCTCAGACACACATACACATTAAATAAAATAAAATAAATTTTAAAAAGAAGTGGAGAATGCATGGTTGGTTGGTGCAAGAGAGGGGCAAACATATCCAGAGATCCTTCATAACACAAAGCATTTAGACATCAACTGGTTGACTCCAGAAAACTAAACTGAAATTGATAATAATAGGAGAGTATATTTGAATTACATATCAGAGTACTTTCTCATGGTGGCTTACCCAGTTCCTGTGCTTTGCCTGTGGCATTCAGTGACTACTTACTAAAGCAAAGTAAAGCAAGTTGTGAGCGGTGAATTCCACTTCTGGAGAAGTTTGAGTATAAGCATTTTGGATGCAGCCATCTTTGTCCAGTTGCCTACTGCTGTAGGTAGAACCTAAATTAGTGCCTGTTGCTTGGTAGATATTCATTAAATATGTTCAGATTCCATGACTCAAAATGCTCAAACGTGGAATGAATCATGGTCTGCTTGATAGCACTGTGGGGAAAGTGCATTAGCTGCATAGGTGGAGAGCGATGAAATAAAGAGAATATTGAATTAGTTGTGATTTAAAGTCACTTAGTCAAGTCACATAGAATTGAGTGTGTCATATCAAATTATACATAAAGTAAAATTAAAGTCCAAGGTATATGTATGAGAACAAAACTGAGAAGTAAAGCATTCTGCCAATTCCTTGTGGTACATATAGATAAGAAGACTGACTTCTGTGATTTTTGTTTGTTGGTTTGTTTGTTTGTTTGAGATATAGCCTCCTTCTGTAGCCCTGGCCAGACTTGGAACTCACTATGTACATGAATTTGGCCTCAAATTCAAAGAAATCTGCCTGCTCTGATTCTGCCTCTAGCGCTGGGATTAAAGACTTGTGTCACCACACCCAATGATTGCTGGGTTTTCACAAATGAAGTAGTCAATTGCTTAATGTATGTTTTCTGATACTTGGTTCTTTCTTATATTCGTTCTAATATCCACGGTTTTTCAACTTTTGAGTTATTTTGTGCTAAGAAATGTTTTTTAATCATTTTATGCAGTGATAAAATACTTTATCTCTTGATAATTGTAATATAAAATTCTATTGTCTTGAGATTTTGAGTAATTTGTTACTCTACTTTTCAAGGAAACCCATGGTAAGAATTCAAACCATTGGGAACTAATTTTGATTTCATTATTTGGGGTGGTTATGGAGAAAGAAAAAGCATTTTGAAAAACATCATCTTAAAAGATTCACAAATCTTTTTAGAGGCCAAAATATGGAAGAGGAATACAGCTAGGTTTTTAGTTTTTAAGTGTTTATAAAATTTGTATCTTTTATTGTTATGTTCTCTTTTAATATTCTCAAAATTAAGCTTTTTGATGAGAGGTGTCTGGATAAGGATACATATTTCGTACGGGCTGTAAGACCAATTAAATAGCTTCAGGGATCCAGAAACTATGCTTTTGCTTTAGTTTTAATATGCAGATAGCTATCAAGTATCTCACTGATAAATTATGGATCAAAAAGTATTTCCTGAAAAATTATGCTCAACGTTGTATTTGATAGTAAAGTAATGTGTGTGTTATGGTAGCATGGTTCCTATCATTTTAATTCCTGTTTACGCTCTTGGTCTAACTTTGTGGTGTCCCAGTTATAACTTCTTTTAGTTTCTTTCTGTTGCCCCTTGAGCATAGTCCTTTCTTTATTTATCCTTTTATATTGCTTCATGTATTCTCTGAAAGGCTTGTTTTCTGGACATGAATTTTTTGGCCTATTCATGTTGTGAAAGATTTTTCTTTCCCCTTTAACTATAATTGACATTTTTGCTGGGTAAAGTATTCTAGGTTGGCATCTATGGTCATTTAGAACTGGGAATACTTTGGTCCAGGCTCTTCTGGATTTTATAGTTTGCATTGAAAAGTCGACTGTAATTCTGATCTGTTTTCCTTTATATGTGACTTGCTTTTGTTTGTTGATTTCAGAATTCTCTCTTTGTTCTGTATGGTTAGTGTTTTTTACTATAATATGCTGGGGTGGGAAGAATTCTTTTCTGATCCTATCTATTTGGTTTTGTATGTGCTTCTTGTATTTGTATGATAATGACTTTCCTTAATTTTGGGCAAGTTTCTTCTACAATCTGGTAGAAAATCTGGTCAATATCATTATTCTGAGATTTTTATCTTTTCTCTATGCCTATGATACATAAATTTGGTCTTTTCATGGTGTCCCAAATTTCCTGCACATTCCATTCCTGCTTTAAAAAAACTCATAATCTTTGCTTGAGTGCTCCAGTTCTTCAGCTTTATCATCCCATCTTGATATTCTGTTTTCTATTTCATTCAGTCTACTGGTAAGGCTTTCTCTTGTTTCTAATTGGCTTAATGTGTTTTTCACTGGCTTCTTCATTTTAGCCTGAGTTTTCTTCAATATTTCTATCTCTTTTTTGAATTCAGTCAGAAGTTTATCCCTATCTTCTTTTAAACTCTGTGTTCTGGGTTATCTCTATGAGGTGCTCACTGTAGAACACTTCTGTAGGACTGGTGATGTTTGATAGGAACATATTATTTTTTTCATATTATTTTTTCATTATCATCTTGGTATGTGTATTTCTTTTGTTGTTTGTGATTCTAATGTGAGACTCAAGCCTTCCTTTGTTGAGATGAAGTCTGATTATGTTTTGTATTTATGTGACTTCATTGTTTTCTTATTACATATGAAAACCTGGTCTGTCAAGGCTTTAGGTCCTCTATTTTGAATTTATATTGGTAGGAACAGTTGTCTCTAGTCCATCTACTTAGTAGTTCCCTCAGGGGCACACGTTGGGTGAGATAAGGTACTCTTAGGCTCTCAACGTCTGGGACCCTCTAGCCAGCAGGTACAGCTCAGTTTGGGAAGATTGCTAGGCAGAAGGTGAAGTCAGGATTTCTCTACAGACAGACTATATAACTTCTTGGGGTTGTGTTTGGATACTTTAAAATTTATTTTTCTTTTTTAGTTGCTCTAGATAGGACTTCCATTACTGAAATGCAACAGAAATGGTAAGAGTAAGCCTTGATACATTCTTCAGATTCAAAAGAAAAACCTTCAGAATTTCATGGCTGAGTATGATGTTAACTGCAAACTTGGCAAAATCAGCTGTTGTTATGTTGACCAATATCTCTTCTGTCTTAAGATACTGAGGTTTCCTTCAGAAAAGGCTGTTTAGGTAACAATAGCCGCCTTGACCTGATGAGTGTGACCGCCATGTCATATCAGAAAGATACATTTTATCACACTCCCCCTCCTTCAACTTTATTCTTTCTGCCTCCTCTTCTGTGATATTCTCCGAGCTTTGGTGGTAGGGGAATGAATACAGATGTCTCATTTAGGACTGAGAACTCATTCTCTTATTCTCAGCACTCTGGCCAGTTATACAACCCTCTGTTGACTGACTGCTGCCTACTGTAAAAATAAGATTCTCTGACCTAGTTCAGGAGCATACCAGATCTACAAGTATACAATAAATAACTAGAATGCAATTTGGCATTATGACTGTTTAATGAAATAACAATGGTTGTGATAGCTTGCACAAAACCTGCACCAAATCAAGTCAGCCAAAATCCAGACCTCCATGCCACATCCCTTAATGAGGAAATATTGGCACTGGATAATTTATGGATGGAAGGGAGAATCACTCCTTTTGGAGAATGTGGCTACAGGTAGGTTTCTCATGTTCCAATGGATGCCCCACTCCCATGAACATTGGGCAATACAAGCTGGGCTTAATGAATCATCAAAAAAATTTTTAAAAGCAATGAAATTGGGAGAGGGGCAAGTTGGGAGACGTGGGGAAATTCGAGGAAGAAATGCAGAATGGGGTGGATAGGATCATATTTTATTTTCAACATATATGAAATACATAAAACATTTAAATTTTCATGTTTTTCTGCATCTGTTTAGATGGTCATAAATCATATAATTGTTTCGTTATCTTACTATAAAGTGTAGACTGTCTCCTATAGGTTAATGTGTTTGAACATTTTGTCCTTAGTCAGTAGTACTCTTTTAAAGGTGGTGGAAATTGGAAAAGTGAAGCCTAGCTGGTAGAGGTAGGTCACTTGGGGCAGGCTTTGTAGATCATGCCCACCTCTGGTTCTATTTTTAGCTCTCTGTTTCCTAGTCTTGCTCCCATGTGAAGAGGTCTGTTACATGCTATCATATCCAAAGGACTGCCTCACCTAACACAAACATTACTTTACTATCAAATACAACGTTGAGCATAATTTTTCAGGAAATACTTTTTGATCTATAATTTATCAGTGAGATACTTGATAGCTATCTGCATATTAAAACTAAAGCAAAAGCATAGTTTCTGGATCCCTCAATGTGAGAGTGATGTCACTTTTGCCTCCTCTTTTCTTCCTCATAGCCCCGTTTTTGTTAGTTTGTTCTAGATTTATAGACCTACAATATTATTATAAATATATTATTAGCAAAATGATTATTTTAGTTTTTATTTCACATTTCTAATGATATTGGCATTTAAACAAGCATCAAAGCGAACACAGTGGATTCTTTATATTGCTCTTAAGGTTGTAACTTTGACACCTCATTCTTCAATTGAGAGATTTTTTTTTTCTAAACACCAAGAGAATAAGCTAGCTGGGTTTTAACCTACTTTTCTAGGAAGGCATGACTTTTAAGGGCCAAAATAAAGAAAAAAATACCCTGTAACAAGCTGTGTTAGCTTCTTTTCTACAGATGTGATTCTGTTACTTTATGCCATCAGATAGTAAATAATTGGTAGAACTCCTTTCTTTCCTTGAGTGTTTTTCCTTCTTCTACTCAAAAAAATCAACTTCATTTTTCAAGGTCATACATGAAAAGCACAATGCCATTTGCAGATGGTTAATTGAATCCTCGAGTTTCAGATAGACTTCCTTATTGATGAGAGTATTACTGAATGAGAGAATTTTTTTTATTCCTTGTAGGAATTTTTTTAAGTTTTGGTAAATAATAGGAAATGGATTTAGAAAATGCTCATGGTTTCTGTCTCTGCTAATCAGAATGAAATAACAGCCTGTATTTGTATTAGCTCCATGAATGTTTGAGGGCTATCTGCTCTCTTTGTGTTAATCTGAGGTTCAAATTTTATTTTTCATGTGGACTGAATTCATATTGTCAGTGACTTCTATATCAGTACACAAATACTCTAGAAAATTGATTGTGCTAATACAGCACATTGTCTTTTTCAGTAGGAGCAGCATTTGGGTATTTGTGAATATTGCTTTGACTTGTCAGTTTTCTACAGGAGTATTTGGGCAATATTAGCATTTAAAGCAAGGTATGAAACTAGCAATACAATATAGATAAAGGGTGCCATAAGGCTTAATGAATCATGTTGATACTTCTTTTCTTGTAAAAAAAAAACTATTTTATTATTTTTATTTTATGTGTACTAGTATATTGCCTGCACATATACAAATGTATCTGTGTTGTACAATGCTTGTGGAGGTCAGAAGACGGTGTTGGATCCCCTGGAACTGGAGTTACAGAAGGTTGTTAACTGCCATGTGCGTACTGAGATTTGAACCCTGTCATCTACAAAAGCAGTCACTGCTCTTAACCACTGAGTCACCTCCCCAGTCATTATTGGTAATTCTTAATTGTAATGCTTTGGTATATTATAAAGGGTTTCATGGAGATATAAAAGAAAAGTAATGCAGGCAATATCTGCTGTTGTAATCTAGTACTTAGAGTGCAAATGTGATCTTCAGTTTTGGGTTACAGTTACTAAGTAAATCAGATTCTAATTCTTGGGGAGTTCGTTCAGTTTTCAAAAAAATATTTTGTTTATTCTACAGATTAAGTTACAGGCAAATCTTACCCTTGCAAAACTGGATATGAAACAAACTAATTGGACGAAAGAAAAGAATGTAACACTGGAAGTGATTAAAAGTCTATCCTCAGCTTAAGCTGTGCTCAGTTTGATAACCTATCCATCTGTTTAAATTGAAACTCTCTGAAAAGTTTTATACAGCCTAAAACTTCTGGGAGTACTGAATGTCTGAAATCCTTCATTCTTATTTTTTTAATTAGGGAAATAATTATTTTGTCCATTTACATTGTCTGTCATATCAACAAAGGATTCATTTTAGGAGCCCTGCAGATACCAAAATCTGCAACTGCTGAAATTCCTTACTCAAAATTGCATAGAACAGGACTTGGTTCAGTGGTTAAGAGTGCTCAGTGCTCTTCCAGAGGACCTGAATGTGGTTCTCAGCACCCATTTCAGGTGGCTTAGAATTACCTGGATTTCCAGCTTTAGGTTAATAAAAGATTTCTTCTGGTCTCTTCAGACATGCACATACACGACATACATTCACACACGCATTAAGTTTTAAGATGGCATAGTAGACATATACAAGCAATGCGCATACTCCCGTATACTTTAAATCACATCTATTATTTGTAATACATAATACAGTATAAATGCTATATAAATAACTATATACACATTATTTAGAGAGTGATGACAATTGAAATACCCATATGTGTTCAACATAGAGGCTTTTAAGAATATCTTCTAGCCATGGTTGAAGCACGTATGTGAAGCTTTGTGAATGAAGAGGGATGATTATATTTGAGAGAAGACTCCAAATAAGAAAGAATGAAGCAATTTGAATAGCTTAAATTTAAATTTTTTAAAATAAATTCTTCCTATATACGCAAGCTTCTCACTCTAACCTATATAAATAGTTACAAAATATATTACTAATAATACCAATGACTAATACTATTATTAACCTCTCAAATTTTTACAGTTGCAAAAATGGAGACTCTTTGTCTTCTTGATTCATTCACTCCTTCAACAGGTTTAGTTAGCATGCTTTTGTCCCAAGTACTAGCTGAGTGCTAGGGCTACAAAGGTGGCTTCAGCACCTTCTCCCTTCCATCCATAAATTATCCAGTGCCAATATTTCCTCATTAAGGGATGTGGCATGGAGGTCTGGATTTTGGCTGACTTGATTTGGTGCAGGTTTTGTGCAAGCTATCACATCTCCTTCCAGATGTGTCTGCGCCTTTAGGCTACCAAAAGGAATGATTAGGTCAGTCAATATACTATGATTGACAGGTTGAAGCCTGATTTGAGGTCATAAATTAAAAGGCAGGAGGCATTTGTATTCATTGTCTTGGATAATAGTTTGAACCCAAATCTGTAGTGTAGAAAAAATACATGGTTGAAGTATCTTGAATAAATCTTAGGTTTAAAAGAGTAGATAGAGAAGGCAGCAGAGAGACTAAACAGAAGTGACTGGAGAAGTAAACACAGAATGCTCTGTTTATGGGATTGCCTATATCCTAGTCCGCCCAAACAGTTTACGTTTCTCTTTTCACTGAAGTATCCATTCCAGGTCCAAACAGATGGCTCAGTTGGTCAAGTGCTTCCTGTGTAAGCATGAAGACCTGAATCTTGATTCACAACACCCACAGAAAACCTTGAGCGTGGTATACACATCTGTATCCTCGGTATCCGGTAGGGGGAGACAGGTAGATCCTGGCTCCAGATTTAGTGACAGACTGTCTCAAAAGATAAGGTGAGTAGCTATTAAGGGAGATACTTAATACTGACCTCTGCCCTTCATGCACATGAGCACATGTGTGCACATGCACCCTCATGAATGCTCCCATGCAAATATGTGTATACACCTCATACACACAAAGGGTCTGTGTATGTGTGTAGGGTATGTGTTCACACATAATTTTCTAAAGATTCCCAAGTCTTTTGTGTGTGTGTGTACTCCTGTGCTAAAGGCAGCTGGTTTGCTATCTACTCTGAAAGGAAAAAAAAAATAAAAGAACAGTGAATTGAAAACTGAAGTAAATGAAAAGGGAAATAATAATAATCAGTATTATAGTTAACACCCATTGTGAGTAGCAATTATCACAGAATTGCTTTAAGTATATCTTTCAGGAATTTGTTTATTCTATCCACAAAAAAAGCATTACATTAAAATTAGTTGTCTGTCAACTAATTTACCATAGAAAATTTTAATTTTACTATAATCTAATAGGATCACATTAAATTCATTCAGATATTTCTGTGTTTCTCTTCTTTCAATATTACATATCTTGAAGCTGAATAAGAGGTATTTCCCAGTACCATTCATAGCAAAGTGAATGTTTTTTCATTTTATTATTATGACTTACATTGTTCTTTTCAATTTAAAAGTAACATATTATTTATTATGAAGTATAACTAGTAATTAAGAAAGACATGAAATCAAAAGTAATATATTATTTATTATGAAGTCTAGCTAGTAATTAAGAAAGATATGAAATCAAAATAATCAATACCAACATTCAAGGAAAATGTCTTTAGAGAACTGGGAATGTATCCTTCCAGAATTATCTATGAATATGAGACATTTTTATTTGATTCTATTGTCTTGTAAAAAATGAGCTCACTTTAATCTCTCTTCTTTCCATGCAACATTATGTCATAATCACATTATTACAAATTCGTCTGCATCACTTGACAGGCTCATAGCATTTCATCATATGACATCAAAATTTATTAAGGCAACCCTTCAGTGAAACAATTTGATTACATCCAGGTAATTCATTACTATAAATGAATTGTAACGAATGTCTTATAGCTGGATCTGTGTCAAATAATTGTATTAGGCTATGTCTGAAATGTCAGAACCATTGTTTCTCAAATTTTAATGTAGAAAATCCAAGAATGGATTTTTTTTTTTTTTTTAGCTCATAGGCTATAGTCATGATTTCAATTAGAGAGATCTGGAAGAGGACCTGGGAGTCAGAATGTTAGCAAGAATGCTCTATGATTCTAACACAGGGGCTTTGGCACCACTGTAGTTTTTTAAAAACAATGACATAGAAATATTAGAAATATTATCTTTTCAACTCCTTGAAAAAAAATGTCATTTTTTCACTAAGATTCACATGATTCTGGTGTTAGATTTATATTTCCTTCCAAAATAGGGCCTTCCACCTTCTTCCTGATAAACTTACTTTATTTACTCCTAAAACAATTGATGCACATTGGTTTGTACTGTGACATAAAGTTTTGAAGCAGAAACTGTTAAAATGCAGGCATCTAATGCTTGGTTATTTTCAGTAAAAAGTGAAAATATTTAAAGATGGGTGTAAACTGACAGTATTTGATCATCAAATTGCAGCTTATTTTTAATAGAAATCATTCTCTTAAAAGAAGTTACCAGTTGAAGCCATTTTACTGAAGGCAGGATGCTGCAAGCACTGTCATTGCATCAAATAGCCCGGATTATTCAAACTAGGGTTGCAGCAGCATCGCTCCCACCCAGAGTAGGCAGCTCAGCTCTTAATAGAAAAATGTTAACTTCAGTCTGCTGCAGTCGCTGTGGTCAAAGCTTTGTCAGACTCATCCTTTCTCCTGTGTTCATTTTGATCAAAGATATCTATACATGGGGCTCACTTTGTCCATATAAAAACCAAGGATGCAATGTCTGTCTGTCTGTCTCTGTCTCTCTTTCTCTCTCATTAAATATTATGGGCTGTTACAAAATCTGAGTACTTTGGATTCAGTAATATTAGCTATTTTTTGTTATTGGCTCTGTTTTATACATTTTTAAATCACAGACTCAGAATCTAGATCAGCAGATATAATATTGAAATAAATGAGCTTTGTGTTTTAGGTTTGATCTTCTATTTATTTTTGAATGCCCTTCTATTATCCATGAATAGATATAATAAAATGAGAAATTGCAATTCAAGGCTGAATAGAGCCCACCGGTGCATCCTTCACACTTTTTAAGATCAGAAAGAGACACATTTTGTATTTAGAAATCAACAAGGAAAATGAGTGCCCGAGGGAAGAGTGCCCGAGGGAACACAGAGCCACAGAAATAATCAAGGAGATCTGCTGGGATTTAATGTGTACCACCGTTGTGTTGAGTACAAACACTGCCAGATATTAGTGCTTTACCCAGTTCACATATGGAAAAGATAATGATCCTGAGAGGGAACCATTCTCTATACAACTTCGGAGTGAATAATCTCAAATTTTGGAGAAACAATCTCAGTTAAATGCTCCCAAACATTAGTATAATCAGGAGTATAATGAAGATTCTAAAGTAGGTGTGAATGCTCCAGAGTTCATATGGTCTTGACTTTATAATCATTAGGCTAACTTTTCACCTATGAATTTCAAATGAAAGGAAATTGTCTTTTATGACTGCTTTCAATATTGTGGGCAGTTAGCTATGAGAATATGGATGGTCTCATTTGATTCTTATGAGCAAATTTTTTATAAAAAAGGAAACGGACCCCTCAGAAAAAGATTAAACTACTTACAAAGCACAACCAATGAAATGTCAGTACAAGGATTCAAAAGCTCAGTTTTCTACTGGAGTATATTGCAACTTTGGATGACTTATAATTCTAAGTATATGAACATAATAAATGTTACTAAAGCAGACTTCCCAACCCCTTAGAACTAATTATTATCATTTAATGTTTTCTTTTTCTGTACTATCAAAACATTTAATTTTCCATTTTATTCTAGACCTCATTTACCTTTGTATGTCAATCAAATTTATAAATTTAGGTATGTCTTAATTCCATTGAGGATTCAAATTTTCCCTCACAAACTCTTATTATAATAATTGGCAAGATATATGAAAACATATATCATAGACACAGTCCTGTATGTGTAAATTTTAAAGTCATGAACCTGGCACAATCATGCATACCTGTTATCTCAGTACTTGGGAGGTGGAGACAAGTTGACCAGAAGTTCAGTGTCATCCATTCTTGGGTGCATAATAATATTGAGGGAGAAAAAGTTTAATTTGCTGCCTGTTTCTTCATAAGCATCTATGTAGGAGAACACATATACACATTTACATTTCAGTACATGTGTGCACTAACATATATAATAAAACAACTAACTGTCTAGCAATTCATTACATAGAAGGTAGTAAAATGTTTTGGTAAATCTTTGTTATAGAATTCATGCATAAAGTTAAAAAATGTCAAGATTACTAGGGGTCTCAATTGTGATGAGCAAATGTATACTGGTGAACAGGGATGGAGAGATGGCTCAGTGGTTAAGAGCACTGGCTGCTCTTGCAGAGCACCAAGCTTTGGTTCCCAGTACCTATATGATAGCTATCAACTGTCCTTAACTACAGTTCCAGGGTATCTTATGCCCTCTTCTGACCTCTGCGGGCATTGCGTGAAATGGTCATACTTAACAAACATTCAAACAATACACTCATACACATAACAAGTAAAAATAAGAAAATATTAAAAAAATTCTAGTGAGCCAGGAGTGTCAGTGTGTACCTTTAATCCCAGGACTTGGGAGGCAGATCTCTGTGAGACTGAGGTCAGCCTAGTGTACATAGTGGGTCCAGGCCAGCTGGGGCAATATGGAGGCTCTGTCTCTAAATTGTTCACTAAATATTATTCTGTTAATGTTGTTTATTTCAGGGCAGTGTTTTTCATACATAAATTTCACTTAATTTCTTCCAGGAAGCTATGAAGTCTTATGTGATGACACATACTGGGACTTTTATTAATTTTGTGGACTTTTTTGAACTTTTCTCTTAGGCCTCTGAGGAAACCTTACATTCCAGTAATGAAGAAGAAGATCCTTTCCGGGGAATGGAGTCCTATCTTGTAAGGAGACTGTCATGCCGCAATATTCAGCTTCCTCCTCTTGCCTTCAGACAATTGGAACAAACTGATTTAAAAAGTGAATCAGAGAACATTCCACGACCAACCAGCCTCCCCTTGAAGATCCTGCCCCTGATTGCTATCACTTCTGCAGACTCAAGTGGGTGAGTGCTGGTAGTGATAGGTCCACGTTTCATATTTTAGATGGTGACTGTTATCTATGGTCTTTTGAGAGTTTTTGGCTTATTGCTTGATTTCAATGGGAGGACATTGATGTTTCTGAGTCAAAAAAAAAAAAAAAAAGGTTTTTTTCAGGTGATCTCTATCTTTGTAGGATGAGATATTTTTATCCAAACTAGTTTACAAGAAGGTATTGAAAATGTATTGGTGACCTCTGATAAGCATACACAACTGGAAATTGTATTCACAAAATTTGTATTGGCCATATGTGATTTAATTAGAAATTTAAATTATAACTAATGAATTCATTACCATGTAGGCATACATATGTGGCAACAGTAGACAATGCTCATTGAGGCAAAGTGAATTTGGAATCAAGAGTAGATTGCACTGTAATTAGAATAAAAGAAGATATGCAATTATATTCATGAGCCTAGTAATTTGGCCTTTGACACTCAGAGGTATTGCTTACCTGAATGCTATTTTACTACTCAATGGTATTTTAGTGCTCACTTTTATTTAGCCTTGGTACTTATAAAGGAGTCTTAGAAAGTATGTCTTTATCATATAACTTCCTACTTATTCTTTATTGGGCTGTTTACCAATACAGATATTTTTATTCTTTAATTACAATGCCACCCAGTAACATGTTGTGAAATGAGGATAACAGATACATCAATTGTTTGGTCATCTGGCTAGCTCCCTTTGAAAGAACCTTGGGTAGAAAAGCAGGAAAAGAAATCAGGAATTTTTAAGCATTTATTACAACGGTATACCAGAACAAATCTATCCATGCTACAAAAGGGATTCTTGCTCATTCTTTGCCAAGGGAAAGGCATTTCTAGGGAAGCCACTGTCCTGACTTTACAAAAAGTTGGTAGAAAGTTGCACTCAAAAGAAATCTTCCAGTACCTCAACTCTATAAAAAATGAGTTTAGTTGTATAAATTGTTACTGATCAGTTAAAAAGTCGTTTGTTATTGACAACTATGAAGAGATTACTACTAAATAAATAAGAAATTAACAAATACTTGCTTTGATAAAATGGAAATATGCATTAGTTTCTTCTTGGTGCAATATGTATAAGGAAAATGCATTAATATTGATCAGTTTCATACTAAGAGTTATACATGGCAATTTCACCTGAACATTCTTTAAAGAAGTACTGTCTCCCTGAAATTATTTCCCCCTAACTTTGGGATCATTATCACTAGTGTTCAGTTGTGTACATTTCAGTAGTTTCAAGTGTTCTTAAGATCACCCTATATGATTCTCTTGGCAAGCTTTCAGAAGAAATTATATTCATGGCTATGGTTTATTTTAAAGAAGAAGCAAGCAGAAAGCCATATGGGCACTGAATCAGACACAGACTTTCAAGCATCCCCTCTTCAAATGGAGCAAAGCAGGATGCATTCAGTTCCTCAAGCAGTGAGCTATAATGACATTTGTGAAGTGTTCACCAGGAATACCTCTACCAGAGAAATTTGCTGAAGACTCAGTACCCAGATTTTCTATTGTGAGTGATCACCTTCTCTTCTTCCTAGGAGCCTAGGACATATCAATCTTCTAGACTTCCAGGAGAATTGGTATGAAGCAGAAACCACACTGTTTGTACAAACAGTTTGGGCATAGTGAGCCACACTTACTTTTTGGAGAGTGGTTGAAAGCCTCTTGAAACAAAGTTCCCAATTCTCAGCTCAGGGCAATATTCCAAATTGGTCTTTTGAAATTCATCAGTCAGGCCTGATTAACCCCTTTCTATATACAAAGTTCATCTTAGCATGATTATCTTGCCTTCTACATATTTGAGAAAGAAGGCATTGTAATTAAATTTCAATAAACTAATTTAAGTTCCTAATATATTCAATTAATGTGAGTATCTAAAACGTTTGGCAGCTAAATGTGATTTTTTATTTCAAGTTCATGTGATTTTAAAAGAAAATGATGCCTGCCATGGTGGTACATACCTTTAATCCCAGCATTTGGGAGACAAAGACAGCTCTCTGTGAGATCTAGGCTAGTCTGATGGTCTACACCAGTTAGCTAGGGCTACAGGGAGATCTTGTCTTAATGAATAAAACAAAAGAAATGATGAAGCAGATTTCATATACTTAATATTATCTCTATGTAGCTCAGTGATATGCATAATTAAAAATCTTAGGTAAGAGCTAAGCTTATTTAATTAAATTTGAATATGTTGTTAAAAACAAATAAATAGTCCCCAAGTGCCAAGGAAATTCAGGATTCAGAATTATCTGCATGCTAGCATTTTCATTGTTTCAAAATTTGTTTTACTTTTAATCAAGAACCTGAGAATTAAATAGAAGTTATTTTCTTACTGTTTAAATATTTATTCAGTACAATGAAGGAAATCATTTGTCATGTAGAAAAATAAGATAGAATGACTTTTTCCCCAAAGAAAATAGTCAATAAAAATCAACAGGCACAGCCCCAAATCAAACCAAACCAAACCAAACCAAACCAAATAACAAAAACAGAAACAGCCAGTCAGCAGGAAACAAAGGCTAAAGGTTTATTGATGAGACTGCTATGATGTAGAGAAGGAAAAATAACTTTTGAATTGGATATCAGGTATAAGAAATTTAAAGAATACAAATTTCAGAAGCTCATAAGCCTTGGAATGTAGATTTAGGATGGGAGTATATAGAGATTTCACTGATCTAAGAAACGTAGATTGTGTCCTGGCAACTCAACGGGATAAGGGGAAATTTATGCTACTTTAACTACAGGGTTTATGTTCAGTTCCCCTTTAATAAAGACCATTGTCCCCTTGGGCCTCCCTACCAACTTATACCAAAGCCTTAGCAATGTACATCTTTTCATTGGAATAGAACCTTTATGTGCCATTTGGATTTATATTGCTGTCTTTCTTACATCATAGCATTTTGCTGGTTTCTCAGTGTAAAGCAGTGGTGAGTCTAGAAATTTATTCTGCTACTGTAGAAAATCATGCTGTAGTCTTGGAAGTAACAGGTATCTGACAGGAAGTTTAGATTTCAATAATAGATCAGAGATTATAGCTATTAGCATCTTCATGAAATGTTTGGATCAAGGAGACTCTAAAATAGAGGGTTTTTAGTTGTTAACACTGTAATTCTGCTTTGAGATTTTTTTTTCTTATGAAGAAGTGATATTTATATTTCGTTTTATAATTATTATATAATTTCAGTTATGTATGCCTTACATACTGGCCACTCTTATGCAGAACTGTTAAGACTGGAGACACTTAAGAAAAGGAACCCATTCATCAATTAGTTTTCAATATAGGGTAGAATCATTCAGTCTCTCTGGCCATTTACTGACCCTCCTTGAAGTAAGAAGGACATCTCTTAATAACTTGAACTTAGATTACAAGGAAGTAATCTGGAGTACCATGATTTTATGTAAATCCTTGTTAAGTCATTTATAATCTGTTAGTATTTTTCAAAAATCTTTCTTATTAAGGCATAAAGTACATGCAATAAAATATGTAAACCTTGAGTTTATATCTCTTTCTTGACATTTACTCAACCAAATCTAGTTTTATCTTTTCTTGGACTTCGTAAAACTCATTAGATCTGGCTTCTATCACTTAAAATGTGTATTTTTATCAATGTTAGTTTGTTCTATCTGTTATAATATACTGTAAGATTTTGTAAGTGCAGCATAATGTAATTTTCCATGTTCTCTACATGGTGGGTATTTCAGGTGTTTCTAGATTGGGGATATGATACATACGCATTCTTTTAAAAATATTTTATTATTTTGATTTTATGTGTATCAGTGTATCAAGTAGGTAGGTACAGCCATGACATGCAATGCTCACAAAGGTCAGAAGAGGGTGTAGGTTTCCTTGGAACTGGAGAAAAGACAGTTGGTTGTTAGCCATCATGTGGGTGCTGGGAATTGAACCGGCATCCTCAGCAAAAGCAGTTAGTATTCTTAACCGCGAGTCATCTCTCCAGTCTCCCATACACATTCTTTTGTGGGTACATGTACTAATTTATTTCAATTACATCTCCAGGGATGGGGTTTCTGTGACAGGCAGATGTGCATAGTTTTGTATTTCTTTTATATTACCCCAAAATTACCCCAAATGGGGTATTATTTTACTCAACCACTACCAATGTACAGAAATCACAGTTTTTCTCCTTTCTCACTAACATTTGATGTTTTTAGTCTTTTTTAGTTTGGTTATACTGGTGAGTATGCATCTTAATGTGGTTTTAATTTATATTTCCCTGATGAGAAGTGATTATAGTTTACCCTTCTTATTGTTTGTTTAACATTTGGATATTTTCTTTATATTATGTTCATTTCAATGTATTCTTGGTTTTTCTTTTAGTTGTTAGTTTTGAAGGGTCCTTTATGTATTGTAGACATAGGACTTTTATCTGGTAATGTTTTATGATATGAATATCTTCTAACAGACACCTGTTTTCATTTTTATTTCATGTTTACTTTCAACATGGAATGCTCTGAAATGTGTGTTTGCATTTAAGCGGAAAATGTCACCATGAAATATTAAAGGAAGAGGGAGTAAATTAAGTTAAGGGAGTTGTCAGAAGTAGGAAAGACCGTGGAAGAAGAGCACAGAAACAGAAGCAGCACAAATAAAGAACAATGTGTCAGGTTCTGAAGAAGGTCAAAGACAAGGGAGAGAGATAACAAGCCCCTGACTCTCAGGAAAATTTCTTCTGGAAAGAATAAGAGTTGGCTCTTGGGATGTTGGATGATAGACCTGTAGGTGGTAATACCGAAAGAAGAATGTTGAGAATGAAATGATACCATGTTCGTGTGGTTGGTGGCAGGGAAGAGAGTGATCAGGAGTTGAGGCTTTGGATTAGGTGACTTGAAGGTGCGTTCTCCCCATCCCTCAGCAGTTATCTCCCCTAGAGAAGAAACTCCTAGGTCTAGTTTGAAAAAGATAAAGTAGGAACAATGGGGCACCTTCCTCATGGGGTTGTTTTGAAAACAAAACACTCAGCACCATTTTTGGGACCTTGTAAGGGCTTCATAATCAACAGCAACAACAACTTCTACTACACAGTCTTTGGGGAGAGTGCTGGACTAAATCTTGTTCCTGATGTTTGAGTCCTGGTGGGAAGTGGCCTTGAAGATCCTCGACTGATAATGGCTGGGCTGCAGACAGGTATTCCAGCAGATGTAGGAGACAGGTAGTCTTTCATTTCTGATTCAGAAAGTCACAGTTATGGGCTTGTCGTATCTGTATATGTTGACAGACAGCCCTGCAGTAAGTGGGACTTATGTTTGAAAGGGAGCCCATCGATTGATCACCTTACTTCAGAAAAGAAACGCTAACTTCGAAAAACCTGCTTAGAATTCCCAGGAGAAATCATGACCAACATGTGGTCCTACCTATATGACATTAGCTTACGTTTCTTAGGTGGCTCAGGTACCCTAGATACTCTGAGAGTTTAACTTGCCACATACATGACAATCATGGCCTCCATGGGGAGAGGAAGTGCAGAGGAAGGGGCAGGGAGGTGGTGCTAAATCTCTCTCTCCTTGTGTTTCACTGCTGCATCAGGACATAATAAAAGGAGAGCCAAGGAGCAAGTTGTTCCCTTGTGACTGGATGACACAGCACTGGATATATATTCAGGCGTGTGTGTGGGTGGAGAATATTGGGGACACTTTCTCACTGCTAGTGTCCTGTTACCTGTCTGGAGGAGTACACTGGGTTCATTTATATCACTATGTCCTATTTTTTTTAATGAAATGAATTTAAAGGAAGAAATGGTCACTCCTAGGGTGGGCGTGGGGGAGTTATTTAGTCATGTAAGGTTTTGTTCTACAAGGATCTTCCAGTCACATTTTCCTGAGTGGTGTGTCATTCACAGAGGGGGCTGCTCCCAGTTGCCAGTTAGATGTCATCCGATTCTTTGATCAAACACTCATTGCCTGGTCTTCTTGAGCACATACAGTACACTAAAATGAACATAAGCTTTTAGCATTTTTTTTTTTGCTGCAGAATTGAAATTCAAACAAGATGAAAAGAAGAAAAACAGAGTGTGGTTAAAGTACCTACCTGTAATCATTCAGAATTGTGCCCTTTAACTTTAGAAAATATTAATAGGATCAATTCATTTTTGAGATATTTCAGTTGTAAGGATTTATGAGGCTGTACTTCACAGTCTCCCTGCTAATCTTGGAGTTTTATATTGCCGGTGAACTCAAATTACAGTGGATTCATCTGCCAGGGTCTTACTGAACATTAAATGGAACATCTATTACCTATGAGGCAGAGCTTTCTAAGGTTGATGGTGGAACACACAACTGTGATTAAAGTTCAGTGGAAATATAGTATTCTTGAGCTACATCTGGTTTTAAAAAGGAATCATGACAAAGAGACTGAGAATCAATACTTCTAATAGTGTTGAAGGTATATGCTACATAGAAGAAATTCAAGCCTTTCACCTTTGAGTCATTTAAACACAATTTATTGCCATGATGTTCTTCTAAGATTCTTAGGCTAGGCATGCAACATCACAGGTTATTTTGTTTTAAAGAACTGAGTCTGATTTAATTAATTCTAGTCTACTTTTGCTTGAAAATGTATGATTTTCAAGATTAAAATTAGACTCTTAGAGTAATAGAGTACTTTGTCCTTTGTATATATCTTATAAACAGCATTTTCTTTCCAAAATCAATAGCAATTACTGGATCTAATCTAAAATAAACAAAGTAAAATAGCTGACTGCTTTTCTTTACACATCGTAGAATCTCTGAAGGTTTTACATTATCTGCCATGTTCATAATGTACAAAATAATAAGCTAATTATCCAACTCCAGTATCCTTTCTTCAGGGTGTTTTTCTCATTTTCGTTTTTGCAGAACGTCCTGACTGTAGGGTTCACCATGATATTTTACTGTGCATCTACATAAATGTGGTGGCTTATACCAGGAGAGAGTTTCTTTTATTAATCAAAGTATTCTATTCCATCAGCTTTATAATGTCTCCAAAACACTAAAGAGGACAGAAGTTGTACAGTCATCACGTCCTGGCATCTTCTCTCTGTGTCCACTTGACTTATTGAGGTCATGCAGGTTGTTTAGAGAGTCCCATGCTTCTGATAGGGAGCCCACTGAAATACTTATTTTATTGAAAAGTGATAGAAAACAATAGTATATCAATCCAAGTGCAGAACTATGACTCTGTTTCAACAATGAAACCATGAAGGACAGTGGTAGAACCCAAGAGATTAAAGTGCTAAGAAGGTATGTAGTTTTCAGTGAATGAAAGAGTGATAAGGGACAGTGCTAGAAGTCAGGATCTGAAACTGATTAGCATAGATGGCAAAGATGAGGTTTAAACAAAAGTGGAGAAATAATTTTCAGTAGCTCCAGGTGAATAAAGAGTGCCCCAGGGAACCATAGCCTCCCCTTGAGGAATCACAAGGAAATGGCATCTTCAGCACACAGTCAAATGGGGAAGAAGTTAGGGTATGAAGTCAACTCTCAGTAGCAAAACTGACATAGTCCATTCACTATGGAAAGGAAAAGGAATTGTGAAGGACCTCCCTGCCTTGAGAACAGTGAGAGTAGGAGTTTAGCAGGGGAGAGAAGTCACAGAACAAAGGCTGAATGGATATACACACAGGGCAGAACCTCTGTCTCAGATAGTCCTCTGCTATGTGAGTATGAGAGCTACATCCCAGAACACTTAAAAAACTACCCAGCTGTCCTCTGGCAGGCGGATGCCGGCCCCGAGAAGCATACGTTATGCATAACTTGCATATCTCCCAGAAAGGAACATCATGGTATCGAGGGTTCTTTCGAATTTAACATCCATTACAAACAGCAGCAGCTTCTGGTATTTGAAAACTCGAGCGCTTTCTAAATTTCTCAACTGTTTGCTAGATTTATTATAGGCTTTGGAAAACGGAGAAGATTCTGTTTAAAAGATGGAATTTTTTTGTGTGTTCAGCTGGATTAAGCTTTATTTAGAAATGTTTATATCTAGCTCCAATTATTTTACTAGTTAGCATAACAGCAGCACAAGTGTTCCTGGTTGGCGTGTGGGTTCTGTTTGAGATTTCCCTTCTTAGTATCGATCATTGACTTAACACTACTGCATCCTAGCAGACCTGCAAACACTATTCCTGGGATTCAAGCACTAATCCAGTCCATCATGTTGCCAATTTGGGCAGGAAAATCAAGAGTGAAATTGAATTCTGTATGGATAATTCTGTTTAGAGAAAACACTCCAGTGACTTGGGTCACTATGCTGACCTTGGTAAAACAACTACATATGGATTTTCCCTCATCTTGGAAGAAATATATTATTTTTAGTGTTTAACTTGTAACCTGCAATTTCTTAATATCCATTTAATTCTGTCTAATAGGAGACCTGATACTCAAGCCTAGATACGATATTTATGCAGACACAAATTTTCATTGTTGTATCTTCTGCCACCTTGACAGTGTAATTTAAAATTTTTAATCTAAATGTCCTGAAATAGTATTTGTGACCATACTTAGCAACTGTATAGTATGTACTGTTTACAAAATGACTCTACTTCACAAAGACCAATGCCCAGAGGACACCCTCTGCCTTGAAGGTTAATTGATTTTCAGGCTACTGAAAGAAATTAAGAGCCAAACCCACATCTTATTTTGGGCTTATGAATTCTAGCAAGTTCTGCTCAGTATCTGCTGAAGAAACTGAGATGAGGGCTAATATCTTTAAGTTAATTATTTCTATAAAACTTTTCCAAGTGTCAAAAATACAGTTTGTCGTTAGCAAATCAGTGAATGGATGGTAATGAAGATTCACATTCATGGACCATTATGCAGACATTAAGAGGATCATTATGATAACTATGGAAGTATTTAGAACCCATTTGGGAAAAAGCAAAACACACAAATATATTCATGTTAAAGTTACAGTACTACAAAACACAAGCATGCCTCCAGCTAGAACTGGAAAGTGATGTGAAAAAAAATTTTAATTTCCTGACAGTAGCATGATTGCTTTTCTCTCATTTTGATGTTTATTTATGAAAAAAACATATTTATTCCATCAGCATAGTTGTATTGAAATTACATTCAAGCATTATTAGCTGTTACATTCATATGAGTATCTCTTGAGTCCTAGTTATATGGCAGACTGATTGAAGTACTAGGAAGAAAATGTGAACATGTAAAAATAGAATTTATGATATTATTGTGCCTGCATGTAATCAAATGGGAAATCTGGCAACCATGGGTGTAGACCCTTGGGCCTTTTCGATTTCTCCAGATATTTTATATAACCATTCCTCTGTTGGCAACTGACTCCTCAGAAAGATTCCCTGGCAGAACTGATTGACTAAGGAAAACAAAGTATTAGCTTCATTGAAAATAGGGGAAAACTTCCACTAAATAATAGTATTTCAGAATGACAGAGAAATGATAATAAAAGTTTAGAACAAAACCTGGGGACCCAGGTCTTTTAGGCCAAAAAATTAGGATTAGGCAGAGTTTAGGGCCTACTAGCATTGAATTAATGAAGTCTTGCAATAAAATTCAGGCTCCCAAGGAAGCCTGTTTAGTCTTAGTCTTGGTAAACAAATTAATTTTTTAATTTGATATACTTTATTGAATTTTTGTGATTTTCATATAATTTCTTGATATTCAGATCTCCTCCCCTATATCCTATATGTACCATGTATACATATACGTGTGTGTGTGTATGTGTGTGTGTGTGTCCTATAGAGCCTGATTTGTGTCTCCAAATGTCCTTCAGTGTAAATATATCCAACTGGGCTCACAAAGCATCTCATTCCTGTAAGACACCATCTTTCCCCTTCCCAGCAGACATCAGTTGTCAAAAGTTCTTTAGATCAGGTTGGAATTTCTCACTCACTTCCCTATTTCTATGCTGGATTTCATCTGGTTTGAGCTTGCAAACAACTTGTACATGTTGTCACCATTAGTGTGAGTTCCCATTAGTAACTACAGTCTCTTTTACTTGGTTTATAGTATTAATTTCCAGGAACAAGCATTTCCTTGAGGAAGAACTTACATAGTTTTCACTGTTCTTCTGATTGTTCAGATATTGAAGTTAGATACTTGACCCAGAACTTTTAATTTTTCATTCAGGAACAGGAAAGTGTTTTGGTCTCAGTTCTTCACCTGTCTTGTGAGTGAGGCTCAGTTTGGTACTCATTTAGTTAATAGACAGATGCTTTTCCCCACATTTAAAAAACAAAACAAAACAATAACATAAAATTTACAATCACCCCTATTACTTGGAACCCAGTCTGGGGGCAGCTTGACAGGTGAGAACTTAAAGAAATGAGACCCTGGCATGAATAACTACTTTCCCCTCTAGGCAGCCAATGCACTTCGATTTTATAGCAACCTCAGGATAAGTAAGAGAGAATTTCCACGGGTTCAGTTTCCAGCACCCATGTGTTTTGGAAATCTGATGCCCTCTTCTGGTTTCTATGAGTGCTATGTGTCTGTGATATACATACATGCAGGCCAACACTCATATTCTATAACATCAAAATAAATAAAAATCTTTCCAAAAGTTTGTTTTTAAGAGAGAGTCCCAACTTTCCACTAGGGAAGCTGTGTGGATAAGGATTCCCTGATTGCTCTCTGACAAAGGGTAAATCAACATGGTCGGGCTGATGCTGCTAGTTATGATTCTGACATTTTAGCGAATGGCTGGCAAAAACCCTCAGCATCACATGCATCTCTGTTGAGTGAAGAAGACAGTGGCATTGTAGTTGTCACTTCTGATGATGTGTCCAAGGTCAACATGTGTCCAGCTGTTGATTAATAGGATTCCAGTGAAACTCCTCAACCCCTGGCCTTGCTGCATCCTACTCATTTCTGGTTCTTCAGGTTTCCTGTCCATTCTGAGTTCTGTCATGTATTGTTTTGCTGAATTTCTTTTATCGTTTACATCAATAGATGTTAACTTCTGTTGTTTAAAACTCAGAACCCTGGCAAGCACATAGCCCTAGAATTTATTATGAAATAGTATCAACTCTAGAAATCAAGGTACAGGAAGGGCTCTGAGTTTCCTAGAATTCAAATGTCACATCATTAGTAAATTTAGAAGGAGGAACTAAAGTTCCAAATGGAACTGAGTTTCATGTCAGTGCCTTTTTGTGTGTATATAAAAGAGGGTAGCAAAGGAAGGTAGCAGATCACAGAATCTCTTGAGATGTCGCTTGCAAAGTTTATAAAGCTCTCTATAAAGAGATAAGGACAGGGCTTCATTGTAATTATTCCCTTTTGACTGCTCAAGCTGGTAGGCTTAAAATGGACTCCTAATGAGAGTGGTTTGCACTGCAATTAATTAAGTGCATGAAATTACAAACTGCATGCCTTTTCCCTCTAGAGAATATTCTTCCTCTATAAGTATTGTTTTGTTTTAATTTCTCTGTCTCACTGTGAGTGTTCTCCCTCTGTCTCTTTCTCTCTCTTTTCTCCTATCCCCTTTCTTTCTCCACTGAAGGAAAATTAACTCCGATCACTGTTAGTTTACTGAGAAAGGCATCATCCTTCACTCAACCAAACCTTTAACTCTTTATTTTTTTTAGTGCCTCATTTATCAGCAGTTTCTGATATAAAGTTGGTTTTATTTTTGTTATTGTTATTGTTTATGCTTTTGTTTTTTGAAAACAAGATCTCACTATGTATCTCCAGTTGCCCCCAAAGCCACTATTTATACTGCAATAGCCCAGAATTTACAGATAACCACCTGCCCCTGTCTCTCCAGTATTGGGATAAAGTCATGTGCCACCATACCTAGCTTATTGTTTTTAATGTAAACATTTTAAATGTAATAAGCAAAAGATTAAACAGATTAAACTGTCCATTTAACTTTTGTCCCAGAATCCTTGTCCTTTAGTCATTTCTCTTTGTTGTAGTGTATTTGTATTTGTGTGAATAGGTACACCTGTGTGAAGTGCTTACAAAAAATTATTTCAGAGGGAGCGTTCCTAAACACTTAGTAGAGAAAATATAGACATGTTAACCGAGCATTCTCAAAAGTCCTGCAGTGCATGTCTTGCTTCCTGGAACCCTCCTTCCATCTTAATACTCTCCATTCCTATTCTATGCATAGCTTTCAAATTTCAGTTATGCTTCCATGTTCAAAATTAATTTTCTTCTGTCATCTTCTCTGCTAATACAATGTCTGTTCTTTGTGGAATATATCTAAGAAGGACATCTGCCACTGATTATTATTTAAGCGATTTGAAATATATTTTTAGAAAAATAACTGTACACTATTATTTGAAGGTCTATTCATTGATGGAGGAAACAAATCAGAGGAGATTTTTGAAAAATAAACTGGGCATCAGTTGAAACATCTGAACCATTTTTCATGATTTGTTTTTATTCCTGAAAAAATGATGTCTACTCAGAGTAGCCTTGTATTAAAACAACAAAATAATGTTGTCTTTGGATGATCTCTAATTTGCATTTAAATTATTCCCATGGAGGCATTTTTGTAAGCCCAAGTAAATAAAGGATTACTTTGACTGAAAAAGGCCTGTACAACTGAGAGATATATTAACTACAAAAGTTTAAATTATAGGTTTTACTAAACACCTCTAAAAGATGTTATAATTATCTGCATAATTTTACTTCTAGAATTTATTTTTCTAATAATGATCCCAAAGAAGGAAAGTTCTAACCTACTTCCTCTGGTATGGTTATGAGGTAGAATATATATTTGGCCTGGTGGCCAATTGAAATTAAAATTATCTTTTAAGTCAAGTAACTATGTTTTTATTATAATATTTTCTAAGCATGTTCTTTGACAATTTCATATGCATGTCCGATACATTTGTGTTGCTCTCATCCCCACCCTCTTATCTCCTTCCCATCCTTGTTAGTCCCTTCTTCTTTGTGAGTCCCTTTCTCATGTTCATATCTTTTTGTTTGATTTTGTGACCAACTGAGTTTAAGCAGAGCCATCTTTGTTACCATGGGTTTGGAACTGTCCTTTGGAGCTTGGTGGCTCACCAATGAGTACTCAATTGAAGACAGTAACTGCATCTCCCCTGGAATATACCAGCATCTAGCAGTTTAGTGTTGAGGTGTAGGGTTTGAGATCCTCCTTGATCCATGAGACTGAAGGCAATGTCAGGGATTTTAGGATTATGATTGCATTGGCCGTGTCATACCTGGAAGACGGCATTTCTCAGCCCTTCTCCCTATCACATGTTCCTGGAACCTTAGAGCAGGTGTTATAAGTGTTCTGTTTTGGGACGAGCACTTAGTGATCACTTCTCAGTACCTAGAGGAACCATCAGTCTCTGTATAGGTGGTATTCGAAATGATAGATTTTACTGTATTTTCATATACATGTCGTTCACCTTGTTCATGTTTACCCTCTTGCCCATGACTCTCCCTTGGTCCCCTCCCTTTACTATTTCTGTTCCTTTTCCAAATATACCCTCTCTTATTATCTTTTACTATTTTTGATCTTTACTCTTGGTTCTTATTCCCTTTCTAAGTCACCTTGTGGGGTAAACTAGTAGAAGACTGAGGATTCAGTGGGATACTAAGTACAAGATAAAGGAGCATTTAAAGACAGAATGGGCTAAGGTTGGATACTTGGGAAGGAGCCATACATATGTGTTTTTTTTTTTCGTATGTTTCTGTTTAGAAGATGCAGAAATGTATCCTAGACAAGGCATGATACATGAGACCCTGTAGTCCAAATGATCCCCTCTACCAATTTCAGCAATGAAGTTCCTGAGGTCAAAGAATTTGGGTCCACAAAGCCAAAAATGTTAACTGTCTCACCCTTTACAGAAAAAAAGGGTCTGCTAACTCTTAATTTATTCTGTATAAACGTGTTGAATGGAAAACTTAATTTAAGCTTTTAAAATATAACAAAACCATATTTATCTGCTTTCTGTGGCAAAATGGAGCAAAGGAGAGATGAGCACTGATGCATACATTTCTTCATTCACCAAAGAATGGCCAGGGTGTATGAGATGAGGATGATACCAGGAACTCAAGAAACAGTAGTGAGCAGGGTCGCATGTCCTGTTCTTCTGGAGCTAGATATCATCACATGATATACAATGTAAAGAAATGTTCTTCATCTCATGAAACTTACATTGCAATGGAGGTGGCTGATATAGGGCATGCTATATCTGGAGAGAGAGAATCTTAGATTGAGTGACCAGAGAAGAGCTCATTGAGAAAGTGACTTCAAGTGAAGGTTAAGAAGGAAGAGCTAGCCACCGTGCTCATCTGCTGGTGGAATTTCTCTACACGGGAAGGAGGAGAGGTAGGTAGAACTGAAAGATAATATAAGGCCAAATTATTTACTTATTTTTTTTTCTTATATGAATGAGTGTTTTACTTGCTTGTATATAAGTGCACCATGTGTGTGCAAAGCCTGCATAAGAAGAAGGTGCTGGGTGCTTCCCTGCCAATGGAAGCAATATATGGAGAAAAGGAAAATCTCCGACAACACAGAAAGCTTCTGGAATAATGTCTGAGGAGAAAAGAGAGGACTGATCTACTTTACTGGAGATTAATTTAGAGATTATGGCAAGGACAGCTTAACACAATAATGTAAGGAAAATAGAATATATGGACACAGATGAAGGTAAGTGGGTTTATGTAGTGATTGAAGACTATAGGAATTCTTAAACACTCTAATTTATCTTAACATATTCAGAATCTCTGAGGAAAAATCATTAAGGAATTAAGTGAGTGAACAAATAATCTCACCCCGAGTTAAATTGTGTTTTTTGCCTGAACAGTAGGATAAGGACACATTTCAGTAAAAAAAAAAAAAAATCTACATTAAAGTAAAGGAAATCTTCATGTACTATCGAGTGTAGTTTATTAATGTAAAGAGTAACATGACAATATAAATA
The DNA here is from genome assembly GCA_035773235.1 of Eospalax fontanierii. Lineage (NCBI taxonomy): Eukaryota > Metazoa > Chordata > Mammalia > Rodentia > Spalacidae > Eospalax > Eospalax fontanierii. The sequence goes on from CM069527.1 coordinate 71,752,419, forward strand.
GGAAAATGTTAGGCATTTATTTTCACAATAGCATTTGTTGTACTTGGAAAAGATATGTCTTCTCAATTCTAAGGTTAAATTAGGATAGCGAATCTGTGCCTTGGAAGCCAGCCTGCTTCTCTGTTCTGTTGTTTTCCTTCTTTTGGTATGGCTCAATGCCATAGTGTTCTAGTAAAAATTCCCTTTGACTGACTGCTGAGCGAGCAGGCAGGCAGTGGGAGTGTGATAAGTGTGGGCGAGTACCTACAAATGTGGCGAGAGTTATCTAGTCTTGTTGAGAAGTTTGGTCAAATTCTTCAAGTCGGTAGGATGACTTTTGGGGGGAAATTAGTCAGAATGCTTCTTTAAAAATGGAAATTAGACCCAATTTTCATTCCTTTGAGTTTTGTTCTGAGCATAAGAACATAATTTTGAGACTGCAAGGTGCTGTGTGTGAAGAACTGCAATGCCTTATACAAGAGAGATCAGAATGCGTCAGGGAAACTGTGGTCCAGGCTCTTCCCTCTTCTGAAATGCTGTGACCCATCATACAGCATCTGAATGTTCTGGGTCTGCAAAGACAGGTTTTGCTCATAGTCTCTTTTCTTTACTTCTGGTCTTTTCTGCAGCAAGCATGCAGTTTTGTGAGAAGGCAGTGGCCAAGATATGGAGCTTAAGTTGACTTAGTTATGCTGACATTTTAAGGTCAAAATTCAAAATCATTAAAGTGATATAAATCAGGTACATGTGTATATTTAAAATAAACTAAATGCTACAAATTTTAAAATGAAATCTGACAAATATCACAAAATATTTCTAAACTTGTATTTTATAGCTACAAAACACAATTCTATAACTTTCCTCCTATATTTGGGCTCCATATATTTTAAAAAATTCGTTGCTTCCATTTTATTTGTGAGTTTAGTGCGTGTATATATGTAAGTGCACCCATGTTGTGAAATGCTATGGCGGTCAAAAGGGGATGTTGGAACCTCTGGAACTGGAATTATGGTTGGTTGTTAGCCACCATGTGGGTGCTGGGAATTGAACTTGGGTCCTCTGCAAGAGAGGCCATTGTTCTTAACTGCTGAGCCATCTTTCCAGCCTCTGGGCTCCATATTATTTGATTAGTTCTTTACATGCTGCTAAAATTGAAGTATTTTCTATGAACAGAACAGAATTCATACTTTATGATAGTATTTTTTTTCTTAACAGTTTAGTCAAGTTTAGTAATGTCATGTAAATTAGGAAGACTGTTGTCAAATTTTGAGAAGTTTTTTAGCATGCTTTTCATATATGAGCTATAAGATTGCAGGTCATTTGGAGTGTGTGTGTATGTGTGTGTGTGTGTGTGTGTATGTGTGTGTGTGTGTGTGTGTGCATGTAGTGATTAATCTTATACATCCTTTCATTTTGCATGCACCTGTGTGTATACAGCCTTTAATTGTGTGTGTGTGTGTGTTGATTATTACACATCCTTTCATTTAACTGATTTGTCATTAAGGCCCTTGCTGTAGTGTCATGAATTTTAGATGGCCTTCAGTATGCTATGTTGAATTATGAAAATTACTTTTTTTCAATGTGTTAAATTTGATTCACTTCTATTTAGTAATTCAATTATAAAACTTTTGAATGCCAACTCATCATTTCTTTATAAAATATATTTCTTTCTTTCAAAGAATTACCTTTCGTGTGATGATCTGAAAAAAATAATTTTGTACCTGGTGTTTGAATAATTTCTACTGATTATATCACTCAGCTTTATTGCAATTTTTTTTATATTTCAATAATAGTATTCTAAATGTTATCTTAGTCACTTTTTCATTTCTTTAATAGAATTTAAGAATTGGATCTGGAGAGTTGGCTCAACAGTTAAGAGAATTGACTGCTCTTTCAGAGGACCTGGGTTCAGAGTGCACATGGTTGTTAACAACCATCCATAACTACAATCTCAAGGGATTTAATGCCTTAGCTGGCATTGCATGACATGTATGGAGGTAACACACTCATACACATAAAATAAAAATAAATAAAATTTTCAAAAGAATCTAAGGATAAAGGTAGCATCTTTCATATATACATATAAAGATTCAGTAATTTCTCAGTTGTGTTATTAAAGCATTCAAAGCATCTGCCCGGTTCTACTGTGTGTTACTGGAATACCTTTTGAAAAATTTGCCAAAGCAAATGGTTGAAAAACATAGATAATGCTCAATCTCAAGGCGTCAGATGGTGCATGTACAGGAAAAGTCCTGCAACTTAAGCATCTTTACTTTAACCATAAACTCCCCCTTCTCTCTCCTCCTCAACTTTTCCCACAAACACAAACATCATACACACACACACACACATGTATATACACACATCCATCACACATATATTTATTGTGTGCCTCATTTAAAAATTGTATTGTATTGTTATGATTTTCATACAATGTAATTTTATGGTATTTAGATACCCTCCCCCTTTTGCACCTTACCCCCAAGGCCCTCTACTCAATTCAGTATTCTTCACTACAATATTATATATATATATATAATGTATATATATAATGTATGTATATAATGTATGTATATAATGTATATATATAATGTACATTATATATATACATTATATACATACATTATATAATATATATATATGTATTCCCTAAATACACCTCATCATGAATCCATCCATTGAAGCCTGATCAACCTACCAGGAGTCCCAATAAGAGACTGCCTCCCAACAGCCAGAAGGTGCTAAAAGATTATTATGTTAGGCTGGGGTTTTTTACCCACTTCTTCATGTCTGTTCTGGAATTTTGTCTAGCTTGAGCTTTTATATTTTAAGTGTATGGATATTTTGCCTGCATTTCTATATGTGCACCACATGCATGTTGTGCCCATGGAGGCTGGAAGAGGACATTGGATTCCTTGGAAACTGGAGTTAAGGATGGTTGTTATCTGCCATGTGGGTTCTAAGACCAAACCAGGGTCCTCTTCAAAAGCAGTCAGTGCCCTTGATTGTTGAGATCTCTCTCCAGTCCAATATACCTCATTCCTACTGTATTTATTTTTGTGGTACTAATGACCATCTAAAACAGCATTAGTTTTGTTTCTCTTATTCCTTTCTGTGTCACTACATTAGAATTCTAACTGTAGAGGCAGGTAGGTCTGCTAGCTTTTTTTGGGCAGCTATACAAGTGACCACAAACCAGGTGGCTTAAAACAATAGAATTTATTATTTCTAAATTTTGGAGGCCAGAAGTTCAAAATCAGTGTCAGTCAGGTTAGCATCCTTGGAGGCTCTTAGGGATAATTGGCTTCATACCTCTCTTGTCACTTCTGGAGGCTGTTGTCAACCCTTGGTGTGTGGCTTCCTAAATCTGGTCTCTGCCTTATGTCTCCTGACATAGCCTTCTTCTGTCAGTGCCTCCGCATGTTTGACTTTACTATTTTTAACGTGATGTTTTTAAAGAAGGCACAGATTATTGTGCTTGGGGTCAGTCTAACCCAGGATGATCTCATCTCAGGATCTTTACCTTCATCACATCTACAGTGACCCTTGCTACAAATAAAGGTACATTATTTTTGTCCTCATTTTTTTTATTGAATCATTGCGTATTTCATACAGAACATCTCAATCAATATTAATCATCTTTATATCCCCTTCCCCACCAGCATCCTCTCACAGCCCCCCAACTGGAATCCACATATTCTTTCATCTATGTTAAGGTCTACAGAATCAAGTTAGGGTCCCTAAATGTTCCTCAGTGCAGGTTCACCTGCTGAGGTCTAGTCAGCCTATCCAGAGTCCCTCGCTTTAGGAAGATTAGTTCATCCTCACGCAACAGTAATCAGGTGCCAATATTTCTTGAGCAAAAGTGCATTTGTATCCACAGTGGTCCACAATTCAACTCAGTAAAGAAGGTAGATCTTCCTGTTGTCCTCAGTGCTTTATCTCTAGCACCTAAATAGAAACTGAAAGGTAGTTAGTGCTCATAAACATTCACTGAATTAACAACATTGGAGGCCTACAGCATACCAGATGCTGAATATGTACAACAGTGAAATTTAATGCATGCTTAAGACACCATTTACATGGAACTTCTGAGGTTAAAAACTGTCTCTTATCCATTTCTCCATGTCTAGGCTATGCTTTTGTCTGATATGAACTTGCATAGGTCTTGGAACCCAACCCAAGGAACTTTTGGCAAGGGATGGCTGCTGAGAAGGGGCAAGACACTGTCTTACAGGGATGGGACGTTTGGCAGACCCAGTGGATGTAGCTACACTGAAGGACTTTGGGGACACAAATCAGACTCTATAGGTTGTTTTATACATGAGAATACATAAAAGTATGTGGTGGTGTGTGTGGGGGTGTGGATAGGATAGGGATCTAAATAACATCAAACTATATTGCATGAAAATTGAAAAATTCAATTTAAATACTGTCTCTTATGGTGTTTGTATATTTTGGATTTCTTAAAATAATACAGTGCCATGTGGTTAGTATTATACAAATAGCAGTTATGTGAATGGGCAGAAAATTAATTTGAGATCACTGGTAATTTGGTTTATTTGGCATGTAGGTATTCCTTTCTACCTCTCCTGCTTGGTGGCATATCTTTGTGGAAGATACTCACTCTATTGCCATGAGGAGCATTTTTATGTTCTAAGCTCTGTTCTTTGCCTAAGAGTATTTGAAGTTATAAAAGAACAAATGTCTATAAAAATACTATACAAAATTCTAGTATTAAGTATTAGTGATGAAGTTTGTCATACCTAAGGCCCAGGGTACATCATAGAAGAAGAGACAGAACAATTGTTAGAGCCAGAGGATCAGGATGCCTGCTGCTAGATAGTGTATACCAAACAAGACAGGGAAGCTATACCTTTCAACAATATAATTGCCTAAACAAGACCCGTGTAACAACAGCACCAGCTAATGCGTTAACACAGATGGGGGAAATTTCACAAGGTCCCGTCCTATGTCTAGATGAAGAGGTACAGGCTATCAATGACTGACTGCTGAACGAGGGAAAATTGTAGATTTCTAGGAATGAGTCCCCTGATACATTATTCAGTCCAAATGTGTCTACACACATGTGCATACTAGCAACATTAAATCAGTTCAGTAAGTTGCTTATACATACTTATGTATATGCATATACAAACATATACATATATGCACAATAATTAAATAAGGGGTCAAGATATTGAAAGGGAGTAGGGAGAATGTGGAAGGACTGGAAGATGGGGAAAGGTGGGTTGTAGATGATGCAATAACAGTACAAAGGTTTAAATTATGAAGAAATAAAATAAAAAGTCCATGCTTTCTATGATTTGAACTTAAAATCATTCAGATGAGCAAAATAAAAAATCAGGAATAAAGGAGATCAGAATCTATAACCAATAATTTATATTTTCCTCTGAAAATGATTGCTAGAAATCCCAGTGGCTTTAATTTATTTATTCAATTACATATTTTAAGAAAAACATAACATAATTTGCCTGTTTCCTCTGTTAGTCAGCAAAACCATCCACTGTGAATGTGAGACCATATTGATAGAGGGTCTTTTTGTTAAGCTCTACCCAGTCACCATTTAGATACTTAATTATGCAATCAATTTAGAGCTTGAAAATGTGCTTAGGGCAGCAGTTTATATATTCATAATAAACTATAGTATATCTTGACAAAAATATCTGAGACAAGAAGCAGGACCTACTTGGCAACACTGGAAGCCTACTGCCTCATGTCCATTTATTTACTTTCTATCCATTAGAACTGAATATGTAGTTAAAAATGCTAACTTTTTAAACCATAAGAAATCAAATATATATAAAGAAATCATGGCTATTCCTATCCCGTACATTTCCAGCAACTAGTCCCCTCATACACTTACACTGGAAGGAAAAGTAGGCTACTAATTTCATCTAGAATGCTTCCCTTAGCAAATTTAGGTTCTGAAAAGTAAAGTCTTGCTGGTGAACAAACACACACTCTCATTGAAACATATATTGTGATTCATTTTATAGCAAAAAAAATCTATAGAGAGATGTAAAAACATATATTTTAATCTTATTTAATTATATAATGGAAATGACTCTTCTGTATACAAACAATTAGTATTCAAAAGGGAAACTACAACATTCTTTTGAGGAAAAAAACAAAAACAAGAACTTCATATGGACTGATCAGTTACCAGAATTCTGACCAAGTTTTCACTAAGTATTATTGTTGAAAGAATGGCTTTCAAATACCTTTTTAGATATAGGTGTTATTGTTTTTAGCAAATGAAACAATTTCATCTTTAGTCACTGCAGCACAATCCTGGGCTTGTTTTTATTCTTTTTTTTGCTTGTTTGTTTTGAAATCTGGTCTCCCTTTAGCCTCAGCTGACCTGGAACTCGCAGAGACTGGCCCACCACTGCCTTCTAAGTGCTGGGATTAAAGGTGTGTGTCATCATGCCTGCTTTAGAAAAGTAAATGCACTGCTTTGTTCCTCTTTTCTGCATATATATGCAGAAATATATATATATATATACATACATATATTAGTTTGGGTAATGAAATTGGAGCATTTGACTTAGTTTTTATTGGTTCTCTGTTTCTTATCTTAGATCATAGAGGATAAAAACAAGCTACCAGGCCCTAAAGAAAATATTTTAAGAAATACTTAAATGGGACTTAAATAAGTATATGTTAAAACATAAATTCCAAGTTTTGTAAGTTCTCAATAGACAAACAATGTCTATATTTTTATTCTGCAAACATGCCTCTTTGTCATTAAAAAACAAAGAATGCATAAAAGCTCCCCTCCCCTATAATCTCAGGTTTATAAGATAAGCACTTGTTTGCATTTGGTTCATAGAATACAGGGACCTTTCTGCCTTGGTTCTGTATAAAAGCCATACTTAATTGTGATTATTTTATTGTTTGTTTTTTTTTTTCATTATAAGTTTGTAGGGCACTATGATGCCATTGAAAGTTTTTTTTTGCACCAGGTATCTACAATAATGCTTTAACTGTGATGGGTAAACCCTGGTAGGAGTAATCAAGGAAGTGAGGTTCCTGTAATGACAGATAGGGTTGCCAGGCTTGTCTCCAGGTGACACGGGATCAGTGAACTGTCCTGCAGTGGTAAAGGTTGTTTAAGTTGACAGAAGGTATAAATGTTGCTTAAGTCTTTTCAGAACTCTTTGCCTCTCATTTGAAGTCAGTATCCTATGGAAGTCCTGTTTTATAGTACAGGGTACCCTGTTCTCTAAAACCTTTACAAGGTGTTCTAATTCACACTTTCGTACTGTTGTTCAACTCAGAATCTGGATGGTGGTCTCTCTACATTTCTCTGGGAAGGTCCCAGAGAAGCTCCTCTACTTCTTTTTTGTGGAAAATCTACCAGAGGACCTTGTCAGCGAGGAAGCATGGCATACCACCAGAAAAACTCAGATGGGAGCATAGTTAGAGGCCATTCTGTTACTCCATTTAATAATGCTTTGCCAAACAACATGCAGGTGCTAAATTTCCCTATGGAGAAGGGTGATCTTAATGAACGAAGAGCCCAGCTCAGGTGAAAGTGATGTCCTAAAAGATGTTAGCTCTTTGTGACTGTCTTGTAAAAGTCTGGCTGTGTTGGAGAGACTTTGTGAGAAAAAGCCTAAGATCTTCCAATGCTAGAGAGTGTCATTTCTCACTGCTGGATCTTGCTGTGGTTAAAATGATTGGGACATTAATATTAAAAAGGAAAAACCCTCCCAGCTATCCTGGTTGGAGTCCTCATGCTTTGACCAAGAGAAACGGAATAATCCCTGAAGTGTCCTGCAAGCCTGGGAGTCTGAATAGCTACTGTCCAATTTGTGTGCTTTCCCCAGGGATTCCCTCCCTATTTTGAGCTTAGCAATGGACTTGGATAGGGCAGCATGTTCCTGCAAGTTGGCAGGCACTCAGTGAACAGAATGACTGATTTGCTGCTTGGGCTGCACATGCCAATTGGAATGCCAAGCCGACATCGCCTGGGGGAAATACCAGCTCCAGTGAAAAAGATCATTAGTTAGAGGGATTAGGCATTTATCTTTGTCAACCATTATTGTACATAGTGTTTAAATTTTTAAAAAGGTATGTATACATGATACATAATCAAAAAAATAAATTTATGTAATCAGATGCAACTCTTTGACCCCAGATTTCCTGTTCTACAACGCCCTCTGCCCTGCAGTCATAACCACCTTTGTTAATTTCTTATGTAAATTTATAGTGCATGCATAATTAAGCATACAGCTGCTTTTAGCTATTACTTACATTGATATTTTTAGATCAGAAAACAAATTCAATTGAAATAATTATAATCACTTTAGTGTATTTTTCCCCCTGGGCTTCACCAATTAGAAACTGTATATACTCTAGGCAAGATCTGTTAATATTTCTGTTGTAATCTTAGAAATAAACTACTTTTGATACTGGAGAGATTGCTCAGCAGTTAAGAGCACTGCTTGCTCTTGCTGAGGACCTGGGTTCAATTCTCAGTACCCACAAGAGGGCTAACAACCATCCATAACTTCAGTTCCAGGGGAATTCAATACCCTTTTCTGACCTCTGTGAGCATTGCATGACATGGGCTCACTTACATACCTGCAGGCCTTACACTCATACACAAAAATCAGAAATGATAAGTAAAAAGAAATCGACTAATTTTATCATTTTAAAGCTTATTTATTTGCATAAGGCATGGTCATTTTGGAAAATATGGAAGAGTATAAAGAGAACAAATTTAAAAGATTGTTATGAATACTTACAAAACTATTATCAACATTTGTACTCAGTATATGTAATTTTTTGCATTCACATTTTAAAGACTTGGATAATTTTATGATACCATATTCATATTGTGTTTAGCTTAGTCTTTTTATTAAACATTAATAACATATATTACAGGCTCATATTGAAAATGTCTTCTACATGTATTGTAATATTTCAGATTATCAACTTTGGGAAAGTTTCTAAACTCTGTACGCATTATGTAAGTGAAAAAAGTTTACACATGTCTTACTTTTTTGAGAAAATTTCTGAAAAAAGTTTGAGTCAAAGCACAAATTCTCATGATTTTAATGTAAATACGTGTTTTGACTTTCAGACATATATACAATATAAAATATCTTAACTTATGGAGAATTACAATTAAACAAGTATTTTGTGTAGTAACTACACAGTCTAGACATTGTTTTTGCCTCTCTCACATATGTGAACAATACAATTATTCACTAAATTTCAATTTGTAAGCCAAGAAAAAGAGGGCTTGGGCACATATATGACATTTTATTTTCTGATCATTTTGGTAAGTTCTTTTTTAATTGGTATCATAGTAATATACTGAAAGACAATGGTTTTTAGGGCAGTGCCCTTTTGTAGCTGGGCCTTTCGGAGTAAAAGTAAGTTCTTATTCGATGTGCTGGTATCATAGTCAGGGTGAAGCATCTTCAAACCTGCCAGCTCTCAAAACAATAGCTGTTTCTGACTTGTCAATCTTTCCTGTTCCCCCCTGCCCACTGGCCTTCAATCTGTATTCTCTATACCTATTCACGATGAATACTGTTCAGACAACTGCCAAAAGTTCAAAAATTCCAACCCAGACACTTGGCTTCCTTTGTGAATGTAACTTTTTAAAGAGTTTGTTTTTAAGTAAATGCCTGGATCTTGTTTCAAGATTTATTTTATGTTTATGTACATGTATGTGATTTTTTATTTATAGGTGTGTATCTGTGTGCAGTTATGTGCACTTGAATGTGAACACCTTGAAGCCAGAGAAAGAGTTAGAGTTTCAGGCAGTTGTGAGGCTCCCAACATGTATGCTGGGAACCAAACTCCCTATCATCTGCAAGACCAAAAAGTACTCAGGACTACTGAGCATCTCTCCAGCCTCAAATGCCTAGATCTAAAAAAAAAAAATCTATAGCAGCAATAATCCTCAACAAAATCATTTCTTTCTAGCCTTCTCCTTTAAGGATCTTCAAACCTTCCATGAAACTGGAGTTTTAGTGAGTTCCATATTAAATATCATTATGAACCTTCCTTTCATTAAGCCTTGTCACTACACCATCTATTACTGTGAAATAGGTACAGTGTTAACTGAATAGATGAGCAGGGTAGGAATGGATTACTAAGTTTTTAGTCATAATTTATAAATATGTATTTTGTAATAGTGCTAATGTTTCTAAATTTCTTATAATTTATAATATTATAAGCAGTATAAGTAATTATATAAGTACTAGATCTGATCAGTCTTCATCATATCTTACCAAGAATGGATTGAGAACTGAAAAGACTAGTAAATGTAGACTTCTTAGCTTTACTGATGAAAATATTTTGAAGCATGAGGAATTCCTTTATAATCAAATTAATGTTTGGTTTTATTTCCAGTTTAACAAGTGAGTGTTAATGAAGAGTTTAGTTTGCTTCAATAAAACTGTGATTTCTTTCTCTATAAAAATCATGAATACACTGAAAATGATAGTTTAATACTTCATTTTCATGACTTCAAAATTCCAAAGAACATAGATATTTAAAAATAAATATTTTGATGTGTTTAATTAGCAAATTATCATTTATAGTTGCAGTATTTCTCTTCTGACTAAGAAATTATTCCAAATCTATTATTTCTCACTTAAACATTAGACTACTTTCTTAAAACCTGAACATCTGAATGTAAATGACTAGAAAATATACTGTGTGAGGTTTAATTATATGATACCACTATTTGCTGAATATTTTTAAAAGCAGCTTGGCATAGACCATAATGAAACATTAATGATTGCACTCCTCCAAGAAACAACATGAGTAATAAAAGATGTTCATGGGGCCCCTTTCTTGTGGAATATGTTTTCTGTTTCTTCTATTAAATCATTCCAAAACAGTGCCTGGAATCAGTGGTATTGTTCAGAGTTTCTGTCAGTCAGGAAATTGGATGAGGTTACCTAAGATGGCTATCTTTACTATATACTGTTTAAGTCCTCTGCTGGAGTTACCTGAAAGATCATCACTCATATATCTGGTGATTGAGGTTGCTCCCTGAGGACGCTTTGAGTTTCCTCCTGACTTAATGGTTGGGCCCCAAGAGCAGGCATCAGCACAGAGTGGATCCTCTGTAGTCACTGTTCCCTCTTTGTACTCTGCCTTGAAAACCACACAGCATGATTTCAACTAGACTTCATTAGTCAGATAGAGCAACAGCCTCTGCCAAGATTTGAAGGGAAAGGATCTATGAGAGGGATGTCAATAGCTACGTGAAATCATCAACGTTTATCCTTGTGTTCATATTTGGAAAACATGAACTGGCATTCAGGGTGAGAGTAGAGTGGCCACGGCCAGTTTAGAGATTTACTGAGTCAGACATGAACAGCAGTAGTTAGAAGCTATCAGAGAAAGGAGCGGGACAGGATGAGCGTTTTAAAAATATTTTAGTTATTGTTATTATTTTATGTCTATGAGAGTATCGCGTGCATGTAGATAAGTGCACGTGTCGTACAATGCCCACAGAGGTGAGAGGAGGGTGTCGGACACCTGGAACTAGAGTTACAGATGGTTGTTAGCCGTCCACGTGGGTGCTGGAATTTGAACTGAGGTCCTCTGCAAGAGCAGCCAGTGCTCTTAACTGCTCAGCCTTCTTTTCAGCCCCAGGATGAACGTTTTGTAGATTGCGTGTACACAGCGACAGAGGGAAAGGAAGGCTTGGGGGCGGGGGTTCTGTTCTAAGGGAAAACCAGAGATGTTTAAAGGAGCTATCTATGAAGTAGTGGTATGGTATGTGGTATGTAAAGTAAAATTGTTTGGCTAATTTCTTACAATGTTTAGAGAAAAGAATATTCCACTGGTTTGTAGAGTTGGGTGTACTTTTGAAAAGATGCAATAAGTTATTAAATGTGGCCTGTAGCTAGATGAAGGGGAATGTAAAAGTCTCTTAAATCTAGGTTACAACTGCTTTCAGAAAAAGTTAATAATAAATTCGCATGTCTTGGCCTGAGATTTGGTGGCCTACAAGTGAGTGAAGTCTCCTTAGCCCATGGTAAGATTTTCACCAAGAGGTTCTGCAGTCAGAAATAGTATCTTGCATATCTCATAGAGCCAAATTTGTTCAATAATGGAAAATGACCATTATTATGAGCTTATATCTCCCAACACTTTCGCTTTTAAAGTGGTCTCTCCTTTATGAAATTATGGTTATCCTTATGTTTTCAGTTTTTTAACTAGCTATACTTAGAAGAATACAAGTTGTTGGCACCACCTCCATCCCATAGCCTGCAACTGACGTGCTCCCATACTTGCAAGGAATTTGTGGTTAAAAAATACTTAAATGCTTTTGCATTAGATATTTATTATTGGCATTGAATGTAAATGAATAATGTATGTTTATCAGATGCATAGGAAAAAATACCATCTTTAGCTCTTATAATGCCAAAGTATTACTCCTGGGTTACTGTTTTCTCTCTGCTGTCATCATCCATCACTTAAGCTGATAGTACTTGAAAATGTAAAGAATATTGTATTATCTTTCTTGGATAGGTTATTTTTGAGGATTACAAATAGTGTTTATAAGGAATTTAGAGTCATGCACATTATATAAAATGAACTTCAATATTGTTGATGATATTGGATAATGGTTCTTTTGAAATTGCATCTTGACTTAGATAGATTATTGCTTCATCCACTTAACCTGAGTTAGCTGTTATTTCTTAATAAGTGGTGTACTTTATCTACTTAAGTTTAGATTACTAAAAAATAAAGCAAAAATAAAAGGATAATGAACATATCAATATAAAAATAAAACCAATTTCTAAGGAGGCCAAAAGAAAAAGAAAATTTCTGGGAGTGGTGATACAGATCAAGGCTAGCCTGATCTACATAGTCAGTTCCAGGATAGTTGAGTTACAAGAGTCCCTCTCCTGCTACTACCACTTCCCCCCAAAATTATGACAAAATAAGATTCGACTAAATATAGTCATGACAGACAGGAAAAGTCTTACCCTACTTTATAGAGTAAGAAACCGGTGGTGAATAGACACCACTTACCTAGCATGCAAAATGGTTACACCCATAGCAAGCAAGCAAGCAAGAAAGAAAGAAAGAAAGAAAGAAAGAAAGAAAGAGAAAAGAAAAGAAGACAGAGAGAGTGAGGGAGAGGAAGGAGGACTTAAGGGAGGAAGGAAGGGAGGAAGGAAGGGGAAGGGGAAGGGAATAGAGGAAAAGGGACAGCCAGGCCAGGTTATGTCAAGTAATACTATGTCTTTACTTCTTAGATTCTTAGTTTTAATCATAGTCATATATTCATCTGTCTGTCTATATATCTATGTGTGAATATATCTATCCATCATCTATTTAGCTAATCTACCATCATCATCATCTATCGTCTATGTACACACCATCCACACAACTAACAGAGATGCAAAGGCAAATGATGTCCACATCTAACAAGAATCTGTCATCTGCTTCATTTACCATAAATGAAATCATACATACTTACTGAGGGTCTAGTTCTAAAATGAATTATATAATTTATAAATTCTCAGAATGAGCGTATATAATGATACCTATAATGGTATTCATTGTTCCTCATCTGTCCTTCTTCCTTCAAACGTTGGAGCTCCTGAGCCTGGCAGTGCATGCTTTCATCCCAGCCTGGTCTACATGGCAAGTTCCAGGCCAGCCAAGGTTACACAGTGAGACCCTGCCTCAAAAAAGAAAAGACCAGCTAACTACGTAAGTGTCTTGACTGTAAATACTACGCTATACACCTTGTGCATAATAGGTTGGTAACCTTGGATCAAAGTTATCTAGCTTTTTTCTAAAGATGTTTTGAGCTATGCAAAGTCCAAAATTCAGAAAAATAAGATCTGTAATATTAATTATGAAGAAAAAAAATATTAATATTTCCCAAAGTAGTTAGTATGCAGGGTAGATACCATAAAACCAATCCTATATTCCATCTATGGTACATAGATAGTCTTACCTAATCCAGTAAAAAAAAGATAGGTTTTAAATAGGTATTATTCACATACACACCTACCTTTGGATCTTTAAGTGTATTTACTTTCATGTTTCTCTTGAAATTAATATAAAACAAACAAATACAACCAAAGTGCAAATGCCTTTGTCTGTATCTACAAACATGATGAAAAATATGAGTTAATGTGAAAATTCCTGTAACTTAGTTCTATGCTGAAACAAGTTTGCTGGATTTGATGGGAATGGGTAGTACATACCAGCTTAACAATAAAACAGCAGGTGGGTCTGCAGGAGGACTTGGCAGGCAGAGGGGCCTGCCACCAAAGCCAAATTTCATTGCCTAAATTTACATCGTAGAAGGAGAGAACTGACTTCTAAAAAACTGACCTGTGACTTCCACACATGTGCTAAAGCATGTACCTGCCCCCAGTCCTCAAACATACATACACACACATATACATGCACAGACACACACACGCACACACACTAAATAAAACACAATAAAACATCAGATTATGTTTATGGGAAAGTTGCTTCTTTATAATCAAAGAAACACTTATAATTGATATTATCATATTGTAAAAGCTGAAGCATAAAATCTGGCCCACATGTTCAGAGAGGTAGGCTCAAAAAACGAAAAGTGACAAGAGTTACCAATTTATCATGACTCATAGCATAGCCAGGTAGTCCTAATTCTTAAAAGCCATTTTTTTTGTGTCTTTTTTGAGACAAGGCCTCCCTGAAGCCCGAGCTGTTCTGGAACTTGCTCTGTAGCCCAGATTGGCCTTGAACTCACAGAGATTCACCTGCCTCTGCCTCCAGAGTGCTGGCATTAAAGATGTGGGCCACCACACAACAGTTTAATTTTTAAAAAATGTACTCAGGAAATTCTCTCTCTCTCCCCCTCTCTCTTTCACAAACATATATCTATATATCTATATCTATTTATATCTATATTTATATCTATATATATGAGCACACACACACACATATATATATATATATACATACACCCATATCAGTATACACATGCACACGGCTACACCTACATACATATGCATGCTTAAGTTTGAATTATCTGACACAGAATAATAATGAACTGTTTAATTAAACTTATTTGTTTCAATTTAAAGATAAAATAAAAGAATATATGTAAGCTATAACTAATTGAAAGTATTAAGGTCCATGGACAGATGCTAAGTGTCAAAGGCCACTAAGGCATAGCTCATTAGGATTAAAATCTATATAATGATTCTCAGCTTGGCATTATTTCCTTTATGCTAATCTTATTAACTTTCAGCTAATTATATATTTCTTTGTGTTGTTAACTTTTCATGTGAGTACCTTAGCTTCTCAAGTAAAATATAGGCATAGGTTAGTGACTTCATGAACCATAAGTTCCAGAGTAATTTCTTGCAGTTATTGGAACTTGGCCTTCTTTTGTTAACTAGAAATTTTTAACTACACAGTAGTCAAACTGAAATTGTGATTCATCCCATATTTTAACTTTCTCTTTCAATTGTTCAGTAGATAAGAGCAGCAAGCCATTGCAATCCTTAGAGTAAAATCAGAACTGCATAATATATAGCCACCATCTCTTCCCTCTATAATTCCCCAGAGAAAAGCAAGCAATTTTCTTCTATACTTCTATAATATGAAGAAAATAATTTGATTCATCTATTCTCTGATTTTTTATGTATATATAGAATTTGTATTCGGCATCAGTTAGTCACAAAAGTATTCCATACTAATTTAGCTTATTGTTGTGTAAATTCAGCCATAATCCAGGCTATAAGATGATCCCAAGAATATTACAAGTTCCCATAGGGAAAATCTGGTACAACATGTCAAGAGTGAGGAATATTTTTAGCCTTGGAAAACGGCTTTTACATAAAAGAGTTGCACTCACAATGCATTAGTTGCATCATTACCTACAATCAGTAATGTAGTAGTTGAGATATATTTTGCACATCTCTATATGCTACACTTTATAACCAGAGTATACTGATAAAATATCATTGCAAATCACTAGCCTAATTGCCTTTGAAGCTACTCTTAAGCATTCACCTAGCATATACTTAAAATCATTTGCCTAAAAATGCTTCCTCTTAAATGTGTGTTTTTACGGCATAAATCCCTCTTTATTCTGATCTGCTTTTCACCCTCCAAGAACTTAGTAGCTTTTTGCAAGTGTGCATAGTCTAGAAGATTTGTCTTCTCTTGATGCTCAGGCTGAAATGAATATCTACTCAAGGAAACAGCCATTAATTCTGACTTAGAGGACTATCCAGACCACTGTGATCTTCTGTAGTTCTAAAACCCTGAGCCTGTTTCTTAGCTCCTGTGGTCTCCCGGCTTCTGCTCATGCAGTCATTTGTCTCCGGTTCACCTGGACTGGGACGAGTATGGTAGGTTAAGAGAGAAGGAAAGCACTTGCTGAGCTATCCCATTCAAGAGACTGTTATTCAAGGAACTGAAGCAGGCTCTCCATACTGAGGCGTTGAAGAACTGAATACAGTATGTCAAGAAAAGAAAAACTTAGGAAAAGAACTGAATATAATAACATAACTGATTTTGAAGTTTTCTGCTGTGGAACACACCTCTATGAATTGGTTTACCAGATTGATTTTACTGGAAGCACACAATGTCTATCAAGTTTTATCAGAGTAAAACTTTTTGTTTGAGAACGAGACCTTGTCTGTTCAAAAACTAGGTCAAATCTCAGTTAGGTATCAACAGGGATATGAAAGAAGAAAAGGAAATACAAGGGAGGAATGGTTATATTATAAATATGTGGGACATAATAATAAGAGACTAGATTTCCTGATGGGTCAGAATACATCCCAAAATATAACAGAGCTGAAAAGAGACCCAGTTTATACAATGTGACAATAAGTAACAGGCACCTAGGGGTAGATTCCATGATTCATGAGCTTGAATAAGGCCCCCCATATGCATGTAGGGTGCCTTGCTTCTCACATTAGGTGACTCTCAGGAAAGCTCATAGTATGTTGGGAAATTCAGTCTTTCATTGTCGTTTCCTGGCAAGTGCTAATGACTCCACAACTGGATACAGATGATTTCTGTGTTTGAATAATTTTCTTTAAAGAAGATTAGGAAGAGAGGTGTTCTTCAGTGTATAGCCTGTTAAAAATACTCAAAGAGGATCTCAAAACCTCTTTGGTCAATGTTCTGACTTGTGAAGGAAAAATCTTGACTCGTTTTTTCTTGTTCCTCTCCTTCTCCTTGTTAACGAAGGCACAGTAGCTGTTGAATTATCTTAGTTGCTTGAACACAAGAAGTTAATCCCCAATATTATTGTGATAGTTGCTGAACACAGTAAGTTGTAGGGTAGATGAGTTCTAATTCTAACTAGTAATTGGATTCTTTCATGGTCTGTGGTAGTCTGTTTGTCCACTATGGTGTTATGCATTTGATAAGATCTAGAATTACCTAGGAGACAAGCCTCTTGTCACACCTGTAAAGGATTATCTAGACTATGTCTTTCCTCCAGTATGTGTTTTGGCACTTCTATACAGTAGTAGGTGGTTGAAATTGCATGCACCCAAGTTTGTGTCCTATTGTGCTCTGTTGAGCTACCTGTCTGCTTTTGCGCCAGTATCATGCTGTTTCTAAGACTATAACTCTGTAATAAAGTGTGAGATCTGGTATGGGGATCGCGTAGCATTGCTCTTTGTGCTCAAGGTTCCTTTGGCTTTCCAGGGTCTTTTGTGATTCTGTATGTATTTTAGGATTTTTTTTCTAGTTCTGTGAAGAATGTTATGGGGATTTTGATTGGCATTACATTGAATCTTTAGATTGCTTTTGGTTGTGTGGTCATTTTCATAATATTAATTCTAGCAATCCATGAGCATTGGAGGCCTTTCCATCTCATCGTGTCTTCCTCTATCTTTTTCTTCAAAGATTTAAAAAACTTCATTGTAGAGAAATTTAATGTGTTTAACTAGGTTTACATCTAGATATTTTTGAGGCTCTGTGAATGGAAAGGTTTCTGTGAACACTTTCTCAGATTTCTTGTTACTGGTATATAAAAAGGCTACTGACTTTTGTAGATGAAATTTGTAACCTGTAACCTTGCTGTAAGTGATGATCATTTCTAGAAGTTTTCTGGTGGAATTTTGAGATATCTTTTATATAATATATCATCAGAAAATAAGTATAATTTGACTTCTTTTCCAATGAGCACATCTTAATTTCCTTCTCTTGTCTTAGTGCTCTAGCCAGAATTTCAAGCACTATATTGAAAAGGAGTGGAGATAGTAGACAACTTTTTCTGGTTTCTGATTTTAATGGGAATATTTAGATTACCTGAGGTGGGAAGATTTATCTTAATCGGGGGAGGAAGGCACTGTTCTATGAGTTGGGGTCTCTGACTGAATAAAAAGGAGAAAGGGAGCTTGCCAAAGCCTCAGCATGGGGTAGCAGATTAATTTGGCCAGAATGAGCACCGTTGTCCTGAATACTGCCCCTGTACCCTCTTCTTAAATCTTAAGACAGTGTGAAAGTCCTTTCAGACTTGGAGTGCTTTATTCAGAACACTGACATCTGCTGAGGTGTTTCCTATCATTTTCATGTGGAGATGGAAGTGAAGCTGTTTTGCAAGGTGTTCAGCTCCACATTTGAATTTTGCTGATATTAGTTGGTCAGATGGCTGTGATCTATAGCCTGCTCTGAACTATTCAGTTGTCCTCAAGAACTTTATAGCAGCATAGGGCTCAACAAGTCAACCTTGGGTCATTACTTTAAGTGGAAGTATATAGGCTGGATAGCTGTTTATAACTTTAAAACCTCAAGAGTTAGTCTGTCCAGAGTTTCAAAATTTAATAAATTTGAACACCGTGCCCCAGTGCCACTTGATCGCTTTTGCTCACTGTCATTTGGTTGGCATGGGTTTGGGATAATGATTCCTTTTGTTCTTTATCATTCATTTTAGCAGAGCACATGGTATGTTGGAGAGAATAATTGAATCTCTGATCATGTACACTGATACAGATACAAGGTGGGAGAAGAAACAAAGTGCCCAAACTTAGTGTAAGAGAAATGGTTCATGCCTGTCTTAGTCACCCCAAAATGAAGTCCCCTAAGATTAAAGCATCTCAGATCTTCATTGTGTCTTTCCTCTCTAAAGTTTTGTCTCTTTGGAGGGCATTACAAGCTCTGCATAGTAATCCAAGCTCTGAAATAAAAGTCTAGGCCGTGCTCCAAGGGTGTTTTTCTTGTAGGCTTGTAATGATTTTTCGTAAAAAGCAGTTGATTCAATGATGCATTTCATATTTTTAGTATTTTAGTCAATATTAAATGATATTCTTGCCTGATGTGCTCTTTCTGAGTGACAGAAGAATTTCTGGCAGATTTCCATTTAAATTCTTAACTGTGATCCAGTAATGCAGTATTGAGTACATTGAAACTGGGAGGAAATAAACTATCTCTACACATTCTCAAAGAAGCTATAGAGGAACTTGGCAAAGGAATGATAGTAAAATTATACTGTGTCTCTATGTATTGATGTTTCATAATATTCCAGAAAAAGTTCATCTTAACATATTTAATAAAACACAGGCTAAAAATTGCACTGTAATCCAAGCGGTTGTTTATTTTACTTCAGGTAGTCTATGTTTTTTGTGGGATTTGGGGTCAAACATATCTGGGTTCAGATATTGAGAAGACTCAACAGAAAAGAAAGTTGAGGTGAAGAGGAGGATAGAAGTACTTGGGTAGGAGGAGAAAGATAGGAAGGAGAAAGGAAAACGGAATGGCAGAAGCAAGACCTGCAGCCCATGAGTGGCGGTCATCTTAGAAGTGGCTGAACTGTATCTTCATCCTTTATGAGCAAAGACAGACTTGCAGACAGTATAATCAGGAAAAAATGTGTCCAGGAAATCTCAACATAGAATATCCTGCAATGGGTAAGTATTACAAATGTGAAAAAGTAAGAATGGCCATCTTATAAAACTACCCAAGAAGATTTAAAAATGCCTCAAAGATAGAATCTGTTTTCTGCAAGATTGTGGAGGATGGGTCTTCCTAATCTTCTGTGATTTACTCCATATCATGAAGTTAACCTTTTTTAAAAAAATATTCCCCGGAGTCCAGCCAGATTCCTTGGGAGGAAGTTGGAAGCTTTCTGGACACTTTCAGAGTCTGTCTTGGACTGTCCCCTGGGTATAGGCTTTTAGAGTTTCATCCACGAATATGTTAGCATATTAATGCATTCTTTGGCTTCAAGCGACCTTCCCTCTCTTCACCTCCTTATTTGCCATTCATTTTCTTGTTTCTCTTGGCCTGAATATTTGTCTCTTTGCACAGCATAAGTGCTTCCAGGGCATGCTTCTAACTGCACAGTGACTGGACTATGACTAAGGGACTTTGTGATCATAAAGCAGTACTGCTTAGAATTCTGCAACATCACTGCATACAGGTAGAGGCAAACACAATACTCAGTAAAGGATCAGGGTACTGAACCCAAGAAGCAGTTCAGCTTTCCAGTGAGCTAGCACCTTTTTCCATGCTGCACAGGTAAGTCATCAATAATTTGGACTACAAATATTTCAAAGAAGGGAGGGAAAAGATATGGAGTTAGGTGCTGAAGAGAAAATGATGCTTGCCAGAGACAGAGGCTAAATGGCTTCAAAAGGGTTGAAGAAGATTGAAGCCTAAACTATAAGTGAAGGTCCCCTCACTAAATGATATACTCAACCTTACTAGCAAGCTAAAAGACATGGTTAAATAAAGAAAATGTGGGCCAGGGAGAAACACATAGCTTTCAGAGGGTGGGTAATAGATATCTTTGGTATCAGTGTGGTTGGGATTTTGCTGCTGATGCTGTTAATGCTGTTGCCATATGTCAGAAGGCTAAGGGACTTGTTCTTTTGTCCTAAGACAAATCACTCACCCTCTCTGAATTTCAGTGTCCTCATCTGTAGAAAAAGGCAATAATAACTCTTACCCATGGGAAATCACACGTTTCTCTTCTGTACATTAGCTACTTCAACTTTCTGAGAGAATAAAATCATGTGTTAGGATCTTCTGCATTAAAAGTGAAAAAAGACAGAAACCTCAACTTTACCCATCCTTTTCTCTGTGTTAGGTTTTTTTGGTGTAAATTGGGCTGGGGATATATATATATCTATATATCTATATATATAGATATATATATAGATATATAGATAAATATATATATATGACTGATTTTGAACTCATGAACCCAAGTAATCCTTTTGCTTAAGCCTTCCAAATAGTAAGTATCAATGACTACAGGTGGATGTACCACCATGCCCAGGTGAGCTAGACAGTCATTTATTTGGGGGATCTACATCTTCTAAGCAGGATTTTTAACTGTTAGCTTACCTTTACTCATAAGAACATTGACTTTCCCAGTTGTGACAACCAAAACCATATTTGGCTAGTGTTAAATGTCTCCCAGGGAACAAAGCACTATTTTGACAAGTACTGTTCTAAATCCTGCTTTTATTCTCACCTGTTGTGATTCCGCATTTTCACAGCTATAGTGATCCTCCCTAACCCTATTTTACTTCCTATTCTTCTTGAAACTTGCACTGCCCTGTCATTGGTCCTAATTTTGCTAACAAAGTGGCTTTTACTGAGCTGAAAAATAACTTCAGTATCTCTAAACTGAAAGAACGTTCTGATTTCTTTCTTTCTTGGTCTCTCAGCAAGTCTAGTTCTTTAGCATCCTCCCCTGAAAAAAACTCTCTTTTCCTGGCTCTTCTGACTATTCTCTCTTGTCCCAATCTGTGGATTTACCATGCTTCAGAATGTTAGATTGGTCTCCTGCAAATGCTGAGGGAAAGGTTACCAGGAGCAAGAGAGGCGGCCTCACCGTGGTCAGGCTCTGCTTCTCTCCAAATTCTGCGTCCTGCACTTGCAAGCAACTTCTAGGCTCATTCTCAGAGACATGTGAAAGTCTTCTCACCAAGGCAATGGCCAACTTTTGGCATGACAGCTTAAAGTACTCTATGGCCTCCCTCTTTAGTGAAACTGGGGAAAGCTCTAAACAAAAACTCCAACCACTTAAAGCCTCTGAAAATGGTCATAAGGACAAAGAGAAATGAGAATCACTCTCTTAAGAATATATATGTGAATTCAGTAATGTGGGAGCCTGTGCTATTCCTGCTAAGACTTGTCCTTCTCACAGCCTTCCCATTTCACAGAAGTGAGACTCTAGACTAGTGCAGGCAGGAGCACTCCCCATAGCTCTCAGACAGAGGGTGTTTTTTGAGAGGGAGGAGAGGTTGGCGTTTCTCATCCTTTCTCCCCCACCTCCACTGTATCTGTTTTAAAGTTAAACTCTGAGGAGTAGCTGGGGTTTTCTTACTTCTGCCCAACTTCCAATCATTAAATGGAGGGCCTGCCTTAGGTCCAACATGCTGAGAATATTAAGGCCTTGTCAGCCTTGCCAGCCTTGCCCAAGTTCCTTAAGGTGATTAGTGTACCCCAGAGTGCCAGACCTAGAATAGGTCACACTGCTGATTACCCGTCTTCCACGGAGAACAGCTCCATTCCTGGACATGCTGCTCAGCCTATGTCATCACCTCCTCTCCCACCTCCAGAGAGCTCTGGCTTAGGAATTTTGCCTGGAGGAGAAACAGCTCATAAAATAAATAGTTCTTAATCTCTTCCCACAGGCATTGACTTCATTAGCAACTGAGCTTGGAAGAGTTCAGTCCTAAAAGTCACCTCCAAAACAGTGAAAGCTGCCCTGAATAGCAAGTCGGGGGAGGGGGGCTAAAGTACTGCTAAGGTTGCAGAAGAGAACAGAACTGGGGAGGGGCAGGTGAGAGAAAGAACTGGGAGAATTACTAGCATCCGCACATGAAACACGGACTTCAGAACTGTTTTCAAAGGCACCTCAGCCTAATTGTATTAGTTTATAGACAAACTTAGGTCCCAAGAGCTTTGCTGCAAACTGTACAGGAAATTACCCAGCAAGTGGTAGAGTTTAACACTGGTGTGTGATCAGGGAAAGAGAACTGTATGGATATCATTCCCCCATCAGGATGTACCCAAAGGTCTTCCTTCCTGGCAGAGGGAGAGTGGGCTAAATTGGGCACCAAACTCTGAGAAGAAATATATTTTATTTAAATAAGCCAGTCGATCATTAAACCAGGAATTAGTTACTCGTAGAAAGTACAGATTGAATGTAGTGGCAAGTCCCCAGACATGCTAGGTATTATTTATATTACCCATTTTCCAACAAAAAGTATAAGACATAGGAAGAAGCAGCAAGGTATAGTATATTCACAGCACAAAGAAAGAACTAGGTAAATTGCTTGTGAATGTGGCCAGATGCTGGATTCCATGGGCAAGTGTGGAGGTGGTGGTGTGGGGGTTTTATTAAGGTAGCTATTTGCAAGCAATCTATCACATCCTTTAAATGTAGGAGTCCCAAGTCATTTATTTTGCTTCTAGGTGATACCTTTATATCCAGTTTCCATTCCCTAACAAGTATATAGGACTCACATATCTGGTCTCAGGATTTCCCTTAATTTAAAACTTATATATCAGCCCTCTTGGGGTTGTTACTGCCTCAAATGGACCTTTGATTATGTACAACCAAAGACTGATTCCCTCTACAGCAACGTTCCCTAATTCAGTGGGAGCTAGCATCAGACATCTAGTTTCTAAACCACAATTTTGAGACCTTTAACATCTCATTTCTTATCATCCAAGCCCCCAATAATCAAGACCAAGTTTTTCTAAATATCTCTGTTATGTATCCTTTTCTTGGCTTTATCACCTGTATTCTTATCTAATCTGTCATCACTGAATCACCATAAATGACTTACAAGCAAGTATCTAATTCAGAGATATTGTCTTAACTGTTGTTCAGTGTCTATAGAATAGTCAGGAACATTTGAAATTCACATTTATCCATGATGCTATACTCATTTGCTGAAGTTCTATGCGGGAGAGTCTTTTGACATACGGGGCACACTCTGTAGTTGCCTCTTTAGGTTTCACTTTGGGAAGGTATCTCCAGTGGAAACTCTCCTTTCTCCAGGGTTCTTACTCTATGCCCATTCTCTCTCTTCTGGACCTCCTTCCAGAGAACTACACTCTCTGTCTTGGCATGTCCCGTCTATGTAGGAAAGATTTCCTTCTTTGATCATGCCAAAGGACTGCTGTTAGGAACTCATCACAAGAATCCAACCTTTAGAAGGAAATTTCCATATCACCATGAGAGCCCCTTCTTAACCATATTATAGTTATTTCATAACTAGGATACGACCCACAATCTGTTTTGTCCCATGAAGTTCTAAAGTCCACTCTTAGCTCACTGCTTCTCTTCTTTCACATTCCTCGTGCTCTTCATTTCCCAAGGACATAGAGGCTTCTGCACCCTCTAGCTGAGATACTCCTCAAGTCTTCCTGCTGCTGGACATTGCCTAATTTTCCCTTAATGGCTCTTCAAATCTCAGCTCAGTATCACTTTCTCAGAAAGCACTTCACCTGACCACGGTCCTCTTGATAGGTCAGAATGACTTTTTTTCAAACCACATTCATTTCATTTTAACCTTTATAGGGACATTTGTAATTGTTTGATGAACATATTTATCTTCTCTACTAAATGATCATTGTGAGAGTACAGATTTTCAAGCATTGCTCATTAGTGGATCTTCAATGCCTCGGCCCCAGGAAGTGCTCTGATAAATATTTTTAAAGTGTGTGATAACTGAAGACCCTTAGCAGCCTGGTAGGTATCATTTCAAAGCAGAAAGATGCTGTAGGCTAGGCTTTGCTACCATAATGCTGCATATATCATAGTATATATAAGCAAACTTCATACATACATGCATTTCAGTGCCATACACAACATGCATATGAAAAAGAGTAAGTATGAATCTGTGTCCAAGGCCCAGTGCTGTGTTCCTAGACTCACAGACATGGAAGGTATGTGTTGAGGAGTAATAGGAGATAGCATTAGAATAATAGACTGGACTTTTGGCACATTCATGCTCTTCTCTTAAATATTTTTATCACAATGAAGAAATATCTTCAGAGTAATGTATTCAGTATGTGCTTTAGACAATTCAATCAGCTTGATGCAATTGTACTCTTTCCAGTTCTTAAATTTCTAGTTGTCAACTGCTTTTCTTTCAAGCTCTGTTGGTTGAACTGATACTTCAGAAAGAGCTGAGTCTAACTAGGAAATTGAAGCTGCTTTAATCCCTCTTTTCATCGCACTGTCCGTCCATGAGCAGAGAGACGTCAGTGACCCTGCCAGCATGTGAGCTGAGTGTCTTTAATCTTACCTGTAATTGGCACTTCCAGGGATTTAGCTGAGTGGAGAGACCCTTAGCAATGACAAAAAGTGAAGGTTGGTCTAGAATAATAGACTTTATACAAATGTGGATGCAGCTGAAGGATGTTATTCAGTAAATTTGTCCCCAGAAGCTAGGCCATTTAGTCAGTTCAGTTTAACCTGTTTTCTTCCTGAACACATGTATTGAAAAAGGTAAGGTCATGCTGTAGCACTTTCACTAATAGAA
The DNA here is from genome assembly GCA_035773235.1 of Eospalax fontanierii. NCBI lineage: Eukaryota > Metazoa > Chordata > Mammalia > Rodentia > Spalacidae > Eospalax > Eospalax fontanierii. The sequence goes on from CM069527.1 coordinate 71,777,906, forward strand.
AACAGAATTTTAGAAGGAAATAAAATGGGAACAAAAGTATTTTCTTGAATAGATATCACAGTACCATTGAATGCTGAGAAATCAGGACTAGGGAGAGCTATGCAATTCTTAATAAGCCCTCTGTTCACTGATTCTTACATGAAATCTGATATAGTGCCTAAGTATGGCTTCATGAGCCAATCTTCCACAATTCAAATTGAAACTACCGTTTTCTGGTGTTTGTTTGATCTGGGGAGGTTATTTAACCATTCTCATTTGTGATTCCTCATGGATATAGAATGAAATGTAAACTTATTCCATACACTCGTATGTTGAAGTCCCACCCACAGTGAAATTGTATTTGGAGGTTGGGTCTTTATGGCATACTTAAGGTTTAATGGAGTTTTAATCCATTAGAACTGGTGGTTTTTGAAAGAAGTGTTTCCAGTTGACATGTACTGAGAAACAGCTCTGTAAGGACTCCAGGGAAAGGTTGCCATATGCCAGTGAGACATGAGCCCTCACGAAGACCCAGTGTGCTAGCTCCCTAATACCAGACTTTTAGTTCCTAGAATGATGAGAAAAGAAATGTTTGCATTTAAGTCCCTCATTCTGTGGTTACTTATGATACCATTGTGTGAAGATTGATGGATTCACCTAAAAATACAGGTCATGAACCTGACAGGGTGGCTCAGGCATGTAATGCCAACACTCAGGAAACTGAGGCAGGAGGCTCATCATGAGTTTGAGATCAGTTTGGGCTACAGAGTGAAATCTTGCTTCAAAAACAAAAACCTCCAAATAAGAAACAAAACCAAAGGTAATGATAGTGTCTATCTGATAGTGTGCTTGTGAGGATTGAATGTTATGACATTTCAAGCTCTTAAAATAGTCCTGTTGATGTTCGCTAGTTTTATTACTATGATTTTATTCCCATCCTTAATCTCTCATTTGATAGCACTTTATTTAGGAATCCTCCTTTACAAATCAGACAGATCTAAAACGCTTGGATTCCCAGTTCTGACTTTTATAACTGTACGACCTTCCACAGATCACTAACTTCTTTGAGCCTTAGTTTTCTTGTCATTGGATTGTGATAACACTGGTGCTTGCCTCTGTGGTTTATTGTGATGATCAAAGAAGGTGCGCATGTGAAGGTGTGTGGAGAATGGTCAGCCGTGCTGCATGCCACTCACTGTCATCCTTGAGATTCCTTGTTTGCAATATTAAACTAAGAAACTGTATTTAGAACTATGTAGAAGAGCTAGTAAAGAAATTGCTCCTAAAACACAGAACTCCAAAAATGTCTTCCCAAGTCATTCTTACTTCTACTTTGTAATTACAATATACATGCTTCGTACATTTTTCTTCCTTTCCTGCACCACTCCCTGATTTTGCCTTCAAGGACTTTCCCTCTATCATGTCAGTAGATTCAAATGTATATGTATGTATAATCTATAATGTAGATTCAAATAAATTAAAGGTTAATTACCTTCAGCAACTTGTTTAAAATCACAGACTTTTAGAAGTGGATGTGACTACAACAATGCAATGGAACTTGCTGAACAGTGAGATTATTTCCTCATTGCTATTGAGTGGTAGACCTGAAAATTAAAATCCTGTCTCACAGCCTGGTTATTATCACACAATGTTAAGCCAGGAATCTTTAAATAGATCATTGAACATATTGGTGGTCACAAATATTCTTAAAGTTTGTATAGACAAAATAGTATTTTGTGCAGCAGGGCTCCTCAAACTTTAATGAATGAGTCACGCCTGAAGGTCACATTAAAATGCAGGTTCTGATTCAGGAAGTCCTGGAGGGACCTGGAAATCTCCACTTCTGATACATTTACAGATGATGTCAATCTTTGTAATTTTCAATTACAAAGAAAGTCACAAATCAAGGGATTTAAAAATACATTTCTGGGAACATCAGGTAGACAGGTTAGAGGAAACTGGGGGAATCTCTGCTTAGAGGTTTTGGATGTTACTACTATCTGATGAGATTCTTAGCTTTTCAGTTTGAGAAGCTGGTGGTCTATGACTATAATCTAAGACTTTACCTGATAGATTTCACACAGAGTAGACAAGGAATAGCTATGAAGGGATCTAAAGAGAGATCAAGATAATTTAGCTCTAGATCTGCAATATGCCAACTCACTATAATCATCAAGCTCTAATCAGTTAATCAATCTTGTAAGAGCTTTAGCAAAGGTATGGCTTTTTTTTTTCTGGAAGCTTCAGTTCACAGTTACCCTGTTAGGCAAACATACATCTTGCACATATGGAAGCCAAATGTTATTTTAGATTTTATGGTTCTAGGAAGACTTATTCCTGGGATCTGATGAAGATGAAAATGAATATGCAGAAAATCAACCTTTAGGAAGGAAATTGTTGTAAAGCCATTAAAGAAGCTGCTTCTGGATATATTCACATTATTAGAAGGTCTGTTCCCATACCAAGACTTCAGGTGCATCATCAGTCACTCTGTGAGGTCGACAGGTATATGGGGACTATAGTCCTGTAGCTGGTCACCCTGGGAGTTTACTGCCAATTCCAAGACTTCAGCCTGACTATCTGTCTCCCTTGGAGCACAGGACCTGCTCCCAGCCTTCAGCCCTGATGATTGCATTCTCTCCTGTCTGATGAGCCATTGTCACCTAGCTGAGACAGAATCACCTGAGCTGCCTTGCCTCTGAGTCAGCTCCAGTTGTCTTCATGGTTGAACACACAGGGAGGGCTCCAGGAATCACAGAGAGGACCCTTGACTACTGAAAAACTGAGTGCAGACCCCAACAAGGTTATCACCATTGTGTGGGTGGAGCTTTGTTTACTTGTTATTGGCATATTTGTTGGCATCTTTGTATGTTTTTGTTCTGTGATTTTTTTTTTTCTTTTTACACAGACACACACACACACACACACACACAAATATTGTTGTGTCTTTGTTGTCTTTTTTTTCTAATATTTTAGTGGCTTAGTTTCTTTTGGTTATTTTTTATAACTACTTGCAATTTTGTACACTGATTGTTAACCCACAGTCTGGATGAACCTCTCTTCCACCAGAATAGATCTTCTCCCTCTCTTTTATACAGCTACGTTTCTTCTTCTACACCAGGCTCCTACTTCTCATAACTCCACCCTATATCTTACTTATTATTTTTATTGTATCCTATCTGTCCTCTGTTTTATTTAGTCTTCATTTCAATACTCACATACTGATATATTTGCTCTTTAAAAAATATCTATAAGCTACAACTTCTCCAACCAGTACCCCAACGTCACTGTCTTTGTACAATACAGGAATACAAGCATAATGCAAAAGGGTCCCCCACAGTTAACAAGACCAGCACTTCTGGAGAGCAGTGTGGGAGCACCACTGAGTCACTCACTCCCCCAGAGCTGAAGTAAATGCAATCCCTAAGGATTTACATAGGAAAACTAACAGAAAACAAAACAAACAACCACACAGAATTGGAAAAGGGGAAAATAAAGACTGAAAAGCATTTATTCTAAGAGATGCACAAAACACAATAGAGTCAATTATCAATTCCCCAACTCCCTTATAATGGAAGCCAGAATCAGAGAGATAGCTGAAATGTCCAAGAAAAGTTTTTTTAAAAAAAGATTTAGACATACTTTGGACATAGGATTTGGAGCAATGGAGCTGGAACTAACCTGGGAGCCACCTCCCGGGAAGGCTAGTTTTAGAGAACACTATGAAAGCTGCTAAAGGACAGCATCAATCAGTTTGTCCAACCTCAGCTTCAAGGATGTATAACCACATCAGTGACTGGCACAGCAAGCAACATTTGTGCAGTAGTGACACTTTTATCTTAGGGGTAATCAACAACTACGTAATTGGTCTTAAAACCCCTCAATGGGAGGATTCTCATGTTCATAGTCCTGTAAACATAGCCAAATACATATAGTTTTAGAGCTCATAGATCTTAGTGAAAACCCCAAGGTTATTATATACCCAGACAAATGTAATTTCTCACTATGTGAAAAATATTCATCCTTATATTTTCAGACAAGTATACCAGTCACCACTCATCAAAGAAACTTCTTTTGGACCAGATGGATAATATTACACAGTACCACAACTGGTCACATAGAGACATTGTCTATGAATTGCCTAAGCCTAAGGGTAACCTCTACTCCTAAGGCTCATGGGACATAGAACAAGGGGTAAAGAGGACACTAATGACCCTCTCAACCCTCATTAATGAAGCCCCCTCACGAAGTATAGGACCAGGAACACAAAAGATCACAAATGGTCAAAGTGGAGAGAGTAAGATTCTGCAGAGTTGGGCCCTTGGACAAGACTCCTACATTTAACTTCACCCACCTTGGGCTCAGGAACCATTGCAGAAGAGGGGGTGGGAGATTGTAAGTGCCAGAAAGGAGGTGCATGACTATATGCAAATAGAGTCTTACAAGCTCCTGAGACCCTGAACATATGAACCTGCAACAATGCTGTCAGCACGCACACGACCTATGCAAACTCAAGCAGACAAAACCCAAGCACAGATCTGTGGAAATAGGCAACGAGCCCCAATCTTAGTCAAAATATTATTGGCATCTGATTACTGCTAAGTGAGGAAGAGCTGATTTTCTTAAAGGGGAGAACTCTAGATAGGCTGACTAGACCTCAGTGTATATACTTACACTAACAGATGTCTGAGGACACTAACTTGACATAATAGGTCTTAACACAAATGACCGAATGTATGAATTCTAGTGTGTGTGTGTGGGGGGGTGCTATGTGATGCCATGTGAGGGTGCCAGTGGAGAAGTGGGTAAAATATGGTTAAGACTGATTGACATATTCTGCATTCTGTATGAAATACACAAAAATTCAATAAAAATTTACACACAAATAATTGAGTATTGGTTACTTTTTGTTGCTGTCATAAAACATCATGACTGAAAGCAACTAAGGAAGAAAGAGTTCATTTTTGCTTATGATTCCAGAAGAAGAGTCCATAATGCTCTTTGTGTGTGTGTGTGTGTTGGGGGTCATGGCAGCAGTGAGCTTGAGCAGAACAGAAAGCTTCAAAAAAGCATATTTAAAATGGCAAACACTAAGCAAAGAGGATTTAGAAATGGGACAATGATATAAACTCTCAAAACCCACCCCCAGTGACATACCTCCTCCAACAAGGTAAAGGTTTTATAACTTCCCCAGACAATGCCACAACTGAAACCAAGTGTTCAAATATCTATGGGGGACATTTCTTATTCAAACCATTGCAAATGATCATATAGAAGCCTCATAAGCAAGATTTCATTAGAAGAACCAAAAGCAGATACATGAACTAAGGAAATCTGTTCAAGACCTAGACAAAACAATTCCAGAGATGAAGGAAACAGTAACTTATGGCAGAAAGTATAAATTTTGGAAGAAAATATCAGCAAGGAGCTGGAAATTTTTTTTTAAAAAAAGGATCAAACAGAAAATCTAGAAATGCTGGAATCAATCAATTAAATAAAACCACATTAGAAAGCATCCCCAACAGAAAATGATCATGCAGAAAAATGAATTTCAAAGAATGAGGAAAAAGTTAAGATAATAATACACTTAGGCATATATGAGGAAAAACAATTCATGTGCATGGCCAATATTCTGAGATACATTCAAGATCTAAACCTACTTATGGAGTAGAAGGAATAGGAACTAGATACAATCAAAAGAAACAAAGAGACTTTTTATCTAAATTCTATCAGATTCCAAACCTTAAAATATGTCAATATCTAAGCACAAGAGCTATTTAGAACTCCAAATAAACATGACCAGATAAGAACCTTTTCATAACACGTTCCTGTCAAGATATCAAAGTACAAAGTAAATAAACCATACTAAAAGCTAGCTGTGCGAAAAAAATGACAATTCAAAACAAAGGTTTGAATGTTTAAATAATGTCAAATTTGTCAACAGCAACAAAAAAGTCAGAAAAGTGTGAGATGGCATAGTTCAAGCCCTGAAAGTGAATAATTTCCAAAAAAGAATATTATACCCAGCAAAGTTATCTTTCAGAATTGATTGAAAAGTAAGGATATTTCAAAGAAAAAACCAAATTAAGATAATTAGTGTTGCCCAAACTAGGACTCCAGTGAATTGTTATAAACATTATTCACAGAGGAAGAAGAAAAATTGTCAAACATGGGAACACAAGAACCAACTATCTGTTGTCTGCAAATAAAACACGCTTAACTAACAAAGATACTTAAAAAACTGAGTCTCAAAGGATGGAAACCAACCTATTAAGCAAATAGAAGCTATAAATAAGCAAGCATAGCTGTACCTATATCTGACGAAGTCAAATCAAAACTAATCAGAAGGGATAACGTGGGAAACTGCATATTAATAAAGGGTATATTGCATCAAGAAGAAATGATATTTGTTAACTTTCGTGCACTGAATATTTCTTCTCCCAATTTCATAAAACAAGCATCAAAAAGAATAAAAGATCACATAGATCTGAAACAAAAATAGTTGGAGACTTCCATGTCCATCCTCATATTTAGATCGGTTTTCCAAATTTAATATTGGCAAAAAAAAAACCACTTCAGAGATAAATTACACCGTAGATCCACAGGGTTTCACAGGTGTCTATATAATAGTCAATTGAACAGGTAATACACATCCTCAACGACACATGGAACTTTCTCCAAAATTGATCATATCATAGGTGACGAAGCAAGCATTAATAAATGTGAAACACTGAGATAATTCCTTGTATTCTATCAGATCACAGTGGAATAAACATAGAAATCAGAGCAAATGAAATCAGAAATGACAAAAATATTTGGAAATTGAGAAACATTTGCAGATTGAGAAATATTCTTTTCCTGAAGATTAGGCCATTGGAAAAATTAGGGAGGAAGTGTAAAAATTCCAGAAAAAGAATAACAAAATATACCAGAGTCTCAGAGATAGCTAAGGCAGTCCTAAAAGGAAAGTTTATAGCTAAAATTTCTCCCGTTTAAAAAAAAAATCAGAGCAATCAGAATAGATAGCATAATTTTTTATCTTAAAGCTGTAGAAAAATACCAAGAATGTCTTAAATCCAGTAGATCACAACAAATAAGATTAGAGTAGAAAATGATGAAACAGAGACTAAAAGAATCAAACAAGAGTTAGTTCTTTGCCAAAGATGTTTGGCATACTCCTAGTCAAACTAGCTAAACTACAGAGAACCCAAAATGAGAAATTAAAGGGTATTGATACAGACCCTAATGAAATCCAGATCCCAATAACATCCAGAAGATCTTTAGAGACTACTTTAAAAATACATATTCCATGGCTGCAGAGATGGCTCAGTGGCTGTTAAGAACATTGGCTGTTCTTGCAGTGGACCCAGATTTGATTCCCAGCATCCACGTAGCAGCTGACAACCATCCATAGTTCCAGTTCCAGGGGAATCCAGCACCTCCTTCTGGCTCCGCACACATTGCATGACACAGGTGAACTTATACACATGCAGCAATGCACTCATACACATAAATAAAAATAATAAAATATTTTTAAAAATAGATATTCCAAAAAGCTATAGTATGTAGAAGAAATGGATACATTTCTTTATTTACTTTTATTTTGTGTGACTGTTTTGCTTTCATGTATGTGAATGCACTACGTGTGTACAATGCCTGCAGAGGTCAAAAGAAGGCGTTGTATCCCCTGGAACTGGAGTTACAGATGTTTGTTAGCTGCCATGTGTGTGCTGGGAACCGAACCAGATGAAATGAATATGTTTTTCTTATATTTTGTTTTTTGTTTATTTTTATTGAGTTTTTGTGCATTTCATATAATAGGTCTTAATCAGATTTAGAGCCCTTCCTTCATAGCTCCCACCACACTGGATTTCATGCATTTTGTCATATAAGTTAAGTCCTGTCTGGTCAAGCAATTGTACCCAGATGTCCCTTGGTATAAGGTCATCCTCTGGAGTCTAGCCAGCCTATCTTGAGTCACCCCTTAAATAAGATCTTCTCTCCTTCACTCTGCAGTAGTCAGTTGCCAATATTCCTCAGCTAGGGTTGGGACCTGCTGCTCATTTCCCCAGATCTGTGCCGGTTTTAGTTTGATTGGGTTGGCATGGGTCTTGTGCATGCTGTCACCATTGTTCTGTTGTGAATTCAAATAATCAAGTTTCCAGAAGCCTGAAAGCCTCTGTTTTATTATGTTCATGCAATTTCTAAATGCACATGACTTACCAAAATTAAAGCCAGAAGATATAAAAAACATAAGCAAATCATTTGCAAATAATAAGATTAAGGCCCTAATTAATATTCCTAACAAAGGAAAGCCCTGGATCAAATGGGTTCACTGCTGAATTCTATCAAACTTTTTGAAGAGGGATTTTTATTTTATTTTATGTTTTGCCTGTTTGTATGTACATGCACCATGTGTGTGTCTGGTGCCCAGAGAAGCCAGAACAGTTCATTGGATACCCCTAAATCTGGAATTACATGTGGTTGTCAGCCAACATGCAGGTGTTAGAAACTGAACATGGTTCTCTTCAAGAATAACAAGTGCTCGTATGTGCTGAGTCATTTCTCCAGGGCCATCTATAAAACTTTTAAGGAAGATTAATGCTAGCCTTCTCAAAGAGTTCCACAAAATAGAAATGGAAAGAACACTACCAAACTCATTCTGTCAAGCTAATATCATTGTTATCAAAATCAGTTAAAGACACACACACACACACACACACACACACACACACACACACACACTAGAGACCAGTTTAACTGATGGACATAAATGCAAAAATTCTCTGCAATACTTACAAACAAAATCCAAGAAGACATAAAGAATATTAGACATCATGACCAAATGGCTTCATTCCAGGAATGCAAGTTAGTTCTACATATGCAAACTGATCAATGTAATATGCAATATTAACAGTCTTAAGGACAAAAATATAATTTTCATAGGTACAGAAAAGTCATTTGCCAGCATTCAACATTCTTTCAAGGTAAAATACATAAAGAAATCAGGAATAGATAGGTTGTACCTCAAAACAGTTAAGGTTATTTATGCTAAAACCAATAGCCAGTAGTGTACTAATCAGAGTAAAACTAGAACAATTCCTCTAAAATCTGGAATGAGATAAGGATGCCCACTCTCTCAACTCTTTCTAGAAACTATTTTCCATTTACCTGATTTACATTTGGTAAAGTGTTTGCAGAAGAACAGTTTATAACCATTTGGTAGTTGTTTCAAATCATCCAGTGGCCATAAAAGCCACAGAGCAATTCTTAGCGCTTGATGGGACTGGACATTCCAGTCTTCAGCTGGGAAGTGCTCAGTATTCACGGAAGGCGCATGCACACTTTGAACCAACTCCCTTTGTGTGAGCAGCCAGCAATGAACTCGGGAGCTAGGGCCATCTATTCACCCTGAAATTCTTCCTTGGTCATAGCCTTTTCAGCAACAGCTTGCTCTTCTTTCATAATCTTTTCATGATCTCTGTAGAAGTAGGAGAGATCAGGCATGACCCGCCATAGGTGCTCATGGGAGATGGTATGAAACATTTTTGAAACTTCCTGGGCCAGTATCCACCATGTCAGACACACTCAGTTTAGTTAGCTTATTGTTGCCTGTGATGACAATGTACACATAATGCAGAGGGGAGTCTGTGCTACACAGAGAAGTGGTAGGTGAATTGATCTAAGACTTTTCTGTGATGGGCCAGTGGTCAGTCCTGGGCTCAGTTATTTCCAGAAGCCATGATTCTCTAACGGAATCTTGTTATTGAAGGTCTGAGGATTAAAAAGGCAAACAATTGGAGTGGCTCTAGTGGCCACAGCGAACTTCACAGCATCCCCTTGGTAGGTATTTCTGGAGGAAGTGGTGAGGACATCAGCAGAATTTCCTAGGGTGTCAATAGCTTGAGCTGCCAGCAATAGCTTTCCCCAGATTTTTTTTAGGTGTATAATATAGATACCATCACTTTTCTTTTAAAGAACTGTTCTATCTGAAGATCAAGGATGGTGCCACCAAAAGTGGGTTTCTGCTGCAAGAAATACGAAGACAACCTCCTCCGTTTGCAGTATATCAGAGTTCCACAGTGTGTGATCATTTAAGCACAATGGGACTCAAGAACATTGTCATATCGACCCTTTCCTGGGCCATGGGGAAAGGCTCTCCACTCTTCATAATGTTTAAAGTCTTAGCTGGAAGAATAAGACAAAAGAAAGGTATTAAAGGAATAAAAATAGCAAAGGAAGAAGTCAATCTATTCTTATTCACATGATTCTATTCTTAAAAGACTGTAGTATATACATTAGAAAACTCTCAGAGTTAATAAACACTTTCAGAAAAAGTTTCAGGATATAAAAATCAATCTATAAAATGAATATATTTCATATGTAGCAGAAATGAACTTGCTGAGAAAAAATTCAGAAGAAATATACTGTTTATAATACCTCTCAAATAAATAGAAAATCTAGAAATAAACCTAACAAAGAAAGTGAAAGACCTATAAAATGAGAACTTTAAGACACTGAAACAAGAAATTAAAAGAGATGGTAGATAATGAAAACATCTCCTGGTTTTCCTGGACTGGCATAATTAATATTTTGAAAATGGCTATAGTACCAAAAGTAATTGACAAAGTCAATGCGATTTTCTTCAAAATTCCACTGACATTATTCATAGAAGTAGAAGAAAACAATCCAAAAATTCACAAAAGACCATGAATAACTAAAGTACCCCTTTTGTAGAAAAACACTGCTGTAAAATATCACAGTATCTGACCTCGAACTATATACTAAGGCCAAAATATAATGGTGCTGGCACAGGAACAGAACGACAGGCCTAGAAATGAACACACACAGCTGACAACCTAATTTTTGATTAAAGTATGAAAATATACACTGAGGACAAAAAGCAGCTGAATCAGCAAACAGTGGGATCCACCTATAGAAAAATCAAAACAGAGCCTTATCTAGTACTCTGCACAGAAATCAATTCAAAGTGGATCAAAGGCTTTCATTTAAATCCTGAAACTGAAAGAAGAAGATATAGGAAATTCACTTTAAGATGTAGGTATACAGGCAAGAAATTTCTGAGTAGGTCACCCAGCACAGGAAATAGGCCTAAGAAATAATAAAAAGGACTACGTGAAAAGCTTCCCCACACCAACTCTGAGCAGAGGGAACAGACAGTCTACAAGATGGTTGATTTTTTTTTTAACCAAGCTATACTACAGACAGTAACATAATAGTTCATTCCATTGATTGCTATTGTGATCAGAATTAGACATGACTTGTCACTAAATACATTTTGTGCATTGATTTTCTTAGAAAAAGTAATTTTTTATTAAATTTATTTTGCAAACTTAATTCTCCCTTTTTTTCTTCTGTTTAAAACTATATCAAATAGTTTTATTAGACAGTGCTATTTAATATTTAAGTTGTATTACTTTACATAAAGTATTGTTAACAACAGCAACAATAACAACTAGCCAGACATGGTGGTTTACCAGCTTTAATCCTAGCAATCTGGAAACAGAGGCAGGCTAATCTCTATGAGATCAATTCCAGCCTGGTCTATATAGCGAGTTCCAGGTCAGCTGGGTCTACAGGGTGACCTGTCTCAAAAACAAACAGACAAACAAACAAATTAAAAAAAAACAAAAATCAAAGCAAATCAAAACAAAACTATTTTGAGCACGAGGCTAGAGATGCCTGAGCATCTAAGAATGCTTGCTGCTCTTTGTGGTCCAGTGTTCAGTTCTCAGCACCTATATCATGTGGCTCACAACCATCTATATCTTTAGCTCCAGGGGATTCAATCTCCAGTTCCGGCCTCTGTAGGCACCTGCACACATATGCACATACACACACACGGACACAGAAATAAAACTAAAAAAAATCTTCGAAAAAAACTGCTTTGAGCTGAGAGCTTTTGGCAGTTGATGGCTACTGAGGGAGGGAGAGGTGTTTTCTTCAGTGGCATGGCCTCTCCCATGTTGCCATGCTTCAGCGGACAGCCCCACACCCATGCACATATGGGTACTGCTAAGTAGACTCAGTGGGCTATGGGTATGAAGGGAAAAACTAAGGACATGAAGTTGGAAGGGTGATGGAGGATTGGGCTGGGGAGAAGTTGGAAGGGGAGAGAACAAGAAGTGGATACGATCACTACATTACATATATATGTATATATACATATATAACATATGTATATATACATATATATCTCATTATATATATGAGATTATATATATATAAAATCAAAGAAAAGATAAAATTTAAAAAGAAGATACAAGGATGGAGAGAGGGATCAATGGTTTAAGAGCATTGGTTATTCTTGAAGAGGACTCAGGTTCAATTCTCAGTACCCACATGGTAGATTACAACCATTCATACCTACAGTTCCAGGGACCTGACACCCTTTCCTGGCTGGTGCAGGCATTGCACATACAAGTGTACTTACAGATATACAGATAAAACATTCGTATATGTAAAATAACTTTTTTAAAAAAGAAGACCAAGTTAGGTAGGAGACTTGTGGGAGCATGTTCCAGCAAGAACTCCAGGGAGAGAGTGGGAGGGGGATTTGATCAAAACATATTGTATAAATATATGAAATTTTAAAATAATAAAATAATAATTGAAACAAAACAAAAGCTTCTGAGATTTCCTCTCTCCCGTCAGAATGGCTTTCATCAACAACAAAATCTGACATGGACGTGGAAGTGAAGAAATTCTTACTCACTTCCCGTGAGAGTGTAACCTGGTGTAGCTATTACGGATTCATCATGGAGGTTTCTAAAAAATTAATTTTTCAAAAACTTAAAACTAAATTTAAAAACTAAAATTAAAAATCTAACTGCCACATGTTACAGCTGCATCATGCCTGATCATATGCCCCAAACTCTGTGTCCTACTAAAGAGATACCAGCACATACATGCTTACTGCTGCATTATTCAGAACAGCAGGGAAATTGAAGCAGCCTAAATATCCATAAACACATGAAGGGGTAGTAGAATTGTGGACTTTGATTATTCTGTAAAGGAAAATGAAATAATGACATTTTCAGATGAGGATGGACCTAAAGATATTACATTAGAAGAGTTAATTCAGACTCAATAGGACAGTAATTGCACATTCTTTCTTCAGTGTAGGTTTTAGTTTATGATGTTTTTGTATGTGCATATAAGTGGTGGTGAGTGTGGGTATAGACTGTGACTGGAAGGGAGACAAGGAAAGATGAAAAAGGATGTTAATTCACAAGGGATACAAGCACAGTAGGAGTTAGGGGAGGTGGGAAATGAGGGGCAAAGGAGAATCACCAAAATCAAATTTGGTTTGGAAATGTCATAATTGAAACTAATACTATGTATTCTAATACAAATTTTTAATTAAAAATACAAAAATAATATTAGCCCTTATAATCCAAGTCTCATATTTTCCCATCAACCTCTATATCTGACATAGCATTTACATGTGACAATGAATAGGAATATGATACCTAAAGTAAAAATAGTCAGAAATATAGCACGGAACAAAGAAGTCAAAGTAGCAAATGAGGGAGAAAGGCATTTTTACCAATACTCGCAAAATCACACTGTAATAATGAGACTGAATATACATTTCCTCCTGAATCTGCAGTCACGTTTAATGAAATATTTCATTTAATGTTTGCAGTATTTGAAATAAATTATTGTCTTAATTATATCTTTAACCTGTGTAGTTGAATTTTGCAAACATAGCAACATGTGAAGTAATTTTAATTTTGGTGAAGATTGGTCTTAATGTACACGTTATTGTAGCTAATCTTTGTGCCTAATAATTTTATTTGTTTTATTATTTTGCTTTTATACCCTATTCCATTCTGGGAAAGTAAATGGGTAATCATGTTAAAGAAAAACTCAAATTCTAATAAAGATCATTTTAAATTTCTCCCCCACAAAACTGGCCTCAGCCCGTGCCAAATATTATTAGTGACAGAGTTCAGTTATTTGGAATGTTCAGTTTTTGATGTAATTGAAGACCTGTAACACTCAGCTTTCCCAAAGTTGAAATGAATGTGCTTTCAGAAGTTGGCACATGTTTGAGGCGAGGAATATAAATACAAGAGTTTATTTCTTAAAATCTTGCAGCACAAGAAATAGTTAGAACATGTTAATGTCCTTCCTGTCCAGAATGACACGAGTCTTTATTGTGGTGTGTTTTTTAATCTACAAAATCACCTGGTTTTAGCTCTTACTCATTTGGTTCCTTGCTTGTTGGAAGCTGACTTGGATTCCAAGAACCTGGAGCTGGAAAAACCCTGCCTTGTATTATCTTGAGATTCCACTTCTCATCCCCCAAGTGATGTTTGAATCCTGCTCTCTGACAACTCCCATCTCTCTTACTTTCCGTGCCACTGATTCAGTCCTCAACTGAGAACTTCAGAATCACCCTCTGATCATATCTGTCTTCCACAAAGCTTTCCCAAGTTCTGCCTGGCACACCCAATGACTGGTGTTTATGAGCCGCCAGCCCTTTAAACTTAACATTTTGAGAATCAAAGTCTTCGTACTCAGTTCCAGACTTCACAAACAGTTAGCTCCAGAACCAGGATTTCTACCATCAGGCTGTTTTTCTCACTCTATCAAAACCTCTATGAGTCTATTTAATGTGGAATAACACTCTTTTACACTCATATTAATATCCTTTTTCTCTCTAAACTTTTTTTTCCTACATATATTTCATTGCTTTTAATATGTAACTGACCAAAATTAGTCTGAATCTTTCTGTGTCCAGAACATTCATTGAAATTCTCCGTCTATATGTCATTTTTACCCAAAGTAATAAATTCTGGTACCAGTCTCTGCTTTTTCAAATGCTGCATATCTCTCAAGGCCTATATGAAATGCTTCAGCCTTTGTGGTATAGTCTCTGCCCCTGACATGAAAGTCTTTTCTCAGTATCACTATCACATAAATTCTGGGCTGTTCAGATGGCATTTCATACTTCCTAATCAGAAGTCTACCATGCTCTAGAGCTACAAGATTCCATCTTTTTCCCTATTGTTAATGGAGACACCAATCCTGGGTTGTTATTGTCAGTAACAGAATTGTATTAAAAGATATTGGAATAGTGCTGGCAAATGACAGCACCAGCAGAAGTAGAGTGAAGTTTGCATGGTAAAATTCCTCATTGACCTTCCCATGTCATCATGGACATGGGTCCTTCATCTGCATACATTTCCTCTCTCCTTGTATCTACTGGTTTTCATAATTCAAAACAATGTCAGAATTAAATTTTCTTCTTTATGCTAAAGGTTTCATTATTATCTAAAAATTATTGTTTGAACTTTGCATGTCTACATTGCATAAAAGAGCCTCACCTTCTATAATCAAGCAAATTTTGTTTCTCATTATGTTTGACAGTAATTTGTTTTCCGGGGGCATTCTGTAGACCTGAATTTGTCTTTGGTTAACCAGTCTCAGTAAACTAGTTGCATCATCATAGCATTGTAAAATAGGGAAAATTATTCTCCATTCATTTTCTTCTGTGTGACTCATCTTCTGTCCATCTAGCCTGAAAACTTACTTAGGAACATAACTCTGAGTCCAAATATTTTCTAAACAAAAATGTGGAAAATATTAACATTTAAATTCTTCATCTATCATATATGAGAGTTGTCTTACCAAGTTACTTTCTTTGGGAATGTTGTTTCCTAACCTACCAAAGAAGTATAATAATATTACCTCATGTAACTGTGCAGACTTTAATCATTTCTGTAAAATCATTTAGTTATTGTTGGCACATAGTAGGATGTCTGCTCTCAGTACAAGTTTAAAGTGTTTGATGAATGCAGAAATGTTCCTCCAGTGAGGTTTTGAAACTTCAAGATAGATTATGGGTTTTTATTGCAGAATCTTAAAAGCTATTAGATAGTGCGATTTTCCTTTCTCAATATTATCATGTTTACACTAGAGATAGTTCCATGGAGTTTGACCCTTAATTGAAGAGGCAGGAAATCATGACTTTATAACTTCAAGTATGAAGAGCAAATGACACATTAACTTAGAGACAAATCAGTAATTATGGAAATACCTTCTCAGATTGTAATGTTTTCTTCTGCTTTGATGCTAGCAATCAAAACTACTGAGTCAATCTAAGCAGGGTCAGGACTTCAAATCTGCAGAAAATCACATGAATTTGAGGCATTATATGTGCAGTACAAGATGTTCCAGTTACAAATTCACTGCATCCTGTTTAAGAGCAATGGTGTGGAGACCAGCTGTCCTTGTCAGGTACTCCAGATGCACATTTACCAGGGATACAGAGCTGTGAGGGTCATGCAGAGAGGAGTCTCACCATCTCCAGAAGGGTTAAGCCATGACCAGGGCGAAAAGTGGCAAGTAGTTATTGGAATGTGGAAATTTTCTTTGTACTTGAAATTGCCTAGTACCCCTTTAGGGAAGGAGTGCTCTGTGGATGTTTCCTAACTTAACTAATATCTCAAGCTGGAAAGAGTTTTTCTTCATTTGTAAACTTTTGAGGTTTCACTATAACTTCCATTTGATGTATACAGCTTTTCTAGGCTCCCCAAAGTTGGATTAAATCATTATATCTTCCATTATGCTCCCACTACTTGAAAATATAAGGATTTACCACAGTCTCCACTTGCTTGTGGAGGTAGTGACAACTTTTTATACTACAAAGTTGTAACCAGATTGCCACTTACCAAGTGCTTGATCCTAGGCTAGTTACTTAACATCACCCCAGCTCAGTTTCCATACCTAAAAGTGGGCTTACTAGTAGTAACAACTTCTTGATTTCTGTTAAGATTAAATGTGAAGGTCCAGATGAAATTCTAAAACAGGGCCTGCCACAGAGAGTGTGCAACAGTCAGTGCTAGCTCCTGATATTCTTCATAGACAGCATCTGCCAGGCTAGATTGAAAGCTGTTTCATAGCATTGCCTATGAAACGCAAATTTCTATGTTGATATAATCAGTAATCAACAAATTATCTGTTTATTGTAATTGATAATCATATGAACTTAATGGAATCTCATATATGTATAGAAATGTTGATCATTTTTGTAAAATCATTCAGGTAGTAACCTGGCAACCAGGCACGCAGTAGTAAGCCTGATCTTAGTACAAATTTAAAGTACTTGTTTTAAAAACAGGACATGCTTTTATCTTTAAAAATCCTGGTTTTTGTACTTATATAATTATGAAAGCATATAGTCATGGTTTTTAATCCATGATTTACCTAAAGGTGAGTAGCTTCTAAAAGTAAAATATCTTTTCAAACTACAATTAGAGTGTGAGTGTATGGAGCATCAGGAAAAGCACACAATCCAATCAACATAAAGAAATCTTAGCAAATTTAATTTTTATACAACAAAATAAAGTTAATCACCTTTATTTTAAAGAAAAAATGTATGGGGGCTGGAGGGATAGCTTAGCAATTAAGAGTGTCGGGTGTTGTTGCCAAGGACCTGGGTTCAGTTCCCAGCACCCACACTGTAGTTAACAACCATCTGTAACATCAATTGCAGAGGATCAGACTCCCTCTCTGGCCTCCATAGGCATTGCATACATCCAGTGCACTTACATACAAAACACTTACATACATAAAATTAAAAATATATATATTAAATTTTAAAACATAGATGGAAATAGTCACAAGCGTAATTTAAACCTTAAAATGTACACAGCTACTAAGGTTTTTTTTTTTTTAAATACAAATGTGTTTATAAGCAAAATGGAACCACAAATACTCTGTATGGCTCTCTCTCCTTTAAAAAATATTGAATACATTAAAATTTACATTTTGCAAATATGCAATTTTTAAATGACAAAATCAATATGAAACGTTTCATTTCAGAGAAGTTTTGTTTGTGTTGAAAGCTTTAGAAAAGGAGAAGAAAGATTAAAAATTTCCTAAATATTAAAAGCTGTTACTATAATTACTGTGAGCTTCAATAAAGAAGAATTTGTCCTTTGTGTCACTTTCCTGGAACCTCATGCCACCAGCACCATCGTGTTTAAGATGGAACATATTTTTGGTCCTCACTTCTCTGTAGTGCTTCTGAAAACAATAATTTCGCTCAATGATTTTAAGTAAAATCCCTGCCTCTCCTTCAGAATGCAAGAGATATCTCACACTTGTCTTGAGTAGGTGCACAATTCTCTACTGCTTTTTTTTTTAATATTTTGTTATGTTTCATCTTATGTGTATGAGTGTGCTGCCTGCATGTGTGCAAGTGCACCTCTGTGACCTGCAGAGGTCAGAAGAAGGCAGAAGATTCCCTGGAACTAGAGTTAAAGACAGTTGTTAGATGACTTGTAGGTGCTGGGAACGGAACCTGGGTCCTCTGCAAGAGCAGTCAGTGCTCTCAACTACTGAGCCGTCTTCCCAGCCCATTTTTTTTTATGTTTGTTTTGTTTCCTTTTGTCTTAAAATTGACCAGCACACTGTTTATTCACAACAAAAAGGAAATAAAATTTTAACCATAGCATTTTATTATTATGCTTGGAATCAGAAGCATATGCTTGGAATCTTTTTAAAAGTTAATTTGAATGGAAAAAGTCTATGTCTTGAAATAGCAGAGGAATTGACATTTTGTCTATTTTTATTGAATTTTGTGTATTTCATAAAACATCTTAATCATCTTTATACCACTTTTCCCATTGGCACCCTCTTATAACAACCCCCCACAGGATTTCATACATTCTGTCATTTGTGTTAAAGCCTACCAAGTCATATTAGTGTCCCTAGATGTCCCTCTGTGCAAGTTCATCCACTGAGGTCTAGTCAGCCTATCTAGCCAATAGTACTTCAACTAAGATAAGGCCTGCTACCCATTTCCATAATTCTATGCTGGGATTTTGTCTGAGTTTGCACCAGTCTTGTGTATGCTGACACCATTGCTGTTGGTTCATATGAACAAGGTCCCAGGAACCTGTTGGACTCTTATTTCCATATGGTCAAGCATCAAAATTGAATTTCTAAAAGTAGGAATAAAAGATAGTTTTTTAAACAAAATAAAGAGGGATAAAAGGAAGCTCACCAGTTACTGCTAAGATCAGTATCATAAATTTGAAGAAAAGTGAAGGTATAAAAAATGTTTCTATATATATTTTTTACTTTCTACTAGGCAGGTAGTCATAACACATGGAAAGCATTTTATGACATTACTTTTCATGTGAGTGCATGAAAAAGTTTTGCATTTTCATGTTGTGTTAGGTCAAAATCACTGTATAATCTTTGAGGACATCTATCTTTTTATTACCAGAACATCTTTATTTAAGCTCTCTTACTGAGCCCAAAATGTCTGTTCACTCAATCTATAGACTTCACAGGGTCCTTCACATCCCCCTTCGGAGGGGATGGCGATTTCAAAGGTGAACAAGATGTATTTGATCTAACATATGCAAATGGGGCTTTCTAAAGTCTTGAATTTTGGAGGATATAAGAATCATAAGGAAAAATATAGAAAGAGACGGAGACAGACATAGCAGGCAATCTCAAAAGCAGTATGTGAGATTTGTGGCTCAGTGTCAGTCTCTTTTGCAGCACGTAATAGAGATTCAAGGGTTCTGGAAGGTGAACAATAGGTCACTTCCATTATTTCCTTCCTTGAGCCCTTCCTGTTATTTAAAAGCCAAAGACATAAAACTCCCTCTCCATTATGCTTAGAGAACTACTTGGGGAAGAATTTTGTATTAGTATTTTCATTTTAGTATCTGGCCTACGTGCATATTTAAAAAGTCCCCTGTATAAACTTCTGGGTCAACTAAAGGTCTACATCAGCTCAGGAAAACTAGCAATGAGTACGCATTTACATTGTTCAAATTCCACACTCAGTGTTGCAGCCATATATACTGCTTACATTGTGTGGTGTGATAGTTTTGTCACCCAATTCAAATCCACTGAACATTATTCAGCCTGAAAATTTACTTTTACATCAAGTTTATAAACAAAATGAAGTATAATTTAAGAAATAAACTCATAAGATTTGCAATTAAATTCATTAATCAGAACTGTTTATGGAAATGTCACACATGAACTGTAAACTTCATAAATATTCAAGCAGGGAGCCATAAGACAATCACATTTGTGAGTAAGAAGTGTTTCATCATGGCTGCATGACTTCACTATGAGCAGGGCACACTATCCACATCCACCAGCTTGCGCTTTTGTTTTGAACCTTTTTTCAGTTATGTATACCATTAGGAAGAACTTCTGTTTTGGTTACATTCCTATTTCCATATGTTCCACACTTACCTTCCTTTCACGATTTAAGTGCCTTTGTACTAATTAGTTTCTGCACCTGTGTTCAAAAAGCAGCTCTGAACTCAAACCAAATTAATCTGTTCCTGAAGGAAAAGGAAAAGAAAAAACCATCAGTTCCAGTTCCAAACTTTCTAGTTACGGGGGACCATACAAGAGCACTGTCATTGACACCACACTTCACAGCTCTATCTGTGAGGATGTCTTATAAAGCTGACAGATCACTCTGAAAGTGATTTATCTATACCTCTTTGAAGCTCTGTCTTAACAAAAAGGGGATTGGAGGCTTGGTTAGGTGAACACAGCTTGTCTTCAGTATTATCACTAGTGTTTGTGACATGCGCTTAGAAACACTATCAGTGATGTGAATAATGACCCATGCTTTTCTTCTAGAAATCAATATCATATCTAAAAGTGTTACTCCCAGTTCTGTTTCATTTCCATTTGCTGACTTTCTCAACACTTTAATTTGTGAGTTTAAAAGTTGAACCTTAAGATATTTAATGAGAACAGATATCGTGATTAATATTACATAAGCTGTCATCAGCATCATAGTCTTTACCCCTACAAAATTCAAGCTAACATGCTTGTAAAATTGACTTTTTTCTAAATTATTTTGAACACTGAACATGTTATCTCTTTATTAATCCTAGAGATAAAATTTCAGTCAGCTGATAAGCTACCCACTAAGAAACATTGACATAGCAAGGACTTTGTATGAGATTGATTATTATTAATAACTATTTGCTGAGGGAGGTTAAGTGAACAGTACTGTTCTCAGTATTATACATGCATTACACTTTTAATGATCACATCAACCCTATGAAGTATTTTGGTCATGATCTTTAAAGACAAACATACAGAAGCTTAGAAAAGTTGAATCTGTCATCAAGATTCTCAGAGAAAGACAGTGATAGCTGGGAATTGAGCCTAGGTAAGAGGCCTCTAGAATCTGTTCTCATAACCACTATTTCATAATTAAGCCTCCCTTTCAAGTTTTTCAACAAGTTTTGCAAGTTGCTAATCCTAAATCAAGTAAAACAACACACCCCTTTGTTCAACTGAGCTTTTTGAATATAGTTTTAGCTACAAATGTTCAGTACCTCAACAAAGTTTGTTTACAGTAAAGGAGAATCACAATTTATTTTCCTAGTATAGCAAAGTAACATACAAGTACAAAATGGTGTTTGTGAACTAAATATGGTTATTTGTAGTATGCACTTAGAAGTGACATACATAGAGTAAAAATTGTGTACAGTTAACTAATATATTTCAGTATCAGTCACAATCTAGGGCAAAATAAAGTTTTATGGATTTTGAAATGAATGTATTGTTTGGGCTGATTTTAGGCTACCCCCTGATAAGAAACAAGACAAAAGAAATATGTTTCTTCGAGATTTTCATTAATATCCCAGAATCAGATATCATCACTTGTAATCTATTAAAGTTCTATTTGAATTTTGTTTGTATTTTCAGTTTACAGTTTTAATATTTAATATTTATACAATGAAAGTTCATATGACTTCATTCAGTTATTCTTCTGAAAAATTTGTTCAGAGAATATTCATTAAAATTCACCATGTAAAGGTGAAAGAAATAGATATAAAATATCAGGCTGATCATCTTGTAAAAAAGCCTCTGATCTATTACTAAACAGAATAACACATTTCACATTTGTAAATTAACATTTGCCAGATTATGATTCAGGTGTCTGTCAGTCTAAAATGAAATGCCAGGAGCAGGTGCAATGTTTTTAAAGGACGAGGTTCTGGGGCTGGAGAGAAGACATGGCAGTTAAAAGCACTAGCTACTCTTGCAAAGGATCCATATTAGATTCTTAGTACTCACATGGAGGCTAACAACCATCTATAACTCTAGTTCCAGGTGATTCAATGCCCTCCTCTGTCCTCACAGGCAGTGCACACATGTAGTGTACTTTCAGACACAGAGGCAAAAACTTATACACATAAATTTAAAATTATTTTTTTAAGTTTAAAAAGGCAGAAGTTTCCACATGTTCATTAAAATGTCCAGTGAGTATCAGGTACTAAGCTGAGATTAGAAGAAATATAGAAAACCTCTCTCCCTCAGGAAGAAAGGAGCATATCACTCAGTGCAAGATTACCAGGTCCATGATTTAAAGAACTAAAGTACAATGTAAAAAAAAAAAAAGTCACTGGGGAAATTCAAATCCAAAGCAAGATTAGATGTCGTCTTGCCTCGGTTATAATGGCTATTAGAGAAACAGACACAAAGATAGAGAGTAGCAAGTGCCAGCTGTTGGTCTTACTTCCTCTACTAGTTGTCCTGTTCATAAAGTGTCTACCTATGCCCGTAGGCCTGAACTAAATTTCCCACTTCATCTAGGAGTTTCGCGGTATCGAGTCCTGTTAGTCTTTGATCCACTGGGAGTTGAGTTTTGTACAGGATGAGATATAATGACCTGGTTTCATTTTACGACATGTTAAAATCCAGGTTTCCCAGAACCACTTGTTAAAGATGTTGTCTTTTATCTAATGTATACATGTGGTATCTTTGTCAAAAATTATGGAGGTATAGTCATGTGGACTTCTACCTGGGCCCTCTACCTCTAGTCCATCGATCTGTGTGTCCGTTGCTGTGCAGGTATTGGGCTGTACTTGGCTCTGTAGTACATGGCTCTAAATCAGGAGTGCTGACACTTCTCACAGTACTCTTTTTATTTAAGGATTGCTTTGACTATCTTTTCTTTTATGCCGTCATATAAATTAAATCTAAAATTTTTATGTGTATAAGTGTTTTGTCTCATGTATGTAAGGGCATCACATGCATGCATTGCCCAGAGCGTCAGACGCCCTGTAACTAGAAGCAGGGATAGGGGTAGTTGTTAGCCTACCTGTGAGTACTGGGAACTGAATGAAGACCTCTGGAAAAGCATCCAGTGTCCCTAACCCCTGAGTAATCTCTCTAGCCCCCATATAAATTTTGAGATTGCAATTATACAAAAGAAATACAATAAAAAGGGATATGTGGATGCCCATTTTTATAGCATTTTCTGTAATCGTTAAGGTATGAAAACAATCTAGGCTGTTCACCAAATGAATGGACCAAGAAAATATAGTGTATAGATACACACAATGGAGTACAGCTCAGCTACACAAAAAGAACAAAATCCTGCCATTTGTAATGACATGGGTGAATGTAGAGGACAACTAAAGTGACTAAGACACAGATGAACAGTTATCACATATTCTGTCTCATATTATTTAAACTAAGAAGAGTTGACTTGAAAGAATAGTAGTGAATATGGGAGGCTGGGGAGGTGTGGAGGCATGGATGAAGGGAGGCTAATTTTCATTAAAGCATGCCGTATAATCCCTATCAGTACATAGAATTTATACATATTTATAAAATCAATATTTTTAAAGGTAAAAAATGCACAAATCTGACTAGATAGAATAATGGATTTTAAGCAATGGAATCAGCTTGAATTAAGAAGGGGCACTTGTTAGGAATGGAATTTGCAAGTAATTCACAGCTGTCTTTAGTCCAATTAGTTCGATAATCAAGGTCTGGCAAATTTAATGAAAGAACAAGCCTAGCAGAAAAACCAATGTTGTTTGGATGGTGCAAATTTTAATTGGTCCCTCGGAACAACTAGAGTTGGAAGAAAGAAGGTGAAACTAAGTAATGTACTCCTGCTGCAGGCTCAAGAATATGTCTGCAGCCTTATTCTATACACAACTTAAGCCAAGTTGAAATGCTTATATTGGTATTAGCAATGAGTTCTTCAATAGGTATAAACCAAGCAGACGGTTGACATGCCAGCCAGCTCTGGTGGTAGTTTGCAGAACATAACCATATGTGAACAATTAGAGAGAAATATTTTTAATTTGAATTCAGCCAATTTTTAGGTGTCAGCATTGTTTTTACATAAATCAACTGTACTCTGCCAAAAAGGCAGTTTGCTTATGTTTATGTATCTGTATTCTATATAAGTGTGTATTGAGTCTGTCTCTAATCTAATATTCTTGTCTGAAGGGTTTCACTTTCTCAAACATTTAAATATTTAGTGACTTAGATAAGACATACAAATCATCTCACAGTTCTGGAGTTAAGGAGGTCGGGGCCTGGCTTCCCTGATCCTTTACAATGACTCCAGTTTTCATCTTGAGGTTCTATTGATGTTAAGTCCCCATGAGTTCTCTTATTTTACTCACATAGTTAATCTCTTTATAACTCTGAGACAAAGAAGGACCCAGCTTCTTGGAGGCATTTGGTTAGAAGCCACTGTTCAGTTCCTAGAGGATATTTTCAGTCCTCTGTAGATTGTCTATAGCTTGTCAGCTGGAAACATCAAACCAAGCAACGGGGGATGATAGTGGCCTTGCTAGGATGACCAAGTTTTATACAAGTGAATATAAGCTTGATCGAATTTAGTGTCCTGTGCAGCTACATGATGAGGAAATTAGCAAAAGCTGAGACATTAGGAAGCAGGAATCATGGACCATTTTGATTCCTATATGCAATACTCTGAAAGAAAATCTACTTCAGCTTTAGACATCACTTTGCAAGGTTTCCTGGTACTCAGATTTAAAGAACCAATTGTTTAAATTCACATTTAACTGTTACATGAACAAGTTGTTTTTCTTTTTTTAGTATCTAATTTATTTTATTCTTTTATTTTAGTATTCATGCTATTTTCCTCTTCTTTTTCTTCTTTTTCAAAACAGGGTCTCCCTATAACTCCACCTGGCCTGGAACTCACTATGGAGACAGGGCTAGCCTTAGATATCACAGAGATGTACCTGCCTCTGCCTCCCTAGTGCTGAGATTAAAGATGTGTGCCACCACACACAGACTTTATTGTATTTTCGTTGTTGTTGCTTTGAAAGAGAACAATACCATTTTCATTTTTTCTATGTTTTAAATTTTTTGTAAATTTGATACATGAGTATTATATTTGCATTATTTCTAAGCCTCTCTTTCTCTCTCTCTCTCTCTCTCTCTCTCTAACTCCTCCCAAGTCTCTCCAACTCCTTCCCTATTTATGGATGTGTTCATTGAATATTATTATTACATTATGGTTATATACTCGGACATTTATAAATAATACACACACACACACACATTTATTGGTTTTTGTATGTTCCTGTGTTTAGGTCTGCCCAGTTGGGATTAGACAATTCTCATGGAGCAAGATTCTGGAGAAAACTCATTCTCCCTCTTAAAGCACACACTGATTGCCTATAGCTCTTCATCTTGAGGATGGACACCATGAAATTTCCCCCATCTTCATTGGCATGGAAACTTGTTTTGTCATTCTGCGGATCTTGTTATGCTACCATACTGTGGAGATTTCATGGGTGCAGAGTCTATATCATATTCACAAGGCATTAACTAACAGCAGCAGGTGTCTTGTCCCACTGGATCTTACAGTCTTTCTTTCCATTCTTCCATGATGTTCCCTGAGCCTTAGGTGGACAGGTTGCATTGCAGATGTATCATTAAGGTCGAGAATCTCACAGTCTTTTATTCTCTGTATTTTGTTCAGTTGTGGAACTTTGTAACAGTCTCCATCTGTTGTAAAAAAAAAAAAAGCTTCTTTGATGAGTAGTGAGAACTACACATATAGTAAGAAATTATATTGATTTAGGAAAATGGTAGTAATAAATTCTTATCTAGGGTCTGTGACCTCTCCAGTCACGTGCACCTGTCTGTGTTTGTAATATCATGCATGGATTCCCTCCTATTCATTGGGTCCTAGGTTCAATTAGACAGGTTTTAATTATGCCGAGACAAAAATGCAATCATTATAGCATTAAAATCAAAACAAAACAAAACAAAAAGAACAACTACTTAATTTAAAAGTATGTATTTAACCAAATATTCTGATTAACTTGACTATAAAGATTTTTTATCCTTTTAAAATTTTCCTAATCACATTAGAAAACCATTTTTTTCTAATGATTATATACTATATCAGTGTCTATAATGTTATTTTTCTTCCAAATAATTCTCCTTATGGATCTGATTGCATTTATGGTAAACAGTGGGCAGTTACATTAATATTTTAGCAACTGACTAATCTTAGAAAACTGGACATGCATTTCAATTTTCTAAGCAAATATTTTTAATTACTTTGTGTTTATAACAGTTTGCAAGAAAAGATGGTCATGATTTAATCTATACTAATAAATATTATATTTTTGTATAGCATATTTCAGTTGGATTGCATTTGATGTCTACAAATAATCATGTGTGGGAAATAGTTATATTTAATTAGTGTTCTAACTTCCAAATTCATTCTGGCAACTGATTTGACAAGTATTTATTAAGCAGGCACCTGTGTTTCTACACCTTCAAACTTAAGCACAGGTGCACTAGCCAGTCCTCATCTGATCTGATGCTTTTAATATTCAGAACTAGAATGAGAGTGTATTAAAACAAAATAAGGCATGAATGAGGACATTAAAAGTCAATATATTTTAGGTCACAAGTTTAAAAACATTAGAATTAGGACTGAACCCACGTCTTCTGTACTACAGTACAAAGCCTTTTCAGGACCTTTGTGACTTTTAGATAATGAATCATCCTTCCTTTCCCAGACAAGTTGATTAATGACCTGCTTTAAGTAGGATGGATCCTTTAAATTTGTTTTCTTTGAAGTAGCTAAAGCTTTGTGCTGATTCACACAAAATCTGCATCCTAGTTCCCATTGAGAGAGCTAAGTTGTGAGCCAGCTGGTCATTGATGGTGAGAGTTCACCTTAGAAATATGAAACAGGATGACATTAATGGGTAGGTATCAAAATCAGCCTTTGGCTTAATCCTCATTAGCATCACACTTTACCTAAATGTGGTAGCCAGGTACAGATATCAATCTAGAGTTCAGTGTGCACACTGATTGTTCTGTGTCCTTTGATC
This sequence comes from Eospalax fontanierii, assembly GCA_035773235.1. Taxonomy (NCBI): domain Eukaryota; kingdom Metazoa; phylum Chordata; class Mammalia; order Rodentia; family Spalacidae; genus Eospalax; species Eospalax fontanierii. Next base: position 71,805,055 of record CM069527.1, read on the forward strand.
AATCCATTCTTTGCAGCAGCATGTAATGAAAGGCATATTTTTCTTTTCTAATTGAATTTTTGCAAATTTTATATAATATATTTTATCATATTTAGATACCTTCCATATCCTCACCTGCTTACTAGCATCCCACCAAACTTCTCATATTAGTACAGTATATATATATATATATATATATATATATATATAGAGAGAGAGAGAGAGAGAGAGAGAGAGAGAGAGAGAGAGAGAGTGTGAGTTCAGAAGATGGAGTCAGATCCCCTGGAGCTGGAGTTAGGGACAGTTGTTAACTGATATGTGGGTGCTGGGAATCAAACCAGGTTCTTCTGCAAGAGCAGCCAACACTCAACCCCTGAGCCATCGCTCCAATCCTGTATATGATCTTTTCTAAAGGCCTTTAGCTTTAGTTATCCCCCACATATGTACTCCTCTACCGCACCCTCCCATCCCCCAGCCCCTTTAATCCTTCATACTCCATTATTACTTTTGCATTACATTCTACCTCCCCTCCCAGGAAACCTCCCCCACCACCAATGGCTGTTTATTAGATTCTCGATCTTTTTGGATTTTCAAATTGAGACACGCATATCTAAGATTTCAAAGCTAGTATGCAGTTGTGAGAGAGAACATGTGACATCTGTCTTAAAAGATATTTTAAAGAAGCAATCCAATTTAGTCTCATAGATTTGCAAAAAAAAAAAAACCACTAAATTCCCAGTCTATACACAATATTCTTGAAACTATTTATCAAATATCAATGGTATGTATTGCTTTCTGTGGAAAACCATTTCAAGCATAGAATTAGTGTTTATTTTCAGCAAAGCAACTATATGACTAAAGGGTCTTTAAGCTACATGTGCATAGGGTTGGCTTGTCAGATTCTACTTATTAAATGCTATGCTTTCCTGCAGTTTACCTTTGCGTAAGTGAAGCTGACTATCATATTTTGGCCAGAATTGATATATGTCTTAGTGCCCATTGTATACCTAGGTCTTTTGCTTCTGTGTTCATGTTTATGTTTGAATTTGGCTACTTAATGAAAATTCTTTCATAATTAACATCTGGTCAAGTGTCACAAAGACAGAGTAGTTCATTCTTGTAATCCATGTGTGTGCATACACACCTTTGTTTTCTTATAGGTACTGCTTGCTAGTCAGTATTTCTAGGTTGAGATACGAGCAGAATAGTCTCCATTTACCAAAGCTGTTGGTATATCAGGCTAGCTAGAAAGCAGTGTTTCCAGGGAAGCGTCTGAGATTATTCTTTCCTCCTCTGGATACAAAGGTTCAAATAAGTAATAAAATAAAAACTCTGCCAAGGGTTTTACTTTGTGAGTGACAGAGCAGCTCAAGAACAGTGTAGAGTGATGAGTGCAGGTGAGGGAAAAGACAAACGTGGCTACAAGGAGTCCTGGAGGCAAGGAGATCAAAGACCGTAAAATCTGTGAGAGAAATTTATTTACATGCAAGTATTTCTGAGAAATAAATGTTTCATATTTGAACAAATATGATTTCTAAGGGATTATGCACAAGAGAACTTTCTTCCTCTAATTTGATAGTATTCTGGATAGTTCATGTCAACATAAAGAAATGCGCTGTAAGGAAATGAACATTACCTTCAGAGGAATATCTAATTCATTCATATTCCTATTAAGAATAACTCACACAATTGAAGGCAGGAATCAATACAGTCCTAACATAATGTAAAGTCTTAGTCCCCAGTGAGGTGGAATGTCTGAATAGACAGCTATTCAGACAACAAGAGAAGGGGCTACAATAGGAAAAATACAAAAGCGTGGTTCTCTTTCCCATTACTAAAGCAACTGCCTTTTCCTTTCCAAGATTTGCAGAAATCAGCAGCTGCCTCATGGCATATCATCCGTGGTCTGTAAGATAGAAGCTCCATAAGTTGAGCCCTCCTAAGCAACTAGTTGACATTAGTTATTGATATTAGAATGTTAGTGAACATTCTAAGGTGTGATGTCTTCCCGTGGTTTTGAGGGCCATTTCTTTTTTATCTCTCTGTACTCTAGCCTTTCCTCAGTAAACTTTTCTAGCTTTTTTCTAGTTTGCCCAACCCTTCTCTACCATAGGCTTACGCCTCCCTGGTCCTCTTAAAGAAGGACAATTCACACTTCTATTTCTGCAGCTCTGCCATGAATGAGTCATTATATCTATTCTATATCAAAATTTCTATAGAGCAAAGAACATATTATAAGAAACACAAAGATAAACAAAACAAGTGCACATTTTCTATATTGCAACTACATCTGTAATAGGTGTCTCAAAATTAACCTACCGTGAAACAGGCCCACAGGAACCCACCTGCCCACCCTCAATTTTAGTGCAACTTCTCATCACCCCAGGTGTCTCCTTGTTCTCCAGGCACCTCAGGCACCTTTTCCGTTTTATCCCTCAATGTATGATTATTTTTGTGTGTTTCATAACATTCATCTTAATCATATTTAGATTTTCTTTAAGGGAGTGATTCTTGATTGACTGACTAGACTCCAGTGTATTAATTCACACCAAGGGACATCTCGGTACACAAACTGGACTCCCTTAACATATAGGACAGAATGCATGAAGCCCGGTGGGGGTTGTGTGAGGGATACAAATGGGGGAGGGTCCTAAAACCCCAGCATAGAAATTTTCTCTTACATAATGATTTCCATATCTTCCTTCAGTAGTCTTCTTAAATTTTGGCTTATGAGAAAGGACTTCTTGAACACATCTTGTAAAATCCCGCACCTTTCTTTCCCAAATTCATTATTCTATTCTCCTGCCTATTTTATCATTATTTTAGAGAATGTCTACTCTTTATTATTATTAATTATTTACCTCAAAGTATTATAAATTTTATTATATATGCCACACTATAATATATAATGTATTTTTATAATTGTTAAATCAAATTTTTATTAAATAAACAATTTTATAGTTGATTTACACAAATGGGAATTAATATGTCAAGATTAACTTCAAATTTCTGTAGAGAAATATAAAGTAGTCCAAATTATTCTTAAATGATATTTCAGATGGTAATGAATAAAGATTTACTTAGTGATTTTATTATTATATGATTTTAAGTATCGAATACAGAAGGGGACAAATCCTAACATATTCTAACCAATTATATTTTATGCCAAAAAAACATGGAAATTTAGTCTGATCATCTTTGAAGGATGCTATTATTCTTGACTTCAGTGATAATATTTCATCTTCATTTCACTCACTGAATTTTATAGTCCTTTAAAAATATTAAATTAGAGCTGGACATGGAGGCACATGCCTTTAATTCCAGCACTTGGGAGGTGTAGGCCAGTAGATCTCTGGGAAATAGAGGGCAGCCTTGTCTACATAGGCAGTTACAGTTGGTGTTACAGGGAGACTTCTCTCAAAAGACATAAATAAATAAATAAATAAATAAATAAATAAATAAATAAATGATTAAATAAATATATAAATAAATAGTATTAAATTAGGCTGGGCATGGTAAAACATGCCTTTAATTCCAGCACTCTGGAGGTACAGGCGGGTGAATCTCTATGAGATCAAGGCCATCCTGGTCTACATACCAAGTTCCAGGCCAGCTGGGACTACAGGACTACCAAAAAATTAAAAAGGAATATATTAATTGTTAATGCATTCAAAGGTTATTTTTACATATGCATAAGTGATAGTCACTAACTCAGTGCCAATTCTAATTCTACTTATAGAGGAACATTCAGTTTATAGCCAGTGTAGAAATAAAATAATATATCTGCAATATTCTTTTTGGTAATATAGTATCTTTAATGCCATAGGAACTACCTGACTTATTCTCACAAAATGAACTTTAATTTTTGTATTATTTAAATTTCTAGCTTTTTTTCTTTCAATGGAAGCCCTAATAATAGGTAATACCAAAAAATATTTGGCTGGGACAGGTATGATAGTTTACACCTATAATCCCAGGACTCTGGAGGTAGAAGCAGGTGGGTCTCTGAAATTGAGGTCAGCCTGGAATACAAGGCAATTTCCAGGCAGGTCTGACTCTCTTACATACATGAAAATGTGCTGGTATCTGATTTTCTATATACTGTATATGTCAATGACTGTCATATTCAAGACTCACATGTCCAGAAGTTCAGACTATGGGAATCTTCTACTAAAAGCCTTAAAAGCTTCAATGTGTTCTAAAGACATAATAGGATTTAACAGAATCATCATGACCTATATAGATACTGGATCTTTTAAAGCAGAAAATAGATTTTGGTCATTGTTTCATTCAATACATTTCATGCAACAATAAAAAATGGAAATATTCTTCAGGACTTGCATAATTGCTGGCACAATTTCCTCTTGCCTGAAGTAGCTTGCTGTGTGCTCAGTGAAACTCGCTAAGCCACCCCTGAAGGCTTTTGCTCTTACTTAGTTCTGTCCCCATGACTATATTCTTGGCTTTTTCTGTCACTCAGAATGAGTGTAAAGGTCATTTGCTCACAAAGGTCTTCCCTAGTGACCCAACTTAAAGCACCCTCAGTCACCTGGTAGCACATTCCTTATTTTAATTCTCTACAAACGCCTCACTATATTCTCTCTAGAGTGTTCATTTTAATATTTATTATATATTTGTTGTTCATACAATAAATATAGAGAATAGCATCCATGATTGTTTTGCTCACTGTTGTATCCCTAGATACATTTCCTGACAGTTAGTTAGTGCTCAACAACTGTTTATTCAATCAGTGAATCATCTAATCTTTGTTATTTCTCATATTTGCATTAATGGTCGAAAACTGTTAGCAACTTAACAATGTTCCAGCCTCACATGGACCATTAACAAGACATGTAATGAACTGACCTGATCTTTATAGGTCAAGGTAATATGCCAAGACTTCTTTTTTTATATTGGCAGAATACTTTGTGAGGTGCACATTAATCATGATATGCTTATTAGTTTCTCAATAGTATATGTAACCCATCACTGAGTGAAATCTTGTTTTCTTGCATTTAAAAGAAGAAAAACGCTAATTTCCAGTTTCTATCCATGTTTCCCTTTATAGGAAATATTTTCACCATATAATTTACATTAGTGGGTCAGGGTATGCAAAGAGACTCCCCAAACAATCTAGGCTATTGTTATTGCCCCTGGTTGCCTAGCAGAACTTGAAGAAAAGACCCTATTTGTGAAGACACCACCCACTTCAGACATATGAATGGAAGGAATCTAGCTAGACATGACCTGGAAATATTCTTCCCGAAGATTATCTCTTATAATGTTGAAAGGTGCTATGTAGGCTATCTATGTATACAAACCATGACAATGACTAGCTCAGTAAGATTATCCACAGTGGTGGAATAGTGACACTTTTATCTTAAGGGGTAACCCACAGCTGTCTAATTAGACATAAGGCATACTCAGTAGGAAGGAATTCATGCTCTGTACTATAAACCTAGCCAAATGCCTCTGGCTGAAGAGGTCAAAGACCCTAGAGGAGAACCTAATACTGCTATTTCCACACACCAATAAATTTTCTAAAAAGTTATCCTTAAACTCAGAGGTAAGTGTACCTTACGTTCCTAATCAAAGAAGTTTCTCTTTTGCCGCACATGGGAGTGATTATAGAGAAACACAACTCATCAAAACACAGAGAATAAATAACCATGTTGTGCTAAACCCCAATCGATGTATCCAAAATTCAGCCTCTCCACCTAAGACTCAGGGAATGAATTGGAAGAGGGGTCAGAAAGATTTTAGGAATCAGACCAGGACTTTGACTTCTAGGTGTGATCTTCTAGACATGACAAGGAAGCTGTACCCACGAAATGTGTTGGGTGTACCCAACAATATGGTTGTCTAAATAAGGCCTATGTAGTGGTGACATCAGCTGACACGCCAGTGTGGATGGTGACATTCCACAGGGTCACATGTTTAGACGAAGAGCTACAGGGAGTTCACAGCTGCTGGGGGTGGCAGAGCCAGCGCTCTCCAGACAAGCTCCCTGATGGGGTACTCTGTCTGGAATGTTCAGCCCTGAACATGCACATGCTAACACCACTAAATGGACTCAGTAGGATGTGTGTGTGTGTGTGTGTGTGTGTATACACACATGTCCAAAAAAGAGGTCAGGATATTGTGGGAATGATGTAAATATAGTACTCATGTATGAAATTCTCAAAAACTTAAAAAAAATTATTTTAAAGATATAAAATCAGTTTTAATATTTCTTCTTTTTAAAATGTCAGCTTATGCTTTGCTTGCTCAACATATGACTTTTGAGCTCCTGCTATGTATCAACATCTCTCATTGAGTTCGGTTTCCTTCTGTCTGAATCCCTCTCCCTTCGGTCTGTGACAAACTTAGGGACTTGCATACGCTCTGGAAGAACTCTAACACTGAGCCATATTCTGAACTTGTTTTTTTTTTTTTTTTTTGCAATTTTAAAACAGTGTCTTAAAGTTGCCTAGGTTGGCTTTGAACTCACTATGCAGTCCAGGCTGATCTTGAACTTACAATTCTCTTGCATGAGCATACCGAGTATCTAGAATTATAAGTGTGCACTACCGCACCAGGTGGAGTATGCTTTGTAACGGGTATGGAAGGAGCAGGTAAAAGACAACATTTGGCAGCTTCTTGAAATTATTCATATGTTATGTCTTACCAAAATTCTTTGATAAAATATTTACTGTTTCTACAAACTCTGTACACAATGTTAATGCATCTATTGATGGCTTTTTGCCTGATTCATGATCAATTTATTAGTCATGAATGTAGTTACAGCCCCATGGCATCTGAAAATGAGAAAGGAACAAGCTCATAAAATGAAGTCATATGCTTTGTTGTTGTTGTTTTTTTTTTTTCTAAAGCAGATCAGGTACTATTAAAAGAATCAATCAACTATATCAGCCCCAAACTACCTAAAACTGTGGAAACAGCCAATGCTCTATTCACTGTATAATAGAATCATGCCTGGACAGAAATCAAAATGTTCTTCTCCTTATGAAGATCACAATAAGGATGCAAAAATGAGGCATGTGTGCCCCACTCTAGCAATTAAATGACAATTCAAGAGACAGAAGTCTATGATAATGTACAGTATGGCTAGTACGAACAATAAATTATATGAGTTTGAAAAATGGGAAGATTGACGAGGGCATCATACAAAAACCTAGCATTTCCTTTTGTTTGGTGTTGAGAAGGAGTTGAGAAAGAAGGAAGCATTCCCAGTTGGAGAGTGAGTTAGTGAGCGTCATTCAAAGGGGAGTTAAGTGCCAGAAACTCAGAGTTCGTTTGTCATCTTTCTGAAACAGTGAGAAATCACGAAAGTAGTTGCTAACCATATTGTGCAGGTCCTTGATTGCTAAGACATCTAGACTTTATTCTGTGAATAATGGGGAGCCATTGAAGGTTTTCTAAAGGAGAGAGGTAGGACAAGAGCAGCCTGTTAGGATGACTAAGCTGTTGGAAATGTGCATAATTTCTTGAAAATAAAGAGAGAAGAGAAAGAAAGAAAAAATGTAGCACAGTGGTTCTTAACTTTAATGTGCTTGAGAATCCACCTAGGGAACTTGTTAAAATTGCAGATTCCTAATCCATACTCTAGAGATTCTGACTCAGTGAGTCTGAAGAGGGTCCATAATCTCCATCTTAACAAAGATCAATGCAGTCCTGATTTAAGTGGTCTTCAGATGACAATTTGAATAATGCCAAATTAGAAGACTGTCACAATAGTCCAGGAGTAAAGTGACAAAGACTTGTTCTGTCATTTTAGGTGTACAAATGAAAAGTAAGGAAACGATGGCTGTTGGGAAAGAAAAGATAAGGTCTAGAAATGTTTGCATACATGAAATGAAAGGGAAGAAATATAACAACACTAATAATACTAATATATTTAATATGACATAGTGGACATATTTTGTTTACGTAACTGAATTTGCTAGTCAGTTAGCTCACTAGCATAAAATGCCAGTGCACATATAGATTATGTGCATATATGAAATAAAAATATATGGCATAGAATAATATTCATGTAAATAAAAAGGAAATCCAGTTAAAATGACCACTTTGTATTGTACTCACAATGCAATGCTTAAGTTTACACATCATAGATTTAACAAGTCTTCAATCAAGTTTGCAGAATTGCTTTTATCATTAGCTTTTCAAACTGGTTGGCTACTTTTAAATTACCATAACAGTCCTCATTTAGCTAAGAGGCTAACTCTGGGGAGTGTATTGGACCATCTCTGTGGTTACCATTGTTTTTCAGCCTAGATTTGGGGAAGACATAACTCTAATTTAAAATAATCACTTTTATTTCCAAGAGTTCTGACTATAAACCCTGATTTTTAGTTTTGGAAATATAGTGCTCTCATAAATAAAATATATTATATTAAATCTTCGTCTACATGAGTAACTTCCAAGGAAGGAATATCTTGAGACTCTTGTTGTTAGGTTTTAGTTTGCATAACTAGGCCACAAGGAATGCTATTGATAAAACGTATTAGGACAAATAAGTTTTCAGTAAAAATTACAGTAATTGTTAGGACACAAATGCTGAGTTTGCTGCAGCCACGCGTTTCATCAAGCAGTAATCAGTGATCAGGAGGGAAGTTGTTAGAATGATCCTATATCTTCCAAGATTCTTTTAAATGTATATGAACAATTCATCTTTCCAGCTTATAACAAACACCTAAATAGTTTTATAAATTATCCCATAGTTAATGTGAGATATCATATGGTGTTAGGAACTTTAAATGTTACTTTCATGTGAATATTGCCAAAAATATGAAAATTATCAAGTCCCAAATGCCACCAATGGAAGGAAAAGGCAAAGTAGTTCAAGAACCTAGAGGAGTTAAAACATTCTGTAGAGATCAGATCCAGCTAGGAGCCAATGACGATCATAGTACTTTATGTTTTAAAAAAATATTTGTTATGAAAGAGGGGAGGCTTTTGCTTTTTGAAAGACATGAGGAAATGCAAAGTCAAATGGAGACAGAAGAATGAGGATTTGGGAACTTTTCCAGCAGAGTGGAACAAAGAGCAACAAATGAAGTCTAGTGGAAAGGCAATTTGTGATGAGCCAGACAGTTCTTTCTCTGGGTTGAACTATGTTAATCAGAACCATACCCTTGAATTCAGACAAGTTCTCATCCCCATGACCCACCTTTGGGATTGATGTGAAGGCTGTTGTAATCATCTTCTGGTACAGTGATACTCAGTTTTTATATAAACACAAGGAGAATTTCCAAAGTAGATAATTTTATAAATGGTGTTTGCTGGTGATAGAATTGGCTACCTAGTATTTTTATTCATTAGTGAACTGTTCTACAAAGATAGGTTTAGTAAATATTTTAGGATTTGAGGGTTATACAGTATCTGTCACAGCTACTCAGTTGTGCCATTGTGACATGCAGTCCTGTATAGGCAATAAATAAAAGAATATGTTTGTCTGTGTGCCAGTAAAACTTTATTTATATAAACAGGTGGGGAACTGGATTTGTCCCATAGCTAGAGTTTACCAAATGTGTGGTACTTATCTTATAAACTACTAGTTGGTTGACAGTAACTGCCTCCCTAGTTTAAGATATTAACTACTTTTCCTAACAGAGGTTTCTGTCAAAAAGTATACAGATTAAAATTAGATGGGAACATAACTCAGTTTGGGTGGGGTGAGTTCCTTAACAACATAAGTATAAAAGGCTTTGAGGTGCTGTAGTGTACTCTATATTGGCATATTGTGGCATGCTGCTTGAGCTCACTGAGAAGTTGGCTCTAAATCTGGGGTGGTTCCCCCTATTTCAAACATAAGCGTACTTATCTTAAAAATTACTCTAAGGACCTTTGTCTGGGCATAGACTGGCTCCTCTAATTAAATGACAGCAAAGAAGAAAATAAAAATAAAGAATAAAAATATTATGTCCTTGAGAACAACTAGAAGGTAAACCATTTCCAAGCAATGTTATTATTACCTGTTTTTTTATCCCATGATATAAAAATGACTACAATACCAGACCTGGTAGCACACTCCTTTAACCTCAGCATTCAGGTGGCAGAGGTGACCAGACCTCTATGAGACTGAGGCTAGCCTGGACTACATAGCAAGTTCCAGGCTAATTAGGGCTACAGGGAGACCCTGTCTTAAAACAAACACAACAAAAGACAAAACTAAGAAAAATTCAATTGAAAACTGTGAGTGCTTCAGCTTCTCCGCTCGGGTGGTTTCCAATGTGTGAGTGCCAGATTTGATGGCTTTCTCTCTATTGTGATTTGTTCTTTTACTTGTATGCTTCTCCCAAGAGGCCACTCTGCTCTACCCAGGACTCGAAATGGTGAACTCTAGCCGATTGTCTTCAAGTAGCTGCACCAGTCAATTTCTGTTGGATAGTTATAAGTCTTTGGTCCCATGATATCACATTTCTGTTGTTATTTGCTATTTTGCCTGGAAGCCTTACCCAAGGGGACACTCTGGTTTGCCTAGGACTCTCTCTTTCTTTTGGAAACACCAGCTAACAGCCTTAATTTATTTCTGCTGGATTTTTCCAGATTCGATGATGTCTTACTAGTCTATCATCCATATATCTATCTATCATCTATCTATCTTCTATTATTTCTATATTACTTGTATTTATTCTTTTACTTTATCTTGCTGTATATTTCATAAATTCACTCAAATAAAAAATTTGGCTATCAAAGGACATTCTTTGTACCATTCAGAACAGATGAATACAGATCAAGGTTCAGTATTCTATAGCCATGCAAACTTTATTTAGTTATTTTAAATGACGTTTCCTCATTAGTAAAGAAGTAATAACAATTTCTTCCTTGTTAAAAAGTCATTATTAATAATAACCATAGCATAAGTAAAATGCTCACTTCAGCAACACCTGACTTATATGAAGCTCAGTAAGTATTCACTTTTCTCTTTTTTCCTCTATATTCCAAGAAAAGGTATTTGGAATAGCAATAGAAAAAGAAACAAAGGAGACACAAAAATTGACCTAGTTTTACTTTTAGGGTACAGAAACTCTGTGTCATTAAAATACTTATTAATGACTGAAGTACACAGACTTTTAACAACATGAAAACAAATAATAAGCTTTAGGACTTCTGTACGCATTATAGTAGTCCTTGGTTCTCTGCATTCCTAAATCATAGATGATAGATAGATAGATAGATAGATGATAGATAGATATAAGACTGATAGATAGATGATGGATACATAGATGATAGAGAGAGATGGTAGATAGACATATATATATATATAGATAGATTGACAGAAAATAAAGACAGATTATATAATAAAATTTCCTTTTGCCTATGTAATAGATACCGAATTGAATGTCTACTATTAATATTTACAGTAACTTTGCATAGCTGTTTCTATTATCATCCTTAGCGGAGAACAGAACCAGATGCTTAGAGAGGGCAGTGTAACCAGCCTGCTGTAGGACAACTAGACAACCTCAGTGCTTTCTGTATACACTAGCCATTTTCCGAATAACCGTGAAAAGTGACATACTTTTTAAAACAAAAGAAATACTATTTAATTACAAAGAAACTATCAACTCACAAATCTTCCCTGAATAGATTCATCATGTATGGTTTACCTGACCAATGTTAAGGAAGGACTGAATAAACTAGCTTACTCTGTGGTTTATAATTGATCTGTAAGTCCACAATTTTGAATCAAGAATCCACCTGTAATAAGTCTAGATCTATGTTTGGCACACTCTACAAAGCATTCTGAAGAGTTTAATGCATTCCAGTGATGAGATTTCTATTTTTTCTGTATGAAGAAATATGCTATTTTCCATGAACTAAGCCAAGAGAAAAACTACTCAGCCTTAGGAAAATTAGACCAAGTATCTGACATGTATTTTAAAATGGTAGTTCCATGCTAAAGAGAATAGTTGCTTATGTCCTTCTACCTCTTCCAAATACCATGTCAAATCTGCATTGATTAAAATAAATAAAAGCTTGGGCTGGTGAGATGGCTCAAGTAAAGGCTTTTATGACCACACCTGGTAACCAGAGTTCAATTACTGAAATCCACATGGCCAAAGGAGAGAACCAGGTCTCTCAAGCTGTCCTTTGACTTCCACATGTATGCTGTAGCATGAGTGTGTACATGAACATACATAAATAAATTAATGTAATTTTATGCTTTATAATAAATAAAATCTTATAATAAATAAATCTTAAAGTACTGTATCATATGTAAGACAGAGTAAGCACATGTTAGAATCTATCTGAAGTGTAAATTGTGTGTACTTTAAAAATATATTTTAATTTTATTTTATATGTTTGAGTGTTTTGGCTGCATATATGTAAGTGGACCATGTGCCTGCAATGCTCACAGATGTCAGAAGAGGGCGTCAGATCCCCTGGAACTGTAGTTACAGACAAGTGTTAAGTTCCATGTGGGTGGATTCTGGGAATTGAATCCAGATCCTCTGAAAGGACAGCAAGTGTTCCTACCAGTGAGTCATCTCTCTAGCCCGGTACTTTTTATTTAAAAAGTACAATTAAATAGAAAACAATTAAATAGAAAAAACAATGTCTTTTCTAGTGTTTTTTTAAAAGCCTGACTTCATTAAAACATCTGCATTTATAAATAGATAATCTTCTAAGTTAGTTTGTGGATATACTACAGGTACTAATCCTAATTCTCTATCTTTCTGGAATAAACATGCATTCCTTGAGGAATGAAAGCCAGTAGTCTCTTTGAGGTATTGGTTACTTTAAATCTTATGGAACAATTGTGGTATCATGAAAAGTAACACAGTTGTTTAATAAACTGAAGTAGAAAAGTTTGAACTGATGATCTGTGCTTTTTCATCTTTCAATTAAGAATAGCTATAGGTGAATCAGGAAGTAAATTTAGTAGCCTTGGACACTTATCTAAAAATATTCACAGACTTCTTGGAGGCTAATGAATTTAAACTTGACTAGCTAATCCAAGAACTGATATTTTGCTGTTCTTCCTCCAAAGTGAAAGTAACTCGACCTCTCTCCTAAGGTTTCAAGTTTTGCCTTAGAGCACCTGGAGTGCCTGTCAGTGTTCTGTACTTAATGCCCATCTGATTTAGGCAGGAAGATGAGACAAAAAGAAAATACCCACTTATTCCATATAGAGTGGTCATATATATTTCATATCACATATATGTACCTGTGTTAGTCACTTTTCTGTTCCCTTGATAGAAACACTGACCAAAACAGCTCCATCAATGGGGGACAAAAATGTCCAAATACTTTGAGTGTATGGGGGACATTCTCATTCAAACCACCACATCCCACTACCTGAACCCCATAGGCTCATGACCATATGAAATGCAACATGCATTTAGTCCATTCTTAAAAGTCCCATGGTCTTTATCAGTCTCAATATTGTTTAAAAGTTCACCGTCCAACGTCTCTTCTGATATTGCTGGTAATCTCTTATCTGCAAACTCCTGGAAATCAAAATAAAGATTACATTCTTCCAACATACAATGGAACTGTATGTTCCCAAAATGGAGGAATAGAGGCATAGTGAGGAAATACTAGACCAAAACAAGACCAAAAAGCAGCAGGGAAAATAGCAAATCCAGTAGCTCTGTGTCTGAATTCTGGTACTTTACTTCCAAAGGGCTTAGCTGGTTCAATCACTCCAGCTTTACTGCAAGCAACATACATTTATCTCTTGGGCTGGTACCACTCCCTGTATACAGTTCTCCTTGTGAAATGCCTGAGAACTCTGGCATCATGAATGTCTTCTTGGGTTCTCTCCTGCCAATTAGGTTTCACCTTCACAGCTTCATGAAATGGCCTGTCAGGACCTTTACGCTTCTGCTGCACCATGCCTGGCCTCAGGGACTCTCTGAAATCATGGAGGAAGAACCAATGACCCCTTCACTCTTGCATCTTTCATGCCTCTAAAGTCAGCACCAGATGAATGACACTGCCAAAAGTTTGGCTGCAAGTTTGTTCTACTTCATTTGCTTTGAAAATCCTTGCAGCACTTTCCTTTCACAAATTGGAGGCTTACCTGGATGTGGTCTTGCCCTGGAGGTTCGCTCTCTATTGTGTAAGTGAAAATCTCTAGGCCTCTCCTTAATTACTTTAATCTCCTTGTCAAAGGGAGTCTCTCCTTTAGCACAGGCCTTGGCTTCAACATTAATCTTCCTAACATCAATCCAAACTGCACATTCTGCATTTCTTTCTGCCCCATTTGCTCTTTTACACTGTAAATCTGCATAATATTCTCCATTAACATCCATGCCACCATTTCTACATTAGGTTGTCTTGAAATATCCTAAGCCAAATAAATTAGTCCATTGCTTTTCAATTTAGCATCAGGCACATGTTTTGGCTGTGGGCAGACTCCAGTCAGAATCTTTGCCAAAATATACCAATTGCTGTTTACTCCTTCTGGAAATACATTGCTTTCAGCACCAGTTTCTTCTAGGCGCCTATTAAAATGGCCTGTTAAGTTTGCTTATTGCAATCAACTGCTTTTCCAGTCCAAAGTTCCAAAATTTTCCACATTCCTCCCCAACCCCACATGGTCAGGTTTTTCACAACCAACACCTCACTCCTGATAGTAATTAATGTATTAGTCAGTTTTCTTTTCCCATGATAGAAATACTTACCAAGGGAATTTGAAAAAGAAGAGTTCGTTTAGCTTACGGTTCCAAAGGAGCAAGCATTCATCATATGGGAGTCATGACAGCAAAAGTGGTAGATGTAGAAACCAGAGCACTCACATCTTCAAGCAGGCTCAGGAAGCAGAGCTGACTGGAGATCCAGCAAGGCTCATGAACTCTGTAAGCCCACCCCCCCGCAGTGTGCTTCCTCCAGCATGGCCATACCTTCTAAGACATCCCATAACAGCTCTACCAACTTGGGAGAAAATGTCCAAATACTTAGAGCCTACGAGGGACATTCTCATTCAAACCACCACAGTACACCATATATCAATGTATGTTGCACAAAATCTGAAGTATAGGCAAGCCTGAGTTTTATACTGGTACAGTCAATTAGCAATAAGGTTATTATTGAATACATAAAATGTATTGCTTTATTTAATCCTTACAATATCATATTATGCATAATTTATCATGAATCTGTTTTAGAGATGAGAGATTTAAGAAAATAGAAAATTTAAAGGCTTGCAAAAAAGTCACATACACTTGAGAGATTCAAGTTCCTTTTCCCTGGTATACATCTCTGTCCTTTAAACTGAATGTTTTATTGTTCATGGGTTTAAGGCATGCCAGTAGAGGACCTGGTGCTGGAACTTCTGAGGAGGAAGCAGGGGACACTAATCCATAGTAAACACTGAACTAGTAATCTAAGTTACAACCCTGACTTTGCCCATACCCATTGTGTGTTCTTAAATCTGATGTCACCTTCTATAGACCTACATGTTTTTAAAGTTAATCCTTGAAAAACAGTTAAAACAATAACTGTATCATCAAAGAGTCAATAAATATTAGTTATTACACTTTAAGGTCCATCTGTCTCATTTTCTTTACCTCTCAAGGCAGTCAGATATTAAGTGAATGCGTCTATCTTGATCTTTAATTCTATCTTCTCTGCCAACTGTACTTCCTAATCATTATGCAACTAACATGAGGTATTGTTAGTTGTTACTAATCCATGCTGTGATGTTTACTAATACCTAGAATGTTCAGCCAGAAATAGCATACTTTAATGGAAGATTTTCAAAAAAATGAAAGTATTCTAGGCTTTGAAGAAAGACACTAATCAAGAGGATACGGGGAGTAGATGCTTAGGAGCATGTTTCTGAATCAAGATAATCACAGCAGGAGAATGGGTAGTTTGTGTTGTATTTGAGAGCTACACATTTTTCATGAGGAACTTTTTATCTTAATTCAGTGTTCATTTAAAAACTAAGCTTGAAAGGGGGACAGATTCTATTTTAAAGAATATAATTATTTTCAGCTTGGAGTTCTATTTGAATTCCCCATACTTTTTTATACTACCACAGTCTGAAAAGTTTACCCAGTAGTTTAATTTGGCAACGTGACAAATATGAAATGCTTGCAAATGTCCTGAAGCTTTTCCCTTTTAAAGATGAAGTACTCAACCTCACCATGCACACTATTTCTTCCTACCAGCCTCACTCTGATCTGTTCTATTGGCGATGGTGAGGGTTTTCCTTTCTTTTTGGTTTCTGTTTTTATTTGAGGGTTTCTAGTATATGCAGAAATATCTACAACACATCCGTAGCTGTGGAACACATCATTTATGAGATTTAGTTCTGTCAATGCATTATCTCTACTTGTAAACTTGTTTCTCCTATTTACCACCTTCTTTGTTTCCCACTCACTAGTCAGTTATTTGAAACTTGGTAAGTGATACAACTTTTCATTTATTAAATACACTTTTTTAAAGTGCACATGTATAGCCTCTAAAACTTTGCTACTAGAGGATTGTCCACAGAACTACCGGCTCTACTCTACTTGGAAACTTCTACCTGGGAACTTCAACTTTGCTCTGGAACCCTTGAAATGTGGTCCACAGGCTGACAAGAAGCTATGTTAATTTATATGTACATTAGTTTGAGAAACACTGCACCAAAATACAGTATTTGATTTTCTTTCATTTGCTTCCTTTCTTGTTTCTTGTCTTAGAGTTTCATAAGAATGATATTATTTCAATTTCTGTCACTTGCTTTGTTTGTTCACTGGACATGACATATCTAAGATTCATCCAAGCTCCTTTCTGTAGGCATGGCATAAACTTTGTGTAGCCACTTTTCTAAACATTTAGTTTCTTCCAGTTTTTTGATATATTACTGCTATAAACATCCTGTTATATGTCTTCAGAAATGTGTGTGCATGTTAAGACATGTTATTTGTCATGTATCCTGGAGTACAGTAGAGTTATGAATCAACTTGTATGTGAACACATGTTTAGAGGGGAGGGCGCGCAGCAAACTAATTACTAGTACACATGCCTAAGAGTTTCCATTGATTTATATATTTTCCAATACATGGTATCATCAAGTTTTTTTTTTGCTGATGTATGGACATACCATCCCCAGTCACTACAGCCCCTTACTATGTGTGTGATTACTGATGATACAGATTCGGTTTCTGTGCTCAATCACCATTCTGTTTTTGTCTTTTGCAGAATGCCTTTGCATATATTTCACTAGTTTCCTATTTTTAGTGATTTATATGAATATTCATTTTGAAACAGTCCTTTGAAAACAATACACATTCTGATATTTTCTCCAGGTTTCTCACTGTCATGATCATTTTTGATGAATGTCAGCTCTAAAAGTTAATACAATTTTTTTTCAATTTTGTATAGTGTTTATGCTTTTGCATCATTTGGGAAGTAAATATTCCCCCATGTGGATATCATAATACTCTACTAATAATATCAGTGAATGGGTGATTTCATATAGAACAGAGGGCTATAACAATATTAACTGAAACATTGCACCACCCTTCCACTGATACTATTAACTATCCAGTGACATTTTGCTTTCAAAAGGTCAAGTTTAAATTTGTCCTCTTTGTCATCCAGGCAAGATCACATGTTGTGAGTGCAGCTTGGACAAGACTTAAGTTCCGGCTACAACTTTATTTACATGTCATTAGATCAATAACCACTCTTATGAAGTGTAGTTTCCTTTAATGTAAACTGTAATTAAGGTTACAGTTTCTCAATTTGATAAATTAATTATTACATGTGGATCATTTTCATAGAAGCTTTTAAAATAAACAGTATTTAAAATATGTCATTGGTAAATTAAATATGCATGTGTATTACCATACTGATTCTTACCTTACTACATTTCAGTAGGTCAAAGTGTGATGATTAAGTCTTCACATTTAGCTAAAATGATAAAGAATCTGGATTTTTTTTTAACTTGGGTGTTGGGCTTGATTTCATTGTAGCAACCTCTTTTGCATAATCTCTTATGCATCTTTGAGACTGAAAATGACATTTCAAGGCATACCAATTCTTTTTAAAAATTCAATTATCAAGCATTAGAATTTAAAGGTCCCTTCTTACAAATCAAAGTCAGCCTTTAAGTACATTTGACAGATGGACATTTAGCACCTGAGTAATTATGCTTCAAGTTTCACAAATCACTGTGAATGTTCTATAATAACTTCTGAGGGATAGGACAACATCTTCTCATCTGAAGTGCATGTCAGCAGCTACACAACTGGCCATTATTCCATAGTCATTTCAGTTATAAAATACACAACTTCAGACATATATCTTGCTACTTTACAGTTTGACCTACAAAGCATAACCTTTGCCACATGAAACAGAATATATATATCAAGCACACTTTCTTATCTCCTTACATAGAAAATAATTTTCCCCACTGAGGTGTTATAGTGTAATCTTTTAAAGATATTTTAAATTTTATTAATATAAATTTAAAATTTAATATGTAACTTTAGAAATATGAGTATTTCTACACAAAATATAAAGTCTTTGTCGCGATCAAAGTGGACCTCCTTGATATCTATACCTCATTTCATTCCGGACCATCAGAGACTCAATCGTTCTTCAGTTATATCAAGCTTACCATCATCTGCACTTACTAGACCTCATCCTGGCATGTTGACTTACTCTCAATGTCAATTGGGCTCCCACTGTTGATAAAAGCTGTCCTTTACAAAAGGCTGTACTATACAAAAGACCATGCTCAAACATTGGACTCCAATTCCTTAATTTGTTTCAGTGTACTTCATAGAACTTAGCCCCATCTTGCATATTTACATAAGAGTTTGAGTGTTTGTTCTAACCATCCCCAACTGAATTTGAAAGCCAGATATTTTCTCTACTTCATTGATTTCTGCACCTCCAGAACTTAGTGTTTGGCACATATTAAGTATTAAACAAATATTTTCTTAATGAATGAATGAGTACTCAGACAATTAGGTGTACAGGTGTTTGTCATATATAGACATGGTCATGCTGGCTATCTATATATGTGTGAATATATATATATATATATATATATATATATATATATATATATGTTATCCACTGAGGCTAGAATAGGTTTTTTAGTCTTTGTTGAAAGACAAGCTGACCTTTGGAAATACTAAAATGTGAAGAAAATAGTGTTGCAAAGATTAAATAATATAGTATGAAAATGTTTGGTAGAGTGCCAGAAGTTAATTATTCAATTCAGGCACTTCTGTCTTTTCTCTTTCTTTGCTGTCATAAAGGAAATGTCGGTTTCTATCTAGTTGAGGCCAATTCCTTTCATCTGTGCCTTAACGTGCATCCTCCTTCCCCATCTTTTCAGGGGCAGCATACTATTATTTTCCTCCCTTCTTGAATGTCCTTTATTTTCCCCTTATACACACTCTTCACACCCTAACCTTAATAAACTTTAAACCCAGCTTACCCAAGTGATGATATAAAGTCATCACCACATTGCCCAGAAGAGATACAAAGAAGTGATTCTTTACTCGGTGTCTGTGTACTTGCTCACCTGTCCATTTTCTGACTTTCCAATTCAGTATTACTTCTCTGATGTTTTTGTTTGTGTCTGTCTCCACCCACAGTGGACACACATAGTCATATCTGAGTTGCTACACATTACAATCAGCCCATTTCAACATGTCCTTAGAGTGTTGATATCAGCTTAGATGCCACATTCTGCTTGTGAAGACTCACAATGCTTAATAATTGAATACTGGTTAAAGATGAACTATTCCTCGAAGGCTCATATGTTGAAGGCTTGGTCACAAATGGAATGTTGAGAGGAAGTTTTGGAGAAGAGCTGGATGATGAGGATTTTGACTGGATAAAGTGATTATGCCATCGATGGCGTCATGATTTGAAGTTACTACTGAGCTGTCATAGAAACTAGAAGGTGTGGCCTGATGGTAGAAATTAGGTCACTGGGTACATACCTCTGAAAAGTATACCTTGTTGCTGGACCCTTCCTGCCACTCTGCTTTTCATCTGTCACAAAATTTTTCATAATTTTTTACCTGACCAAAGGCACAGAAACAATAGAACCAAGCCATCATGAACCAGAACTATGGAAACCATGAGCCACAATAAAGCCTCTAAGGTTGTTTTCTCAGGTATTCTAGCACGGCAACAAAAATGATCATATTCCTCCTGTGATTCTCTAGCAGATACATCAACATATGCCCCCTAAATTCAAGTCAGGTATTTACCATCTCTCCTATAAGACATAAAGTTCTTGACAACAGTATTTTTTTTGATGTATGTACATGAAGGAAATATCAAAGTCTTCATAGAAATTGACACTAACAGATAAGCAATATTTTATGTGAGGACCAGTACCATTAGGAAATTACAAATTTGGGACTGGAGAGATGACTCAGCGGTTAGGAGCACCAGCTGCTCTTACAGAAAATGGGGGCACTTACATATATAGGTAATGCACTCATACACATAAAGTAAAAATAAAAAATAAAATTACAAATTTGTTTTTGGTGATACTGAGCCACCAAATAGTTTAAGATTCACACATTAATGCAAATTTTGGTTCATCATAGTCCAAAAAAATTATATATAAGGCAAGATTTTTAGCTTAACATTGATTTGACAGAATGGAATGAAAATGTGAATAGTACTTATTATAGTGGTAATGTTTATATAATAGATTTTCATAACCTTAGGAGCCCTCCCTGTAGCTCAAGGAAATATCTGAAGTCTGTTTTGCACTTAACAATGAGGACCTGGGTGAAATCTAAGGCTGTCGTTGACCAATTTGGGTATTTCTAAAGCAGTTTGGCCTAATGATAGACTTTTCCAACTTTAAACTGACTGGTGACACAGTGATGCACCTTAACAAATAAGACAATGCAGGAATGTAGAATATATGGAAAATAAAAGTATTTCTAAAACTTCCTCATATTACCAAAATAGTCAAAGACCCTTAGATGTTGCATCATACTATTTAATTCTGTGCTCTAGGTTAAAAAAAATGGTGCTTGCTTTCTTCCAGCTGTGAATTGACATCTTTCTGCTAGAACTCCAATAATTATTGACAAGAATGTTCTCACTTGCTAATAACAGTACACTGAGTGATTGATTTTTGTCATTAAGGCAGATTTGAAATATTTTGGTACTAGAGGTGGTAAGATGTAATCTCTATCTCATGGCTCCATCTTGCTACTTACTTCAGTTGGCTTCAGAAAAAGGTATTGTTCATTTACCTGATTTTTTGTTTTTTATACAAATGTTCATTATGGTAAAAATGATAAAAAAAATTAAGTGCTTCATATTAATCCAGTAATTCACAAAGACTGTCCCATTCTATGCTCTGTAAAACTCTAAAATCTATGCTCAATTGATGGAAAAAATAAATAACTTATTTGACATAGAAGCAAAGAAAGCCAGTAATTCAGATGAATATTTTTTAGATGTGTGAGGATTTCCTAATAGAAGTTTTCAGAAGACAGTTGGGATTGCATCACTTTTAAGAGTATACAATTTTCTTTTAACATGGAAATAAACAGAATGATAGATGAAATGCATATTTCCATGAGAGTTGGGCATTTAAGCTGGTTTTGCCTGGGAATTGAACAAGTTAACTAATAGTACCTAGCATGGTTTTGCAATCAGATAATGAGGACGTGGGATGCATGTACACTTATTAATACACAAAGCCACCTGAAGAATAGTTTTTAAAATGTTAGTTCCTGACCTTGAAATATTTATTTTGTTTGTCAAGCATGGGCAATGTTTCACAAACTTTCTCTTGAATCACCATAACCTTGAAAACTTAGCAAGAATATTAATTTCCAAATTTTACTGTGGTCTGAGGAGGCTGGCTCTGAGTCTTCTGAATTAGCTTCCCAGATGACTGTGATAAAACAAAGTTTTGTAGTCACTAAGTCTAAAAATTAACCTCTGAACTTTTAAAACCACAAAGCTGATGTTTGCTAGGCACAGGCAAAGTTACTGACTACTGATGAAACTGATTCTTAGGGTTCTTCCAGATCTGGCAGGACTTACCAAAAGTGCTAGCTTTTATTAAATTTTTGTTGTATATAAATCATTGTTCTAAGTATTTTCTCGTTAAAAACAATCATAAGATTATGTGAGATAATAAAAGTACTGCTTGGCATAGAAGAGCCAAGCAGGGCAACTGAGTTAGCCAAGGCCACATGAGTAGAAAACAGTGGGTGATAAACCCAGTTGCAAACTCCAGTGCTATGCAACAATCCATCATTGTCAATAGACTTTTGAAATTGCAAGAAACTGAACATTCACTAAGTTGGGAATGCACTAAACGATGTTTACACATTTTTTAAAGCTGCTGACTTGGTATTATATACTCTATAAACTAAGTAAACTGACTTTTAAAATGCAATGGCAATTACGGGTAAAAGAAAGTGTTCCTGAATTATAAGACAGTAGCACGTTGACAGTGGGGAGCTGGTTGGATTTTAATCATTCTGTTTAATCTGGACAAAGGATAATAAGCTATTTGAACACAAGTATTTGAGAAGTTAGGAGCTTCGGGTGGAGTTAAGCTTTAGGGAGGAAAAAGGTAGGGAGAATTCCAGAAGAAAAATGAAATGTATACACTTCTTTGATCTGGTTTCTCCAAATGTTAACAAGGCTAAGAATTATACAGGAATAAAAGCCAGTTTGTGTTGCAGAATATTTCATCCTTTTCCACATTTAGGAAGATATTGGTTCAATGACCTCTGAGGAATAGAAAATATTTTGGCCACTGTTTTACTTCTGCCTTCAAAGAGAGAGCTGCCTTAGGCAAGTACAGTTTCAATCCTCCATGGAGGAAATGGCTTTTGCTTCATTTCTCTCAGAACCACCCTTCTCAGGTTTCGCGCATGGCCTACCTAAAAGCAGTGGAGGAAGAGAATATTCCCAGTTGTAAATAGCCATTACTGCTTCTCTGAGAGTCTTCTGCACAATATTAAACAGTTGCCACTTAAAGAAGAGGACGTTTGCATATTTCATGAACCATTCTTACTTTTGAGCAAAGAGCATTTATTTTCATTCTTGCTCTTTTCCCAATGGCTTCTGATTTGAATATTCACTGTGTGGAGAGCATTGGATTTCAGCACTCTTGAGGGTTCCCATTTTAGTACTCTAGTGCATATTCAATTACGTTATGACTTGCTGCAGGAACAGAATGATTATACTGTCAATGAATTATTGTGAGGCCTAAATATATGGCAAATAATGGATGGCACTGTACTGACTTACTCAGTGATGAATTGTAGAATTATTTTAGCAATGGGGAAATGACATCTGATCTTGAAGTAATTATGGTAATATCAAAAAAATTGAGAAAAAAAATCCTCAAGGTGCGCTGCAAGTACCTTAAAAAATTGACATTGCAGAAAAATGTTAATTAAGCAAGATGACATTTGAATCCATACTGTAGCGTTACGTATGACTTCTTTCTGTAGAATCATGGCAAAATGTGTTTTAAAGTGCTTTGGTACTAGAACTGTGCTTTGTCAGACGTGACAGAAAAGCAAATCGTAGGCAGGCTCTGAAGGTAGCGACTGATGAAGATAACCAGAGGTTTGTAATGAAAAAGGTGCCCCAAGCTTAAAGTGCGGCCAGAGAGCTTTGCTGTATAACCACAAGACTGTTCATCTTGATTTTCAGCCAGCTCTACTCAGGACCGATAGTAGCTGGAGGAAGCTCTTCAAGAGGAAACAGAGCATTCTTCCTGTTATGGGAAAGATCCACCCGATATTTAACTCTATGTCAAAGAAATGGATTGAATTAATCTTAAAATTTGGATCATCACGCAGATCCAATTTTGTAGCGATGCACAGGCACACCACTTCCAATAACTTTGACTGGTCGCATCTTTTATCTTTGAAAGCCCCCCGCCTCCCCTCCTTCCCTCATGCGGCTCATTGTCAACAAGCTCTGAAAACGAGCCAGGAATCATCAAATCCATTTCTGATAGAGGACGGAGTCAAGCAATGAAGAGCAAACCTCCAGGCACCTAGGAGCAGGGAGGGAGGGAGGCGCGGGCAACGGGAGGGGAAGGATGGGAGCACGGGTCTGACTCCTGACTGGCTGGAGTGGTTTTGGAGAAAGTCAGAGCTCAGCATGCCAGTCGGGAGCTGTCCAACTTTTCAGCAGCACTGAGCTCAGGGGTTCGGGTGTCGGGACTCTGGAGCGGGCTTCAACAGAGAGGCATCTTTGGCAGCTCCAGCTGCCAACAGTTCCTAATCTCGCCGCCGGCGCCCAGAGGAAAGAAGGAAAGGAAGGAGGAAGATGCGAAACCGCGCATCGGAGTATTGGTGACTTGGGGAGCACAGGAGCGTCTCCGCCACCGGCGCTGTGCTGGGAGCCCTGTGGCGTTCTCCTGCTGGCAGAGCCCCCTCTCGGTAGCCTCGAGCCTCTGGTGGCTACAAGTCGGAAGCTGAGCCCAGCCTCTGCTCCCTTCCAGAAGCGGCGGCGGCGGCGGCGGCAGCAGCCGGGAGGCGCTCCATTCAGCGCCGTGAACCCGGCGGGGAAGCAGGGCGCGAAGTCGGCCAGGATGGAGGCAGAGGGCAGCAGCGTGCCCGCCCGGGCGGCCAGCGGCGAGGGCAGCGACGGCACCGGCGGCGCGGCGCTCCAAGCCCCCAAGCATCTCTGGAGGCACGAGCAGCACCACCAGCACCCGCTCCGGCAGCCCCAGTTCCGCCTCTTGCATCCCCATCACCACCTGCCCCCGCCGCCGCCCCCGCCCCAGCCCCAGCTGCAGCCCCCGCCGCCGCCCCCGCTGCCGCCGCCCCCGCCGCCGCCCGGGGCCACCCGTGGCCGCTACGCCTCGAGCGGGGCCACCGGCCGCGTCCGGCACCGCGGCTACTCTGACACCGAGCGCTACCTGTACTGTCGCGCCATGGACCGCACCTCCTACGCGGTGGAGACAGGTCACCGGCCCGGCCTGAAGAAATCCAGGATGTCCTGGCCCTCGTCGTTCCAGGGACTCAGGCGGTGAGTGGAGAGCGCCCCTCCCCCACGCAGGCAAAGGGTCACCTCCCCTCTTCTCTAGTTCTCCCAGTTAGTCTGTCACCACCAATCTTGGAACCTAGGGTCAAATTCTAGGAACTCAGGGAGGGTGAGCAGGGGCGTGTCTTTCCTTGCTCTAGAAGATATGATTCAGGTGTGTAATAGACCTGAAACTACAGCATAATTGTTAACTGAGCCTGTGTGTGTGTGTGTGTGTGTGTGTGTGTGTGTGTGTGTGTCCGCGAGCGCGCGCGCGCGTCACCAGGTTATTTGTGCCATGCACCTCCCTCTTTCCACTTGCTTCCATCCCACTCCAGCAGTGAAATTGAACAGCGATATCTGTGTGCTCCAGGTGGAAGGGAAGGAAGGATGAAGGCGCGAAAGCATTCAGATGGAAGACAGTTCTAGCCTGAAAATTACCCCAAAGAGGAGGGGTCAGCAGGGTTCAATTACCCAGAGAGAGCGCAGGATGTGGATGAGACAGTTGATCTCAGGATTGCAGCCACAAAGCTTGAGAACAACTCCAGTTTCTCTTTGTCAAGTCCAAAAGTAAATTGAACAGCAAATGGGGAGAACACACACGTGGGTGACTTGGAGAGTTTGGAGCAAAATGTTCAGCAATCCTTACAGGAGAGGAGGAGGAGGGATAGGAGCGAGGATGTCGTGGGAGCTACAGTGCGTTGGCGTGTGTGAGCGTGTGTGTGTGTGTGTATTCAGAGAGTGTATCAGTGGTCCCTGCACAACCCAGAAAGAAAGCACTTCGTTTTAGAAGCAAGACATAGAGATTTGATTATAGTGATTTCCCCATAACGTAAAGTGTTCCGGAAGAAAGGGCAAGGAAGCCACATGTCAGCTGGGAGTTTTAATAGAAGCCAAGGAAATGAGTAGTGTAAAGGACAAATTACAGTAGCTGGAGTCAGCTCTACGTTCTTAACAGGCAAGGAAGTAGATATTGGGCCTTACTTGCTCCTAAGGCCTTGAGTCCCTCCCGCTCCCCAATTGCTGCCAAACACACACACAGGCATGCACACTACCGAGAAAGTCACACCAAGCTTTTACACAGACACATATACACAGAGAAGAGATGTACAAAGGTTTTAGAGGCTGCCACTTGCCAGGACCCATGGGAAAGTGGAATAGTCATCCAGCTTTAGCCAGGGGCAGGCACTGATGCATCCACAATCAAGCCCCAACCTGGACACAAAACTGGATGTGTAAACAGGAAAATCTAGGTCTGGATTATTTGTCTAACTCTTAGTGATAATAGATTGAATTTATCAGAAAATCATAATGATATTTAAATATATGTTTAGCTGAGACTGTGCATGTGTGAACATGTCTGCCTGTGTGTTGTATTCTCTGTGAACAAGATCATCCAGACAATCAATATCCCAACCTTCAAGTATGGGCATTTTTCCAGCAGGCTGAAACCCATACCCCTTTGCTGTGCTCACTTTCTGAGTATCATGTTGATTATGTCACTGTGTCTATTGAGTGTAAAAGATGAAAATTGAGGTTGTTTTCAATTCAGATCAATTTAAAGTTTTATGATTGGTGTTAACTGGAAACATTCATAAATTGATATAGAAGTTCCAATTTATAGCACAGACCAGTAAAATACACATGTAATTTCACTGTTTAAAGAGATCATGCATTTGAGCCCTATTCTGGATGGGTCCATAATCACAGCATATCACTTTGTATCTTTGATCTATTAATGGAAAAATATGTAGTAATGAGTCCTTAATAAACATTAAACAAAAACAAGAGTTGTAGTTTAATCTGTGGCTTGATTGCTTTGGTAGAGTCTCTTAATTGACTCCATTTTTAAATAAAATAGGCTTGTTTAGATGGATGGGGCTGAGAAAAATAAGCTAATTGGAATAGAGATACTGCATCATTTATTTAAATTAATTTCTTGCTATGCTCTCTACACTGAGCAGTGGTTCTATTTCAAATTCTGTAGTTGAATAATCACAGAAAAACAAAGATTGTATAACATTCACATGTGTCTTTCACTGTGCTCATCTGTTACATTATTGCCATTCTATTTAAGGATCCATGACTTTAAAATGTTTTATATCACTTGCATATTTCTCACATGTTTACACATTGCATGTCATCTGTTCTTTAATAGAACTGCTTTTTTGCAAATGAATGTACTTTCCAAGAGGGTATTGGTAGTTTCATTCTTTAGAGAAAATGGTAAGAGTGCTTTAAAATTATCAAAAAAATTTCACATATATTGTGTTAGTTGAAAACAATAATAATGCTAAACCGAGATAATATTATCTCCATTTTATAGACAAGAACACTGAGCCCTAGAGGATGTAAGTAATTTGTTCAGCATCACTTAGACTGGAAGTGCCAGAACCGAGACTGAAATGCAGGTCTCCCAGCTCAAATAAGGCCCTCCTGAAAGAAATGTCCACGGTTCCTGGAATAAGTTGACAGCATCAATAATATGCAAAGCTATGTATGAAACTGATATCAATTGATGCTGCCTGGAATAAGCCCAAATAAACAAAACAGTTGATACTTAAATATACTTTAAAATGATAACACAAGCTTCTGGCAGCAATGGGAGCTTTTAGTTTTTATTTTCAACTTTAGAAGTCCTGTCATTGGGCTTATATTGATAAGTTGATATCAGTGTTCACATGGGGCAAACTACTGTATTTGTTGGCTTTGTATAGTGCATATAGTAATAAATATGAACTAGCATTCAGAGAAATTAAGACTAATCAGAACACTCTGGTTTGTTTTTACCCATCTTCTAAAATAGAACACAAAAAGGTATATACATCACCACACACACACACACACACACACATACACACACACACACACCCCGTGATCTAAAGAGGGGTTTAAATTGTCTGTGAAAGTTAATGTATGAACATGCCTCATGAAGACATGGATGGATGATTGCCTATGAATTCTTAAGAAATATAGGTCTTTAAAAAGATATTTCTAGCATGCACTGTACCATTTCCAGATTATTATTGTCTTGGCTGAAACTTTGAGAATCAGTTATAATATGTGAAGCAGTGATTAAGAGGCACCCTGACCTAAGGAATAAATGTATATCAACAGGAAAGAAGTAGTCATTGGACATTTGGATATCATTTCTTTTGGTTCCATGAAAAATGTGAATGTGCAGAATATATTTTGTATTAAGTTGTTTCTGTCTAACAAGATAGATTCATTTATCAATCACATTATAGAGGAAATTGGGAGTAATGAAATTTCCAAAGAAAGGAGTCTTTCTATTATGAAGAAAATTAAATAAAACATGAAAAATAATCTTTAAAATATATGTGCAAGATTTATTATTTCAACTAATAAACCTTCAGCATATAGCAGCTGTTTAACTTAAGTGAGAAAAAGATTTTTCCTTAGCCTATCTCTGTGTTACAAAATAATTTTCCTAAGTAATATATCTTGCAAAACTTGTATATCCTTAATAAATATAGAAAGGAAGATTCAAACATCATAGGTGATTTCTTGATTATGTGAAAGCATTCTTGGTGAAACTCAGCATCTGGACAATTACAAAGCATATGCAAGGCCCTGGGTTAGACCTACAGCACCATCGTTTTAAAAATCAGTTATACTTTTTTCTTCTGGCATATAAGAGATTTTCTTCATTGTTGTTATTCGTTTTATCAAAGTCGTTCAGTGCAGCATTTTTCTTCAATGGCAAATATAAAGATAATCTGAATTATGCTACTAATCTTGAGTTTCACATTACCAAATAATTCTTTGAAAAGTCGCCATTTGCATTGTATACACCAATAAATCCAAGTTTGGGGTTTTATGAAAAAGCAGTTTTTCATTCCTTTAATATTGGATAACCACTATAAGGTTAAATTTTAGGTAAGGACACTAGTAAAAATACAAGAATACATTTTTCATATTTCCTATGTTTCCAAAATAGTGTTAAGGGTTGAAAAAAACGGATTTGGGCATTTTCCTGTGCTTTCTTCCACTGAAAATTGACCTGCTAGCTTGTTTTCATACTTTCTCGGGCAGTGTGTTCTGAGACTTTGATTATGGGTGTTTCACCACTTATCTTTTGTTTCTGAAAATTTAAACCTTCCATGTTTCATGGAGTTGGTAGAAAAGAGGAAGCAGAAAGAAATACACACAGGAATTTGTCAGTCAAGATGAAATGTTCGTGTAGTCTTATCTTTTTCAAACTGGTTTCAGTTGTCCAGTTAGCAGCAGTAACACTGATCCTAAGACACATGTCTCTAAGACAGTGGCATGCCAAGAATGAGAGGGACTTACAGTTAAACTAACTTAACTGACACCTCCTAGCATTTACTCTTGAAGACCCATGCCCTGAGAGATTCAATTATTCAACTTGTTTACAGGCAGAAGCAGAAGTACAATTGACACTTTACACATTTCTTAACAGTAAGTTTACATTTTATGCATTGCGGTTCAGGGCTTTGTTTTACTTTGCATATATATATATATATGCATACATATATGCAAAGTAAAACTATATATATATATATATATATATATATATATATATATATATATATATAATGAGACGCAGTATCATGGAGCTAAAGTTGGCTTTGAACTCCTGATTCCCCTGCCTTCTGGGATTACAGATGTAAATTACCATGTCTAGTTTGTGGCCATCTTTTAACAGTCAATATCCTTGTCTTCCAAGCAATAGCTTAAAACTAAGTGAACAAAAGTTCAATAAAATGTATTAAACAAGAAAAACAGAAGCAGAAGATAAATGTTTAAAGTTACCATAAAAATAAGTTATGAGTAAACAGAATATTCATATACTGATGAGAGATGAGTTCAGGAAATAATTATTTTACTTTCCCTTGTGAATAGATTTTTACGCATTGACCCATCCCACCCACACACAGAGATTGATGGTCACTAGTTTCTATCTCCCAACTGTAATGTGTATTTCGAGACAAACCTTGAAAAATTGTTCTTAATTTTTATGTAGGTTAATGATCTAAAAAGACTAAACCCTGCTAATGCCTTTTTCTAATTATTCAAGTGTCTCAAGTCTAACACAGGGAAACTGTGTCCATAGCACAGCTTATTGTCCAAGTTTATGTTTAAAAATATATAATATGTAGGTACATAACTTAAATGCTGTAGTCCTGGCTCATATCAGCAATGTTGCTAAGGGATTATACCAAATAACACTGTATTATATTTCAAAAGATGCTGTGGTTATTTTTACCCTGAGGAACATTTTCTACATTTAAAAATAGGGAATCTAATTTCTTCCCAGAGAAGAGGGCATTTTACATTATATTTTAAAAAATTTAGAAAGCCTCATCAGCTGTTTGTTTGCCTCTGTATATACACATACCACTGTTATCACAAATGTTACTATACCACATTAGAGATGTTAGAGGTTAACTGAGACCCAAAGTTTTCTTTGTTACATAAATAAGCATTTGTACTTCTTGATCTATCTGAATGTGTGGTATCACCATTTGTCCCATTTTTAAAATTCAGTGGTATTTTTTAGACTCTTTTGCTCCCTTAGCTGTGGATGTCAGTGAGCATTGAGATCATCTAATGATATCTCCAAAATTCCATACTTCCTATTGTCATGTGCCTGGGTGAAGCTCTTAGCATGTTCAAGCACTTGGCAATCACCTCTAAGTGGTCTCCAGCTCCCATCATGCCTAACTTCAATTTATTTTACACTCTAGGACACCTGTCTTATCAAGTCTTTGTTTGAAATCCTAGGCTAACTGCTTCTTGCTCACAAGATAAAATTGAAAGCCAAGGTTCTTGGTTTGACTCTTTAGAATGTTAACTGGTATGTCTTACTTGAAGAAAGTCTTTCTGCTCAGCTCTTTCCACCAGGTCCAGGAAATGCCACACTCAAAATCCCGGCATGTGTAGATTCTCCATGCTTTTCGTACCATCTTTTTATTGTGAAAAACTCCCTTCTTTCTGGATTGCCTTATCAATGCCCTATACCATCCCAGCTTCATCTGTTCAAAAAATATTCAAGGGTATCTGTTTGAACTTAATTCATATGTCACCATCCCTGGGGATATTCCTACAAAAGAAGGAGTGATAGACTTTTGTATATTACATTTCAGTACTTTTCAACTATAGTTTAATTATTGGTTATATCTTTCTCCCTCAATAGGTATTTTATGACTTTGCATGATCTATAGCTTGCATATGTGCTCAATAACTGATGAGATTTTAAATGTGGAAATAATAATGAAACCTTGCTTTTCAGTTTGTTCTCTCTCAGACGGAATATATTTGATTTCTTTAATAATCTCTATGAAACACAGAGAACTAGGGATATTTTGCTCATTTTACAGGTTATGAAAAGAATATTGTTTCTCAGGAAAAAAAACAGATGCCTATCCATTTTCAAATACAAAACTCATACTTGAGCTTTAAAATTCCTAGTCTGATGATCTTTTTATTATACTGGAATATCTGTTAGTACCTGTTGGTTTCTGATGAGAAGTAGCCTATAATTTGATGTAAAATATGAGGACAGAGGGGGAATTACAGTGATTATGAGGAAAGATAGCAGGTTTGATCCAGTTAGTGACAAAATTATATCAGAACGAAAATAATTCAGAAAGAAAGCCTTCCTCCTTTAATTTGGAGAGATGCTCCATGGAATACGTTCTTCCCTTTGCCTTTCACAGAACCCTTAGCATTTGGAGATTTGAAAGACTTGGTAGAAACTGTTCATCAGACTCACAGTGTGTCCTGGATTAACAAAAGTTAAGACACTGTGTTTTAAAGTTAACTGAATTGTTGATGAATTCACAAAGGGAACAGTTATAAGAACATTATATATATATATATATTTATATATTTAAAACCTGAGTGATTACTAACACTCTCACTAAGATGGTTGAAGCTAAGAACTATGAAATAAGATTTGATAGAAACTGTAGAAATTCAGAAATATAAGGTTTTAGGTTTATTTAAAAGCAGCATATTCTCAATGGAATTTTGAGGGATTATTTCACTTGAAATTTGATTTAAGTATTGTTAAGAATAGTTAAGAATCAGAAAAGCTTTTAATTCCCAGTGAAATATCAGAACATATCATATAGGCTTTTACTTCAAATGCTATAGTATTAATTAGTGAATAAACTATGAATCAGAGGAATTGAAAGAAGAATGGGACTCGTGTCTGTAAGAAAATGTAGAATCTTTTCAGTGCAGCATTTCAACGCATCATACATAGAATAAATTATTGTATTGTGTTTATTGACTTATTGAAGTAAATGTTTCATCTCCCAGCACAATATTACCTAAAATCAGCATCAAAATGTTTAAAATCAATTATTAAATGATGAAATACTTAAGAGGAAAAAAGACAAAGGAAAGCAGAAGGTAAGTTCTATAAAGAATATCAGTGACATATATATTTGGAAAGTTTTTTCTACCTGGTGAGCAATGGACTAAAATGTAAATATCAACGTTATGTAACTTCATTCCTCCTTTTTCAAAAATGAAGGCAAGATGAACAATTCAAAGGAGCTAGAAGTGTGAAGTATCTATTTGCTTCTAAATATTTTTATTGAAGGTTATAAGTTAGGAGAATACTGGTGAATCAAGTTTACATATCTTTGCCTAAGTAAATTTATGCTTAAGAATTTAGATTAGGAATATAATTAAAAGAAATATTTCTCCATGCTGTATTAAAACAAGGATACTTTGTGAGATGGTGTATTCAGTTCCACCAACTTCTCTGTACTTATTAAGTATGACATAAATATAAATGATTCTTACAACTATAAATGTTTTATGAAGCTCTATATTAATGCCCTGTTGTTGACTTTCTATGCATCCAAAGTCTGCCGGTATTGGAGTCCTAGTTGGCATTTAAAATATTTTTAAATTTGGTTTCTATTGTTGATAATTTCATACATGTGTATTTTGTGTTGGTCAGATCCATCTCTCATTCCTTCCATTCTAATCCCTCTCTTATCCCTCCCACTTTCTTTCCCTGGAAATTTCATGTGCTATTTTAAACCCAGAGTCTACTTAGTGCTGCATATTCTTTTTTCTATGTATATTTTTATTGAATTTTTGTGCATGTCATAGATTATAATCATATTTAGACCCCTCCCCATCTGTGCCCCCCAGAGCTAGCCCACAAGATGTCATGAATTCTCTCTTATATGTTAAAGCCACTGGAGTCATATGTGTATACCCAGATGTCCCTCATTGTGAGGTCATCCACTGGCACCTGCTCAGCCTATATAGCGTCACTTCCTTAAAGAATACCAACTCTTCTTCACTCAGAGGTGCTTTTTGTAAACAGTAATTTCCATCCAACTCTGAATATAATGCTTGTCCTTGGGAAAAGAGATAACTTTGGGTGCTGGAGAAAAAGTTAGTCGATAATGCTTCCTATACAAACATAAGAACCTGGGTTTGATTCCTAGAACCCAACAAAAATCTCCACATATGGTGGGATGCAAGTGCAATCCCAGCACTGGTGAGGCAGTGACAGGTGGATTCCTAGGGCTCACTGTCCAGCTAGCCTAGCCTAACTGAGGATTCCCAGGCCAATGATAGATCTTGCCTCAAAAAATAAGGTATAGAATTAAAGGCTGTATAATATAAATCACAGTTCTGGGCAAGGGAAGTTGGTCAATGTTGTTCAAGAAACCCTCCAAACAATATAGGCTACTGCCACGGCTCTTGGTTTTGTCCCAAAAGTTGAAGATAAGACATACGTTGGACACAGGACTTGGAGCAATTAAACTGGAACTGACCTGGAAGCCTCCTCCCACAAAGACTAGCTCTAATAATATCAGAAGGTACTATCCAAGATGCCAGGAGAGGAAGACAGTCGTGGTCTTGCCAAGCTGTGAAAGCTATGGACCACAACAATGACTGGCCCAGCAAATCATCTCTATTGGTGCAGTAGTGGCACATGAGGGATAATTAACAACTGCACAATTAGATTTAAGGCCCACTCAATAGAAGAAAATCCATGCATGGTGCTCTGAACATAGGCAAGTACACATAGTTGGAGAGGTCATAAACCCTAGAGAAGAATGTATGAAATTGTCACTTTCCTAGACCAACAAAATTTTTTACTGTATTCTAAGCGCATATCTTTATATTCACAGAAAAGTATAGCTCTTATGACTCATTAAAGAAGCTTCTTTTTGCAACATATGGAGACTATTACAGAGTTCCATAACTAGTCAAAACACAGATAATAAGTGACCATGATGTGCCCAACCCCAAGTGACATATCGACAGTGCAACCTCTGCACCTAAGGCGCAGAGAACGTCTTAAAAGGTGCATGTGAAGAATGTAAGAGCTAGAGGAACTGGCTGCCTCTTGCTAGATAATGCATTCTAGATCTGATATGGAAGCTGCACCCACGAAATCTCCACAGTATGATAGCCTAACAAGACCTGCTGTTATGACAAAACCAGTTTACATGCTCATGTGGATGGCAAAATTTTCCAGAGTTCTACCTCTAATTGAAGTATTGCAGGCAATCAATGGAGGCTGAGTGAGGGAAAATCGGTTTTCCCCAGGGACTTGATAGATTCTCTAATCTCACATTGGTCAGCCCTAAACACATGTGCTTGTGAGCACCATTAAATGGACTCTGATCATTTTATGTGTATATGTGTGTGTGTATGTGTGTGTGTGTATTTGTATTTATAAATGCATGTATACATTAAAATAATAAAGAAGAGGACAAAAATTGAGATGTGGTAGAAGGGAGCATGGGTGAGGTGGATGGGTACTGGGAAGGTGAAAAGAATGCAAATGCAGTACTCAGGTATGAAATGCTCACAGTTTTAAATTTTTTAAATTAATTTTTTTGTATTAAAACCAACATGTATGGTGCTTGAAGAGAAACAACAGCTGAGGTTAGTTTCTCTCCTCCACACACATGCACACACACAGAGATATGTTTGCACAAGTGCACACATACAGTAAAAGAAGGAGATGTCTTTTCCTGCTTTCAGAATCTTCTAGACTTTATACCCTGCAGCCAACAGTCAGTCTCTTGTTTTCATTAAGATATCTGATTTGATTGACATGCCTTATTGATTCCCCAGTCCTAAGAATTAATGATTGTTTATTTCTGTGTCTTCTTCAACCACTACGTTTTGACCCAGTCTGTCTTGTAATGCAGCACTCAAGCAAGTCCAACCTGATTAGCTCCAGCTTGGCTCTGAATTCTGGCCCACAAGTACAAATTTAGTGTTTTTAAATTGGTGACAGAAAATGGAACGAAAAAAGTTCATCCTTGGTATCCTGTTCTCTGATTATCTAACGTGATGTGATTATCTCATTCTCCAACTAATCATAGAACACTCTGTCCACTTGCCTCACTTCCCATTGAATGCTCTGGGTCAGGTGGATACAAAATGCAGCCTGATATATGTATGAATATAAACCAATTACATATTAAGAGTTATTTACTGAACATGAAATTGTTGTTTTAGA
This sequence comes from Eospalax fontanierii, assembly GCA_035773235.1. Taxonomy (NCBI): domain Eukaryota; kingdom Metazoa; phylum Chordata; class Mammalia; order Rodentia; family Spalacidae; genus Eospalax; species Eospalax fontanierii. The sequence goes on from CM069527.1 coordinate 71,840,486, forward strand.
GTAACTTCCTCACAAACATTCTCTCTAAACAACAGGAAGCATAATTTTGGTCTGCTATGATTACTCCAAGTTTAAGAGAACAACATTATGCTTGTCTTGCTTTGTTCATTGTTGTTTACCTAGCAGGCAGGGTTCAATTTCCAGCACCCACATGGTGGCTAACAACCATCTGTAATTCCAGATCCAGGGGAACTAACACCCTCTCCTGGCCTCCGAGGGTATTGCATGACACAGTTGCACTCACATACATGCAGGCAAAACAAACACATAAAGCAAATTGAATTAAAAAATAAATAAATTTCTTGTCTAAGAACATCAGAGTCAACCAAACTGTCTTAAAACCATTACAACAGTAGGAGAAAGAAAGAGAATGTTCCATTATTCTGGTGAAATGGTCCTCCTAATTTCATAAAGCTTTCACTTTTACTTTAAGCATTGCTTTTATTTGGGGTGTCAATGATAAGGAAGCTGTGAAATGAGCCATTACTTCTGCTGACGTGGAGTATTTTGTAGAGCAAAAGAGGAAGAGTGTTTTGAAAAATCATTAATGACAGTTTTCATAGCATTTTTGTAATCACATAGTATTTGGGGCAGAAACAACTCTAGTAAGAAAAAGCATTTTTGTGCTGATTTCCATGGTTGCTGTGTCATGTGAATCTTAGACTCACCTTGTATTACCACACACTCTCTGGTGGTGTGTTATTCAGTGTGAATTATGAACTCACTAATTAGAAAATTATGAGTAAACAGTATGCATGCCTTTACATTAAAAAAAAAACTACCTCCTTTTTCTGGCCTTAAGACATGATTGTATGAGCAACTGGGGCACTCTGGCAAGAAGATTCAAAGTGAGATATTTAAAAAACTGTCTCAATTCAGCTGCATTATTAGTTTAACAGTCTCATCCAGATATTCTTTTGAGTGGTGAGAAAGCGCAATAGTTAAGAGTACTGGCTGCTCTTGTAGAAATCCTGGGTTCAAGTCCCAGCACCGACATCTTGGCTAACAATTATCTGTAACTCAGGTTCCAGGGGATTTGATTGATGCTCTCTTCGGACCTCTAAAGGCATTGCATGATACAAACACACCTACACACATGCTGCAGGTAATGTATTCATACACATAAAATAAAAATTAATTGATTATTTAAAAAAGAAGTGTTTCAAGAAGCTCTAAACTAATAAAGCAGATACTGAGGAGATGCTGGAAGCCTGTGGGAAAGCAGAATCATATACCAGCGTTGGCCCTTAACCATCATGGCAGCCTGTCTAGTGCTTCAGATGCTGTTTGACACTACTCATTTGTTTAAATATTTAATGAAGTGAATTAACGAATATCTTGAATCTTCTTTCTGTGATAAAAACCTGTCTTTATAAGAATTGATTTTGTTACTTTTATCTGTGAACAATGACAAGTATTCTTTAGTACAATTAATTAAAAATATTTTGCCCCAAATTATAAACAAAGATAGTCTAAAGGCCAAGAATGCATCATGACATGACTTAAGCAAAAGAAGTAAGACATAAATACTTCCTATATTTCCAAACTATTTTATACTAAAACTTGCAAGTACTTGAAAGTATATTGGTAATTTTCCTTCCTTACATAGCTTACTTAAAGAATTGATTGTTTAAAGATTTAAAAAAAACTGCCAATGAAAATGCATAAGAAGAAATTACAAATGTTAGAAGATAAGATTGAAATAGTATAATTATCTTTTTCAATGCCCACATGTAGTTCGTTTTAGCAGACTATCTTTGGAATTTGACTGTTAAACAGTGGACTCTGAGAATCAGCTGGATCAGGGCTGTAGGACTAAAGCATCCAGGAGTGTTTTCTAAAGTACCAGCTCTATAGTTCTACATGCAGAATTATGGGTGTGTGGAGCAGAATGGCGAGGAGAATACAATGTGAAAGGAATAATGTTTCTGCCAAGGTTCTATATCTTTCCTCTAAGTTCTTAGAGAGGTGCTAAGATTTTACCAGGGAAGTCATGTAGTTTCCATTGAGATTTTAAAGTTCCTTTTGGCAAATTCATGGTATATCATGTATGTGGGAGGAAGTTGAGGTATAATTTAGGTGTTTATTTAACTTCCGTTCAGTAAATGAGCTGATGACTTGACAGTTCTCAGAACAAGTACACACATTAAATACGTTTAAAGTGTTCAATATCCTTACCAGTCAGAGAAATACAGATTAACTCTAACTTGAGATTCTATCTCAGCCCGTCAAAATGGCCATCATCAAGAAAAGAATCAGTAACAAATGCTGGAGAGGGTGTGGAGAGACTACAGTCCTTGTACACTGTTGGTGAGAGTGCAAACTGTTGCAGCCACTATGAAAGTTATTCTGGGGTTTTATTTTAAAAATAAAAGTACACGGGGTAGACAGAGGGCTCAGTGGTTAAAAGCACTGACTGTTTTTGCAGAAGACCCAGGTTCTAATCCCAGCACCCATATGGCAGCTGACAGCTGTCTATAATTCCAGTCAGGGGATCAGAAGACCTCTTCTGTCATCCGCTGACATTATATGACATAGGTATAATTCCATACATGCAGGCAATACACTCATGCACATAAAATAAAAAAAATAAAAATAAACATTTAAAAATAAATAAATAATATAAAAATATGTGATTTAGCTAGTATCTTCCTGGGTATATACCCCAAAGACTGTATTTTACCACTGGGATGCTCACACATCCGTCATTATTGCTGCTCTTTTCAAAAGAATGATTGATGAACTGCCTAGATGTTCATGGGTAAAAGAACAGACAATGAAAATGTGCATGCACACAATGGAAATTTATTCAGCCATAAATAAAAAGAAAAATTTCTGGAAATTATTAATAAGTGAGGTAGTCCAGATTCATAAGACAATGCTGTGCATGATTTAGTGCTATAAAATTAAGTAACACAAAAATGTGTTCAAAGGAGATATGATTAAATAATCCATAAACATATGAACATCTAAACAAAACATATCATACTTTCCAGCGGTCATTCTGATTGTTAGTTTGATTTAGTGAAAAAAAGTTTGAAACATAAGCAAGGCAGATGCGTTTTAAATGTTTGTCTTCAGTTGAGTGCTGCTTTTGGAGATAGAGCATCACGCCCTTGCACTGAGCACAACAAATGCTGTAAAAAAATCATGGGCATATAAGTACATGTATTCGTATCCAAGCCGCCACAAATTAAAGCAGTACTTCAAATTGTCTTTCTCAACTCATTTCAAAATGGTAAAAAAATAACATTTCAAATTCTTATTTATTCCCAGGAGACTACAAGACTACATACTACATAAAGCTTAATGATCGCTCTCTCTTTCTCTCTCTCTCTCTCTGTGCATGTTTCTTTCTCCTGCTAACGCCACGTTTTCCACCTTTCTCTGATCCATTACGTCTATTCCTGTCAATCCTCCAAATATTGCTATATGTACAGCTGAATTTTGTTTTGAAGTAACCATGATTGTTTATCTATATAGGATTTGCTAATTATACGGCCAGAAATTGCATTTGGTGTACCTCTTGAAATGAACCAAACACTCAAGCTACACAAAATGTTCACCAATATACACCCTCCATTTTTATTTTAGTTTTTTTTTTTTAACCTCTGAAAGTTCATATTCTCAAGGGTGGCCCTTGTCATAAACCCACCTGATAAAACGGGTTACTTTTCATTTTCTTAGACTCTAAGAACTTTGTTAGTATGTCGAGTTGTAAATGTAGTACAAATCGAGAGGCTGCTTCAACCTGATTTGTTGTATTTATATTTTCATATATTTTGGTATATGTTTATATACTTTATATATATTTGTCTTCATAATACTATTGGTCCACAGAGAAAATATCATGTATTTATACCATATTTTCTTCTTTGATGTCGTTCTTTCTTATCACCTTGTTACTCAGTATTAGAATATATATACAGTAGTCATTTTCTCTGTCAAAGACACAAGAATTTTTACATGGTATAAATGAGTTTGAAAATTATTGGCATCAAATTGGCATCTAAAAGAATACCCAGATCATGGATATCCAAGGAGGAGAAGCCCAAGGGTGGAAGCCAGAAGAACATCAACATTCATAGTACAAGCATTTCTAGTGATACAATTTAAGGAGCATTCAAATCCTTTGTTCTTAAAGGAAAACCCAATTTCCTCTTTGTGTTAACTGGAAAACTTGAAGTCCACACAAAGGACAGAGTTGATTATATATAAAAAAAACACCAAGATTTCTGCTATGATTTGTGTATCAGTGATCAAGAAAAGGACCTAGGAATGTTTTACAAAGTATGTATTTTGAGTCTTTTGTCATTAGTACAGAAAAGGGGATGAATACCAGATATCAGAAGCTTTGCACACTGTCCGACCAGGGAATACAGTTTTGTGCTTTAAACCCAAATGTCTTGTCAGACTGACCTGCATATAATAGTGCCATAGGGGTGTTCTTTCATGAATCCTTTTAATCATAGTTTAAGATTAAAAATTAAAGTTGAAAATTACCTACTTCTTCCTCAGGCAATTGTTTAGTTTAGTTTATCTTAATCTTTCCTGTTTAACTAACAGAAGAGGAATTCCTCAAACATTTGGAATAATTGAACATAGGGGCCTAGATCATAAAATTTCACAGTAGGGGGAACAAAAACAGTCCTGAAATAAACATTGTCTTTCTATGAAGAGAAGGTGTGGTATGCTGGTTATTTTTCTCAATCTAATATTACTTTGGATTCTCCAAATGATTTTAATTTTTTAATGTTTCAGTTAAAACCAGTAGAGCGAAAAGAGACTAAACACTCTATTTTCTTCCCTAAATACCATCACTCCAATATTATAACTTTGTCTTTCCAATCATGTTAAGGTTGTCTCTACAATAAGAACATTGAGGGGGCACTTAACATTCCCTTCTGATGGATATTAAAATTCTCTAATATTTATTTCAGTTTTTATTCATAGCATCAGAAGAGAATTGATATAATAAAATTTCCAATCACACAATGGATCAGTTTTCATGTTGCCTGGAGATGCTGAGTGACAGAGTGAAGGGACATCAAGTGAAACCAAAATTTCACTGGATTCATGGAAAGTCTTTCTTTTTAACATAAATTGTTATCAAAGGATCAAAGTTTTATATTTGATTATTTTGACTTTTTATTTCAATAAATCTTTTTGCTTATTTAAGAACATTGTATTGGGCAGATTGGCATAAGGTACTAGTTTTCAAAATTTTAAGAGTTCAATGGGAATATGTATGTCATGAGTTCTTGATTACATCATAGATTTTTCTCCTCTGGTACATCATTACTTCGGTTTAGAGATAGAGGTGGGTTATTATAGCAATATTCTAAAATGAATTCTCTCTTCATTTCTGTAGTGTATTGAGTTGAACTAGCCATGTGAAAGTTTTCAAATATTGCCAATTTCATGAGGTTCTGCCTCATGGAATCTCACATACTTTTAAGCCTTGGAGAATAGAAATCTCTTTATATTTTCTCCTTCCAGATTTTTGGCTCCATCCAGGCTTCTGCATAACTGGCATGGTAAATCCCACTCTTATATCTGGTGAGCTGTGCAGTTAGCAGCCCTAGCTTAGCTCCCCACTGCTCAGCTGACAACAGCCCCAAATGGGAGTGTGGCCTTAAAGCAAGCCGATGGCTTGTGATCACCAGATTGCTTCAAGATCTGCCCAGTCATCCTGCAGTTGTGTTAGCCTGAAAAATCTGTGGCATCTGGGTATAGGGTATGAAAAGAATGTTCTTTTGATCTCTGTTAAGTTGTTGGAATTTTTCCTTCCAAATCACAGAGAACAAGAATTACACTCATGGTTCCGATCCAAGCAGCATGTGTTCCTTTTTAAAACCTCTCTGAGTGGCTTTGGTAGGCATGGTCAGGGGCAAGAAAGAGAAGGGGACACAGGCATAGCGTTTCAGCTCTTGGAATGTCACTTTGGAAACTCATCTACAGAAAAGCTATGGCCACTTTGTTCACAGCAATGTCCTGGGGTGGAAGACAAAGTGCTATTTTGGGAGTGAGTTGTAGAAATAGATTAATATGTGAAAAAGACTTTTTATTTTCAATATGGAGACTGCTATTCTATTTCAATTTATGCTAGATGGTACCGATTTTCTGTATTGATCTCTTTAATAAATTTCTTTTTTTTTGAAATAGGGTCTCATGTAGCTCAGGATGGTCTAGTATTCACTATGTAGCTAAGGCTGGCCTTCAGTTTTTGTGCTTCCTCACTCTATCTCTCAGGGGATGTGATTACAGGTGTGAATGAGTCATCATGCCTGACTTGTCTCTGCTGTGACATACTACTCAATTAACCAAATGTAAAAATATTCCCTGCTGACAGCCGACTCTCTTTTTGCTCTAACCTTCCTTCACTGGCAGCTATTGAGGAGTTCACTTTGTTGCTGTTGAGATGTCTGTACTCTTTGAGATCAAACCTTAATTCAGTGTTAATGGGAAGAGTGAATACTTTTCATGTTTCATCATTTAGCAAAGGTGAAGAGAGGGAAACAGACCGAGTTCCACTGAACAAGATTTTTGTAGTAGTTATTACAGTTTTATCTTCCAAAATCTTTTTGTCCAAAATTTTAATTTTAAGTGACTAAGATAATAAGTTTCTTGTTATATGTGCCTTTCCAGAATAGCAAGCTAGGAAGAAATATAATGTTGTCTAATCTATCCAAGGTTAGAGATTCAGTAATCAGCTTTTCCTTGCAATAATTTTGCTGATTCATAAGAGAACTTTCATTTCCAAATTAATGATGATTTCCTGTGTAGAAAAGTAATGTTATGCTTCTTTTAAATACCATTCCTCTGTTGCAAATCCTAGCATGGTTTTCCATTGTTCCCTGGAGAATAAGAGCCAGTAATATGTGCAAAGGCATCCATGTTCTCCGTGCAGGTTGATAGTCTTGCTTCTGTCTTTTCTTCTTTTATCTCCACCCGTTCACTTCCATTCCTCCTCCTTTCTTCCCTCCCTATTGGTCATTCTAGGGACTACCTCTAGGACTACAGAAAGACTGCAGACAGATTTAGGATGCTGGTGAGGAAATTATGGACTTGGAGTCCAGATGGAAGAATTGCTGGTTCCAAGAAGAGCTCATGAGGGTCAGTAGAAATGTAGATTTAGTGGGGTTAAAATTGAGCTAAGGAGCTTGTAGAATTCGATAACTATTTTTTTTCAGAAGGGATGAAGCGTACTACATGTCAGTGACGATTCTGGGATGTCTGAGTTAAAACGCATGAGATTATATGACTTTTCCAAAATGAGAGGGACAAAATACGGAACAAATTTTGAGATGAAGTTAGTGAAACCAAGTTTGCTTTTTCTCCCTTGACACCAGATTTTTAATATGTGTGGATTTATTTGTAAATGTGTGTATTTGTGAATGCCCTAGTCATTTCTTTAGTCCTCTATATACCAAGGTTGTACTGAGCACTCCTTATGCTTCAGCACGGCATTTTCTCTATGGTGCTGATCATAATTATATTAAAGTTTTTATTGCAACATAATATATTACCACAAAATTAGTGTTTAAATAAGTATGCATTCTTCTTCTCTGTTCTCCCAGGTCAAGGACACTGGATTTATTATTATTATTATTATTATTATTCCTAATTATTATTTAAACAGTCAGTTAAAACATTTTTAGATTTGTTTACTTTTATATTATGTGTATGAGTGTTATACCTGAATATATGTAAGTGTACCTATGTCATGCAGTGCCGTGGAAGACAGATGGAGTCAGATACCCTGGAACTAGATTTAGATGGTTGTTACCAGTCATGTGGGTACTAACATGTAGGATTCAAATCTTCTAGAAGAGCAACCAGTGGTTAAGAGCAACCAGTTCTTAGCCACTGAGATACCTCTTTAGTTCCAAGTATACTGATTTTAGCTCTGAGATCTCTGTTCAGAATCTCAAAATTCTTTAGCCAAGGTGCTGGGCCCTACTGGCTTTCACATGAGGCGGTGGCTTCTCTTATAAGTTCCTGTTCCTTGCAGATGTAAAATTCCTGGACGTTTGCTTCTTCAAGGTCTGTACAATGAAGAAACTGATTTCTTTTGAAGGGCTCATCTACTTAGATCAGTCCTAGATTGGATAACCACCCTTTAGATTCATTTAAAGCCAACCATTTAAGGATCTTAATTGTGTCTGAACAATACTTCACTTTTGTTATTATTTCACTGATACTAGTTTGTGATGCACAAAATAAGGAGACAGGTGTACAGAGAAATCACTGATAAGGTCACAGAAATCTGTCTCATCATCATGATCTGTTTTTGTCTAGGTAAATGTGAGTGAATGTTTATTCATGAGGATAATATGTTGAAGAATTAACTGCAGGTATTCAAAATGAGCTAGTCATACTTCTTGCTTCTCTCTGTTCTTACTTTTCCTGAAGGTTCTTCTGACTTCGTTGTTAGATCTGCCTGCTGCCCTGGTTTCACCTTTCTTAGACAAGAGAGCATTAAATTTGCTCTGGAATGTACTTTTCAATATAATTTCACCATCTTGGCAGTGATGGTGAGTGAGCCTCTAGTAAATCGTTCCTTAGCACAATGAGTTTCAGCAGTTTGGAATGAGGCCATGGCCCACAAGTGTGATGCCACCAGCCTGAGTTTTGTAATGCAGACTATGTCCATAAATAAAATAGAAAATCTCCTCTTTGGCCATCATTTAAATGAATATATAATGTTCATTTATTTTCTTCGGGATTACAGATAAACATTAACCCTTCTTTGTCTATTAACTTTTTAGTGAAATTAATAGAAAACAGCTTACAATGAAGATTTTACATTGATGTGCTTTTAACTCTTAGTTTTAAATAGACTTCCTAGAACTGAAAGTATACGGATTTCCCACTTGTGTGTGTACCTACCTGTCACTGCATGAAAGAACTAGACAGAGGGCAACAGGCCCCAGTCTTACCTGAAGAACTATTTGGAAGCTAATTACTATTGGGTGAGGAAGAGCTGCTCTTCTTTAAGGGAGTGTCTCTAGATAAACTGACTAGACCCTAGTGCATGAACTTGCACTGAGGGATGTCTGGGTACACTTACTTGATTCGACAGACCTTAGATAAATAACAGAATGTGTGAAATCCAGTGGTTGAGGATATGGGAGGGTTCCAATGGGGAAGGGGATATAAAAATGATTCACAGGCACACACACACACGTACACACACACACACACACACACACATACATATAATTGAGAGATGACTTAAGGGTACATTTTAGATCGACATATGGAAAACCTATTATTGGAATAAAGCGTAAAAGGGAACATACAAGAGTCATCACAGTTAAAGCTACCGAACCCAAATTATTCTTCTGACATCCATGGATGGAACAATGTGGCAATTTAATTTGTTCTCATTAATGCAAAAGAAGAAATGTATCAGTTCTTTGGGTACTGGAACTTGTGGGTACTAAGTTATAACATTTTTTTCCACATAGAACTTTGTAAGAAACTCTAGATGATAAAGTAGATTTTATTCTAGTAGCAGGCTGGCAACAAATCCAGACGCATCTATAATTGGACTTTTCTGTTATAAAAACCTTCTTAGGACCCGAGGCGGGAATGCTGAAGCTAACCTCAGGTGTGATTCCAGTGCTAAATTATTATGGTCCCAGTACAGACAGTTCTGATTAATAGCTGGTTCTTAGATAAAACTCTAAGAACCAGAGTGGTAGAAGGATAATAACATCCCTTAGATATCTTAAATATCCTCAGAATTCACTTCTCTCCGAAGACAGCATTTAGGAAGGAAATTTCAAATAAAAGTCCTATAAGGGAACTAGAATGTTGTACATGGAAAATTTGGATCAAGAAATATTCTTTGAGTCTCACAAAGGCAGGTGGTAAAAGTCACCTTTAACTGGAAATAATGAGGAAATTAGCCATTAGGTGAATGCGAGACCACACCACCTTGCAACCAGTGAACAGTCACTAATGTATACTAACAAGTATCTGCAACACCTTTCAATATCTCCTTGCTTCTATCAGCTTTAGTGCTCCAATCCTTGTCATTAGCATGGAATACTCTACACTTGTGACCACTACTTACAGTCAAAGCTCATCTTGCATCTTTTGCACATATCAATAGGGAAACATGCTTTAATACATGCATACATCATATAATGTTTAAATCAGGTTAAACATATATATCTGCTTAAACATTTATCACTTCTTTATGCTAAAACATTCCATTCTTTCCACCTTTTGGAAATATTTAATACATTATCAATATCTACATTATTCTGTTCTTTTTATGGCCCCAAACTACAACATTGCATATCTGAATAATATTTATCTATTCACCAATGATGGACACTGATTGTTTCCATTTCTTGACTATTGTGAATAATTCTGCAAAAAGCATGTGAATGTAGATGCTTCCTGTACATACTGATTTCATTTTGTTCAGCTATATATCCATATTTTTAATAGTGGAATAGTGGATTATATGGTTACTGTTATTGTTTTTGTTATTGTTATTTTAAACCTTTATACTGTTTTCTATAATGGCTCTACATTTCCACCAATTGTGAATAATCCCTTTCTGCACAACCTCCAACACTTATTAGCTTCAGTCTTTTTGATAATGACCATTCTGACTGGATGAGATGATACCTCATTGTGGTTTGGATATGTATTGCCTAAAAATTGTGATATTGAGCATTTTTAAATGTACTTTTAGCAATGTGTGTGTCTCTTCTGTTGATAAGTGTTTATTTAGGTCTACTGCCCATTTCAATGGAGTTATTTAGGGGTTTTCTCTCTTGGTTTTAGCTCTCAGATTTTTAGAGTTCTTTATAATTCTCTCCACGAACCCATTGTTAGATGTCTAGTTTGTGAACCTTCCTTCTAATCTGTAAGTTGTCCTTATACCATCATTATTTCCTTTGTTTGGTAAAAACTTTTATTCTGATTACATTTCACCTGTTTCTTTTTGTTTGGGTTTTCATATCACTGAAGGGTCACAAAATAGTCACTTTTTTTATGGATACTTCATATTCCACATTAAAATCTTTGATCTATTTCAATTGAATTTTGAAGGTGTTGGTTTAGTTTCATGAATTACCCTGAAAGACAGTAGCATGTCATTGGCCTTTTCCACTGTGCATTTTCTCAATGCAGGTCATGTTGCACAGACTAAACATGAAGGCATCTCTGAAAGAAACAGCTGTCCTCTGTAAGTTAACACAAGCAGGAAACATTGTCACTCTTTTCTTTTTCTACGTGTATGTGTGTGTGTGTGTGTGTGTGTGTGTATGTTTATTTTAATCATGGTTACAGTTGTTTTCACAGATGGATTTTGAGATAGATACTCTGAAATTTCCAAGTTTGGGAGGGCTAGTATATCACATAAACCAAAAGCACCAAGTCTTCTACCGATTTTATGAGTAAGATTCAGAAACCAAAATGTTTAGACCCAATTTTCTGAGTTACTTCACTGACACAATTTTACCTGATTTTGTAATGTAAATATGTTAGATAGTTTTTTTGTTTCAGAGTTTCATGAAATATACATTGGTTAATTGTCTTTAGTGGCTAATAGAAACACTTGAATGGAAATCTCATCACTACCAAGAGATTTTCATGACTCTCAAGTCTCCAGTTCCCTTTCCTGGAGGCAACTGCTATTCTTACATTTCCTGACAAGAAATATTCTGTGTTTATGCAAAGCCTAGTACACAGTCTATCCTATTTTGCTTCTTGCTCACTTCCCTTAATAACATAACGGGGAGACCTGTTCCTGTATTCAGTCTACTATAGCACATGCATGAGACATAATTTTATCAGATTCCTACCAGTGAATATGTAACTTATTTCCCATCTTTTATATTATCCACAGTATTGCAATGACTAAGCTTTTGATTCATTACTTTTTACGTAAAAATCAGTGAGTATATTGAATTAATATTTACAGTTTAAAGTTTGAAATGAGCCTGGTGCCATGGGCCTCAAACTGCAGTTTCTTGAAAGGCTGAGTCAGGAGAGTCATAAGTTCAACTCCTGTTTGGGCTACAGAGTAACTTCAAGGTCAGCCAGCCTGGATTGTGAGATCCTGTCTCAAAATTGGAAGGAAAAAAAAAAAGGCTATGGTGTGAACTCAGTGATGGAATGATTTCCAAGTTCAATTCTTAGTAAGATACAAAGCATTCCCCCGCTTGAGTATCATTGAATTGTCCTTTTAAAATACATCAAATTTATCCTACTCTATGTTTGCTTTCAGGGTATTTATAGTAGTGCATTGTAAAATGTTTAATATTTGCCATTAATATAAATTTAAAATGTCTAATTGATTTTCATGTTTTATTTTATTTATTTATTTATTTTTGAGATAAGATCTCCATGTAACCCCACCTGGCCAGGAACTTGCTATGTAGACCAGGCTAGCCGTGACTTCACAGAAATTCTGCCTTCCAAGTGCCACCATTCCCAGTTGATATCCATGCTTATCCCCTCTTTTTCACTGAAGCCCATTTGCTTACAAAATCAAATCTTTGTATTGAACACAGTTAATGCAATATCACAAAGCACTGCTGGGTCACAGAAGATCTTCAGTTTCTCTAGGACTCTCATCTTCCATTTAGCACTTCATATTTTTCATTAGACTTCAGTGAGGTTAGCTTTAGTTCTTACTCCAAAAGAAGAAGAACCCTTAATATCCAGATTTAGGTACCTATGCCATCAAACCTGACTCATTTGCAAATTTTCTTTGAGAGTGGAAGTCACTGTTCTTGTGACTTCATGAATTTACACAGGCTCTAGAAGACATTTTTTGAAGATGAGGAAACACTGCTTGGTTAGCCTCTGTGGAAGAATCATAATTAATGAAAGAACTCTGTGTCTGATGGAAGCCTTGACTTAACAAATCATTCCCAAACCTCATTAGACATTGTGTACTCCCCTTGGACACTGCTGAAGAAACACTTGATTAAGGGGATCGTGACAACTTTAGTGTTGTCTGTCATACATGCCCCTGAGACTCCTGAAAATCAAGAAAGACTTTCAGAGAAAGAGATGATTATTTATATTTTAGAGATAGTGTTAATAGTAGAGCTCTGCTGTATTTTCAGTTTCTTATGTAATTTACATAACTGTTTTGTGCCTTCTTCATTCGTGGCTTTGTTTGCGATGGAATAAGCAGGTTTTCATTAAACTCTGTTTATCACAGACAGTTGTGAAATCTGGAGTAGATAGGCAAAGCCACTTCTTATCCATGATGGGATCACCATTTCCTTCTTTAAGTATAGTCTGGTGTTTAGGTTTCAGAACCAAGGTGAGAGTGTTGGTGAAATCTTAAAGTCTAATCATACAGAATTTGGATAAGAAGATTTTGAGTAACCAAGTTGTAAGTGAATCATGACTATTACAAATTTTGGAAGTGGTTTTCCAGGCAACACATTGTTACCTACATTACTTAACTCGAATTGCTATGAACAATAAGAAGATGATTAAGAAGATAATATAGACTAAAAACTGGAATTGTCAATTGAATATGCTTTCTTATTCACATATTTATTGCACAGTCAATCATTCATGAATTGTATATAGATCTCTCTATATAGTATATATAGTATATATATATAGATATATATATATATACAATTGTATATGAATTGTATATAAATCATGAATGTGTATATAGATTGAAAAAGCATAAAGGGCTTAAAGGAGTCTTTTGTCCTACCAGTCATCATTAGAGACCAAGTACACTGACTAGAGTCTTATCAGAACAACTCAGTTTTAAGTTTAAGATCCTACACAGTTACGTTAGTCTTCTTTGTTTCTCTGATCCTTATCCTCCTCCTCCATAATAACAAAACTTACCTTACAGTGCAAGGTGGGATGCTTAAAGTCCATGTTCCACATGAAATTACACAGAAATCATGATTCAGTAAGGGACATTTTTATCATCACCATTAGTATAATAACTGGCAGTAATTTAAAATGGGGTATGAGAAAGCTGAATTACTAAAAGTATAAATAACTGACATTTTCTATACAGTATCTACACCTTTTCCAAAGCAAAGAGTGCTTCATGAAGCTTTGTGAAAACATCAGGGCATCATTTCTTTTGGATTTATGTTAGCTGCTCTGGGCTGGCACAGAACCCAGACTCCACATTCATCCTAGCTCCATAAAAGACTGCAGCAAAATCTTGAAGAAACTACAGGAAGAATCCTCAGGGGCACCTCTGACTCAGTTAATAAGGTTGGGCTTAAATGGGATTTAATCTTGGCCAATTGAATTGCATCAGAGAACCTTTAAATGTGTTAAACTTATATTACATAGAAGAATCATCAAAATACATTTTTCATTGAAAATATATGTTTTTAAGAACAGGGACAAACATCTTCGAGTTAAAATCACCTTGCTTTTACTTTTTTTTTCTTTCTGTGAAGAATTGCAAAACATGTTTTTACAATTAAGTTGCTACCTTTAGCTTTTAAAAGTCACCTAGTCTGGTCATAAAGCATTCACCTTCATGTATTACACACTCACATTCGAGAAAGAAACACAAATACTAGACTATTTCACAAATGTCACAGCTCGCTGCCTCTTTCTGATAACAAAGTAGTTATTATTCTTGGATAATCTTCCCCCATAGTAGAGTGCTAAGTGACCAGGACTTGGACTGGCTACATCTCAGGTCATTTAAAATGAATTTTTGCTACTGTGATAGGCACTGCAGTCCTGGAGAGCAGGTATGTCAGTTTTGAGTGGGTCCATGGAAGGACAGAATGGAGTGAGGTCACATATCAGCCTGTACCAGCCAATCCAGGCTGCCCTTTTTCTTTCCTCTGGCACCAAAGAACCAGCCCCACAGAGTATGGCTGCAATCCTTATCCACTGGGCATGCTCTGCAGGCATCCAAGTGTGAAAAGGACTGCCAGTCTGTTGGATTTGGTATTCCCACAGAGCTATACAGAAAATACCACCAAAAATAACACATTCCAACTCAGAGGGCAATCTGCTGTATGCATTCATAGGCGCTCATCACAGTTCTATACCTGCTCCCAGCTGTTTATCAGGCACATTGAAATACCCTTTTTCACTACAATTAATTATTAGCCACCATTGTATAATTATCAGCAGAAAGGTAAAAGGGCAAGTGAAATATGAAGTAGAGCTAGTTTATTTTTAGAAAGGCAATATTTTAAAGTGTTGATTGATTGGAGAGTTGCTTTAAAGCTTCTTTCAGACTCAATTCACAGGAATCTCTTGCACATTCAGGTTACTGTTTTAGAGGAATAAAAGTAGTCCACACATTTTACAAATTTCAATTGTTAAAAAAATCATATGCTTGGACTTAGGTGGGTCTTTGAAAATATTAGATTCCACTGGGTCAAGTTAAAGCTTTCAATTCTCTATGATTTCAGCTGACCATTGTTTGGCACCCTCTGGGCTCCATGGGTTTCATCTTAGACCACTAAGGGGAATGGCAGCCTCACCTCCCTGAAGTCTGTGCAAATCCTTCTCTGAAGGGAGGATATTTCAGTTAACATCAGCTCCCTTCTAGTGCAGAGGACTGATGTTGCCCTGTGTGTTGTCCCTGTGAATGCCGCACAGGGAGAATTGCTCAGTGACTCACCTTCCAGGGAGTCAGTCGAAGTTTGAAGCTGCATCATTCTTTTTATCCTTAAAGTTCTTTTGAATTTCATCAATGGCATGGAGGGATATTTTTAAAACAATGGTGTGTCATTTTCTTTTATTTTTCTTTCCAGGGCCATAAAAAAGCACCCCTAGACACAGTTCTAAATGATCACAAATTTAAGTCATGTTGAGAAAAAGTAAAATCCCAAGCTAAAATTAAAAAAAGAAAGTCTGGTACTCACCGATCTAAAAGACATTTAGCGTTTTTATCATTCCTACTTTAGGGAACAAATTCAGATAAATGAAGGATGAAGAAATAACTTCATATTTACTGTATGACTGACATTTATGTAGGTCATATTTTTCTTACCAACCCAAGGTAAAAGATACTAAATATCCCATTCAACATCTCTAATTAGTGATTCTTCAAATAACAATTCAGAATGGTTTAAGCCCACAACATATACTATTCTGAAGTCATAGCACCTTTTTTTCTACAGTATGGTTTGAGGCCCAAGTTAGAAACAAATAAGTAAAGCAAAAGTTTTAATACTACTCAGCTATAAGAATAAGAGCTACTGTTATATCTTATTCTGATGAAAAGATTAAAAATGACTCTGGGAGAATCTTTCCAAGTTCTAGCAGTAGTTTGGGAACAACCAAGCAAACACTGTAGTTTCAAGGAACTTACTATTAAGGATACCAGTTTTGAGTATTTTTTATGTCATTCAAGAGAAATTAATATAGATATTAGATTGTCAAAACATTTAATATATTTACTTATGAGTCCAAATATTTGAACAAGAAGATAGTATAGTACTTTAGCGATTCTTAAAAGTTCTTGGTAATCGATTCCTTTGATTTCACTAGAGGAAAAATTACTGTTCTTAAATCTGTGTAATTAAAACAATGTTAGAGACTTAATCTTTGAATAGGAAACTGGAAGTTGAAAAGAGAAAGGCTGAGCTCATCTGAGATGATGTGTTCGTAATTTACTCATGCCCTTTCCATTCCAGCAGCACAAACACCGAGTGGCACGTTATTACTACTGTTGTCATTATATCATTGGCTCCCTTATGTCACAGAAAAGGAAATTTGGTCAAAGAAGATTATGAAACTTTGTCGCAGTAAGAAATCAGCTAATCATGGAGCTGAGGTTCAAATCCAGGCAATTGGTACTAGAATGACAACATAAACTGTAGCTGAGTGTCCACGTTTGTGCTCATAACTACCCGTGGCATAGTATTATATCCCCGTCCTGAAGATGAAGAACCCAGACTGCAGTCAGGTAGCCCACCTGAAGAGGTCAAACTAGAATTCAAACCCGCAAACCCACAAGTATGTCCAGATTTTGAGTATGTATGCTTTCTGTGTGCGCTCTCTCTCTCTCTCTCTCTCTCTCTCTCTCTCTCTCTCTCTCTCTCTTGGAGCATAGATGTACACATTATAGCAGTTAAGATAGGCTGAGGACGATCATCACAAGCAACATTATGCAGGATTCATTCTTTTTTGTTTTCAGTTATTCTGTTTAAACAAGTATCACATTTATATAAAAAGTTTATACTTTGCAAAAATGTAATGAAGTCTTTGACTGTTTCCAGTACAGTAACTGATCAAATTTCTAGCCTTACAGATCAGGGTTCTGCAGTACTTTGGTGGCATAGGACATAAGTCTTGGGATTTCTGGAGAGCCAAGGCATAACCAGGTATTCAGTAGTGATGGCACACAGGGTGCTTGACTGCTTGGGGGGTGGAGGTTGGGTTGTCTTATACGCCGTTAGAAGTCAAGAGCACAGGTCACAAGGAATTGAAAGAGAAACTTCAATTCAGGATGTTTTACAGTTTTTCCTAATGCCGGCCTTCAGTGGATGGTATGCTAGCCATTATGTCTTTAAACTCTTGATCTGTAGGAAAAGAGTGCAGATTTCATCAGACTTTACCAGAATTTTTCAAGACAGATTTGTGGCCTAAAGTCATGAAGTTTTCCACCTTAAATTTTAAGAATCTGCATTGTGACATGGACCTTCCTCAAAGAACTGCAATGCAAAAGTCCAAAGGCAAGACTTAGGTGACAGCGGTCCTCTCAGGGTGAGGTTAGTACCCAACATTGTGAATTAGGTTTATAAGAGTGAATGTTAGTTCTATAGTAAAGATGCAAAATAAATAGATAAAATAGAGTATGTACTCACTTCTCTGCTTGCCTTCTTTCCATGTAATTGAAGAGACACTCAAGTTAATTATTCTCCCAGTGGTTTGAATGGTTATTTGATTTAATTTGCTAACCTGAATTTGTAGTTTGAGGAAGTGGAGAAAATTCACTGACCTTACTTAGAAGGGCACTAGCTGGTGACCATCTTAGTATTTTTGCCTATCATTAGGATAACTGACTTGAAACTCTTCCAGATAGGCTTGTATTTAGGCTTTGTCATACAAGTGAGAAAACTGTAGAACTTGAATAGTAAACTAAACTTCTGGATCACCAAATTAAAAAAAAAAACAAAAACAACAACTTGCTAAAATAAATATAGGTTATCGTCTGACTTTTAGATAAATAACTCACAGCTTCCTCTATTGCTTTATCTGTATCCAAATCACTGAGCAATAAAGTTTCATTAGCATTCATTAGAAGCTAATATAATTCTAATGGTCTTAGGTGGAGCAGCATCTAGAGTAAGAAAAGGATATTATAATTTGTTTTTTTGTTTGAGTGGATATGCATATATTTAATTAGCAGTTATGTTTGTGATCATTATTTCTTCTTTTGTGCTACAGAACTAGTTAAAAGTTATTCTCAGATTTCATTTTAAGTTTTGGTTAAAATGTGGCCTTTCACTATTTAAAACAACTTCTATTATGCCATTATATACTCTAAAATTATCCGTTTGAATGCTATGTTCAACAATTAGCATAAATGTCACTAAATTAATTAGCATGGCCATTGTAGCTACTAACTTCAATAAATTAAATAGTCATTCTTTATTGTGTACTATATTTAGTAGAAATTAGTAGAATATGTATATGAAACAAGATAAAGACTAGTTTATCATAAAATTCCTCAGTTCAAAGAAAATTATTTTAATGAAATCTCATAATACTATTTTCATGAGGGCAACTCAGCAGCAAGCGAGTTATACTACTGTCTCAAGACTTCTAGGTTATTCATATATCTCCTTCCCAGTAACTTTTCCATGGACTCCCAGGCTTATATTCATTAGTGAATCATTTGCAAAAGCTGTCTGTCCTTACAGTAAAAAGCCACTAATATCATCTTGTGGATTTTGGCAATGTAACCCATTATCCTCAAATCACAAGGGTAGCAATAAGCCCCCTCCTTGATAGGTCCTTATAACATTATATCTTTAATTTCTTGTGCTCTTTTCCTTTACTTATCTTCCATTATGCCTTCTCAGCTGAAGCGTCCATGAGTCAACAAGGTCAAATTCAATCTGTCAAAATTCTACCCTTCCCAAATGTTGCTCAGGATTCCGGAGGCTCTTCCAACCACATCCGTCTATGCCCATCTTTTAGCATTGTCTATTCAACAAAAGCAAAACAACAACATAATAACATTAATAACATTGATGATAATCTATGTTAAAGTTTCCAAGAAGCTAGAGTACAGCTTGATAGTCCTTATATTCATACCTTGATTACCTTGCATGTACTTTCTGTAGTTTTTTCTGATCATAACATTCTACTCTCTATTTATTACAGCATAAATTCACATTCTTTTAACCCACTCCAAGAATTTGATTCACTACATTTTTAGGAATTTTGATAAAACCATCTGGTTATTTATCATACTATTTTTAAAAACAAAAAGGATAAAAGAACTTAACCCTAACCAAACTCTCAGAATATTAAAAATAGTCTTACTGCTGCATAAAGATAAATGATTTATCTTCTAAGTATTGTTGAAAGGTTAACCCTATTATCATTGGAACCATTAAGAATTTCTGTTGGCTGCTCTAAATGGCATTCTGTGTAGCACCTAACAATCCCTTGTCAGGCTGAATGGGAAATATCCATTAAATATTGCCTCCTCTTTATTTCTTCACTGTATTTCTTGACATCAAACATAAAATGATCCTTTAGGAAGCAGAAGAATCATAGCTAAGGAAATGGGCACCTCTCATGTATTTAAAAAATGCATAAGTTGGGGCTAGAGAGATGGCTCAGAAATTAAGAGCACTGAATGCTCTTACAGAGGACTCGGGTTCAAATCCCAGCACCCACATGGCTGCTAACAATCATCCTTAAGTCCAGTTCCAGAAGATCTGACACCCTCTTCTGATCTCCATGGGCATTGCATGAAACAAGTGCACTTACATACATGCAGGCAATACATTCATATATAAAATAAAAAAAAGAATAAATAAAATTTTAAAAATGCTAAGTGGAAATTTTCCAGAAAGTAGAGGTTTTCCATGCATTAGTCTGAAATTTTGCTTGATTTGTTCAACTCAGGAAATGGAAGATGTTCACTTTTTCTTTGGGTACTTACTTAGATGACAATGGCCATCAATGTAAACCGATGTATTCAGTTGTCTTCACAGACAACATCACTAATGAATTTACAATAATTATTGCTTGCCAACAGATCATATCTTAATGTTACTTCCATACTTGTACGGTGTTTGTTTAGAAACTGTAATATCAACCACCATATAGCAGTCCCTCCATTCTTCTCATTGTTTTACTTGACTGAATTCTTGACGCAGGGCCATAAGGTCCCACTTAGACTGACACCCAGTTTTTCTAATTTGAAAGATACAGACTTTATTAGATTCCACAGGAAGACATAAAGAGAATGTATCAATGAACTGTTACTATGTCTTGAAACAATTATTTATTATTTATAACAAGTCATAGGCTCATCTCACTTCCATTGATCTATGCTGAATTTGTAAATAGCTAGTTCTGTGTGTCAAGTAGAATCACATCTGTACAGACTGAAAATGGCGCTGTTACACATTCTCTGAAAGCTTGATTTTAGAAACATGGGCTTGTCTGTGTTTGTTCTCATGGAGATGGAAGAGGTGTACACATGCATCCTTCCTATCTGCTTTCATTGCTTTTGTTAACATCCCATGGCTAAGCGCAAAGTCAAGGGATCAGCAAATTTTCCTGTTCAGAGATCAAGTCATTACATGGGAAAGAATGTAGAGGCAAGGAGTCGGGAGTTGGGGTCAGATCATGTATCTAACCACACCGAGGTAGTAAAAGTAAGCTGTGGGTTTCTGTTTCCTTTGTGACTTCCAATGTGAGAGCATGGAGTAGGAATGTCAATGTCAGTTTCAGCTACTAAGCGTCTGTACAGATACACTGACTCCCCAAATATCCATGTACTTATGAAGCGCACGTATTTCCTATCATGGGAACAAATGACAACTCAAGTTGCTGAGATATTTGTCTTTGCCTAGAAAAAAAAGAGTCCAAATAGAAACAAGCCAAGCAAGTACCTTCCCTCCCTCCCCTCTCTCTTACATATCTTATCTTCTGGTTTTCTAGTAAATGAGCTCTCAATTGATGCCTGTGGATGCATTAGATATTCCCCACCTGTGTCTCTTAGTATTCTGGAGTCTTGGAGACAAAGCCAGCTGGTAGATTTATCGGTGCATCAAACTCATTGAGAAATGACTTTATGGGTTCTATCCTCAGAACTGTTATTATTTCTAATCTTAGTAGTTGATAGTTCACAAAAATAAATGTTGATTCAGACATGGATTTGCTCATTGGGGAGCTAGACCTGTTACCTTTTAGTCATGATTTATTAAAAATTCCTCTGAACTGATATTCAGAGATCAAATTTGAGATAAAGAAAAATTTAAGTACTCTTTTTCATATATTTTAAAATATAGGAGGTTTTGATGTATTCTGGGAGCTACACTCTACAAAAGATGAATAAAGAAGGACTTCAGTGGGATTAGGAAGGCCCCGTGAGTCATCCAGAAATCAGTTTAAAAGATAAATATAATTTCCAAATACAAAAAGCAATAAAACTACAACAAATTCTTGTTTTCACTGCATGATTATTACAGGTGTTCCTTGCCCTGGAAAAATGCACAGTGTTTCAGACTGTACAAAGATATAGAAGCTATTGTGGGTCTGCATACCCAGCAATCACTTCGAATGCAATATATTTTCTATAGGTTTTCAGCCTTTGACTAAACTTGTGCTTTGACTGGCCTTTCGTTATTAAATTGAAATCATTTTATGTATATATTTGTTGAGAATTTCCAACATTTACATGATGTGTTTTGATCATACGCATCCCTTCACATTGTCCTAGACTCTGCCATGCAACAGCCTCCTGAATTCATAACTTATTTTTTTCTTTTCCTTTTAAAACTCGTTGAATCCAGTTAGAGCTACCCATATGCTCAGTGGTATAGGGCCATCCACTAGAGCAGTCTACTAGAGGCCACACTCCTGAAGATAACTGACTTTCCTTCCCCATCAGTCATCTGCTTCTAATAGTTCTCAGCTAGAGGGCACGGGACATCATGGGCCCCTCCACCATCCATGTTGGAAAGTTTACTGCCTGACCTCGTGTGGGTCTTGTGCAAGCAGCCACAGCTGCAGGGAGTTCAGGGATACCATGCCTCTACGGTGTCCAGAAGACACTATTTTGCATCAGCCTTCCTCAACTTTTGACTCAAAACAATCTTCCCACGCCCTGGTCTGTGAGTTTCCAGAGCCCTGGCGAGAGGGGTTCATATAGATGTCTCATTAGGAGCTGAGCACTTCACAGACACATACTCTCTTCATTTTCACAAGTCGTGACTCTGTGACAACCACAGTCCACTGTAATAAGAAGCTTGTCAGTTAAGGGTGAGAGCTGCACTCATCTACGGGTAGAATTCTGGGTAAGTATCTGGATGTCAGTTTGATGCCAGGTCAATTTATCAAAATAACAGTAGTAGGTTCTCTCCTAGGGGATATGACCTCCAAGAATTCTTGGTCAGATTTACAGTAACAGATAGGAGTTTCTGCCTATGAAGCACTCCTTAAATCTGTCAGAAAGCAGTTGCTTAACCTATAACATTCACGTGACTATTGCATTAATGAGATATGGTACCAGATTGGTAGTTACTCTAACTCACCAAGTTCACAGCTTAGTCATACTTTTGAGGACTTTTCTCCCCCAGCAGTCTCCATAGTTCCTTAGGGCACTGTGAAATCCAGCCAGCATAGAGGAAGCTTTCAGATCAGTAGCTGTACCTTTTGTGTCTCTTGAATTCAGAAATGAAACTCAGAAGCTTCCAGATTTGCATAAGGAGATTGTTTGGGCAAATGAGTACCTTATTCATGACACGAGCAAAGCCAAATTTACTGAGTCACTCAGTTCCTTCTATTTCCAATTTTATGATACTAAGGAGTTTACCTAGTACACAAAATAATAAAATACAATGGAATATATCTGCCTTTTATGAAGTGGGTGGGTTATAGGAAAAAGAAATCTTATTAAGATGTATTTTCACTGAAATATCCTTTTTAAAGGAGTATTATGAAAAGATGACTAAGATTTCTAAATTTAAAAATTATTCAGTTTTAGTACTTGAAAATGATCAGAGAGTTGATCTCAACTCTTCTTGTATTTTACTGAGATATCTACTTCTGTATTGTTTCCTTGTGAGTTTTCTTCTCTTGAATACTCAGCTAGATCCATTAATTTTGTCCCTTGATATGTTATGCAAAGTAAATGTGAAATCAATGATGAGAGGAAAAGGTCTCAGTGAGTTGAACAGGTGCTACAGTAGAGAGTAAGGCAGACACAAAATTCCTTGCAGGTTCGAGGACTGTGCATTGACTCCTCATTATTCGGAGAAAAATCTTTCATGTCACTGGAAAATGGCTTCTCTCATTGACACATTGAAGATTTATGTATTGTACTGTGCTTCTCATCGATGGGAAAAACATACGACTCAGGAAATACATTTTTAATATTAATGTGACATTTAATCTTGACTTTATTTCTCATACATTAAAATAAAATAGGCAGTCTTTTCATTACCTGTATTATAAATATGAACACCAGAGTGACTCCATAGTTTGGAATTGCAAAAGAATACATGTGTAGAATTCCAATGGCAAAACAAAAATATAATTTATTATTTTCCCCTTTTGACTAACAAAAGCAATCAATAATAAAACTGTTCTAAAGAACAAAGAGTGAATTAGGTGATCTTTAAGATTTCTTTCAACTAAAAATGCCAGGCCTTACATCAATGTCTAGGAAATACTGGTATTAAACTAGTTTTAGGAGCTCTGAGTTAAATTCCATTCCCTGACTGCGTTGCATTGCTATTTAAGGAGAACATCTCATACTTGATCCTCTAGTTCCAAACTCCAATATGTCCTAGAGTTGTCAAATTTTGCTGAAAACACTAGGAACAATATTACTTGTGTCATACTCAACTCTTGTTCAATAGAAGAGCCTAAAGTACTTGACTCTTGTTTAAAAAAATAATTATCTTTATCAGAATCATTAGGCTTTCTAAGATCACAATTATGGGAATAAAAACTGTGTTTACATAAAATAAATATCCTTACTTTCTATTAAAGCATATGATAGTTTTAAACTGAATGGCATTGATTATTACCTGTTTCCAAAGAATGCATCAAGATGTGAAACTGAGGAAATAGAGTGTTCTCATCTCAAGAACACTTAAAGTAAGCCCTAGCCTAGCAATAACTGAATTTTCCATATTTTAAGAATGGTTAGACTATAAAATACCAACCACAAATGTTTCTGCCTTTTCTGAGCTGTTTTGTTTTTTAGCATTTTTTTAAAAATCAAATTCTTTGGCCTTCTGAAAAACTGGTTTTATTTTGACTTTCCCAAGTTCCCTTAGAAAGTATGTTTGCAGATTTATGTGGCATATCTTCTTGGGTTTTTATTCTAAATTTCTTTAGTCATTTTGATTTTAGTCTTTTTTATAATGAGCTACTTTTTTTAATAACAGAGGGAATACTATCTTGGGTTGACAAATAATCACATCCATTGTTTCATTCAAATGTTACTTGCCTTTTGGATACCATAAATGATTCTATTTATTTATTTACTTATTTATTTATATTTCTTCAAGTGAAAGTCAGAGAAAAATCCTAGTGTAAGAAACTTTTGGCAGTTGATGGCTGTTGAAAGGAGGAAAGACAGGGTCTTACTGGAATAGGACTCTTGATGGACCCAATGCAGGGGCCCACACTGGAGGACATTTTGGGACACAGATCAGACTCTATAGGCTATATTACACACACATACACATACACACACACTCACATTTAGTACATATATATATATATATATAGTACATCTATATATCTACATATGTACAGTTAATTAAGCAGTGTTCAATGTGGGAAGATTCACATATGGACAGAGATCTAAATACCATCAAGCTATATTGTATGAAAATCGAAAAAATCAAACAAAAGCTTAAAATTTATTTTAGAATTTATTTGTTATGATATTTATCCTTGAAAATAAAGGCATAATCTGAGAAGTTTAACTGTTTTAGAATGAAACAAGTTAGAAGGACAAACACATGTGTGCTGATAGCAACTAGAGGATGAAAGATGTTGTGGAAGGAACCAAAGTGTAAAGAGATAACTATATCAAGTTCTATTATTAACTGTCATTTGTTTCCTTGCTACTCAAAGTATGGTTCATGGGCCATCAGCATTAACATCATCTCACCACACACACACACACACACACACACACAACACACACATCATATGTACACTCATATACATACACACATGCACAAACATGCACATGCACATATATACACATTCATATATATACATACATTCATATATATACACACATTCATACATACATACATACACTCACATACACACATGCATACACACTCATATACACACATACATACACACACAAGCACAGATATATGCATACCACACTGAATGAGCATCTGTGTTTCCAGGAACTCATCTACACATAGTTATCAGGCACTCAGCTCTTCAACCTACAGCCTTTGAAATAGAATAATTTTTGTTTTATAAATCCAGTTTGAAATGTAAACATATAGACATGCAAAAGTGGACATTGTCTGGTACTTGGCATACGTATGCCTGTTGCCAAGTACATGGAGTGTAAAACAACTAAAGAAGGGCAGAGATGAGAGACAGTGAATGAGAGAAGATGAACGCAGTGCTAAGACTTGGATTGTATACGCCACTTCTTTGTCTCTTTTACCAGTGATGACTTTGTATTAATTGCATAATATTTTTCCTTTTAGAAAACTTTCCCTAGGAAAAAAGTTCAACTCTAATCTCACATAGTGTTTAAAATGAAGTTCAGATATAATGTTTTAAAGCTCTAAGTGACACATGTACAGTGGAAACTCTACAGCTAAGGCTCATGGAACATAGCAGAACAAGAGATAGAGAAAATACTAATGCAACCCTCAACTCTCACCAGCGAAGTTTCCTCATCCAAGCAAATGTGATGCACACAGAAGGCCACAACTGGCCAAAGAATTGAAAATAAGAGTCTACAGAGGGGGTTTCCCTGGCCAGGACTCCTATATTAAATGTCATCTACCCATGGTTCAGAGATCAATGCAAAAGGAAGAGGGGCAAAAAGATTGTAAGAGCTAGGGTTCCAACATAAGGAAACGGAGACTTCCAGGCCTCCGGGAACTTGCTCATGTGAATTTGCAACAATAATGATAGCATGCACAAGACCCATGTCGACTCAATCAGAAAAAAAAATCCCAGTATAGAACTGGGAAAATGAGCAGCAGGTCCCAACCTTAGCTCAGGAACTATTGGCAATTTATTACTGTAAGGTTAGAGAGGGTTAATCTTCTTTAATGGAGAGGCTCTAGATAGACTGAGGAGACTCCAGTAGATCAACTTGCTCCAAGGTTCATCTGAGTACAAAAGCTTGACCAGATAGGCCTTAATATATATGAGAGAATGTGTGAAATCCAGTGGGGAGGGCCTTCAGGGGTGCGGATGGGGGAGGGGAGTCTAAAGATATTTAAGATTTATTGCATGTAATGCACAAAAACTCAATAAAATATTCATTATAGTCACTATAAAGATAGACTCCACAGAAATCCAGATGCAAATATCCTAATATGTTTGTATAATCTGGATGTTTGAGATGACCCTTTCCAAGTACAACTTCAAAGGATGAACTCTTGAGAAAAATAAGCAAAAACTGATACTTAAAAATAGAGGTGTTTTACGATTTCATGTAACTGAAAGGAGATAAAGGTATTTTAAAAAGGCATTATACAATGAAACCACTGGCATAAGAAAATGATATGATGAACCAAGACAGAAACATAAACACAAGTATGCTTAATATAGACATATAGTTTTAAAGATTATAAGGTGGCATCCTACAGAACTTTGACTCCTGAGTGTTATTTTTCCTAAGATTTTGACAATTTGATCTTGTCTCCTTAATTTTCTTATGGAGCACACACTTAAAGTTCAAACATTGCTTAATGTAGCAGTTAGTTATAGCTGAAAATGATTTTAGTACCACAGGGAAATTATTATATTATATTTCACACATAACACTAGTTATATGAAATATGCAACATTTCCATCGCAAGGAATATTTTAATTTTATAAGGCAACCATGAAAAGGAATATTTTAAGTTACAAATATGAGGGCCAGTGATAAATTTTATATTCTTTTTATTCTATATTTTTATAGTAAGTGTTTATTGCTTATAGTAAGTTATCATCAGAAACAAATTACTTTTAATGTTCTTACCTTATTGTTTTCCTTCCTCAAATTGCAAATTGCTATGGCTTTTATATTTCCGGTGAAATCCGGTGAAACGTTAGCAATTTAGCTGTGGCATTTGAATTCCACATCTTCGGATATAGCTGTGGTTCTCCAGCATGAAAGAGTCCTTCGTAACATGATTTCCACTGTGTCTGAAAAGCATGTGTTTGTGCTTAGTCACCATTTGGTCTGAAATTATTTTTCATTTGTTTTGCTACTCTTTTTGTGCAACATAGAAAGGTAGTAGCACAGTGTTAAAGATAATCAGAGTGTTAAAGAAAAGAGCCGGGGGGAGAGAAGAGCTCTCAATCTGTTCATCTGATACAGCTGTCAGATCTTCTGTCCTGAACTATCAGTTTTTTCATCAGTGACAGATAATCCCTTAACCTTGGGAACAAGGGCTATACATGTATCCTTGCTCGTCTGGAAACTTGCCCTCAAATGCCCTTGAACAATTCTCCATTTTCCTTTGCAAGCTAGTTGTCCTGCTAGGCAAAAGGCTTTGTCTTGTAAACTCTTATATGTCTTAATTATATGTATTACATGCACCCCAAATTAACAGTTTGAAACAATAAAATATTATTAGACCCACATTTTCTTTTAATCTCTCATTTTACAGATATGTCTCTGAGGAGATCAGAATCTCCCCAGATTCTACAGTTATATAGGGGAGGGGGGCTCTAAATACGATTAAAATATATTGTATGAAATGTAAAAGAAATTCAATAGCAAATAGAAAAAAAAGATATCCATCAAAATTTGACATGGGCTGAAAAATCCTTTTTCAAGATGCTTCTGTCACATGGCTAGCACATTGGTTCTTGTTGTTGGAGGAAACTTCATTTGTTTTCCAGGTCATCTAATCCAGAGGACAGCTTAAAACACTTTTGTGGCATAGTGGCTATTTCAACACAGGTGATTGCTAAGAGATTAATGTAGGAGCTGCACTGTTTTATATTTTTATAATGGAGACTCAGAAGTCATAGTATCACATCTGAAATCCCCTTTTGTTCACTCAGCAGACCAAGATTACTGTGGGAGAGAGCGAACTACCTAAAAGTGAATTCCAGGATGCCGTATCACTGGGTGTCATCTTGTAGGCTGTCTATCAGTGAAGGAGGCTGTTACTTGGAACGGAATAAATCACTTCCACCACGTATACTTTATACTTACCCCTTTCTCATGGCTTCTAGTCTTCTATTATGGCATTTGTCCAAAGTCCAGTATCTCAACATCTAAAACATGTGTATTCATCTTCCTCTGCTATGTTTCAACTTACATAAATCTAGAATCTAGAAACAATACCCATTTATTATCTCACAGTTCTGGAGGTAAAAGATCTGGGGGCAGGATTCTTAGTCAAGAATTGAGGAAACTGAAATCAAGGTGTTGGTCATGGTTGTAGTTCTTGGATGGGGGTCAGAATTGTCCAGATGTGCTCTGGTTACTGGACAGGGACGGGGGCCAGGGGAGTGATAGACTACCAGTAGCTGACACACTGGGATATACAGAGGCCATCTTCATGCCGTGTTATAAGACCTTCTTCGTAAAATGGCAGTTTGCTCTCTCAAGTTCAGCAGACAAATTACTGCTTATATTTTCTGACTTCCTTTAACTTTGGTCTCTAGGGTCAGATGTAAAGATTTCATAGATTTAATTTGGCCCACCATCAGGACAGCCCTTTTAAGAAAACCAACTCAGTTGATTATATCTGAGTAGTATATTTTGCCTTGTAAAGCAACAGAACTGAGATTTAGAATGCAAAACGTGGACACTGAATCCTATATGTAAGGAGATACAAATTTAGGATAATCCAGGTATATGTAAAATAAGTCTATATTAGTACACTTTTACTATATAACAAAGTTCTCCAAAACTTACTACCTTAAAGTGATGATACTAGCCAGACATACTGTCACAAGCCTTTAATCCCTGCACTAGAGGCAGAAGCAGGTAGGTCTCTGTGAGATGAAGGCCAGCCTGATATCCTGTAGCAAGTTCCACGTAAGCTGGGGTAACAGGGAGACCCTTTCTCAAATAAATAACAGCAACAAAAAACAATAATCCTAATATCTCACAGTTCTATGTGTTCATCAGCTTGTAGTCAAGAAATCATTCAGGATCACCATGTTTGGAACATGTGGTTGCATTTCTAAAGTTATTGGCTCACATAATCTTCTAATAGGTACTGACTATTAAAGAGGTCTTACTTGCTCTATAAATATGCTGCTCTCCAGGTAACATGAGTCTCCCATGCCTGAAGGGTAGTTCCCATCATCTGAGCCAGCAAACAGAATAAGAGTAAAGCAGCAATGTCTTGTAGGACCTAACTTCAACACCTTGGCATCACAAGTCAATCCTGATACAATAGAGGAAGTGCCATGAATAGCAAGGGTTAAGTAGCACCTTCCAAGCAGTTAGGCCTTTGTACCCTAGACTCACAAGAACAAAATAAATGAAACTTTTAAAGTGGAGGAAAGAAGTGTCTGAAATCGTGCTTTCCCTCATGCTCACTGCGGGAGTCTATTCAGGATCTCATCTCTATACTGGAATTCTGTGCAGTTTCACAATCACTGTGCTTGTTTCCATTATTAAGTTTTAAAACACGTTAAAATGAGTGGTCTAGTTAAAATCCACAGCACCTCCTATTTATAACTCATTAGGTCAAGTCCTTAACTAGGCACTCTGGCATGCTATCCATGGCCCCCAGCATCTCTTGTTACTCCCCTTCCTTCCCCAACTATTGCTACGTTTCAGTCTTGCTTATTGGCTTCATTTGGTCAGGTAAATATAGCAAATGTATCAAATGTCCCTGTGTCCTCAAAACAGACCATAAATATTGTATTTTCAGAATCACTTGCTTTTAGCAGTATATCATGGCACCTAGCTGAAATTAAAGAATTCAAGAGTCTAATATATCTTTGTAACAAAAACCTAGATATAGATTTACAGAGGAATTCATAAATGTTTTTTATGCACTATATATTTCAGAAATGTTCTCTTCAGAACAAAACAAAATAAATAATTGACAAAAACACCATGAAACTTCAAGCATCACAATATGAATTCTTTTTTCTCCATGCAGCTTAGAAAATTGAAGGTATATTTATGTTTATTACATGTGGCATTGATATAAAAAATCAATGATTCTAACTGAAGAAATGTGACATTTATAAAAATTGGGCTGAAAAGTCTCGGTACTTCTAAAACAAATGAATTAGAAATATAAATAAAATAAGTAAGTGGAGCTTGGCGGTGTATTCTATAGCCTGTAAATATAAACAATCCATTTAATGGGCACAGGACCTAAAAATTCCCAGTGTTCTATAGTATTCTATTGGCTCTATTAATCTTTTTGTTTTACTAGTTGCGCCAGTAATTTTTTGAAAAATACATTCTCATTTTCAAAGTCACACCTTAATCAACTTAAAATATAAATTTATAAGGTTATATAAACAAAACAGTTAAAAGTCTACTCTACATTGTCCCATGCTCAGTAAAAATTCTGTGTGATAAAGAAGTGCTTCTTGAAAAATCCTTCTCTGCTTTGACTTTTTTTACTTATCCAGATGACAATTTATGACAATAGCTTTAAATTAGTGAGTAAGGAATTTTTCCTTTAATTTATTCCTTTCCAGGTTACTGATCAAGGAAATAAACTTAACACATTTTAAATTGTGTGTGCATGTGTGTACATGTTTGCATATATGTGTGTCCATCCATATGTGTGTGCCTATGCATGCATATGTTTGAGTAATTGTGTATTTTGTGTGTGCATAAGTGTGTCCATATGTGTGTGGGTGAATGTGCTTGTTCAAACGGTGATCAGAGTCTGAGGAAGCTCAGTCACTCTCCACCTTATTTTTTGAGGCAGGCTCTTTCACTGAACTTTGACCTCACTGATTCAACTAGACTGACTGGCCATAGATCCCCAGTGCTGGCTATAGATCTCCCTCTGTCCCATCTCCCCAGTGTTGGAATTATATGTGTACACCGTTGCCTGGCTTTTATACATGGGAGCTCAAGATAAAGCTTGGGTCCTCATGGTTGTGTGGCATGCACGTTACCCACTGAGTCCCCTCCCCTCTCCTGCTCACATTTTAGATTGTAAACCAGAAAGCATCTTCTTTAGAGATGATATTTCTATTCATCCATTATCTTCTCGTAAAATTACTTTTGATAATAGCCGTCCTAATGGGTGTGAAGTGCCATCTCATTGTGGTTTTGATTTTCTTTATTCACACTTAATCCTGTCATTAAAGGTTATTTATTACTAACACTTTGCTATATTTCCCATTTTATTCATCCTTTTCTTTGAAACTAGGATCTTGGGGTATAAGCAATTTGGTAATATGCATTTAAGAGGACTTTGCTATGCCATTAGAAATTCTTTGTGAACATCATTTTCAGTGGTGGTAAACACAGAAAGAAAAATATAGCCGACTGCATTATTCATTTATGCATCCATTTCAATTAAATACTGTCATACCTGAAATAAAAGACTTTAATACAGCTAACAACCATAATGCAGAAAATCTAACATGTAACAACAGGAGTGTTTGCAGATGATGAAACAGGTAAGATTCCATAATACCATGTCATTACATTAAATTTTTAAGCACATGATTCATTTGAAATTACAATGAGCTAAATAAGAACAAGACATTGGGTAATTTGATACATTAGATATCTGGATGCAATGATCTCTCACTAGAGGTTTTTCTTTATGTAATTAGGTGACCATCAGTGTATCATATTTTTTCAAATAAAGGTTTTAGAATAGGAAGTAGCTTTAGGAAAGAAAATTAACCAGATTTTGTCATTGAAAACATGTTCATAGTTAAAACATACTTTCCTCAGAGAATCTTTAAGATTATTTATTTATTTATTTATTTATTTATTTATTTATTTATTTATGTGGATGTGTGTTTCCTGCTTGAGGTATTGTGCACCACATGCATATAGAAGTCCATGGAGGCTAGAAGAGGGCATTATATCTTCTGGAACTGGAGTAACAGGTAGCTGTGAACCTGAATTCAGCTCCTCTGCAAAAGCACTAAGCACTCTTAGCTGCTCAGACTTCTCTTCAGCAGAATCATTCTTTTTTGTTTCATTTTTGAGACAGGGTCTCCCTGTAGCCCCATCTGGCCAGGAACATTCTTTGTAGATTAGGCTGGCCTCAATCTCACAGAGATCTGCTTGTCTCTACCTATGAATGCTGGAATTAAAGGCATGCACAATCATGCCTTTATTGATTGATTATGTACACACACACATACACACTACACATGTGAATATGTGTGTGAAAGCATGCATATCAAAAGACAACTGTTAAGTTGGCTCTCTCCCACACATTTTGAATCTAGGAATCAACTCAAGTCATCAGGACTGTGCAAAAGGCTGTCTAACCCACTGATCCATCTTTCCAGCTCAGAAGAATCTCTTTATGATGCTCACCAGTGGTTCTTAAAACATGTCCTGTGGTCATTATCATTATTCCAATGATATATAATGACATGAAATGCTTATAATGGAATACTTGAGCTGTCTTATATCACACATGGTTTATAGTTTTGTATTTATGATTTTCTCATTAAGGAGCTGAGCGAAAAAGCTCAAAATGTTATTTGATCCTAGTGAGTTGGGGCAGAGAAACTGGAACTGCCTTGGTTTTTGTACAACCTGGCACAAGCCAATGGCTTTGGGAGAGACTTGCAAAACAGACTTCTGTCAAATTTGCCATATGGAGCTCTTGTGCTCAAATTATAGAGGTTTTCCTGGTTGTTTGACTGGTTTGGGAATTATTGATGCTCTCCAGGATTTTTGTTGGACACAGATAACTTGATCAAAAGAAACTGACATCTCAAAGAAAAAGTAGTTTGATATTTTGGAGTTTTTGATGATTTCCAACATTTCTAAGAGTTGTCTGGCACTCATCCCCACCTAAATAATACCTTCCCCATCATCTTACCATAGACCTTGCCAGGACACAAGTTAATCAATTACCGGGCAGCCTGAGAGTGGCATTGAATCCAGTGCAGACAGAGAACATTACAGCACCATAATGCATTGCAGGTTGAGCTCTGAGTTAACTGAGTCCATAGGATCATGCTTTGGTGAGAGCTAACACACACACATGAAAATCTGTTTCGGAGAGGGAAGGTGGGGATAGGAAACTGATTTTGTGTTTCCATGGTCTGAACACTGGAAAATAACTCTTCCTCACAATGCAGAGTTCAGATAAAGGCACCCCCCCCACACACACACAATTACCTTCTCCAATTATGTATCTTTAAGCAGCTTCCTCATTTGCATGGATATTCTTTCCTGTCTCTCCCCTCTGAAATTCATGCTTACACTATTCCACTGCCCCTGCTCTCAATGAGATAGGGCCTTTTGCTTCTCAAATTTTATGAAGAATTTACCTGAAGGATTGAGGCAGAACGTGAAACTGGCATCACCTAGTCAAATTATGAATTTTATTGTAAAAGCCAAATATTAAAATGAGGTGAGTTTATATACAAATCCAGATTTGTTGTTTCTCTTGAAAACAGCAGATCTGGCCACTCTTTGTTCGCATTCCCATCTGCTGGGCGTGCTGCACCTGCATCCTGAACAGTAGCTTGGCAGTCTGCTTGGTGAGGCCTCATGGAATTGCCTCAAGTATTTACATCCCTGATGATTCATATAGGTATCTTAGCCTTTTCCCTCTCGTTTTCATTGTAAGATATACCTGGAAAAGAACTCTGTATACTGAGTCAGATAGAATACAGCACGCTAGGAAAGTCCCTCTGGTCAGAGGAGGAAGTCCTCTCAGAAGCAGTGATGACCAATTCTGTAGTAACCTACTCAGCCACTGAGTGAGAGAGCTGGACAGTCTCTGTAACAATCATCTCCAGGTTTTATTCAAAATACAAAAGTTAGGCAGACTGGACTGTAGACTTGCAGTCTCAACTACTCAAAAGACTAAGGTCAAGGCCAGACGGGGCAACTTAGTGAGCCCCTGTGTTAAAATAAAAACCAATAAGAGAGATAAGTATCCAGCTTGGTGATTGACTGCCTGTCGTAGTACTGTATATAGGAGGTGGAAGGGCTAGTTTCAGTTTCCACTAGGAGAGGATGGTGAAGGAAACAAAGGAGTAAGAGAAGGAGGGAAGGGGTAGAGAAGGAGGGTGGAGGGGGGAAGAAGCGGGAGAAGGATGATATCATGAGGAGGAGGAAGAGGAGGGGGGAGGAGATGAAGGACAGACTAGAGAGGGAGAAGAAAGAGGAGAGGGGAGAACGGAACAGAAAGGAAGAGAGCAGATGGAAGGGGAGAAGAGAGGAAGGGAGAAAATAAGGGAAAGAGAGCCGGCCATAAAGTTGCCCCTCCCCAACCTGAGCACAAGGAAGTCAGAATTTCTCAGGAAAAGGGCTTATTTAATTTAATAATACTTTAATTAAAACAAGCATTTCAGATGACTCTTATGAAAGTGTTTGATAACTATTGGAATCTTCCTGGATCTGATAGCTCTTCTGTTACAAGCTCCCATTAGAAGAAACTTATTAGTGTTGAAAAAGAATTATGACTTCCTTGTCTAGCAATGGGAAACACACAAAACTTTGCCTCATGAAAAACCCTATCAATTCTGCCCTTTATAGGTGTTTCCAATGTTAAATCAGGTAAAACTACAAGTAAGGAAGTATTCAATGTTTTTGTACTGATTAGAAAGACAGACCAGGGTTTATTTTGTTAATTCTTTTCTTAGGCATCATACAAATTAGGGGACTGCCTGGGCCTTTTGGTTCATTTTTACTGAACTTTTATTTGAAATCTGGAATTGATGCATCCCACATCTACTTGCTCCATTTCTAGTCACAGGGAGGACTCAGCTTGTGGCATTAACATGTAGCAGAGCATTCACCTCTTGGAATCTTGGGTGAGTCACCCCTCAGCCTCACACATAACTGCTTCTGTGGCTCTGTCAGCTAAGCAGGCTTTGAAACCCAGTGGAAAGAATTGTGTTTCCTTCAGAAGTAATCAATAAGTGACAAATTACCATAAATTTGCAGGTTTATTCACTCAGATTTTCACATAAAACCTGACAAGGCTGTGTAACAAATTGTATATGAATTCAGATTCTGTATCCACACAGCTAATGCACACATGAATTATTCAGTGAAATTTGCTTCAATAGGCTTTCTGTGTCACCTTGATGTGTGACCAGTTTCAGATAATACATTAAATGTTATACATTATGGGACATTCCCTGGGTTTTGTTCAAACTGCATCCTGTGCTGGTAAATCTGTTATGGTTCCAGCACGCATTGAGATTCCCTTGTATCACCTTTCTCAGATGTCCCTATATATTTTAGCCATCGAGCAAATATGTTTTCACCTCTCTGAGCCTCTGCGTTCATAGTTGTTGACTGTGTAAGCAATATAAGGAAAGAGGCAACTGCTAGTGTCCCTGTGCTAGTTCCTGTATGGGAAGTGAAAAGGAGCTGGAACTGTGAATGGGAGGAGCCAGGGCAGGCCACTCTGAGGACAGAGACCTAACCTGCAGGACAGGTAGAAGCTGCTGCAGAAACAAAGCAATGCATGAGCTTTCCACATGAGTCTCAAGTGGTAGCCCAGGTGGTTTGAAGCAGCACCTATTAGCCCAGTTTCCCTGACTCAGGAGTCAGGCTGAGCTGAGTTGGTCCCCTGCTCAGGGGCTGACAGGCTGCTGTCAGGGGCTAGCTCTACTCATTCTCAGTGTTGCTGTTTCTCCCAGGCTCCTTCAGATTGTAGGCAGCAGTTAGTTCCCGTGCTCTTGGAGCTGGTTCCCATTTTCTTGCTGGTTGTCAGCCCGGGCTGCTTCATCTCCTGCAGTTCCCCACCCTCTTACAGTTCTTTTCAGAGTGAACCCCTTCAAGGCCAGAGGGAGAATATGCTTGGGAAGGTCTAGTTCCTCTTTGTTGACTTTATCCTGATTAAGTCAGATTTCAGCAGCAAGGCCCTTTCCCTTTTCCATATCCCATAACATAATAATGAGAACAAATGATCATTAGGTTCAGAGTCCATCTTCCACATAAGAGGGGATTATACAAAGTGGGTAAACATGGAGACCAGAAAGCTGGAGGCTATTTTACAATTGTTCCCATACAAGGCAGAATATTCCAGACAGGAAGAATTAGGTAGGAGACCTATGTGAAAATATAACAATTTCCCATGTCCCAGAATAAGGCTAGAGTTGTGACCAGAACAGACCATGTACGCATAGGTTAATGACTCATGTATATTCTATAATATAGCTACTAATGAATCTGTTTTAAAAATATTTTTTGAGAGAGAGAGAGACAGAGAGAGAGAGAGATTGAGATGGCTCAGCAGTCAAGAGTACTGATTGTTCTTGCAGAGGACACATATTTCAGTTTCCAGCACCCACATAGCAGCTAACAACCATCTATAACTCCAATTCCCTCTTCTGACCTCCATGGGCAATGCATGACAAGGGCACA
Source organism: Eospalax fontanierii (assembly GCA_035773235.1). Classification (NCBI taxonomy): domain Eukaryota; kingdom Metazoa; phylum Chordata; class Mammalia; order Rodentia; family Spalacidae; genus Eospalax; species Eospalax fontanierii. The sequence continues at coordinate 71,877,375 of CM069527.1, forward strand.
TTTATATACATGCAGGCAATACACTCATACACTAAAATAAAAATAAACAAAATATATTAAAAAAATATATATTGAAATATGGAAAATAACATTCACAGAATATTATGTGAGAACTCATGTAGTTAAAAATGGAATATTAGTTTTGGTAAATATATATTACATATATATATATACATACATGCATGCATGCATAAATTTATAGATGTACATATATCATGAAAGACTAAAATAAATATATCCATTAACCTTGAATTTTTCTGGGTGGGAAACTCTGGATGATTTAGATATTTTTGTCATTCTTCTTATTTCTAATCTCCTCAATCAATACAAATTTCTTTTATACTAATTCTAAGCCAGGATTGGTGGTATTGGCTTGTCATTCCAGCACTGGGAAGACTGAGGCAAGAGCATCGCTGTGAATTCAAGGCCAGCCTGGGCTATACAACGACACCCTGCTTCACACACACACACACACACACACACACACATGCACACACACAAAATAAAACAAAATGTTTATGCCAACTGCAATAGCAAACCTGAACATAATTGTCTTTAAAATCATCACCAACTTTGTGCCCCAGTTGTTCTGACAGGTTGAAAAGCCAGCTAAAGAATTGTCTGCACATGAACTGTACAAAGACAAAGGCCAGTTTTGGAAATAAATTCCAGGTTTAGGAAAGGGAGGGAAAGAAGGTCAGCGCTTCCCCAGTTTTGTCTCAAGACTAAACAACAGGCAGAAAACCCAGACTATTCATTTTGCCCAGGTAAAAGGCAGGTATTAACCTCTCTCTACTTCAGTTTCCTATACCTAGAAATGCGTAAGAGTGAAATTCCATAGTTATTCCAGGGCTCAGTTACAAGTAGTATGCAACTGATGGCCAGAGGAATGGTTCAGTGATTGAGTATTTGCTCTCTTTGCATAGAACAGGGATTCCGTTCTCAGCATCCGCATGGCAACTACCTATGACTCCACTTCCAAGGGATACAGCACCCTTTCTGGCCTCCATATGTACAGGGCACACATGTGGTACATGTACATACAGGAAGTCTTCAAACATACATATAAAAAAGTAATTTATTAAAAAAATTAAAAGAAAGGTGGGAGAAGGTACTTGATTATATCTCTTACATGGCATCTCCTATGTACCAAGACTTTAAAAAAGAGGTAGCTTGCTCACTGTCAAATCGAGTGCAGCTTTCAGAGATTCACTAGCAAGAGAAAGAAAGAACCAGATGGGAGTTTGGAAATAAGTAACATTGACAACCAAGTCCTTCAGACACATCTTCAAGTTTCAAGAGAGCAGTTAACAGAAAAGAAGAATGTATTTTTAGATGTTGTTTGGGAGGTGAAAGGATTTTTCTTGGGGGAGGAGAGCAGGAAATGGGCAGATGAGTTTTTTTTTCTTTTTCTAGCACTGCAATGTCTCAGAGATTTTTAAGTTGAAATATAACAAAATGAGACTTTTCATTTCTCGTGGTCAAGAAAGAAAGAAAGAAAGAAAGAAAGAAAGAAAGAAAGAAAGAAAGAAAGAAAGAAACAAGCACACTAGAAAATGTCACTATGGGATATGAACAGATGATATTTCTAATTCATGGCAAGGTGACTAAAATAATAATTCTTAAAATACACACTTTAAAATTAGATTTTTGACCTCCGATAGGGCTTATCATACTATTTATACTGTGGCAGAAGGAGCTGATTTTTCAGTAGTTACTTCATCAAAGACATGACTCACATTTCCTTAAGCATTACACCATATGCTTCCTGAGGTAAAAGAAAAAAAATGTACATTTTTATACAGTTAGTGAAATATAAACCCAAACTATGGGAAATCGTTTAAAGAATGCTTTTGGGAGCCTATGTAATGTTGATTTGTGGAAATTAGAATTTTGTTAAACATTTGACTAGAAGAGCAATTAAGTGATTTATGAATATAGATGAGAAGTAATTGTTGTGATGCTTGTTTCATCATTAAGAATAGAGAAAGATACTACCATTTTTTAGTCATAAAATACAGATACCACTAAAGGGCACTTTTTATTCTGAAATGTAAATCCAGTTTTAAAAATAATTTCTTTAACTGAAAGTCATCATTTTAACACTTAAAAAGAGAAAATTTTAAGGTAATTTACATTTAGTAGCATTCTTGATTATGTACCAGCTGTGGCTATAAGATAATAAGACATTATTTTGTAGCCATTGGAAATCTAAATGAATGCATTTTCATTATTAGCATTTTACTCAAATATTTTATATAGCATAAAATCACTGCTGCAGAAGTCTTAGGATTTTATGTTCCATTTAAGAAATAGGGAAGCATCTCTTTTTAATACAACATGTGAAAATTAGGCCCCCAATTTAGGATTCCTGTTTCCCACTTGCTATTTAAATTAATTGACATTTTATTTTACTACAATTTTTAGGGCAATACATTTAAGAATAGAAAACACCTTTTACACATGTCACATCATCTGTTTGGAGAGGTGTGGTGTATCCTATGACACTTGCCTGCTCCTCAGGCTTCCTGCTCCCAAGTTACACTCAAGAATGAAAAGGCACCAGTAACTGTCCTTACAACCATCAGACCAGAAACCCGGGAACCACCTTTCATCGGCCCTGTATACCATCTTCCTACTCACTCCCTTCCACCTTCTTAAAATCTTGTGGATATTGTCTAACATTCCCATCCTGTCATCTCTGCCTTACCTCCCTAACACTTCCATTACCAACACCTGCTCCATGGACAGGAAGATGAGTTCTCTCAAGTGCTGATCTGATCAGCTGCTTCACTACAGTTGAACTTACCATAGTCTCCTGGGATTTATTATGAGATACAGTCCTAATACATCAATTTGGTAAAGAAGACACATGCTTCTTACTTCTCTGGATCTGCTCATCCCTCCAGACTCCCTGCATTGGTCCCCAGTCCCTTCTTGCCCTACCTTCCTGAATTCCACATATCTTCTCTGTGGACCTTTCTCTCAGCACCACAGACTCCTTCTACCTGAAACTCTTCCAACTCCAACATTCTCCTTTGGCTTAGTCACTCCTCTTCATGGAAGTCTTGGCTATAAGCATAGACCATCTTGAAAAGTCCCTCTCTCCCCCTCTCCAGTTTCAAAATGTCTTCTCTGTTCTGAGCATTATCTGTTACAGCCTTTATCTCACTGAATTGGAATCATGTATTCACTCTTGTTCCTTACTAGAATATATTTTCATAAATCCAATATCCCTGCCTGGATACTTAGAATTATCTTAAGTCCTAGCAATATCCATAGTACAGTAAACATCTAACAATAATTGCCAAATGATTAAGTATATTCAATGAAACAATCTTTGTCTCTGAGCATTAAGAAATGTAAAATTAACCATAACACTCTGAAATATAACTTTCTATTATATGTGGGTCTCAGTCAAGAACCTTTAGGCTTCAAGAAAACCCTACAAATCTTTGAATCAAACACGAAAACTTCAAGAGTCACCATCTATCCTTGGCTCAATACAATCTTAAAACCAGCTTCTTTGTTTTTCTCTTAGCTACAGTACTTAACATAGATCAGTTCCCCATAGCTCCTTCAGTGCATGAGGAGAAACCAAGGCAGTCACAGCCATGGCTGTTCCTTCCCCAAGAATGCAAAGGAATACTAGAAGTCCCTGTTTATGCCTTGTTGACTAAATCTGTGTCAAGTAGCCACCCAACTGCAAGGTAAGCTATGGAAATGGTCTTTCGGGGTTTTTTTGTTTGTTTGTTTATATTTTTAGTATACTTAACCTCTATGTGGGAAATGACCAAAAGCCAATAAATCAGGAAAAATGTGTGCTATACTTTAGGACAGTGTTTCTATATCTCCTCCGTTCAGGATCTTCTTTAACAAGCAAAGGAATGAAATGAATGTTTTTCTTCCAAAATTTATAAGGTTTTTTTTTAATTATATAATTCCCATATATTCTGTTGACTGAAGTATACTACTTTCTATACTGGTCAAGTGCTCCAGATATTTCTCAATACATACTGAGAGAAAATCCTGGTGGTTAAAGAAACCTCTCCTTTTTCCTGGATATCAGTGGGTGTTCTCCCCAAGCTGGAGTTGAACAGCCTGCACCCAGATTTCCGGTCTCTGATAGCTCCAGTCTTTCTCATTGATGGTAGCAAGTATAGCGACTTCTTTCAGTCTTCTATTTCCTGGGCTCATTTAGCGTGAGCTGTCAACTTGATACAAACTGAGAGTCATCTGGGAAGACAGAGCCTCAGCTGAAGAATTTTCCAAACCAAACTGTCCTGGGGCCATGTCTGTGAGGAGCTTTTAATTGATAATTAATAAAGGAGAGCCCAGCCTATTCTGAGAGGTCCCATTTCTAGGTAGGTAGGCCTGGGCTACATAGAAAATGTAGCTGAGCAAGCCAGAGGGAGTAAGCTAGTAAGCAGCATTCCTCCATGATTTGTGCTTCAGTTCATTCAGTCTCACATTTCTGCTTTGAATTCCCACCTTGACTTCCCTTGATTATGGACTGTATCATGCAAGATGAAATAAACCCTTTCCCTCCCTCTTATTTTTTTGGTCATCATGTCTATCACAGCAACAGAAAGCTATCCAGAACACTACCTTTTTTTCAATAGTTTTCCTGATAACCATTTTCTGTCCCCTCACAATCCTGATCAGCTGACACCAGACATTCAATAATTTATGATTCATTTAACAGGTACCTTGTACGTAGCATGAGTGTTTTCCTAGGGACTTGTGTTAGAGAAGGGTATAAAGCAAATAAAACCCCCTCTCTCCTGATCTGACAGAGGAGTAGAAAGAGGAAAAAATTATCAGCCCTCCCCCCACATACAGTCACTCTCCCACCCATCCCTATGACTGAAACTAATCAATCACTCTCTGAAATTATGTTTGTGTGTGTGTGTGTGTGTATGTTCATGAAAGTGGAAATCAGGCTTCAGATCTCATAGTCAGTAATGCTTTCCATAAGACACAAATGAAAAATCACTAGAATGTAAGGGAAGCGTTTATTAAGCAGGGAGAATAGTAAGTGAAAGATAATGGATAAAATGGTCCAGGCCTAAGTTAGAAACAAAATGATGCCCAGAAGATAGTGTTCAGAGATGAGCCTGAAAAAGCATACAGGATCATTCATTATGTATTCTAATGATTATAGCTGAGGTATCTATTGTGAGATGTGTCTAGACTGAAATGAACATATCGCTGCACATGTTGCCTGACTGGAACAGTCAAGTTTATAACCTCTCCTTATGCTGGGCATTGTATTTCTAGCAACACAGACTATGATTACAGGACTTATTCTGAAACAGTGTTATCTTTCCCACCCCCACTGTGATTTCCCATATGCCTTTGATGCTCTCTGCTCACCTGCCTGAATATGACTCGCACAAATGGAGAAAGTAGGTGGATGTGATGCAAGGAGTTATGGAAATGATTCACATCACATTTCCCTTATATGAAAAATAATATACAGTCAAAGGCAATGCTGCATTACATCATTGAACAGCTTGTGGAAGCCTAAATTGCATATTTGAAATTCAGTCATTCATTGAAATGTGATAATCTGGACAGGCCTGAAAATGAATTTCTTGATAGTTTTTTCCCCAGAGCAAATTGAATGATAGGAACAAAATGAAGTCTTCAAAAGCTGAAGTCAGAAGAAAAAAAAAAAGTAAAAATGGGTAACTGTAACTAGGCAGGAGTTAGATGAAAGTTCAACTGTTGATACTTAACTGGATGTGAGCCAATTAAATGTTGGTTTCTACCTCCGGGAAGCCCTAATTGCCCTTCCTGCTGCGAATGCCAGCTCAGTTGTCCCCCTGGGTTGTGGAAGTCAGATATCTGTGCTGACAGCTCTGGTGATTACTGGGCTCCATTTTAATGCTGAGCTGGGGACATGACTCTCTGAGCCAGCCTTGACAGCTTCTTCCCTGTACTGGCTCAACATGTAGCACCTGCTGTTCCATCACGCAGGCAGCAGGGATCCTGAGGACTCTCCTCTTCCATATGGCGCTGAGTTTTGATTCACTCTTTTCCTCTTCTCTATCAGTAGGTATTCTAGAAGACAGTTTTATGATTACATTCACGGCTAGCACGAAAACCACATAAAAATAAAACAGGATGTCAATAAAGAGCTAATGATGTGTGTCTGTGTAAATGTGTAATAATAATAAAAAGAATAGACATCCGTTTGCAAAGGTACCATTTTAAGTCATGGGGCTTTCAATGGAGCCACTTTATAAATGGCCCAACATATGTGAATGTTTGCCCATGTCTTTCAACCATGAAAATCGCCCCATAGGCAGTTGACTTTGTGTTGGAAAGTACTACATAGGCCCCAAATAGTTTACTAAAACACCTATGCTAAGTGGTAATCTAGCTACCTTCATGACGGAAGTTTCAATGGACAGCTGGAAGCAGTTCAGGGGTCATAGAAAGAAAGTTTTAAACAGGTTGGTAACTTGACATTTCCTATAAAATGGATTCAGAAACCAAGAGAAAACAGAAGCCAAAGCAAAGCAAACCCCCTAGAGGGGAGGTAGGTACCCTCCTATGCAGGCAGAAGTGTTTAGAAGAATTTCACTGACAATGGTAACGGTTATGATGACCTTGGTTGGGGTAAGTACTGTGTGGTGGAAACCCCTCAAAATTGCCGGCCAAGAGTCCCTCATGGTTACACTCCTGGCATGTTTCTCATTGCCTTTGAAACTTTTCTACATTAAATCAGGAGATGGACCTGGTCTAGGAATTCAAACCATTCTGCATAGGATACTGGAGGGAAGAATGCCTGGGGTGTAGAGGTGCTGGAGCAGGAAGCAGAACTGGATTCCCTCTCCCTTTCTTTCTTCAAGTCATCAGAACAACACCATTTTCTCTAATTATGCCTTGAGTTCTTCATAAAATCATAGCCTTAAAAAAAGACTTAAATGTTTATTCTTAACAAAAAGAAGCTTAAAGATTCCTAGATGTTAGGTAAGATCTTTGTAGCTCTAAAATATTATAATTTGGCATTCTAATTAAAATATGTAAATGGAATACAACTCTCTTTAGAGGTTATCAAATTGTCAGTATTACTGTGCAGTGATAGTAACATCAAACAGTAGAATTAGCTGCATCCTGGAAAGCAGACTGTAGCAAGAAGCTATGGATAATGTGTAGAACCAAAACTATGTTTCTTTTGGTAATTACTTTCATTTTCCTGGAGATTGTTAGACTTTGATTTGTGGAAAGCTGCCATCATGTCTCTGCTTACCACAACTACATGCAAGATACAGTATTGACTCATACATCATATAGTATAAAAATGGTATTCTTGATCTGGAAAGATGGTTCAGCGATTAAGAGCACCGGCTGTTCTTGCAGAGGACTCAAGTTGGTCCCCAGCACTCACATGGCTGCTAACAACCCTCTTTAACTCCAGTTCCAGGGGATCCAGCACTCTCTTCTGAACTCCATGGGCACTGCAGACAATAAATTGTAATCTTGGTAATCATCCTGCCTCTGTACCACCTACACTAAGAAAGATAGTCACCTTGCTCTGTGTCTCAGAGCACTAATGGAGATAGTCTTGTTATCAAGGATGTCTCCTCTGTTATCATGAGCCCAATGTCAGAGGATGTTGAAATAAGAAGACCTAAATTAGGGGAGAAAAGATGATTTATTTTAGCAATGTATGAGACCATGGCAAGGCTGCTGTCTCGAAACACTAAATGAATGCTGGATATTTAAAAGTAAGTGGACTAAGGAGCTCTTTTTGCAATAGAATATGTTGTTTGCCTCTTTAATAATTAAAAACAATTTAAATTTGTTGGATTACAAGAGGCCCTGGAAAAAAAAGAGAATTCGTAACTGGATAATGTCAGTCAAGGAAAAACTGATTTAAGTCTACAGCTTTCTAAATGCCTTGCACATTATCAGTTATTCAAAAGATCTAGCATTAGTTTTAGATCCTAGGACAAGTGTAAATAATATTGTTTCTGAAATTTTAGTTTTAAATGAAACCCTTCAGTTGTCAATAATAATAAAAGTATGCTTCTGTGAGGCTCTGGGTGGAACATTTTATGGTAAGCAGGTTAATTGTTGCCAGCTGAGCCAGCAGACTCTGGAGAGATGGCCATCACAGGAGAAGATCTCAGGTCAGGTACCTGAATATTCTGTCTCTACCTACCTTACCCCTCCCTTTATTGCTAGCCAGAGTGGTTCATAAACTAAATATCTGTAAAATCTAATATATAATGTGGAGGGCATTAACTCTTCTGGCAAATGAATTGACATCCAATTTCAGATCCATGACTAGAAATGAGAGAGACACATTATCATTGTTCGAAAAGTGAAAGAGTTTGCAATTTCAATGTTACTAATGCATCTGCTGAAGCTATTGTCAAAAGGCCATTCATTGTGATTCCAGCAAGTGAATTTAGAAAAACCAATTATCCAAACAAATGACTAGGGAAAACACAAAGACAAATATGTTTTAGTGTGATGCTCCAATCCCACAATCCTTTCTTATTTGAAATATGTTTTATTTTTTCACAAGTTGACCAAAGGCAAAAGTTTGATGACACCACTGCTGTGACAAGGTTGATTTCAGCAAGGCTCTCTCTACAGACTCTAGTTCTCAACTGGTCATTTGGTTGACAAGGAACTGGCAGAGTCAAGGGTGATAATAATTCCCACTTACTGTGTGCAAGTGGAGTCAGAATCCAAATGCTAATACTTCGGGGCCATCATTTCTCAACCTAATGTTTTCCTTGTCATTAAAAACATTTTACATCTTTAAATCTTATTTATACAGTATTGGGAATTACATTTCAAAAATATTGATAGTCATGTCAAGGATCCTGTCAAGAGGAAGAAAAGTAACATTCAAGTCTTGATTTTTATTCTGTGAAGGTTTAAGAGAACTCCATATGATTCAACCAAAATCTAGTAGGATACAAATTATAGGATTTATATGACTTTAAACTTAACTTAGAAATGCTTTTATCTGGTGCAAACTTCCTGAGCTCTTGTAACAACCCCAAATTTCACATTAAAAACCTTTATTATTGCTTTTCTTCTGTTGATAAGCACAAAATGAGAGCACTGTGCTCATCTACAGAGTTCTATAGACCCCTCTGCCAAAAGTGCTCCTAAGTCTGTGTTCACCTGCTTCATAAGCATTCAGCCCATGAAAAATTATTCTGATAAATTTGAGATAACTTGCCAGGCAAAGTATCAGTATTTCAAATTCACGTATAACTATTTACTGATTAGCTAGTGATATGAATTTTTATTTATTATCAAACTTATTATCAAACACAAGCATGCATGTGTACGGATATTTATTATGATGAAACACAGGTTGGATAGACTCCAAGAAAATGAATTTAACAAAGACACTCTCAAATGAAGCATAAAACCTTCTATAATTGTTCATTCACACCATTTGCCTTGGTTGTCAGGTCAGCCCTTAAAGTATCTGTCAACAGAGCTGTCATGCACACTAGTAGGATTTGTGCACTGAATAAAGACATTTGAATTATGTAGAGGATACGGCTTAAATCTAAGCTGTACCCTTCTTGGAATCCATGAATCAAAGGTGGAAGATGCTGCTTCTACCCAGGGAGAAAGCCTTTCTTAAACACTTTACAAAGTAGCACACACGTAAGTCGATGTGGTTTAGACAGTGAATACCTTCATTTTACCCATAAGAAATTCAAGAGCCTAAAGATTAATTTTTTTTCTGACAGACATGTACATAGAAAACAATAAAACAAATACTCAAACCTATGACAATATAGCTCAAGAGCCCACCACCACTTCCTTCAACTTATTTGCATTGCTTCAGTAATTAGTGTGAGATTTTCTGTGCCATTTGAAATTCCAGGAGCATCCAGTTGTTTTAGACCCTTTCTCTGTGTGTGGTATGTTTGTATATACGTATGTGTGTGTCTGCATGTGTACATGTGTCTGTGTGTGCATATAGACGAGAGAGGTCAATGTCAGGTGTTTTTTAAATCTCTCTCTCCACCTTATTCTTTGAGACAGGGTCTTTCACTGAACCTGGTGTTTACCAGTAGGCTAGGCAGTGAGCTTCAGGGATCTACCTAGCCCCCACATCACACATCCCAGGAGATAGCGTTCATGCATGCTAATACCTGGTTTATTTATTTATTTTTATATGGGTGCTGGAATCAAATAAGGTCCTCACATTTGTGGAACAGGAACTTTACTGACTGAGTGAACTCCTCAGTCCTGTAGACTATTTCTTCAAAACAGATTTTAATGAGGAGATATACAGAGTTCTGAGATAGTAGCTGGTAAAAGACATACAAATCCTTAAGAAAGCCAGTGACACAGATTTCACCTTTCTGATAATATTTGAGAGCAGAGCCTAAAGTGAAGCTTCTGCTGAGGTCTCAAAGTATGCTATTTACCTGCTACACCATTTATTTATTACAAGCAATTAGTGACTATTAATCTATGAAAATGCATTTACAGTTAACGAATGTATTTGCATTTGACAAGCTTTATTGGGAAACAATGTTCTGTCAACACTTTCTCTGTCTGATGGGTGTGATGAAAGAGCATAAAGCATGACAAATGGACTTTTAGCCTTTGAAATTATAATTGGCAAAGGATAATAATTCAGAGGTTGATGCATTCATGTCTTCTGCTACTCTGCAGTCCCTGAACTCTACTTACCATCTTACATGGTCAGATGTCACATTAAAACATAATTCGTTCCTTTTCAAATGGTTCCCTGAGCAATGATTTCATCCTAAGCATTCACTAATGTGGTTATTCTGGCACAGTTCCTATCATCATCACTATGTATGTAAAGGGTCACCATTGACTAGATGTTGTGGCATATAGGCATCTGCTTGCAATCTCAACAGTGTAGAGACTGAGGTAGGAGGGCTGTTGGTTCAAAGCCAGCCTAGGCTGCATAGCAAGTTCCCAGTCAGCCCGTAGAAAGGGAGGTGCTATCCACAAGGGGAGGCTGGAGAGGTTAAAGGTACTTAATGCTCTTGCAGAGGACCTGAGTTCAGTTTCCATCATCAATGTCAAACAATTCACAAGTGCCTGTAACTCCAGCTCCCAGAGATCTGAATCTTCTGCCCTCCCTAGGCACTTGCACTCACATACACATACCCTTGCACAGTCACATAGGCATACCATAATGAAAAGTAATAAAAATGTTAAAATCATTTTTAAAAAGTCATCTTTTACAACCAATCATATTAGGTAGTAATAGATAACTTGTTCCTTTTGAAAGCTAAGACAGAGGGCAGGAGTCAGGGAACAGAGCATTACAAAACAAGTCAGTCCCATAGGTGGTTGATGAAGTCATCAAGATTTGGTATTTGGGGCATAGTTTTGTTGTGCTCTTGGTTCTTTCTGGAGTGGGTGCATTTGCTCCTATAAAACAAGAGCACAGAAAGGTGGAATATGTATGTATTTTGTTGTTTCAGAGCCAATACAATACAGTACTATGAGCATGCAATTTTGAAGGATGATCTCCAGATCATTTTAATGTGGAGCTTGGTTGTGGAAAATGATTGATTTTCCCCCAATTATAAATACTCACTGATTTCTTGTCAGTTCAGAAGTGACAACCTTATTTTGGATCTGCTCATTTAGACTCTTTGTCTCTGTTGAATGAACTTCTTGATTTAGCATCCTCTGGCACAGAAGGGAGTGTATTCATGCAGTGCTGAATACCTGTGTATATGAGGCAGGGACATGTAGATCTGGAATTGTTTTAGTGGACTTTTCCAGGGACTATATCTGATCTGATCTCTCACACCTGTCCTATTAAACACACTTCATACACCATTTACCACCACCACCATCAGCCGGGCTATACAGACTAAGGCTCCTATGCACTGGAGTCAGACCCAACCATTGATCTCGAACTCTTCGGCACTGGCCAATGCTTGAAGGAGAACACTGCTGCTGCCCACAGCTGCAGGTATTCGGGAAGAAATGTTTCTTTGAAATCAGTAAGCTTACCTCTATGTCCTGAAGAGAGTCTCAGAAGTTCTCTGAATTTTCTTATTTGGAATTTGAGTTAACTAAACTCACATACCTCCCCATCTAGATCTCTGGGTAATCCTTGCTTACTCCTTCAGATTTTATTCACCTCAGAGTTGGGGACTGAATAGCAATTGACTTTGCCTTCCACTGCCATTCCAAATTATGTTTCCTTTTCCTCAGGAGGAGCTCTTTGCCTTTGTATTGTCTATCATTCCCATTCTAAAATCTTCCATAATAATTCAGTCTTCTTCTCCAACATAATTCTTATCAATAATCAGCTGACTAATCACCTAGACCCTAGGCTTCCTGAGTCTTTCACATTGTCTTCTCTCCCTACCACTGCTAAACAGCTCAGCCTCATCGTACAGTTATATATAATATATATAAAGTCATTTGTTTCTAATGGCCTCTTGCAGGCAGCATGAGCTCCAGTTGTCACCTCCTGTTGTCCAGTCTTTGTGTGTTGTTTGTTCCTAATGATATTTCTTTGTTTGTCCAGATACTAAAGAATATAATTCTCTTTTACCTCTTTATTTCCCTGATCTCTCCATGTCATCTTTACTTTCCTTCAGGCCCCCAACTCTGCATCAACTGAATGGATTCATTTTTCATGTTGAGATTCTGGTCAGCTTCCCTAGAAATTAAGGGTTCCCCTAATAAAAGAAGTTCATCTCTCATTTTAGAAATGCAAAACATCTGCATAGTGATCATGATCTTTGTGAGTGGCAGAAGTCCTTTGGTCGTCTTCACATACACATTTACGTTTCTGATATTTCAGCTTGCTTTTATAATATTTGAGCTTTATATTGTCAATAAATTGTTGAAAATCTCATGAATGACACCTATATATTCTATATATCATCTATAAATATTCACTAGAAGAAATGGGGATTCATGACTATGAAAGAGAATGATCATCCCTGGTTTAGGCAACATATAAACTTAGAGGCAGGGACTAGAGCTGCTGACATACCAATATGAATTTGACTCTAGAATCAAGCAGCTTCCTCAGAGAATTTTAATCATGACTTATTTTGCAGTTTCTCTTTTCCTTGATCTCAGTGTCTTCTTAAAGAAATCCATGCTGCTCTGAGTTCCATGTGGAACCAAGGACAACAATATCAATGAGTTAAAGATCAGTTAGAATCAAGCAAGTTTTGTTTGTGAAGGCACTAAACATTCCTTTAGATCTTTTTTCTAGAAGGAAACTTATAGTCTAGGGAATATCCTTCTTTGGGCTTCCCCATTGTTTCCTAAAGCTGTTATTTGGTAATATGTCTTCTGTACGGATGACTGTGGTTGACACACCATTCATCTTTGATCAGATTTCTTCGTTTTGCTTCTCTCACACCCGTGCCTTTTCCTTTGCTGACATGTTGCAAAGTCAAAGCCTTCAGAATCAGGAATCTTCTCCACTGCTGTACTTTTTTAGCTGCTGCACAGCATCAGCTCTCCTGGGATCATCTTTCCTTTGAGAAGAGCTAGCAGACAACCTGTGTGTTCTTCTGTTGAATTTTATAAGTGATCTTTCAGCTTGCACTGTCATTTTAAGCCATGGCCCAGCTGTGAAAATGTCCGATATGTGTAGTCAAGAGTTTTAAAATCAAAGGTGAGTTCAAATTCTGTCTCTGACATAGGATGTGACTCAGGTGAGGCCAGGCTATATAACCGTACTAGGTCTTGATCTGCCTATATTTATGTTATTTTCAATTCTACTATATCAGATTGGTATAACAATTTTACATTGATAATGCTTATAAAATCCATCGGCACTGAGCCTAGTGCATGTGAAACATTTAATATACAAGATTATTGTCGGGGTTATCATTAAAAATAAACCACTCTGACAAGGAATCTTGCCTTGAGCCACTGTGCCTGGGAGGCAGTGATGTCGTTCACTTCGTTTGCTTAGTCTTATGACCAGTGTGGCAACCCCTCTGGTCTCATCTTGAACATTCTATCTTCTCACATTAGTTTTTTCTGGTTATGTGAGTTTTCCTACCAGTAAGCAGAGAAGTGCCATTTTCTAGTCTAGTGTTGTCTTGTAGGAAAACAATAATTTCCATAAAATATCTCTTTTAAGCCAATCCCATAAGAAAACATTTTTGTTCCTGATCTTTTCTCATTCCAAAATAAAAACTAGTTTCTTCTTCTTTTGGAGTCAAGGTCTTGCCATGACTGTCTTGCTAGGCTCTAACTGACCATATAGCCTAGGCTATGTTTGAACTCAAAACATTCCTCCCTCCCCCTCCAAAGTGTTTGTGTTATAGGACTGTACACAACTCAGCCTTTCTCATTTAAACAACTTATGAAAGTACCTATTTTCAGCATGATGAAATTTCTCAATCATTGCTTTTCCTTAAAGGAAGGCTTCTTGTTATGTGTGTCCTAAATAAATTGTGCCACAGGGATGATTTCTTAAGCAATAAAAAGATGAATGAATTAAATTTTATTTTGAAGGATTACCAAAAAGATTTTTTTTTATTTCTATAGCTAGGAAATAATGTCTTTACCTGCAATTTGACCCATTGAGATGAACAGTTCTCAGATTCCTGACTTTCAGCTTTGTAACACTTTGCTACCAATACATAAAGTGAAAATGTGCTCCTTGTTTTCTGATCTGTATATTTGATGGTTTTTCATTTCTCTTCATCTTCTTTAGTTTCCTGCCAGTGCATAATATGCTTATTAATACCCCCAAAGACAGAGATGTTACTAGTGATGTGTGCAGGAGGGTATTTGGTAGCTATGACCTGAAGGTGATGGTGTCATAGAAACAAGGTATTTGATCTGAAGCCAGCTTTATAGCTCAATCCTCTTCACGAATGTCTTCTCCTAGATTAAACAAAAATCGAAACTATCAGAAGTGTTTGATTGAATCATAACTGAAAGGCCAATATGGACTGAGTAGATTTAGTCTTCCATAGTTGATTTATTGATTATAAATCCTTAATTTGGAAAAGTCAAAGCTTATTATCCAGGATTTCATTTTGAGGTATATATTTCTTCATTAGAGAAGCATGGAAGTGACAGAAAGACCCCAAAATATGAATCCAATCAAATCCTTGGTGACTAGGAGGGAGGTAACTAACATGCTCTGGAACACCAGCTGAGAAGCCGCCCTCCCTCAGCTCCTTTTTCAGCCCAATTACAGGTGAAAAGATGCTATCTTTCAGCTTGTCATTTAAATTCAAATATAGAAAAGGTCTGTCAGTTCTCTTTCATGCACTTCTTGCCAAGATGTGAGGGTTCCCTACTGAGACTTATATTGGTGTTTCCGCTGAAGCGCCCTGTACTT
Source organism: Eospalax fontanierii (assembly GCA_035773235.1). NCBI lineage: Eukaryota > Metazoa > Chordata > Mammalia > Rodentia > Spalacidae > Eospalax > Eospalax fontanierii. The sequence goes on from CM069527.1 coordinate 71,892,703, forward strand.
GTAAACAGCAAACTTGTCAGGAAACAGAATAGCACTGGCGTCCAGTACCCTGTGACACTGAGCGTTCAGATATGTGGTCTTTTACCACAAGAAGAAACACCAAAACAGAATTCTAATATTAAAAACAAAACTATCCTCCCCTAGTAATTTAACACTTGCAAATGCTCTCATTAAGTATGGGGGACACGAGGATTACTAATGGTCTCATTTGCCCTCATACTTTTCAATTAGTAAAAGAAATGCAAATAGCAGATTTTAAAGCTCCTTAAATAGACGATTCAAAAATTGAGCAATTAAAGGATAATTTTGTGATTACATTAAGATGTCTTAATGTAGGCACTGGCAAATTGTTTGTAGGCATAACTGGTGACTTTGGATTCTTTTCAGTGAAATGTGCATCAAAATAGGCCATCAGGTTTTTGTGGTTAACCAGAACCCCAAGATTCCTTGCAAAGAGACTTTCTTTTCTTTTTTTGTGGGGTTCATGGCAAACTAGAAGGTGGAGCTGCTGAAATCTGGGAAAACAGCTGCAGTGAAACAAAAACTGCCAACCCTTCACAGCTGGCTGCAGGGATAATTAATTATGAAGAGACCAAGAAAGTAATCCAAAGTAATTATATAAATGTTAAGTAACTTATACAATTGGGCATATATGCAAATGGATTTCTCTCCACCACGTTATTCTTTTAACATAAGAAAAATCCAATCTACTACTGGTGGACTATATAATACAATACTAAGTTTTAAATAAACCAAAAGTGTGTGACTGAGGATATAGTTGCCTAGCCTATGCAAAGCCCTTAGTTTGAATCCTGAGCAAATCTAACACTCTCTCTCTCACTCTCTCACACACACATACACACACACACACAGGGGGGGGGGAGGGAGAGACGGAGGGAGAGAGAGAAGTACTGTGTATGAGAGAGAGAGAAAGAGAGAGTGAGAGAAGTACTAGAATCTGTTCTGTTTCACAAAATAGTGTTTTTCTATAAGTACATGCTCCGTCTCTTTTTACAATAGCCCCTCCCCCGGATGTGGTGGTGATGTGTGTGTGTGTGTGTGTTTTCTTGGTACTATATGCTTAATACCTTGTTGCACTTTCTTTAGGGCACTTTATGAACAATAGAAAAATAAAATCTCTCTAGACAAATACTCAGTATGAGCAATGACAAGCATGTGTTTTGCCTGACTGCTCTTAACTCCACATAGATGTATTCCAGTATGTTTTCCCTTTCCTCCAAGACTTAGTCTAGGAATGTTTTCCAAAGATGTGCTCTACTCCAACAGCCACCTCGGATGAATCATAGTTGGCACTTGAAAAGAATCCTGTTTGCCAATTTTTTTTAAAGACATAACTTACTTTTTGCCTATACGCATTACTGAGTGCTGCATCATTAGAGCTCATTTGATGGAACCTTCCCTTATGTTTTGATTCCTATAGTTATCAGTATCTTGCTTTCCAAGATATATGCTAATAAGTCAGATCAGGTTACGTCCATACTTTTTGACACTTTAAAAGACCTTTGGGTAGATCTTTCTACACCTGATAACCACACATGTGAATGTGATGCACAGCAGAAAACCAAAGGAAACTCTCAAAGGTGATCCCCAAACTTTTCTGAGGCATAGAGATATTAAAACAAGACTCTACCTTCTCTATGCATTTCTTGTGAAGTACTTAAAGATGTATTTCTAAAACCCATTTTACAAACTATAGTTCTCCAGTCACTTTTAGTTTTGTCGAGTAAAATACCCAGTCTGACCTTCTAAGAGCCTTGCTTCTAAAAAGGAGAGAATTTTTTGTGACTTCAGTCTGTTTATACTTATGGTTTCACATTTTCTTGCCAATTTCTTGCTAATTATATTTTGCTCAAATTCTAGATTCTTTTGTCCCTCTCCCCATTTGAAACTGTTTTGGAACTTTAAAAGCTCTTCTCCATTTTCTTATTGAATTTGTATTCATATCATGTTTATGGAGTATTTTATTTTATTCACTTTTTCCCGTTTTTATTTATTTTCTTACTTTCCCTGGTGTTTTTCTATCAAGAAGCCTTTATTTTTTCTACTAAGTGTACAGTTTCCTCTAATCTGTATAAACATTATGTGAAAATAATAAGTTAAATACAATAAAACCTCAATTTACTGTCTTAATACAAGTGGAAATGGCTGAGACAATTTGAAGGGCATAATTTTTATTTTAATGTGTTTTTCATATGTACATTTCGATATGAGCTTTTATGATATTATTTTTCAGATACACTATTTCAAACAGAGGAAAACAGAGACATTTTTGTGAAGATCAAGTTCAGGTTGAGCTCCTTGGATGCCCAGCTGCTGCAGTCTTTTCTCTAATGCTCCTCCTCATGAACATACAGCAGTCTCTCTCCTAATGAGATCGACACACGCCCTCATCTAGTTCACCCTTCTGTCCCCAGCTTTCTCCTTCTAAGTCATATTTTCCTAATGAGAATTTTCGCTGTCTTTCAATTAACATGTTTCTGCTGAGCAGTAAAATTGAGTGAAGGTCAGACAAAATTGTGAAAGGTGTACACAGATGTAGGATGACTTAATTAATCAGCAAGGTGCAGTGCACATGAACTTGAAAGTCAAATATATGCATGAAAATCCTGAAGATAACTGAAAATTTATTTAGTGTCTTGTGACTATATAAAGACATGTTTCTGAGATGTTATAATATTTAACAGTTCTAAGTTATTACAATGGAATACTTCTTTAAGATTCTAAAATCATTCATGTTTTTCCAAAGCCTGAATAGCTGAATCCATTAGGAACTGCTGACTCACACATTACCTCAATTCACGCCTTATCCATTTTATGGGATTGCCATCTACCTTTAATTAAATCAGGCTGATTTTGAGCCAGTCTAAATTACTATTGTTCACCTTGCATTGCATTACATTTTTTCCCCAATATGTGTATTAGGCCTGTTTGGGCAGAAACTGACCCTTAACAACAAGAACAACAAGAAGAGAAAAAGAAATAAAAAGCTAAGAATCAGATTACAGAAGCTACCAAAATTCTTTTATCTAACTATAAGTTCAAATTCAAATTAGGTAATTTAATTTAGACCTAAAGTGGATATTAACCATAAGCCCCCAAATTTTCATTAGGTACTTTTATCTGTTTGCTTGGTCTTTTATTTAGGTGTGACTGTCAATCGCCATCCTTGGTACCTGTGACACTCCTGTAAACAATTCCTATGACATGGTAACTATTCAGAAGTGCCATATGAGAAAGAGCTCTCAGAGGTCCTCTTACTCAGAGTAGTCAAGCAATTGCTCCATTGTGTATTTCTGTGTGCCACTAATTTGATAATAGCTTTCCTTGGTGTGAATCTTTTATCTTTTTTCTAATAGAATATAAAAAGCAGTTTGCTACCTCCATTTTCCAGCCTCTGCTTCTGGGCTTGGAATTGACTTCTTTAGCAAGTGCGATACAAACTCAAAGAACCTGAACTGTATGATTCTACAAACATGAGATATGCATATAATCTACAAGAATTGAAACTAGCCTTTTTGCTGTTTGGTTCTTTTTCAAAATGTTCTCAATTTCCAACATTGACCATATTTCTGGTTTCTGAGATCAGTAAGAACACGAATGGGATTAATTTTGCATGAATGTTTCTTGTGCACATTAGTTAGAAGTCTTAAGAGAAAAGAAGTAATATAAATCTCATATATTATACATAATTTTTGCATGGCTCCCAACAATTAAATTTGGGAAAACCCCAAACTTTTAAGAAAATCAATACAGTGTAGAAACCGAGACATGTTGATTGATCACGCATTCTAAATTTTCTTATTCATTGAAATTATTATTCTTGATATTATACCACTAACTTGGGCCAGAGATAAACAAAGGCTTAGATTTCAAAGAGAGATCAGTTTGTTGAAGGAAAGACATACTTAGTCATATGTTAGGAGCCCAGTTACTTTTGTTTTCCTTCTTTTATATTTAATATCAAGTGAAAAACAAATTCCCCTCACCCTTAAGTAACAGGGAAAGGAATTGATGTGCACTGTGTACAACTGACATACATAGACCACCATATACCAGATGCTTTTCCTGTCTTGCCAAAGGATTGATTTTTTTCCAGTGGAGAGATCGAAAGTCTTTCTCTTATACTGTTTCCAAACCAAGTGAGATCAGAAGTCTCTTCACAAGAATTGAGACAAAGAACTAAGACACATCTGTTTTGAGAGAGAAGGTTGAAAACTATAATAGAAACCACCCAAAGAGCTTCGCCATCCCAGTAAGGGTGGCAGGCTAGGCTTCCCAGAGCAGACCTGCTTTCCACTACAATGAGAATTTGAGTTTTCCTATGCAAGATGAGTAGAATTTTCAACTAGACAAACACAGAGGATATTTTATGTCAAAATCTGAGAAGTGCCAAAGGAAAGATGAGCAATAATTTGCAGATTAAGGAAAAAAAAATACTTGGAACTTTCTCTAAAAGCACACTTTTATTATTAAATCAGCACTTTTAGTCATGCAAGTTCACCAATTGCTTTGCTCAAGTTTATTTTTCCACACACATATACACAGAATTTTTAATCCTTAATTTAAAAAGTTGTGAACATTATACATGAGTCTAGTCAGTACCATCTCTGTCCCTAATTACCCTCCCACTCCTCTTGTCTCCCCTCCACTCCCTCTTTAATTTTCTGTCCCCTTCTTTGATTAGTATTGATATATATTCACACATATATTTATAGATACAGATATATAAAGTGTGTTGCATACATTCAGTGACACTCCTGTGTACCTGTGGTCTTCAGGGAACTGCCTATGTCTTCTAACAGTTTCGGCATTTCAGATTTCATATAGTGGACTTTCTTCCATTTGGGGTTGATTTTTGTGCAGAGTGATAGATATGTGTCTAATTTCATTCTTCTACACATGAAGATCCAGCACTCTGTGCACCATTTACTAAAGATGCTATCTTTCTTACTGTGTGCATTCTTGGTATGTTGTCAAAGATCAGGTGGCTGAAATTGTGTGCATTCATGTTTGGGTTCTTCGTTTTATTCATTGTTCTACATGGGTGTTTTGTGGCAATACCATGTTGTTTTTCTTACTATAGCTCAATAATATAGTTTGAAATCTGGTATGGTGATCCCTCCAGCATTATTCTTTTTGTTCAGGATTGCTTTGCTATCTGGGGTCTTCTGTGGCTCCTTATGAATTTTAGATATTTTCTGTGTCTGTAAAAAATGTCATGGGGATTTTGATCAAGATTGCATTAAATCTATAAGTCATTTATTTTGTAAAGTGAACATTTTCACATTAATTCTACCAATTCATAAGCATGGGAGAGCTCTGTCTCCTTATGTTTTCCTCAATCTCTTTCCTCAAAGATTTAAAGTTGTCATTTTTATATACCTTTATTATTTTCAGTTAGGCTTATTCCTACATTAAAATATTTTAGTTATAATTTTTAAATTTTTTTATTTGTATGAGTGTATTTCCTTCATGCATGTAAGTGCACCTGTGTTGTGCAATACCTGCAGAGATCAGAAGGGGGTGTCAAATTCCCCAGGACTAGAATTACAGAAGGTTAACTGCCATGTGGTGTAGGTGCTGGGAATTGAACCCAGGTCCTCTGCAAGAGTAACTAGTGTTCTTAACTACTGAGTTATCTCTTCAGCCTCTACTCCTAGATATTTTTTTGAGACTATTGTGAATCCATGATCCTTTTCTCTGACTTCTTGTTATTGATATATAGAAAGGTTAATGAGTTTTATAAATTGATTTTGTAATCAGACATTTGCTAAAAATATTAATTATTTCTAGAAGTTTTCTGGTGGAATTTTTGGGATCTCCTATGTGTAATAGGGATAATTTACCTCTTTTTTTTTTCTTTTTCCCGTTAGTACCTTTTTAATTTCCTTCTCTTGTCTCATTTCTCTAGTTAAAGTTTCAATTACCATCTTAAAAAGGAATGGTGATAGTGGACAGCCTTGTCTGGCTCCTGATTCCATTTAGAAAGATATTGGCTGTTGGTTTGTTGTTGTTTATGTTGAAGTTTTCTTCTTCTAGTACAATTCACTCTAGGAATTTTGTCATGAAGGCATATTGGATTTTGTCAAAGGCCTTTTCTGTGTCTATTGAGATGATGATGTGCTTCTTGTCTTTAATTCTGCTTATATGATTTATTACATTTATTGACTTACATACTTTGAACCATTTCTGCTTCTCTGGAATAAAGCCAACTTGATCATCAAATCTTTTTGATATGTATCTTTTGTGATTTGCAAGTATTTTATTTGGAGTTTTTGCATCTCTGTTTATTAGGGATGTGGGCCTGTAGGTTTGCTGGTATTGGGTATTAGAATTATGCTGACTTTGTAAAAGGAGTTTGGAAGTTCTCCTTCTTCTATCTTTTGGAATAATTTGTTTAGGTTTATTTTTAATCTAAACCCTTAAAATGATATATCAAGATAAGCATTCATTATTTTGTACTTGTAAAATAATTTATCTTAAAACTATATTTCTTTTCACTTTGATACATTTTTATTAGAATAAAGGTGTATTTATTTTTATATAATTTTCATTCTTTGAGAATTTCACACAGGTATACAAAGAAATATGTTCATATTTATATCCCCTATTTCCTCCTTCAACTCCTGCCGTATCCTCTCCAATGTGTTTCCTTCCAACCTCATGTCTTCTTTTGTGTGTGTGTATGATAATCCACTAAATCCAATTACTGTTATCTCTATGTATGTAGGTGTGGGGCCATCCAATGGAACATGGGAAATCTAGCAGCGGCCACATCTATACCAAGAATATTTCTGCCTCTCCCTATTAGCTGTGGTCTACTAATAGCTTCTCAGTAAGGCATGTAGCTAGGGTAGCATCTCTCCCATCTGTGCCAGAATTTTTGCTGGCTTGCTCTTGTGTGGGTCTTATGCACATATTCACAGTTGGTTTGAGTTAAGTTCATGAGTGCAACAGTCCATCATATTCAGACGGCAGCATTTCACAGCACTCTTTCACAACCTTTTGCTCTTACGTTAGTTCTACTTCTTCTTCTGAGATGTTTCCTGAGCCCTGGGGAGGAAGAGGAGGATGGCTGAGTCCTCAGAGTTGCTTATTCTCAGCACTTTGACCAGTCATTTCTCTCTGCATTGACTATTGCCCACAGCATGACAAAGCTTCTCTGACCAAGGTTAAGAACAGCATAGGCCTTCTGGTATAAATATTCAGAAGGAAGGCTGACAACATGACCATTTAGCAAAATAAAAACAGAAGATTTTACCTTAAGGGTAAAATGGGCTTTAGAGAAAGATTACAGTACTAGGTATGAATTCCTTCCTGTGAAACATGCCTTAATTCCAATCAGAAGACAGTTACCTCACAACAATTGTGGCACTATTGCCCTAACAGCATATCTTACTTAGCAGACTAGTGTTGTACCTGTACTGAGTAAGATGATTGGTGTCCCAATAGCTTGCATAGTACCGGACCTCTTGATGTCCATTCATATGGGGGTGAGTTGGAATCTCAAAGTAGTTTTAATATGCTTTCCCCTAAAATAAAACACTTTTTAAAGTGTTCATCAGCCACTTGTATTTCTTCTTTTGAGAACCCTGTTTAGTTCCATACCCAATTTTTAATGTGATTATATATTTTGTTTTCTTGATATTTAGTTGAAATCCTATATTCTAGACACTAATCCTCTATTCAATGTATTGCTGGCCAAAATTTCCTCAAATTCTGTGGGCCTTTTCTTTACATGATTGACAGTGTAATGGCATTTGCTACACAGAAGCTTTTTAGTTACCATTTGTCAGTTGTCAACCTTTTTTTCTGCTAGTAGAAGTCCTGTTCTGAATGGCTTCACCCATGTCTATATGGAAGTAAGTGGAGTCCCTACTTTTTTTCTCAGGCAGTTTCGGATCTTATAGTGAAGGCCTTGTTGAATTTGTAGTCTATTTTCAAGCAGTGGGAAAGATAAAGATCAAGCTTCATTCTTCTACATATAGATATCCAGTTATCCCAACACAATTTGTTGAAGAGGCTGTTCTTTCTCCCATGTTTGTTACTAAGATTTCGGTCACAGTCAGATCTGTAGTTGCTTTGAATTATATGAGTATCCTCTATTCTATTTAAATGATTTGCATATCAATTTTTGTTCCACTACCCTGCCTTAAGGTACATTATTATTTAAGTTTTTGACTTCTGATTTTTTGTTTCAATTTAGACCCTCAGAGCTGTAAACTTCCCTTGTAGAACTGCCTTCATTGCATGCCATAGATTTTGGTATATTGTTTTTTTTTTTTTTCATTTTCATTCAATTCTAGCAGTTTTAAAAAAAATCCCTCTTGATTTCTTCAATGATACTCTCATCACCTAATAATATGTTATTAATTCTCCATGATTTAAACATATTTTTTGTAGTTTTCCTTTCTGGTTATTTCTAACTTTATGCCATCATGGCCAAATAGAATACAGAAGATAGTTCAATTTTCCTGTATTTGTTGAGAATTGCTTTGTGTCCCAATATGTGGTTTATTAGAGAGATTTTCATGGGCTGCCGAGAAGAATGTGTGCTCTGAATAATTGGTTTTGTAGATGTCTGTTCATTTTACCTATGATGTCACCGAACTGCAATGTTTCTCCTTTATATGTTGTCGAGATGACCTGTCTATCATTGAGACTCAAGTACTGAAGTTGCTTACTATTTTTCTATTGAAGTTAGTCTATATCACAGTACTTGTTTTATGAAATTGGGTGCAATGGTATTTAGTATGTTTGGATTTAGGATTACAATGTCCTCTTGATAAATCGTTCCCTTAATCAATATGAATGAACTTCTTTACCTATACTGTCTAGTTTGTTTTGAAATCTATTTCATCAGATAGAATAGTAACATCTCCTTTATTTCTTGTTCCATTTTCTTGAAATACTTTTTCCATACGTTTACCCTAAAGTGATGTTTCTTGGCAGCATCAAAAAGATGCATACTATTTTCTATTCGAATTTGTTATTCTGTGCTTTTATGATGGGGAACTTAAACCTTTAATATTCAGAGTTATTAAAGATAGGTGTGTATTAATTTCTGTTGTTTTGTGGATTTTGTGAGATTTCTTTAGTCCTTATTTGCTTTACTGTCAAAAGATTGTTATTTTCTTTTCTCCTGTGTCCTTTTAGATGTGTTTATCCTTCTCTTCATTCCAAAGTATTCCTTCTAGAATCCTCTGTAGAGTTTTTCTTCCTTCGATTATCAAAGATCCTTTTTCTGTTTCTAATAATCTGAGTTGTCAGCTGTGATCTTTCAGAACTTGATATTTATCTTCCCAAATCTTTCTGGCTTTAAAAGTTCCTACTGAATAACAAGATGTTATTTGAACTATTTCATTGACTGTTTTTTTTTTATGTATATGGGTATATTGTCTGAATGCATGGAAATGCAACTGTGTTGTTCAGTATCTGTGAAGGTTAGAAGAGGGCATTGGATCCACTGGAATTTGAGTAACAGAAGGTTGTTAGCTGTCATGAGGGTGCGGGAAATTGAACCTGGGCTCCTGTGCAAGAAGAGCCTGTGTCCCAATAAGTTGTTATTTTGATTGTCCGTGTATGTATGTGATTTGGCCCATATCTCTTCTAGATTTCAATACCTTTCTGTATGTTTAGCATTTTAACTATAATATGATGTGAAGAGTTTCTTTTCTGGTCCTAAAACCATGTGGTTTTCTGTATGACTTTTGTGTCTGGATGGGCACTTCTTTCTCTACATTTGGGAAATTTTTTTCTGTAATTTTATCGAAAATATTTTCTCTTCCTTTGGCATGGAATTACCCTTCTTTATGTCTATAATATGTAGGTTGGGCCTTTTATGGTTTCCAAAACTCTCCTGTTCTGTCCATGAATTTTTTTAAAGTTATCATTGATCTTTTCTGAATGATCACATTTCTCTACCTTGTCTTTAAGCCCTCATAATCTACATTACACATGAGCCATTCTATGGGTGAGGGTTTCTTCTATCTGACTTATTGAATTTTATGCTTCCACCATCGTTTTGGTTTGGCTTTCCTTTAGGACTTCTCTCAATTTACTGAGTTCCATTTTCATATACTGAATTGCCTGCCTTATTTCTTTAGCTGATTTGTATTCTCATGGAAAATATTCATTACCTCTTTGAGCTCTTTGAACATATTTGTCATCCTTGTTTTAAATTATGTGTCTAGAATTTGATCTAAGTTCCTTTTATTGGGAGCTTTACGATGGGATGTATAATTTTTGGAGGAGACATGCTTTCTTGTTTTTTCCATGTAACTTTGTTTCTGTGTTGAGGTTTGTGCATCTAGAATTGGCTTGTTGATTAGATATATTATTTATTCAGCTCACCCTGTTTCCAGTGGAAGTTGATTCAAATTATTTTTCTCTGCATAATATTGTCGTTCCTCCCATTTCTAGGGTTGTTTGTGGCTAGGGAGAAAACTGGCTCAGTGGTTAGGTCTAATTAAACCTATGGGCTCTTCGTGAGCTAAGATCACTGAGTTCCATGTCCCTGAGCACACTCCCCCTTGTACCATGACCTTGCTCTTGTCTGAACTCCATCTCACTTCACTTCTGGGTGGGTCCCCATCTCTGTTGCTGCCTAGTGTGTGTCCCTGCATCTGTGCACATGACGCTGAGTCTTGGCCATCACTGCTGTGGGTCCCCATGCCTGCCTCCCTAAATTAGGTAACCTTTGGGACTGTCCCACCTCTGATACCACCTAGAATGGATCTCCACTCCTCTGAGCCCTGGCCGGGTCACCTCTGGGCCCACTCCCACCGGTGCCACTGCCTATTGTGTGTCTTTGAACCTGTGCCTGTGGACTTGGGTCATTTCCATGCCTGTCGTTGTCTCTACAACCTCCTTGTGTCACTGATAAAAATTTTAATAGTGAGTATGTGCTAAAATAACAAGGTTTTGCTTATATTGACTTAAATAAAGCATGCCAGTGAAATGAATTATATTCATTTCTTTTGCATTTATACTGCAGCTCCTAGAATTTTGATAACTTATATTCCTACGGGACAGTGCTGTTCTTGAAAAGTAAAACTAAAAAATAAGTTCACATATGGTCTACTGATAGATCCTGGGAGAGGTGGGTCATTGCCTCCAATTGTGTACTCACTGGTAAGTCCACCAGCCTCCCATGAATAGTTCCAAACCCAAGGTCACAGAGATGACCCTGCTTGAACTCATTGGGTCACAAAACAAAATGGAAAGAGGAAAACCAAAGGGTCTAGAGGGAAGAGGTTGGGTTGATAAGATTGGGGGGGGGGGGGATAAGAGGGTTGAGAAAGAGAAATCTGAATGTATTATATTCATGTATGAAACTGTCAAAGAACAAATTTAATTCATAAAAAGATCAATTAGGTTCACAGAAAGATGAACTGGATGCTTTCCCAAAGTGAGAGGCGCTGCAAGGAAAATGAAAGTAGAGGATGTAATGAAGGGTGGCCGAGATGGCGTTAGATTAATCACCCACGGATGGCATTTCTGAACTCAGTTTTGCCAGGTGAATCTCGGTGGGACGAGCAGCATGCTACAGGAGAAACAGCAAAGCTTCCAAAGAATGTTCATCTCAAAAAAGCAGAACAAAACAGACATCTGGACAGTCAGGGTGGGTAACAAAGAATCTGAGAATGCGGTAGTGGATAATGTCAAGAGTAGGCAGGTCAGCTCCACCAGGGGGCGCAAGGGAGGGAGGGAGGAAGCTGGAATTTGAAGTGTGAAGCCACAGGAGGTGACGAACAGAATGACACAGACTCATTTATGTTTTTCAAGAGACTTTTCTGTCTGTTTCATTGAGGAATGAATATAAATTGTCTAGATGAAAAGTAGCACACCCTGACAACAAATTTGGATGTGCTGTCAAAAGCTATTGAGGGCTTGGACTAAAAGTAGGGTTGATGTTAAAATGTGCATAGTATTTAGAACATACATTAAGTCTCCACCTATCTAGCCATTATTTTGGAGGTGAGAGGGGATAGACAGAGGTTAGCTGTAGTTGTTCCAGATTGGGGATTTGGGGGCCATCTATGAATTTGGTGGGTGGAGAGTTCATGTTAAGGTGGAAAGTCCTGTTAGAACATTGTTAAGAGTAGTAAGGCTAGAATTTGGTGGAGGAATCAGAAGAAGTACAAATTTGGGTGATAGCATTTATTACTGAAGTGAAAATGAATGCACTGTTGTGAGATAGGGCCAGGAAAGTGCATACTGCAGGTTCTCGTGTGGAATGGCAGACAGGCTTGGGAGACAGCTCAGCTGGGGGAAGGAGAAACTGTCAAATGCACGGGCCCTTCTGGCTGAAAGTTCGCTCCGTGGACTTCTGTCCTTTCCTGCGTTCTTGCTTCCTGCAGGTCAGAGAGAACTGAAAGCATTGCTTTTCAACGTTAGTGTTGCTTTTCAAAAAATGGAATCATTATAAGCAGGAAATCATAAAATGTGCGGAAAATTGCTTTATCAGTCCGTGGCTAGACTCTACAAATTAGAGAATTACACAGGAAGGCATTAAACAGGGGCGTGAGAGGCACAAGTTTGATTTTTATTTGTCTTAACTGAGAAATAAACTTTCTTTTGAAAGCTCCAAGAACCTCTGAGGCCTGAGCTGAGAGCTGCAACAAGAGGAATACAGAGCAGTGGAACATCAGCCAGTCATGGAAAACGAAGGAGACATGGCAGCTTTATAAGCAGGAAAGCCGGCGTGCTACGCTAAGGCCAGCGAGCTCTGCTAAAAGCGCCACTCTTTAAAGGCGATGGTCCATGTTTAATTTAAACTATGCCATCTGACTGGCATATTTTAATTACTTCTGAGTTATGCAGATCCAAAAATTTTAATAGTAGAGAGGAATTAAGATGTGCAACCCATAAACTTGATTAATTAAATATTTGATATGTATGTGTATAGTACGTAGGTGCCGAAATTTAAAAGTGAGAAATTTTGTGTAAATAAGCAGAGATTTGGTTAAAAATGGAATTACCTTTTATAACACCACCAACTGACTATGATATACAAGTAATCGTATAACATCTTACATTTTATATATTTTGTTAAATACCATATGTCCTTTACTGAAAATTAGATTCTATACAAAAGAATACAATTTTAATGATTCTATTTTATAAATTTTTATAAGCTTATCCAAATTATGAGGTAGTTATCCCTCTCTATATTTCTGAATACAAACTTGAGCTTAATAGTCCAATAGTAATTTCATACTCTGAATAGGGTAGATATAGTCTGAAAGTCACTCATTAGTCAGAAACAAGCAAGAATTTTTTTTTTTTAACAAAAGAACTGAAATGTCCCATTAAGCTTTTATCTGGATGTTCCTGTCAGAGGATGGAAAAAATTATCCACTGATGTTCTCGATTTTCAGCTGTCCCTATGGTGACTCTTCAGGAAACACAAGAGATCCATCTAAAAGCCCAGTGACAAGATTCAGGTAGTTTTCTACTTCAAAACTGAAATTGCTTGTAACAAGCTACATTTGGTTTCTTCAACACTTAGCAGCTAGGCAGTTTCCTTTCCTAAACTTCAAGCACAGGCCAGGAAGGAAAGAAGACTATGAGTCTGAAATTGCAAAAGGATGTTCTTGTCTGGGTTGACCTATCCTAAATCTAGATGCTGTGAACCAAGCATCCACACACTTGTCAGTGAGGCCCTTACAAACCATCATAGTCAGAAAAAAATAAATGATAAACAGGAGTGGGTAGAGGTTGAAATGGAGGGTACATGTCATGTCAGAGGAAATAAATTTATCTCAACCATTTTAGGAAACAGGAAGGGCAAGAAAAGGAAATACAGCTGTAATGATAGAAAAGAGATATAAATTGTTAGTTGATTGTGCATAACTCACTAGCATCCTCGCCAGCCCCCGGGGGGGCAGACATTATTTCCTCATTTCATATACAAGGATATTGCATTTGTGATAGGCCAATGACTGTTCAAGGTCAAATGAGTAATGGGGTTCAACATTAGTATGTAGCAGTTATGGTAATGAATGCAGAGATGCTAATGATAAATCCATGGTCTTTTAACAATACCCCTGTGATCTCCAGGGAAGTTTCCTCAAACAGAAATCAACACATTTTATTGCAGTTCTAATTTGCACATGGTTGCCTTAAAGCTTTCTTATTTCTGCTTCTTTGTGCCATCTATAATCACATCTTTGATTTCACTGAGTTCCATTGAGAGATAAGCTAACTAGCATCTCTATACTCATGTTTTTAGAAAAAAGATTTCTTTTTTATTATTTTAAATATTGGATTTGTGTGTTTCTCTGTGTTGGGAGTATGTATATGTGAGTGCAGTTACCCACAGAGGCCAGAGCATGAAATCCCCTGGAATCGAAGTCATAGGGGCTCATAAGTGTCTTGACATGGGTACAGGGAGCCAAACTCAGATCTTCTGCAAGAGCAATATATGTTTTTAATCACCGAAGCTCACTAACCCTGCATCTAAATATTCTTGCTGAAGGATTTCAGCTTTTTACAGAAACCTCCTTTTCTTCTTTAGATGTAATCACATGAGTAAGAGTTTGTACAGTCATAACCAATTCCTACAATGAAAATTTCCCACAAAGAAACAAAACAACATAATGTGCAGAGCACCCGATTTCTCCAGAATAACATCAAAAGCAAGAACAACTCTGCTAATGCAGGAATTCCATCAGTGTTTGTGAGTAATAGGTTTATTGTCACGCAGTATGTGAAGTGTATAATTTTGATGAAAATGTTAGAAACAAAATAATTTTTTAGAAGAATGGGAGAATAAATGTGAAAGCCTGTGAAAACTAGATTTGGAGTCCTTAGGAAGGAAGCATGCAAAAATCTGCCAGAGGACTGCCAGGATTTCAGTGCTGACCATCTTTGCATGGGGAAGGAGCAGCATGCAGGTAGAAACACATGCATGGATTCTGTCTTCAGGAAATTTGCAGTCTGCAAGGTCCAATGTCACTTTATGCAACTGTAAAAGTGCTTCCATAAAAGCAAGCCTTAGATGGAAGCATTTTTCAAATTAAATTTCCCTTTTCAGTATACTCAAACTATACACAGTAACTTCTTTAACTATCTACCAATATGAAACAATGGAGATCTACGTAAGTGGTACCTGCCAGCACCAACCCCTTTTTTGGTCTCCAGGCAGTCTTCCACATAGTCGCATCTTTCTTTATAGTTTACTTCTTTCTCTCCTCCCCTCCATGCTAAGTGAAACGCATGTGTTGCCCAAATGAATAACTTGTGACCTTCAGCTGACAGTATAGTTGCCCTGTTTATCTTCTTTGATCCCCTTCTGGAAGACTACAGAAGCAGGCAGAGGTTTGCAGCAGTTTGTACCTACAAAGGACACCTGTAGAATGTGTGTGTCCCTGTCATAGAAAGAGGCAGGTGACCAGCGGTTCATAGTGGAATGGTGACTGGTACCTGAGAGGTTACTGTCCTCTATCATCTGATATTGGCTCAGTCTCCAGTGATCACACCTTAGAGTTTTCCTTTTTGTTACGTGTTAGACCTCTGGACATATTTAGGTTTAGAGATTCATTTCAAAATATTTTTTCGAGTTCTGGTGACACAGAAGGGAACTTAGTCACCTATGATACACCTTGACTCAGGCTCCTGTGTAGGAGGGAAGAAAAATTTAGGAGCCACACTCTATATTTCTTTGGAAGGATATCCCAGGGTGTCTTTCCTACCTCTCCAAGCATGAAACACAGTGTTCAGGTGTATACCAATGGTAGAGTAGGTTACGGTGCAGGAATATGGCTCAGCAGTAGTCAGCATCTACACTGGATATCCCCGAGAGGAATATGAGAGTCTTAGAACTCATGTCTGTATCACTGAATAAACATCTCCCAGCTTCCATTAGTATATAAATATTAATCTTACTATTAGCTGCCTGATTTTTCTCTTATGGATGATATATAGTGACATGAAGATATAAATATGAACCTTTTCTCATTTTTTCCCCAAGAGCTCCAAAACTGAACACAAAATGAATACTGGTGAGTAGAAGATGAAATATGCTAAATATGTGATTGTATTTTATCAACACTTTGCAGATGAGAAAAAGTGAGTTGTACAGTTAGCTACAAATGTCAAACTAAAGGCTCATGATTCATTATACCTTCTAGTTGTCAGAGTTCCAGCCTAAGGGTAAGTTCTACAAAGATAAGTTACTAGCTTTTGTTATGTAAATCCAAACTACCCAAGTATTATGTCTCTCAGAAATTCTCATTGGCTTGGACCCCAGGACAACATATTCATTTTTGGGACTTTGGGAGACATTTGGATACTGAGGACTCTAACTTTAGCATTGGATTAATACTGTAATGCATTTATAGGTTGATGCCGTTATTTGGAGGCATAGAAACTTTCAGGAATGGGGCCCAATTAGAAGTTGTAGGTCACTGTAACATGCTCTTGAAGGCTATATCTTGTTTCTAGACCCTTTCTCACACGCTCTGCTTCCAGGATATTATAGAGAGAGCAAATTTCCTTTACCACATACTCCATGCTATGATCTTCTGCCTTATCATGGCCCAGAAAAAATAGAACCAAGTGACTATGGATTAAATTCCCGAAAATCTGAGCTAAATTAGATCTTTCCACCTTTGGTCGTTCCAAGTATTTTGTCACAGTAATATAAAGCTAATAAAGGACAGTTTAAGATAGGGCATATATTAAATATTTAAAGAAAAATTTTCACAAGTGAGGGTTTTTTTTGAGGTTTATCTCAATATTCATGTCTTGTGAAGCTCTGTGACCCTTTCACTAAGAGGGTTCCTCCATCTCTATTTCAATATGTGCACTTAAAATAGGAATCACTGATGCTTGAGTTGTGGCATTTCCATAGTTTGTTGGTTCTAAATGTTGAAAGTTATTTTTATGTGCTTGGAATACTTCACAACTGTCATAATATAATAAAATTATTTCAGGTCTTGCTCATGAAAAGATGTTGAACAGGACAGAGTTAAAGTGGATTACAGACTAGAAATGAGAGAGAACTCCTGAAGTTTACATTGACCCTAGAGTTGTGTGGTCAGGTACACGTTTGCTATATAGGTTGTCATTCTCAGAACCTCCTAAGCCTGGTCTTGCTCTCCACTTGTGTAGTAAGAATTTTCTCACAGTGAGGCCCGGAGTTAGGCCCTGCCCCTCTAAGTCTGAACCGATTGAACAAACAGAGAATACTCTCCAATTAAAAAAAAAGTGAGAGTTTATTGGGGTTCTTTACAAAGGATTCATCACCAGGGAGAGGGACAGCAGTTTCATATAGGAGGGCAGCATTTTGGTCAGAAGTGCCTTGGACCTCTTGCACATGTGCTGCCAAGACAGCGACCAGTCACCCGAACCCACGTCTCCTACCCAGCTTTCACTGCTTTCCCCTTAGAACCACCCCCTCAAGTCATTGTGGTTGTAAAGTAGTCGACTCCATTAGCTTCATCTCTGTCAATCAAATTCTTGGAGGTGTGTCCCTCAAGCCAGAGGGAAATCTCTGTAAACTTACCCTACAACTCGCAAGAAGCTGTGGAATACTTTGTGGAGTTCAGTTTCTGGAGCACTTCTCAGGCCACTGGTCTAATAGTTGAATCAGAAATAACAGCTGACAATGGCACAGCATTAATGTCTGTCAGGTCTGTTCTATGATCGATTATCTATGAACTATGATCTATCTATCTATCATCTATCTATCTATCAGTCTATCTAAAAGGATTTAATATTTATAATTATCTCATCCTATCATTGTGTCCCCTGGATCAGTGCAAAAGCTAAGGGATGGAAAAGCTAAGTAATATTCTTAAGATCACATTGCAAAGAAGTGACAGTGTCAACTCAGACACCAGCAGTATAACTCTAGAGCTCTCACTACTGTACTCTGCACACTTGCAAATCATCCTGCATCTTTCAAAGCATCCATTCAGCTTCCTGTGTTCAAAAACTATATGCTATTCCATTAGTCCTGAAAGGTTTTCAAGCACCAATGGCACAATCACTTGTGATATGATTTCCACAAGTGATCTCACTTTCCTCCTTATGTTGTGCAAAGTGCAAGCTATTTTTTACTGACCAAGCCCTCCATCTATACTACAGCCTCAGAATCCTGAGCTCCCTGTTCAGCTCCTCAGTTCCCTAGAATACAACTCAAAGGAGAATCAGGGAACCTGTCCCTCTTCTGATCTTTTCAAGCTTCTGCACCCACAGATCCCTTCTCTCCTGTGTTTCTCCCTTGTCTTGGGATTTCCCCACAAATATGTTTCCTTGATGAGCCCAGCACCATTGCTCTGCAGTCTCCAATTTTGCTGTTAATTAGGTTCTATAAAAACCTGTATGGACTGTTCTTAGCCGCATCCCCAGCCTGTTCTTGTGGAGATTGCTGCCACATTTCTCTTTAGCATTTTCTTACTGTTATCCACCCTTTTCCAACTCTGCCACAGAATCTTCCATCTTAACTATTGAACCTTTTGTCTCCTCCTTACCACTTTGAACACCTGTGATCATATTGAGAATTGTATCTCTGAACAAACACAAGTTGTCCAGCATTGCATGGTGCAACCTGTCCCAGTAGATAACCCTAAGCACCCTGCTTGAAGCTATATCTCACCCTGTGACAGGAAACCTAGATTGCTTCCTTTCTTTGGCCCACTCCCAACTGAAGCAGAGATGCAAACAATTATGCCTCCCGGGTCCACATTCATTCCCAACACTGCATGTGACTCACAAGAAATGACAGGCAGATGGTGATTTCATTATATTCCTGACATGTATTTGAGGAAGCTGAGGAAGCCAATACTTCTCCTGGCTGGCCAGACCAGGGTTCAAGTTCCTTTACCCACCATTCTTATTTCAGTGCCCTTCATCAAAAAGTGTCATAGATGTAGTACAAAGGTCAGCATGTCTGTTCTGTAAAGGACCTGATAGTAAATACTTTAAGCTTTGGGGTTATAGAGATAACTTAGTCAGTAAAGTGTCTGCATAAACTTGAGTTTAATTCCCATAACCCATGTCCACAAACAAACAAATCAAAATAACAGAAGAAATGGAGGCCCATCATGCTGTGGCTGATGGGGCTCACTGGCTAGCCAACCCAGCTTATTTGAGAAGTCCAAGGCCACTGAAAGACCCTGTCTCCAAGAACAAAGTGATTGTACTTAAAGAATAACAGCCAAGCTGTGTTCTGACTTCCACATGCATATAGACATATGTACAACACACATATACACAAAAAGTAAATAAATAAACACCTAAGTATGTTAGTCTTCACCACACAGAAAAGTCTCCAAATCTCACACTCACTAACTTGATTGTTTTCTGAATCCACCAACTTGGGTTTCTCTTGATACTGAATAAAACTGTCTTTCATTAACACTGGGCTGGAATATATTGCTTTGTGTTACTTTCACAAGCTACTTTGTGTGTGTGTGTGTGTGTGTGTGTGTATGTGTGTGTGTTGTATGATAGTTCAGAATTTTAGAGGTTGTTTTCAGGTATTTCAGCTGTGCATCGAAAATATTTGGTGACTTGCACTTCCGCCCTGTGGTCAGCCCGATAGCCGCAGTCATAACCAGAAGTTTATAGCATCTGAGTTGAGTCTGGAAGAATGAATCACCCTTCTCAGTGTTGTGCCAAGCAGACTGTCGTGGAAAACATGTGGCTTTCTTTTTACTAAGCAAAATTTTTCCACAGGGCTTTCTCAAATTGCTTTGTTGAAGATAGTATTTTTACTCCTTGCCTGACTCTTAGATGTTCTTATCATTCTATAGAAAAAAGAAAACCTGAGGAAGGCTTGAAACTCATTTTCTTCTTACAACAAATAACTACCTCTCTGAGTCATTAGTGAAATCGATTCCAAGCTTCTGAGCAAAAAATAAACAATGTCTGGTATATTTGTGTCTGTTTTTATATTTTGTTATTTTTATTGTATGTGCATGAGCATATTGCATGCACTTATGTAAGTGCACGTGTGTTGTGCACTGCTCACAGATGTTAGTAGAGGGCGTCAGATTCCCTGGAACTGGAGTTGGAGTTGTGGATGGTTGTTGGCTGTCATATGGCTGCTGGTAATTGAACCTGGGTCCTCTGCAAGAGCATCCAATTCTCCTAACTGCTGAACCATCTCTCTAGCTTCTTGTGTGTGCTTGTGTGTGTGTGTTGTGTGTGTGTGTGTGTGTGTGTGTGTGTGTATATGTGTGTGTGTGCCTGTGTGTAAACTGGACAGAAAGAAAGAATCAGCTATGGAAGAGAGGACTAAAGTTTATCGTAACCCATCATCATCATCATATGCAGGCTATGCATTACACTGTGCTTGTGTTCTGTGCTTTTATGGGAAGAGTTAGTGCCTCAAAGATGCGTAACTAAGAGGCATCAGCGATGGTGTCTGCAGTAGGATAAGAGAACTACATTGGTGTAAGGTTAAACTTTTAGTAGTTTTACCCCATCTCTCTGAGGGCCCTAAGACATGGAAAATAGATTCAACAAAAACATCAAATCAGTATCTATACACATTGTGCTTCAGCTATAAGCAAATGTCCAGAAAGAATAATGTACATGTGGAAATTAAGTGCTTAGAAACAAATCATAGAAAATCTTAGCTGCAAGCTTTATAGGCATGGAAGAGATAAACAGGTTATTGTTATTACAATTTAGGAATATTTGTTTCCCAGGGTAAAGAGTACACAGCAGCTTAACCTGTGAAATCTGGAAATGTTCATTCCTGTGACCAGTCAGGGTCGGCACCTGCCCTGGGGCATCGCTCCTGCTCCACTGGCTGTTGCCTGGAGAGGGGCCTGGGCTGCTAGAGGCAAGATGCAAATAACAGCAGCTTGTGCTTCAGACTGGAGATACAAACCTAGGCTTCTGTTGTCTCTGGAGATGAATGACCTTCTTATAAATTGTATTCTTTAAAATTTTTCTTTTACTTTAAAAAAAAATGATGGTTGAATGAAATGGTTTCTGCAAACTTATAAATGGTACTCCCATCATCCTTCAGAAGTACCTTACTTTCCCTGGAAACTGATGAAACCCAAGAGGCCTGTTTGTGACAGGAGTCAAAGAGATGAAGGAAGAAGCCTGTTGGGGTTTGCAAAATGGATTTCAGAACTTGTCTCTAAGGTTAAGATGACCATATGGCCTGGATTCTCTAAGAACTCCACTTAATGGAGAAGAGAAGGCCAAGGATAGATTCCTTCAGGCTATTGAAACAAAGTTCAAAAGACACACAGAAAAAAAATTGGCCTACCAAAATGATGGCTTCAGCTGACTAAACATAAAGGGCTGTAAGGTCACAGGACTTAGTCACTCTCTCATCCTAGGCCTGGCCTTGGCAATTGGGATAGGATTCTGCTTTCTAGACTTAAAATTATTCAAATTTGAAAGCCAGCAGTAGGTTATCTACGGGATTTTTGGCTAAGTAATGTACAAGATGCTTTTTTCCAGTAACTCAAGGACAATCCCCAAATCACCGCAGAGAGTTATCATCCTTATTCCTCTGTTTTTACAGACTGTTTTAACAGTCTTAGAAAAGTTGTACACCTTGTCCAGGGATGCCTGCTTAGGAAGTAGCCTCACTAAGATTCAAACTGAAATCTGAGTCTGAGGTTCCACAGCTTTCATTCTGATCCATTGCTTCCTGCAGCTGAGTAGAAGCCTGACTCGGACCAGCAGGAGAGCGTCTATTGGAGAAAGTGACAATGTGAATGCTCTCAGGAAACTGGAGCTCAGGGAAAGCAGCTGGAGGCCAGGATAGTAAGTAGCAGAATCACATAATGACACTGAAGGTAGAGTCAAGTCAGGGGCTGAAGAGAGTGAGAGAGTTAGAAATGTCCGTTGACCAATCCGAGGGGGAATTCTTTTGGGGTTATTAAAATCCCAACTGTGGATAAAGCTAGAGTAAAAGAGTCAATCTGAAGCATGTTTGTGTGTTTTTGTGTGTGTGCTTTGGGAACTGAAGAAGTGGGGAACATAGGTCGGTAGCTAATAAGGTAGAAAAGAAGACGAACTCAGGAAGCGTTTAGTCCATCTGAAATTCCACAACATAAGTCTACATCACAGTGAAGAGTCCTGAGAACTTCTGGCACAAACCCAAGTTCCACTGGGCATCAGTTCTCCTTGACTCTGTGGATGCAAAAGCATAGCTCTTACCTCAAAGGGTATGAGAGGTAATTTATTCTGGAGCCAAATATGAATTACCATTTACCGAGAACACAGATTTAGGTTTCCCCAATTTCTGTGTTCCAGTGTAGAAGCAGTTTCTTAGAGTTTTTATAGTAGCAGAACAGAGATAAGTCATAAATCAACAGTTTTAAAATGCATTGGATATATTCGGTAGGCAGGTCATAGTAAGTGGGGCGATTTCTACTATAGGTCTCAGGTGCTATCTGATGACATTTTAGCTTTTTGATTGGTGGGACCTGTTGGTGGTTTGCTAGTAAATACCTTCTAGGAAGAGGGGTTTTTTGTTTGTTTGTTTGTTTGTTTTTAATCCGTTCATCACAGGATATTAGGTCAGAAACAGAGATGGGTTAGGAAATGGGGACTGAGGGGCCAAAGGTAGCCTGAGATAAGTGGTAATTGGGTCCTGGACCTACAACATTCCAGACTCCCCACAATCTCCAGAGCCCGAACCAGTTAATCAGTCTTACAGAAGAAAGTTCTGTTTAAAAATGCATAGTTTTCTGGAATGTTCCATTCATAGCTTCTTTCTGTCACCATCTTTCTCCCTGGATTTCTGGCCCTCGCCTTCCCTTCCCCTCACATTCT
This sequence comes from Eospalax fontanierii, assembly GCA_035773235.1. Classification (NCBI taxonomy): domain Eukaryota; kingdom Metazoa; phylum Chordata; class Mammalia; order Rodentia; family Spalacidae; genus Eospalax; species Eospalax fontanierii. Next base: position 71,915,485 of record CM069527.1, read on the forward strand.
GCAGTAGTCTCTGCTCAGTCCCTTTATGCCTTCTCCCAAATCCCTCCTAACTACTCACACTGCTCTCTCTTTCCGGAAAAGAGGCCCACATGAAAAGTGAGTCCCTTGCTACAGACATCTAACCAGCAGCCTGTGTTTGAAGTCAGTAAACACAGTAATTATTCTGACTTGTTTATTGTTGCCCCAAACCATGCATCTACACAGATCCAAATTTGAAGCGTTTAAAATACCTTTGTAAATAAAGTTTGCACTAATCTGTTCTTTAAGGTGGGAAACTGAAATCTAGAAAATGGGAAGAATGTGCGGAATGTCCTCTGAGGATCTGATGTCGTGACACTGGCTGGGGCTGACACACGTGAAAGAGGAGAGATTGCCAAACGGCGGGATGAATAGGCGGGAGAAAAAGCAAAGTGGTGGTTCAGGAGACCCAGTATAGCCTGGAAATGCCTCTACAGATTTTCAGCGCCTGGAAAGGTGCTTTGTTACCGTCACCTATAGAAAGTAACTTTTGTTTTAAAATTTGGTTATCACCAAAGGAAGATTTAATAGTCTTCTTAGAACATCTGAAGGACAAATAAGTAACAGTAAGCAGGATCCCATCGGTTCTGTACCCCACTTCACGGTTCCAACAGCAGTACACATCACTGAATGTCACCTACAGATGAGTGTCACACTGAAAAATCACTGATCTTTTCGTTGAAAACATTTCTGTATTAACCAATATACCTCAAGATGTTTTTTAACATCACTTTTCGTGAGAATTGAGCGCCACCTTGTGGTCATTTCTAGGATTGCTAAACGGCAATATAATTAAGGTTTGTTTCTAAACTTTTCTTAATTAGGCTCAAGGAATGAAAACTATTTTCAGTTTGAAAACAGAATAGTTACCTACGAATCCATATGATTTCAGTGAAGTCCCTTGCTCCCCAACAGTATATGAGTTTTATTTACTACATGAATAAACTTCTCAATAACAACACCCTATCACAATGATGTGTATTCCAGATGCTTTTTAGCCAGAGACCTGTTCCAGGTCCCAGGTGGCAGTCAGCTGTCTGTAACTGCATAGTGGATTATAAAGATCTTACATGGACAGTACTGGGAAAACATGACTTGTGCACTGAACAGACAATCCATTTCCTTGTCCTTGCTTTCCAAAATAATAAAACAATAGTTTACATAGTACTACATTACGTAATGAAAGAAATACAGAGATGATTAAAAGTATATGGATAGATTTTGTATTAGATTCTATTCTGTTGCTAAGATAAAATATCACGACAAAGACAACTTATAGAAGAAAGAATTTATTTGGGGTTTTTGGTTCCAAAGGGATGAGAGTCCATCACGGTGGGGAGGCATGGCCACAGAAGCAGGAAGCTGACAGCTCAGTCTTCAACAGCAAACATGAAGCAGTTTATAGAAACTGGGGGGGGTGGGGTGGGGGGGGAGTTGTGAACTCTCAGAGTCTGCCCTCAGACACTTCCTCCAGCAGGGTTTTACCTCCTAAAGATTCTGTGACCTCCCAAACAGTACTACCACCCAGGGACAAAGTGTTCAACTACTTGAGCCTATTGGGGGATGACACTTCTCCTTACAACTACCATGTTCTATTCCCTGGCCACATATAATCATGGCCATAGCATGACGAAAAATGTACTTAGTCCAACTTTAAAAGCCCCCATAGACTTTCATCACCTCAACACTATTCAAAGTCCAAAGTCTGAAGTTTCTTTTGAGACTTAAGGCAATTTTCTAACTTTAATATTCCCCTATAAAATAAAAAGACTGATTACATTCTTCCAACATACAATGACACAGAATACACATTCCCATTAGAAAAGGGAGGAATCAGGGACTAGCAGGGAAAGGAAATGCTCACCAGAGAAAGAATGAAACAGAGCGGGACAAACATGAAATCCTGCAGCTCCATGTCCTGTGTTTGAGGCTTTAGATCCATGGCTTCATCTCTCCAGCCTTATTACCTGCAACATGCATCTCTCTCTTGAGCTATATTCTAAGAGAAAGGCGGTTCCACCCCCTGTACCAACTCTTCTTGGCAATGCTTCATGGTCTGGCATCTCAGCATCTGGGGTTCCCCATCACAGCCCAGACTTCACTGTCACAGCTTCACTCAGAGGCCTCTCAGGGCCTTCTTCTCACAGGGACTCCCTGGCCATACTTTGCCTGGCTTAAGTGGATCTCTGAAATCATGGAGGAAGAATCTACGAGCCCCGACTCAGTTTTCACCCCTCTAAAACCAGTACCTCCTAGACAGCCCTGCCAAGTTTGGCTGCCAGGTTGGTATGGACTCTGGACCCTTTTTCAATATTAGGAGCAACTTTCATATGTTGAAGTGATTACTTTCTAGAAGGCTAAAAAACAAACAAACAAAAAAACCCTCTAGCTTCTCTTTCACAGCTTAGAAGCGTATCTGGGTGGGGTCTTGCCTGGAGGGTACCCTTCCCACTGTTCCAGTGCAGAGCAGGAAACCTCTTAATGACACTAATCTCCTTAACAATTACAGTCTCTATTCCAGCACATGCTTCGATGCTTGTTTTTTTTTTTCTTTTTTTCCCTCTCTAAACTATACATTTAGTATTTCTTTCTGTTGTACCAGCTCTTTTTCATTGTAGACTTGTATAAGTGTCTTCCTTGTCTAAGTATGTCTAAGCCCTTTCCCTAATGAGAGTGAATGGCATCACTTGCCATAGCCAAATTTTATAGCTTTGAGACACCACTAAGTCACTGTACTTGAATTTCAAGCATTGTTTCTGTCTCTCATAAAGAACACACACATTGCATGTCTGAAATACAGGGTGTGGACCAGATAAGTCATTGTCTTCAAAATGTTTTGTAATAGTTCCCTACCCCAAGAGAAGGAAGAACACCCTCCTAGTCAAGAAGATATTGAGAGTTTTAACTAAGTTCACGACTTAGATAAACAGATTATATCCATAAATCATGTTTATTTGATGCTGTAAAAATACTAAAGGAATGAGAAGTGTCTAGATATTGGAGGTTCTTTGAAAATATTTATGTGTGAGGAGAATAATGGAAAAGCATCTGTTTCCTGTACTTCTAACACAGGCACACATCGTATACCATAATCAGATTGAGGTTTAAATGGCTGGAATGACACCCAGGCTTGGGAATTTTTATAAAATGCCCAGGTGTTCTTATATGCTGCCAGAGTATCCACAGTCACTGTGCAAATGTGCAAAGAAGAAATATTTTTTTGTATTAACCTACCATATAGACCAAAAGACTCTTGGTTAGACAACTGCATATAAAGCAACATTTCTAGGTCTTGAGACAGTTAGGGAGACAAAATAAATTTTGAATCAAATGACGAGCTTCAGAAACAAGGGAGGAAGAAGAGCCAGTCTTAAAGTGAAAGAGATCTGCCGATGAGGGAACATGATCTGAATGTGGTTCAGGGAATATCACAGCCTCTCCCAGGATGTCATTGGACTGAGAAAAAAATCGCAATGGAAACCAGGAGCCTTGCGTGTTGAGAAAGAGCATTCTCTCAACAGAATGGCATTGCAACGGGATGCCCTCCCATTGCCGTAAAATCTGACCTCTTCCCTTTTCATGACTTGCAGGTGATTTATCCCACACTATTTAGCTGACACATGGAATCAGTAGAAAAGGTTGATAGAAGGAACTGGAGAGATAGCTCAGTGATTAAGAGCACGTGCTGCTTCTCAGGTGGACCCATGTGTGAAAACTAGCACCCATATGGGGCAGTTTGACCCTACATGATTGAGAATGGCCTCACAGTTGTGGTAATGGAAGGGCTTATTGGTTGCCTATGATCATTTAACTCAGGGGCATATAAAACAGTCACAAACAGTGAGCTCTGAAAAGCCTGTTTTCCCTTCCCGTCTAGAAATTTCTCATAAATAAAATCAAGGAGAAATATATCCTCCTCCCCTGACACACACCAAATCTCCAAATGGTCTTTAAAAGGTAAATTAAAATTTTATTATTTGTTTTTTGTTTAAATTTAACATTAATATTATATTATTTTGAAATCTGCATACATTATGGAATGGCTACTCTGAGCTAATTCACGTATGCATTACTTCTACAAACTTGTTACTTTTCAGAGTGAGAACACATAAAATCTAAACATTTAGCTGTTTTTAGTAATAAAATACATTATCTACTATTGTCCTATAACTATTTTCTATTAAGTTCAGGAAAATGAGAGTTTTAACACATGTTCTTATAATTTTCTTGTTTTATAAATAATAAGCTTGAATCAAAGACGAGTTGTAAAGTTTAAGAGCTGTATTCACATGAGATTAACTTCGTATGAATGTGGCACTTAAACTTTACAACTCATCCTTCCTCAGCTGAAAATTATGCATCATTAAAGACAGATTAGACTCATGACCACAGTGTTAGCTCTTCAGTGAATGGCGTAAAACTTTCTTGTTTAAAAGAAGCAATGTTTCTGACAAATTCTCTTCCTGATAAATGGGACTAGTGCTAGGTTAACCAATTTAAGGTTCCTGAACGAAGATGTTTTAAGGAAACTCTATGACTACAGCAAGGTAGGGAAGGTCATTTTGTTAATTACTTTTCAGCTGGTGTGATTAAAAAAAAAATAACCAAGGCAACTTATAGAAGGAGGACTTTATTTGGTTTATTGTTCCAGAGATCTTCATCATGGAGTGGGGTGGGGGGCATCCTGGTGGAGGCAGTCAGAGCAAAAAGGTGAACGCTAATATCTTCAAGCTCATGCGGGAAGGAGAGACAGACTGAAAGTGGGGCAAGGTCATGAACTCTGAAAGCTCACCCCTGAGTGAGTGCGTCCTCCAATTAGGCTACACTTTGAAAGGTTCCAGGACTCTCCCCAAACAGGCTACCAACCTACCAGGTCTTAAAAATCTTGAGCCGAGGGGGGGCATTTATTCAAATCACCACAGTCATCTTTAGGAAAACCCTACTCCAGCCCAGGGAAAGTTTGCTTTATGTGCCAGAATTAGTCTTTCCCCTCATTAAAGCCCTCAGGTCCCAGTAAGAGCTGCACAAAATTTGTCATGGAATGGAACATAAGTAATGCCTCAGCTCTGCGAGGCTTGCGAGAATCTGCTCTGCCTGCCCATTGGTTACAGGGACTGTTGTGTGGCCTCCACAGATTTCTGTGGAACTGGCTTGTATATCAGCATTTTAATAATTTTTTTAGGGAGAGTACTGTGCAACAGGCTGAGGATCTATGATTTAATACATTAGATAGTAACAAATATTTGAGATAATATAATCCAAAGCAGGTGGCTTGATAGAGAAGAGGTAGAAAGGTTTAAGAGAAGGGTGAAGGATCATTCCATTATGGTGTAGGGCAAGGCTGGAAAACGTGGCAGAGATTCTATAGCAACAGGGTCCTGACAGACTGGGGGAAGAAATGTGCTAGAATGCACAGGCCACCTAGGTGTTATTTAGGGGTCTTCATGATCTCGCCTCCTGAAGTTTAGCTTTTTCTTTGCTAGGCCTCACTGAAATTAGAAATGACATGACCAGCACCTCTGAACACTGACTGCTGCCATGCTTCTCTTTTGGATATTTAGAGTCCTATGCACCAAACTTCACTATTCCTGGAGTTTTGACCACTGCAGAGGATGGCAGGCTATAGACCATCCCCAGCATTCACTGAGAGCAGTACCCAACATCCAACATATCTTTACAAGCCAAAGGGAGACATAGATGCCCTGACTTCTACAATTCTGACAGGGCATAGTCACACAGAGGGAACCAAAACCAAGTGAAAAGCAGTAGTCCAAAATGCTGTGGAGCCACTTCTGGTCATTAACCCCCAGGAGAATCACTCTTGACATTCCGATCTTAGAAATTAGGGGTCATCGTCTGTTTTTATGCTTTATGTAAATAAAGTCATAATATTAGTACTCCTTTGTGTGCAACGTCTTTAAGTATGTTTATGAGATATAGCTGTGGTGTAGCCTATACGTTTAACTCGTTTATTCTGTGGGTTTATGTGTTGTGTATGTCTGCATGTTTTCATTTTTGAAAGAATAAGATGTAAGGAAGAGTTAAGAATTAAAGGGAAAAGAGGAAATGGGCGTGTCATGTGTCTAAAATAATAGACCACATATAAAATGTGTTTGTAAATCTTTATTAGTCTATAGTCGACTACTTTTGTTTCATTTGGGAGAGTGGAAATAAAATCTATGACCTTTCACATGTTAGGCAGGTTCTCTAGCATAAACTGTAACCCAGGCCCCAGGAGATTGTGTGAATGCTGCTGCTTCCTCAGACCTGGTGTTTTTCCAACAAGCAGTTTTCTGTTTCTTCACTGAAGACCTTAGCTAAAGTTGTTGTCTTCCAGGGTTGTTACCAACAATAAGGATCTTAGCAATGTTGAAGACCATGTGAATACATTTTATACAGATATAATGCCTCTACATAAATCTTTGAATGACATAATAGTTGACTTGGGGTAATGCCATTCCAAGGACATTCCAGACAGAGAAAATATTATTACTACAAAAATCCTTGTTGCTGTGCTTCCTCAACATTAGAGGGCACCAGAATTGCTCGGATCCCCAGAATCACCTGTCTTCTAATACAAATTAATCTTGGAAATGTGGTTTATGTACATATGATTCAGGCATAAGAAAGAATGAACCAATCTCATTTACAGGAAACTGGGTGAAGCCAGAGATCATCATGTTAAGTGAAAAAAAGCTACTCTCACAAAAAAGTCTTTCATGCTTCTTTTCATTTGTAGACTGTATGAGGCGTGGAGGGTATGCAAGTAAAGGGAATGTAGAGAGGGAAGACATGGAGGAGGATGAGACAAGACATCACAAGAATGAGTATTATAAAGTGCGCTGTGTTCATGTATGGAAATATCATGAAAACCCTTACTATATACAGTTATAAAGATGAATACGTTGGGGCTGGGTAGAGAAACTGCTGCTCTTCCAGAGGATTTCATGCATACACCCATAATTAAAAAAAAATAAAATCTTGTCCAAGTGTGATGGAGCATGCCTTTAAGTTCAGGACTCAGGAAGCAGACATGGGGACATCTCTGAGTTTGAGATCATCCTGGTCTACATAGCAAGTTCCAGGCTAGTCAGGGCTACATAGTGAGACCCTATCTTAACAAAACCATCCATCCAACTAACCAACCAACCAACCAAGCATAAATAAATAAATAAATAAATAAATAAATAAATAAATAAATAAATAAAATAATCGTAAGAATAAATACAAAAGACCAAAAATTAAATGGTAGGGAGAACCCTCACTGAAAACTCCACTCTCAGATTTTGCGATTTAGTAGTTCTGTGGTGGGTCTCATCAGTGCCTAAGAGACTACTGGTGGGGATGTGGAGCCCCATTTTGAGACTACTATCTTAATGCTTACAAACAGTCATGTTCTCTCCCTTTCCTTCCCCTACTGATGAGAAGTCCTCATGATGTACACTCTCTCTTTTTCAAAATCTTTGGAATCAGCCACGTAGAGCTGTTAGTATGGTCATATTTTCTATACATTATTAGCATCGGCTGCCTTGCTCTGACTTTAATCCAAATTGCAGCTCATTTAGAGCACATATGCTATTTCTTCTCTGTTTGCACATTAGTAGCTCTGTTTGTCAACCCCTGATTAGCATTTGATCATATATTTGTCAGCATCCCTAATTTCCCCAGCAGAGAGAAAGGTACAAATTGCTGATCTCATTCATTCATTCTGTTGCTGCTGTATTTTTCCTTGGTTTTCACCCATATTTCTCATCTGTGGGTACTTTTTACAAAACTCCACAACTGAAAAGGAAGCTTTGCCTTTTGTTATGATAAGAATTGGGAAGGTATAGCAAACATTTTTGATAGTGTAATGACTGATTCTCCAAGTGGCCATTAAAGCTATGTGTTCCTCAACTGAAATGTTCCTTGGCTCGGTATCATACGTCATCTTCTAGAGAACTGACAAGTAGAAATACTGATAGCTGTGTCCTGACTCAGAAGCTCCTTTTCAATTGATGTGGGTTGTAATGTTGGCAGAGAGACTTTCTGTATCTCAGAGTTATAAAGCATGACATATAGTTTAGTGAGGAGATCAGTCTGTTGCCCATCTAATAATTTATGCCTATCTATATTACTTGGGGGAACATTAGCAAAACAGTAAGCTTTCTAGGGTGGGAAACTCTAACATTAAGATGGCAGTTTGAACAATCAGAGTTCAGTGCTTAGATTAACCTAATCTACAAACATGGACAAATAATTAGCTTCTCTTTGCTACAATTACAGGTGCAGGAAAGTGAAAATTCACATAATTACCCCATCAGCAGCAAAGTTAAGGACAAAGAGCCTGTTGAAATTTTTAAATATAGCTTTTATGCTTCTTTAAATATCAGGTTCATTAGCCTTGTTGTCTGAAGATTTCATGGCTGTAGTGGCTGAAAGCTGTGCAGTATGTTAGGATTTGTAAACTACTTTCACCATATTTCATTATTACCTTTAACCCAGGAATATCTGAAAAGAAACAATTCGCATGCTTTTAAGAAGTAATGTTCAGGGAGGACTAAGTGAAGAATTGAGAATCAAGAAACCACGGAGCCACCAAGATTGTGTGGCTCTCTGCATTGACTCCTTGTGTTCCACCAGCTGCTTGCGAAGCATATGAGTGGGACTGTAAACACAGCTGATTTCATATTCTTTATATTTCCATCACTTCCATGAAGGCTTGCAAAGTCTAAAACAATTTTTCATCTGTAGATACATTCCTACACAGTGTCATAATCAGGTTGAAAAGAGCAAAGCTGTGGCCCCATCTTGTGACCTCATGTAGAGCATTTGACTAGTTTATAGCAAAACACTTGCTATATATTTAGGCATTTATTAAGTAATCATTTCCCCTGATACAAAATGGGAAATTAAATGGATGTTTTCATGGATTCTTTTCTTTCACTACATTGTTCTGCCCCTGCTGAGTCTTGTAGTTCTTAGAATAGACCACTAGAGGGTAGTCTTTACTTAACATTTTCTCATTTGCTCCAGGGTGGGTGCTTTGATTCTATTTGTAAACACTCTGTTTACATTTGAAGTTGTTTACTCCAAATACAGGAGGGACAAAGTAAAGACTCCACATGGTTTGAGACTCTTATTTCCCATTTTGAGCCATGAATTTTTCCTCTTCTACACAGACGTTGATTCCAGATGCTATTTATTGAAAAATTCATATATTTCCTTTGTAGTTTTAAAAAATGGAATGTTTTAAGTCTTTCTGTTCATGGAGATTGGGTCTGTACCTACAAGTGTTAAAAGATGTGGTTCAAGGACGACGTGTTGTGGGAAATACAGGGACAATAAGCGTAGAGACCTCTGCTCTCAACTTTGTGAACAATGAGGATTTGGTATCCATGAGTAAATTTCAGAATCCCTTCATCCTCCCTGTGGTACCCAGATCATTCATGATAGTAGTTCCAGTTGTTTGGTACTGAGGGCACATTGCAGTCAGCATGGCAGTCTTTCTGGACAACTGAACAAATGTCTTTTCTCTGCTGTATGGAAAACTTTTGATTGTCCTAGCAAAAGCAAAGCAAATGACAGTTCACGCCGGCTTTTATCGTAATGTGGTCCAAGAACTCGTGGTCTGTCATTCGTCCCAAACACAGAGTCTTAGAATCCCCTCTAACCATTTCCTGTTCTTTTACCCTCCTTGTGACTGTTGACTCTTCCAGTACCATAAATTTCCTGAACTCCTTCACTTTAATAACCAAACCTGAATTTCAGGTTTTCCTGCTTTGCACACCCAATTAAAAAACAAAAAAAGATACGCCCTCCTTTATTTTACTCAGTAAGTCAAATCCTCCTTCCATCTACATTTTCTGAGAATTCTTCCTGTACAATTTTATTGCGTTCCCACTTCCTTAAAATTCTCTTACTTTTGAACAGAAGTATTTAAATGACTTGTGCTGCTAAAAATTCTTTCCAGTAATTCTCTTCAATTGACCAGATTCCCAGATTGAAACTGGCTCACTCCAGAGTTATCAACTGAACTGTGCAGCTGCCTGGTAGAAGGGCGGTTACTTGAGTGTGCTCATGAACTCTGGGGTAACTGGCTAACAACAGGAAGCTGGGTTTCTGGCTGCTACCACATTCAGTGTCAGTTAAGGTTTTTATTGTTTGTGGGATATGGAAATTTTTTCCTCATAAGGGTCAGCTGGGCTCATCCTATTTCCTGAAGTCTAGAAACACTTGGCCCAGATCCCCGTTGCACAGACTGAGAAAAGTCCCATGATGCATGGGACTGAGAACTCCAAGGGTACATACACAGCCTGCCTCCTATCTCCTGCAGGTCCCAGTCGATTGGGTCAGGATTTGTTTAGGTTCTGAGTTGTTTCACAGCCACTATCTGGATTTCTCTTTTCTACACCACAGAGCTCAGTCCTCGAGTTTTCTAGCCACCATCCTCCCTTACTCTTGCCCTACCTCCAAAACATAAAAATAAAATCTTGTTTGCACATGGTATTTATGTATGACTTCTTCATGGTTTGGGGAAAGGCAAACCATTTATATCATAAGCAATGTGAAATGGAATACTATTTAAATATTCATATCTTTAAAAAGTAAGTCTCTGATCAGTTCTGCACTGAATTAGCCTGTTGCTAACTGATCTTCTCCCACCCCAACACTCCTGCATCTCTTTGATTTTTCTCATTTAGTGATGTTTAACATTTTGTCACTGTCTTGCTCCAGGTATACTTGATCTCCCAGGCCTGAACAGGTGCTCAAAAGAGCAAATAGCCTTTCCTTAAACAGTGCTGTACCCTTCACAGAAGATAGTTTGAGGTACAGATTCTTTTCTCTTCTTAATGCAGCATTGGAATGGACAATTGAATTTTTCCCTTTGGCTCATATTTAACTAGGGAAATCCATATGACCTCTGTTAGTATTCATCTATTTATTTATTCACTCATTCATTCAACAAATAATTGCACATCTAATTACAAAAAGAAATGCATTTACTATTCTGTTTATCACTTATAACTAAAATTCATATGTGTTTGTGTATAATTCTGGGCTCTAATAATTCCCATGCAGGGCTTAGGAATACACTGCTTTGAGAACTTGCTACAGGAAGGATCTTAGCTCAGCTGCCTCTACAGAATACTGTACTCTGGGGGTGGGTATTTTTCCTTTGGCTTTCTTTGAAGTCCCAGATTAGTACCAACATAGCCATGTTGTGATGAAAGCTAGCATCCTGTATCCTAATCTGCTGAGCCTTCAGAAGGGAACCCATGCTATGAGCTGTCCTTTCCCCAAATGACTCTGAGCACTTCATAAAGCATAGCCTCCAAAGTCAAGGAGTGCTTCTCAGGAAGTCAGAATTTATACTGCAAAGGCCACATAGAATGGCTCTATGAAAGTTCATGCTCAGGTTGGTTAGTGGCTTCCGTAACACAAAATACTTTCTTGGGATGTTTTTGTTCAAAAGTCTATCTGACCCCCTTGTGCAAGGTGGGTGGCCTGCTTGTGACCTCATTCCTGTGATCTTTGCAGTGCAGAGTCAGCCACATTCATATTTTTTTTTCACAAATCTTTCCGCATGCCCAAGATCACAGTCCCAGTTGATCTAACTTCTGTTTTCTCATAGAAGGTATTCTACCACTCACAGTGAGTAGACTCTGCTTTTTCTCTGCATAGGCTCTTATGATTTTTCACTGGCTTCACAGCATCGAACCTCGTTAATTTTGTTAAACGTTATTTCCTCTTTCCTCTCTGTCCCCAAGTGCTGAATTTTAGCTTGGCCCCCAACTAATCCACATGACAGCGCAGAGAATGTGGGCTAAGGAAGTAAAATCATCATCCTTGACACCAATTCTGACCAATGAAATCTGAGAACATGAAACTAAATTTATTCAAAAGGGATTTGGTGTGATAATGATCTAGTACAAATGGCATATCTCAGTCACTTTATTTTGAACATCAAAATCTATGAAAAGAATGACTGTGAATATAGATGTTTGATACTTTTCTAGGTATGAGAATAATAACTAGATGTGATCCATGTGATTGGATTTGATGTTCACATTTGACAGTACATGCTTTCAGTTCTGCTAAAACCACCAGAGTAAAAGAGATGAGAATAATTATGTAAAAAAATAAACAGAACTTGTCATGTAAAAATAATAAATGCAAACAAATAACCTTGAGTGCTTTCCTTTAATTTCTTTTTTTTTTTTTTTTAAATCAGAGCTACTCTCTGCCCCTGGCCTTCATCATAATGGCTAATCTGTAGCTATTAGTCACAGCACATGAAGCTCTGTGCTTGGCAGCTCACTATATCTCTCCCAACACAGCAACCCTCGTGGAGAAAACAGGCTCAGTGCAGGGCCGTCACTTGCTGAAGGTCAAATCCCTAACAAACAGCAGAGCTGAGATTCAAGCCCCCATAGCCTCATCCTTGTGCCTGACTTCTTAATGTGATGTTGCACAATTACTAGATCCCTGTTTATTTTCCCAGTCATAAACTCTGCTTAAATTTCCATAAATGGTAATTTGAATTTTTCCCCTTCTCTGGACTGTAAATTTGTATAATTGAGTTTTTATGGACTTTTGCACTGCTGATGATACTTCAAATGGATTTATTTTTAAAGTTATGATAGTAATGATTCCTGTAATCTAAACATCCTTCCCAATAATCCAAACTCTTCTTTTGGGGATTTCATTTGAGTAAAATTCTGTTTACCAAACGTATGATACATTCCCTAGGTCTTAGAACAGAATGACAAGGCCTCACAGCTCTAGACGATAGAAGTCCAAAGTCAGGGTCTTAGCAAGGTGATCCTCCAGAGGGCTATGAGAGAAGAAGCCACTGTAGGCCCCTCTTTGGTTTCTGGATTGCCAGCTTCCTTTATGCATCTTTAGTTGAAATTATCTGCTGGTGAATATCAAAATTTCCCTTTGTATCAGAATACTAACTGTATTGAATTAAGGTTCATTCTAATGATCTTATTTAACTTGATTACTTCTTTAAAGACCCCATTTACAAATTCTCACAGCTATCATCTGAGTTAGAGCTTCCATATGTTTTCATGAACTCACACAGTCAAACCCCAACATCAGCTTCTGAGCCACAGCAGGGTACTGAGATAGAGAGCTGGGGCGGTGTTATACTTGGACTTCTTTGGCAACAGGTTGGTGGAAGTCTCCCTTTTGCTGAATGGTGGGCTGGACTGGCAGGTTCCTTCTAATATTTCACAGGTAACACGGAAGTTCATTACAATGGAATGCATAACATACACTTAGTAGATTTCCTCACTGAAAGAAGTTCAAAAGTTCTTAGAGACATGTCTTCATCTTCTCACTTCTACCTGTTTGCTCCACTATAAATATCTATTCTGGACTATTACCTGGACTGGAAGGGGTGAATGAGAGAACATACTCAGCATTCTTCCTGTTCCCTAATCCCTAAGATACCTGTCTGTCCTACAGCCGCAAAGATAAGCCTATTCTTTTCCATCTTTCTCATGCATGAAAATTCTTGTATTATAGGTATCCAAAGAGACTAAAATCAGGTTTGGGAGAGCAAATGGTCATGAGGGTTCACTGGCTGACTTTGGGCTTTGTGACTTCAGTTGCTCAGGTCAACAGCAAAGATTCCTGAGAAAGCAGGTGGCAAAGCCTTAATATCATCTGGTATGCTTTCCACAATGGCTTTCTTATAGAGGTCCTGGTAGTACAGGTGAAGAAACTCTCCCACAGATCCACAAAAGCCTCTCTAGGGTCCACCGGGAGTCATGGGAGATGGCCCAACCTTTGACTGAACATTCTTTCTCCTGACTACCTTTACTTACTAAGCATTCTGGTCTGGGCTGTGGGAATTTGCGTTGCCCACTGACCCACCTGACCAGTGCTTTAATTCATCCTTGTATTTTCCCCACTGAGAAGTTATATGAAAGACTGGAAATTAAATCTTAGGCTGAGGCTGTAATGTAGCTCAGTAGTAAGGTGCTTGCCTAATGTGTATAAAGCCCTGGGTTCAATCTCCAGCACCACCAAAAGAAAAATCAAATACTAAACATTAAAATGATACCTTTAGCACATTTAACCAATCATGAATTCACTGGATTGTGTGCGTTTGTGGTGTATGTACATGTTTGTGTGGATATGTACACACATTTGTGGGGGTGCCCATGTGTGTGGGCACATATACCCATGGAGGGTAGAGAGGTCAGTGTCAGGCATCTGCTTTGATTGTCTATTTTTTTTTTTTTGAGACAGGTTCTCTCACTAAATCTGGAGCCCATCAGTTTGGCTAGGCTGGCTGGCCAGCAAACCTCAGGAACCTTCATGTCACTGCTCTTGCCTCCAGCTGAGGGATTACAAGAGGATGCTTCCATGACCAGATTTTACAAGGGTACTGGGGATCTGAACTCAGTTCCCCATGCTTGTGTGGCAGGCACTTTACTGATTGAGCCACTCCCCACAGTGACTGGTTTTTAAACTCTGATACTTGTTTTAGATGCCTTAACTACCTCTTCTGTTACTTGAGGTTTGCACTGGAAACTATGCTGCTTTGAAAGACAAATTTAAAACAAAATAGAGAGGGCAGGAAGAGAGAACAGTGCAGAAGGTGGAAAATGACATAATTGCAATGAACACTTATAGGTCAGTGGAACATAAGCCCTGAGGGGAAACAGTGATCAGGCTGTGAGAAGAGGGACAGAGGCCAGGAGGCCACTTTCCACAGGCTAGATGAAGCAGTCAGTTTAGCACTTTCCTGGACCTGTATAGCAGACGGTGTTTCAGTGACATGGTTGGACTTTTGTCTCTTAGTGAATATCTAGAAGTGCATTTAAAGTACGTTTTCTACCTGCAGTTTCTTTGCCTCAGTGTGACTCGTTCCTTTTTTAAACTCAGGCAGGATTTTTCTCCCAGTAAAGAAAAGATCCAGTTCTGAAAATGAAAAGGAAGCAACTTCGAGGCTTGTTGAAATGCTCAGTGGTAGCTAGATTTATGTGTGATTATGTGTGCATGTGCGTTTCATTATCTGTGTAGAGGTGTCTCTATGTGCCTACCTATGTGTTTGTGTGTACATGTGTGTTTGTGAGTGTGCATCATCCTATACCTCTTTCACGGCACAGAGCTGTGCAAATTCCTGAGATTTCATGAAGCGCCCCCCGAGAAGGATTTAATTAGATTATTGTCCTTTATAACTACACAGTAGCATTTTAAAAATTCAATTGCTCTGTCACCACATTTTAATTTTTGAATCCTTAAGAAAAACAAAAAGAGAAACTTCATTCATTTTGAAAGGCCATTTTATCTGTTCCTACTTGCTAAATGGGCAGATGTTACTCAGAAAACGTGAATCACAATCTGTCGAAGTGAAACTAACAGGTCTTGAGATTAATTGGTGGATGAGAACTTTCCTTCCCATAAAGTATGTGCAATGCATTTGTGAGGACAGTTCCTTTCTTATAGCCATTAGGAATGAATCTTCATTCCTTAAAAGGATAAATATTCATGCCCAGTTGGGCTGGCAGGTAACCCAAGTCAATATGATTATGAACAAGTTTGAGTTCTTTCTGTTAGGTATTTGTAACTTCTGATGATATCTTCGATGTGTTAAGTGCTTCCCTACAATCTTACAACCTGATTATAATGAAGACAAGTCTCAGACTAAATTCTGATTTTTATAAATTGAACATCTGTTACCAAGCAAACATGAAATAAATTACAGGGACCTGTTCTGTATCTTTAGGTGCTTGGCCACTGTCTGAAGTTTCATTTACAGAAAAAGAATCTCAAGTCAATATTTTGTCAAAATTCTTCCAAAAGTTTCCTGTACTAAATACTGGGCACTGGGTATTTCTCAAGCAGTAGTTCCTAAGTTATTGTTTCTGAGTTCATCACATCTATAGAAACTGTGTATCCACAGCATTAATGAGGAATCCTCAGAAATTCCCAAGTCTGTCGTCAGTTGCTTTATCCCACACCCACTAACCACCTGCTGAACTTCTCATTTACTCTCATTCAGTGTCTTGCCGGCGTCACTCTTTCCAGCAAAATCAGCAGCCTCGTGATTTCCTCATCTCTGTACATGTGATCATCATTCTTTCTGCAGTAGAAGCCTGAATTAAGCCACCCCCTTCAACTCCAGGCCCAATTCCAATTCCAGTTCATCATAATGTTTTCTCAGTTCGTCCTTCACACTGGCTCCTTATGCCTCCTCTACTCTAAGCCAGAGCCACATCATCACTTGCCAATGGCCCTTCTGTTTGTGCCTTCCCCATCCAATTACTTTCAATGTGCCAAAACCATCTTCTTCCAATCACCTGGATAAGATCCCTCTAGGATGAAGGCCCTCAACAAGTTCATGCTAGGTATATCCCAACTCATATGCTTACTGCTGACTTATTCCTCACTCCGCCTTACTGCTATGAATCTTCATCCTGTGCTGTACAAGTCTCTATATCAAGTGGACTTAGTATTCATAGCGATCTCTAAGTCCAAGCATTGGGTACCCCTTATTTATGCATTTTCCCTGTAATGTTCTTGATTTCTTCCTTTACTGTGCCACTTCTTCAACACACACAGAGTCACACACATGCACCTACACCATACACAGACACAGACACACACACACACACACACACACATTTCTACTAGTATGCAATAATTGTTTGTAATTAGTTTCATTATGACATTATCATATATATATATAATATAATATAATAATGTACATTGACCATATTCATTCCTTGTTAGCTGATCTTATTTCCAAGTAGTCTGTTGTCTTAATGCCTTCATATCTTACAAACACTTTGCTAGTCTTTCAAATACCTGGAATTTGTAATTAATAAAAATAAGCAAACTGACTTATTTTATTGTATTGTATTGTTTTTTGAGACAGGGTCCCACTATGTATCCTAGGCTGACCTCAAATTTGCAATCCTCTGGGATAGAAAAATGACTCAGGAGTTAAGAGCACTGGCTTCTCCTACAGAGGACCTGGGTTTGGTTGCCAAAACCCATTTGACAGCTAACAACTGTCTATAACTCCACTTCTCGGGAATCCAGCACCCTCTTTTGGTCCCTGTGGGCATTGCATGAATGTGGTACACTTACATACAGGGAAAACAATCATTCATACAAATAAATTACAAATAAATAAATAACTTGAAATCCTCCCCTGTCAGCCTTATATTTGAATGCTGGGATTCCAGCTGTGTACCATCATATGCAGCAGCTGATGTAAATGAATATTGTCACCTATTGGTGTGGCTTCCAATTTCTCTTGTAACATTTTGAACTTCAGTTTCCACATCATTTAATGGGAATACTAGCCATCAGCTCACTGCTCATCCTTAATCAACCTTAGGAGCATTCCTCTGTCCCCTTTCTTCCCTGGGAGAATCCTTTCTGATCTTACTAGGCACAGATTAGTTTCTGCTTTGTGAAGCAGGTCTCATGTTCTTAGTCACTACCCTTTGAAACTACACGCTGTTCTCTCTACATTCTGCTCTGTGTGCATTCTTTGACTACAGTGCTATATTTCCGTGTATTCATAGTACCCAGAGTACTGACTTACATAGTTTTCTGATTTATTCTCACACCACCAAAGGAAGTATATATGATCCTCTGTATAGATCTGTTTTCTTCTCTAAGATAATACAGTGGATAAATTCTAAAGAAAAGAGGTTTATTTTGGGTCAGGGTTGTAGTCTAAGAGCAAAGGATAGGGTGTAGTGATGGACTTTTTGCTGGCAGAGTTCCAAGGCAAGGCAGGGCAGAAAATGACCAGAAATAAGGGATGAACATTCATATGGTGACTGTCTGTACTCTCTTTCTTTTGGTAAATCCACCAGGACTCATGGTTACCCCATCATAATGACCTTATCCCTTCCTAACCACTTCCCAAAGGCCCCACTTCTGAGCACTTAAGTCAGTTTTCACCCAATTAATACCTCCCAATGAGAATTAATTTCATCACACTGGACCTTGGGTGACACTCAAACCATTGCTAAATAGTACCATCCCTGTTTTGTGGAAAGGAAACATTTTAATCTAAGGTCAGAGAGGCTTAATTAAGATGCCTAATGTCCTTCAAAGAGCAAGCAGCATAAATAGGCTTGAATGTAAGTCACATGATTCCCAGTCTGGAACTCACTCTTCCTGCCTAAAGGTATAAACTTAGAAACATGAATTTACTTTTCATTGTTTATATTGAGCACTTAATTTTATAACTTGTAGAGACCAGACTATGACTGACTGCAATTGAGAAAGTACTCAGTAAATATTACTAAAGAGTAAACAAAGTGAATACTGCAGATCATATTAATAATGCACAATAATATTCTGAGGAATAACTGTGGATATATACACATATATAATGTATATACACAGTTATATACATGTACATGTGTAAATAGATGTGTGTGTGTGTGTGTGTGTGTGTGTGTGTGTGTGTGTGTGTAGAAGGGCTGTGTGCTTGGTCTAGCCTCCGATTAGGTATCTGTGAAGGTTGGTAGTACAATGTCTTTATTTGGAAGCACAGAATCCTGAGGTTGAAGGAAGCATTCAATGTCATCTCCAGGGAGGAACCAGCACACCCCCTGTAGGTTCTGTAAAGTTGCTTTGTGTTGCTCTGAACACTATGAACTTTCCTCTCACCATTATATTCATAGCTTTTTAACCTTTGGCTAAGATCAAGTAGTGTGTTTGTTCTTGTGGCTTTTAATAATTGATGTGTTCTCCATCCAAGGACAACATATTTAGACTGTATGTGCATCACAAAGCACTAAGCTCCATTTAACAGTAATTTTTAAAATAAGAGCTGTACTCGAATTCTCTTGGTGCTTACTTCTATTGACATTGTTCTTCCTAAATGCCACAGTGGATCATTCATTCTTTGATACCTGGTGTGATGCCCATCTGAGCCTGCGTTCCAAAAGCATTCCTCAGACAGGGCTAAGGAAATTTTCCTTTTCACAAAGAATACAGGTAGTGCATGTTTGACTCCCTTTACTCCTTCTAGTTAGCCTAGAAGAACCATAATTACATGCAAAAAAAATACAATCATCAGAGGAAGAAACAATTACCCCTGCCTCTGGTTAACATGCTATGTAAAGAATTTTCTTGTCAGTTTCTTTTGTTGAATTTTATGCGAGGATCAGTTAAAAGAAAAGTATAGGAGGACAGTAAGAACTCAGAGAGCAAAGGAAGAAACAGAATGGAGGCAGAGGACGAAAAGAAAACTGAGGACAAAGAGAGGAAGAGGAAAGAAAGAAAAAGAAAAGTAAGGTCATTGGCTCTATGGATTCTGCAACAAGGATGCTGGTCACAGGGGAACAGCCTCAGCCCGTACATCCTGATTTTCACTTTGGGCATCAGAATCCATTTTAACTGCCCTTTGAAATTTCCGTACACTCTACAACGATCTCGCACTCATCTCTTTTTACTGACAAATCATTTATCTGCTTTTCATGTTTTGTGGTCATTTTCATTTTTTAAGGTTTTATTTTTCACACATAGCCCTGTTTTGAAATAGATAAGATCATGCATCATTACTATTTCTATGGTTAAAATGAAATTTGGGCTAATCATTCCAAAATGGAAAAAAGTGACTTCTTGCTTCTAAACTGAAATGTGACATTTCTAAATACTCCAATAATTATTCTGTTGTGCATATTTGAATGTGGAGAAGCTTTAGTTCACTGAAGTTGTGTTTTAGCTCAGGTTCTATACTGAACTAAACTACTGTCCCTTGTAAGTGTCAATTTCTTTGTGTACAGCATTTAGATACCCTGTGCCCTGCAGTTCTCCTAAGGCTGTATTGGGCTGCATGTACCTCTGTCACAGGTCTGGAGTAGACCAGCCAGGAATGCTGTTATGCCTCTTCCCTCCCCGTTTCCAGGGTCACTCCCACTGAATGGGAAAAAACATCACAAAGACCTCTTCCTGCTCTTTGTTTCCACTGACTGCACTGCACTGCCTGGGAAGTCTCATTAGCTAAAGGCTTGCAATTATTTACATGAGTAGCAGCTCTGAATGTGATTTCAGAGCAACGTGACTTTGACTCGGTGAAATTAAACCTAGATCTGATTCCTAGAAAAACACTGATCCCCAAAGTCCTGATTTTCAGAGTTCTGAATGATGTGCTAGCCAGTGAACACAGTGACTTCCATGGATTGACAGCTAGTGGAATTAAATTAGGAATTCATTTGTATCCTAGAGTAAAATGGCAGTCATGGAGAATGGATTCTCACTTGTATAAAACTTAAAATATAATGACTAATTAAATGCAGTGTATAACTTTAGAGAAGCCAAGAAATTTCAGTAATTCCAAGTAATAACATTTTTCACCCAAAAGAAATCAGAATATTGAACCTTAGCCCAAGAATAAATATAGTCTCCAGGTAGAATAATCACTTACCCAGGACAGAATCTGCCTTGACCTCGGATCTGATAGCCTCGCTCTGGGAACACAGAGCAACACAACGTGTGCACCTGCCCAGGCAACTGGATCCATTATGAGGAAGCTCAGGTCCTCAGAAGTCAGCCTTTGTAATGAGCAGCTCCTCTGCTCTCCTTTCTGAGTATAACATTTCTGTTGATGTTATTCTTGGAAATGATTTTCATTACAAGAAACAAATGTCCTGCCTATCCTAAATAGATTCTTTAGGTGAGAACTCTCAGTTTGGTGTCCTTTCTTTCATCAACACCTGGGCTCCCATCAAGACTGTGGTTGTCTGAGTCAGGCAAATCCTGACTGCAGAGAATAGCAACTGATTGCGTCCCACCGAATAGGAGTTTTTTTTTAAGTTAACGACACCTAAAATTACATTATATTTATTTTAGATTTCATATTTTAAGAATTCTTTTCTCTTTATAAAACAGATGCCTTTGCCTATGATAAGCTTCTAATAAATTAATTTTTAAAGCTTTTTCTCCTTTACCTTTATGTTAATTTTAAAATAAATATTTATCCTATATTTTGCCAAACTTCTCCATCCCAGAGTGACAATGAACATTACATTTACTCTGATAATTTAGGCTTTATTATCTATTGTGTACTTTGTTGAAGCAGCTCCTATACATAATCCATCTAATTCTATCTGGGAGCTCCCAAGGATGGCTCAAAATAACAAATTCTCCTTTGTGAGGAACTTTTGCTCTTCCACCAGATGCAGAAGCTCACTGGAGTCCTCAGTGCTGAGCAGGTCCTGGTGATACCCACACCCCACAGCTGTTTCTAGGGTATATCTGCTCCAGTAAGCATTTATATTTTGCTTTGTCTTCCTGGAATGGTGCAGAATTTTACTCAGTGTCTCTTTACTTAAAACTCTGTGTTCTCCCAGTGTCCCAGAGATTCATTCCTGGGAATGTGTTCAAGTCAAAGCTGCTGCCTTCCATCCAGGATAGCCCTTTCATTAAGAGAGCCAAAGCTTTGTTCCTGGTCAAAGCTCTATGTGTTGGGTCCTCCCTTTGTACAAGGAGTGTTTTCCAGAATAAAAAACAAAAACAAACACCAAACACGATGGAAATGTCTAATCACTAGTCCTTCTCAAAGACTGCCCTTGAAATATTCCACCATAATTTTATTTTCATGAAGTCTTTACGCATTCTTTAAAGTCATCATTTTAAAATCTCCCACAATATCTATCTTAGAGCTCTCCCATTTCCCCTGATTTTTCTATTGGTAAGAACATTGCATTTTTTATGGAGCCTGTTATTAGTGAATATTAGGGTTATCTTGCTATGCTTATAGTTTTGACTTGGCCTATTTTTCAGCATCTTGAATAGTTTCATATCCTAATTTAATCTGCTAACATCATTCCCAGCTTTTGACTTTATTTATGCATTTTTAATACAGTTCCCTGATTTCTAAACTGTCAAATGAGATTTTAACTGCCTGTACATGCGGCTTTTGTATTTCAGTCAGTGGAACTTCTGTGTTCCCTTAGTGAGAATCCTGAGTAGGGACAGTGTACATATGCAGGGAATGAGATAAAATTTGACTTGTAATTTCATATGTCACTAACTATGAGTTTTAACTGCTAACTGCTATATTTGCCTCTTACCTATCATTAAAAATAAATAATATAACATGAGTTATAGAACTCAAAGAACTTAAGTGCATGATCCGGTTCAATGTCCTAATCACATCCATTCATCTGCCTGCCCACCCATTCCATCAGAAAGTCATTTGTTGTCTTCATTCTGTCTACTGTGGATAATATAAGCAACAAACACACAAAAAAAGTAGCTCACAGTGCTCCTTGTGGTATGAGCCACAGAGTAGTGAGTAGAGGTGATAGAGGGTGTGCCTCTGTTTTAGTGTAAAGAATTCCCAATGCAAGTGACAGTTAGGCACCATCTTAAAAAGAAATAAAGAATTTAGCAGAAAGAAACGGGTGATTAAGTGGATATGGTGACAGCCTTTGAAGAACACAGCTTACGGGGAATCTGATTTCTGTTGCTACTATATTAAAATGTACAGAATTCTACCTGGGAAGAAATTATACAGATGTGAGTCTGGTAATGACAGCTATGGTCTAAGAAGCATACAGAATGTGCATATTGTTGACCACAAAAAAGGAAAATAAAATCAAGGGGAATTTGATTGGGATTTTATTGAATCTATGAATTGATTTTGGTAGGACGGTCCTTTTCATGATATTAATTCTGCCAGTCCATGAGCACGGGAGGTCCTTCCATCTTCCTTAACCTCTTTCTTCAAATATTTGAAGTTTGTATTATGGGGTCTTTACTGATTGGTTAGATTTATTCCTAGATATTTTATTTTATTTATTTTGAGGCAGTGGCGTGAACAGGGTGTATTCATGAAGTCCTTCTGATTGCTTGTTATTAGTATATAGAAAGTCTATTGTTTTTTGTAAATCTGCCACTCTGTTGAAAATACCACTTTTACTTATTTCTAAGTAACGAAATATTTAGACAGGAAGAAAAAAATGCTGGAAAAAGACATAGACATCCCTTTATCTGGGTTTTGTCTGCCTGTTGAAGACTGTGATTCAAAGCTAACCCAATCTCACTCTCACCCAGCCTGTGTTTCATTTAGTTTGACCATGTGTTGAGTAAATGCTGCAGGCTTTGGTCTGCTCACCGGCAAGTTGTGAGTCACAGTCTGAACATGAGGAAATGTTCATTTACTTTTTCATAGTTGGGGCAATGAGACTTTTTATGTTGAAAGGCCTATTCCCACCTTAAGTGCCTGTTGAGAAGGTTATTTTCTGCCACAGGCAGGTAGCAGAATTTCAAGATTCAATTGCAAGTGCACCCTCAGAATTCTGATAGCCCCAGGACGCTGAGGTTTTTACAGCAGTCTGAAACACACATGCTCCATGTGATGTAGATCAGCTCTTTTAATTAGCTGTCTCGGGATTCTTAATGCCCCGTGGCTTTGGAAACACTTGTTAACCCACAGAGGGAGGAGAAAAGCTGGAAGCAATTGGACTCCAGCCTAACTTGATTATAATTCATTTCAATAACACCTTATCTTTCCAAATCCATGTTCAGGATCTGTTGAAAATTATAGTTGACTTAAGTTGTTCTCAGTGACGCAGCCTACAGATTGCAGTTCAAGGTTTCTTGAAGCCACAGAAATGGGAGAACAACAGAAAGGAACTGATCAGTGGATCTTTCTGCATGCATACTTACTATTTTCTGAGGCCAGATAATAGATGTTGGGGTGGGAGAAGGGAGAAGCCTGCTGAAGTAGAAGGGATCATACAGAATAACCAGGAGTCTGTGTTTCTGTCCTATCAAAACCAGCACTGAGGGCCACCCCTCTCCCCACACACTCTAATCAGTACACAAAGCTGGCATTCAGTGCACTCATAATTCTTCTGAGTACAATTCTCATGACATAACCTGACCAACCACATGAAACCCAGTGAAGAAAACAACTGTTGTCATTGGCAACAAATGCAAGAATTGCATCACAAGTAAACCACATACTTTATTCCACAGAGAAGAAGCTTAGAGTGCAACCTGAAAAAATGAGGCAGTAATCCTTTAGCTGTAAATACGGTCAAAATATTTTAAGTATACATATGATATCACAATAAAACTTATTATTTTATGTAATTAATATACACCAAATATTCCAAACACAAAATACTTCATAGAAATACCTGAATCAAATTTTTAAAAATGTGTAATCTAGTTATATTCATGCCTTTCTCCTAAAACCCATTCATTACAAACTATTTTGTTTTGAAATAGCCCTTAAAACAGTCACCTGTCTTGTGACTGAACATAAAGAACAGTTTCTATTTCCTCATTGCCACCCTATCAAATAACACCCAGAAGTAAAAGGGGGTTTCAGTAGTTCACCACCTTTGGCTACCTCACAATGTGTCACAAACTGAATCCTCCAAGAGGTCAGTGATACAGACCTATATATATATGTTTTTGCCATTGCACATAATATATATTTGAAGCCAACTAGGTGCTCAGCAAGTGTTTGTTGAATGAATGAGTGAATCATTGAATGAAATGTTAAGCTTTAGAAATATTCTAATAAGAATTTTACTATGAAAGGACCTATGGGCGGGGGGCAATCCAGTGCGGGGATGGGGGCAGTAGGATATACCTATTGTCAAAGGGGAATGAGGAAAATGGGAATTCTTTAATTGGGAAGGAGGAGTGACGTAAGGGGAGGAGAGAGGAAAGAGAAATAAATAATGCTTAGATGATATGAAAGTCAAAGGGAAATACAGTATTTCCTCAGCCTACAGAAAATTATATACATATGTGTGAATATATATATGTGTAACTAGCTGAAGGCTTTATCACAAAAGTCACAGTGCCAAGCAAGAAAAACCTCCCTTTGAATTGTTGGTCAGGTAGTCCCAGAGTCCAAAATAATTTAGGCTATTGCCAGAGCCCTTGACTGCCACACAGAACTTCATGATAAGACCCTATTGCTGAAAACCCAACTGACACACTTCAGACACAGGACTTAGAGCAATTAAGCTGGAATTGACTTGGAAACATCTTCCCCAAAGACTCTCATAGTTCTAGAGGACACTATGAAAATTGAAAGGGGAATAAACAAACAAACAAGCAATCAATCGTCCTGCCCAGCTTTAAAGTCTATGAACCACAACAATGTATGGCCCAGCACATTATTTCTATTTCATCTAACTAGATTTAAAGGCCCTCTCAGCTGAAAGTAATCTACAAATAGAACTGAAAACATAGCCAAATACACATGTTTGGAGAGATCAGAGATCCTAGAGAAGAAACTAGGATTGCCACTTTCTTAGACCAACATAATCTCTTACTGTATTCTAGATACGTATCCTTATATTGATAGACAAATGTACCTCTAATCAGCATGGGCAAGTCATCAGCATGGTAAACCACTGAAGGAAATGATACCTTGCCCTCTGATGATTGTCTTGAAATATTTTTCTAAGATTTACTCTTTTAAAATAAGATCCTCCAAACACTGTTTCATTCTTATGTTAATAGTTACACCAAAATATTTTGAAACCTAAGGTAAAGCTAATTAGCTTAACAAATGCAAAGGCAGACAATATCTTTCTTGCCATACACTTTTTTTTTTTTTTAATCCTGTTTCAGCCTGTCCCCTGCCATGTCCTTCCTTGCAGCCTTCTGTCAGGGGTTGTAAGATTATTTTTCTTTGCGTTTTGCTCCTCTTTTATTTCAATCACAAAGAGGTGAGTGATGTTTATAATATCACTCATATAATTTTCCTTCCTCTGGCACTTCATAAACATCTAAAGAATTTTTTATTTTACAACTGTAAGTACCAAAATACAAATCTTTTATTGACTGATTTTAAATTTGGGAATTTCTTTGGGGAATCTCAAACAAATTCTCAATTTCCTTGCTCTCTGGAGGGATGTAAGTGAATTCCTCCACAAGTTTAAGATTGCATGATTTTTAATTTCTAGATCTTACAAGTTTAGAAATTATGATAATCACTGGAATAGGCAATTTATGGTCCTGTGAAGTCTTAAAACAAGATGCAAAGGCAAAATGAGGGTCTTCCTTCTCTGAAGTGTTTCCACATAAGAACAGCATGTGGCTTCAGAGTCAAGAGGCTCACTATAATATGTACCTCTTAGTGTCTCTTTCTGAGACTTCTTTAACCATGAATATATTGAATGTTTCGTATCATGATGCAATGCTAGACTTTTCAGTTCCCCTCCTGAAAAGTGGGATGGAGGTCTAGAAAAGTAATTAGCAGTACATATATCTAATAAAGATAAATGAAAAATAAAAACTATAATGAAACAAAAAAAATCTAAAATTCCCAAAGAAACAATTAAAAGCCAACAGTTTTAAGAAAACCACAAAAGATCAGGCTCTTTAATTTAGGAAATATCCAAATGGCCAATAAATACCAGTATTTTAGAACTGACCTATACTGACTGAACAGGCACCTTTTTTCCAATATCCAAGATTTGGTAAGCTGTTACAATAATTAATTATTTTTATTTACTTATTTTATTTTAAAATATCTTATTTATCATTTTTATTTTATGTGTGTGACTAGATGGCCTGAATGTATGTAAGTGCAATGCCCTCGGAGGTCAGAAGAGAGTGTGGGTTGATTCCCCTGGAATTGGAGTTAGGGATGGTTGTTAACTACCATGTAGGTGCTGGGAATCAAACCCAGGTTCTCTGCAAGAGCAGTCAGTGCTCTTAACTGCTCAGCCATATCTCCAGTCTTCCTGTAACGAAGTTTTAAATTAAATTATATAAAATTTCAGTTAAGTAAATTATATTCAAGAAAGGGTGATACAAAACAAAAAAAAATGTCACTTTCTAATTATTTGATGACATTTCTCTCCATATCTTGAGGTCATACACCAACTGTACCTGTTCACAGAAACAGAGTGTAGGAATACACTGCCAGATATGACTTCTCAGCTCCACATCACTGATACCATGTTGGTAGATTTAAGTTGTGAGAGTAATATTTGTGCCTCACATACCAGCAAGTGCTATAGGTTGGGGACTGAGTCTTGTTTTGTTGATTATGTAGACTTAGGAAAGTGATGGAACAATGTTTATGATACAAATCAAACTCTATTTGGTGTATATAACCATGACACTGTAAATAACACAAAGGTAGAGGAAATGATCTAGAATTTTAAGACCTGCAGCAAAGAAATTTCCCTAGTCATTGACAAAAAAGTGAAGCTACAACTTGTTTATTTTGTCGTTTCACTTTCCTCTTACTAATTGAAACCCAAACACAAAGTCACAGTCATGTGGACCCTCCATTTTCTTTCAATGGTAACTTTGGCTTGTGGCCTTTGATAGTCATTCTCTTGCCTCAGTCATTTCGCATGCAGGAGCTGACTCTTTGAGAGTGGCTGGCTTATCTCAGGCTCAAGGACAATCAACACAGTCAGTACTAGATTCCTGGTTGTGCTGGATAGCTTTAGTGGTTAATTTGACACACTTGGGTAGAGGGAATCTCTATTGAGGAATTTCTGCCATTCCCTTGCCTGTGGCCATGTCTGTGGGGCATTTTCTGCATTGTCCAGTGATGTGGAGGGCCCAGCTGACTGTGGGTGGTGCCACTCCTGGCCTGGGGGTCTTGTGTTGTATAAGATAATTGACTGAGCACAGGCTGGGGAGTGAGCCAGTAAGCAGTGTACCTCCATGGTCTGTGCTCCAGGTTCCTGCCCTGAGTACATGCATTGGCTTCCCTTGATGATGGACTGTGCTGTAAGCCAAATAAACCTTTCCATCCCCAAGTTGGTTCTGGTCAGTGTTTTTCTCACAGCAATAGAGTGTAACTAAAACACTGGTCAAATGTTCTTTAATCACATAAAACACTTATCTGAGGATGGAGCAGAAGTACCCATGCCTTTACTCAAGCCTGATACAACAATTCTAAGAGTTCTAGCCTTAGCTAGGAACCATTGATTTTTCTCAAAGAAAACATTTCACAAAAGGGTGGTAGACTTCTGGGTCCGGCATGACAACTGTGCAAATGAAGGTATAGGACAGAAGGATAAATGCTAAGTACCATCTATCCCATTACAGCAACAGCAATTTAAAGCATAGTTCATTAAATAGTGCCAAAATGTTCCTGAAAAAAGAAAGTGAATTCTTTTCTCTTCTCCAAAGTCTTCTATAATTTGTAGATATGGTCACATTAGGGCCACTCAAGGGAAATGCCTAGTCAAGTAAAATTATCTAAAGGGCTAAAATTAAATGCTGACTTGGAAGCACAGAGAGAAATACTTCCCCCTTCTGTGAAGTTTAGTGGTAGCTGCTTATGCTCTTCCTAATTCCTTCTGCCCTCAGAAGAGTAAGGCATACAAAGAACTTTGACAGTGAGTAAAGAAAAACAGATTAAACTGTGTGAGGAGAAAAAAAAAATGTGAGAACTGAAGTATTATTGGTAGGATGTCCACAGAATCCTCAACCTGGAAAACAATTTGGCAGCTTCTAGAAGAATTTTAAGAATGTAGATACTTTACCAGTTAACAACAATGACTCCTATTTTTTTTTAATTACATAGAATGTATGACCAATGCTTTATAGGCTGTTTTGTGTTAGACTGAAAATTTGTAAACCCAAATACACTTCCATAGAGAGATCGCTAGTGGTCAAACTCTGGAATATTATATATCCACTAAAGATAGCAAAGGAGATCTTTGCTGAAGAACAACAAACAAGTTGCTGAAAGAACACTAAAACACTATGACTTTTAAGAAAACTCAGAAAACATTTTATTTATTTATTTATTTATTTATATGTTTATTAATTATTAGTGAGTCAAAAATTTCATACAATATATTTTGATCATATTCTGACCCTAACCCCTTCACTTTTGGCTCTGGGCCTCTGTAATGGAACACGGAAATCTTGAAGGGTAACCATAACTGGTAACAGGACTATCTATATGAAGGGCCCAAGTTTGGGGATGGTGGTCCATAGAAACAGTAGAATTCTATGTAGTGTTAATTTTTTTACAGTAGAAATAGATTATATGCTATATAGATAGTTGAAAGATGAACACATTTATAAAATCAAAATCAAGATTTAGAAAACGTAGATTTTCAGTAGGTAGATTACTGCAAATTTATTCAGGCACACTGTCCTGTCTTATTGTTAACTAAAGTACATACATATAACAATATACATATACCAAAATATATACATATACCAAAACAAATTGTGTCACACCATTTCCTCACCCTGCTCCCCACCTTTAATATGTGTCTGCTCCCCACCTTTAATATGTGTCTGCTGAGCACTTACTATCTTCTAGGCCTTTAAAGTTAAGGATCATGAGGCAATTGCTGCTGACACTAAAATGTTTCCCTCTGGGCATAACAAGGGCATTTCTTTGCCACATATTGGTTTCCCTAGTAACTGATTAAATAATTACTGGTTAGCTTTATCCAAGTTTCTATAATTATAAATTATGATTACTAGAATCACTGGAATATATATAATGTTAGTATTAAGCTATTCATATTTATTTTGTTAGCAGCTACAATACTAATTTTAGAAAGTCTCTGGGGTCTGTAGCTCTGGGACAAAACACTTACCTAAGGCCTATATTCAGTTCCCAGCAACATACTCACACAAACACACACACACACCCAAAACCTAATTTCAGAAAAAAAGACAGATTGCTACACATAAATTTGAAATCCTTTGAACATTTTCAGGTTCTTTGAAACTTCTTTGAAAGCATTAGGAAAAAAACACCCAGTTTTACAGTTACCTACAGAATGAATGTACCCAACAAGGCACACAAACTTGTTGAGTACATACTTTCCTGACTAATTAGTAGGAAATTAATTACTGTTGAATCTTGCTGGTAGCTGTCTGCTACAGTCCCTCATACTAGAGAATAAAGACAACTGAGAGTCCTAACTGACACAGAGAATGAATGCTAGCCCTAGATTCATAAGGACCAGCATCTCTAGTGTACTAAACAAACCCTAGCCCACAGTATTTGTTCCATGAGATGCTTATGGCACAATAATACCACACTCAGAAAGCAGTCTACAAATCTTAAATTCTAACTTACCATTTCAACTCTTCATATGGAAACAGGCACAGGATTTTATGAGACTTGCAAAGAAATTTAACTTCTGCTTAGTTATTTTTGTTTTATCATAAAAGTGTACATTTCTTATAGAATTGGATTCTTTTTAGAATATATATATATATATATATATAACAAAATGTTTTTGATTATGTTTTGCATTGTTATTGTTTTAGCAACATTTCCTGCTGTTGTGATAAAATATTCAGACCAAAGCAACTTTAGTTCTAATTCTAGGATCCAGCCCATCATGGCAGGGGAGTTATGACAGCAGGAATCTGAGGCTGCGGGTCACCTTCCAATGCTAGTGCTCAATCTCACTTTCTCTGTGCACACAGTCCAGGATCTTTTGGGCCATGGCGCTGCCCACATTTAGGGTGAGTTTTCCTAACTAAAATTAACCTAATCAAGAAAATTCCTCACAAACATGATGCAAGTTAAATAATCCCTCACATTTATACCTGGAGGCTTATCTCATACATTATTCAAGATCTTGTCAAATTTGCCATCAATATGAACTATCAAAGTTAAATAAAAGTTTACTTCTTAAGTAGAACATTAGGAGCTAATTAAACACTGCATAAATGTCTGAATACACTCAGGTTCAAGTTATTGCCTTCATTATATATACACTTCAGTTCCTTTTTTATCACTGCTTATTCTAGTGTGGGGATGTTGAATGATGTTTCTGGTCCATGGGTAATCTATGAACCAACAATATCCCACCTGGAAGATTTGGAAATTCAGAATATTGTATCCTCTACTTTATACAGTAAATTTGACTCTTCAGTTTACTATGGTCTCCAAGTGATTCTTAGGTACATTAAAGGTTGAAAAGCACTAACTAGTGGTCTTATATCCTTCAGTTGTCATTACATGCCTGCTCACCAACACTGTCTTCTGGACAAATACTTCTCTAGTCTTTCAACTGGCATAGCCTTCCACTGCATGCTATTGGTAGTCTGTAGTACAGCTCCCAGTTCTGGCCCTCATGGCTTCTATGAAGGTTAGGGTATTTGTCTTTGGAGATGTATCAGTTGCAGAAGATTATGCACTTAGCTTGGAGAAGGAGCATAACAATAACACAATCTAGTTAGTACCAAGGAAGTATCTACACTAACCATTCAACATGGTTTAAATATCTTTTAAATCATACAGTTATTTTTATGGTTGCAACTCAATGAAATTAGAGAGAGCTAGTCTTTGGTTGGACATACTTTGGGGAAATGTGAATTTATAAGGGTCTCCTCTTATAGTCTACAAGGTTAATTAAGCCCTGACATCCTGAATATCTGACTTATTATACAATAGTGAACATACCTTTCTCTACATCTTTACTATTTTAGAAGTAAAACAATGCTTTGATTCCAAATATTAAATTAGCTTAGGCATGGCTCTCCCACTCTGTCTCCCAAGCTGTGACTCAGATGTCAGAACAAATTTTTTTACCTCATTAGGGAAAGAATTTTCATAAGGTTTCAGGGCCATAAAAACATCAGTAAGGCATCCGTGCAGTGCCACACTGTCTTCTTCTCTACCATGAAATTCATGTACATTGAATATGTCTCTTCTTAATATGACATGAGTGGTGTGTAGTGACCCCAAGAGTAAGAGGAACAGATCATATTACGATTTGATGATGAGTTTTGAGACATAACCAAAGACTGGGACCTAATGTTTAAGGTTTTTATTTTCATATACTGAGGCACCTTTTTGGCAGATATGCTTTTTTTCAAAGATGGCTTTATTGAGATGTAATCCACATGCCATACAATTCATCCATTCACGTGTAGACTGAACTATGAAATCATATATTTTTCAGGTTTTAAATCTGAGTAAAGTTATAGGAACTTGGAATGGAAAATATAAGTTGAGAGAAGTTAAATCAACAAATATATGTGTTCAAGGGAACTGTATCGTAGAATTAAGAATAAAGCCCTGGTGCTCACAATGCCTTATGTTAGGTGTCCTCTATAAACTCTCAGGGGGTTCCTTATACTTTGGTGTGAAAATTATAGCCTAGTAAATATGACAATCTTATGAGGATCATTATTTAGTTAAGTTAAATAATTCCAGTTGCAATGATAAGTTGCTAAATTATAGACACTTATAGCGAAGTATATTATCTCATAATGGCAAACCCACAAAGAAGAACGAGAAATTCTGTGTAAAGGTCATGAAAAGTCAGTAAATTATGTTATATGTATTTGAGAAAGACACTGCTATTTCTATCCCTGGGAAGGTGGGGGTGGAGCTGGTGGAGAATTGAGGAAGTAGTCTCCTTGGTGCTGGGTTCTCAATGGATCGTAACTATCTTATACCTGAGTTTAGGATGCACATTGAATTACCTATCCTGTGGGAAAAGTAAAAAAGCAATTTGTTATTCTTATGGATATTATGAACAAAAACTCTGAAGATGAATTCAAGATTTTTTTTGTGTGTGTTAGGATATGATGAACTATTTGGAGTGTGTAGATATTTTGTTTTGGCTTTGGAAAATTTAGAGATCTTTGTATATATATATAAGATTGAGGGAGGTGTATAACTTTGCTGTGAAAGGTAGACTGCACTAGTTATTTCCTTTGGAGTGTTTATCACATTTAATCATAAAAGAGTGATGATGAATACACATCATTTGACTTTTTCAGTAATTCGGTAGGCTGGGAGATGATATGCCTCAGATATAGTGGGATGTTGATGTTTTGGGGATCTTCAAATTGAAAAGGAAATGATTATTTTTTCCATTGAGAAAGACTCAGATATAATAGACTGGGATAGTATTCTAAATTTTTAGGGACATCAAAACCCATTGTTTTTAGTGATTTTTGAGTAATATTTAAGGGGGAATTCAGGTGTTTCATTTTATCAATGTAATTAGGAGTCATACCATTCTATTATTATAGGAAATATTTTTGAATATTTCAGGAGGAAACATTTTTCTCAAACAAAGTAAGCATGTCAATTTTAATGTTGATAATATAAGCTGTTTTATATAAAATGTTACCTTTTCTTTCAAGAGAGGTATCAGGATGGTATCTGTCTAATGCATAATTTAATCTAGAAACATTCAGCAGATTTTATCTTTTACTAAACTGAATTGAGGTTTTTTTAGAACACATGGTAAAATATAACTCTAATGAAAATTAAGACATGCATTTTTCCCCTCAGTGAATTCCAAATACCCTTAAAATAGTAACAAGTTTTTGATAATTAATTCTGTGAACCTTAGTTAGTGGTATGTATAATTGATTATGTGAAGAAATAGCACACTAGTTTTCATTTCTTTATTGAATTTTATGCTCATATAAAAGTAATAGACACATTTTTGCTCTTTCTTGCTTTATTAACTCCTTTCTACTTATGTATAGACTCATATGGAATAGGAACAGACTTCAGAGTTACTCTCTTCCAAATTTTAATTCACATTGCCATCAGATCAATATCATATGAATCTCAGTGTATACTACTTACCCATATATGAAGTACCTTTTACCATTTTTTATCAACCCAATGTCTTTTAACTCTCCAACTGCTTTCTTGTCCAGACTGTTCCTATTATTCTTCCTGAGATGCTTTCATTTTAACTCTTAAATAGCCCTGCTTGTTTCTTGAAAATCATTATTAACCCCTCATAAAACCAATTCTTATGATTATTACTTTGATGTTTACATTAATTTTCTTTGCTGGGAGGATTTTACGTGTCATCTATTTTTCCAGTAGGGATTTTTAGTGAAATTTTCTTCAGTGGTGTAGCTGTAGGGGAACTGATTGTGAAGAAGACTGGGTTCAGAAAGAAAGGAGATAACAGAGTATGTTGGGGGTGGGTGTAACCACAGAAATTATAGGTATGAAGTTATAAAAAAGAAAGAAAGAGATATCTGCCAGTTAGCCCAGGTGATGATGATTTTAACAAGCTCTGTTATGCAGTGTTCAGATGTGCTTTTATATAGAGAGATATTACAATTTTATCATCAGACTTTATAATGATATGAACTTCTAATGTGGAATAATTGTGGTAGAAATTTAAGATGAAGTAATTATAGAATACATTATTTGACAAAGTGGAAAGCTACTACAGTCTTTAATTAAAATGCTTTCACATTAAAGGAGAACAAATATATAGATGGAAAAAACTCAGAATTCCACCTCCAGCTGCCCTTGCTTAAATCCCTTGCCTCTATAAGTACTCCATGACGTGGCTGGCTTCACAGGTTGTCACAGTGTATGTTGTGAGTGTAGCCAAGGACAGAATTTTGTGTTAACTAAAACAGGAACCTGGGGAAATCTGATTTCTATTATTCTCCATTGAAACAATCATAATTGATTTAAATATCAAATCCGCTTTTCTTTTTTAAATCTAAGATGATATAGAGTCCAAATAGCAGGCCTTAACACCTCATAGACACAGATTTAAATCCCAAGTCTCAATTGCTGAATAATAATGACTTCTGGGCCTTAAAGTCCCATCTATAACACAGTGGTCCTCTTCCCGTATTTGTAAGAACTGAGTAAAATAAAATGAAAAATTCCTAGTAGGTAGTTGGTAGCGATTAAGTGTGCATTCTTGTTGTAGGTACAATCATGTGGCACTTATTCTTATTCTGTACCAGGTACTCATTGTGGTGTGTGTGTATATGTGTATGTGTGTGTGTATATACACATCCATGTTCATGTTTTCAGGTGGAGACCAGAGGTTGTGTGTGATGTCTTCCTCTATCCTCCACTTTACTTTTTGAGACAGAGTCTCTCACTGAACCTTAATCTGGAATTCAGTGATTCAGCATGTCTAGACAGCCCTTGAGGCCCAAGTATATTCCTGTCTTTACACCTAAACCTGTACTAAGATTAAAAATGAACACCACCACACTTTTTTTTTTTTTTTTAAACATGGAGCTGGGGATCTGAACTCAAATCCTCATGCTTATAAAGCAGACATTTTATCAACTGAGCTATCTCCCCAAACCCCTTGTAACCTTTTCATACAAAAGCTATCATCATCATCATTAGCAGCAGCAGCAGCAGCAGCAGCAGCAGCAGCAGCAGCAGCAGCAGCAGCAACATCATCACACTATCTCATAAGTAAGGACTGAGCCACCAAATTAACACAGATACTAATGAAGCTTAACAGCTGGGGTTCAAACCATGCTTTCCACTCCAAAGATAGCCCACACCCTCCTAACCATTATCAGCATAGCTTTTCCCACTCTCTGGTCATTTCCAGAGAGCACATCCCATGGGCAATTAAAAAGCAGTCCCACTTCAATGGATATTTACCTAGTTAAAACAAAGTTGGAAGACGCAAACAATGAATGCTGTTTTAGTCAAGTATAAATCATGTTAATTTATCCGTTCTTTTGAAGGAGCCACACCATTGTTTCCTTTCAATTGTGGGAAATCCACCTCTTGTTCTTACTTGAACCCAGGCACACGTGCTTTGTCCCAGAACCTCCATAAATCTTGTCTTCTTTCTTTTACTGTTTATGAATAATTAATGAAACAAAATGTTTTGGAATTATTTGGAAAGGATTCCAAATAGTCTGAAAATATTACTTTTTAAAAATTCACCACGAGGTATCTAGGAAAACTTTTATGAATTGGGATGTTATCTGCTGTTCTAGGCGTGGGTGACTTTATCAAAACATTTCGCCTATTTTCAAATTTCCACTTGTTAAAACCTAAGGACTTATTTGGCTGTCACTTACAGTATAGTGTTTTTCAGACAAGTTCCCTACAGTTAATTTTTAAGAGATTTTGTGTAAAAGACAGGCTGTGGAGTGCTTTTGTTGCAAGAGCTACCCTTGACCTCTGCATTATTATAAAGAACATTGCCATTTTACCCAAACATTACCCACTTTCAGTTCTCTTCAGAACTTAACAATCTGCTTTTGCTAAGGCTGTGATTTTTAAGTATGATTTCACCACACAGTGGGGTTTTCCAAGTTGTTTCAAGGAGGAGCATAGAATTCTCAAAACAAATTGGATTTTTATTTTTAAAAGGAAGCATCCATGTTATACATCATTTGAGGAATTCAGAAGAGCGATAGTAGTTATAGAATGGAACTAATAATTGGGATAGATTTTATGACCTTTGAAGCGGCCCTTAGTCCTGCAGCTACAAGAGATTCAAACCGAAGCCCACCAAAGCAGTGGGAGGCTTGCAGAACCCTTTTCTCAGGCTTAGTCCATGTCTAACCACAAGGCTCAGAGAGGATTAAATAGGATGTTGCTCTATTTTCTAGGTTTAAGCTAACTACTGTGATGAACAGTAGTTTGTTTGCCTTGAGCATGAAAGATGAAAGACCATTTATGAGAAGACCACAGTTGAAATATTTTACTTTCCTTTACAGCCTCCTTCCTACACAGTCAATGAAAGCAAGGACTAGAATTCAGGGGCTCCTTTACGTAATGATTTTCATGAAACCCATTTCATTGTGGGTAATATATTTTTATTTGGTCGCACAGCATCAGTTTGTCTACTCAGGGTCAGACATTTAAATATCTCCTGTTCCTGGGTCTTTCTTCTGTCAATGTGTTGCTCTTGTTATCAGTCCTTAGAATACAAGCTTCCTGAGGAAAAAGACAGCATCAAGCTAATCTTTAACCTCCATAGGGCCCTCCATGTGTGTTTAGTAGGACGGAAATACTTACAGCTTTTAGGAGAATGGAACTCTGTCTTTACAGAGGAAGAAACTTTTTGATTATTTTTTTTTTTTTGCTTTCAGTTTGTCACATACTTTTTTTTTAAAGATCACGTTATTCTATTATTCCATTATCTAACATTTTAATTTCCTTGAGTTTTGAAAGGTTTCTGTACTACATACTGCTAGATGCCGAGCCTTCCCCTCCCCGCCAAGATTTTCTTCCTTTGGCACTTGTGCTCTCTTGTGCTTCACCCTGGAGTGCATTTCTATCTTCTCTCTCTCTCTTTCTTTCTGTTAATAGTTTCAGAATACACTTTTATTTATTCTTTGATAATTTTAGACATTGATACAACATGTTTTGATGGTATCAACCCCAATTTCCCTCTCCAACTCCTCCCACACCTCTACACCATGTTTCCCTCCCAAATTCATTCCCTTCTTTCAAAACCTAAACATTTATTCATTTTCTTCATTATGCTTGTGTGTGTCTGTTTGTGTGTGTGTGTCCATGTGTTCTGATGTAAGTGCAGACACCCAAGGAGGTCAGAGGCATCAGATTCCCTGGAGCTGGAGTTACAGATGGTCCTGAGCCACCTGGCATGGGTGCTTAGAACTGAACTTGGGTGCTCTGCAACAGCAGAATGTGCTCATAATCGCTGAGTCATCTCTCCAGTCCCATGTCTTCTTTATTAACACGCTGAGTCCAATTAGTACTTCCAATACCTGCATGAGTGTAGGGCCATCTGCTAGAGGCTGGGCTCTGGTAGTATATACATTAATTTTTTTTAACTTCCTACTTTTCAGTCTTTAAGGGTTTCTTCATCACGTGTGCACATGATCCTCAGTGTATTTTTCTGCTCCTGATTAGATTATTTTCCAAGTGTGGCTTTCTAAGCATCCGTCTTTTCTACTTAAGTTAAACTCCTTGAGGGGAATCACCATACATCTGCTTTGTCATGATTCCTAGTGTATTTGTTTGCATCTGAACTTACTTTATTGAAACATGTATGTGTAGACACACATACTCACAAAATAACATACTGTGCATTTATTGGGTGTAGTGTAGAAAAGGGTATGCAAAGTCCATAGATGTCTTTTATTTCACTAAGGGTTGTTACATTTAATGTTACAGATTTTGGAGCTTTTTATATTGGTAGTAGTTCTTTTGGTAAAGAATAGCCACACCTTAATTATTCAAATTTTAAAATTTGTATGGATAATCCAATTGAATCTTGAACATAGGTCCCAATGAGTTGTTATAAGTATGCTATCAAGAGAGGTGGAGGAGTTGATCATAGGCTTTGGTGAGCAGAACTTCAGTCCTGTATGTTTTAAAGGCAAAGACCTGAAACCTAAGGTGCAACAGGAGACTTAAGAAGAGATCCAGGAAAAGATTGTGAAACTTGTACACTTCTTCACCCCTCTCTGCTCTCCCTCCTAACCCCCGAAAAATTATTTTTACCCAGATTCCCAGATTATATCAGGTTCCATTTCAGCTGGATGGATTTTGTAGTTTCTCTTAAGGCACTGGTTTTTTTTTTTTTTTTTTTTTGTGGAAAATAATCTTAGATTTGGAGAATTGCAACTTGATTTCAACACTGAATAGCGGTCATCACCAGGCCACAGGAGACACTCCTATGGAAGGCTCCCGCTCTTTTCCAGTGTTCCAGTGTCCACACAAGGAAACTAAAGGAACTTTAATCACTTACTTGTTACAACTTAATTTTAAAAAAAAATTTTCTCAGTTAAAAAAAAAATACTTCCCTCTCTTTTTTTTTTTTTAAATCTCCTCAAAGTAAGTTTATTGAAGCTGTATTTATCATGGTAAAGTCTTCTATTAAAAAGCAAATAAAGAAATTATGAAACGCTACATTTATTTTACCCCTTTATGGTTGAATACATAAATTAAATGAAACATACATACATAACAATTGAAGCTTTAAACATCGTTTTTCACTATTTTTATGGGAACAACCTGTCCTTTAAGGGAGGGGACACTTCACTACAGATAATAAACACCGTTTGTGGGGCTAAATAATGTTGCTTGGTGCTTTAAAAGAACCATAATGAACAAGGTTGTAAAACCGAACAGCAGTCTGTTGAGTGCTTCATGTGCTGTATTTGCAAACCTGTTAGGCTGACGTCTAAGGAAGGGGGGTTCGAGTTATTTTCCTGTGATTTGTCTTGTAAGGTGCATATGAATGAGTTTAGGTAGCAGGGAAAACATTCCTCCTTGTCTGACTAGTGCTTGTTTATTCTTCCCTTATTAAAAAGAAAGAAGGGGGGAAAACCCAAAAAACAAAGGACTAGCAATTTTCTTTTATGAATGTAGACTGTAGGGAGATAAATAGCCCTTGCAGGAATGAAAGGTCAAGTTCAAAGTTTTTCTTTCCTTTGCATTCAGGAATAAGTAAATGGAAAGGCTAGCCAAACAACAAAGCAGCAGGCATCTGATGGCTAAGCCCTCCCCCCAGGACTTTTTATGTACATAAGCAGAAGTCACTGGAGCAGCTGCGGCGCATTAGTTCCAATAGTTTAACAGGCTGCTTTGTAGCGCTGACAAAAGCGGAGCTCGCACAGTGGCCTCCCTCCCTGTTCCTCTGCCGGGAGCTCTCCAGTGATCCTTGGCAGGCAGGGGCTCAGGGAGGAGGGTGACGCTGAACGGGCTTTAGTGGGGGAGTGCTCTCTCCTGGTCTACACACAGCCGCGCCTCTACAGAGACATCGAGGCAGGGGACTAATGAACTAACAGCAGCTGGATCCGACCTGCTTCCCGGACATTTCCGAGATTCGCAGCAGGCGACTCACTGGAAACAGGCCAGGCAACCACGTTGCCCTGGATTTTGGCCAACTGTACAAAGTTGACCAGGAAAATGGCTCAGCAGACGGCAAGCCCGGACACCCTAACAGTCCCCGAAGTGGATAATCCGCGTGTTTCAAACCCGTGGCTCAACGAAGATCTTGTGAAATCCCTGCGGGAAAACCTGTTGCAGCATGAAAAGTCCAAGACAGCGAGGAAATCCGCTTCTCCCAAGCCCTCTCCGGTGATTTCTCCCCGGAATTCCCCCAGGCTGCTGCGCAGGATGCTTCTCAGCAGCAACATCCCCAAACAGAGGCGCTTCACCGTGGCGCATACATGGTAAGGGCGGCTCTGAT
Organism: Eospalax fontanierii; assembly: GCA_035773235.1. Classification (NCBI taxonomy): domain Eukaryota; kingdom Metazoa; phylum Chordata; class Mammalia; order Rodentia; family Spalacidae; genus Eospalax; species Eospalax fontanierii. The sequence continues at coordinate 71,955,348 of CM069527.1, forward strand.
CACTCTGAAATGCTAGCTGTTCCCCTAGAGTGATTTTTGCTCCTCCTGCGGTTGGTTTTGGGGGTGGGGAGAAGGATCGTCATTCCGCCCCTGCATTTTATTGGAAGTAATCTACCTTCACAATATGTCTCACCGATGCCCAAGTCAGGACAGGAATCCTTGAGATAGGTAAAAGGAGTGGCTGAGGTGGGTGGTTCTCAGAGTTCAATTTCTATTGCAAGTTCCTACAAGCAAATTGGATTCCGGATGTCAAATAAGAATGCAGATTGACTCCTCTACCTATGCGGTGGCGTTTCTTTGATTTCTTAAGCCTAATATCCCTGGCAGATTCTGCTAACGCACAGTAAAGAGAGGACCAGAACCAAGAGCAGGAAAAAGAAGACAGCTGTCTTCTCTGTGATCCCCACTTAAACAGGATGCTCATAAGTGCCCATGCAACTCTGGGTCGCCCACAAACGGCTGCTTACTACTGACTTTTTATGTTCATAGTCGGTCATGCCTTTCCCGGGAGAAGAGGACAGGTATTTGGAAGTCTGTACCAGGAAGTAGCACACTGCTACTTGGTACTCTTATTGTGTTCTTGGAATTTTGATGGTTTGACAGTTTTGTAGTTTTATTTTCTTTATGAGTAGAATATCTTCTTTATAACTGGTGAAATTGTTTCATGCATATGATTCCATGCATTTTTTTTCTGGAGAATTTATGATATTTTCTTGCTCTTTAAAATGCCAAATATCTAACTAAATCCGTTGGGTGAGCTTCTTTAGAGCTTCTGCCTAAGAAGAGGCGATTGGAAGCTTCAGCAGGTCCAACAACTGTTCTGAGGGATGAGTGCCTGGTTAGTGTTAGGTCATCATAGGTGCTCTGTGTACACTGCGTCTACATTTTGGTAAAATGAATATGCAATGTGCTGAAGGAGACAACATAACAAGGAGAAAATACTGAAGCAGCAGGAAGTAGAAGTCAGATCTAACCTAGAGGCACAGCTGTTCCCAGGGATGCATCAGTGTGACAGATGAGAGTTGATGACAAAGGACGTATCAGGCATGTCACACCCAAAGACACATCCAGCCACAGAATGTTAATTTTAAATAATTAGATGTCTGATTAAAAAGGATTCTTTTTGACTCCAAGATTTTAGAAGCAGATGACATTGATTCCTTGATTCCTAATTATAGATACAATGGTAATAAGAAGAATAAAGCTAGTATTGACTATTTCAGTGTTAAAGATAATATTGGAAAATGATGAGTTTCTCCAAGGAAGATATTGCTGGAAAATTTGTCAGCAACATGCAGTAAAAGAGAGAAAGGCAGAGGCAAACATTGGGTGTTGCTTGGAAGGAGGATGTTGGCTGAAGACCAGGCACTGGGGGCCAGACAGGAAGGCTGGCTGTAGTTCACAAAGAAACAGGACCAGTACTTTGGAGTCCTCTGTCTGCTTTATTATTATAGTTCCTAAAATTGTACCCATTACCAACTGGGTAAGCCTCAACTCACCACTTGATTTCAGTCTATGTGAAGCAACCCAGAGTTCAACTGAAGGTTGTCTGAGCTATTTAGACATGTTGAGATGTAAGGAAGGCAGGAAATCTCATGAAAACAGGCTTTCTTCCGAAACTCCTGGCCCTTCCTTTTCTGGTACTGTCTGGAAAAACTCCAAGAGCATGATTTCTACCAGTATTTCATTCTGGCCCATCCAGCCTCAGCATGAACAAAGAGGTATAAAGAGAGCCATAGGGGAATGAATATTGATTATTGGTTCTCAATTGACTCAGAAGGAAAGGGTTTCTCACACAGACTGAAACCATGCTACAAGGTAATTATAAAGAGTGGTTCAAATTCCCCATATTCTTTAAGTGAGCCCAGGGCCTTCACACTATTTACACTTATCTTTTGAGAACTAACATATCATCTATACTTCAGGGTTTGCACTAAGCCCTAGGCAGATTTAAAAAAAAAATTTACTCATTGGTAATTTCATACATACATACAAACATACATGCATACATACATATATTGTATTTAAATATACTAAGTAGAATTTTTTAAAGTATGATTCAAAGTATATATGCACACACAAACATACTTGGCGTCTAACCATAGTCACATCTTCCATTCCTTTCTAAATCATTAGCGACTTAAATGCATGCCTTGTATGATCTTGTCTCAGAATGTTGTCATTCCCTCCCATTCAATGTGCACATCAGTAACATGTACGTAATTAAATATTTATAGGATAGGTTTCATGGTTACAAACTTGAGCAAGAATTATTCCTTGGTTCTAAGTAATTTACACTGTAGTTGGAAAAATGTTGGAAGACATGTTTTAGTTACAGCAAGATGGTTGCACTGTAAACTGTTTTCTAAGTCTCAGTGGAATGACACAATGAATAGTTTTCACTTGCCTCTGCTTTTAGTGGAAAGATGGTGTGCTACACAGAAGATGAGGGATGTGGTATCCTACCATCTTTTAGTTCTACTGTTTGAAACACATGCTTTCCAAGGTTGTCAGCCTTAGCTGAATCAAGAGAAATATCATGGAGCATAGTATGTGTGATAGTTTATGAGGCAGGCCTAGAAGTACAGACATCCCTTAGGCTTGTTTGCTTTGCCTAGAACTCTGCTCTGTGCCCATATCTAATCACCAAGGGGATTAGGAAGCATGTTTCAGCTCTGTTTCAAGAAAAAGGTAAGGCAGATCAGGTTAACAGCTATGGTCATAGTATGTTAATTATAACTTAGTTTCTCTCTCTTCTAAACCATATTTGAAATCTTAGAATAATACCTAAGGTGCCCAGTGTTTGTAACTGTTCTAAGTAAGGATGATGCCAATGCAATCTGTTTTAAAATATAGGTATATTGATCAAGAAGTCCTTGATTATAAACAGACCCTAACTGTCCTGCATGAGTCTAGGATGCTCTAGGAACTATTTGACTTGAGTCTTTGCCTTTTTTGCCTTATGTAGCCCTTAATGCTTTGGAGCAACCCGCCAGAGGTCTAGGGTTGTGCTTGGTACAGCTGTGCTTCACGTGATTAGCCAATGGTGGTGACTCAATAAACCCTTCATAACTAGATCTATACCAATCAATATTCTAGGGTTCTCATGCTTTGTGAAATGTCTTCTCTTTAGTTAAGGAAGGACTTCATTTTTAACCTGCTTATGTCCTGTAATTATCAGGTAGCTTCTCATTCTGAAACTTCATTTGAATTTTCACAGAATTCTGAGTTGATACAATACACGGGTAGTCTGAGTCCTAAGCAGAAGCATTTAAATTGTCAGAAACCAGATTGCTGAAGTCTTAGGTTTCTGGCGTTACTTGTGTGGTTTCAGATAACTTGCTTCACATATATTTCGATTCCGCTGTTGTCCTATTCCTAAGAATAGTATCTACTTAGGATTGTGGCTTTATTAAGTAAAATTATGTTTAACTTATAGTGTGCTTCACAAGGATAGACACTTAGCGAGCAACATGAATTAGTATTTTTATTATTGTATACTGAACATCCACTATTATAGTCTTGATCTGCACGAACTTCTGGAGTGATGTTTAGAGTGCTCCCAACTGGAAGTGATCTCTTCCTTTTCAAATATCTGCAGCACATCTGACTGCTGCTACTCTCTCAATGATTGCTGGTAATCATTATATCAGTAGACAATAGTTATTGAATACCTGTTCTACTTCTCTCCGTGAGGAAAAGAACTGGGAAGCTGCACTTGTCACAACTGTTTCGTGGTTTGTAGTCAGTGCCTAACACTTTGCCATTCAATGACTGTATGTAGAGGATTCCCTCTATCAGGAATTCCAAGACTATGGAATCTCTGGTAAAGAAAACTAAACCCCTTATCTTATGTCATGTCAGAGCAAGCAGTCAGGAAATTCTTAACATTTTTCAGGTTTTTCTTTACTTGACTTGAGTCTATTTCCTTTGTGTTAGGCCTAAGGAGAGTCATAGAAGAAAAAGTTAGAACTGCTGATTTCCTTACTGGGGAATTTAGAAGTCACTGTTTAGTCATGATTTAATCACAAACCTCTGCTCTTTCATTGCACATTCTTTGCTTTGTTTTGCTTAAAAGACAAGGTCACACTAGGGGGACAAATCTGGGCTAGAACTCACTATTTGGCCCAGTCTGGCCTAGAATTCATAATTGTAGCCACTTTTAAATTTTAACAGTTGTCACAGCTGTGCAATATAAAATCAAATATCTACCATTCAGATTTTTCAGTGTCAATATTTTATCACTGTTTGCATACATTCTTCTGCCTGTGCTGCTTGGGATCAACACCAGAGCTCCATGGGTGTGCTAGGCAAGTGCTCTAATTCTGAGCTATATTCCCAGCGCTCCCTCACCCTTTTAAAGAGTGAAATGCTATAGACACTGCGCAGGCTGTCCCTTCTGTGTTAGTCCCTTGTTTTTTCAGCCGATCCTCAAAAAAGTCAGTGTGATTTTTGTCTCCTTATTTTTTAACCTAATAAAAAAGTGTCTTCATTGTATGTTTACTGAAAGTATGTATGTGTGGACTGGGTTGTTGTATGCACACAGTAAATTGTCAGATTACTGAGTGAAGCAGAGGTATATCTGTCATAGGTTATATCCTTTATCAGCCTTCTCTTTTTCACTCCATACTATGGCGATTTAGTTGTATTGATACAGATGGAGCCAGGTCATTCATGGAAACTAACAAATATATATAGACATTGACTTGGCTCCAAAAACAAAATCGTACATCTAATCTTAGAATGCCGTTAACCATAGTCTTTGATATTATATTTCAATTTAAGCAAATGTATAGTCATAGTGACATACACTGAAATGAAGGTACAGTTTCCTAAATATAACAGTCAGTGACAGCTATAAAGTGACAAACTACATTGGAAAACTATGAAAAATTCATCTCATAAGTGGAATTCAGTAATATTCCTTACATAATACTTAAAACCACTTTTATAATTTAAATATGATAAAATTAAATTTATTTACCAAAGTAAATAATTTAATATCTATTTTATCCATAATTAAGAACCAGATGAAAATATTCTCAGAGATGCCATACATGTTTAGTGTGTGGTGTAATTTGTGTACTGACTGGGAGGTTATATTTCAAAGTGAATAGCATTGAGAATATGCAATGGTAGTTTTTTTTTTTTTAAGCAATGTGCCTAGATAGTAAATGTATTGACCTTATAAATTTTGTGATGCATGTGTGAGATAGTAAATGTATTGACCTTATAAGTTTTGTGATGCATGTGTGTTTTCAATTATAACACATTCAAAGGTACAAGTACTTATAGAATCTTTACATAGCAAAATAATTTCTTAAGGATTAAAATTTGAATCTTAAAAATGCCTCTTGCAAAGACTTTTAAGAAATATAAAATATTTAAAGAGCTAGATAAATGGGGTAGCCATATTTTATGTTTATTTATACTTTCCACTTTTTTTAGACATTGGCATTAGGCATTTAATTGTGCATGTTCAAAAGTAAGCATTTATTTTCCAGAGTTATCTTTTCTTCGGCAAATGAAATTGTTTTTAGAATGAAATATATACTATGATTTTTATTAAAGTCTCAGAAGAGAAAAGAAATTGTTACCTTTAAAGTAAAATTTCCTTCATTTAGAATATGTAGACTAAATGCAAGCGCATGCACATGTGTAAATTTTGAAAGCCATTATTTAGTGAATACATATGAGTACTCTGGATTTTCTTGTTTGACTTCTGTGTAGTTAGCTCTGGAGCTATTTTTTTTCTTCTATTTTTGTTAATGATGGAAATATCCAGAGAAAATCATTACTGTTGCTCTTATTGCAGGGAGGAACTCTGGTGAAGTGATACCTGGGAGTGGAAGGAAGTTTCTAAGGGTAATCATTAAGAGAGTAAGCCACAAAGCAACCTGCAGCCTTGTTCAATGGGCAGACAACCTGGGTGTCAGCTAAGCCATGGAATGACTGGCTTTAATCATGCTAGGTGGAGGCATTGCAAGTTCAGAGTGTCTTTAGCTTTAGAAATGCTTTTCAACATTCTTTTGAAAGATATAATTAGCCTTCTCTAAAACCAGAAGTCCCCAGATGGACACCATTCTTATAGAACACATTAATTGACCTAACATTTGCTACATTACAAAAATCAAGATATGACAATCAGTTACTAAGAATAAAGATAGACTGTCATGGCTCTTATTGCTCTTGTGTGTTGCATGTGACCACTGTTGTTTATCTTAAGAAAAAGTAGGAATCCAATCTGTACCTATCTGTACTAGCTGAAGCTGTTACCAATAGTGGAGAAAATGCTATCCAACAAAAACATAGTTTTGAAAATTTGGAATAAAGGTTGAATGAGGTAACAGAATCCTGCTATTTAAGTAATATAAATTGTGCTTTTAATTTTTTAATCATACTTTAAAATAAAAGACTCCTATGATTTTGGGTAACTAAATCAGAATCAACACTTTAAAAAAATTTTTTTAGACTAGAAGCTACCAAATTTGTTGCTCCAGAAGCAGTTACAGGAAGAAGCCTAATTATCAGGGAAGCGGGACTGTTATTGTTTTCTAATATTTTGCTTTTATAAAAATTATGTTTTTAAGCTGTGACTGAATTAGAATAGTGGAAACCAAATGTTTCCAGGTCTATTGGCCACTTGCCATTTGACCTTAGTCATTCACCATTTTAATTTATAGGCTCTCTATTAAAAAGGTCATATGACCAAAACAGACATCTGATATTTATAAGTTAAAAAAAACTAATTTAATTTACAAATTGATAACAGACTACAGTTTTAAGTAACTAAAAATAAGTTTGAGGGACAGTGAGGGGTTTCACAAGCCTGGCAAACTGAGTTCTATTCTAGGAACTCATGTAAAGGAGGAAGGAGAGAATCGACTCAACAAAGTTTTCCTCTGACCTCTACACCCATACCATAGCATGTATACTCACGGGCCCCAACTATATCAGATAGCGAGGCACGGAAAAATAGTACATAGCCAAGATCATTCAGCTATACAGCAATGAAATTACTAGAGTTAGAATTTGAATTTAGGACTTCCTAACTCTCTGTCATTTCTTTTTCCTTTTGACATCACCTCTCTTTGGACTATCAATCACATCCATTTTTATTGCCCACTTCTACATGTATGTGCAACTATCACAAAAAATAGTAAAAGGCTTTATAAAATGAGAATGAGCTACTAGAAAGATAGCTGACAGCATATTTCTTGATGTGAATTCTCAGTTTGTTTATGTGACTTGTAGGAAAGTTGACATCCTTTTTTTTTTTCTGATAAAATTTATGTGTTTAGAGAGGAAAAATATGTCTTTGTTGAAGAAGGGCTTCCGGATCAACAGAGGACATTCTGATTCACAGTGAGTTTTAAATAACACAGGCTTAGAAACAAAACCAATCAGAATAATTTTATTTTGAATGATTCAGAGAAAAAGACATGGAAAGCTTAAGCTGTAAGGAGAAAGATCAAGTTAGGAATCTATTAAGGTTTGGATCCCCGGTTCTCGAAAAGCCAGCTGGGAAGGATGGTCCACAGACTCAAGTTACTAGGCAACAGAGCAGCAAACTGCTTGGTAACCAGATCTGGCCTGACTCACAGTCTGACTGCATGTGACTGGATGGCCAGATAGGAGGACCAAGGCCCATCTCAACTCAAAACAATTCCTTCCATTCATCTGCTAGTCTTTCTGCCAAATCCCACAGTTATAGAACACCTCTTAGACATAAAAAGTTGCTTGAATTTACAATAGAAATATCTGTGAGTCCAGAAGCAAATGTTATGACCTTTCTTTAGAGGAGTTTTCCTAAAATTATTGTTGTTATTTGGGTCAATATAACATAAATAAAATGTAAGCTTTACTGAATGAAAGAAAGTGAAAACATTTAGGCTGCTGGCAGGACTGGCTTTTCATGAGTGAATTTAAACTGCTCTAGAGTCTTCCCTGCCCCCTTTTTCTTTACCTGCTGGGAGCCTCCTTGAATTCTCAGATGTGTTCCCATTTATCTTTCTAGTTTAATGTCTTCTGCTTCATCTATAGAACTGACAGTGTAGAGGGATTCTTCCTAAAATGTTAGGGCCTCCGAATGCCTCCGTCTTTGCATTTATTGCAAGAACAAGTGCTGCTTGTGTAATATGTGGTTTGTGGTTTGATAAATTAAAGAACTGTACCTGAAGGAATCCGTACTCTTCTAACCTGGTAGTCCTGGTTATATTGTGTTTGATTACCATAATAGAAAGAAATTTCAGACTCAGTGATTAACCATTTGTATGAACTTTGTCACTAAGATACATGTTTGTATGTTCTCAGATTACCTATACTTTAACCAGTGTAGTTTGACTTTAGTATACATGAACAAGTCTTCAAATAATAGTGTCATACTGATTTTTCAGATACATGCATGTCAACAATATTAAATTCATCCTTTAAAATATTGTTGCCAATGTATTTTTGAAAAGATAAACCTACTTAAATAAATTTATGAATCTTGGGAAAGTACAAAATAAGTAGCTGGTTAAATTCTGATGACTAATCTTTTGATTTCATAGTGGTTAAATTATACACGGAGACCTAAGCTTATAAAAGAAATGACAAGAATTTGAGAAGAAATTTGAAAAATCAGCCTCCATAGTTCCTTTTTTAGGATGACAGTTTAGAGATATTTTAACTGCCAAATGCTAAGCACCAGTTCTCTAAAGTATACCTTCAAAGTAACTATAATTAAATAATAAGATATCCTTTAAACAGTTTGGCATAGGAATATGATTTTCCTATAAGTATTTTGCTCACTGTTAATGTATATTCATTTTTACATTGCATGATTTCAAACCAACAAATTTCCTTGCTAGTACCTTCAGATAGCTCTGAGATCAAATTATCTATTATTAAAACAAAGTAGCTTCCTCTTTATTTAATTATTAGCAGGCCACATTTTTTTTTCATTTTCTTACATACCTGATTTCACATTTCTGTTTGTAATTGTGAGTCTATGTAGTTGACCTTTTAAAATCAGCAGTCTTCTGACTAACAAGGTCACATGGTTGATCATCTTTACTTGTTTACTTTCTTTATATTTACACTATTTGTTTTAACTTTGCTTTTTTCTGCTCAGTGGCTTTTTTTATGGCCTTCTGTTGATTGAGTCCCAAATAGAACAGCATATGATTTATGGGTTGTAATAACTAAAACATATATGAATTACAGGCTGATGACGCACAAGGCAGGCTTCAATGGCTCTCTTCTGAATAGAACCTAGCTTACTTTAATAAAGCCTCTTACTAATAACAATAGCAATGCCATTAATACTGAGATCAGTCCTCCTTCATCATTAGAATTTAAGATACATCTACATTTGCATTTAATATTTTAGCAGTTTTACATGCTTACTTAAAGGTCTCTAGTCTTAAAAATGAAATTTTACCTAATTACTGTAAACTAGAAACTGGTCATTTATCATGCACTAATATAATTGAAAAATACAAAATAGATTCAGGTTCACATAGATACTATGAAAGGCTCAAAGTCTGAGGTCTGTTCTCTATTTAAAATGACATTTAGTAAGTAATATAGACATATGAAAGATCAGTTAGATCTTCTTCTTTAAAATAATAAGAACAACCCAAATAATTTAGAAAGGAAATAACCTATTATTTAATTCCTTATTTTAAAATTCAATGAACGGCATCATCTATGCCTAAAACTATGTTGGTATGACTCAAGCCACCTAAATGCACTAACTCAGTAGTCCCTGAACTATTGATACTTTCGACTGTAGGAAGAAGTACATTGATCTTGCAGGGTCTCTTGTGGTCTTAATCCCCTGGTTAAAAGTAAAAGCACTGAATTTGGAAGAAGTGATTACAAGGGCTAGGCAAAAGTATAATGGTGGTATCTATTCTTTTTAACTCTATAATTATTCATTTCCAACCTGATAACTGCACAGATAGAAGGAAGCAGAGAACTGTTCCACGAACAGTGCTGACTTCCTAAGGACAGCTTCCCAGTTCTATGGACAAAGGACAATTGTGTGTGCCACTTAAAGGACAGAATCTCCAAGCAAATCAGTGAGAGCTGAGGGAAGGTGTTGATATTTTCTACACATTTAGGGAGCTTATTTCTAGATGATGGGACTCATACCCGGTTTAGTTTCATGTCCTGGTTAAAATGAAAATTCAGGGGCCCTCCTCAAATGTAATGTTACAAATTTCTTGTTGACAGCAGCAGCAGAAATTTCTACTCTGTGCAATACTCTTTCTGAGAACAACTTCTCCTTGCAACTGTGAGGTCGCCTTTGAAGTAGCCCTGAACTCACAATAGGTCTGAATTGAGGGTCTAGAGGCCAAGTTTTTAGCCCTAGAGGTGAAGCTGAAGCCAACCTTTCAGAAACTCTGTCTTAGAGGAATATCTAGATTCATCACTTCTTCTTCCTCAGAATATTAGTAGTGACGACAGAAGACAATGCTCTAAATTAGAGTAAAAAACAAAAGTTTACAGAAATTCGGCAGCCTTCCAGCTACCCAGCATTCATCTCCAGGGGTTTCTTTGCAAATGAGCAGTTGCGTACATAAGTAAATTAGAAGCAGCATTGCCTTTGCATTTAAATCACTTATGGTTATGCTCACTGCTCAGTGTCAGCCCTGGCAATATGTTACTAGCATCTGATGTCTGCGCCCATCCATCTTTCTTAAAGCTATTTCATTCAATAGTTTAACTGCTTCTGTCAAGTGTCTTCCATCTCTGTTGCCTTCATTTCCAGCATCTAAAATCAGTGTCCTTATTCTGTCATAAGATCTTTGATCTTTTTTTTGTTATGCTCCCTATACCGTGAGTTTCTGTTTTCCGCATCAACCAACTTTCAAGTAGTTTAACACAATTTAACTCATAGACATCAAATACTAGGCTCAAATTCCTGATGAGTCCTCTGGATATTTTTACTTGGAAAGTTCACTCTTACCTTAAGTTTAATATGTGAAAGCCAGCTTGGTGCTTCTCTCTTTTTGACTTTCTATTCTTATTCATAGGGTCATTATTTTCCTAAGAACCAGCCCAGGTCACTGTTGATTTCCTTCACTTTGCCTCCACCATGACTTGTGGCTCATTCATTTAGTAGTTCTCATTGTAGCTTCCCAATTCCACTATCTGTGTGGCCAGGTAACCTTGTGTTTGGGTGACCACTGTAGCTTCTGTGCTAATAGCTCCTTCCTATTTAGGATATCCTATTTATCTGATCTCATTAATTATCCTGAAGTTATGCATTGGCTGTATGCCATCTGTAACAGGAGTGAGCAAACTTGTTTGTGAAGAGCCAAATAATATTTTAAGTTATTGGAGCCACATAATCTCTGTTTCAATTACTTTACTCTGCCATTGTGGTGCCACAGTATCCATACAGATACAAATGATGTGTGCATTCCAATAAATTTATTTTAAAAAATTGGCCAGACTTGGGACACTGTCCATAGCTTGCCATTCTGATCTATAGAATGAAGTTCATATGTTTCACCTCAGCATTTAAGTCTCATCTGTAATTCCTGATCTCTCTCTATGACTGACTGTAGTGGTATGTCCTATGAATCTTTATTCAGAAGCCAAATTTCAAGCATGGTTAACCTCGACCCTACTGATAAATAGGCTAAGATATAAAGCTTTGTCTTTGGGTCTCTCCTGCTCTGCTCACTGTGGGATGCTCAGAGCACTACCCGCTAGGGATAGCAGCTCTCCCCTTGCTATGAAGATCTAAAATGTCTCCAAACATTGCCCACTGTCCTCTGGGGTGAGAATGACTGACCTAGAGAGCAGCTTTGTGGAGGAAGAACTGGCTCTCACTGGTGTATCTGTCCATATGCCAGACAAGATCTTTTGATCTAGAAAGAATTCCAGAATCCATAGTCTAGTCTGATACCTATAATTCACTGGGACATCCTTAAGGCATCATTTAAACCCCACAGAGCATAATTTCACCTGTAAAAATGAAGCTAATTCATACATGCTTTATGGAATTATTTAAAAGTTCTAATGGTACATTGAGTGAAAAAAATGCTTACTAAGAACAGTATGGCTTTGAAATTTAAAAATTATTAGTGATGGAACACTGAGCATAGGTTCGAGCCTATTAACATTTAGAAGTTAAATTCATCTCCTCTATTGTGTCCACTTTGCACTTTGCCATTTGGGATGCTCTTATGGCAGTATTGGGTCTTTGCTGTCACGGACTCTGACTGGGTGGGACATAGGCTATGATTACTCAAATCATCATAAAATGATAGAATCACTAGGCTAAATTCAAAGAGTGTTGGAAATTTACAGGATGTGGATGTCATCTCCAGTTATAGGAATCACACAAGGCTTGATGCTTAGGCTTGGTTAGGCTCGAAGGAATCCAAATACTTTTATGAACTCATTTTATATCTGTGGCTACCTGATTAGGTTTAGGTCTGACCATATTTTACAGAGAGAAGAATGGAGTCTGCAAAGGAATTTGCTAAAGAGCAGATGTAAAACCCAAGGGATTTTCCAGCAGGGAAAGAACTAGAGCATATGAAGAGACGTGGCAGATGAGGTCCTTTTACCGAGGGATCAGTGTGAGCAGACGTGTGGATTACATGGCATTTAGATAAATTCACACATCCCTGAGCTAAGTAGACTGGGACTAGATTTTGAAGAGTAGCTAATACCATTATTTTCTTCTTCCCTGTCCCTAACCCTTATCATCTCCTTCCCCTTATCAAATCCTTCCCATGAGGGATTTATTTGCTTAAATGAAACAGGATAGACTTTATCTTCATAACAGTTCCTTCCACATAAAAGGGAGTGACATTTTGAGTTATTACCCCACACTAAGCTTCTTAAGCCACAAGTGTGTGTATTAAACACTTTGAATAGCTGGAATGTGAGGCTCAGTCCAATTAGACCAATCTGAAACATCTTTCACCCAGCTAATGCTCTGCTAGTGCTTCCAAGACAACCCTTCTGAAATTAGAGAATACACAATTGCATTTCCATCTACATCAGATGTATTAATTCCTCTGGTTGCACTCGTGTCCAATTGCATAGTACAGAGGTATTCTTTATGTGAAAATGGTGCCAACCCTTTTGCCTAAATTGCAAGTTAAATGGTTAGAAAAAACCTTGGAGTTCCGATGGACTGTACGACTTGCTCTGGTGGCAATTCTCCATTGAGAATTGAGGAGTAGACTCATCATGTGAAAGTCTGGGACTAAATATCCTTTTTTCCCATTCAAACCACGATTTCTGAATGTCTGTTGCATAGCTGCCATAGCTGGGGATAGAGCTTCAATAAGAGACAGAGTTCTGCTTCCTTGGAGCTCGCACTGAAATGGAGGAGAAGACAGCATACAAATAAATATTCCAGGTTACCAGAGAGTGACAGGAACAGCTGAGAAAATGAGTTAGGATAAGGCAATGCAGAGTTTTATATATGTATTTTTGGAAGACTTTCTACAAGGTAGCACTTGAGTACAAATCAGAAGACATGATCATCAAGATAACATTTCAGGCAGGAGAAAGAAGAACAAGGTCCGTGAAGGAGGATGTGATTGGCATGTTTGAGGGAGGAGGTGAGTTATAAAAACCGAGGTCAGAGCCATAGAAATGAGTCAGATCACACAGTGGTTTAAAGCCGTATTAAGGACTTGGGATTTCCTTGGTGATGACTGTGATTTATCAAGGTGAACGGGGTTAGTAGTGGGTGTGTCTGTTCAGGGAGAAACAAAATAAATCTTAGGTTTTAGAATAATTAGCATGGTTCTTTTGTAGATACAGGAAAAGAGAATAAACACAAAGTCCAGTTAAAAACTATGGGAATAATCCAGGTGTTAGAATGGTGGAATACTCCAGAGTAGAACAGGTAGAGTAGGAAAAACGGTGACAATTTTGCCTGCAGTTTGAAAGCAAAATAAACAGAATTTGCTGACTGAGTGTCAACCCCCAGAACTCGCATAAAAATGAAAAGCAAGAACTAACTCCATAAAGTTATCCTCTGAACTCTATATGCATGCCTTTACTTACTTGTTCACATATGTATATCATACACACAATAATAATAATAATAAATTTAAAGTGAACAGGCCTAATATTGTGGAAGGACCCATGAAAAGGAAGATATTTTGACATGAGTTGAGAATTGTAGGAACAGTGTCCTTGAGAGAGGAGGAACCATAATACTAGCATATGAGCCAATATTAACTGTTCAATTATTAATTGCAGTGAAGGAGAATGAAGAGTAGAAGAGTCTGTAGGTATATAATGTGGATTGGGTGGTAGGCGTGTCTTGAAGGTTTCTTTTATTGCTCTCACTTTCAAAAAAACAATAACTTCATCAGCTTAAGCATAAAAAGAAAAGATGTTGAAAATTTGAAGATATTGAGGGCAGGATGTGAGACGATCAGTTATTCCAGAAAAGAAGCGAGTATACTATTTAGAAATATGTATAATTTCCAAACTATGCTAAGGAGCCAACTTAGGTTGTAGAAATAAACTGAAAGTTGATGGAGTGTGCTTTTCCTCAATTACCACTGAAGGCTTACACATAAACACAAACATTGCTTACAGAACTATGCATGGTGATACACACGTGTAACTTCATCACATGGGAGGTGGAGGCAGGAGAGGCGTGAATTTGAGACCAGTTTGGACTATGTATAGTGAGTCACAGGCCAGTATGATCTATATAAACAAGACCCTGTCTGGAAAAATAAAACATAAAAAGTTGAAGTTTAATTAAGGTGAGATAATCTAGTCAGGTCTGAGTTGATAAGGATTTGATAAGAAGTGATTGTGATGCTCCAAATCCAGATTGTTCTAAAGGTGCTAAAGAAAAGAGGAGAGAGGCTTGGTGAAGAGTCAATGAAGACCTGCAAGTCAATTTATTTGAGTACTTTTAAATGATTTGGAGACAGAATAGCAATGATAATGGGCTAAAAACTGTGTGTGGAAATACATTAAATGATGTTTATGGGGTATGATACTGGTAATAGTGTGACTTTGCATATGACTGTGGAAGTGAGGTTGCAGAGGATTGTGTGTAGGATCGTGTCTAGTGAGATCCAAGAACAGGGAATCTGTGGGAAGAAATTACAATTATGAATTATGTCAGATTTGTGTTTGAGTCAGTGTTAAATTCTCTCAGGAATGAGAAGGAGGAACCAGGAATTCTGTGAAAAACTAGAACCATAAGTGTATTAGAGCAATAGTGTGAGTTGAGAGGATAATTTAGGGCAAGGGAGAGAGATCATAGTCTGTAAGCTTCAGAGAAGACAGTAAAAGACATCTACTTCTCTTTTAGGGCCAGCTGAACAAAAATGTGAGTGGGAAAATAGCTATCACATCAGAGGGCTGAATGAAAATCTTGGTTCTTTTTTAAAAGATTTGTCATTTGTGTGTGTGTGTGTGTGTGTGTGTGTGTGTGTGTGTAGGTACTCCTAGATGTCAGAAGCATTAGATCATCCTGGAGATAGATCAAGCTGGAGATAGAAACAGTTGTGAACTCTCCAATGTGGGTGCTGTAAACTGAACTTGGGTCTTTACAAGAGCAGTATATGCTCTTAACCACTGAGCCATCTCTCCAGCCTCCTAAATTAGGGGTCTTAATGGATAACCAGGAGTGTTGAGGTTGGAAAGTGGGGAAACAGAGGGGACACTGAGGATAGAGTGATTTTCCTGGTGATAGGTGATGTCTGTTAGAAGTCATCCTAGAGTGTTTAGTAAGACTATGGGATTCACAGAGCATTTTACTAATGAGCAACAATCTGGAAGACCTGGGTTCCTTGTAATGACAAGTATAGAATGTGTGTTGAAGGAATAGCCTTTATGTGACAAGTATTGGGTGTGTGTTTAAGGCGCAGCTTTTCTTTTGGGATAGCCAGTCTGTTGGTTCTGTTTTAGTTTATTCCAGACAGTCAGTGCACCTGTGGTACATCTGGTGAAATGGACGAGAAAGGCGATGGGATTCTGGCTAGCCAGCTGTGCACAGCAGTCTGTGTGGTCAGCATATTGATGCCATGTTCTTCTCTGTTCTCTGCCATGTATTTATGCTGCAGAGATTAGTTAAATGACAGAAGATGCAGAGAAGTGACTGGAAACTGGCAGTTTCCAGATGTGTGGCCTGCTAACATGAAGACTCCATTATTTTTCCTGAGCTAGACATGCAGTCCTGTTCTTGAGCACGTAAAGCTACATACCGAAGAACCAAAAATGTAATTTTGAAAAAAAATATATTGTGCTGGCCACATCAATTTATGTTATATTATTAGAATGACAATACCTCCGTTACTAAATGAATAGATATAAATATTTTTTAGGAGATAGCAAAACCCTGCCACATGTTAACACTTATAATTTGAAAGCCCTTATTATTATAACTGTAAACTATTAAATGAATAGAAATTAGATTTCCCTTTGGAATTTGAATTGTTGGTTTGTATTGACTGTATGTGGACTTATGTGAACTGGTTGGATGTTAAGGCATTATGGTCTTTTGTACATTAGTAAAGGTGCTCCCTGTAAAGCAACATGCACAAACTTTCCCCCCTCTCTAAGGGGAAGGGCAAGCCCTGGCACCTTTTAACCTGTAAGGATTATGTAGCTCTGGCTATGATTGATTCTTGGCTTGCCTCAAGAAACGTTCCTGGTATGTGTTATGTGCTAACGGAGCCAGGGCTTTGCTGATCAGCACGTCACGCCTGTGAAGACGTGGGCATGCCTTTGTGCATTTGTTCTTGTAGCCTTGGAGGCATATTTCAACACACTGCCCAGAATTGGCTAGAACATGCCTGTCACTCCCAGCTGACTCTGATGACGCTCTTGCCAACGTAGATTTACATCAACACAGTTCTTCACTGGAAAAACTCATTCAGAGTATGCAGGGTGGCCCATTTAAAACAGGCACAGCATCGATTTGAAAAGGAATGCATTTTAAGAGCTGCACTACAAGAAATACACTGCTATTGGAAGGCTCTGTAGAGCATAAAATTACAACGAGCAGTGCCTAGGAAGATTACTTCCCCTATAAATTGTCCTAAGCTCTAACTTGTTGAGAGTGGTTTATTGTGAGGTAAAGAATCTCTCCATTCCAGACTTTGCCTTGCATCATGCTGGACATGCAGACATTTCTAGGGTTTCTCTGATTTATTCTCATATTCCTAATACTGAATTTGTTAAAGAAAATCTGAGGTATGAGATCTAGTAACATGCATTGTGATGTGATTGCTTTGCTCTTTACCTGCTGAAAAATCATTTTAGAATTCAGTAGAAAAATATAGATTTCCTCTTAGTGTGAAATCTTTTGGCACATATCCATCTTGTATGTGACTCATCCTCAATATCTTAATGAATGTTTGGGATAGACATATTACTCACATGTCTATAGACAGGAAACCAGGCACTCAAATAAAAGCTGTTACCATAGCTATCAAGAAAAAAAAACACAAACAAACTCAAACCGTCTTTGATATACAAAAGAAAATTTCAGTATCAGTAGCACATGACCTGTGATTAATACTACTGTGACCCTCACTGCTCATCTTTCATTTCCGTCATCCCAGCCTATTCTAAGTCATTATAGTAATGGATACAACTGAATGGGTTTGAAATTTTGCCCCTTCTCTCATGACAACCAGCAGGATTTTCAGTGACACATGCTTTGATCTGTCTGCTTTTAAATCTTTTAAGCTGCACAGATCTAGACAGCTTCCTCTCAGAAGATTTTTACAGTCCTAATCAACCTCATCCTGAGTTCTATATTTATGCTTGTTTAGACACATCAAAGTCAGGTTTTCTGCTAAGGTCCACCTGAAAAGTGAAGGTCATCAGCTTATTGATCTCGCCATTGCGATGTTGTTACATGCAGCAGTAATGAAGGATGACCTTTGAGAGTGATCGAGTGGTGGACAACAAGATAGACATGTTTAAAACATTTTACCTCTGTAATTTGTCTACAGTTAATAATGTGATCTTGGTTAACTCCAGATGGTTCCTAGATGAAGTTTAAGCGGACATTGTATATGTGGCATAAGGTAATTAAGATACTTCCCCTTGAGTTAACATCCATACTTAATAAATAGTAGCTGAGATGTGACAGTTTGAAGATGTGCATTTACAAGTTCATTAGATGAGGACTGTTCAG
Organism: Eospalax fontanierii; assembly: GCA_035773235.1. NCBI lineage: Eukaryota > Metazoa > Chordata > Mammalia > Rodentia > Spalacidae > Eospalax > Eospalax fontanierii. Next base: position 71,973,493 of record CM069527.1, read on the forward strand.
AATTTAAGCTGGTGTAAAAATTAGTTTACAAAAGACACAATCAGAGGTATGTGCTCAAGCATTGTTCATGATGGAGAAGCTCTTGGGCTCTTGGTTACAAAACTAACAACAAACATCCAGCTTTCAGCCTGCCAACTGTATCCCGTGTGCCTGCTCATCTTTTCTTCTGTATCCATGCTTATAAAACAATCCCCAATTGTAGTTTTTATTGTTACGCCCTTGCCTCTGCTAAGTCCTATATTGCAGAGTCCTCCATCAGGTTTCAGGAAGCATGATGCTCTAAGCAATGCTGCAATGTTCAGTAAACAAGAAAGAAGTTGGCACTTGAATCATGTTCAACAGCTATCTGAGTTCTTACAGTGTCTGTCTGTTCCCTAGAGAAGAAGCCTGTCTCATGGCCTTTGAGATACCAGTTTCTGAGCCTACACATTTTAGTTCCAGATTCTGATCTTTGCAATTTCTCCAAGAAATTTTCAACTTGTGAGGCTTCTTTGGGAGGGCTATAATATTTGACAATTTTTTCCAGGGCGGGGGGCAAATACTTCCCCACCACCATGCCCTGAACACTTTCCACTAGAAGCCTTGACAGACCACAAAGCATGTCTTAGAACTATACTCACAATAAATATGAGGAAAATGTCCCTTCTCCTAATGGAAGTTAACTGATGAGACAGTCATGGTTTATATATAGAAAATCATCCCTTGAAATGTCTAGCATTTAGCCCAAGATATAATTGTGCTTTATTTTTCTGATGATATGATATCTTTGGCAACTTGGTAAGCTCTTTTATAAACAGTACCAGATCTGAGAACCAGTTTTTAGAATTTTCGGACCCTTTTGCTCCTTCTCCCTCTTTCTCAGATGCCGTAGTATAGAAGGCACCCCAAACTATTGTAGAACTAACACCAAAAAGTTAGATTTTTTTAAAGCAAGGTTTGCATTTTGGTAGGAGTTTTGTAAGACAGGTAGGTTTTCAGGACCCAAGTATTCCTATCTCAGGTTTTAGACTTGAGAAATATGGACACGGTTCAGATAACTGCACTAATGGTTATGTCAGATTAATAGAAGGTTTGTTTTCTACAAGCTCTGTACAGCAAAATGGTGACTTTATAGTAGTATACAAAGTGCCATGATGCTGTATCGACTCTAGAAGCTATGGTAAATATATTTACATCTCTATACAGTAGATATAATAGGTTGTAACAGTAAGGATCAATACATAGTTGAAACATTTGCACTCAGATCTCAGTATTCCACAGAGAAAAAAAAATTTTTTCTTAAAGCTATTATCACAATTGGCCAGAAATTTGGTAGCTTAAAACAACAGAGATTTATTGTTTGCTTTCAGTACAGGAGGTCAGGGGTTTGAAATCAAGGCATAGGCAGGCTTGTACTTTCTCTGAAGGCTTTTACGTGAGATCTGGTTTTAGGCCTCATCTAGCTTCTGGTAGATACTAGCCACTTTGGCTTCTGGTGACATCACTTCCACCTCTGCCTCCACGTTCACATGTATACTATCTGGTATTTTCTGCCTTCTACTATAGGACACTTATCACAGGTCCTAGGGTACACTTGAATAATATAAGATGATCTCTCCTTCTTAGCATCCCAAATTACAAACCCTTTTCCAAATAAAGTTACATACACAGGTTTCAGGGTTAAGGATGCCAGCAAACCCTTTCAGGTCATTGCTTAGCCTACTATGGTGTCTAAAGTTGTGCCTGTGAGGGTCCTGAGAAAGCTGTTTTAGTGGGCGCGTGCGCGCGCGCACACACACACACACACACACACACACACACACATAGAGAGAGAGACTATTTCTGAAGACTCTCATCATGCTTCAGGATCTCAGCTTAAGAAGTCAAGGAAACTGGGTCTTTGAAGTCAAAAGCATCAGGCTTCCTCTAAGTGCACAGTTGTCCCAGTCTATGGATCTTCTCCAGAGGCTCTAGAAGGTGATAAGAGGAAGGAATGGGAAAGATATTTTTTTCTTGTATCATCTTCATACGAAGTTGAGCAAAGAAGGAAGAAAAACTGTAGGAACAACAAGTTCAGATGAAGGGAAGACCAATGGTTTCATGATGCTTGGTGTACATTTCAGTCACTAAAATTAGCATATTAAAACTGTAAATGAGACTCACACACCCCATAATCCCAACCTTAGGAGAATGTAACAGGAGATTCCTGAGTTCCAGGCACACAGCAAGATGCTGAAACAAATAACAAACCTTAAAGAGAAACACATGGTAGTTGTTTGTGGTAAAAATTCTGCCAAGATATAACCATGGTAAATCCTTGAAATGCCTTGCTGTTGCCCTCAAGCTTTTGATTTAGTCTCACCAATGCAACCTGGTTTAACATTCACCTGGTGTGGCCACCCAATATATTATCATGCCTAGCTAATTAAATATGCTAAGTGTGTCAGCAGCACTGAGAAAATGAACTGCGCGCATGACAATGCTAGCATTTCCAGAACCATTTCCTTCAATTCTCAGGACACACTTAAGTATTTGGCCTATAAGACATATTTGCACGATTGAAATCAATGCTTCAAGGGTTTATTCGTTTTAAATATCAAAAGACCTTGGGAAATTGGCCTATAAAGTTGTTTCACTGCTTTTCACACCCATAAACAGTGTGCCAGAAGATCCATTGGTGTCTCTCACTGTCACTGAGTCTGACCAAATTTCATTTTCCTTCCTATTATGAGTAAATGAATATAGATAAATTTACTCTTCCATGTTTTATGGGTGACTTTGAGTATTTTCATTCTTTACTGCCTAATCATGTTTTTCCATTAAAAAATTGGGATTATCACCATAAGGTATTGATTTGTAATCATAGTACACTTAAGGATTAGCTCTTGTTATAGATATTTCAGCTTTTTTCCATTTTTCTTTTATTTTGCTTATTATTTCAAAGATTTGTTTTTATTTGGTGTGTGTGCATGTGTGTGTGTGTGTGTGTATACATATGTGCAGGTGCCCATGGGGTCAAACAAGGGCATCAGATTCCAAGGAGCTGGAGTTACAGGCAGTTATGAGCCGTTGTCCTAACTGCTAAGCCATCTCTCCAGCACCTTGTTTATATTTTCTGTGGTTTATATATCAGTATTCCAAATTTCTTATCATAGCTTAGAACACAACCTAAATTTATCATCCCAAGCATTTTAAGTGTATAGTTCAGTAGTGTTAAGTATATTCACATTGCTTTGTGAGGGATTGGCAGAAAACGTTCATTAGGTAAAACTGAAAGATTTGGCCCATCCTCTGGTCTCTTTCAACCACTAATAGCCATTATTCTATTTATTTTTAAAGTAATTTTATTTATATTGAATTTTTTCAATTTTCATACAAAATATAGTTTGATGGTATTTGAAACCCCTCCCTCTCCATACATCCCCCAACGTCCCCCACCTAATTTCATGTACTCACATACGTACATGTGTGTATGTGTATATATATATAAAATATGGCCTATGGAGTCCAATTTGTGTTGCCACATGTCCACAGGCCTCACAAAGAGTTTCATCTCTGTTGACCCAATTCCTGTAGCCGTCAGTTGCCAAAAGTTGCATAGGAGGGATGGGGATTTCTTACCTCCCCACATCTATGCTGGAATTTTGTCTGGTTTGAACTTTCATGGAATTTGTACATACTGTCACCATTGATGTGAATTCATATAAGTAACTATTTCCTTGTGGGTGTCTACCCCCTCTGGTTCTGACTGTCTTTCTACCCCCTCTTGAGCAATGACCCCGAGCAGAAGTTTGAAATAAGTGTTCTTCTCAAGGATCAGCACTCCACGGCCTCTTGTCCTATGAACTTTGGTCAGTTGTGGGTTTCTATGTTCATCATTATCTGCTGTTTCAGAAGACTTCTCTGGTGAGAGTTGAGAGTTGCATTCATCCTATAGGTAGAGGGTTGCATTGAAGATGTGTCACTTGGGGTTAAGAGTCTCACAGACACTTATTCTCTGCATTTGACCAATTCTGGAACTCTGTAATTATCTCCATCTGTTGCAAAAAGAAACGTTTTGGTTGAGGGGTGAAAAGTACACTTGTCTGTATAGTATTTACTGTATCATAAGAAACGACATTGGTCTCAGGATGTGGCAAAGGTAGATTTTTTTTTCTAAGAGCTCTGACTTCTCCAGCCCTGTTTGTTTGTCTATGTTTTCAGAACCACACGTGAGTTCTCTCCTACTGAGTAGGCATTAATCTCAATTAGAGAGCTGTTGATTTTCTTCAAGATAAAAGTGCCACTGCTGCACCAACAGGGGTAGTTTTCTGGGCAAGTTGTTTGTTCAGCGTTACCACTGGGTAGGACCATTGATTGGTTTTCTCCCTTGGCAGGTTGTATAAGTATCCTTTGATACCGTGTGAGCTAGTTTTCAGGGAGGAGGCTTCCAGGTCAGGTCCAGCTTGATTGCTCCAAGTGCTGTGTCAGAAGTGTGGTCTGTCTTCAGCAATGGGGTCTTATCTTCAGTTCTGGGATGCAATCAAGGACTGTGGCAAAAGGCTATATAATTTTGAGAATCTCTTCGAGTATCTGGATCAACAACTCAAATATACAAAGAACTTAAAAAAAAAAAAACAAAGAAAGCAGAAAACAAATTATTCAATTAAAAACTGGAATAGGAATGTGAACAGATCGCTTTCAAAAGAAAAAAATAACAATGGCTGAGGAACCCTTTAAAAAGTATTCAGTGTTCCTCTTAGTTAGTGAATTGAATATCAGAACTACTTTAAGATTGCATCTAACCCCAGTCAGAATGGCTAAGACTAAGAAAACAAATGACACCAAATTCTGGTGTGGCTACAGGGGAAAAGAACCCTTCATTCATGGCTGTGGGATTGTAAACTGATGGAACCACTCTGAAATCAGTTTGAAGAACTCTTAAAAAACTAAAAATCTGGAACTAGAGAGATTGCTCAGTAGTTAAGAGCACTGGCTGCTCTTGATGTGTGTTTAGTTCCCAGCATCCACATGGTGGCTAACGACCATCCATACTCCAGGTCCAGAGGATCCAACATCCTCTTCTGACTTCTGTGGGCATTGTAAAACATGGATGCACTTACATACATGTAGGCAATCATTTATACACATAAAATAAATAAAAAAATAAATTAAATTAAAAATCTTATTTTTATGAACTTGAGTATTTCAAGTACTTTATATCAGTGGAATCATAGTTTTTTTTTCTTTTGTAATTGATTTAACTTTGTGTCAAGGCTAGTCCCTCCTGTAATATGTGACAGGCTTTTCTTTTTGGAGCTGAATGATACTGCTTTTGATGAGCATCCCACATTTTGTTATCCACCAAGTAATAAGTAGAGATTTGTGTTGCTTCTTCCTCTTAGCTGTCTTGAGTAGTGATATTGTAAAGTCATCTTTACATCTCTCTGTAAAGTCATATAGACATCTCTCTGAGTTCTTGCTTTCAAGTGTTTTGGATATACATATCCATCCCAAAGTAAGATCACAGCATGTATGATATGATAATTTTACTTTTAATATTGTAAGGAACCTGCACATAATGTTTCCCACAAGTCTCACTATTTTTCCCTCCCTCAGTAGTGCAGGAGAGCTCCAATTTCTCCACATCCTCACTAACAACCTCTTCCTTTCATCCTGCCCTCTTTTATAGCAATTGTACTAATAGATGTGAAATGATACATCAGTGTGGCTTCTGCATCATTTTCATTCTGTGATGATTAGTAATATTGAGCAGTTTTTCTACTATTTTTAATATACAAATTGTGTTGAGCACATTCCTCCCTAGGCCCTCACATCCTCCATTTTCGCACCTGCCACTCCTTCCTTTCATTAGTCCCCTTTCTCCCCATAGGCAGTTTGAGTTCTGCTTTCGTGTCATATAATAGATATGATTTTATGTCTTCATATAAAATCTAAGAACCACAGTGAGAGAAAACACAATCTTTGTCCCAAGAATGATTTAGTTCACATCATAGGATTATTTCTAGTTGCATCTATCTCTTTTGAGTAGCTTTCCATTTCCATTTTGGCTATGGAAACTGTATTCAAGTACTTGCTCATTTCAATTGGTCTATATTCTAAAATGTTCTGAATATTACACGTTTTAGCAGTCTTTTCCCCAGAATTACTTAAGTGAATTTTTTGAACTAAATTTAGAATCCGGAATACAAACACATCTGATATAGACATATCAGAACCTTGTCCCTGCTTGCAATGAATCTCACCACCCAGTAGCACAGGTAGAATATGACAAGAATATTACTAGCATGTACTGAAAACTTGGTATGTACTGAGCTATGTATTAATGGTGAGTGTAGATTCTGCTGGTGCTAAGTATGTTAGTCCCTTGGCTTCCAGAGATGGTGGGATCAGCTTCCTAATCCTTAAATGTAGAAAGAAACCACAACCATTGAGTTTATGAATTCATTTGAAGCGTTAAAACTCAAAAGGCATGTAGAATAAACTATTAAACTTAGATGACATACTGCTACAAAATATTTACCTAGCTAGCTTTTTCTTCTCAAGTCCTATTTATTTCACGAAGTACAGAAGTTTTGGACAATGTAACTTCAGGTTGCCGAAATGGAAAGAGACTGGATATATAAAGAAGGCTCTTTGGAGGGTAGTCAGTAAGATTCACATGACTAATTTAAAGTATTTACACTCCTATGACTCAAAAGGCAGAAATCATCAAATTTTCTTAAAGAATATGCAAAATTTTAAAGTAATATCCAACAGAGATTCCCAGGACAACTTCTAGACAGAGCTACTTGTTTGTTATTTTTCTATGAACTACATTATTCCCAAACACTAAACTATTCATATATGATTATAGCCATATTAACAGTTTTTGCTATTAAGCACATTCATTGAAAATATTTCTGCTTTCAAAGAACAACTGCAGGGCCTTCTTTAATACAGTCTTACCACCAAAATAAACAGGTGAAAACCCAACAGGTGAGGAAGATGGTGAAAGAAGGAACAGAGAAAGAAAAGGAAAACATGTCAGCTGCTAGCAAAGTGGTGTACAGACAAAGACACCCTGGAGAGATCATTCCAAGTGTTGACTAGATCACAAACCTGAGGCCCAGAGTTATACACAAAAGCACCCAAGTTAATGCCTCTGGGGCAAAGTTGGACCTAAACACCTAAACACAGTTGTGTGACGTGGTCCACTGGTATGCTTGTTCTATCTCAGATATCTGAGGATGAGCTAGAGGAGATGGGAGAACTTGTCTTTCATTCAGTGCCTTTGCTCAATAGACAGTTAATTTTCCTCCTTTTCTTTGGATGCTAGACTTGAAATACACAAAGAGCTTGTATACTTTGATGTATACCAGATTCCTTGCAGGCAAGCAACAGTTTCACATGAATGGATTACTATATACCTAGAATGTTGACAGTATTCCTTCTCTGTCACTAGCTAGTGCATTGATCCTAGACACATTGTTTGAATCTTCATGGGTTCAGTTTTCTTAAATCAAAAGTCATTGTACCGTAGTTGATCTCTGAAGTCCTTTCTAGTACAAAATGCTGTGTTGATCCATCTTGAATAATTCCATGAAGATAGTGATACAGCAGTATCACCTGGGTTTTAGCTGATTGCGTATTCCAATGAAACTTGAAAGAAAAGGAAATCTCAAGTGTAATTCAAGTGTTGCCTGGCTGTTCATCTGTCACCAATTACAGTGTAGCTGTATGTGAAAACTTCCATTCACATAAAGTATTGTGGCTTAGGGAAGAGAAGGCAATAGTATATATCTAAATTCCAAGAATTAAGTCACTCTTTCAAGGAACAAAGGGGTTAGAATTTAAATGTTTTTGATAATACCCTTACCACTAAAAAATATAGTGAAGGCAATGTTTACAAAACACATCATCTGTCTTTTGTCCCTACCTGCTTCTACTTTAGAATAAAATATCAGTAGAACAAAATTGATGACTTCCAGAAAATACATGGAAGTAGGTTACTTGACTATTTTTTCACTACTGAAGGTAAATAATGGACTTATTTATAAAACAAAGAATAAATGATAGGAGGTTATAAATGGGGAAACTTCACAGAATTAATAACTTTGCATACTTAGTGCAGAAAATGGGACAAAAGATATGGAAGCACTAAATCAGTTATGGCTGAATTAATTTGTTCAGTTCCAGAACACCAACAGTCATCCTTTATAAATTACTCATGCAAACTTTCCAGTGACCCACTAATTCTCATTCTAGAGTGCAGATAAAGAGTAAATTTTGTAAACTAGTTGAACATTGTCAAAATAATTAGGATCCAAACATTCAACCTCCTTGATTTAATTAATAGTTTAAATAGCAAAGTAAGAGTCATATTTTCATTATTTCAGTCAACCTTCTCTTATTTCATAAACTTCTAGCATATAATTTGATGTTTGTACCCTCTATTCAAGCATTTTCTTTAATATTGAATGCTTAACCTGCATTTTCAATGATCCTAAAATAAGCATTCATTAATATCAGTCCTGGATGTTGCTTGAGGATGGATTCTTAGAAATATGAATCATTAGAATGTAAAAGACAGTGTGTTCTGCTTTTCAGAATCTGTGAACAGCATAGTTGTGTTGTATTGTACTGCCATAGCTACCGGATATTCCAAGTATTGAGGGTCACATTGGTGACAACTATTTGCTAGCTTAATACGTTGAAGATAAAGTTCTGTTTCAGTTGAAGGACATCCATCCTTTTCCTGTGGGCATAGGGGATTTAATTTTCTTCTTTTGTGAATTATATCTTAGTGTTTTACTTTCCCATTAGAACATTAACTTTTTATTCTTTTCTCTGATTCTTGGCAAAAGTGTTTTTCTTAGTTTATGAGATGACATCTAATATTCCCACAGGTTTTTAACATAAGCCATTTGAAAATATTTCTATTTATTTATTCACGCGAAAACTTTTCTCAACTTAAGATTGCCCTAAAATTCATCTTTATTTTTTTTCCAGGTTTTCAATCACTGAATATACTTAAAATCTATTATGTGTTTAGAATCCACTAAACTTTTTGTTACATTTAGTTATTTATTCATTTTGTCTATGTATTTATATGTGTGTGGATATGTACATCATGGTGCATGTGATGATCACAGAGCAACCTTCAGGAAATCATTGTCTCCTCCTACCATGTGGGTTTTGGAGACCAAACTCAGGTTATCAGAGTTGGCTCCAGTCACCCTTACCCACTGAGCCATCGTGCCAGCCCTAGAATTCACTTAAACTTATACTATTTTAGACACAAATTGAAAAGGATAAAAGAGTGAACATAGGGTTGGAATGGACATGAATGGTGGGAAAATATCTTATTTGCTAAATATTTTAAATGTACTCATGTACAAATTATATTTTTATACTTTAAAAAAATTAATTATTTCAGATATGTAAGGAAAACAGATGGTGGATAATCATTAAGCTTGAGCAGAAATATTAAGCCTGCAACTGGAACCAGTAGTTCTTCTCTCTCTCTTGTGTGTGTTTGTGTTTGTGTGTATGATTGTACTGGTTAATACGTGTATACAGAGGCATGTGGAGGTTAATGTCAACTTAGGAATCAGTCCTAAGAAGTTGTGCACCTTGTGCCTGTGACTCACCAGTTAACAAGGTCAGCTAGACAGTGAGCACCTGAGTCCTTTTAATTCTACCTCCTAGCATTGGGATTACACATGTGAGTCATCACAGCAGGCTTTTTCCATAGGCACAGGGATATGAACTCCGGTCCTCATACTTCTACGGCAAGCACTTTACCAACTGAGAAGTCCCCGTGTCCCTCTCCTCAATCTGGTGTCTTCCTTTAGAATGTCATTTTTCATTCATTCCTTTTGCCAATTCAGAAAGCTAATCACCCATTTTGTCTTTGATTACATTTAAAATATTTTACCAATACATTTAGTTATAATGAACAAATAATTATATATGTCTCTCATATGCATGGAGGATGAAATTCTTTTCGGTATCAAACTTGTCATTCTTATATTTTATTTCTCTGCACAGCAAAAGATCGTAACTGACAAATGTTTTACTTTAAAATTTCAACATATGTCCCAAGCATAGCTAGCTCATTGGAGCTATAAAAAATTGTGATATCCATTCAAATATTTATTTCCTATATAAATATATATATATGGAGAGAGATAAATATTTGAGGGAAAACTTTCCATAAAAATCGTATTTCTTTCCGACTGAAACTTAAAGTATCCTAGATGTACTCGTGAGAGCACAATGAGTGTTTCATGTAGAACACAAACTGGCACAAAAATTAGACATGGTGTAATTTATGTATGAAAATAAATTTTGATAAATATACATATTATATCTAATTCTGCTTGTACAAGAGAAAATAAAATTTTGATTCTACTTAATTTATATATTTACATCTTGCTAGTCACATACAGTTCACATATGCAAATAGGATAAATTTACTTATATTTGTAAAAAATAGCAAAACCTCACTATGTGAGTTAAACACTGGATCAAGAGCAAAATGCTATAGATAATTTTTGAGTATTCACATATTTTAAAATATAATAAGTTAAAGTCACCTTTCATTATAATCTATTAATAAAAATTTGAAATTTTATAGCCAAGGCTGACGATATGCTTTGTCATGCATAAGAATTTCTTAAATTTGTTCTTTTTACCAATTTTTACACCTAAAATAGTTTTTCAAAGGAATGTGGGCTGTTTGAGTTCCAGTTAATTATGGCTTTCAATTCTGTTGTTATATAGGTGGTGACAGTGTTGGGCAGGTTAGGTAACTTGTTTAGGTTATGATATATATTTTTAAACATTAGAGCCAATCGTGATCCAATATATCAGGAGCTTCAACCCAGTATTCACTTATCACTGTCATAGAAAAGTGAAGAACTTCAATACTGCACAAAAGCTTGAGAATACAAGAAATATTTTAACATTTTTTTAAAAGCAGGTACTCCAAACTTCCTGTACCCCAAGAAGACTACTCTAAAAGTCTTAGCTTTGTGTTATGCCATCTAAGTCACTAGACTGGGTTACAAAACAGGCTTGTAATTCACCAGCTGCTATTGCATAAATACATTTCATTTATTCAAGAGAATTTCAAAGAGTATTACAGTTTGAAGGACTTCTCTTAATAAGTTCTTATTATTGTGAAAAATTCCACAAGTTAATACATTTATATTCATTTTCTATATTACATTATGCATTCAGTATCTTTAAAAATTTATTAACAGGGTTTTTTTCTGGTTGCCAAAATAATACTTTTATTTTCAATGTTTGAAGACCATTAGAGAAGTACAATTGGAAATGTTCAAAATCAGTTACAATTGTACCTTTAAAATAAGTGTTGTCCAAATATCAACTATTTGGGATGTTTCAAAATTTTGACGGGTATCCTTATTGGCACTGTGAACATGTTTAATATTCTACACATTTTAGTATTTTATTTATTTGATAGTTTCATACTTGTATAATATGCATCCTGACATTTTCCCATCCTCCTTAACCTTTTCTTACCCTAGCTATCCTACCTCCTCTGAAACGCTTCTTCTTCCCAACAAGTCTTATTCCTCCACCCTTATCTTTTTTTCTTCTTTAGGACCAAGCTTCACTAGGGTTGCTTTCTTAGGCATGGATTAGGGGCTATGTCCTGGATCCTGGGTAACTTACCAGTAGCTACACCACTGAAAATAATGAGTCTCTCTCCCCAGTAGCCATTAACTTCCAATAATTCCTCGGGGAGAGGAGGGATATTTGTTGCCTATCCATGTTGGAATGTCGATGGCTTCAGTCTTGTGCAGATCTTTCATGTTCAGGTAACTATAGCTGTAATGAGTTCATGAGTGCAATGACCATATCCTGTCCATGAGACCATTCTACCGCACTCCTCCATACTCTTTGCGTCTTAATATTCTTTCCACACCCTGCCTTCCAATTCTCTCTAATCCTTGGAGAGACTGATATAGATGCCCTAGGGATTGGATAGTCACTCAGCAATCATGTATCTCCTCACTTTGACCAGCTATGAATTTCTGCATTAAATACTGCCCACATTTATGCACATCTTGTATGTGCAGAAATGATACCTTCTTCATGATTTCTGCTACACTTTGTCACATTGCTTTCAATGGAATTAATATCAAGTAGCAATGACCTGATAACAGTGTGTTAGTTGTACCATGTTGATTGTAATGATTTCCTTAAAATACTTGCATCTTTGGGTGGAATAAATTCTCTGAGCATTTTCATTAAAAATGATTACTTTTCCAATTGTTAATCTACTGTAATTACATTTGCCTCAACTCTCTGCTCAAATTCTTTCAACATCTACCTGATGAACATTTTTATCTGGTGATATATTTGCTTACAGATGTGAATTGTTTCATTTTGTCATGTATATTTTATAGCCTGGGTGTGTAACAGGCAGCACCATCTCAGTCTGACTAGGTACACTCAGTGAGGTTCACGCTAAGATGAAATCTCTTGATGATGCATTTCTAAAATCACACCCCATTCATGAAGTGGTACCCGACTTTCTTTTTTGCAAAGACTTTTTTGTTAAGTTTAGTACTCTGATAAATTATATTGCCACTCCCTTAATAAACTGAGATGCAAGAAAACCCTTCAAATGTAGCATTTTGAGGATTTGTTTGATGTATTTCTAGTCAGTTGGTTGAAAATTTAGAAACCTCCACTGAGGTGCTAAGTATAATTAATAGAAAACCAGTTACTTTCTCTGATCACAGTAGGGATTTTTCCTTTACATTCTTGTCAAGTCAACTTTGCTGGCTTGTTTATGACAGTGACTCGTAGTTTTAAGGTTTAAGTTTTATAATTGTATATCTGATGCACTTGTTTATAATTACACTGTATGATGCACTGATAGAATTCTATGCTCAACTATTTCATTGGCACTCATCAGTCATGGTATACAATTTTCCATTGAGTGTGAAGAGAGGTAATATATTTTACCAAAACTGGTTCTTTTATTAAACAGTGACCATGATTTTAGCATAGTTTAAGAAAAAAGATGTTTTAAAATAAAATCACTATGTCAAGAAGAAGGTATGTGTATCAGACACTTATCTGTTTCTATGATAAAACTCCATGACCAAAACAGCTAATAGAAGGAAGTGTTTATTTTGGCTGACAGTTCCAGTCATATAGAGCCCATAATAGCAGGGCAGGTATGTCAAGAAGGAGCTAGAGAAGCAAGCTGAGTGCTCATATCATCAAATACAAAGCATGGAAAAATAGAAAATGAGCTGGAAATGAGATAAGGCTATGAACTTTCAAAGTCTGCTTCCAATGATATGCTTTCTCCCACAAGGCCACACCTCCCAAAGGTTCCCCGACTCCTCCCCTCCACAGCATCACCAGCTGTGGAGCATGCACCAAGTCCTCAAATCCTTGAGCCTATGAGAAACATTTCTCATTCAAAACACTACACTATATTTACATATATGTATATAAGTACATATACACACATATATAGACTCATGTATATGTATGTATATATATATACATACTGTTATACATAGTATATATATAGACTAGCTATGTATTTATATATTGTATATCTATTTTATACATTTACATATTAGGAGTATAGATTTGTTTATGTCTCTGAGAGATTTTTTTTTCCTATCAGTGAATGAAATAAAGAATGGTTCAGATTATCTGTTCTATTAGAAGTTTATAATAGTTTGTAATTATCTGAGACCATGGCTGTAAAAGTTCAGTTAGTAAATATTTGCTCCTTAATCTGCTAGCTTAAAATGTAGTCAAGAATTGGTTGTCAATGATTGTCATTAAAAATAATTATTTCTACTTTTAAAATCTAATAAAATCAATACTTTTTGCATCTAAATCTCACAAATTTTAAATGTTAGAAAAATTCCTCCTGAGGAGAAAGAGAAGAAAGGTAGGTTGTTATGGATGTTTTTTTCTATTCACAAAAAATGAACTTAATGGTCAGGGCTAAGCTGACATTTCAATATTTTATCACTTGCTAAAATAGTAGTGCTTTATCATTAAATGTGTTCTTTGACAATCTTATACATGTATATAATACATTCGGATTATTTTTACCCCACTCCTTCTCAGTTCTTTCCCACCCCTGTTATCTTGCCTCACCTCTACAAACCTTTCTTCACGTTGGTGTCTTTTGGTTTTGTACTGTGACCCACTGAATTTAAGCAGGGATGTCTGTGAGACCATAGATTTGAAGCTATTTATTACAGTGTATTGACTGAAGACAATAACTTCCCTTCTCCCAGAATGTATCGGTAGCCAGTAGTTCTGTAGGGAGAGGTAGGACCTCAGGAGTCTTTCCCCTGTCCATGTCTGATTGCTGACAGAACCAGTCTTATGTAGGTGTGGTGCAGGTAACCATGGCTGCTGTGAGTTCAAGATTTCAATGACTGTGTCATGGTCAGAGTTGTTTCACAGCTCTTGTCCCTGTTTTCCTGCTCTTACATGCTTTCTGCCCCTTCCTCATGGTGTTTCCCAAGTCCCAGAGGCTGTCTCATTTATGGCTGAGCTTTCAAGTCTCAGTGCTTCTCAACACCTTGAACAGTCACAAGGCCTTGAATTCACCATGGTTTACTGCAGAAAGAGGTTTCTCTGATTCAGACACAGTAGCATTTATTTGTCTGTCACTATGGACATGGATATTCAGAGAGAAGTTTGAGAGTATGTCAATTTAGCCAAATAATAGTAGTGAAGTGCTCCTGTAGGACCCATGACTTCTACAGCCATGCGTTTTTGACTGGGTTTACAGTGCTGGGCATGGATATGGATTCCTCCTGTAGGTTTGCCTCAAATCCAATAAAAAAGCAGTTGTTTTCCCCATGATAGTCATGCCACTGTTGCAGAGGGGAATACCTCTTTCCTGGTGGATTGGTATTACGTGGAGGGTTTACACCTGGATAAGACTATCGAGGCCTTTCCTTGCCCAGCAGCCTACCGGGCACCTTCTGGCAATATGAAAACTATTCAGTAGGGAGAAAATTTCCAGATCAGTTCTGGCTTGATTTCTCTACATCTTACAACCAAAGTGTATGGTATTTTCAGCAATAGGGTCTTATCATCTGCTTCTGGTGGTTAATTAGGAGGAATGACAACAGCTTGTATTGTTAAGGGAGTCTCTGGGTCCCTCTAACCAACAACTCATATAGAGTTACTCTACATGTGGCACGGTGATTTTTGCTCTTTGTTCAGTATCGCACAGCATTATTCAGGGGTGCATGCTGTCTGCTCTTTGTTCAGTATCGCACGGCATTATCCAGGTGTGCATGCGGTCTTGCTCCAAACTCTTCTTTTCACTTTAAATGATATTTCCAATTTAAAAAATAATAATAGTTTTAATCACACACTTAACACACTTAGCAGTTTCCCCGAGTTAAAGTAAGTGTTCAGTTCTGTCTCAATTCATTAGAAAATATCCTAATACATTTAATGTTAACTAAAATAATCAGAAATAAATCCAGTCCTAAAATTGTTTTAGGCTTTTTTTTCTTAAAAACAAATACATTCCTATTAAGGAAGCAGAGGCATTGAAACTTATCATACTACATATCACCAAGTCTTTCTCTCTCTCTCTCTCTCTCTCTCTCTCTCTCTCTCTTCCTGTCTTCTTAAAAGAATGTAAAGTCCTCAAGAAGTCTATTGAAGGTATTGGTTTTGTCCTTACTACTAAGGATTTCATCTTACCACTTGTTTCTATTTTAGCTGGAAAGCATTATTTTCTCAATTGTCATTGCCCATTGATTTCACTTTATTGAATACTTGAACTGCTCTCCCGGTAATATGCCACCTCTTAATATGTGTCCTTCAGCACCTTGACCCTGTTTATATTTTTACCTGAAGATTTAGTTATTAATTATGTAATGGAAAAGGTGACATTTTCTTCAGTGAAAAGTCCATTATTTATCCCAAAGGAACTTAGCGGGTAAAAAATTTCGAAGCAAGACAGTGTCCTGTACATCTTAAAATTTTCACTGTGTAATTTCTGGCTTCTACTTTTACTGAGAACATTCCTCATTATATCAAGAGATCCTATCAGTCATTAAATGGATACCACCACTGAGTCCACGGAATGAATTTTCTTAAGTCAGATCTATATACAAGACACTTAATAAATATTAAATGCTGTCAAATTTCAATTATTCATGGGCACAGTATTCACCGTATAGCTGTGATATGACTTTAAAGGTCATATTTACATGATGAATGACTCTACTTAAGGACTTAATGGATTCTTGGTTTGCATTCACCAAAACAGATTAGAACTGAAGCCTCTTTGAACCAATTATTAATTAATTACCACCAATTCTTGGTTTAAAGGCAAGGTTTTGCTTCTAAATTGCTTTGCTACAATCTTCAAGCCAATTCTGGTCATTACCAGCATTTAATGGTGTGAGAGGGTTTGGAAAAGCTAATCTGGGAACTGGAATTTAAAAGGTCAGAAGTTTTCCATTTCTGTTTCAATCAAGTCTTCATAGTGGGGTTTTGTTAATTTGTGAATTAAGTTGTTCAATGAATCCAAAAAACTTCCTAATGAAAATAAAAGCCTTTTGATAGGAAAGGCATTCTATCTTTCTCTCTGTCGTGTTCTCTCTCTCTCTCTCTCTCTCTATCGTATTCTCTCTCTCTCTCTCTATCGTATTCTCTCTCTCTCTCTCTCTCTCTCTGTGTGTGTGTGCAGTTTTGTAATCAGTAAAATTGGAAAGCACGGATAACATGTTACTAAAGATATTAGTAAGATCTAAATATATAGATGGAAGTATACATTTTCAGAGAAGAGCGAATTAGTCTTGAAATTATTTTAACCCTAGCATAAAAAAAAATCACACATAGGAAGAAGAGTGAACTTTATTGAATCTACACTTTACAGGGAGTTCCCAGAGGATGATAGGGTATGCACAGATATAACTACATGTATAAATTGTTACGTAAGACCAAGGAGACAGCTTGCCTAGCAGACCCTGCAGTGATGATTGCACGGCAGTGAACTTTCTGGACAGATTTGGAAATAGTCAGCAAGTTTACTGAGTCTGTCAGCATTTGCCAGGGCAAGGATTGGGATCTACACATTCATACTGGATAGAACTTTGTGTGCACACTAGCAGGACAATGGGTGTGAATAAATACAAGGGCAGCCTTCAATTACAGTGCATTTTAAATCAAATGAATTAACAGCTTAGGAAAGGAAACAAAAATTGAATTAGAAACACGAACATTCTTTGCAATTTGCCATTTCTGTGGTAGGTAATTTGTGTATGTTTTCTTTAAAAATATGCTTTCTGAGGGAAAAATGACTGAAGAAAACATTAGCTTTAATGAAGACTAAATTAATGTGTCTCCATGAGATGACCATCAGGAGTGCAGTTTCTTGAAGTACTACAGCCTTGCCCCAACTCTTTTAGAATACTCATATTTTGAAAGGATGGCACATATCCTAGAAAGTTCTTACTGTAAAATCGTTAAAGGGCCGTTCTTATTAGATATGAACACATTCAGCTGTAAGGATTTTCATTTTTCTTGTGCAAAAGTGCGTTTGTGCAACAGCAGTCCATTCTCTCTGCTGCTGTCCTTACCACACTGGCCTGCCCTGTGTCGCTCTCCTCAGGATTATGGGTAATGTGAATATGCCCTTTGCACCAATGCCTTGATCCAAGCAGGGTGATGAAGACATGAAACAAAATAGGAAGGAATGCTGACTGTCCACATCAAGGGAGGAATGGTTTCCTAAGAAGCCTTAGCTTGTACCTTTGTGACATATTTACTCTGAACTTCAAAAGAAGCTGGGGACTTTGTGTTTGTAATTGAATATATGACTGAGCTCAAATGAGAAAGAAGGGGAAAGTAGGTACTGGATGTAAACTCAGAAGATGGGGTGGTAGTTCATTGGACACAGCTTAAACCTAAGGAGTTTAAGAAGGTTGGAAAAATAATAGTTGGTGAGGAATGAAAATCAATATAGCACAGTTTTCAAACAGTCAGTTATTACATAGCGACAATAGAACTAATACTAAGCATACTAAATTCTGATTGACAAGCTAGTGATTTTCTGTGCTATCAAGAATTATTAGTTTTACCTCATAAACAAGATGGTCTAGCATATTTCATAAAGAGTCTATGGGACACATGACTGAAATACCTGAGGTACATTTTCTCTGATTTTAATTCACAGTGTTCACTTACCAAGCTGTGTAAAAATTAAGCTTCAAAAGCAGCAGAAAATATCGAATGGCCAGATTTGGAGGCTATTTATAGTGACATCAAAACTGAACAGGGAGAGAATGAGGGGATTCTCTGATTAAGAGCAGCTGCCAAGCTTCTTTGGTCTGAAATAGCTTGTTAAATGAATCTCAGAGTTGGAGTTAGTTTAAATGATAAATGTTTCAGCCCCACATTGCTCCGTGAGCATAACGTCTGACATGAAGGTTTGTAGTTAAAGTGACTGTGTTTTAACACATAACCATCAATGTGTCTTTCTCAGCTAATAACAGAGTACTTTATTCTAATTTGAAAAATTGACTGTTTTTATAGATTTTATAGACAACCCCAATATTACCTCCTTTACTTGGAGTTTAAGTCCATTATCTGCCAGCCATTGCTTCATGCCTGCTTCTTCCTCTTTCTCTGTTCAGTGATGTGGGATTTGGCTATTCCTCCTCCCCTCCCTCCTCTCTCCTCCCCTCCCCTCCCCTCCCTCCTCTCCCCTCCCCTCCCCTCCCCTCCCCTCCCCTCCCCTCCTCTCCTCTCCCCTCCCCTCCGTTACCTTCTCAAGATTTCTGCCTAAGAATGAATTACATTACTTGCTCTGCAGTATCATTTGGATTTGAAAGTATTATCCTAGAGCAAGGCTCAGTTTCTGCATTGTCTGCCCTAAACTCTGCCTGTTTTGAGGCCTGCTGGGTACCTTTTACATGTCACAGTTGTCCTTTGCACTAGGGATATTAAGATGAATTCCTGGTGCCATTTAGGAGCTCATAAATAAGTTTTCAGAGGTGACTTTTACTGCAAATATAATATATATATATATATATATGCACACACACACACACACACACACACACACATATATATATATATATATATATATATATATGCACACACACTGTGGAGTTGTGTTTTTCTTTTCTGACTGAATTAGTCTTTGAGGGCTTAAGTTGTTTTGATGGAAATGATCCCACATTTACTTGTAAATGACAGAAAACTTAATGTTTTATATCTTTCATCTGAAGAGGGAAAGCTCTTGTTATTAATTTGCTTCACTTCTATTTGAAAGGAGGCCCCAGTTTTCTCTGTTGAGAATTCAGCTGCCCTCTCCTAACATGTATGAAAGGATGCGGAGCTGCTGCCACTACCACAGATTCAGCTTTAGACAGTGTGTGTGATGAGTAGTTTGGGAACCAGAAAAATCCCTCAAAACATCTGTTACTCCACTAAGTGGCTTTTCCTCCTAAACAGCATTTCCTTTTATTTTCTACCCCTTGCTTATTCTTCCTTTTTGTTCACTTTAAGAATCAAATAAGTCTAATGTGTATTCTCTTTTGCTAAAACTGGTAACTTGTAACAATAGCACATTGCTTCTGTTAAAATGTCTCTCACCTCTCCACCAGGATAAAGAGGTGAAAGTATAAAGAGGTAAAAGAAGAGTCAGAGAATTCTATTGCACATTTTAAAATTGGCAGTATCATTTTGGAGACTCAAAATGTTACCAGTATCTATGATTTGGGATAATGTAATGCTTACAACAAAAAGTATGTCATGGAGCAGACACAAGAGATAGGTTATTGACCTTCTCTGCCAAATATTCTTGACTTGGTCTAGTGGAAACTTTGCCATCCTTAGTATGGGTCTTCCGGGGGAAATCTCTGCTTAAGATAGCTGAATTGTAGAAAGAGTTTCTAGGAGTCTGAACAGAATACCAGTCACAGAGGCTGGGACATGAACTCTAACCACATGACTAAGAAGAAAAGGATTTTGTGGGCAATTATTATATAATCACTTTCAGAGTGGTGAGAAAGCTAAAAATCAGATTTGGAAGTGACATAAATGAAGACAAATCACACAAATTCAGTGCTTTTTACCAATGTATACAAGGCTTAAAATTATATCAAGTCTCCCAGAATTTTAAGCCTTTACCAAGATGACATGGAAAATATGAATTAGAAAACTGCTTGTCTCGAAGGTGAAATCTTAGTACAAAATCAAATCATACCGAATGAAATAGATTGTTCTATTGTAACATTAGATTCATAAAAATAAATTTTCATTCCTTAAGAGCAATGTTGCAGGAAATAGTGTCCTTGTTTAGAGTTGCTACCAGTTTAACAAGTAATTCGTTTTCAGGGACAGTGTTTTATAAATGGTAAGATCTGCCCTAAATCTCATTCTGATCTTATTTTCATCCTGAAATTACTTAGCATCCTTTTAGGTTTAGAAAAAGCTTCATGTTGTTATTGTGTTAGGAGCAGCTGGATATTTGGCTTCTGGCAGCACATTTATTTATTTTAGAAATTCCTTTTCCTTTGTTACTCTATATTGTAGCAGAACACACACAGGAAACTATACACACCACACACACACAATTCCTCATGCTCAGGTCACCACACCTGAGACCAAGAAGCAAGATCAAGAGTTTCCTCTTCCATACAACATCTGCATCTGTTCCCTCACTGCACACCTTCCCCTTTCTGCAGTTACCAGGGGCCTCAGTGACATCAGCCTTAGGAGAGTCTGAACTCTTGATGTGCTTTATATGGGTGGAATTTGTTAGTAAGGATTTCCTCCTTTTGTTCAACTTTAACTTGTGCCATCATCCATATTCCATTGTGGGAATAGGCTAAAGTTTATTTATTCATTTTATTGTTGAAGGGCATCTGCACAGTTTATATGTTTGGGGCTGTTACAAATACTGTCAATATTCTAGCATGTCTTTTATTTTAAAAAAATACACCTTTTGCTGAGTATGTAATCAGGAGAAGAACTTGGAGTTTGCACAGCATGAATAAATTTAGCATTGCTAGAAATGTCAGTTTTCCAAAGGAGTAGTATCCAAATACTCAGACATTCAATTTTAACTTAAAGAAAATTAAAAGGAGACAAAATGTTGTATAAAAAGTAGACCTCATCTGTATTCCTCTTTTCCTAAGCTTTTTTCTTCTTGAGAATGTGCTTTCAAAGGGATTGCAAAATTGCTGGAGACAGTGCCAATCATCACTGTGCCTTGCTTGACTTCTGCTACCTAAGTCTCTATTATACACATAGGTTCATAATAAAAGTCATAATTTGTGTCAGTTTTACTGTTCTTTCTTTGAGTTACATTGCAATGACCCAGCAAACATATCTGGCTTGTGCTTTTTTTTTTCTTCTTCCTCCTCCTCCTCCTCCTCCTCCTCCTCCTCCTCCTCCTCCTCCTCCTCCTTCTCTTCCTCCTCATCTTCTTCATCCTCCTCATCTTCATCTTCCTCCATCTTCTTTTCTGTCAGCTTTATGATAATGATCTGGAAATGCATTAATTATTATTTTTTTTCCTTCCTAGATCATTCATTGTGTTTTTTCTACTTTGTGAAGACTTATCATTTTTCCTGTAGCGTTTGCAAGTTATTAAATTATTAATCAAATAATCAAGTTTTATCTTGACGAATGCTTTGTTCTTTTCCTTCTAAAATTGCAACTGTGAAGCATTGTTTATATATACATATTTAAACATCCAATCGCCTCTCCTTTCACTTTGATCCTAAAGTTAGAATTCAGTTTAGCTGTAATGATAAAGATGAAGAGATGGGAATTTGCCCAGCTGAACAATGTGAGCTTAATCCCGATGGCTTGATGTTGAGTTTCCTAGTTTCATCTTTGTATGCACCGTCAGATTTCAAGGTAATTAAAATGTACCAAGTGTGAAAAGTATGTTACCAAGTTAGGAAATTCTTCTTGGTTTCAGATTTTTAAACTATTTTTTAATGTGACATATTAAGTCACCTACTTTTAGTATGTCATGTGAAATCATTCTGTAAAAGAATTACTGCACACTTATCACTTTATTATTTTTTTAAAAAATAAATGCTAAATGCCACAAAGGATAGTTCATTAAATCAGGTAAATATGGCTGAATGAGAATTGCATGACACTCTCCTTTCTGTATAAACTGCTAAAGCCTTTCTTAAGGAAACATAATGCTCTATTAAAACTTAAAGTCTTTGTAGGTTTGGTATTTGCAAAATGAGATGTGGTCAACATTGAGGAGCATGGACCTGAAAGTCCTACTTTCATGCAGCAAATTCATGCAGCAAAGGCAGGCCTGTGTATCAGGCCAGTTTGCTTCCTGGATTAATTTTATCTGAATGCTCCCTAACTGACTCATCCTGCCTGCTTGTATATCTGCCTCAGTCTCTGTCTCTCTTCTCTGCTTTAGTCTCTCTCTCTCTCTCTCTCTCTCTCTCTCTCTCTCTCCTTTCTCTCTCTTTTTCATCATGTTTTTAAACTGTTGCTAACATCTAGGGTCTATGAATATTATAAGCGTCAGATATGGAGATCTCATATAGTTATATAAAGTGTTTATAATTTTTATCTTTGTATAAGCTCTCATGATTCCAGAATTTAAGGTTGATAATACCTACAGCCATTTACTTTAAATGTTACACTACTAAAATAGGAGTGACACAACAAATTAAATACCAATAATTAGTTACATTTCACTAACTATAGAGGGTGAACATATGACAGGAATTCAAACTCAGTTTTATGTGGTGCAATAGAGTGCACTAGCTAGCTTCAATGTTTCCATTTAAATATTAACTTAGAATCATAAATAATTATTTATATAAGACATCCATGGCCAAATCATCAGAGTGAGCCACCTGGCAAGACCAACAGAAATTGTCTAACTGTCCCACCACACAGAGAAAGAGCAGCCAGTTATTCTTCTCCATGTTTAGCAGATAATTTCCCATTATTGCGCATTTGAAATCTTGGAAAGGAGGTGAAAGGAAAGAAATATCAACGTAGAGCTTCACTTGGTTAGGCCTCCCATAGAGACATCTTGGAGAGTCAAATCAAGTTTTTAAACAAATTTAAGATCTTTCAGCCTCCCTGAGTAGCACAGAGTAGGAGGCTGTTAACTGATGATACTCTCTCAAATTGCTGGTCCTTCTTATTCATTTTCTTCCCAATAATTATTAGTACTGTTATTGATTACCAATATTGACAGACTACCTAAATCAGACACATGGTTGCATTAGTCCTCTGAACTCATGAGCTAACTTGATAAATGGGGCTCATCTGGTTGCATACCGCCTCTAAGAAGGTAAATGACCATTTCATCCACATAGAGACTCAGAGAGCCCTAGATCCAGCTAGCCACTGGATTCCCAGGACTTGCCTGCTCAGGGTTGATAGTTACTCATGGATCATTGTTACTTCTTTCCCATTATGTTTATTTGTGTGTTAACTACTGATTTGAATCATGTTCTCAGACCAAGAGTCCAATCTTGAGGAAAAAGTAATTCTGATTTTCTCATTACAATCTTTCTCCTCCCTTCCTTCAAGAATGTAATCAAACATCAGCTGGAAACTTAGTTTTAATATAAGCAATTCAGCCAAGCCCACACATTTTATTTTCCCTGAGACATATTGCCGGGAGTGTCTATTTCCAATTTTAAGAAATCAACATATGTTGAACCAACTGTCTGTTTTCATTTAAATTGACAGGAGTTAAAACTCGAAAATTATGTTTTATGTTTCTTACTTTTAACATTGTTGACTAATTTTTCTTTGAGGTAGGAACCTATACTCTGCATTTGTCTATTTATTCATTTATTCTCTCTCTCTCTCTCTCTGTGTGTGTGTGTGTGTGTGTGTGTGTGTGAGTATATGCAAACCAAGGGTCAAGGACTGTTGAATTCTCATTGTTTTTTCACCTTATAGTATGAGACAGGGTCTTTCACTGAACTTATGGATTAAACTAAACTTGCCCAGGCCAGCAAGCCTTGGGAATCCTCCAGTCTCTACCTTTCCAGCTTTAGGATTAAAGGCTCACACTGTCATAGAATAGAATTCACATCCAGATAGTTTTAGGGAGAGAATTCTGAAATATAAAAACACCTTTTAATATTCTGTTATAGTTTTAAGAATTTATAACCTTTATATTTTGTCTTAATTTTTTTATTGGACTGTGGGGTTAATGAAGAAAAAAATATATTGTGTTCATCTTTGTAAACCAGTTCTTAATATATTACATAGCATGAACCAAGCTATATTCATTGAACTGATTATGTGATAATATAATTGATTTTCTGTATTCCGCAGTTTTTCCATATATGAATGTGAAGTATATATGTTCACATATATATAAACATATATATATATGTTTTGAATAAGGAAGTGATATTACTGCTTGTGAATATTATAATTCTTTATCTAAGTTTACATTACTATCACATTTTTAACTAAAATGATGCTACATTGATGCAAGAATGTTTTAGTTAGCTCACATTACAATACATATATACATACATACATATATATATATATATATATAATATATTATGTATATTTTATAAAATAATCTGTGTGGTTCACACAACGGAAATTTACATCTCCACAGTTCTGGAGGCTGCAAATCTTGCATCTGAGTACCAGCATAGTCAAAATATGGTAAAAGCTCTTCCTGGTTTGCAGATATCTGCCTTCTCACAGGGTAGAAAGATAGAAGTATTTTGGTTATCTGTTCTTCTGTGAACAGTCTCATCCCGAGGGCTTTGTCCTCATGTTCTCATGAAAACCTAATTGCATCCCCCAAACCTCCATCTCTAAATACCTCTATCACCATCAATGAATTTCAGCATCTTGGGTGCTTATGAGAACTTAGCTATTATTCCTAAAAACCTTGGTAAAATGTTTTGCATAACTATTTTTCTATACTTAATATTTTAATGATCAAATTTCTGAAACTTATGTTTAAAAATCTTTCTGGTAGGAAGTTTTTTTTTTCAAAGAAAGATTTAACATTTAATAGCACATAATAGATACAATATTTACAGCCAGGAAAGACATTGACCCGTGAAAATGTATGTTTAGGGACAGTGAAGATAGGCGGGACTCACAGTGGGTTCTGAGCCTGGCTGCAGGCTTTGTCACACACTTTGTGATCACACCCTCACAGCAATCTTTGGAATGACCTTTTCAGCCATTTCACAGGGAAATATACTCATTTTCCAGAGTCACATAATAGATTAAAGATTAATTCAAGTCAAAATTTTCTTTGGTCCAAAAAAAGTAATTTTTAGATAATCTGATCTCTCACTGGTGTTTAAAGAAGTCAGCCAACTTTCTGATTTGGGAATTATTTACTTTAATAAAAGTTTTAGAATTCATAATTGTTTCTTATGTTTAAGAGATCCCAGTAAGAAGAAACAGTCTAATCCTTACAATCTAAGATTCAAATTAAGATTTCTTTTTTAGGGGGCTGGAGAGACGGCTCAGTGAGTGAGAGCATGGGGCTGCTCTGCAAAGGTCCTAGGTTTAGTTTCCAGCATCCACATGATGACTAACAATTGTCCATAACTCCAGCTCCACAGGATTTGACACCCTCTTCTGACCTCCAGGGACATTGTATGACATGGGTACAATACACTCACACACATAAAATAAATAAAATCTTTAAAAAATATTTTAAAAATACATTTCAAATTAGATTTACTGTTACCAAGGCTATAAATCAATTTTGAATGTAAAATATTCTACTGATCACAATTATCATGTTTGTAGACTGAGTAGAGGATTGTTCTTCCAAGTGACAGATCTCCTTTTTTGTGCAATGGATGAACTCCTCCAGAACATCCTCTTAATGTTTGGTTTATTCTTTTGTTTTTTCTTAACATTTCAGGGATTTTGATGTTCTTTAAAAATATCATACACATGTTCTCTTATCTTCAATGTATAAATGTTCTGGGCTCAATGACTTGTTGAATAAGATATATAGAATAAGGACCCAGCCCTCCCTGATCAATATCAAATTCAAGGACACAAGTGATTCTAATCCAATGGGCGAATACAGAGACAAAATGTCTGTTTGATATCTTGAATGAATATTTAGGTACTGGCTGAGCAGCTCTGCCTAAGGAGGTAATGTACACATGGATTTAAGTCTACCAGCACCCCAGGCAAACCAGAAGAGGAGGGCTAAACCAAAGAGCAATGCATGCATTGAGGAGGAGATGAAATGGACATCAGGGTACAAGTCGGAGGGAGAGAGAGAGAGAGAGAGAGAGAGAGAGAGAGAGAGAGAGAGAGAGAAAGAGAGAGAGAGAGAGACTCTCAAGATGCTATTAAGACCTTTCAAGACAGCAACTTTTATCCTCAGTTTTATAAATAAGAAAGAGAGACTCAGAAATATTATGTGACTTATACAATGTGACAGAATTAAAAAGAAAACAAAACTAGAGTTAGAAGAAAATATGTTTGATTCTGACTTCCAATTTTTATTTCACAAGAGGTATTTTATTATAATGTTATTGTAATTTTATTTTTATTGAACTTCAGCCAAAACTCTATAAAAATATAAAAGCCTCATAAATGGATCCAAGTTTATGTAGTTACTTCCAGAAATACTTAGCATTCAGAGACCTCCAAAATGCTCTCCAACTTAAAAGGTGTTATATGCCTGATACATCATACCACCCCCAGCTGGTGGACTCACCAGAGGGAGACAGAGGAGAGAGCATTCCTGGACACTTGATAAAAACAATGGCATCATGAATTCCTAATTCTAAGTTTTAATTATACATACTTAAACACAAGAATCTTTGCTTCCTAATCAATGCCTATTCTCTTTTGAGACTTGTTTAAAGAACTTTTGTATCAGATGGAGATGAAATCTTGACAACAGTGTTCCTGAATTTTACATTCGATAGAATTTTCGTGTCCAAATCCTTTTCTTCCAGGAGACAGAAATGTTTCGACTGTCCTGATCATAGAGCCTTTAGGTTTAAGATATTGGAATTCCCCTTCTTCTCTTTGTAGGCCCCTATTTACTGCTTGATATGAAGTTCAGGGAAATATCCAGAAAGGTCTGGGAGACCCAGGAATAATCAGCCACTATGATCCTTTCTATGGAGGACTGAGGTCAAGAATAAAAGGAGTCTGAAAAACATAGCCTATTTGGCTTTACTCTAAGCCCACAACTTTCTGTTAAATGAGGGAAGGAAAACAAAAAATCAAAACCTGACAGTGTGCTCCATGACCTGAATAGTAGTAGTTCCTCACTCCCTTCGCCAGATAAGACTCGTTAATGTAACCCACTTCAAAGAGAAAAGTTAATCAGAGTTCTGTTTTAGCTAAAAGCACCTTTTCAAACACAGCTGTCATGTCAAATTCGTGCAATATTATTTGGAACAGCTACTAAAGTGGTTTTCGGAATGCATCCGTGAAGGTGGTGTTCAATATTCTCAACTGTGAACGCCCACATATCCTGGGTACCAATATCATGAGTGGTTCAGACATTGCTTCAGTAGATCCAGGTTGTGCTTTCCAAGGGCAGTGCATTTACACCCATTCACTTGTTATCCCATTTATAGGTAAATGATAAAAGTCTCACATTTTGCAACTTCTATTTGACTTTGTACAGGATTTCTATGTCTTTATTTGCCCAAAATAGTATTATCTATATCCTATAACTATAACATTTTACCTGTTTTGCTTGCACATTGTCTCTTCCAGCTCTGCTAGCTCTGTATAAAATGTTTTGTGCTCTGTAAGTATTTATTCATTCCTCTTGCGTGGGCAAGAAAACATGTTTAACTTTTCAAATAATCGGCTACAATCATACACTGGCCAGGAAAATTCCAGAGTCTCTGGGAGAGTGCAGTTTATCTGTCGTTATCATTTCCCAATTTAAACTGTGAAGTGGCTGTCCAGGGGCTCTCCTGGTCTGGTTTGCATTTTAAGAAACTTTCTATCACTGATGAGTTTTGGAAGCTGCGTGCAGCACCTCTTTTTTATCTGTTTGTCAACTAGACCTTTGTCTTGGGGATGAGAGGTGGCTTTGGGGGTAACATGACCTCAGCACCCTCTGCATTTTACACAGTGCTGTGTCATAACCTGATCAGCCTTGAAGGCCATTATAAGATTATTTATTTTCAAAAGAGCCTGAATTGTGACTGTGTGAAAGTAAAACAGCAATGGTGAAATACACAAAAGCATTCACTTGAATTCCTTCCATTTCCAGACACATAAAGCAACACAGAAGGCTGAAAGCATCCGTCTCACGTGTGTACACTGTACTCACACTACTGAATTTTAAGAGCAGTTGCTCTGAGGGCACATGAATATTAGAATTCAATTAGATTTAAGTCAAATGCTTAGGAATATCTTGATCAATAAGGAGCTTAAATATTCAATATGTAAAATTACCCCTCCATAGGAATCTCTCAAGTGAGCCCTTTAAACTGGATGACAACTACATAATTTATCACACCAATAAGGTTTATTAGAGAAGTAGGATGTCTGGAATAAATAAAATTGTCATAGGAACACATAGAGAAAAGAGATAGAAAAATTATTAGAATAAAAGGTAAATGTGCAAAAATAAATATTTGAGTGAGGCATGATGGCATACAACTTTAATCCCAGGACCTGGGTGTCAGAGGCAGATGGATCTCTGTGAGATTGAGGCCAGCATGGACTACATAGCAAGTTCCAGGCCAACTGGGACTATAGGAAAAATGAAAAAAGATGAAAAGATAAACATTAAAAACAAGAAAAGAATAGTTCAAAGTTTCTAGAAAATTTAAATTCCGTTTTAAAAGATTAAAAAGATTACACTTTTACGTTGCAATGTTCTTTGATTCCTTTTCAACCAAATGATCCTTTTAAATTCAGGTTTTTTCATCTTTAAGGACTGATATAAGTCAACTAAAGCTTGTTTTAGAGACTTGTGCATTTCTCATTCATTAAAATAATCAAAAGCATAGTATTTACATCAAAAGAGGAAGCATGAAGGCCAGTCTTCGGTGCTGTCCTATGCTCACATGCTTCTGTCTCATTAGCATGGCTTGAACAGCAATGCTGGTGATTGAATGAAGATTAATTACAAGCGAGGGAAACACTAGCACCGGGTTTATTGTGCTGAACTGTGCTTTCTGCTGTTTTATTATACTAAAGAGAGTGAGAACTCGGGGAGCAGAGATGGTGACACATTCGAGAATATTCAAGAGGCACACCCATTCCCTAAGCTGTCAAAAGGTCTGTCATCGAAGCCTCCTCATTTTTACTGCTGCACCCATGGATGCACCTGTCTTGCTGTGTGACTCTCAATTGGAATGAGAAGACACAGAGGGGATTTCTGATCCTGAGCCTTCATGGAAGTCAGTGATATATAGCGAACAGATACAAACTGCAGTCTGTGAATTTTTAGAATAGTTCAGACTGCTTTATATTTGATGTGTCTTTTATAGAGGAGTTTAGCCTATTTTAAAAATTATTTATTTGGAGCCACATTTTATTATTGTTTTGAAAAATACAGTTTTGCTTGCAAGTTAGGTGGAGGAAGTATGGCTTGGTAAGCAAAGGCATAGGCTGTATAACCAGCCTATGCTTAGAAAATCAATACACCTCAGTTTCTGCATCTATAAAATAGAGATAATAATAGTATTTATCTCATGTGATTGTTCGGTGAATTAAATGAATTATACATGTAATTTCAGGAGTGACTGACACATTATGAGAACTCACTAAATGTGAGATTCTAATGTGTCCTTAATGAGCATGCCTACAACCCAGATGCCTGTACAAAGAATGCACAGAGTTGATATTCGTTGACTATTCATTGGGATATCTGTATTGATCTAAGGAAAACAAATTTAATGTAGAAGTAACAGTTTAAAACTTAAATCTGAAAATGTCCCTCCCTGTTCATACTGTTTCTGTGTTCTTTGCTCTTAAGTCAAAGAGCAATTTTTAAATTAATACTTTAATTTTCAATCCCTCTTCCACCCTTCTAAAGTCAGAATATCTAAAATAATAGCATAAAACTTGGGAATCTATGTTTTTATGGAGCTCAAGTTTTTTTTTTTTCATCAAACAAACAATACAATTTCTATCTTAAAGTCCTAAACTTAACAAAGTTTGCTTTATGCAATTCGTTATAGCTGCTCTTGGCCATGAACCTTGAGAATCAACAAAAGAGAATAACTTTCTTTATACCTGGCTTAGCTCTTGCCCATCCCTGACTCCTGTCATTGGTCAGTGTTCATCATTTGTCATTCTCTTTGATGCTGGCTCTGAGTAGCATAAGACTGTAATGCTCACTGCACTGAGTCATAACTGATCACCACTTTTTTATTCACTACATTCAGTAGTTTGCATTTTGTCTTTTCTTACTATTACTTTAAGGTTTAGTTACTATTCAATAAATCAGTTGATCTCAAAAATTTAAAACTTTATGGTCATCTTTTCTTCTTCTCATCTAAGCTCTCTCTGCATACAAAAGCAGACATTTTTGGGCAGACAGTGTTTGTAATTTGTCAGTGTAGACTTAGCTACTCTGGAGGCTGAGGAAGAAGGATCATATGAGAACATGGCAAGATCCTGTTTCAAAAACCAAAAAATAAAAACCAGCAGCATCAACAACACATGGGATTTCTAAGCTGAGTGTTGAAGTACATGTCTGTAATCCTAGCACCTGAGAGGTGGAGGGAGGACCAGGCGTGTAATATCACCCTGGCTGCATAAATTGTGTCAACACTCAATTCCTCACCAGTCAACAAACAAACAAACAAACAAGAAAACCAAGCAAACTCCATGGATTTCTAGAATCCATTGCTCAGGGACCCTCAGTCTATACTTAAAATGACCATTTGTAACATGGTTTGAGCCTTATATAATTTTTTAAATCTTAAAGGTGAAAACCAATGGATGTCACAGTGCTAAATAAAGAGATTGAAGGAAGAATGCAGGTAAAGTTTCAGAAGATACGAGATGAC
Organism: Eospalax fontanierii; assembly: GCA_035773235.1. Taxonomy (NCBI): domain Eukaryota; kingdom Metazoa; phylum Chordata; class Mammalia; order Rodentia; family Spalacidae; genus Eospalax; species Eospalax fontanierii. Next base: position 72,004,482 of record CM069527.1, read on the forward strand.
CACTGGTTTTGTATTCTGCACACTCTGGAAGAAACTATTGGATAAAACAAAAACAAGTAGAATTGATAGAGTAAAATTATGAATACCCTTGAGGAGCAGTCAGGGGACTTTGAATTGGATGTGAATCTTTGTATAAAATGGAAATTTGGGGGTTTTTGGAGGAGGACAAGAGTAAAAAGTATGACAATCCCAATAGTCTTCATGGAGAATCTTAGGAGGAATTGGATTAGATAGTTTCTAAAATCTGTCTTAATACTATAAAAGTACAATGCCATCATCCTTCTGGAAAATCACAGTACTAATTTTTATTGTGTTTATGTGATAACAAATTCTATTTAAGTAAGTTATATTGTAAATTTATTCATAAATGATTGTGTATAAAAATGAATTGGGAGCTGGAGAGATGGCTCAGTGTTTAAGAGCTATTTCAGGGGACCTGGGTTCAATTCCCAGCACTCACATGACAGGTAGCAACCATTTTTAACTTCAGTTCCAGGGGATCCAATGCCCTCTTGTGACCGTGTATTGTATGACACAGGTGCACCTACTTACATGCAGGCAATGCATTCATTAGCATAAAATAAAAAATAATAAATTAAAAATTTTTTAAATGGATTGGGAGCTGGGGCTTAAGGTGACAAAAATGCAATGGTAGCTATAGCTGGGAAATCCGAGCTCAGGACTTTGTAAGCTGGTGATAAGCATAGTTGCTGTTAAATTATGTAAATATGCAATTAATCAAGTTTATGAAAGATCATGCAATCACTATTTAGTCTCCATTTCTTACTAATTATTTTATTATTGTCTATGCTCTCAGGATTCCTTGGTTGATTACAACAGTGGGTAAAGACTCTGTGGTCAATTGCTACTTCCTGTCTCTTTTCAAGGCCACATTTAGTGCATCACTTTGGTAACCTGAGATTAGACAGAGTGGTAGTAGATGCACCATGAAGATTGGTGAAAAATTGCAAGAGGGCTCTTGTACCTTTGGACAGCCAAATGATAAAAACAAGCTTTTATCACTAAATCAGGGGTGAATAAAGAAAGATCCTATTTTCGTTAGGTAGAGTTTTATTTGGTGTTATGAAGTAACTCAAAGGTTGCTTTTAAAAAATAATTTTTATTGATTCTTTGAGAACTTCATACAGTATACTTTGATCATATTCATCTCCATCTTCTCTTCTTAACTCCCCTCCCCTCTCAGAAGATCCACTCCTGGCTCCCTACCTCCAAATTCATGCCCTCTTTTTTTAAAAAAAAATTCATACTACAAAGACCCTAATTTGTGTTGTACATATAGTTCTGGGCACGGAACCATCCTCTGGAGCATGGTTGACCTATTAGGAACAACACCCTTAAAATAATCTGACTGCCCCCCCAAAGCTATTTTATATTTCATATATATATATATCTTCAGTTACAGTGAAGACTTAGGAACATTTTCCCACTCCATGCTAGAATGTTGACCGGTTTGATCTTGTGTAGGTCTTGTGTAGGCAACCACAACTGCTCTAAGTTCATGAGTATAGTGGTCTTCTACTATTATATTGCTGAATGGGCATATTATATATCAAACTGTTCTCTAAATTCATAGATTTTTACCCACAGATTTAGTACAGCTCTCAGACCTCATTAGAGATACTTCAATGTGAAGTAATTTGTGGTTAATATAGAAACTCAAAACCGGTCAAAGTGTGGAGACTAAGTGGCTGTTGAGTGCCCAGCCACAAATGGGACATCTGCGTCACATGCCTTCCCCCAAGGATCTAGTGCCATTGCATAAGAGAGGGCAAAAAGTTTGTCAGAGTCAGAGGCTGGGGAGGGTCAGAACAAAAGTTATACTTTTAATAATTCCCTATCCCTGTTCAGCATGAGCTTCTCCGGTGTCTTCTGTGAAGACAGAGACAAGAATATTTGAAAGTTCCATAGTGGCTGGCTTGGTCTGCAAGAAAGGAGAGTAGAGGCTGTATTATCATTCAGTATATTCTTTTAAAAATGACCTCTGAAACTTTTCAAGAAATATTTTTCTTTTGTTCCCCCACAGTTTCACTTCAACTTTTATGACATATGAACATATATCAGCGTTAAATCTGTGATCCACAAATGTGAGAAAACTGTGATATTTTTCTTTCCCAGTCTGTGTTATTTCCACTTATAAGATGATCTCCATTATCATCTATTTTCCTGACAGCGACATAATTTCATGTTTCTTTCTACTTCATGCTTAAATGAAATTTGATTAAAGTATATCTATATGCCATATTGTTCTTTATCCATTTTTCTGTTGACTGATTCCGTAACTTGGCTATGTTGTCATAAACATATACTTGTAACTATCTACATAGCATGTTGGTTGGGGTATGGGCTCTTCAGAAATAGTCCCAGGAGTAGTAGTAGTATATTACTGGGTCATATGGTGGTTCTTTTTTTTTTTTTTTTTTTAGGTTTTGAAGAAAACTAAAAATATCAATTCCCAAAGTGGCTATCCTCACATACATCCCCCTCAGCAGTATATAAGAACACTCATATCCCCTCGCTAACATATTTGCCAGCATTAGTTCTTATTGTTTGTTTATTTTTAGCCATTTTGACTATTTTCATACTTTTCATTTCCCTATTGTCTAAGAATGTTGAACGTTTTTTTCACGTTTATTGGAAATACATACTTCCTTTTTTGAGAACTGTATGTTCAGTTCATTAGCCCATCTATTGATTAGATTGTTTTGATTATTTGTATCTAGATTTTTTTTTTGTTCTTTAAGTATTCTGAGCATTCATTTTCTCTCAGGTGTATACCTAACAATGATTTTCTCCCATTCTGTAGTAAATGAATGTTTTCTTTGCTATTAAGAAGTTTGATTTTATGCAAGCTTAAACTCATTATTGTCATATTGTCAATGTGTCTTGTGCATGCTGTAGCCTACTCTCCTTACAATGTAGGGATCTCTCAGGCTTTACAACTCTTTAGGAAAAGTCAGAAAGTCTGCCCGTCTACCCTTCATTTTATATATATATATATATATATATATATATATATATATATATATATATGTTTTGTGCATTTCATATAACAGATATTAATCACATTTAGACCCCCTTCTCCATAAGCACCTCCCACATCCTTCTCCCTACCACATTTCATTCATTCTGCCATGTATGTTAAGGCCTGTCTAGTCAAGCATTTATACCCAGATATCCCTCGGTGCAAATCAATCCGCTGGAGTCTGGTCAGCCTATCTAGACTCATTCCCTAGAAGATGATCAACTTTCCCTTAGCCCACAATAATCAGTTTCCAGTAGTTCCTCAGCTAAGGTTGGGGCCTTGCTGCCCATTTCCCCAGTTCTATGCTGGATTTTTGTCTGACTCAAAATGGGTCTTGTGCATGCTGTCACCATTGCTGCAAGTTCATATGAGCAAGTTCCCAGATTTTTAAAACCTTTGTTTCCTTATGTTCATGTACCAACCCGGGCTTTTGCACTCTTTCCTCGTCCTCTTTAACAATGGTCTCTGAGTAATGGGTAGATGAGGTTTAATACAGGAATCCTATCCAGGGACACAGACTCTGCATCCTCTTATTCTCTATATCTTGGTCAGTTGTGGTCTTCTGTGTATGGCTCAGTTACATGAGCAAGCTTTGTTGGTAGAGTTGAGGGATGCATTAGTAGTCTCTCTACCCCCATTCATATGTGTTGCATGAGGTTTAGGTGTAGATGCTCCACTGTAGTTGTGTCACTTAGGGCTGGACATCTCTCAGACATTTATTTTGTGCGTGAACAATGTGGAATTCTGCAATAGCCTCCATCTGTTAGAAAATGATGAGTGGTTACAGTACACCTGTCCTAAATTGTTCTTATTTCATTCAACCATATATTTGTATTTTCTTGAGATTTAGCAACAAGTTTATGACCATCCTTTTTGATTACTTTGAGTTGTTTGTGTTCTTTAAGTTCTTTGATCATGATAATGATTGCCTTTTATATTCTTGTGGGGATGATCTGGTGATCTTTATTCTGGTATATTTCTATAGGATTGGTGGATTTTGTTGGGACCATAGTCTCTTGGTTTTTCGCACTATTGTGTTGTTACATTGTCGTTTAGGTATATGAATATTTTGTGGGTTGTGGGTTGTGTCTGATATCAAATTCTATTCTGCCTATTTTAGCTGAAGTTTGGTTCTGCCTATATTGTTGATGTAGCTTGGTTACTTTTTATTCCACTATGAAAAGTATTTGGTGTGTGCTTCAGATTCTCCAAGGGTAGTAGACAGAACTGCAGCTGGCAGATAGAGAGGTGGGCCAAGGGATAGATGAGGACGGGGACATATTGGGGTGGGTCTAATAAACTTGGTAAGGTAGGTGTGGTTCCTGAAGCTTCAGAATGTGGCTAGTTTGGGTGCAGAGAATCAGGAAACAGTGGGCAGGTTCTGGTTTAGGAGGCTAGTTCAGAAAACTGACATGGGAAGAGCAGGAGTGGGTCTGGAGTAAGGGACTAGTTCAGAGATATGAGACAGAAAGAGCAGGAACTGGCCTAGGCTGAAGTGGGACAGAATGCAGGGAAGGAGTAGAGTTATTCAGGATATAAGAGAAAATCAAGGCAAAAGGGGCCAGGTCTGATTTGCCAGGGTAGTAGGCAGGTCTGTGGCAGGCAGATCAGGAAGCCAGAGCAAGGCATGGTGTGGGGACAGCCATGGATGGTCTAACATGCTAATCTGGAGGATGCATCTGGTGCAGAGAATGCATCAGGATGCAGTAGAGGGGGTCTGGGTTAAGAAACTAGTTCAGGGATCTGAGGTGGAAACAACAGGAGTGGGCCTAGACTCAAGGCTAGAAAAGACACCGGTTGGGGAGAGATACTGAAGGGTACAAGGGAATCAAGCCCAAAGTCTGCCCTTGGTGAGGGCACTACTGAAAAGGGTTTGCATTCCTAATGTTACATCACATGCTTGTGAATGGCAGCTGTTAAGCATTCTTCAGGATTTCTAAACTTAGAGAGCCTTAGAGAGCCACAATCTTTGCTCAAGCAGTTGTGTATGTTCCAAAAAACCTTGAGAATTTCCCTTTGGGGGTTTTAAAGGTCAAAGAAGGTGTTCTCCAGCATGTGACCAGGTCTCAAAAACAATATAAGGATTTTGATTCCAGCTCACATAACTAAAATATAATATATTAATAATGTTTATTTAGTAATAAATAAAAAACTTTGAATGGGGATAGAGCAGGGGATCAGAGTCTTTGATATCAACATAAATATCCTTATGGAATGTCCAGAACATGAAAAATGATGCAAACGCCAGTGGAGAGCTGTTGACAGCTCAATGGGAACATTGGCTTGCGGATCTTACAGTCCTGTTCTCCAAGGTTGGGATTTGAGAATGGATACTGTAACTCTACTTGATAACTGTCTACCTCAGAGAAACTGTGCTGAAATAGAATATGGTGTAGAGGTGATCAGAAGGTTTGCTTGGGCTTCTCCAATTTTGATGCCCTAAGGTTGAGACTTAATCATTTGGAAACAGTCAGTAAGATTTGCCTCTATTTTGTCTATGGGACAATGGACAGTGAACACGGGGCTCAATGAGTCTTCACATGGAAAGTATTTAGAGTAGTGTGCTGTGTTGGAGTTAAGTATTACATGATTGGCCATACCACTCCTCTCTTGTTACTGGGTTTGTCAAGTGATCATGAGTACTACCTGGACTGGAAATAAACTAGAATACTTCTGGTCACTGAAATTATCAGATGTTTTCAGCATCAATGAGGCTAACACTCATCTGAAGTGATGCTCATAATTTAATATACTGTTGGATGTTGAATCCACCCTAATAATTTTTCAATTTTATTAAAATTTTACTCAAACATTTTGCTTTTCTGAAAGAATTTTATTTTATTATATCAGAAATGTTGAAAGTTGTTCTAGAATTGTGACTGTCCCTTTACCTTGCACATGGAAACCAATTCATATATATATATATATATATGTATGTATTAACATACAATTGGTATTTATGAGAAATTGCAATAGCCAATGAACCACAGTACAAGATGCTAATTCCCATGGGATTCGGCAATCACCTGGAGTTTCAAGTTCTTGAAGCAAAGGAAATACTTTCACTTCTAGAGTAAAAATAAATGAATAAATGTGCATCCTCTACTGGAAACCTAGGCACTTCTTCCAGCCTGGGCTAAGTGAGATGTGCTCGATAGTCACGGAGTGATGAAAGCTTGGTGTGAAGAAGGCATCAAAATGAGGAAATCTGTAAGGACTGATGAATTTGTTCACACTGAGAGATAATGGATACGAGAGTGCACTTTCGCCCAGCTGTCAGGTTTTGACATCTCATGTGAGCTTGTCAGTGTGCTTACCTGGAAGAACACAGAGGTAAGGGTTTCCTTCTTAAGAAACAAGAGCTCTCTTCACTCTCTTCTCCATTATAAATTTTCAGCAATGCTGGATGTTAATTAACTTGCATCCATGAGGGCCTTTTATAAAACCCATCTATAATCAGAGTGTCAAGTTATGATTTCAGGTACTTTCTAGTTTATGCTTAGTGAGCACCCGATTTTGGAATAAATAACTTCTATTATGAGTTTTATGTTTTGCATCAAGGATTATGAGTTGAAAACTCAAAATAAAATAATTTTCCTATATTTTAATGATATTATGAAAACACTAAAAATATTTGTATTTGTTTTATTGATTTATTGGTTGATTGATACACAGTCTCCCTGTGACCCAGATGACCTATAAGTGGCTATGTAAATTAGGCAGGCCTATTTCTCACAGACAGACCTGCCTGCTTCTGCTTCCCAAGTGCTGGGATTAAAGACATAAGTAATTTCTTATTGGGTTACAACTTTGAATGTAAATTTTGCTTTGTTTTACAAGACACAGAATTTGTTTTGATGGCATCCAAAAAATCAGATCATATTATGTTTGGTCATGTTAAATGACATATAGCATCAAACAGAAATTCTTTTAATCTAAATAAGTTGAAAATGTTTTTAATTGGTTTATTTATGTAAAATGCATGAACTAATAATACTATTCTGTGTCAACATATTGCACATGCAAAGTGCAAATTAGTGCTTGATTTCTCAAGTAACAGGCAAACTTTTAGGTAACTACTACTATTACCATTTATAATTTGAAAATGGATGAGCTGAGGCACCAGAAAGTTAAACTCTTTTCCCAAGATTATACAATCTAGCAAGTATAATACATGCAGGTTTTTAATAGGAGTTTATTAAAATATGAATTAAAACTGTGGTGAACAGAACATCTAGTTATAGCACACTAGGTTATTTCAGCAAACTGGTAGGGCTAAGGCTCAAACCTTGAGCTGTCCTTCCATTTTAATGGGTAATGAGTGCTAAGGAAAGCCAGGCCTGGCACACCTAATGAGTCTTTTTCTCTGTGTACTTTTCAGCAGCTTGTCTCTTATGTAGCACCATTCAAAGTGCTATGATAACTTAGGAAAAAAAAAAACCTAAGAAAATATCACTTGATCTTCATAAATCTATTGAGCTGATGTGATTGTAATAATTGCTTAGATGTTATTGATTCATCTTGGCTTGTTTCATTATCCTCTGTGTATCTTACAGGTTCTCAATCACCCTCTAGTAAAGTAACTAGGTTATATCATTAGTAACATCAGTATTTATCAAATTTGTCTTTTAGATATTTTGAAAACATGGTTAAAGACCTTTACCAGCAAGAAAAAATATTTTGTGGAGGTAATAGTTAATTTTAAACGATATAAAAAAATCCAAAGCTTAATCTCATGTACAGAACATTAGAATCAAATTTTCATCTTGCCGTACGTATTACACACATTGCAAATTATAATTAAATCCCTATTCGAACTTGTTGTCCCATGTTTCAAATGCAGTGAACGCCCATCATACATGTAGGATATATACTTTCTTATTACCATGAAATTTTTTATTGTTTCAACTTTACATAAGTCATATATTATGCATGTTGTATTGTGAAGCATGCTTTTTACCTTTATGGCATACTTTTCATATGTTCCTCGATTATAGGACCACATGGTACCCTGTTTATTGCCTCAAAGGTGATTATTTTAATTGTTTTAAACTTTTGGGGATTACAGATAGTAACCAGAGTGTGCTAGTAACTGCAGGAGAATTTCTGTTTTAGTTCACAGATACTGTAAACAAACAGAATTCTGCACTCAGTGAATATTTGTGATATAAATAAATGAGAAATTCAGGACTGCCATCAATATCCTTGCCATTTTTGCTGGCATACATTAAGAGAGTTTCTTTCAGATACATGGCTAGAAGTAAGTCTGCTATGTTTTCCTGTAAATAGGATTGTCAGTTTTCCTAATAACATACAATGCTCCAAAATGTTTATTCCAGTTTACTCTCTAAAAATGTATGAGGTTTGCCTATTTATTACATTTGTTCAAGTCCTATTTTTATATGATTTAAAAAATTATTTGTTAAATGAGATATGTGTATCATTATTTTACTTCTACTTTATTTCCTAATTACTAGCAAATTTTCTTGTCAAATGTTTTTCATTTTTTTCTACTATGACTTCATGCATCCAGTTCCAACAGTGCTATTAACTTTATTTTAATGTCATCAAAGTCCTAAAATGAATGCTAATGTCACAGAACTATTAATCATAGAACAATAACAAACATCTTGAAATTTGAAGTCTGATGATAAGTAACTTTAACCATCAAGTATCCCACAGTATTATGGTAAAATATTAATACTCAACTATTCATTCAAGTGCTCTTAAGATTTTTCTTACTTGGCACTTTATCTGCAATAATTATGATTAAATAGATATTATGAGTATCATATCTCCAAAAATTGTTCATTTTGTCCACTTACTATATCTAAAGCATTAATCATAGGACCTTCCTAGAAAGCTCTGTCTTCTAGTTTTGATAATTTTGAAATTAACTTTATGTGCCTTACAATTAGAACTGACCTTACCTACATATCACAGTGCTATTATGTATTTTAAAACAGCTTTAAGTTCATCGGATGGAATGTGTGTCAGAGCTTTCTGTGGAGAATGAATTTTGTAAGCTAATAACCCTATTATATATCCCTGGCTACACAGTCAGCTTTAAATATGAAACATGAAGAACTAAATTTCCACAATATGTATTTTAAAAGTCAGAAAGGTTAGTTTATTTCTGTATTTGGATTAGTGCTTTCCATGATATGTGTAAAGAACTAGAAACAGGTATTAGTTAGACTATAAAGATAAAGAAAAATTAAAAGACTGCGGAATGAAATGATTTTGGTGGGGAATATGAATTTGGAGAAAATGGATTTTTCCTTACCTATCGACTGTGACAAAACGACTTAGCTTGCTATTGTTTGAGCCTTTTGCTATCAGTTTATTCCTGAATTAGGTCCTTTTCTTGTTGCTCTGACAAATCACGTGACTTAAGGAAGGAAGACTTTGATCTAGCTCACAGTTTGAGAGTGTGGTCCCTCGTGGCATGGAGAGCGTGGTGGCAGGTCTGTGAGGAGCTGACCATACCACATCTTCAGACAAGGAGACAGAGGAGGTCCTGGGTCTTAGTTCCCCACCTTCCATTTATTCATCCTGGCCTCCAGCCCAAGGGACTCTCCCCTCACATTCAGGGTGGGCCCTCCTCCCTCAATCAAACCTAGTCTAGAAAAGCCCTCATAGGCACCCAGGGGTGTGTTTCTATCTATTCTAAATCTATGAAGTTGGCAATGAAGATAACAAGTAGATAAAAGCATCTGCTTTTATACTGTCTGAATGCTGTCAAAACAGGGCCAAGACTCAGAAGTCAAATTTGTAGTCACTGGGGAAAACTTTTAAAAAGCTTGAATGAAATGTACTTCATTTTGAGACTATAATTGGCAAAGGAAATTACATTCAAATGTGAGAGCTAATGAAATATTGCATGGATAAGTAAAAACCTCAAATAATCCTAAGTGTTATTTGGGAGTTTCCCTTTCCTTATCAAAGAAAATTTCTTAAGAATTGCTAATGGATAAAATCTGAACATTATGTAAGCTTGGTAATTAATTCCTTTAAATGATGTTTGTGGTTGAGATATTAACAAGAATTAATGTACCCACAATATAACAACAAGGAAAGATTATAGTTTATTAATAATATGTTATCAGTTAAAACCTGCTAGAATAACTGAGTTATGGCAGTGATGAAAGGGTTAGAACAGGGCTCCTTTTAGGTAAAAGCTAGAAAGCTTTGTGTAGGCTGCAGCCGACTGAATCTGACTGTGATTCCCACCCAGCTTTTAGGCAGAGCTTCCACCACAGCAAATTCAATGGCCAAATTTTTAAAAAAGAATGCAAACAATTTGAAGGGAGTGGAGAAATCAGAAGAAAGTATGACGAAAGAACAGAAAGGTTGTGCAACGTAAGAGTATTATTTACAGTCTGGCTAAATGAATGAATGGACATCTTAGTTACTTGATTTTTAAAGAAGGCCAAATGCTTCATTGTAAAGCGATTTAAGGGCTGATACAGAAGGCAATTATAAGAGTTCTTGAGATAGATTAAGATTTCTTATCTATAAAAAATTTCCTGGGAGTATAATATGTAAGATCATGGAAAACTTTCTGGTGTGCTTATAAGAATCCCGTAAGGCTTATGAAAGTTACTAAGTCATTAACAGAAAGTACTCCATGTAGGAGAGACATTTCCATACTTACTGTGGAAACAGAAGAGAGTGCAGTTGTATCTTTCCATCTGTAATTTCGAGTCAAGAAGATAACTCAAGAACTCTCTGATATGGAATTGTTTACTTGTGCTTGTTTGGAGTCTCTCCTATAAACAAGGGCAGCTCATTTCTGTGTCTTCTTAGTTCCCTCTAAAATATGTGTGGAATTATGAAATCTCAATCAATTAAAAGCCTCAGTTTAAAAACCATGTAAATTCCTACCATATTCTTGGGGTGGTTGTTAGCAAGGAATCTTGATTCCTTTTTGTGTGTTCTTAGTCTTGTTGCTAAAAGAATTTAAAGATAGACTAAGAAGGATGCTCAAGGACCATCTTATTAAAGCTTGCGAGAAAAACAACCGAGCAAGAAAAGTGTAGACCCAGTCAGCTTCTAGGTGAAGGGAGATGAAGAAAGACGAAGGAAAAAAAAAAAAGTCATGTCTTTTGAGTTCAGGTTCTGTCGACAGAGAATGTGGTCTCCAGGGAAAACAGTGAGAAAGTTCAGTGTCAAGGCAGGCATGCTTAAGAGTTTGGCCAGTTTTCTAAGAAGAAAGGGGAAAAGAGAAGCTAAGTTTTGAGTTAGAATTCAGAAAAGCAGGCAGGCTTAGCAATATAGAACTGTAAATAATTGCCCCAGGTCAGTGCTCCTGGGATTCAAAAGCACATCTCATTAAGAAGATAATTATTCTTCCCATGTCCTTAGTAAGTTTTCAGGTGAAAACTTTCCCTCAACTTTCCTCAGGGAAGGCCTTCTGGTCAGATGATTGACCTGCCTAGTTAGATTAAATCTTAAAGGGGAAAAGAGTATGTATGTAATATTCTAATCTTTGGGAGTAGATTGGAATATCATAGCCCCCATCCAGAGCCACAAACAGAACTTATATTCCATTCTTTTGACTAGGAGGAAGCAGCCTTCCCTTAATGAACTTTAAGAGAACCCGGCATTCCTACCTTCCCATATGGTTAATGGAAGGTGGGGTCCAATGAAGAAGGGGCCCATACTAAGCTACATGTCTAGCACCTTAGATGTTCTGCTCTTTGGATGGTTAGTAATAGTTAGCCCAAAACTTTACAGTATGCTTGAAAGTGGGATATTTGACTTTTAGTTATCAAGATAGAATAGAAATACCAATGAGAAAATTTGTATTATCTTAAACCACCATTAGAATCACCTAAGTGGAGTATTTTACTTTCATGATTAATGAAGGTCTGACATTTACAGGATTTACGATAATAGTTCTGCTAGATGTGAAATACAATATCAGATTTGGTCCTACTTCTTTATTTTACTATTGACCTTTGGTTAAATAGTATCTTTTGGTATTTTAGAATAGGTATATGTTTTCATGATAAAAATACAAACATTATTACCTTATGAATAAAATTTTGAGAGATGAGGATACAGAGGGAACTCTCATTGGAATAATGTGCAGAAAACTAGAGTTCTCTCACTTGAATGAGTTCTCTCATTTCATTGAGAATAAAGATTGAAGTCTCTATAAGGTTAGTCCTCAGAAACTTTTGTTCATTCTTATGCTGTATTTCACATTATTCTTGTTGTTGTTATTATTTTTTGTACTTTTATGGACCAAATCCAGGGCTTTGCGCACGCCAAGAAAATATTGTAGATATTGAGCTCTCCCTCTCACCTCTATCATCTACTAAATAAAGATTTTCTTGCTTCCCTGCTTCTCATACTATGGAAGCTCTTTTTGCACTTAACAGTTAAGCTAGGTTTCATCTCACTTATGAAATTCAGCTGACAACCTGACTTTTCCATATAGTAGTTCTTGTGTCTATCTTGTCTCTATCTTTTAAGTCCCTGAGTTGCAATCTTCCCACTCTCCACAGCTCTGCTTCCATTGTATAGTTGTTCATATCATGGTAACATATTCACATGAAGTTCTAGTTACTGCCTCATCCAGAATCAGAAGTTCTCAGACAAGACAGCCTATCCTCTTCCCCTCACAGTCCCTGGAACATTCCACACCATGCTGAGGCCACAGAATGGAATTCGAAAATTTGCTGCAGTGGCTCACAGCATTCAAAAAACAAACAAACAAACAAACAACAACAACAAAAAAAACAGCCAGTTTCCTTTAGGTGGTCTCCCACAGAGTGTGGTAAAGGTAGCTGAGATTTGGGGTTGGTGCTCTTATTATGTCCATTATTACTAATTCTTTTCTTTTGGAAAACTGAGATTGGGATCCAAGCTAACCTTTCTGTGCCCCTACAGGGTTTCTTCTTTATTTGCAGCTGCTTTCAAGGCTTCCACTTGCCGATGTCATTTTTCTGCCCCCTCCCTGTAAAGCATGAGAGGAAAAGGTAATATTTACACTGAGATGGAGAGCCTGGAGTACTTGAGCTCCAGGCTGGCTCTGCAGTTTCTGTTTAGCTACTCACAGGTTTTCTCAACTTGAGCTTTCAGAAATCAAATTTGTGTCTGAAGAGCAGACCCTCCTAAAACGTCCAGAACCTGCTGCTTTCTTGCTCTCCAATAACTTCTCAGCTGTGTAGCAAGCTCTTTGCCCCATTGGCCCTTTCCTCTGTTGAATCCAGTATTCTTCCTTAGAAGACCAGATTGATTGCTTTTCAACAAACTCTATTTTAGTATAAAACCATCCAAAGGGACTTGTAACTAGGCTTTCCACGGTGAATTCACTTCAGAAAATGTGGATTTGGTATGATTTTTGTACTTAGTTGAGGATACAATTCTTTCTTTGCTTCCTCAGTATAAATTTCTCTTCCTGGGTCTGCAAGGGAAAGATCATAAAGTGAAGGACTCTAATCCTGGTTTAGTCTCTAGGTGGGTCATCTAGGGCAAGTGTGTTTATATCTATGGAATACCACTTCCTCATGTATAAAATAATGCACGGGTGTATGAAATAGGTGCTTTTAATGTTGATGCCTGAAATGGTAGAATTCTACTGTCAAATTCATAGCTTCTTTCCATTAATTTTGCAAAACAAAATTTTGAGAGTAAGGAAGAATGGCCTTGTTGTAAAAGAAAATGCACTAGCTGCAAAATGAAGTCTCTCAAGCCAATGGTATTGACTTTAATTGGGGTAACTTTTATGTCCTAGGTAGAAGTGGAACATTCATTAATTAAAACTTAGGTAATACTTTTCTTGTCAAAATTAGTCACTTATTTTTAAATTAGTCTTTGCAAGTTGACATAGCCAAACTGAACCTTTGCAATTACCGGATTTGTCTGGTGAACATCTTAGGCTACATTAATTAGAAGAGGACTCGAGGTACTGAAGTCTCCTCTTATCCCACCACCAGGCCCTGGTGTATAATGTGGTGATGACTGGACAGGATTCTGGAAACCTGTAACATTTTTCTATCAGATAAGTACAAACTGACGTCTAGGTAGCTATGACAAGTTCTACAGTCTGTGATCTGTTGGCCTCTTAGAGAGTATCCACAACTGTCTTACATGGAAAACTTGTGCCAGACTGATGTAGCAATGTTTTTGAGGCAGAAAAACCTAGGGAATCTGGTGACACATTCCATTTGCAATGTCAGTCCTTTAGATCCTAGTGGAGCCTTAGATTTAGGACACTATTTCAATTTCCGCTTTCCTGGTCCTTGGTTGTAAAACTATAGTTTTATGAATTATTAAACATTATTTGAGTTTCACTCAATTCACTGGTGAAAATTATTTCTAACATTGATTATACCTATTAACAGATTTTATTAGTGGAATACAAGCTAGGAATAGTTAGCATGCCTCTAATTAACTGTCATGTTGGCTCCGTATTAAGATGATTCTCCTATAACAGGTCACTCTGAAGATGAAGAATGAAACTTAAACTCAATTTCTCTGTTTATCTTCTCTTCAAGTTCATGACCACACACATCTGTGCACATGCAATTTACTCTATGGAAACAATGTAATTTATTTTCATTTATGTAATTAAATTATAAAAATTTTTGTGGTACAAAGGAAAAATTCTCTTTAGGATGAAGATTATATCAAGTTGTATGTAATTTTCCAAAGTTAGCAAATTTAAAAACATATGTGTAGATAACTTTTCTCTGTGTAAATAAGAGAGTATACTGTATATATCTTGTTTCATAAATTCTCCTAATATCTTTTTGTATCAACATATATAAAGTGATTTTGTTTTTCAGTAGTATTCTATTTTGTGCCTATATCATGAGCTATATGAAAATTCATGTTGATTAACTGTCTAGCATTTGGTATTTTTTTACTATGTTCTTAGGTCAGATGATCATAATCATGTGCTATCTTTTATTTTTCAAGTATCACATCTAATAGAAACTGACAAATGCTATTACTCATGAGACTACAAGGCCTTTTGTTTGCTTGCTGAACAAGGATAAAATTAGTAAGTATTTTAGGCCTTTAGGGTCACAGAAATTATGTCCGAGCTATTAGAATCTGCCACCATAATATCAAAGCAGCCATCAGACACTACATAAACTAATAGATATAGTTATATTGCAATTGAATCCTTAAAAATTGTCCCCAGGCTTGTTTAAAGAGCCATTACAGATGGAACAAGAACTGAGAGTAGCCATTCTGTGGATGAGTTTGCATTGACATGGAGCTCTGTCAAATCAAAGATTCTATCTTCTATTCTTCTATATGTCTGTAATAATCAATATATGCCTGTTGAATTAAGGAAGGCACAAGATCAAGTCACTATTTCACCATTCGCTGTCACTGTATACGAACCAGGTTGTTTTGTATTTGAAGTTATTTATATCAATTTCTGATTAGTCATACCCCACTCTCATATGTAGCTAAGGTGAAACGCAGATTTTAATGTGTATGTACTATTCATAAAATAACTATTTTTATCAAGTGATTGGAAAGGAGTTCTGTAACAAAGCTGAGGTTCTAGGGGCATTTAGTTGCTGCTGTCTTGCTGCTTGTTTACTTATAAAATCTTACTGGATACCATGATTGTACTATTTGTTTCATTTTAAGTTTCTTACTATGATGAATCCAGTTTATTTTGTTGTTGTTTGTAATCAGAAGCAACTGAGAATCACTAATGTAATTACTCTCTTCTTTAGGTTTGAAGGAAACAGTTTAACAAATATATATGATCTAGATATATATCTATATATATATCTATATATAGATATATATATAGATATATATGATCAAATATATAAGATCTAGACCTAGAAGAAGGAATAATATTTCCTTGCAGTAAATTGTTTGTTCTTCCTAACCCTCCTCCCATATTGTCAACATAAGGCTCATGTTCTAATTCCTGCCTAGAGGAGAGAGATTTCTAGTCCTAACACCTAATGGCTTTGTGAGATAGCTTGAATATAGAACGTCAGGCTTCTCTTTGGTTCAATATTGTTCCTGGTATGTTATCATTTAATTATTCAGATTTCCAGCACCGCTCAAGAAGGTGGCTCTATGTCTAGCCTTCAACCGATAGAAGGAAAACTGTCCTCTACCTCTAGACTCCAACCAAGTCACTTCCTAAGTTAAAAGTATTCCAACAGCCTGGGGACAGATAACCCACAAATCCTTAGTTTCCACACTTCTTTGCTGAGAGACACTGCAGGAAACATATCAGGAAAATCTTCCGTGAAGGATTGGCTAGGATGGAAAGCATTCTTCATAACCAATAGAACTTGAATACCCATTTAGCTAGCTTTCCAGGGTACTATTGTGGGAATGCCAGAAGTCACATTTCATTCTATAGTTTTTAAAAGATCACCCTAGAAGAATTTAGGGCATAGGTCTAAACATGGATCAAGAAATCACATATCTAATTGATCTCTTAAATTTTATTTTGAGAGTGCAATTATTTCTATGTTGTTTTGTAACTTGATTAGATCCTGACAGCTAAAATTCAAAAACCGTCTAACTCCAGAGCACAGCCTTTTAACTTTATGCCACAATCCATCATTTCAAACAGTTGTGCCCACAAAAGTGGAAGTAGAGATCAATTTAGGAAGTGATCACTGAATTGCTATGCCAAACAAACTGTCAAACTGTCAAGAAGAATAAGTGTCACCATGTGTGGATAATTCCTTCCTCCTACAAAATTTAATGCCTAATAAATTGTAACTATTGTTATTAGTGACCCAATTGGGCTCTTAGGCACATTATCAGGAATGAATTTTCTCAATTTTCTTAATCAGAAACTAAAAGTATCCAATTTTATTAGTAGTATTATGACCCTAAAATGAAGTATACAAGAAAAAATTTATATATATATATAAAAAAAAAAATATATATATATATATATATGTCTTAGCCAAGAAAAAAAATTGTCCTACTTTCGTTTTTAAAGAGTCTAATTCAAGGTAAACAGCTTTCAATGGTCTATGGAAAGTGAGAAGCGAAGGGAATAAGAGGTTCTTTCCTGTGTTTACATGTGAGGCCTGCTTTCTTACTTTCAATTTTATCTTTAAACCTGCCTTCCTGCTCGATCTGTGTCTTCCTCTGGTTAAAGAAGGTGGCAAAAAAGTCCTAGAACATTCTGTTTGTATGGAAGGAAAAACCTATGGGAGCAATTGTATCTTGCCTCACTTCTTATCAAGCCCAGAATAATCTTTCATTGACTATATTCATGCCACAAGAGCACAGTCAATATTAAATTCTGCAAAGAGAATAATCTCTCACAGAAACAGCTGTGCTCATTAGATGACCAGTTTACACTGGCAAATTGCCAGAAATGGGAAAGGTTTCATTTCTTTGTGTGTTTATTCTTGATAGTTGTCATGTAAAAGCTGCCTTTTGTAAATAAGAGAAGCCTGCATTTAAACAAATTTGACTAATATCTCCCAGTTAAAATATTCACTTGTACAGAATTTAGGAAAACCAAAATAATTCTTCTGGAAACACACACACACACACACACACACACACACACACACACACACACACGACAATATTCTCAAGTACTCTAGTGTTATTTTTTCCCCATATCCCATGTAAGTTGAAACACCATGTCTTAAAAATCTGAATTTTTGGAGACATCATGCAAGCCCAGATTGGAACCTATTTGATGCCATTCAGGGATACACAGACTAGAATATACTCAAAATTTTACATATTAAAACTGGAACTGGAGTGGAGAGTCAGGTTCTTGAAAACCATAAAATACCACTTAATATTATTGGATTTAAGAGTTGTGTGACAGCAACCCAATGATTAACTGAATTCTCTGAGAATAACCAAGTCTTTTCTTCTGTTTTTTGTTTTTTTGTTTTTACCATTTATATCAAGTTTATTGCAGGGCTAGACACACATCAAATTATCAGTCAACACTAGATTATTAAAAAAGAATCCTCAAATTTCACATGAGAAAATCAGCCATGACTACCATAGTGTAGAAGTCTGTCCTTGCCAGAAATACTAAGTGATTGGGGAAATATAGTACTTAATAAATAGACACCATCCCATTAAGAAAGAATGAGTTTCCCCAAAAATGCAGATAAATACCTACTAATGACCTAGGCCTTGGAGACAGGAGAGCCGTCTGCTTTGAGCTTAATGAAGTAATGCTTTTGGTGTTTCTTATCTGTGCTTGTTAATATGTCACCTACATGATGCTGTATGCTTTACTAAATGAAGTTAAAACCCATGACATGTGTTCCATAGTGTTGACAGTGACTACATATTTTTGCTGTGGAAAAAATTTTCAGTTGTGAAAGCTACCTCCCTTACAGTCCTTGAAATATTTTTTCCCCATTCTGTCAGCCAGAAGCCATATATTAAATTTTCTGCTATGTGATGCACTCCCTGTTTCTCTCTGTCTCTACCTCTCCTTCCCTTCTCTGCTTTTTATTCCTCTCTCCACTAGTTGTATGTTTGGGATGCATATCAGATGTGTCTGTCACTCTCAGTGTCTGTCAGCAACAGGCTATTACTAGATGCTGAATGAAATTTACCACCTTTCTCTTGGATGTACATGTCTTGGTCCGAGTCATTCATGCAAACACTGAAGAGGACAGAGGGAGCCCTGCTGAACCACACTAGCAAACCTCTCTAGGTCACCTCAGCATGGCATTCTGTACTCTTTGGTTACAGTTGTTCAACCAGTTACTAATCTAACTAATTGTAACCGGTTGAACAACTGAACCCAAAGGGTGCAAAGTGGAAACATTTCATTGAGAAGTCAGCTGGGGACCAAGCAAGCTCCACCACCTCCCCCTTCAGTTTGCAAACGGAGAATTCCTTCTCAAGTAGGAGCCACGCACTGCCTCTGAATGATCATCCAGTGGTGATGCTGTGCAAGTGGACATGTATCATCTGTTCTGGTGAGCATTGTGTGACGTGTACGCTGCTTCCTCCTCAGAGAGGTTTCTAGCCATGTGTTTAACTGTCTGAAAAATCAGAAAGGTTATGAGCAATAAAAGTTTTAGAAAAATAATACGTGTCTCTCTTTTTTTGGTACTGGTACCTCAAGGATGAATTGAGCTATTCCAATGTAAAATGGTTCCTTGTGATTTATAGGAGATAATGTGTTCAGATACATGTACGGTAAGGAGCAGAAAACTTTTATGCAATTATTCTAGAGCTTATTTTTTCCATTTTTTCCAAAATATATTTCTTAGAAGGGATGTGGCTTAGTTAGCAGACTGCCTGTCTAGTACATAAAAATCCCCAGATATGATCCCCAGTACCACATAAGCTAGATGTGGTGGCACACACTTGTAATTCTAGCACTCAAGAACTGGAAAAAGAAAGATCACAAGTTTAGAGTCACCCTCAGCTATATGGTAATTTTAAGGTCTGCCTGGGCTACACAGGACCGTGCCTCAAGACCATAGACAGATAGACAAATCTTTCTTGATCTTGACATTCCACCATATTTGTAAAACTTTATGTTAAAACTAGTGCTAATTGTTTAAATGTTTTCCAAGGTCTAAGATGACATTTCTACCTCATGCCCTAGTAGCAAGGGTAGCTTTGTCTTCTGAATATTTCCAAATAGCATACAAATTGCACTCCCTGTTAATAAGCTCACTTTTCATTCATGGTTCCGATATGATACATTTTAAGTGAAAAATTATCTTCATTTTTTTCAGTAACATCATATTCTTATAGGAATAATATAATTAACAGATGCATATTAAATGAAACATCATCCCCAGCTGAAAAAGTGACTGTATCTGTTCTCTAGCTTCTCACATTTTTCTCTGCTACAGCATCAGCAGAGACACTAAGAAAGGTAACATCACAGGTTGTGAAGGTTGTGAAGGTTAAAGAGGACATGTACCTGGAGAAAGACAAAGACCAGGTTAGGGGACTCTGTGCCATGTTCAGAATTTTGTCATGTTTATCGAACAAGAAAGAATCCAAGCAAGCAATGTTGGATTCTGGAGGATGAATGGATAATAAACACAAAAGGGACGAGTTAGTAACCTCACATGTAAATATAAATGGGGAAGGTATTACGGTGACTCAGGCAGAACACATGACTTGAGCTAGAGCATGGCTTTGGGAATATGGGAAGGATGCTGTATCCATATGTGGTAAGCTTATAGAGTGGATGTGTCCTCTGAGTGTAGCTGAGAAAAGGGGATGGATCACATAATGGGAAGTGTTTGGTGATTGTGAGGTGTGGAGGCTGGTACAGTGACTTTTGAAGATAGGAAGGAAAATCCATTTCTGGTGAACATGTTGGAAGGAAATTCTAGATGGTAAATAAACATAAATAAATATCAAACTGCAAATGGATTTATATATTCATGTATTATTCTCTGTTTTCATTGAGTATTTTAAATGTAATTGTGCTTGTGACATTTACATGTGACCTTTTTCTCCTATATCATCTTGGCATGTAGTAAATATAAATCATGAAGATAAGCCATTTCTGTGCAACCTCTTAGAAGTGGCATTCTTACTTCATTTTTATTGGGAATACAATGAAGAAATAATTTTTATGAAATTTCAGTGGTATTATTTATAAAAGGAAAGTGAAGCTTTGAAAAATGTGATTGCCTAAATTTGTGTTGCTGGTAAATTGATAGCATGTATCAAAATGTTTTCTTTGTAAACTAAATACCAGAGACCCTATATTACTTGTGTTTCTAGTTAATTGATTTCACTTTAAGCCATAACCCATGGAGGTTGTGATCGTTCACCCCCAGGCTTCTGAATGACATACTTTTTTTTACTAGCTTTCTAGCAGCTAGATAGAGTGTAGGGGTGGTTATGTAATTTCTTTGTATGGGGTATGGAAATCTGTGGCCTTGAAGAGCAGTTATTGAAATTTCAGTCCATTATCAGATACAGTTTATCTGCACATGCTCAAGAGATCAGCCTGAGACTGTCAGATCAATACTCTATAGTTCCTCTGCAGAAGAAGCTATTAAAATTCTCTCAGGAAGTAGACTGTCTAAATTGGATTGAACTAGTAGATGACGATTAAAATTAAGGATACACTGGCCCTTAACTGGCATCAATCAAGACTTGGAAAGAGTTCATTTAAAAGATACCCTTGGCTCAAGCTTGGAAGAGGTGGAGATGTAAAATCCTCCTTGCCTATCCAAAACTGTGCAACCATCAGTCTATAGACAAGATTCTCCTGTATCACTAAATAATCCCTCCCATCTTCCTCTTTTTGCTGTGGCCACTGGCAAAATGAACGGCAACATCATTGAGAGAGGGCTGCCAGCCTTGGATACACAGGTGCTTCTGGTTCCACATCCTGCATTTCATGATACCTTTTCTTACTTTCTTTTTCTTTTCTCCTTCACTTCTCTTCTTCTTCTCCTTACTCTCATACTCATCTTCTTTTCTTTCTTTGAGAAGAAGTATTGTTATACAACTTAGGCTGGACTTGAACTCAAGATCTTCCTGCTTCTGCCCACAAATTCTGGGACTACAAATGAGCACTACTATGCCTTGGTTACACACTATCTTTCTAATACCTACTGAAAGAAGTTCACTTTTAAAATTGATTTGAGAACTAGTAAGTTCTGATTCTTTTGGTTCTTTTGTCATAACACGGGAAGGCGATGACAGAAGAGTTAATCTTTTCATTTTAGATTTACATCTTTGAGTTGTTAACTCTAACTACCAGCTATAAACCTAGCTTATAACTATAGTAAATGTGTCAATCGTTAATTAGCGTGTGCTCCTGATTCTTATTTCCCCCTTATTGCTTCATTTTTCATGTTCCAAGTATTGTAAGTTTGTTACAGACTCGTGAGAGAGTTATATTACCCCATGTACATCAGTTAGGAAATGATAGAAATGAATGAGTTAACAAATGCAGTACCTCAAATAGTCAAAGCCACTGACATGGAAAACCTTTCTGTTCTGCTTGAGCAGAGGGAAGATGTGTTACTGAAGAGGTTCAAAGTACATCGTGTGTTCAGTGAGCTAACTGGTTACTTGAAACCAAGTGCCAAGTAAAACTTCCACTTTCAGAGAAATTAGAAAACTGCTAAGATGGCTCAATTTTGAGAGATAGAGAAATCATATTCTTCAGCCTTATATGAATTTGTTCTCAGTAGTGATAGTCTGTGATAATGATGGTGGTTATTAGAGTCATTTACCTAGTGACTGCAACATTGTTTTTTCTCCTCTTGGTTATGAGCACTTCTGCGTTATGGTTATGGTTCAGTACATTGGGACTCTAAAGCAAATCCCACTTCATGATCTTGCTGTCTGTCAGCATAAAAACAAATAAACAAACATGAAATCTAAAGTAGCACTGTTCTTCCTAAAGTCATGTACTCTACATAGGCTGCCTAGACCTCAGTAGATGAACTGAAGAACGTCTGGGGACACTAACTTAACATAGTATGCTTTAACAAAATGACAGAACCTATGAATTCTGGTGGGGGCGCTATGGGAGGGTGCCATTGGGGGAAGGGGTATAAAGATGATTAAGACTGATTGAGATGTTCTGTGTGAAACACACAAAAAATTAAATTAAAAAATCTAAGAAAAGATAAATAACTGTATGTAGCAAACAAAAAATTAAGTAGTTCTAGGCAGAATATGTGGGTGAAATCTTTTTTACATGAATATAGTATGATAATATTTTCAAGCAACAGAAAATCATTTTGTGGGTAAAAGTCATTGTGACAGGATTTGAGCAAAAGTATATGTGACAGTCTAAATCTCTTCTTTTCTTTGACTCTTCATGTTTGTAACAGTCTTAAAGGGTTCTTGTCAGAGAGTATATTATACTGCAGAAAAAAAAATTCAAGTATTCACCTAGCATAAAATTACAAGAACTCATATACTTCCTTCATCTCTGCTTAAAAAAACAGACCAGTTGTTTTGCTTTTCTATAGCACATACTCATCACATACACCCCCAAACAACCAACTGTTATAGTATTGACGAGTGTGGATGACTTTCCTCAACCTTCTCCTTCTATCCTTTCCCTTGCCCCCAGCTACTCTAAAGCATTCACTAGATCAAAGACCATTTCCACTAACAAATCTTCAGAGAAAAGAAAGAGGATTGTCCACTGAGCTGAATACTTTCTCTAATATTTTTCTAATGCTTTCCATATTAGAGCTCATTTTTCTATTTTCTCTGAGGGTGTCTGATTTCTCCAAAGACTAAACTTGAAAGGGGTAGATGTAAATATTTTTCATACTCACAGTTCTAAAATTGATGACCACAGATTTTCAGTGTGTGTCCATTACATTGAATCATTAAGCAAAAGCAGGAAAATTGACTGCAGTGTTTTACTAAGAAGCTGATCTGGGTGTTTTCATTCTCCCTTCCAACTTAGATCATCCTGCCATGTCTCAAATATGCAGTCAGTTTTGTGTCTCTTCCTATGAGGTTATTCTTCTGCAAGTATATGATCCCAGCTCATCCAAATAGCAGATATCTTAGTAACAACGTGCTAAGACCTGGGAAATGATCTATTATAGTCACTCTTCCAGTTTCAAATGAGTACATTTATTAAGTATGTAACAAGCAAAAGTAAAAAAAAAAAAAAAAAAAAGCATCCTGAGATCAGGTAATTACAATATTCAGCAGAGATGACTGGCATAGCCTGATTGGGAGAACAAAAAATGTTATTATCATCAAATCAAGGGCATACAGCATCCATTAGAAACAGACTGGAGGAGAAGTGGGCATGCTGGAGCTCCCAGTTGAGAGTCCCACTGTCAATGAGTTTCTGGCTTCCTATTCCCACTGTAGGTATTTTTATAGCATGAATAAACACTAGCAACTTGTTGGAAAGTGTTTATCCCTCTAGCTGTTCTCAAAGGCATGTTGTTTTGGGAAATTTTGTACCGTTTTTTCTGTTTTTCATTCTTTTGGTCACAGGGTTAGGGGACCAACCCATCTTCAGACAAGAGGCTTGGAGGACTTTCTGAGATAAACATACTTGGGACTGAAATGGAGAGTTCTACCCCATTACCAGAGCCAGCATTTCAGTAATTTTAGGCAGCATATGACAATTTACCAACATGTTTTTTTCATGTGCTTGATGTTCAAAATAAAAAAAAAATTATCAGATTTTTGGTTTGTAGATGAGATGATATGTGTTGGGTGTACATAATATGCAGCTATCACACCACAATAAATATTAATTGGATGGAGAAACATAATACTTAGAATACAGGGAGTTCCCATTTTTCCTATCCTATATTCGTCCTTGTGGTCTTGTCTTGGTGACATTTCAAGAATGATAAATTTCCTCTAGACTTCGTTATACCTTTCTTACAACACAACACAATAAGTAATAACATAATTTTCTTGTTTAATGGATCTATCCTCAATTTGAATATAAGCATGTGTAATTGGGTACTATATTACACTAACTGATTAATCTGTAATATCTGATACTTGATTGACTCAAGATAAGTAGTGATTGAATGGATCATTTTATCTGCTCATTGTTGGTGCTAATTTATACTCACCTCAAATTACTCCTAATGAGGGAGACTCATTCAATTTCTTTAGCTCCAATATTAACAAAAAATTCCCACTCTTTCCCTCTCTCCAAAATATATTATATCCATTATCATGATATGAAATACTTTTCCATGAGTTTTTTTTTCCAGACAAGATATATTTTGCAGTTTCCTTACTGATGGCTGTAACTATTGATTGATCACTGCTTGTTTTCTGGATTTTAAATTTTTTCATGTGTTTACAGTTTTGTTAGACATAATTTCTTCAAAGAATATTCAAGGAAGGTTGGGAAGATGAATTTTCTGCCCAATGTGGAAGGATTTAAGAGTGTGTGGAATACAGTAATCTTAAGCAACTTACAACACAATAAAGAAATGTAATGTGTGCAAGATTAGCAAAAGCCTATGAGGAAGGGGAAAATACCTTTGAAATATCACCAAGAGCCTCAGCACTTTTCTCTATTGTATCTTCAGCTTTTGTGGTTTCTCCTGAAATACATGTGTTAACTATAACTGAAGTCATTTTTGAGACATGCATTTTTTAATGCATTTAAGGCTTTTCATGACTACCTATTTACCACTTCAAAGCGTTGCTCTCTGCCACCACCATTCCCTTCTTTTTCTTAGTGCATTGGTTTATTCCATGGTACACAGAGCTTTCTTCTCACAAAATCCAATATATCATCCTATTGTCTGTTGTTATTCTCTTTCACCTAGAGTGTGTGCTCCATATGATCTAGGACATGTTCCTCAAAGACTTATTCCTAGAAGTTGTATCTGATTGTGGTAAGCATTTGATGGGTAATTGTTAAATGAATTTAGAAATGAAATAGAAGTTACATGTTGAGAATATGGGGAAATGGATTGGGTTGAATCTTAAGTGCATTTGACTACAACATGTCAGATAATACACTTTAGACTTTTTGTGACATATATATTCCCACATCTCAAACAGACAAGCTAAATGTTAGACCCTTGTTCTTTCAAAGACTTTGCCTTGGTCCTAAAGCAGCTCCCACAGCAATCCAGAACTCTTTAACTAGCTCTGTGAATGCAGGAGGGGAAGAAGTATTGTACAATTTACATCAGAAGTCCAGGAACCCTCTCAGACGCTCTCACCCAGTTATAGTGTATTACTGTCCAGACAAAAACTGCAACATCTTCTACTTGTTTCTTTTAATTTCTCTGTCATTCAATGTTTCTACCATGTAATTTACATGTAATTATAAGTTGCTTTGTTACATCCAATAGTTTTTTTTTTTCCTGTATGAACATTTTGTCTTTTCAACAACATTAAATTAAAACTTCTGTAAGACCAGAGTTCACTGATAGTTTTAGTGACAATGAAAATCAAAAATACTGGCTTCATGTTAGGCGAATTTCATCATCTCCCCAGCAAAACAGGCTAATCTGTGTGCATGTCTTCTTCCAGTCTGTGTCCTCTACACAGACAAGCAAACACTGATATGGGGACTTTGCAAATAAAGCAGTGAGATTTTCAGGAAGATAAAGCCCTTTGTTAAATTAAAGAATATTTTATTGATTTTTTTGAGAATTTCATCCAAGGTATTTTGATCATATTCGGATTGACCAGATCCACCCCCACACTATTGCCACCCCAAATCTAATATGTGTTCCCCAAATACTGTTGAGTGTGGGTTCATACCTTGGAGGTTGGGGAACCGATCAGGTACCAGAGCCTTAATGAAAATTGACTCTCCCTCTCCTGCCACCAATCAATTGACAGTAGATCCTCAGCTAGGACCAAAGTTTTTCCTATCTCCACCATTCATGTGGAAGTTTTGTCTGACCTGGATTTGCACAGGTCTTATGCCTGCTATCCCAAGCACTGTAGGTTTATATGTGTACCTGTTCTGTTGTGTTCAGACAGCAAAGCTTTTTTGTATTCATCCACCATCTCGGGTTCTTACAGTATTGACACTAGCTCATCCACAATGATCCCTGAAGCTTGAGAGGAGAGATAGAAGTGTCCCATTTGGGGATGATTACCTTAAAATCTCTTAATTTCCACATGTTGACCAATTGTGGGTCTCTGTGTTAATGACTGTATCCTGCATAAATTAACTTCTCTGATCAGAGTTGAGAGATACTCTAATCTATAGGAATAAGAATAAATCAATAGGAGTCAGTGTAATACTATGTCTATTTAGCAGAATAATAGTATTAGGCTCTCTTTTTAGTCTGTGACCTGTCTAGCCACAGGTTACTTGGCCTGATATCAACATCAGGTATAGACTCCATCATATGAAGCTGACCTTAAATCCAATTAGAAAGTGGTTAGTTATTCTGTAACATCTGTGCCACTATTGCAAAAGTGGGTGTATCTTGCTAGGCCAGTTGTAGCTCAAAGGATTCATACCTGGGTAAGAATAATGACTAGCTTTCTCTTCCAGTAACATGTGAAAGCTAGTCAGTAGAGATGAAACTTTAAAGTTAGTATCCACTTGATTTCTCCTCGTTTGTTTTATTGTTAATGTATCTAGTGTCTTCAATTAGGTCTAACCATCAAGTTCTGGGGGAAATCAAGGGCAATAGTAATAAAAACTCTATTTAAGGGTGTATGTTATCTGCTTGTTGAACAATTCCAAAACAAGTAATCTATTACTTATATTGGGCTTTTTATTTGCTAACCTTTGTTGTCTAGTAGGGTCATTGAATCACTGTTATAGGGAAACCACATTTAAACTCTTTTTATAGTTCATATGTATATATATTTTAAGAAAATTCTATAGTAGCATGTTTCCAGATCATTCAAAATGCTTTTCGTGTTAGTTATCGGTCTTCCACCCGCACTCCATTTAACCCTTCTATTTCATTACTTTCCTTTTCCCCTTTTTCTCACTACATTCTAATCCCACCAATAGCTCTTTATTAATTTCTTGACCTCTGTGGATTTTCCAATTGAAATACACATGTCTATAGATTCAAAGTTATCACCTACTTATGAAAGAGTAGGAAATGATGGTCTTTCTTTGTCTGGGTTGCCTACTCAGGATGATTGTTTACAGTTCATCCATTTACCTTTGAATTTCATAATTTCAGTTTTTGAAGAATTGAATAATATTCTGTCATGTAAATGCACCATACTTTCATTATGCATCTGATGATGGACATACAGGGGTTTTTATTTCCTGGCTGTTGTAAATAGAACAGCAATGTACACGGATAAGCAGGTATCACTGTGGTAGTTTATAGAGTCCTTTGGCTGGATCATGTAGCAGATCGATTTTTAGCTTTTTGATAAGCCTCCATACTGAGGTTCATAGTATCTGCACCTGTTTCAACTCCCACCAGCAGTGACTAAATGTTCCTTTTCCTCACTCCTTGACCACATTTGTTATCATTTGTTTTTGGATCTTAGCCATTCTGACTGGGCCAAGATGGAATCTCAAAATAGTTTTAATTTATATATCCCTGATGGCTAAAGATGTTGAACACTTAAAAAATATTTCTCAGCTATTGTATTTCCTCCTTTGAGAACTTTTTGTTTTTCATACATTTGTAGTCTATATTTTGTCTCTATTTCTGTAAACAATTCAACCCAGAGGAGGCCAAGATAGCTTTGATCAGTAAGTTCAAGTATTTCATTCTCAGTAGAAATGGGTAATTGAAAGCTTAGGCAACTCAAATTACAATGAAAAAAATTAAAGTTTATCTGACTACTTATTTAATAAATAGGTCTATTTAGTATACTCAACGTTGCTTATCCCCTGAGTCAAATATGCCTTGTTTCTTTTTTTAAAAAAGTATTTTTATTGAACTTTTGTGTGTTTCATGCACTACATCTCAGTCTTCTTTACACCCTTCTCCTATCAGCACCGTACTGCAGCCACCACCTCTGTGTTCTTGCCACAGTTTTATGGTGAAGGGATGTTGAATTCTGTCAAAGGCTTTTTCTGCATCTAATGAGATGATTATATGGTTCTTATCCTTGAGTCTGTTTAAGTGGCAGATTATGTTTATTAATTTATGCATGTTAAACCATCCCTGCACTGTGATGAAGCCAGCTTGATCATGAGGAATAATGTTTTTGTTACGTTCTTGTATTTGTTTGCAAGCATTTTATTGAGAATTTTTTCATCTATGCTGGTCAGGGAAATTGCCGTAAAATTTTCTTTTTTCTTTTCCTCCTTTTCTTGTTTTTAACATTTAATTTTTTTACATTTGTTTATTGAATCATAGTGTGATTCATACAGGACATCTCAATCAATCTTAATCATCTTTGCATCACTTTCCCCACCGGCACCTTCTTATGGTTCTTTGAGTTCCTCAATATCTGTTTTAATGTTTCCATTTTTCTTCTCTGATTTTATGAACTTGGAAATTCTTATTAATTTGGATCTCAGTCTTCTAGTTAATTTTGCCAAAGATTTGTCTATTTTTTGAATCTTCTCCTAAATATAAAATCTTCCTTTCATTAATTCTTTGTAATGGTTTTCATTTCTATTTAACTAATTTCAACACTGATTTTGATGATCTCTTCCCATCTACTGTTTTCGGGTGTTGTTTGGTCTTGTTTTTCTAAGATCCCCAAGTGCATCTCCAAGTTATTAATATACAGTCTCTCCAGCTTTTTGCTTTAGGCACCTAGTGCTATAAACTTTCCTTTTAGGACCACCTTCATTGTGCCCCATAGATTTTGTTATACCTTGTTTTAATTTTCATTAAATTCTAGGAATTTTAAATTTTTCTTTGTGATTTCTTCCCTGACACAATATTCATTCAGAAGTGTCTTGTTTACTTTCCATGAGTTTGTGTACTTTTCACCATTTCTATTGTTGTTGATATCCAGCTTTATTCTTTTGTGGTCAGTGTAGAATACAAGCCCTTATTTCAATTTTCTTAAATTTGTTGTAGTTTCCTTTGAGTTCTAATATTTTGTCAGTTTTAAAGGAAAGTCAATGGGCTACTGAGAGGAAAGTCTATTCTTGGTGTCTGTGTAAAATGTTCCTAAATATCTGTTAGGTCCACTTGGTTTATGATGTCATTTAATTCCAGGTTTTTTTTTTTATTCAAGATTACTCATCTATTGGTAGAAATTGGGTGCTGAAATCACTACTGTCACTGTGTTGGAGTCAACCTGCACATTTAGATGTAATAGATCTTCTTTAATGACACTGAGTCCCCATGTGTTTGATTCATATATTATTAAAATTATAATATTCTCTTGGTGGATTTTTCTTTTGATGAGCATGAAGTTTCCTTCAGTACCTGACTAATTTTAGTTGGATATCTACTTTTTCAGATATTACTATAGGTACACCTGTTTTTTCTTTGTTCCTTTTTACTTGGAATCCCTTTTTTCACCATTTTACTCTAAGGTTGGTACTGATTCTTGATGGTGAAGTGTGTTTCTTTGGCATATCAGAAAGATGGATATTGTTCTCTAATCCAATCAATTTTTTCTATACTATCATACTCATAGAGGAAATAAAAATCTTCCATGACATGAATAGGCTGAAAGGATTCATTTCCACAAAACCAGTACTACACAGAATATTCAGAGCACTATACAGGACTGAGGAAAGGAATGACCATGCCTAAGAGGCTAAAGAAAGTAAACAGTGAAGGGATAATTATAGAAACACAAAATAGGACCAAGAACACAAAGAGAAATTAAAATGAGAATAACTAATACACATCATTGGCCTCAGCTTCCCAGTCAAAAGACACAGGCTACTTGAATAGATTAGGAAACAAAATCCATCTTTTTGTCATCTACAATTAACTATTCTCGTCTTCAAGGATAGGCACTGCCTTAAGATGAAAGAGTGAGAAAAATATTCTAAGCAAATGACAATAAGAAGCAAGCAGTCATTACAATGTCAATATCTGACAAAATAGAATTCAAATTAAAATAAATCAGAAGAGATAAAGAATGCAATTCCATTCTGATTCAGGAAAAAGCAGTTGAACCAAAAGTAAAAAACAAACAAAACATTACAAAGGCTGAAGAGATGGCTCAGTGATTAAGAACTCTGGCTGCTCTTGCAGAGGACCTGCGTTTGATTCCTTGCACCTACATATTGGCTCCAGTTCCAGGGGAATCCAGTGCCTTCTTCTGACCTCTATAGGTACTGCACAACATGGGTATGCCTACATATATCCAGGCAATACACTTATATACATAAAATAGAAGTAATAATAAAATACCTTTTTAAATTTAAAGAAACTACAATCATGACCATGTATACACCAAACTCTGGTGCATCCAGTTTCATAGAAACAGTTCTACAGGACTATGAAACACAGATTAACTCCAGCTCAGTAAAAGTAGGTAACTTCAATATCCCATTGTCTCCAATAGATAGATCAATGGGACAAATATTAAACAGGGAAACACATGAATTAAATTATATCATACATGAAATGGACTTAATAGACATCTATGGAATATTCCACCAAAGCACCAAATAACACACATCTATTTGTCAGCCCATAGAAGTTTCTCTAAAGTTGATCACATAGTAGGGCACAAAACAAAGCTCAACAAATATGAAACAATAATACAACCTAAAATCAACATCAGAAGAAACTCTAGTAACTACACAAATTCATGGAGATAAAGCAGCACACTCATGAATGTTGAATGGGTCAGAAAAAAAACCAAGAAGGAAATAAAAGCATCCATGGAACTAAATGAAAGTAATAATACAACATAACAAATCCTCTAAGAGGGAACTTCACAGCTCTAGGAGCCTACATTAAATAATCAGAAAGAAGCCTGATGTCGTGGCACACACCTTTAATCCCAGCACTTGGGAGTCCAGAAGCAGGCAGACCTTTCTGAGACTGAGACCAGCCTGCTCTCCATAGTGAGTTCCAGGCTAGCTGGGGCTACAGGAAGACCATGTCTCAAAAGACAAACATATAAAGTCAAAAAAGTACAAATAAATTACTTAATGATACAACGCAAGACTGTGGACAAACAAGAGCAGTCGAACCCAAACCCCACAGATGAGAGGAAATAACAAAAACTAGAGCAAGAAGTTAGTGAAATGGAAGCAAACAAAACAATAAAATATTAGACATACCGTTAGCCCAGTTAATCAAAAGAAAGAAGGAGCAATTCGAAATCAACAAAGTCAGAGATGAAAGGGGAAACATCACAGCAACCCGAAAATACAACTCTTGACAGGGTTTGTCAAGTTCGGTGAATGGGGCCCACATCCTCAGCTGTGTCTGGAAGTATGGGCCCGGTGAAAGGGCAGGTGAGAGTCTGTAGAACAGATCAAATGTTCCTGGTGAACTCATGGCTGGGAGGAAAACTGTGCTAAGTAAGCTGTTCAGGGGCAGTGGAGTGGGGGAAGGAGAACACTGGGGCCAGAGAACTCACAGGTCTGGTAGGTGCACTGGGGTATGCTGCCCATGTGAGCTTGGTCACTGAAACAGCGGGCAGGGAATGCTAGAATTGGAGAACTCCCAGTTATGGTGGAAATCACAGGTCTAAGGGTACACCTCATTTTTTCCTTTTTATAAAAAACTGATGAATGACCAAAATATTTGGAAATGGAGCTTGGTCTTCTGATAGATAAGGAATTGCACTGTAGCAGTGGAAAAATTCTGCCTTAGTTTGGTGAATAAATATCACTGTTCTTTGAAGTTACTTGTTTCCCCTGGATAGAAATTTGAATTCTAACAATACCTAAGTTACCTCTGCTTATCTTACCTTCATGTCCTTGTATCTCTTAGAACTAATCTACTTTTTCTAGACAGACTTTTTAACATTTATTCTCTCTCTCTTTCTCTTTGTGTGTGTGTGTGTGTGTATGTGTGTGTGTGTGTGTGTGTGTGTGTGTGTATACATGTGCCATGGCAGGAATGTGGTCAACTTGCAGGGTTCTCCTTTCTCCTTCCACCAGGCTGGTTCTGAGGATGGAACTTAGATCATCAGGACTGACTCACAGTGCCTTTCCTGCTGAGCCATATCAACAGCCCATGATCCATGTTTTCTGTATAAAAGTGCTATAAATCTTAATCCAGATATTAATCTAGACTTGTTGAATCTGAATTTTATTTAGGCTCTTTTCCTTTATTTGCTCCCAAATAAGCCTGTTGCTAGCCAGAATGTCATTATAATCTTAAGAAAATTTGAAAACTAAAACAAAGAAAACTACTTTTGCATGTATGTGTGTTTTTGTTGTGCATGCAAATATATGTGTGTGAGTTCCCATGTGTGTGTTTACATGTATGGGTGCACATGTGCATGCATCTATCTGATGGGGTGTGATTACAGGCACACATATGAGGTATCAGCTCTCATTTTCCACCTTGATGGAGACTAGGTTTCTTGTTCCCTGCTGTATATGCCAGGCGAGTTGACCCAGTGATTCTCATATTGAAGCAGAAGCATTGATGTTGCAGGTACAACATACTGCTGAACCTAATTCTACATGAGTTCTAGAAATTCAAACTCAGGCTCTCACACTTGTTCAGCAAGTTTTTTCCCCATGGAGGCATCTCCCCAGGCCTTACTTTCGCATTTTTCTCAGCATGTCCATTGTATCCTATCCTGCCTGTGTCCTCACGTTTTTGCTTCTTGAGTCTCCCAGTTTCTTCATAATGAAACCAAATGCATTTTCTGTTCATTTATTTTTATTTCTTGTATGAATAAATGTTTTGCCTACATGTATACAAATATACCCATGTTGTGCAATGTCTGTGTGGGCCAGAAGAGGACATTAGATTACCTGGAACTGAAGTTATGGACAGTTGTTAACTACCATATGGGTGCGCTGGGAACTGAATTCAGGTCCTCTATAAGAGCAGCCATGGCTTTTAACCACTCACACATCTATCTCTCCATCCCCTAACATATATTTTTTAACTAATTCGTATTTCATATTTTGAAAGATATTTCCAATTATATTTTTAAAAATTTTCTATCAATTATATATATATATATATATATATATATATATATATATATATATGTATGTGTGTGTGTGTGTGTGTGTGTGTGTGTGTATGAATGTATACAAATGTATGCAATGGCCAGAACGGAGTGTCAGATACCCTGTAAGTGGTGATTGTGAGCTGCCTGATGTGGGTGTTCGGAACTGAACTCTCATTCTTTGCAAGAGTAGTACATATTCTTGACTGCTGACATCTTCTCAAGCCCAAGTCTAATTATTTTAGGGCTCTACAGTGAATTCATAATAAAGTTCCTTTTCATTTGTTTCACTAAACATTACAAAGACTTGTGATTTCCATTTTAGATCAGATCAATTTTTTTGAAGCAAATAAACTTTGCAAAATACTTTCTGTTTGATTCTTTTCATTAACTTTATTTCAGTAATCAAATTCAATATATAATCTAAATAGATAATATTAGGAGCAACAGTGGATTCCCCTACTCATCACTGTTTTATATACTGTAAAGTCTTATTAATCTAATTTTTAGCATGTATTTAAGGACTTACAGCTAAGAAATTGTAGTCTATGTCTTGTCTTGTCAAGATTGGATTCAATCCTTTTAAAAGTTAACCTTTATGATTGTCAACAAGCTCTTAGGAAAACATTCTTATTCAATGAGCAAATTGTCTCCTGTTATTATACTGTGGGTCTTGGAATTCACAAAACCCTCTTGTATTTCTTTGATGAAATTTATATACAATGATTCTATCTGTGGATAACCCAGTGCAAGGGTCAAAGCAGTGAATTTGAAGGCAGGTCTCAATCATTGTACTCTTTGGCTCTATGACCTTGGGAATATTAAATATTACTTCCTAAAATTAAGACGGTTATAGGAGATAACATGATAAGAACTTAACACAATGTCATACATACTTGGTACCCAATAATTATTATTTGTTTTTACTACCATTCAACTTCCAATTGGTCTACAGGGCTGTGGATTTGATTATTAACATAAGATAAAACATAAGTTACTGTAAAAACTTTTAAAGAAAAGTTAATGAGGTTTATAATTCAACTTTGAGGAAATGGCTTATGATACAAGAATAAGTTGGAGTTGTCTAAAATTATGGACTTCTATAATTGACCAGTTGAGCATGTAGAATTTTCAATACAGTTGAGTGACTCTGTGTTTTAACCCAAGCAAATTCAACAGGAATAAGTGAATATATTTTGACATGTTGAAAATAAGAACTATAACTGAGGTTATTGCCTCTCAGTTCTTCAAGTTCAATTATTGGGGGCAGCTGTCAAGAATCTAGTAGCTTTTTTATAGTTCTCACATACATATAAGTGAAGGTATGGCAAGAGAAGCCACTCAAACAAATAAGGTACTTTTTAGGATATGGTAGAAGATTGCTGAGTATTAAGAGACATCTGTTTGGAAAGCCCTTTGATTAACCATCCTAAGCAGGTGGAAAGCACAAAGTGAAAATGTTTCTTTGAAGGAAAAATATTGTCATATAAAAGAAAGGCTATGTGTGTATTGCGAGATGTAGCTATTGGAATAATATCTGTACTGCCAAGTGCATTTTATTTGCATATTCTTGTCAGATAAGTTTCCTGAAAATACTTGGACACTTCTACAGTAACCTGAAGTATGATTTCAAACTTACATACAAGAAGAAGTGATAATATTAGTTTGCTCTGGAACCCTTGTCTCCAACTACACTTCCTATGCTGTCTTCAAATAACACTTTATCCTTCCAAAATGGCCTCTGACTCTTCTGGAAGAGTGTAGTATTCATAGATTTTTTTAAAATACAACTTAAGATAAAGGATAGAAATATATGCTGTTTTTGATTAGCACTATTAGAAACCAGGCAAAAATAAATTTCTCTTCTATTGCTTTTATGAATCGTGGTATAAAGCTTATCGTTTGCCTCTAACTTTAAATCATCCATCATTCTTCATGTGGGTAGCAGTTTTGAATTGATTTCTTAGAAAATTTTCATAGAATGCAAACTAATTTAAATAATTCATCAGAAAAATCTGAATATAAAGTCTTCTTAATGAAAAATAACAGTGGAAAATATTGGAGATCTAAAGACTTTTCACATAAATTATATTTAACTTGGAGTTGTTTGGCAAAGCTTTTACATTGGAGTAACCCCACACTTCATCATGGATTTATTTTACCCTGGGAAGGCTGATGCAGTAGACTCCGGTAGTTGTGGCAGTTCATTCCTGGTGTTATTTGGACATAGAATGAATATTAAAATTAGAGATGACTAGATGGCATGCCATGAATTTGATGTCCACTTCTCTTGCTTCTCGGTTTATAATATTCTTTCAAATACCCTGTCCCCCAGCTCTAATTTCTTACAAGATTTTCTACAACAGAATCACTAAATGCATAAAGAAGGGCCGCTGAGATGGCCCTGTGAGTTAACACCTCTCCTGCCAAGTCTGACAACCTGAGTTTTTTCTCCAACACAGTGGAAAGAGAGAACCAGGTTGATCCTCTACTTCCTCACGCACACTGTGGCACGCATCCACACACACAATAAATAAATGCAACTTCAAAATTTAAGATACAAATGTAAAGAAAACAGACCTACTCCATGGCATTTATCAATTACTTCTTGAACAATTGTTGAAATTTTCCTGTCATCTAACCTAGCATTTGAGGTTTTGGCAAATCCATTCTTTAGAGCACCCTGACCATTTGTTCTAGAATCTTCTATCATCTTTCTGACTCTGAACCTTCAGTTCTCACCTCTAGGTAAACAGAATAATAGAGCAATGCTAGCAGGACACCTGTATTTGCCTGGTTGGGATGTCATCAATGTACGGTTACTCGTTTGTTTCTCCTTTATGATTTGTCCATTCAACAGGTATCACTGAGTAGCTCCTATGCCCCAGACAGTGTGCATTCTCCTCTGTTAGTTGTTATCACTTCTTTTCATACGCTTTGTTATTTAATAGAATGCTTATACGATATCATCTTTCATTCCCTTTGGGTGTTGGCAGACTAGTGTAAAGATTGTGAGATTATACTGAGATCAGAAGCTCTATGAACAACCCTGCCTTCAGTTCTTTCATTGTCTGACCTTAGACAGGTTAATGAACTTCACTGTGCACCCTGGCTTCACCTTCCAATGGGGACAATAATCATACTTACCCCACTTTCTAAAGGGTAATGAGGAAATACACAAATAATTCATTGCATTGGGTTTGACAGGCAAAAATTCACATAATGAGAATTATTTGCTGTAAACTGCAGTGCTTGGCTAGGTGGTTTATATAATCTTTTTTCAAAAAGCATTTATTGAGCAAATGCCTATGAAATGTACTGATTGTAAATTTGGCTTGTGAGAGACTCACCACCATTTGTCCTGTATGTTAAAAACAAAAGCACTGAAATTGGGTCTGACAGTAGGTGAGTGGGGCAAATGCTCTGGGTGTTTTCTAAAATGTGTTTGTTTCTCTGTCTGAGCTGTGCTGCATGTCACTAATGTAATCTCTTTTTTTCTTTTTCAGGTAAGTACATCCTCATTTTTGAAGCTCTTTGCAGATGGGTAAGTCTTGCAGCTGGAGCTTTACATGTTAATTGACATGCTTGGAGAATCCAGCCAAGCGGTGGACTTGTTGCAACCAGGCATGATGCCCTTATCTTACTCAAGCAGAGATCTATAGCACTCCTCACAGGCTTTCCTCCTCTATTTCAAATATTCTGGAAAAAATAAATCCACTATTTTCAGTTGGATAAAATGGACTGTTTAAATATTTGAGAGTTAAGGCCATTCGTTCTGTCAGTAGAAGGCAGAGTTTTGGGACGATTTTAGAGAAGAATTTTCTTTGCTGCTAGAGATCATGAAGAAGTCTCTCAAGAAAATACACCTTTGTTTTTTTGCTTACACATAGCAAATATTTTTCCTATGTCTAAAGAACAGATACTTCATGATTATTGTTATAATTAAGCATAATTTTGTACCAAATAGAAAAAGTGTCTGATAACCCTGTAAGACTCTGTATGAGATATTCTAGAGAAAATTCCTATGCTGAGTGAAAGTTTATCTAATTAAATTAATATTTCTATAGTTGGCTGGAATCTATCACCATAGAAGACAAAACTAGAAGACATGACCTTAAATCACAAGGGATTTAGTATAGATCTAAGTCAGATGTGCGAGATGATTAAGCTATGAAACAATTTGCAAAAGGAAGTTATGAAATCTCCATGACTGGTGAACTTTAAAACTACACATGTTGTTAAGAAATTAAGATTTAACTTGCCTTCAGACAAAGTATTGAACTGACAGCTTGTCTTTAATGATAAAGTTTCAATTTGCTCTTTTAGTTTAAAATCCCATTGATTTCTCTGTACACAGTCTGTACTTTTGTGCTTGTCTGGGTCTTCCAAGCATCAGATACTAAAAAGGGACTAGAAATGTAAAGATGCCAGATAATGCCTTTGTAAGACTGAAGAGAAGATTTGGGGGAGAGAACGCAAAGAGACATTAAGTAGGTGTGAATGAAACCTCGGACCACATTCAGGGTTGACCTGATTGGAAGAGTGAGGGACAGGTGTTGAGGGCAAGCATTCTCGACTCGGTTAGGCAAAGCTGTGTGAGTCCTCATGTCAAAATTGGCCATCAGAGACATTCAATATTTTCCTAGAAGTAGACCATGTCATTCTGGGCGGATATATTCTTGGTGTAATATGAGGTATTATTCCCTTCAAGAGCTTTACTCTGGACAGCACAGTGGCTAGAAATCCATGCTTTCTCCTGGAATTTTATAACTCCTTATATTTTCCTGTTGCTGCTTGTTTTTGATTTGCTCAAAAAAATTATTAAAAGTTGCACTTACCTTACACTTCTCCGTATCTTGGAATAGGGTTGGGGGCGGTCATTTAAAAAAGAATGAGAGGCTATTGTGTGGGACAGTGCTGTAAAATTAATTAAAAACCAGTATAGAAGTATTTTGAAGAATGCATATGTGAGGAGGCAGAAATAAGGATAGCCGTTTGTAGAAGGGACATGGGAAAATCTTTAGGAAGATTTGGCACAGAGTTTGTCTTGAAGGATGATCATCTAAGTCAGAGCTGATGTTTGAATGCACTCTGCCTGTGGAGGGAATGCTAGCAAGGAGCATAGGGAAGACGGTAGACTAGACAACCTTATATTTTATAGATATTTAAGAATTAAGGTGGAGGAAAAGCCTAAAAAATTGACCCAAATCAAGATTAGATGGGGTTTCCGGTATTGATAAGTAGCTTGGACTTTCTGTTAGGAAATTTAATCTAATTCAGAACATCCCAAAGTCATTTGAATCACTATAGGACTGATTATATAATTATTTTATTCTATCCAAATGGAGATGACTTTCCCTGCATAAAAATATTTCTGTACATTTAAATGTGTTGTGTGTATTTACAAAGTAGTAATAAATAAATTAAAATGAAGAAATTATGCTTTGGTGGACTAATATAAAAATATTTGGCAGAAAGTCCAGTGTAATGGGGAAACTTAGCTGACTTTGAACTCAGGTATGATATTTGCCACTGTTCCATTTCCTGGTCTGTACATATTTTCTTTCTGTATTGTGTGCTTATAAAGACATAACTGAGAAATCTAGCTTCTACTTTCCTATGATATATATTGTGATTTGTTATTGATTTATTCAAAAAAGTTGCTGAGAGTTGGTAAGGTGTCAGGCCAGCAGGATTTTATGGAGAACATACTTTGTAAATCTTGGGAAACTGATGTGGAATTTCAGTTGAAGTCATATTTATATAAGACCAAAAGCCAGTCTGTTTTTCCACTTTGTAAGAACTTCAAAATGTCTATGATTTCTATGTTATTTTATCTACTTAATTTTTCTGTCATGTTAGGAATTGGGCCTAAAATCTGACAAATGAGAAACGCACTGTATCATTGAATTACATC
The DNA here is from genome assembly GCA_035773235.1 of Eospalax fontanierii. Lineage (NCBI taxonomy): Eukaryota > Metazoa > Chordata > Mammalia > Rodentia > Spalacidae > Eospalax > Eospalax fontanierii. The sequence goes on from CM069527.1 coordinate 72,043,868, forward strand.
CTTGACCTTTATAATTTTTATTTTCACAAAAGCAAAATGAAATGAAGACAATTATCTCTCTTTCTTCGCTAATTCCCACTGTAGTATAAATTTGTTTAATCCTAGAGTGTAGTTTTAGAAAGTAGCTTCCAATGGAGAAGCTATGCCTTGTGGGTGAGGCGAGGAGAAGAAAAGATTCAACGCCTTTAATCTTTTTTAAATTATTTTTTATTTTATGTGTATGAGTGCGTTGTCTCCATTTGTATAAGTGTACCTATGTCATGCAATCCCTGTGGAGGTCAGAAGAGAGTGACGGGTCCCCTGCAACTGGAGTTATAGAGGATTGTTACAGCCATTCACCTGGGAACTGAATCCAGGTCCTTTGCAAGAACAGCCAGGGCTCTTAACTGCTGAGGCATCTCTCTAGTCCCTTTAAATTGATGTTAAGCATTATTTTATCTTATGTGGCTAATCCTGTATTTAACATTCACTCAGGTCTTTTCCTTGCTCCCATTCCCACTCATTTTAATATGATTATGTCGCTCATTTAAAAGTGGCTCAGTAGATTTTAATTTAATTCAATTTACTTTATTTTAATTTGTTTTACCTGGTAATGAATGGGTGTGTGATGTCTAGTTCTATGTTTGAAAATGAGTTAACAATTCCATTTCACGGTGATAAATAATATCCAGCCCTCAATGGAGGTCGCAACCAGTGTCTTCCTAGAGTAGAGAATCATGAACTAGATGAAAATATTGGCAGGGGTTGGGTTTAGATAAGCATTCAATAGTATTTGGGGAAAAGAGTGCATAAATGTCGATGGATCGATAGTTTCAAATATGTATCTGAATGAATTTTTAATATATGATGGGTCTCTGGGGTTTAATGTGTAATTATTTCTATTCCTTCTCATTTCCATCAGTGTCCATAAACAAATTGGTGTTTAAAGCAATGTTATTAATCATTTATTATCCTATATATTTTCATGCATTTTTTTCAGAAAAGAATGTATGCCATCCTAGTTTGTTAAAAGTAATGACTATGGAAAGTTGCTAGGAACATAAACATAAAAATATATTTCTATTTTTAGTTAAATTTGGTTCTGAGCTTCTCTAAGTAGGTAACAAAGAGGGAAATCTAACTTTGAGTTTCTAGATTATATAAACTTTGTTCTTACAACTAATTCTAAGACTTTCTATTAAGACATTTGTACAAAGTAAAGCAATGCTCTATTTAACAGCAATTTTCTGTGAACTACTCCAATGTAGATTAGTCATCATGGTTAAATATAAATGCTGCTATGTTTGACCTTTATACAAGTCAAAGTTTTAGATTATTAATACATGTATTTTCATCGGAATTTGCATGATGATAGTTCTGTTGTCTTGATATTGGGAAAGGATTTTCATCCTTGTGGTGGAATCGTATATCTCATATAACATGAATCTTGACAAATTGACAAAGGCTTGAGTCCAGAAGTTAGGTGCCTTTCAGTTTGGTATTTGACGTCTATGAACTGCCAATTGTCTATGATCTGGGGTTTCTGTTAGAGAAAGATCCAGTGGGTTTATATTATAGGGTTATATTAACAAAATCACCAATAAATATTTTTGATGCATGATAACAACATATCTCATTATTGATATGAAGAACTTGCAGTAGAATCTCTTGCTGTTTCTGATGTGACTAAAAGTAATACAATGAAAACGCTGAGAAAATAGGTTTACTTTTACAACTAAAAGTCTCTAATATATCAAGATTATTGATTATATTTCAGATGATCCATTATACTTGGGTAGAATACTATGCTTCCATTAAACAACTGTCACTCTGGCATGTAAATACTCTAGTCAACCACAGTTTTCCACTCTTAGCAGGTCTGGAATAGAAATATGTTGCCCTATGTGTACTGTAGAGCTGTACAGGTAGCAATAGTGTCATCATAAGGGAGAGCAGTCATGTAATAGATATTATAGGTGAAAAATAAATACTGAATTTTGCTATTATTATGTTTTGCCACATCCAGGAAAAAAAAATACCAGAACATATACTTGACTCCAAGTCTCCTCCAAGATTACTTTGAACTTTTTTTGAGAATAAACCATTCGTATTTCAAATGTTTATAGTTTGCAGGGTAAGGAAAACATAAGATAACAGGCTCAGATATTTCAGAGACTATAAATTGGATACCCTCACAAAGGTGGTTTAAATACTCCCTGTCAAAATTTCTATAAATGTAGCAATTCCTCTGCTAGACACCTCTTGTCAGATAATAGAAATGGACAAAGATCATTTTGTAGAGATTTTTATAAATAAGTTGCTAACAGTAAAAATTTGAGCAGCATAGTGATATATAAAACTATTAAGATCATTTAAAATTGTGATACCTTTATATTTATAAATAAATGATAATATTGACATTAAATTTTGTCACAAAAAATTCTCCACATGATTATGTGATGATTTACACTGTTATAAATATTTATACTAAAATATGCAGCTTATTCTGAGTGAAATAATTATATTCTTTCTTCCCTTGTATCTGTATTTGGAAATTTCATAAAATGTATTTTGTTAATATTCAGACCCTCTCCCAGAATTCCTCTCCCACCCCCTCTCAGACTGTTCCTTAGTGCTTTTTTTTAACCATTTTGCTGCTAAGTTTAAGGTCTTTAAATAGTTCTTCGAGGACTCACTGATTTAGTACTAAGTTGATTTATATGGACATCTCACTTTTATATAATCATGGAATCATCTGCTTGTTTACTCAGTCAGTGTTTGCTAAGCTCTTACATTGTTCTTAATATTAAGTACTCAAAAAGAAAAAGACAAATCAGAATTTTTTGTTTCCAAAAAAACTAAAATTTTAATCCTGAGGATCATCATAAGTGTTCAAAAAATAAACACTAGGCTGTATCCAATACAAGTGTGAGCAATGTCAGAAGAGAAGACTTAACAGCAGTTTTTAAAAAAAATTTTTTAGTGAGCCACACCTAGAAAAGCAGCAGGGGACAAACAGTTGGATATTAGAGTGAAACTGATTTAGATAGTCTATCCATTTCTAATTCTAATCATTAAACATTCTTACAATATCAGTAGATATTCTGTTATTATTAAATTAGTTATGGATCAACAAGCATCTTAAGCATCTTGGAGCTGGCACCAGTCAGTTCTGACTATACTGTGTGAGGAGGCTATTTGGGGTCTAGGAGCACAGATCAGTTGATAGAGTGCTTACTTAAAATGCTTGAAGGTCTGAGTTTACTATCCAGCCCCACATAAACCAGGCCTGGTGGCACATGCTTGTGACTCTAGTACTTGGAAAGTAGAGGCTGGAGGATTAGAAGTTCAAAGTCATTTTCAGCTACACAGCAACTTTGAAACCTGCTTGAGATACAGGAGACCATTTCAGAGAAAGAGCAGAGAGAGAGAGAGAGTGACGGAGAGAGAGAGAGAGAGAGAGAGAGAGAGAAAGAGAGAGAGAGAGAGAGAGAGAGGAGTTGGGAGGACTACTCCGCTGAACTTTATATAGTTCACAATCCTTCGAAATCCATTTCTCCCACTGTTCTGTCTCAGAAAGTTATTCGCATCATGACTTGGCTTTCGGTGCAGCTCTCTTCATCTGTCCCAGGTGGTTCTGGTTGGTTGCTGCTTCTCTCAGTGTAAGTCAATAAGATGCTTAATACAAAACAAACTTTAAACTTCCTCTTAGAAAAGGCTAGATAAATGCTAAGTAGTGTGTTATTTAGGAGGATCAAGAAAGTACAGAGCACTAGAATACCAATGAGGTACAAATTAAATCACTGGTGTGATACTGTGAAATGGTAAACTCTAATGTGTTCTCTTCAGCATTTCCCTTTCTCTACACAGGTCACAGAATCATAATGCCTGTATTTTGCCTACATCATTCTGTAAATACACATATAAATTATTACATACTGATATTTTAAGAAATTCTTTAACTTTTTTTTAGTTCATAGAATTGGGGTATTTGGAAATATGCTATTTTTAATATTTTATTTATTTGTATTTCATTTTATGTGTATGAGTGTATCGCCTGCATGTATAGAGGTGCACCTGCGTTGTGCAGTGCCCACAGAGGTGAGAAGAGGGCATCAGATTCCCCTGAAACTGGAGCCACAGACCATTGTTAGTCACCATGTGTGTGCTGGGAATCAAACCCCGGTCCTCTGTAAGAGCAGTCAGTGCTCACAACTGCTGAGCCATCCCTACAGCCCCAAGATATGCTACTTTTTTTCCTCTTCAAAGACATGTGTATTTTTTCTTATGATTTTCTCAATAAAATATGTACCTCAGTATATAAATCTAAGATTAAACTAAGATCTTTTAATCAATTTTCCTCATATAACAGAATCATTTGAGACTTCAAATAAATAAAATATTTCTTAGTGCTGCATGAAATTAAAGAAATCCTTCAGCTAGAAGACTATCTGATGCTTCAGGAGTTTATTCTGGACTTTGTATAGTCCCCTGGTTTAATTTATATCATAAAACACAAGTAGACCATTACCAAACCTGGGTCTGACACAGAGGAAGCTTTTTGTAAATATCTATTACTGAAAGTAAAAATGAATAAAGCTTTATGTTCTTTGAAATATATATGACATATGTAAAAATATATCAGGTAGCTCCATGTCAATATACAAGTAAGGTTCATTTCTAAGGAGACTCTTCAGGTACACAACTATATTGTTTTGTTTAGCACAACTTGCAACTGAAAACTTTTTCTAATTGATTATATTTGTCTTATTTGGTAAATGTAATTTGTAGTCTCCTCACATAGAACTGGTCTTTTCATTTTATCAAAAACTGAAGTGCTTGTCTGTGATTGAATATGTAAACACTAATGCCTGTTAGGTCCCAGCCCTTTTGAATTTACAATCATTGTAGGTTACACTTATACAAGGACAGTGATGTGGGCTCTTCCACATCAACTGTCAATCAAGGCAACCCCCTCAGCCTAGGCCTTGGGCCAATCTGATCCAGGAAATTCTCCAGTTATGGTTGTCTCTTGTCAGTTGTGTCAAGCTGAATATAAAAACTAATTAGCAAACAATAAAAAATTAAAGTCAAAGACAGAAAAAAAAAGATAGGGTTTTAGGTGGTCAGAGAACAAAGATATATCCACATGCTTATGAAGAATCTTGGATTAAGTGACTTTTATAGACTAAAATGGAGGAGAGTCAGTATCTGGACCCAAGTCAAAAGGTTGCAAAGCTGTTTTTGCTCTCCATTGAAAATATTGTTAAAAATGTCATGCTTGCTTGTGTCCACTGTCATTTCATATCCTTCACTCACCGATACACTGAGATGTAACCATAACTTTATACCTCTAGATTTTAACCCACAGACATACTTACCAGAAGAGAAAACAATCTGTGACTTCATGTTTAGGAATTGTATGACTGAGCTTGATTTATTATTGATTTTAAAAAACTGGTATTCTGTTCCTATGTTGACAATATTCATACTTCAAGAGTAATAATCTGATGAGAAGCTTACTATAGCTTAAAGAAACATTATTTACTTGAATCAAAAATTGAGCAATACCAGGAAAAAAAAAACAAAAACAAAACAGAAATAGAGATATAGCCAGATGTTTTATCTTGACAGTGAGGACTACTTTGCACTTCACATTGAGGGTTGTTTTCATTTGTATTATGCGTTTGCTTCATCTGAATGTTCCCACTGTGTTTTTAAGCAGTGAGCAATTCAGGTGGCCTCCTAGCAGGGTATCCAAGTCAATACAATAAAGCATTTTAAAGTAAATATATTTTGCAGAGCAGTGTTTAGAATTATGTTTCAAAACCCACCTTAACATTCAATGAACAAAAGGCATAGTTCATTGGCATTAAATTTTACTTATAAAGACGTGTATTTTGGAGACTGTATGACTCACTCTGGCAGGCTGAAGCTGAGAGTAGAACCACCACGTTACTTTTATAACCCATGTACTTTTAGTAGTGACTACACAGAATGGTGTACATAGCAAATAGCTATGTAGTTTTACTAACCAGGAAACTTTATTGTATTTCTTTTTTGTTTGTGTTTTTAACAAATGTCATGTGATTCAAGTACTCAGTGAAACCAAGAGCAGGGCTGGAGGAGGGGCAGAATAATCACAGGTGTAATTTCTTATCTGATCACTAGATGGCATCATACCTCCCTTAGAAAAAGCTGCTTCCGAATTGGGGCGTGCCGTCCTGACTAGCTCCCATAATAGCCTGGATGGAGATGCTGCCTTTGTCTTTCCCAAGGGGTATGCTTTGGTAAATTTATCAGGATAATAATTAGCAGTATTGTTTCTCCTTTTAAAGGAAGCGATAATGATTTGGTTTGTATCTGTGATACATTCCTCCTGGAGGTAATTCAGAAAGTTTCACTTTTCTAAACTCCTCAGAACCAAGGAAACACCCTCTATCTGCTCAGACAGCTGAGTTCTATAGTCAGCCAGCCGTGTCTTAAGAAAATGAAAATACTGGAGAAAATGGTAAAACTTACATAGTCATTATATGCAAAACAAAACGTGAAAATAAACTGTATACAACCCAGGCTTGGATAGAAAAACGGTTGGGTCACTTAGTGTCCCACATAAAACACATATTGCCCTTACAGGTACTGGAGTATATAAAGAGAATTCATTTAATCTACTCGTCAAACATTTGTGCCTACTAAGTAATTAGACTTATTTGTATAAAATATCATTCACATTAATAGAGTTGTAGATTCTTGGAATCTCAGTTCAATTGGTTCATAGATGAAAAACTTGAGTGAAAATATTTTACATAGTAAAGACATGAGTACACCAAGAAACAGTACATTTACGGCACATTTTTATGACTTAAAGTTATTTGTAAATAGATATGCAGGGTCAGTTATTATACCTTTGGAATTCGACTCATAGCAAGCTCTGAGTGTTAAATGTGCTTCCCTTTCTCTTTCGGAATTTGAAACAAAATGACTAGTTCTTAGAGAGCCGATTTGAAATGGATTTTGGACACATTCTGGCACTCTTTCACTTTGTACATGTATTGGTATAGCCAAGAAAGAATTAATTTGTAATATACCTTGGAATTTTGTATAACTTTCTATTAAACAAAGCTCTTTCTTTTTTTCTTAAAAGAAAAAAAAAACAACCTGTAGTAATAAAAATTAATATGTTTTACACAAAGAATCATAGAAGACTATATTTCTCAGGATGGTGAATTTAATCGCCTGTTTTTTATTATTTTAAGAACATATGCATGTAAGCAATTATAATAGAGGTAAATATTGAGACATTTGAAGGGAGTAATACCAGGCTATTTTCAAATGTATGAAATGGAATTTTCTTCTTTGGTTCATTGACTTCATTGCATCTTTGTGTTGTGGGTGGTATAAGCATTTTCCATTCATTCCTTCTTCTGGGGCTGGCCCTAGGGAGCCATTAGGTAAATGTTTATTAGTCTTCAATAATTATCTCTGAGCTCTAATGGTTTCTGGTCTGGTCCCATTTTCACTCATCAACTCTAGGAAGGAGTTCAGAATGGCTTCCAGTTGTAAAACAAAGTATAAAACTAATTTGCCACTTACTCTGCTTGTGTGGTCTTGGCAAACTTGATTGGCCTGGCAGGGCATGCTCTTGCAAGGAGAAATGAGGCTGTGCCTTCCCTTTGGCTCCAGCCTTGACTTTTAGATTAAATTTTTTCCAATATTGAGGGAGAATCCACGAATATATCAAGAATATCCAAATGTATACTATAGAGACATTGATAAACTCAGGGATTTTAAAGACCAGCCCCCCACACATTCAGGAACAATATACGTAAATGTATAAATGAAGATTGTAATCATTTAATTTAGGAGGGTCTTTGGAAAAAGTTTTGTGTGCCTGTATGTACATGTGTATGTATATTTGAGTGTGTGAATGCAGGTGTAGGCTTGGCATAGCAAACAGGCAAAGGTTGGTCCTCATTTTCCACCTCATGAGAACTCACAGCTTTGTCCCCACTTCTCATCTCTCTGTAGGATTGCTGGGCTTACAGCATGTGTAACTGTTTTGATTGGTTTTTCTAATGTGGGTTCTGGTGATTCAAACCCAGGCCCTAGCACTTGTGTAGGTCCACCATTTCCTCAGACCCCTCATTTATAAAGTTCTAAGGTGAAGGAACTTTCTAACATTTACTCAATATATGATGGACAGAGTTTTAAGATGAAGGATATGCTTTTATTTTTATAGGAAATTAATGAAGGAGTGATTAATTTTTCTTTATTATATGGAAGCATATTTAATCATAATGGTTGCTGTTAATTGACCTTTATATGCCACTTTGTATTTCTATAACTTACCATTCACTGCTAGACAATCAGAAAGTATTCAGACTCAGCCAAACAAGGACTCTCCTTTCTGGCCTGAAGAGAAGGCTGAACTGTTAAGACCGTTTACAGTCCTACCAAAGGGCCAGGGTTAGAACCCAATACCCACATCAGGTTGCTGACAAATTCCTCTAACTCCAGTTCCAGGGAATTTGATGCCCCCTTCTGGCCTCCATGGGTACAGACACACAAGGCAGAGATGTTACTATTCTTTCAATGATGAACTGCCAGCAGAAGTCATAATTTGAATCTTTGATAATATTTTCCTGTGGTCTCTGATGTTAAAGAAGTCAGGCTGTGTGTTTAGATTTAACTGGATGCGTATCTAACCTTCATATACACATTGCCCCTTTCACTGGTAATCGTAATGGATGGGTTGAACCAGGGCAAGAACACTGATCTTACTTAAATATTCCACAGCTGTTAGACTAAGTAGTCAGAGTTTATCCCTAATTCTACTCTGACAGTGAAAACAATCTTTACAATCAAAATGTGTGGGTGTTTGTTGGGTATATGCACTATAAAAATTTCATTAGAATGATAATTAAAGGAGCAATCCTCATCATTTCAGTGATCAAAGCATAGGAAATATTAACATTAATGCCTGAAATAGAGATTTCCCCACTTTCTTCATTGATTTCTCTCACAAACTTGAGAGTTACTATATGCTAGTATATCCTGTATTGAAATAATAGAATGTAATAATAATAATACCAAGCTAAAAGTAGCAATAACCAGTAAGAGTTGAGACTCACAGCTCTAATCCCAGAACTCAGGAGGCTGCAGGAGGAGGATTAGACATTCTAGGACAGACTGGGCTGCATTAAGACCCTGTCAAAAAAACTAAAAAAACAAACAAAAACAAAGAAACTGACACTTACTACTTACAATTCAAGCACAACTTAAAACACTTTAAATTAAATTAATTTTGTCCAATATAAAAAGTTAAATTATGCATACTAATACGTTAATGTGAGGCTTCAATGCATTCATATGTTAAAATCAATTTAACATACTTATTTCCTCAAACTATAAAAAATACACTTATTTATTTACTTCTTTGGGGGGAAGGTGTGGATTCGTGTACTGTGGTTTTCATATAGAGGTCAGAGAACAGCTTTTGGGAATCAGTTCTCCCCTTTTACCATGCTGGTCTCAGGAATCTGACTCAGGTCATCAGACTTGGTGGCAGGTGCCTCATCCTCAAACTTTTATCATTTCTTTATGGTAAAAAGCTTAAAATCCTTTATTTTAGATTTTTGAAATGTATAGTATGTGATTATGATCTTAAGTCATCCTATTGTCCAAAAACCACCAGAATTTCTTGTTCCTAAATACAGCTTGGTACCTAGCGACCAACCTCCTCTTGCTTTATCTCCACTACTTTTATTTGTGGGTGTGATAGCCACCTTCTCCAAGCTTTTAAGGTCACCTTTTCAGATTTCACAGGTGAGTAGGATCACATAGGACTTGTCTTTCTGCATCTGACCTATTATTATGTGCTACATAATTCTCCAGTTCTGTCCATTCACAGCATTTCATTCTTTTTTATTCCTGAATAATCTTCCATTGTGTATTTTTTCAATGTATATTTTATTGAATACATGTGATCTCATATAATGCATCTCAATCACATTCAGACCTCCTCCCCCATCATCACCTCCCTATATCCCCTCCCCCACTGTCATATATGTTAAGGCCTATTACATCAAGTCTGTGTCCCCAGATGTCTCTCAGTGTTCATCCACTGGAGTCTCTTCAGCCTATCTAGTGTGTCACTCCATTAAAGAAGACCACCTCTCCCTCATGCAGTAGTGATCAGCTGCCAATAGCTCTCAGCTAAGGTTGGGGCCTCTTTCCCATATTCCCAGTTCTATTCTACTCTTTCCCATTGAGTTTGTGTGGGTCTGGTGCATGGTGTAACCATTGCTATAAGTTCATCAGAGCAAGTTCCCAGAGGCGACTGTATATTTCTAACACATTTTATTTATGATGGTCACTTAGGTTGTTTTCATTTTTTTGTTTGTGAAAAGGGTTGAACTAACATGGGAGGTCAGGCATCTCTTTAACATACTGCATTTGACTTTAAGTATTTTATATGTACTAACCTGACTGATCTTTGCGACGCTGAACTAGATGCATAGTCTTTCAGTTTTTAGATGACAAACTTGAGAAACAGGCAATCTAATCTGTGTTCCAATCATCCTGCTATCTTTCATTAACTCATAGTATGGCTCTTCTGCATTTGGTGAATGGAGTGCAGCGGTATAGACGTGGTAAAACAGAACATCAGTGATCCACTTTGCATGATGTGAAACCGCAGAAACTTTTAGGCATTCGGCGATATGCTGTGTTATAGAAACATGATTTTCAAATTAAGGGTTTGAACTAGGTTATTCACCAGAAATCTGTGTTTTCAATGATGATATTGATACAATGCAGATTTGAATTTATTTAATGTTTTCACCTCCTCAAATAAAAGAGGAAGAAAATGGAGATTCTGAGACTCTGGGAGAAATTGTTAATCATGAAAAAACTATAAAAAGTTCTTATGGTCAATATGCATCATAAAATTAAAAATGAAATGTGTAGTTTTAGAAATGTCCCATACACTGCTTCCAGGACTAAAAAAAAAGGAATCTCTTAGACCAGGAGTCTCAGCAAACATGTGGCTCTATTTTTTATTTTTATTTTTTGTCATGTTATTAACCAACTCTAGAAGTAGTAGATTTCAACTATTCCATGGAAGAAAGCAGTATAAAAATGTTCTTTGTCCTTTCCCTCTTATCAAGAATCATTTCTTTAGTATCTGTTAATATAGACAAACAAGAGCTAAAAATCTACAGCCATTCTATATAATCTTCATTTATTATGAACACTTTAAAGTTTGAGAATGGGTAGAATTCTAAGAAGCAGAACCAACAAGATTCCAGACAGAGGAAAGTACTTGTTAGAACACCAGAAGGATGGCCTAATTACAGGACAATGCCAGTGGCTAGTGAGCTCAGGTTCAGATCCAAGAGAATCAGCAGACAGATGTCAATGGAATGTTGTAGAAAGATCCATCTGCAAAGGTTTCAGAGGGGATCAGAAGGTGATAGTCCAAAAACATTAATGCTGGCAAGTTACATGGGAGTGGGAATTAATGTCCACCCACATCTGGTGGTAACAGATGTGGAAGGACTTAGAGCAGGAGATTGCAGACATTTCAAAGACATATCACTGTAGAATACAATGCCGCATGCTGATGAAGGAGTGAGGTATCTCAGGTCAATTTAAGGTTCAAGCCTGAGTGACTGAGGAATTTGGAGCCAAGAACAGAAAGAGAAAAATTACAAGAAAGTGCTAAACTGATGGGAGAAGCTGTTTGTGATTTGTTGAGTTTTAGCTGGAACAGGGCATGGAAGTAATTATGCCTTACCTAGTGAAGTCAGAAAAGCTTTCCCATAATTGTACTGTTTGAAGCCATTAAGGTAGTAGATGAAACTTTAGAAGAGAGATGAAAGATTTACAGAAAGATGTTTAAAAAGGGTACACAAGTAGATATACAGTTAGTGAAGAGGGACTGAACCCAAAGAGACAGTAGTAGGGGATTGCAGAGTAGCAGTCATCTGAAGATTCCTGCAGAGTTTCAGGAATAGTTACCCAATCCTTAAGGTCCAACTAAATAACAGACTATGGTACTGTTTTAAATCAAATGAGAGAAGAGGTGAGATTTAGTGGCCACTGTCATTTCAGCACTTACCTTTTATTAAAGACATAAAAATTGTGACTTCATTTTCCATTAAATTCATGGACATTCTCTCCAGTATCAGTTGGCTCTTCCTTAATCCTCCCTTGGGAAAGACATTAGTTGCTGTTGTTGTTGCTTTAAAGTAAAGACACCAGTTTTGTTTTTATTTTCCACAAGTAAAGAAATAAGTTCTTATCTTTGGGTGCATCCTGATATTCCATCATGTTCATCCTTTAAAGACTTTGTTCCTTAGAAGTGATTATCTTGGAGATGAGCAGGGGACATAAATTCAGACGATGAGATGTGAGGGAAGTTCTCTGAAGGGCTCCTTAAAAGAGACGCTCGGGAACAGTCTCTGTACTGTGCATTTGTGATGCTTACAAAGAACCTTCTGGGTAGAGTTGCCATCTCACAGGTATGTGGGAGGTGACCAGAGGGAGCCAGGCACATTGAGAATATGGAACATAAGGAACAAGGTTCTTAGGTTATAACAGTCATGCTCTTAATCAAGCCTGCATACAAAAAGCAATCTTTGGAGCTTTTGATGGTCAGAATTAGATTTTTCTTCATTTTTAAAACCAGTAGATTTATAGTTTCCTATTGCTAGGGAACAAAATATTGCCAACTAGTAAAAGATACGTTTTCATTTTACTGTTATTCTTATCTTTGGGAAATTATCAAAGCCTATAGGTAATGAAAGTCCTTGAGAAAAGTTGGATCAAAGAAATAATGTCCAGAACAATAATGAAATCTCTCTTGCAAGGATGCTGGGTTAGCTTGTGAAAATTCTCAGGCCCACTCTTACAGGGTCTGTATTCTGCTAAACAGGCTTCAGTCAGCAAATCAAAATTTGGACCTCAAGTTGCACTGGAATGCAGCATTCACCCTCATTGTCCAATTCAAGGCATTGCCCTGTTTTTGTTATTCATTGTGGCGTCCTCCTTAGCAGTTACCTGACCCACAGGGATGCATCATCCATACAGATACATTATTCATCTCCACAGCATCAAAGTCCACCCTTGTATATGTTTACAGCATGCACTGAAGCATTGTGCTTGCTTTTACAAACAGGGTGCTGCGTTTATCCTGCGGAAAAAGGGCTGGAATTCTAATGCAAGCTCAGCTCTCACCCTGGCATCAGATTTTCCCAACTGCATCTGTCATGCCCCGAATGCAGTCAGGCTAATTATAAACCATCACTTTCATTCTTTTCAGAATCCAAGAATCAGGAGGGCTGAGGGGATAAATTCTTAAAGGATTGTGCAATCTCACATCAGGAGGACCTTTTACAATTCAGTTGCTCACCCTTTAAAATCTGCTGTTCAACAGTCTTTCAATCCCAGAAGCCCTGCAGTGCATTGTTATGACTGAAGCACATGGCAATGGCATCCAAATACATTGACAGAGTGATCTGGATTCTCCTGAGAACTTGTTTTAAACCTGTTAGAGATCTGTTATGCCCCGTCAAAAAATTCCAAAAGATTTAGGATTACGTTTAATAAATGGCAATTAATGTCAGAATTCCATATATCATTTTTTTCTAAAATAACATTTCAAAGATTTCTTATATTACTAATATTTCAAAGGAAATCCCTATTAAATCATCTTCAGATCCTTGAGTGAGGGAAGTCTCTTTTTACATTGGTAATATCTTACTTAAATCATTTCTTTGTGCATTTACTGCTATAGCAAATATTTATAAGCTCTCTTATAAAAAAGCAGAAATTTATTTTCCAGACATCTGGAGGCTGGCCAGGTGAGGGCCAGAATATTGCATATTTGGAGTCTGGTACAGTCCTGCTTTCTGCTTCATTCATAACAGTTTTTCCCCTATGTCCTTACATAGAAGAAAAGGTGTCCTACTTTGCCTCAATTGCTGTGACAAAACACTCTGACCAATACCAACTTGGAGAAGAAAGGGTTTACTTACCTTACATCTCCTGGTTCACATAGTTCATCATGGAATCCAAGGTAGGAATTCAGAGTAGAAACCTGGAGGCAGGAGCTGGAGCACAGGCCATGGAGGAATTCTGCTTACTGACTTGCTCCTCTGGCCCATGCTCATTTCTTACACAATAGACAACAACCTGCCCAGAGTGCACCATCCACAGTGGGCACTCAACAGTCAAGAAAATGCTCCACAGACATGGCCATAGGCCAGTCCAATGGAGGCTGTTCACCAATTGAGGCCCCCTCAACCCAGGTGTGTCAAGTTGACACCAAAGCTATCCAGCACAAAGGGCAATAGCATTTTCTGGGATTCTCTTGTGAGGGTTCTAGTCTGATTATAAAGCCTCTTGTCTTCATGTACCTAATGACCTTCCAAAGGCTTTCTCAGTACCATTAGAATAGAATTTCAACTTAGACCCATTTGGTCCCTAGAGGATCAGTTCATCTTATCCATATACTGAGCTTCACCACAATAACTTTCTGGTTCTATACTTGGGCCTCATGCAAGCTAAGGAATCTGTAAGACATTGCTAGAGGGTCTGAGAAGGAATTTTTCTGATATGTAGCTGAAGCCTTTTCCCTCACTTATATCAGATTGCTTTATGGATATAAATTTTATGCTGGGAAAAAAGAGAAGTTCGGTAGCTTGGGGCCAGATGAAGTACATTCACGGAAAAGTAAGATAATGACTCTATCAACTTGAAGTTGCTTAAATGTCAGTATCAGTAACAGTCCTTGGAGCACTGTAAATGTACTCTAGAAACAATGGCCATAAAGCAAGCATATATGTACATTAGGATCAGTGACAAGGTCATGGTTGCTTTTAAATTTTGCTTGCCAGAACACCTCCAGGCAACCCAAAGAACATTGTGTGCCACTAAGCTGGTTTAATCTGGGCATTAGCAATATAGTTAGTAATATAACAATCTTCTTTTGGGAGATGGTAGAGCATTCCAAACAGTCCTGTGTATAAAATATCAGTGCTCTTTAACAGCAAAGGCAATAAGAGGAGTAGTTATCAGGCATGCAGAACTTTTCTCCCATCTAAGAAGCAAGGTTTAGCTTTCATCTTAGCCCTAAATAATTTCCAAGAATTAGATACTGATGCTAAGCCAAATTTTTTCAATTATTTTATTTTTCAAATTATTTTATTTTATTTTTTTAAGTAAGAGAATTGTGTCAGGAATCATGGATAGGCCATGAATTCCATCTTCAGCACCACACACATAAAAGTCATAAAACCTCTTTCTACAAATAAATTCCTGTATAAAACCTCACCGTATAAGAGTGTATAACACAGAAATATTATTGCTGGGTTAGGATGGAGCAGTCTGAATCTGAAGATTTGACTATACACCTTCCACCTTTCACTCCACCTGCCCCCTGGTATAATTTTCTTCAAGGTCTTAGCGAGGAAATGTGTGTTTCTGATTTCCAGGTCTGTGGCACCTATTTGGTAAGTCTCTGCTTGATGATGAGATCATCAGTTTGACCTGCATTCTAGACTCCTTCCCTCTGCCCTTCCCTCTCTTCATAGCCTGCCAATCATTATGACATCTCAACAGCATGAAAAGCCTCTACACCTCCTCTCTCTATATGTTAACTTACTTCAGGCTCATATTTATTTTTCTGTAGACCAATTTCTTAGGTTATTTTGGTGATTTTCATCCTTCTGACTCACTTGTCAACTGTTTCTAAACTTAATTTTATGTGTATGACTGTTTTGCCTGCATGTAAGTGCACTCATGCATGCAATGCCCATGAAGCCAGAAGAGGGTGTGAGGTTCCCTGGAACTGCAGTTAGAGACTAGATTAGCTACCATGTGGGTAGCTGGAAACCAAACCTGGGTCCACTGCAAGAGCATCTAGCGCTCTTGCTGAGCCATCTCTCTAGCCATTAGTTTCTAAAATTTTAAAACTCATATGTCCATAGCAAAGAAACAATAAGGTTGTATTATGTTTAAGTAAGTATGAGTTCATACTATATATTTGTATTACTATTCATATTCAGAAACAAACATAAGGTCTGAGATGGCTTAGCAGTTCAAAGCCAGAATTGCTCTTGCAGACACCCTTAGTTCTGTTACCAGCACCCACATTGCGTAGCTCACAAGCACCTATAACTCTACCTTCAGGGCATCTAATGCCCTCTTTTGGCCCCCTTGGGTGCCGACACACATAAATGCATACTCACACACAGACACACATACAAATAAATAAAAAATAAAATCTTTAAAAAAGGAACATATACAAATGTATATGTGTAAATGCCTCTATAGATGTATTTCTATACACACTTTTATATTTTCTTTTAGTCCTGTATGGATTGCCTTAGTCACCCCACAGGATGTGTATACTCCGCTTTAAAAAATTGTTTCTTTTATTGTTGTGAGTGGTGAAGACTGAACTCAGGGTCTCACACATGATAGCCATATTCTCTACCACTGAATTGGATACCCTTAACCACTTCTATTTTTTTAAATTTATTAAGTAATCTATACTGATTAAATATTAAAACAGTCTTGCTTATCAAAATAAATATATTCATTCAGAGCATTTCTGCCAATCACTGTCAATCACCAAACATATAGCTTGACATGACAACCAGAACAGATAACTTGAAATGTGTGTTTTTGGCACTCTTTGACTCAAGACCAGTCAGCAGAGGATCAGATCAGTCTTTTGAGAAAGGAAATAAAGGAGTGGGTGCACACGTGGGGTTCAATAGCGTTTGTCTCTATCAGTACATGAAAACTCACAAGAGAGCAAGAATAAAGTGTTGGTATTCTCATCAGAGCTTTCACTGACTGACATTTTTTTGTTAACATTATGATGGTTTCTAAAGCATGTCAGAAGCACTGAACGATGAGCAAATGTTAGATCCTTCGGCTTCAATTTTTTAAATGGAATTCTGAATTCTCTTTAGAATGCAAGTGAGGAGGAAAACAGGATCACTTCCTGCATATATTTTGAGAATTTTGAGATGGGCTGAGGCTAAAGGAAGAAGTAGAGCTGAGTGATATGTGATCCTGTTAACCTTCAGGCCTGTCATGCTCCCTGCATTCAGATGTCTGCTGTATATTTTGATCCCCTGTCTCCACAGCAGTTGCTTAGGGATCTGTTGCCAATAATGACACTAAAAGCATGGTAAGCTTATAAATAGATCCTCCTACTTCAGAGATGCTATTGTTTAGGGAATTTTAGGAGGTTCTGTGGGAGATTGAGCATATGGTAAAACAGTTCATTTATTTATAAAAGTTAATAGAAATTTCAAAGCATAATCAATTAAGCAACCAACACAAAATAAAATAATCATCCAATATTTCCTTCACATGACGAGAAAAAGTCTTAAAATTGACTAATTTACTTTTAAAACTATCAGTGAAAACAACTGAAGTTTGATCCTTCCTAATTTATTTTCAGTGTCAAAATTAAGTTTGCTGTAGTGGTCTAGGGAGATATATAGCAAAGTATAAAAATAAGCTTTGGCTCAAAATAAATACTCTTTTAAACCCACAACCTTCTAAATTAGTTTGTTTTCTATTTTATAATTTATAACAATCATCCTATATCTGTGCCTTATAGTTTTTCCTTCACACAGAGGTTTGGGATGAGTTAGAAGTGTCTGCTATTTACAAACTCTATTCTGAAACAAGAATAAATGAATAAATAACAAAAGTAAATGTCAAGTTTTTAAAGCCCTCTGATAATATTTATTCTATCATTTGACACATGGGACATTATATAAAAATATAAAGGAATAGATAACCAGTGTTATTAACTTTGTTTCATTAAAGGTGATTTACTTGGTTGTTAAAACCATTAGAAGAAGGATTTTCTTTGTTTTTAATTTATGTAAGTAATTCTGGAATGGCAACCTCCCATGTACCAGTGTTGTTTGATTCACATAACATTTTACTTTACTTTTTTCATGGAAACTTCATGAGCAATAACACTGACATTCATGGGAAACTGAAACTAAAAACACACAAATGGTTTTAATAGAAATAGATATTTAGAATCATTTGCAAAGAACTGCAGATATTCGCTCCATCTGCTCTGTTGCTGGCAAAAATGAGGCCCAAATGTTACACTGTGCCTCGATCTTTCTCCTGAACCTTAGGTATCCAAAAGGAAGGTTTTTGAGAAGTCCCAGCCCCTCGTGGTAGTCCCTGAGATCATGTAAAAGGTTTCCCTTTCAACTAAAACATTTTTCTTATCAATTCAGTGGGTGAGACTACCCAATCCTTTAGAAGAAAATACAGAAAAAGGATTCACACTCCACAGGAAGACTAGGTTAAAGTGATGACCACTGTTTCATGGCAGAGGAAAGTGGCCACTCAGACTGCTGGGTAAAGTCTGCTCTGAAGAGATGCACTGTCACATGTATTCACACTCCAAGAACCCAACGGTGTTTATAGGTAAATAGAGAGTGGGGCCCCACAATATATCCCTAATAATTCACATAGCAAATTATCTCACATGGAAAAAGAGTGGAGAATGGAGAATGGAAATGCAACATGTAGATGCACTTGATGAAGAAAATGCCATCCGCAAGGCCAGCTCGAACAGGAGCAGCTCTGCTCTCCTTCCTCTTCTCTTAGGACACGAGACACTGTGAGTTCATTTCCATTTGATTCTTCCAGCTCTATGAAGAAGGCAAGAGAGGTGTGATGAGTCAGGAGAAAGAGAGAGTGTTACTCTATGTGTGATTAATGTCTGACTTTGTCAGGCTCTACTTGTGTATCTTGACGTGGAAAAGTAACTAGATTTAATGGTAAGTTAGTGATGTACAAATTTATTTACCTAATTTTAGTTCATGGACTGCAAGTCAATTTCCTGCCACCCGAATCTGTAGAAAAAAGGGTGAATCTCGTGAGCCTGACCTCGTATATGACACTTTGTAGGCAGAGAAAATGGAGGCAGCCTGGGTTGAATTCTTAACATGCTGCTTTCTGTAATGTAGGTCAGTATCCTGTTCATCACCACCACCTCCACTTGTTCACTGTGTGTCCTGACTTGTCCCTTAACTTGGGACAGGTAAAGATCAGACATTCTTAATTTTAGAGCTTGAAATCCCAAATGGTCCACAATCTAAAAACGTTCTTGGTGCCAGAAAAATGCAGGAGTAGATGACTGCCATCCTGACCTCACAGGAAATCTGCAGTAAAACTTTAGACATACTTAAAATATTTACAAATTTATTTTCAGGCTATATGCATGTGATGTGTATGAAGTGTAACTGAGTTTTGTATTCAGACTCAGGCTTTAGCCCAAATATATCTCATTATATATGGAAATATTTAGGAGTCTGAAATCTAATGCATTCTGCTTCTGAGCATTTTGTGTGATACTTAACCTGAATGTAGTTTTCAATTGTTATTTGATAATTTGCTCTCTTCAGAAAATAATGCTGAGGAAAACCTATTTAATTTGAGCAAAACTAATTTTTTCTATTGGTTTTAAATATCATTTAATTTGCTAGAGATTTATAGTATTCAGTGTGTTCATTAAAACTTCATTAAAGTAAACAAAAGTGCTCGGTTTTAAGGAAGACCACTATAGGAGCCACACAACAAAAAAAAAAAAAAAAGAAAGAAAGAAAGAAAAAAAAGGTGATGATATTGCTATCAATGAATGACTCCTGAGGTTGAACTTACTCTTCTACCTGTGTCCTTGTATCATTAGCCATAAAACAGATGGCCAGCAGGGGATACTCTAAGCACTCTTGTCTTTGAATGATGGGTTAGAATTCAAAGAAATAATAAAGAGCATCCTCCTTGTGAATTTAGGCACAGTACTTAGAGTACAGAATTTATGGTAACTTGCTATGGTCACTTTTAACACAGTGGTCATCCCATTCATATGACTGTGAGGTATGTTTCAATCATTATTTTATGTATCATGATGAGTTATCTGTACTTCACAAAATGAAATCCACAGATTAAAACGTAAAGTAACCCTTTATTCCAACTTAGAATCATTGTGTGGGAGTGTGTAGGGAGTGTAATCTTGGTCCCTGAGGTAAATTCTAGATATCCTCAAAAAAATGATTTATATGAATATAAAATTCTGCTTATCCTTAGAAAAGCAAAAACCAATCACTTTTAGTTATTCTAAATTAGCCGTCAGGTAGTTCTTTGACTCTGGAAAAGAAATGGACGTTAGAAGGGAGAAATTGGACAGAAAGGAGATGAAGAAAACAATTTTCATGATCATTCATCCTTGAAAGAGAGAATAAATAAATGAATAAATAAATGTAGTTTTAAACACAGTTTCCATGAGCAAAACAAAACTTATAAAACATAAGCTTTTTGTCTGAGGCCCAAATTGGTAGATATGAGGTCTGCTTTCATACAGAAAGCCTTCATTAAAATAAAATATGATCACCCCATAATAGTATATTATTATAAGGTTAGAATACAGAACTTATGAAATCAATATTTCTTACAAAAATCACCTTCATGTTGAGAGACTTGCCTGTGTGCAGGAACCTGTCACTGGTTCTGCAGCAATCAAAGATGAAGGATGCAGAGCAGGCTTGAACCCTTTCATGTACACTGTAGCAGAGAGTAGGCCCTTTAAAGGGAATATCCTGGAGTTATAATAAATGACTTGTTCAACTGAAACTCTCTAGGCAGTATGGTGTATCACTTAGTGTATTATTTAGGGATGCTGAACACAGGCCAGGGGTAAAAATAGAGTTTGAACAACATACCAAGTAAAAATGATGTTTTCAAATAGACCATCCTTAGAAATCCTTACCTGTGAAGATTCCTAACGTCATCTCCCAGGGTGTTCTGAAGCTGTGTTTTCAAGGGAATAACATGGGAAAAGTTCTCACTTGTGGTTTTGTTTTTCATGATTTTTTTTTCCCCATTCAGTTAGCTTGTAGAAGAACCCAAAACGCAATTAGTCATTTCCTGTTACTGATACTCTGTCCCTAAGCATCTAGCCAGACAACTCCTTTCTACCTCATTCCAGTTTTTCAGTGACAGAAGATTTTATTTCCCATCTGCTCTGTTCAACTTGATATTCTAGTTCTTGGATAGAAAGTCTTAGACATATGAACTATGCATTTGCACATAGGAATCATTAGAGTGTTCACTCACTAAATGATTCACCCTAAGAACTACCCCGTTAGATAGATCTTATTATTCTGTAAAAGCCCCTCACATTTTTATTTACTAAGTGCATACATAATTTTTCCAACATCAGGATGGAATTTGAAGGTGATACAGAGTTTTTGATTTTACAGTGAAACTTGGTCATGAGAAAAAAAATCTGAATTACATCAAACTTCTCTTAACTTACATGCATACATACACACACACACACACACACATGCATGTGTTTATGTGTGTGTAGGTTAAACTTTGTAATGACAGAATATCTTTGGCACTGGCAATTTATAATTATTGACCACTGGAGTCATTTAAGCAGCTGAAAACAACCAAGGTGACCATTTGGGATTTTTAAAAAATATTTTATTTTTTATGTGTATCGGTATGTTGCCTTCATGCATGCAAGTGTACCCATATCATACCATGCTTGCAGAGGTCAGAAGAGGGCATCAGATCCCATGGAACTGTTGTTACAGATGGTTGTCAGCCACCAGTGTGTGCTGGAAATAGAGCCCAGGTCCTCTGCTAGAGCAACTGCTTTTAACCACTGAGCCATCTCTCCAGCCTAATTTGGAATTCCTGAAAAAAACGGAATGGTATACAGTTTCAAAGCTTAGGATATTAAAAGAAACTCAAGATCATCATTTTTTTTCATGTAAGACTTTAGTAAATTATCAACTCAGGAATTTCAGAGATTTAAAAAAATTATTCTTTAATCTATATGGTGAAGAAGATAATAATATTAACTTATGATTTTTGTAAGTGTGTTATCATTCAACAGGATATTTAAAAATGACTGTTCCTATGTTAAAAATTAGCAAACTAAATTTTGTAATTATTTTTAAAAACAGTAAATCTAATTAAAAATAGTTATTAGACTTTCATCCTAATAGTAATGTAGCAAATAATTTCAGATTTCTCTAAACTTGCTTATAGTGTAGCATAGGAGTTTTGATGCTAATGTAAATTTTATGCAATAAATAAATAAATTCAAATATTTTTGTAATGGTGATGATACTTGTTATACTAATTTGCAGAGAAGAACAACTTAAGATGCTAATTAAATTCAGATTGTTAAATTTTGGACAATAATTATACAATTAAATTGTTTCCAGGAAACCTCATTTGTAACACGCAAATATGTTACTGCACCTGCATCTGCATGGAGAAAATTTGTGTGTGTATTTATTTTATAAATTTGCTGTTATAAGCTTATTAACCACATGCACATGAGCCAGGTGGAGGACTATATTATTAAATTATGTTCTTCATGGATTTAAATATCAATAGATAAGTAATATCTCTTCTAATTATAATATACAGAGATATATACAGACAGTACATATGGATGGTACAGTTTCCATAAGATTATAAAAAGTATATAGAGTTTCCATTATTTTTGAGGAAATAAATGAAGAATGTATATATTGTTAGAAAGACAATCTATAGCTTAAGTGGTGTAGATTTGTGGAAGCTCAGAGTGAAGAAACACTAAGAACATTCAGAGGAAGACAAAGAAACACCTTTCATTTGTGATTTTAAAAAGTTCTTTATTGACTAGATGGGGGGATGGGCAGATCATAGGATTTACTTGCATGGAATTATTTGATTTCCCAGAGTTGCAATTGGGTTAAGAACTGTGACAAATAAATTTTCTTTCTGAGACACTCTTCAATTTTAGCAAATATAAATAGCAAAGAATTTTAATTAAATAGTTACAATATAGAAAGATATCACTATTGCTTGATAGTGATTTCATTTTGGAGTATTGCTTTTAATGTATTTGTTCTTTTAATAATTTCTGTTGTAATGATAATTTTATTTTGTTTACGCTAAGATTTCAAGCCTCATAACTTTGTAATCTGTGTCAATGTTTTTAAGAGTGTACTTTCTGGTAAAAGAAATAATTTTGATAGTAGTGACAGCTATCCTTTTTTGAATTCTTTATGTGGCTGGTATTTTATGTATAATGTTTAGTCTTAGACTTTGCAACAGTTATCAGAGGTAGAGTCCATTATTATCACAAAATAGCACTGGAATTGAGAAGCTTAAGAAAACCGCTGAAGCTCTCATAGCTCGGAATGATGCTATGACTGAAATTCAACAACACCTAAGTCCTACACTGCTATAACCTACATATGATTTAGGTGTGAGGCAAGGATGACATCCTTCCTTACAACCCAGGTCCCTCTCTTTGGTTCTAACTGCTCACTTGAGAGCTGCTTTCTAGTAAGAAAGATGACACTGGAAAAAAAGTAGACAGTACGACAGGTTCTTAGCACTCCCAAGAAAACATGGTTCAATGCTTTGTAATCTGAAGAAATAAATACACTACTTATCTTCCCCTGGGAATGTACGTATCCTAGTTACTTTCTACTGTTGTGCTAAAGCCCTCTGACTAAAACCAACTTAAGGAGGATTGGGCTTATTTGGCTTATATGTCTAATCATAGTTCATTCCTGAGGGAAGCCAGACAGGTACTCAGGACAGGAACCGGCGGGCAAGAACTGAAGTAGAGACCATGGCAGAATCACACTTATTGATTTATTACTCCTGGGCTCTGTGCTTAGCCTGCTTTCTTACACAATCCAGGGCCAACAAGCTGCCCAGGGATGGTACCACTCACAGTAGGTTGGGTACTCTCACATAACTCAAAAATCAAGAAAATACCTCAAAGACACACCCACAAACCAATCCAATAGAGGAAATTTCTCAGTTGAGGGTCCCTCTTCCCAGGTCTGTCAACTGGGAAGCTATAGAGCTTCAATTAAAGCTATCCAGCACAGTATGTGCATATACGAATGCATATGTTAGGTGGAATTGCAGTGGTACATATGAATATTATACATGAGTACTTTGTGAGTATGGTACCTATATGTGAGAGTTTTCTGTGTGTCCGTGAGATGAGTATACCTGTGTGATATATATTAGTGAGTACATGATGTATATGAGGTAAGTGTATGTACTGTGCATGTTTATGTACATGTGGATGTATTCTCTACATGAGTTTGTGTATTCTTACCTGTGTCTGCAGTGTGCTGTCTGTGGTACTGTGCATTCATGTGTATGAACTGAGTATACAATTTGTGTTATATATGTGCTATGTTGTTCTGGGAAACCTGGGAAGAAGAGTAGTAAAAGGGAAAGTAGACATGTTTTGAAGTTCTCAGTTCACTGGAATAGTTATACCTGAACTTGCTATAGTCTCAAGTCTTAAATAAAGTCCCACCTTTTTTATTTTTTGGTAACTAATAATATATAGTAGAACACATCATTTTTATATTTAGTTTTCTCATCTCTGAAAAATAAGAATTTTTAAATTAAAGACTCAAAGAGTTTAATGAGATTGTTCAGGTTGAACTTCCTAGCAAACTTTCAAATGCTCTGCCAACATAAAAAATTGTGTATTTTAGTAGAAATAGGATTCGTTTTCCAATGCCATGTTTTATAATGAAGTTCTAGAATAGGAAAATAATACACAGTGAATCCTGATGAGAAGCCCAGCATCCTGTGCCTCCACCTTCCAGGAGCTTTTACAGTAACTTTTCATCAATATCATATAATATATTGTATCAAAAATAAGAGAGATGTTTCGTGTCTAGTGAGTGCTTTCTACTTAAAAAGTAATTTCAATGTTAGTTCATGAGACAAGGCTATTCAAACTAGAAATTTAGCCCAGAGGAAAATCCATAAATTGAAAGCATTTAGAAGATTTGAAGATGATTTTGTTTCAGACAATTATTTCTTAGATATACACTAATGGATGGAAAAACATAGGATGCTTCATTTGGGTTGAATGGTTAAAGCATAGAAGTAGCATGTGATCTAACAACTCCACTAATAGGAATAAATCTAGGAAAATTGAAACCATGCCCTCTAGAAACCCTGGATGAGGATATTCATATTATTTTTTGTAATAGCCAAATTGGAAATAATCTAGTGTCCACCAAATGATGAACAGATAAATAAATACAATATATTCACTTAAGGAATAATAATAATGATAATAATAATAATAATAATAATAATAATAATAATAAATCCAGTACTCATGCCTGGTATTACATAGATGAGCCTTGAAAATTATATGCCAAGTAAAAGGCACCAGAATGGCATTTGGAGAGATTCACTTAATATGAGATATTCCCTCCTCGAGAGACAGGAAGTAGTGGTTGTATGTGGCTGGATGATGGCATGGGATATAAGAGGCTGACAGCTAAGGAATGAGAAAATTCTTCACAGGGTACTAGAAATGTTCTAAGATATTCTAAGTTATGGCTCCGTAACTGTGAGTACCACACAGTCATTGAATTGAGTCTTTTCAGGGTTTTGGTAGTGTGCTATTTGAATTTTCTCTGTAAAGGTATCCAAACAAGATACAGAGCAATCTTCCTAACTAGTGAGCCCTCCCCATTTATTGAACTGATATTTCTCGGAAGAGCCAATCATGACCTTCCTGAGAGAATCAACACAAAGCACTTCAGACCACAAAGACTGCCTGTAAACTGATGCCTTCATCAAGGACAAATACGCAGGGCCAGAGCATTCCCTCCTCTTCTTTTCTGTCTGTTCCATTTTACCCTTTCTTGGTATATAAATAGATAATGTGATGGCTTAATTTAGAATTAAGGTTAATGGATGTTTGTAGAAACTTTTTCTGTGGTTCTATGATTTTGAGGTATTTACTGAGATACAATCGGATGAAGGTGGAGTTGGGGAAAATCCTATGTGAGCTAATTGGTAATATGCAAATCTTTTATATCTGAATTCTTTCCGTCTGTCTTGCTTCTGTGACCTGGCACTAGGTCTCCAATCCCACTGGTAGAATGCTTTCTTGTTCTCCTATCCTTTTTCCTAATTCATCTTCACATCCAAATGTTCATTCACTGTGGTTTCAAATGATTTTACAGGAACAAAATGTGTATCCCATCCTCCCATATAATCACTGCCTTTAAAAACAATTTTTGTAACATTTAATTGAAGAACACTCAGTTCAATATGCAGCTAGGTGAACTTGATCAATACACATGTTTTTCCAGTTTCAACTTTGAAATGTCTTAGTTTAAGAAATTAATGTTTTATTAAAATGTCTATTGCATTGAAATGCTTCTAGAATGCATCACTTAAATTTTAATAATTATTATTACTAAATGAATGAATTTGTTTTGAATAACCAAGCAGTCAGGAAAGTGATATTTATGTGCTATCAAAGACACTTACTTGGCAGGAAAGAATCATTGGCTTACAAGATAAGATAATTCAATATCTCTTGTTTGTCAGCCCTGTGTTAGGTGCATTTATATTTCTGACAGTTTTCATGATGTGACTTAAAAGAAAAGCATACAATCATATTTGAAATTCTTCGTGAATACAAGTGTTTCCTAAGCTCCAGTTCGTGAAAATATTGAGGTATGGGCAATGGTTGTGGAGACAAGATTATAATTACTCCTCTTGGAAACAGAGTGCATGAAATAATGCAGTCCTTAGATTTCTGCTATCATAGGAAACTTTAAAAGCCCACTGTTGAATGCATACTTATGAATTATAAAACATCAGTATGTCTTTCCAACAGCTATTAAAATTTAGTACCAGAATTTCAAATGGTTTTCATGTTAGTATACCCTCTATATTTACCATGACATACATGAACATACACCCCAACTTGTATTGTAAGCAGAGGCGCTGAAATGCTTTTTGGTGGCGTATGTGTCATATCTGTGAAGATTGAGGTTCATAAGAATGTGGAAACATGAAGCATTTTAGGAGATTCACTTTTGGTGCTCTATTTAAAATACATGCACTTGTAATGAGTGAATGTCCAGAGGGAGGAACTCAATTACATTTGCCCAGGGTTCTTATATGTTCCCATAGTTTCCAGACCAGCAGACTACAAGAAAGAAATCAGGCATCAAGAGGCTTATTTAGAAACTGTTCATGGGACTACCACCTCTGGAGAGGAGTGAGAGGAAAGAAAGCAGAATTGAGGTGTCAAGAAATAGCAGTTGGACTTGGATACTGCCTCCAAAAGCCTGAGTTCACTTGTCAGGAAGTTCAGAAATTTGAATACGCTTTAGAATTGTTCTAAAGTTGTATGATGATTCTGGACCTGGATGTTCTCTATAGACTTGATACTAAGCGCTTAGACATCTAGCGGCCCTCTCTTTTTCAATGTATATTTTTAATTTTGTTTGTGTATTTCTTATGAAACATCGTAATCAGCTTTATACCCCTCCCCCAGTTAAACACCCCATACTCTCGCACCAGATTCCATGTATTCTGCCATATATATTAAGGTCCATCAAGTCAGTTTGTGTGTCCGGATGTCCCTAAGTGCAAGTTCATCTACTGGGATCTAGTCAGCCCATCTATAAGATCTTCTAAACAAAATCAACTCTTTCTCACCCAGTAGTAATCAGTTGCCAGAAGTTCCTCAGATAAGGTTGGGACCTGCTGCCAATTCCATAGTCCTGTGCTGGGTTGTTCTCTGTTTGAGTTTGCATTGGTCTTTTGCATGCTGTTACCATTGCTATAAGTTCCTATGAGCAAGTTCTCAGGGGCCTGGAGGACTCTGTTTCCTTATGATCATGCACCAACCCTGGCTCTTATGATCGTTCCATCCCCTCTTCTGCAATGGTCCCTGAGCCATTGGTGGGTGAGGTTTATTATGGGAGTTCTAGCCAGGGATATACTCTCTGCAGTCCTATATTCTCTATACTTTGGCCAGTTGTGGCCATATGTCTTCATTGTAATCTATGGCAAGAGGAAGCTTCACTGGTAAGAGCTGAGAGATGAATTAGTATTTTCTCTACCATCTGTTCCCCTATGTAGTCATGACTTTAGGTGTAGAGGTTCCATTGTACATGTGTCTCTTAGGGCTGGGCCTCACTTGGTCACTTATTGTGGTTCTCTTTAGCTAAGAAAATTTGCAAAGAGAGTTGAGATCAGAGAGTACATCCTGAACCTAGAAAAAATTCACAACAATTGATGAGGAATTTTGGAACCAGTGAGCACTGAAAAATACCACGTGGATAGATTCTCATTCTGTCCCTGTTTCTGTCTCTCTACAATGACTTTCCAAATGTGCATTCAAAAACTAAGCTGTAAGTTGTCATTAAAAAATAAAAGAAATAGTCATTTTACATCATGGTATGAATTAATTATTATACTCAACAATAATTGTGTTCCATTGAAAATTTAGTTCCATGCATCTGGTGACTCAAGCACTCCTGTGAGAATCCCTGTCTATATGTTGCTGGAATCATCACAACCAGATAGAAAAGGAAGAAGGAAGGCTAAACTAAACTAATTTTCCTCTTCCTTAAAAAAAGAAGAAAAATTAAAATTATTACTTGAAGATTAGATATGACATTAAGGATCTTTTAAAATATTTTATTTATTATATTTATTTTATATGCATGAGTACATTGCCTGCATACCTCTAAGTGTACCTATCATTCAGTGGTCATGGAGGTCAGAAGAGAGCTTCAGACTCCCTGAAACTGGAGTTATAGATGGTTGTTGGTCACCATGTGGGTGCTGGGAGTTAAACCCAGGTCTTCTGCAGAGCAGCCAGTGCTCTTAACTACAGAGTCATCTCTCCAGCCCTGACATTAAGGATCCTTACCTGTATTAAAACTTAATAACAAATGCATCATTATACTGATTTTAGAAGTTTTATTCTCTTTCATCACTTTTTATTAAACAAAATAATTATTAACAAATATATGAAATAGTGCTTTATAAAAATTGTAGTATATTCATTTGAACTGGGCTTTTAGTTAATAATTTACTTAGTTTTGTGTTTATTTTTTATTTATTTAGTAATTTGATGGCTTTTGAAATATCCACAAAGCATCATATTGTGGAAAAGTTATGAGTGGCTATATGCAATTAACATTTCAAATTGTTAATGGAATGAATTTGTAATTAAATACTGATTTTCATTAAAACATTAAGGTGGAATGACCTGTATCATTAAACATAGTAGAGATACTTCTTAGGTATCTGAGGTTTATATATATATATATATATATATATATATATATATATATGCATGCAGAGAGATAGATAGATAGATGGGAGTAGAGTATACTTACTTAAAGCAAACTTAGAGTCACATAAACAGGTCTTAAGAACAGATGCTGATTGAAGGGATTGAAGGCTACTAAGTCTGTTAAGGTCACAGATATTTTCAGGTTGTTCCTTACTTAATTTAGGAGCGTTGACAAGGCTGGCCACTGGCTACTCAGTGCTATAGAGACTGGATCTTTGTAGATATCCAAAGACAATATAAGCCACTGGCTTCTGATCCTGCCTCTTTGTTCCCTAATCGAATCAATTCCTCAGATATAACTTGGGCCAATTTTTACAATGAAGATTTTGAAGAGAGTAAATGATTGTTTTATGTAAAGATGGAACTATATTCTCCCCATTTGTGCAACAAACGTTTCCTGTTGACAGGTGTAGGCCATCCAGTTGTCCATACTGTCTAGCAGCAGTTTAAGCAAGAGCCTCATGTTGCTGTTTATACAGCCTCCTCCCTGGAGCATCGTGATGTGTTACAGTGGATCAGGAATAGGTCCATCCATCCTTGTCTTTTGGTTTCTTATCTCAACTCTAAAATCTCTTCTCTGCCCATTAGCTTCTCTAACAATTTCAGAATCCAGCCTCCTAGAGTAATTTGTTTACCTTTTCTAATCTAACTTCCCATTACCCATCATTTCAGTTCACTCTACTGGCTCTCCATTACTCTCACAACCAATTTCAATTGCTTATCTTTATCTTCGAGGCCATTCTCCACTCTGCCTCTGTTCATGTCTCCTTATCACCCTAACTTCCTCCTTCTGCTCTCACTTTTACATGCAATCACATTTCCAAAGTCTAAAAAATGCTTTGGACCTGTATAACTCTATTTCTTTGAAGAGATTTAATCTCTTTCTCATTGAGAAAAGTAATTGGTCTGAAGTTCCAGATTCATCCAGGTGACTGACATATGGTGATTTATGCACAGCATTCTAGAATGGCCTCTTTTTCTTCGTGTCAAGATCAGCATTCACTTACAGATATTTAAGGGGTATCTTAAGTACCTGCCTTGTGATCAGCTTGTGTCTTCTTCAGTAACAGCAAGCTGTGCTTAACAAGTCATAGAAACATATTTCAGTGCTAAAAGCAATTTCCTATCTGAAGACTCTAACTTTACATTTGGTATAGAAATCTTAAAAGGTCTTATTCCTTAAACTGCTATTTCAGGAGAGAATATCAGATCACAAGACAAGCTCCTTTTTGCTGCATGGGACTCATTTTTTGAGGGTATTCTTCATGCTGAACTGTTTCTCTGCCACTTCCTTGGTATAAGGCATGTTACTGGAAGCATAAATCACTCTAAAAATCTTTCTTTGGTTTAGTGATACACTTGAACATGAACATAACTCCTTTAATTAAACCTTTTGTATTCAGGGATTATATACTTAACTTACTTCAATAATTTCTCTCTTGGCAGAAGTTCTGAGGATTTTCATACTGCTGTCTTGTTCTACCTCTGACAGAGCAGAGTACACATGCCCATGTTGATTCCAGTGTTGCCTAGAGTTGCCATGTTTAGTCATTAATATTGAATGCACTTTTTGTGACATTGTAAACAAATAATAATTAATTATATCTTATTTTTAGTAGTAGCAAACACCTTTCTCCATAGTATTCCTGTCACTAACAAACATATTCATAGGTTCAAGGGTTGTAGTTATTATGTAATCAAAGTGTGTGGACACGTTTGTGACTTGGACAAAGACTTTGTTCTCTAGCCTGGTATCTTGAAAAATGAGTGAGATGTTACCGACCAGTATTTTTAGAAGTTTTCCATTGCTCACACATGATCATTTTGGGAATTGCTCAGTGAGTATATTTTTCTGAACACTTCCTCAAATTTTCCAGATCTTTCTAGGAATTTGTTTCTTCCCATATTTGTGGGTGGGTCGGGTCATCACCAATACAATTAAACGACATATTTCTTTTCCTTCACTGTAAAAATGTACTATTCATTTTGAAATGAAGTAGTTTAGCGTATATTTTTTATCTTTTACAACTTATGGAGTACTCTGAGAGTGTAACCTGAACTAGTGTTGTATAGAGGGTGCATATATATATATATATATATATATATATATATACACTACAGACTCACACAGAGGGCTTCATTTGATCTTACTGGGATGTGGGATGTGTGGCACTGGAGTCGCATACATAATCTCCTTACAAGATAGTCATTCAAGATTGGAGCCACAGACTCATGTGTATTTCATTTTGCTTCAATGCTTTCTGTAAAGTTAGAGAGAAATAAGATCATCCTAAGACCGTACGTATTTCTTTCATGACTAAGGAAAATATGACACTAGGTCTAATATAACTTTTATTATATGTGCTTCATGGAATTTGTTGAATTGAATCAACACCTCTTTTCTGACTGGAAGAGCGATTTTTCTTGATTTTGTGCATTTTATAGGGAGAGTTATAGAACTGAACAAGTATGTCAAACGTGAAATACATTGTTTGCAGTTTTTTCTCTTTAAGTAAGAAATGTAGAAAGCCAACAGAGTTACAGCACTAGTTGATACAATCTTCTGAGTATTTAACCAATCACGTGTTCAAAGCATATTGGTATACATTAAAAAACATAATACTTAGTCATATATATAAAGATTTCTAGACAACAAGGCATATACAACCAACACTTATGAGACAAATTAAATTCCAAATGTAACACAGGGAAAGTAATTTTACAGTTTTTATTTATGTATTTATTGTTTAGCAATGGGATTTATTATGTTTGTGCTCAATTTTATTTTGACAATCTCTTAAAATTGTCAGATATCAGAATTTTTTTTATAATGCATTGATATCCATTTTGCCACTTAAGTATAATACAGTCGATAGTTATCTTGTCTTCCAGAGTGATGATGGTGACTGACAAAGGTCAAGTCTATATTTTGTGCTGTCTGAAACTTTATACAACCCAGAGAGCCCAATTAAAAATCTAATACAACATTATTTGACAAGTGAATATTTATTTAGAATGTAAAGAAATCACAATAGGATTCAGCTATAGCACAGTGGTACAATGTGTGCTTAGTAGCATGAGCCCCCAGTATCACACACACACACACACACACACACACACACACAATTATTAATTCAGTAAAGGCAGCATAGTCTCCCTCATCACAAAACTTATAAAATTAAATTTTAAAAACTAATTAAGTACCCTGAAACACTTGGGTGTGTTGGTGTTGGATGGCTCAATAGATTTATCTGTTTATTATCTGACTGCCTCTTCATTTGATTATGATTATATTTTTGTGTGTTGAGAATAACAACATAATATAGTCTTCCTTTAGTCTGAGTGATTATATTCTGATATTTGCTGTATTATTTTAGACAAGTAAAATCAAATCACTGAATTAGTTATTGGTGATTTCATGTGTATTCTTAGAATTGTGCTCAAATGTGTGTGTGTGTGTGTGTGTGTGTAAACTGTCAAATGCTATTTCATCAAAACTACAGGATTCAGAAGGATTTGTCAAAGACATGTCCTAGTTATCTATGCTCTAAATGCTGTTTCTGCTCTGCAACACGCAGACTTGTGGTACTTGGAGCCATGGGTAGACTGATACCACAGTGAGATCACCAACACTGTACCTTCGTAGTGTCAACACTGAGGTCATCAGGGGTGCTTGTGGAGGGTGTTCTAACACCAGGGCAGCTAGCCATGATCTAAGGGTGCATGAAGAGACTGGGGAACACAGAATGGAATTCTACCCAACAAAAGTAAATGTTTCCTTAGCTCACTTTCCAGTTAGCTGATCCTTCAAAGACCAATCCAAGTCACCTTAATGCCACTTAACCCAAGGAAAACCCAGAATGGGAACACATTGAACATGGAGATTTTGGTCTTAAACTTCTGCAGGTAAAATACCTTATTCTTGCAAAGTTCCCAAAGTATATGAATATGTCATCAGTCTATCTTAGAACTACTGGAAAGGGGTCCTGTGGGGGCTTGAGCCCAAAAGCTTCCCTTTTCGTACTTTCACAAGAAACAAACGTCTATGGTAGATAAGAAAATTTCTAGAACACAGGGACTCTGAATGTCCAAGGAACCACAAAAGTTGGATTTCAGTTAATCAAGAATATTTTTATTTTTCCTAGTATTCAGCATCATTTCTCCAAAGTTCTTTCCTCGTTTTTTTGAGGCATTCTCCTTTCCATGGCCAACATTTCGTAGCTTGACAGTTCTTTCTTTAGTTAGCTTCAGCCATTAAACATAATGATCATTTTAGGGAGAGGGAGTAGATAGTCTTCATCAAGCTTTAGGTGTTAATTTGTTTTCTTATATTGCATCTGGCATACAAAAGAAATATCATTATTTCCATGTAAAAAAAAATCCCTTGATTTATTTTAGAACACCAAATGTTAACTGTGATAATGGGATGAAAATCCAACTCAGTGAGAATATGGTATTTGTACTTAGGTTTGTACTTGTATTTAGGTTTTTCAGTGTAGTGCTTAGTATACTGAGAACCTCCACTGCCTCATTGATTAACTCATACACCCCAGATTTACACAAGAAATAAACATTTTATGAGTTTTTTTAATGGGTCAGGATATTTTACTTCAAAACTGAAATAAATGGTGATAAGAACTGATACACCAAGATGTGAACAAATTTACAACCAAATGAGTTCTTTAAATTCTCTCTCAATATAGAAACTTCTAGTGAGCAGTACAGAATGCCTATAGAATCCTAATTCTGCAAAGGATCTTCAAAACAAAATCTAAAGGCACTAATTTTTACCCAAACTCTGCCACACCAGGTTTGTTCCTGTTGTTCTGGGTAAAGAGGACATGGGAACGTCTGATAGAACCATTCCTAAGAGGCAACAATTGATTCAGAATATGAAACTGAGAAGCCTTAGGAATCTGACCTTCTGGTCAGTGTATGTGCAGATCAATAATACATTACTTAGACCAATGCAATGCCAAAAGTCCACTGTGCAGGCTGCCAACACACTATTTTACCTCAAATAAACTGGTTAAGAGCAATCAATATAGAAAAATGTGCCCCACAGGCAGTTTGCTGACTCAGGTAATATGCATCATCCAGCCATGCTGTAGATGTAGCTGGCCTGCCTTTACAATATGATCACTTGATTTGGGGATTTCCTATGAATACAATAAAAAAAAATTAGGCCGTACTGTATTCATTTAGCCCAAGGCTTGTTCTGAGACTCCATCCCATGCATTATTGTGTCTCTCAGCATGCAGTCTTCTCTTTCTTGGAGTCTACAGCAATGGCTTACCATTCAAAGATGGTAGATGTTGTCAGTCTTGGGGCAGGCCTGGTCTTTGGCTTTATTTGATGTCAATGAATTAGAGTGTCTTAAGATTAAGCTGTAGAAAAACTTAGGTCCATTAGGAAAACCTGCCAAGAGTTTTTAATCGAAATTTTGCAATTTTCAAACAATATTGTTTGATGGTATTTAAATCTCCTCCCCTAACTACACCCACTACCCCCTGCTGAACTTAATACTCTCACATACACAGACATATAAAATATGGCCTATAGAGTCTGATTTGTGAACCTGAGTACAAAGTCTGTCAGTGCTTTGGTATATCCTTACTTGCTTTTGAAGAGCATGGAGCGATGTAATTGTAAATTTATGCTCATTCTGCTATGCAAACAGGTAAGGTTAACCTGAGCAAGACCCTCTCCCATGAGCCCATTTTATTTTATTTTTTACAATATGTGATATTTTTCTTACTTGTTCTTTTAAAATGCCACTGAGTTGATACTAGTATGTACTAAGCCACACATATTTAAAGTACACAATTTAGTAAAGTTTGATAATGCACGTACTATCTGCATTGGGTCTACAGATAAGCCAGTACACATGTGCACCGTCCTGCATGTTTCAGAAGCTCCCGTGACCCCAGATTTCTCCCTTCCTCTTAGGGCCCATGCCTCTCCCAAGCTACTCAACTGGAAATTAAAGTCAGAGCCAGTGCAGAGGTGCCACAAGCATCCTGTCTGTGTCACTACACTATTGGCCACTATGGTCAGGAAACTCACTACCTGGACTTTCTCTGATTCCACCTAACTATATTTCCTATAACACATGGGTAGTATCTTTCTGTACTAATCAAATTATTCTGCATGTATTTACATTTCTCAGTCTTTTCTTTCTATGGGGTCTACACAGATAATCTCCACTATTTAAATGGCCTCTGCTGATTCGATTATATGGCTGGGCAAAGATTTATTTAATCAGATTACCTTCATATCGCCCCCAACCTGATCTCATTGTTCATTTGTTTGTTTATTTCCTTATTATTAACTCCTATAATTCCTATTAATTCCTAACACCACGTTCTTAGGTTAGTGCAACCTACTGTTGCTGTATAGATCTATATAGAGCTGTATATTTTCTGTGAGTGTATTAGTATTCTCTTCCCAAAACCTGTGACTCTTAGTGTTATATTTCCACTTGGTGAATCTTTAATTTTTTTATTTCTTTATTTTTATTTTATTCATATGAATGTTTTACCTTCTTGTATGTGAATGCATCCATGTTGTGTCAAGCCCATGGAGGCCAGAAGAAGGCATTGGATTCCCTGGAGTTATGGATGGATGGTTGTTAGCCACCTGTGGGTCCTGGGAACTGAACTGGTTCTTCTGGAAGTTCAGCCAGTTCACTTAACTGTTGAGCCACATCTCCAACCCTTCCATTTGAATCTTTGCAGCAAAGTCTTTATAAATGAATACCCATTAACTTTCATTTCTTAGTTAAATAATTTTACTTCAATTTCCTTGACAGTCACTGTTGGGAGATGGTTATTTGCCTTTAAGTTTTCCCTACGTTTATATTGATTTTGTCATCTTTCTCATTTTCTTTTTGAAAAGACATTGTTTTTTATTATGTTTGTTTGTGTGTATGTGTATGCATAGACAGGTCATAGAAGCCAGAAGAGGGCATTGGTTCCCCTAGAGCTGAAGTTGCAGATAGTTATGAGTTGTGAGCCACCCGATATGATACAGGTGGTAGGAACAGAACTCAGGTTCTCTGGAAGAGAAGCATGTATTTTTAACTGCTGAATCATCTCTCCAGCCCCTCTTTCTGATTTTCTCATTTGTTGATTTTAAAATATATTATTTATTTATTTTTATTTTTTTATTTTATGTATATGAGTATATTGCCTTCATGCATGGAAGTGTGCCTGTGTTGAATAATATCCAAGGAGTCAAAAGAGGACATTGGATGTCCCTGGAACTGGAGCTAAAAATAATAGTTGGCCAAGATGTGGTTCTGGGAATAAAACCTGGGTCCTCTGCAAGAGCAGCCAGTGGTCTTAGCTACTGAGCCATCTCTTCAGCTACTCTGGTTTTCTTATTTGTAACAGCTCATCTTAAATGTTATGTTTTTCTTGGATAATTTTGTCAACGTTATTAACTCTCCTGTTGTATTTTTTTAATTAAAATAAGGTTGAATCACAGAAAAACATGTTTAGCCCCTATTTCAGAAATATATTAGCCTCTAGTGGTTTAATGGGTGCTTACAGGAGGGAAGTGAGAAGACAGGGGATTCTGAAGGACACAAAGAAAGGAAAGATCCTGGGTGTGATGGATTCTCTTATCAGCTTGCTATTGATAATGTTCTCACTGGTTATACATATTTCAAAACTTGTCAAGTTGTACCCCTTAAAATGTGCAGTTTGTTTTATCTCAATTATGGCTCAGTAAGACTGTTATTGTTTTTAAATGGCACCACGTATGTAATAAACATCTTTCAGTTCAAAGTAAAAATCGAGTTTGATGAGAATATTTTTGTTCTATCTTGGTTAGATTTGTCCTGTCACAGTTAAAGTGGCTTTCTAAAATAAATTGGAAAGCTGAAGAAAGTTACTTCAACCTTCCAGATTAAGAAAATCGATCTAGTAAAGGAAGTGGTTTTGAGTCAGACTCAGCCTGAGAAGACCCCCCAAATAAATATGGTTTTGCACCATAGCTATTTAGGAACAATTGTCTATAAATCTCTGAGAATGAAGGAGCATGCAGATTGCATAAGAGCAGAAAGAAGAAAGAAGCATAGAATTGCTATAACACTGAGACAGGCAGTTAATGAATAATAATCACCCGTGACAAACTTTTAGCGATGAGTATTGAAAAGGTTGCATACTCTACCATCTTTCATTTTAATGCAAGAGGTTATGACATAAAGATCCTAAAAGGCAGTATAAGTCACAGACACATATACACATCTGAAGCAGGATTTATGGAGGTGAAAGTGACTGGAGATATGGAGGTGAAAGTTACTGGAGAATGTCATAGGCCAAAGCGCTGGTTAGCAAAACTACCAAGGGTTGTGCACAGGCTATGAGTCAATTAGGCTAAAGCTGGAGCCCATCAGGAAGCATGGGATGTCTCCATCATAGGGACTGCCTCAAGAACTGTGCTCTGCTCATAAGATGCTTAAGCATAAAGGTGCTTCTATCAGTCTCAAAAAATCAGTGGTTGATGATTGATTGATTTAATGTAGATGAAATGACTGGGAACAACTCTGGCCTTGAAATCTAAAAGTCAGAATTAAAACCCCCATTGGATGCTTTTGAACCGTGACACAAGTAAAATCAGTTAGCATTTCAAAACTTTATTTTGCTTAGATGAATGCAAATTGGTGACAAAAACTTACATGCTTTCTAAAGTTACAGTAAAAATCAAGTAAATGTTTTGTGCATGTGGAAGCCTTGTTCAAAACATAATAGGGCTAGGATATAGGAGAGTGGTATAAGGCTTACTGAGAATGTGCAAAGCCTTAGAACGACTTGCATACAATATCAGGAAGAGCCCTGAGACACCAGAAGTGCTGGGCATTTCTATGACAATACTGATTCTTCAGTAGGAGTAGCAGGTGGTTCTTACTTCGTAATGAAGTATTTATTTCATAAACAGTGTGCTGGTTGAAATTCACAGGTCCTTATCCCATCCCTTGCAGTATTCACTACAATAAGACTATAAGATTCTCTCTAAGGTTGACGAATTTATCATTTTAAGAACGCACACAGTATTTGGCTAAGGTTAGGGCCTGCTGCCCATTTCCCCAGTCCTATGGGGAGTTTTAATCTGATTGAGTGCGCCTGGGTCTTGTCCACGCTGACACCACCTTTGCTGTAAGTTCATATGAGCAAGTTCCCAGAGGCCTGGAAAACTGTGTCCTTTTGATCATGCACTGCTCCTTACCTGAAGAACTATTGGCAGGTGATTACTGCTGTGTGAGGAAGTGTTAATCCTCTTTAGAGAGTGACTCTAGGTAGGCTGACTAGACCCCAGTGGATGAACTTGCACTGAGGGACATCTGAGTACCCAAACTTACTCGGCAGGACTTAGCATCTATGGCAGAATGCATGGAATCCGATGGGGGCGGTCTCTGGGGCTGCAGGTGGACGAGGGTGTGTAAGGATGATTGAGATGTTTTGTATAAAATGCACAAAATTTCACACTTAATCTCTATGTGTGACCAGTTGTGGAACTCTGTAATGTTCTCCATCTGTCGCAAAAGAAGCTTCTTTGATGAGCTGCCTAATTCTAAGTCACTCATCTACAGTGGAACCTCTAACCTGAGGCCCATGGAGCATAGTGGGAAGGGAGGTAGAGAGACCTACTACTAATGCACCTCTTAACTCTCATCAATGAAGATCCCTTATGCAACAAAGGACAATTATCACAAAAGGCCACAAGTGGCCAAAGTCCAAAGAGTAGAGAATAAGAGTCTTCAGAGTGTAGGTCCTTGGACACAACTCCTATATTAAAATTCACTCACCCAGAGCTCACAAACCATTGCAGAAGAGGAGGCAGAAAGATTTGTTAGAGCCAGGAGAGGAGACACATGACCATATGGAAACAGTTTATAAGCTCCTGGGACCTTGCTCATAGGAACCTACAGCAGTGATGTCAGCATGCATAAGACCCATGCAAACTCTAGTTGATGAAAACCCAAGGTAGAACTGAAATAAGCAGCAGGCCCATTAGCCGAGAACTACTGGCATCTGATTACTGCTGGGTGAATGAGAGCTGATCTTCAAGAGAGAGACTCTCCATAGGCTGACTAGACCCCAGTGGATGAACTTGCAATGAGGGACACCTGGTTACACTAACTTGACTTGATAAGTGTTAACATAAATGAGAGAATGCATGAAATCCAGTGGGGGGGGCTATAGGAAGGAACGGATGGGGTAGGGGTCTAAAGATGACTAAGATGTTCAAAAATTCAATAAAAATATACATTGGAAAACAAAACACAACCTAATAAAATTGTTACATCAAATACAGAAACTTTGAATAATAATGAAAGAAATAGTTTTTGTGTGCAATCCGCACCCCACCCCCATGTATGTGTAACGCAAGGGAACGAAAGGAGAAGGTGAGCGCACCAATGTGAGTAGATGGGCGTGTGCTTGGCAAGCAGATGTTAGCAAATAAAGCCAGATTTATTGTGTTTGTCTTGTTTACGTAGATTCTGACCTGTCTGCGTCCTGGGATTCTTCATAGCTCTGCCTGTGTTCTGCCCACTGACCATTCTACCAGGATGCCTTCAAGGCACCTGGCTTCCAGCTTGCTCAGTTCGAAATTCATTATCTACTCCCCCAGGTGCTCAAGCAGAAGCCTGGAGTCATCCTTGACTCCTCTCTCCTCGAAACTCCTCCACCCCGTGTGGATCTGCCTCAGGTCCCGTTGTCTCCTCTGTCTCGATATCCTCTTCTCACTCAAGTGCACTTCTACTTCCCCCGCCTGAGTGCAGGTGATGCAGTTTCCAGGCTTTGGTCTTCTTCCCCTGCCCCAAACAATCCACCCCACAGACTGCTCCCACCAACAATGGTGCTTCTGATTCACTAATTATCTTCCTGAAACACAGAGCTTTTTTTCTTCCCTCTAGGAATTTAACTTTGCAAGGTATTTATTTTAATTGGCTAGGATATGTATTTAAAAGCTGTTCTTCACAGAATTGTTTAAAATAGAAGAGTAAAAGAAATGAACCTGAAATATCTCAAAAGAAAGAATTAGTTGCATCAGTACACTGCAACATCATTGGAATGGTATCACGGTTCTTTTTAAAGTACTTTTAAATGGTACTAAAAATCCAGACACAGTGGCTCACCCTTGCGTTCCCTTCACTCCAGAGGCTGAGGCAGTACAAGGTAAAGGCCAACCAGAACCAGAGTGACCTGAAGGTCAACCTGGCTACAGAATAAGAAACTTTGTCTCTAAAGAAAGAAGGACAGAAAAAAAAATGGAGTTATAGAACCACATTTAATAATTTGAAAAGTCACAGGTAAATATTAACTTAAACAAAAAACGGAAAACTGATGGTGATTCTCCTGCCTCAGCCTCCAGAGTGCCAGGATAAGCTGGCACACCTGACTTGTTCACACTGTTTTTAAAATGAACTTACTGAATGATATGCACAAATTTGTGAGAAATATATTAGACTGCAAAGAGAGATTTCTAGATGATGAAATTTAGCAGAGTTTTTTTTTTTTCCTAGCCCCACATCCCATAAGTGAAAGCCGATGAAGCTAAAATAGAACAAAAGCTCTTCTGTGCCGCTCTTCACAGAAGACTGCGCTTCTGGCAAGAATTTCAATGAGCCACCAGAACCCTGTGTGTCAGTACTTTGAAAACCATATTGAAAATTTACTAATGTCCTAAAAGATGTGAAATGAGGGCATCTGGACATCCCCTATTTGCCTGGTTTTTTTCAATTATTTTTTTGTGTAAAATACCTGACACAAAATACTGCAAATTGTCCTCAGTCTACTGTGGCTGACTCCGTCTGTCCACACTGTGTCTGCCCTTTCATTTCTTTTCAAAAACACTGTTGATCCCCATCTTTGAATACTGAGAATAGATGTTGCAAGGACTGGGGGAGCAGGGGATGCTGAAGCCCTCCTATTTAAAATATTTGCTTCCACATCTGGTAGGAGTTTGTTATTAGTTATTCTCGATATTTGTATTGACTCATTCACTGACTTTTAAGTAGCATTGGTGGTGAATTCTTTTTCAATGGTGATCTTACACAAAGATTTCCTGATTGAGCAAGTCAGACTCTTTTTTTTTTCTCTCTTTTCCAAAGCTTGGGAGACCAGGGCTCATGATTTCCTTGTGTCCCTGCAAAAACACCCAGTCCTAACTGAAGGGAGCTTTGCAGTTTGCATGTATTTTGACAGCAGAATGGGATTGTACGTTGTTTTCCCAGAAGTGGCATGAGTTCTATCTAACGTGATATGTTAGTTTGTTTTGCATTTTATGATAATTACTCAACTCCAAAGACAGAAGAAAAACTGACCAACTTAATCCCTCCTCAAATTTCACTCTTTGTTGTTTACTTATTTCATTGTTGTTTCCTCTTCATCCACCATACGCACTCTGATATTTTAAAAATATTTTATTTATTTTTATTTTATGTGTAAGTTCACCCATGACTTGAAATGCCTGTGGAGGACAGAAGAGGATGTCCGATCCCTCTGCAACTGGGGTTTCAGATGCCTGTTACTCAGCATATGGGTGCAGGGATTGAACTCAAGTACTCTGCAAGAGAAGCCTGTCCTCTTAAATGGTGAACCATCACTCCAGCCCCTCAGGTATTTTTTCTACTAAAACATATAATTGACACGAAGAGAGATATTAAGTCAAGTTACATGAACAATTTTATTAGTTTAAATAAATACACATGTGGCTGGGGAGAAGGCTCAGTGGATAAAGTGCTTGCTATATAGACAGGAGTTCAGATCCCCAGCACCCATCCAAAAGGTGGGCATGATGGCATGCCTGTAATCTCAACTCTGGGCAGAGTGGATGCGTGGGTGGAAACAGGAGGATTACTGGGACTTGTTGATCAGCTAAACTTATTGAATCGCTGAGCTCCAACTAAAATGAAGGACCGTGCCCTCCCTCCCCAAATAAAGTGGTGATATCAGATGGCTCACAACTGCCTTTATCTCTAGATCCAGAGCATCTAACACTTTTTTTCTGGCCTCCAAGGTCACCTGCACTCACGGGCCATATCCATATGTAGACACACATGCATATTTTTTTTTAAATCTTAAAAAAGTTTTAAGAGTGATAGAAGAAAACACCTGATGCCTCCACATATACCCACAAACATACATGCACATACACTACCATACACATGGACACACAATACATAAATAAATTAAATAAAAATTGAAAAATAAAGAATAAACTAAAATAAATGATTACATACAAAGATTAATAGAGATGCCTGAGCTAAATAATGAATACTGACATGTTTGTGTTTGCTGTAGTGACTTGCCATAATTAAAATATAGATCCTTGAATGCATAGTGCAGTAACATTTTAAAATGCTCCATATTAAACAATATTTATAGTTTTCAATATAAGTATTGATTTTCCTGTTAATTTTTATAGCTTTTTATGTAAGTATTATTTTCTATTGGAGTGTGTATTTGATATACCAGCCATTAATTTCCTTTAGAACTTTAAAGTTTAGTCAGTGTTAAAATTCTTGTCACATCAAACAAAAAACAAACTTTCTTGGTGACAAAATAAAATAATAATGATAATAATTAATAATACAGAGCTCCTTCCACATCCTGCAAGGAAGCAGGAAGGAGAAACACAGATTCTAGGATGAGACCAGCCAAGGTTGAAATCCACTGCCTGGTATTTCTTCCTTGAATCACTTAGACAACTCATCCATTTATATCCTGGTTTCCCCTTATACAGAATGGCAGCAGTCATATGGTCTAAAGGATGGTGTCACTTGAGGTAAAGCTACATGGTGCAGCTAAAGTGAATGGCAGTGTGCTAAGTGCAAAATTAGAGCTCAAAAGCTACTTCCAAATCATTTCTTACTGTTCTAGGAGCATTTTTACTCTGTCATTCACAGAGTGCCTTCACAAATTGGAAACCAGCAGGTAGGTGGTTCCCCAAATTTTTCAACTTGAGGATAATGTGAAAGCAACAAGTGTTCACTAGAAACTGTAATTTTAATTTTGAGATTTACTCATTCTCAGTGGTACCCATGTACTACAAGATGTTTTCTCTCTGGGTAGCAGCAGTGAGCTACAGCTCCCTGTCAGCTGTGTGATCACAAGGAGAAACTGGCTACTCTGCAGTGTACACAGCTGTGATGTTCAGTAGGCTAAGGGGATCAAATATGTTTTTCTCGGAAGATACTTTACCTTCTGATGAGTTTATTAGTGTATGACTGCATCGAAAATTAAAGAACATCCAGACACTTCCTAGAACCTAAGCAGGCATTTTCTGTGTCAGTAGCTGCTGGACTCTGTGTTTGAATGTCTGGCATTGAATGCTACTCTTATTATAAAAGCTGTG
Source organism: Eospalax fontanierii (assembly GCA_035773235.1). Lineage (NCBI taxonomy): Eukaryota > Metazoa > Chordata > Mammalia > Rodentia > Spalacidae > Eospalax > Eospalax fontanierii. Next base: position 72,087,450 of record CM069527.1, read on the forward strand.
ACCTTGTCACTCTTCGAACAGTTGGCATTGCTTGATTAAAGTCAGGCAATGTTTAGAGAATTTCTATGAAGTCTTTCTCATTCGGGGAATCATTTCTGCACACTGAAGTGGTTTCTTTTTAACAGTTGAATAAACAAAATAGTTCGATATCTTCTCAGAAGACTTCTCTGTCCTCCGCATTTTCAGAGCAGATGTATTTTCAAAAGTAAACTTTCTACTCTTTTTTTTTTCTTAACAAAAAAGAACAGTGAAGCAACGACAAGGAAGAGGTTCTGTAAAAGCACTCAACCACTTGTTACTACAGATGAGTTGCCTTAATAGAAAAATGACTCTGAACAAGTAGATGTCTGCTTAACCAGTAACTTGAATATGAACCTTCACATGTGAAACAAAGGGAAAGGAATGGGGGAAAGGCCAAATTTACATGGCACTTCAATCCCGTCAAAAAGTAAAACTGTCTGATCATGATATGCAAACATATGTACATGTCTGCGTGTAAGTACCCGTGTGCATATTCACATCTTCACACTCTGAAATGGAGCTGTGGAGCTGATTTTCGGCGGCCAAAAGCAACTTCATGGAGGAAAGAGCTTATTTTATCTTGCACTTCTAGGATGCAATCCATCATTGAAGTCAGGGCAGGAACTCAAGGGTAAGAACTGCGTGCTAGTTCATGCAGCATTACCTCGACCTGGGAACTCTCTCACAGCCAAGAAAGCACAGCAGGGACCAGGGAAGATACTGCCTGATGGCTGGCTCACTCTCTCACAGGCTCACACTTAGGGAGCTTTTTTAAACAGTCAAGGACAACCTGCCTAGTGATGGCACTGCCTGCAGTGGGCTGGGCCCTTCTACATCAATGAATAATGAAGACAATTTCCGCTAGACCTACCCAGTTTGATTTAGGAAATTCCTCAACGCAAACTTTCCTCTCAGATGACTCCAGTCTGTATCAAGTTGGCAAATATAGTTAACCAGAACTGTAGTATTTATAAATGAGTAACACAAAGTCCTGAGTTAGTTTTGAACAAAGAGCAAATAAAACATTTCTATCGGATTTTCTATTTTTCCTTTTAAAAATGTATTAGTTCTTTGAGATTTCCATACAGTGTATTTTTAATCATTTTTACATTAAATATTTTTATATTTTGAGAATGTCATGCATGAGTACTGTATTTATCTAGTTTCTACCCTTTCCTTTCCCTCCCCAATTTAAATCTTCTTTTGTTCCCCTATCCTCTCTCAATTGCATTATTTCTTCTTTGATTGTAATTGATCTCTGTTTACACACACACACACACACACACACACACACATCCTGCTGAGGTCTTTTAGTGTTATTCCTGTATACATGTGTCTAGAGCTGACTGGTTGGGATTAGATAATCTATCAGTGAGCTCAGTCATCAAGAAATCTGATTCTCATTTCCTCAGGAGTCATTGATTTGTTCCTCTTCTGTAATATTCCCTGGGCCTTAGGCATAGGGGTTGGTTGCATTGTAGTTGGATCAACTAGAACTGGGCACCCCATGACCACTTATTCTCTGCATTTTGATCAGTTGTGGAACTTTGTAATTGTTCTTACCTGTTACAGAAAAAAGTTCCTCTGATGAGTGGTGAGAGCTATAGTTACCTGAAGATAGAGCAATAAGTATTTAGAATATACTAAGAAATTATGTTGACTTAGGAAACTGGCAGTAGTAATTTTATCTCTAGGATTTTTTTTTTTTGGCTAATTTTACAGTATTGGGCATGATTGCCCTCCAACTGAATGGGCTGAATGTTCAATTTTCAGTAGCTGGTTACCCCCAGGACAAAACTGCCAGTATTGTACCATCAGACACTATCAAGGGGGAAATGGGAACAATGTAGTGGGAGACTTACTAGGGTAGGAAAGGGAGGAACTGCAGACGGGGAGGGAGAAAGGAGAGGTAAATAATATTTAGGATGTCTGGAAATGCTACAGGGAAATATATTAATCTATTATTAAATAATAATAAGCTTACTTTAAAATGCACATATATATATATATATATTATAGTTTGCATGTGTCTGTGTGTGTGTTTTTGTTTAGCTAAAAGCTATCTAACAAAAATCTCAATGCTAGGCAAGCGAAATTTCCCTTCAAAATCTTGATTTTTAACTCAAACAACAGTCTATCCATAAATAGATAGCTTAATTTATTTACAACTAAAATTAATTGCTTTCAGTTAATTAGTTCCTTGTCATTGAATCACATAGAGTTGGATTTAGGAAAAGACAAGTCAAAACAGAAAAGCAGAGTTAGGAGGACACTAGCGGTCAGGAGTGGGGCTAACTTATCCCGGCCTGAACTCTGCCACATAAGAGCAAAACTTACTCAAGCAAATATCTTTCTTTTCAGACTCCATTTTCATACCTGAGACGCTTCCAGTGACTAACTCATAGGTAGCAGTGAGAATTAAATGACACACACAACTCTCATGGCCCCCACCCAAGTCTCTGTTTCAGTTACTTGGCTTGGGCTGCCAGAAAAGAACCACAAATGGAGTGGCTTTGACAACAGGAATCTGTCATTTAACTGTGATCTGGGAGTCTGAGTACAGGGTGCTGACTTCGTTGTTTCCGTCTGAGTATCACAAGAAAGGATCTGCCCCAAACTCCTGTGGGTGGGGGTAGCATTCTCCTGTAGTTTCACTTCATCTTCCCTCGCAGGGATCTCAGCGTCCACACAAGTGACAAAGAAGTGAGGAAAGGGCAAGACTCAGCCCTGTCTAACATGAGTGCCTCATGAGCTAACTACATCTGCAAAACCTCTGTTCCCAAATAAAACTGCGTGCTGCGTTTCCAGAAGGTAAAGACTTCAACAGAAAATGTTTATGGGACAATACAGCCAATTTAGGACAAGACTCAGATGTCACATTTTCCACATATATTTGTTTTAACTACGTTTACCGAGGAGCGCCTCACTCCTTCTCACAGGTCTTTACATAATGTGTATAATTACATAAAAGGCAAACCATAAATGTGTTTATTTCTTCCTTTTTTTCTCCAAGACCACTCTGAAAGCTCCAAGGGCAGAAAACTAGTGTACCTCTTACAGATTTTCTGTTTCTTGGATGTTGCTCTGTTCTCTGTGTTCAAGGGCAGTGCCTGACATAAAGTAGATGTTCACTAAATATTTGTATGTTAGGGAGAAACTGCCTGGCTTGAGATCAATACTCAATAGGTGCTTTAACTACTGTTGAAGAGTCCAAATGCATAGCCACTAGCCACATGTGAAAGAAATTAAATTTTATTTTAACAAATGTAAGCATTTAGTGACTATATGTTTAGTAAACATATAGAATTGGGAAGCTCTCGTATAGAACATTTTGGCTCTTGCAAAAAAAATCTTAATTGGACATTGCTGGACATGAAGGAAAAATCATAGCATGATAAAGAAGGAATGTTATTTAAAAGCAGATTTAAATAATATCTAGTGGCTATAGAACGGACAGGCATTTCATAGAACATTTTGACTCTTACAGAAGCATCTTACTGGATATCAATGTGCTTGGAGAAAGAATCATAGCACCATGGAGAATGACATTAAAAGAATTCAAGTCTAACTCAATTAGACTTGACAGAATTCCACAGCCCCCTGCCTTACATTCTGCCCTCTGATCCAACTGAACAGGCTCACCTCAATTTGCCTTCCTTATTGTATAAGAGTGTTGCCAGCACTCTTTTTCTGCAGTTATTAAATTAAATATGTAACTTCAAGTTTTAAAAAGCTGAAATGGATCATCTTGAAAATCCCATTAGCATAAATTCTGTGGATTCTACAACGGCAAATTTTAACTTTGTTATTCTCTGTGCTATTCAGAATAATAAAAACTAGCTATACTGCTTCAACTAAAGATTCTGTTTCACACAAATTAAGACTGGCTCCATGAGGAGCAATGTCTGATAGGACAGGGAACTGAATAGTTTTTTGGTTTCAGGATATCACATGGGTTCAGGTGTAGGTGGGACTAGCCAAGAACTAACAGGTATGTGTGTGTAGGGGTTGGGGGAGTACATCATTTCTCTCAGTCCAGAAAGTGCTTAAATGCTCATCACCAATCTGCATCACCAACCGCAGCCTCTAAGTACACTAGTGCTGTGCTAATTTCATGTTCAGAAAGTAACCATAAGCTCATAGACGTCTCTCGTGGGCAGTGGTAAAAAAATACGACTATGAATAACAATTTAAAGTTTATGAAAACTTCAGTGCTTTGTATTGAAAAATGATCTTTCACATAACTAGAACACAGTCAAATACACTACCCAACCTGGATCCATATTTCTAATGAATTATATGTTAATATAATCTGCTAAATAAAAGATTAGAAAGAGCTTAATTAACCCACAAGGCAATTAGAAAGTGATATGAAACTTATCGTTTACCTAAAACTTTCTGCTTAGATAAGAACAAACTATTCATGGTAGTGGTGATGGTTTATTTGGGTTGATATTTTACTGTATATAGAAACTAGGGCTTTTTAGGGAGGCACATTTTAGGGAGAGTCTTTGAGGATATTCCCAGAGAGGATTAACTGAGCTAGGAAAGGCATGCCCTGAAAGTGGCCTTGAGCAGCACCATCCTATGAGCGAGTGTTTAGGACTCAATAAAAGAGGAAAAAAAAATGAGAAAGGGAGATTTAGCTCCAGAATTCATTTCCCTCTGTGTCCTACTTTGCCTGGATGCGAGAACTTTCGACAGTCTAGAGTCTTCCTGTGCTGTGCATCCCCTGCTATGTCGACGACACCTTCAGACTCTGAGCCAAAATAAACCTTCCTCCTTCAATTTGCTTCTTGTCAGGTATTTCAGCAACCGGAAAAGGAACTTGTATAGTGAACTTAGACTGTGGGCCTTGTTTGAAAGAAGACAGATGATGAAACCATAGAATTCCTTGTAGAAAAATCCTCTATTACTTTTACCTCATTCCTTGTATTCACAGCAACCAATGTTAATATCACCAGCTTAAGTGACTTCTGATAAGAATAGAAGGTTCCAGGGGATTCACTACTAGACTATCACACCCATGATCAAACTCATCATAATCCAGTTTAATTTGAAAAACTAATTGGTTGCCAAAATTCAAAGACATTAAGTCTATTTACCCTAGAGATTCAAAGTACTACTGGAGTGCTAGATTCTCAGTTGGTAGAGAAATAAACTTACTGCCTTACCGCAATAGTAGAGAAAATTATCCTTTAGGGATTGAGTAGGGGTAAGGATGGAAAATTAAGTTTGCATAAAATAAAAATCTTCCTGCTAGGTCTAGTGAGTCATTTTTCAGCAGAAATAAAAGTTATAATTTGAGGATTATGCAAATGGAAAAGATGAAGAAGAAGCCTATTTACAGGAATAATTGTTAAGACACAGAGTAAATATGTTATTAGCATTTGGAGCACAGGAAGCAGTCAAAATACATACATTTCATGGTCTTCAGAAGCTCCATTTGTCAATCTGCTTTGGTATTTCAGCTCACTGCTCATTAAGGTTATTACCTTAATTTATTTAATCAAAACATTGACTCTATTCTCACACTGCAAATAACTTGTGACATGATTTGGAGCTTCATACTTATTTAGCCATTAGAAGCTAAACAAAATGTCTCATCTTTTCACCATTAAAGTGTTCATTCTTTCTATGGTGCTTTTTTTAAATGTTAGCTTTCAATTTTTTATAAAATAGTTTTATTTTATTTGTGGCGAACCACAGGTATCAGCTTTACCAACACGTTGAATTTGGACCTCCAAATTAAAAGAAGCCATTCACTTTTTTTCTCTAAGTCCATGTATATTAAATAAAAATGGATGGATTCCATATATTTTTACAGGTCAATATAATCTTTAACTTTATTGGAGTATAATTGACAAATAGAAGTTGTGCATATTCAAGAACTACAATTTGATGTGTATAGCGAATAATTTACACCACCTGCACATTAAAACTGTGTAATCAGCTGACTTTGTTTTAAATGCTTGTGGTATAGGAATCTCAGTGTATAATTTTATTGAAAATTGACAAATTGATGTTCAAAGGCATGGCATACTCCCTCATGTGTGGGGGCATGTGCACATGGCACAGTGCATGTGTGAAGGTCAGTTAGCAACCTCAGGTTTTCAGTCCTTTCTGCCTACCTTGTTTTAGACAGGGTCTCTCTGCCTGGCTTCTGGGGATTCTCTTGTTTCTGCCTCCCATTTTACCTTAGGAATGATAGACTCAAAGGTATGCTTGCTTCTGTGTTTGGCTTTGTGTGGTTTCTGGAGATTTACACAAGTCCTATGTTTGGGAACTCTTTGTCTCCCCAGTTTCCCCTCACTCCATGTTCTTTCATTAATCTTAGGAAATGAAGGTTGCAACAATAAACTATCCAGATGCTTTTGGCTATTTAGTTTTTTATTGCTGAAATTTAAGAAGTGCTAAAAAATTAAGAATTTAAGACATCCTTTGTCTTTCCTTTAATCTCATTGTCAGTAATCTAGAGATGGCAGAGCTCCATTATCTGCTCACTGGAGCACAATGCCCAAGGTGTTGGCCAAGTATTTTCTAAACTGGAGTTCAGGATCCTGTGTCAAGCTTATTTCTGCCTCTGAAGGACTTCTTTGTTCTGCAGTTGTACATTGGGATTTGTTTCCTTGCTAGCTGCTACCTTGAACCCTCCCATCCTCTTAAAGCCCGTCTCATGTTGTCCCCTCATTGCTCTCTCCATCTCAGCAGAGGAGAATGTCCCTTTCTTCTCATTTCCCAGAATCGCTCCTCCATATCTAGCCAAAGAAAACAATCTGCTTTTACAGGAGCCATGCTGTTAGTTTATACCCCCCTCAAGAATCTCCCTGTCTTAGGGACAATTGATCAGTAAACACTAATTACCAAATTCTTCTTTCCATTTAGTAATCTTATCATTAATTGACATTCAGGTTGAAGATAATGGAGGCCACTTTAATGTTTGGTACCAGCTATAGAATACTTTATTTTGTAATTAATTTATTATTTCACAGTTTAATACATGTATATAATATATTCTGATCACACTTATTACTCCACCTGTTCCTTTATCCCCTCCCACCTTCACCAACCCTCCTCCCGCAAGCCTCTGCCCCACCTTCCTGTCTTTTTGCTTTATTTTTATTTTGCTTTATCACCCGTTGAGTTTAACCAAGGCTGACAACTGTGGGAGCAGGTACAGAGCTATGCACTGAAGGATTATTGGCTATGTTGCTAAAAATAATGACTTCTCTCCCAGCAGCAAGAAACTATCAATAGTTTCCTTGCGTGTGACGGGGCTCCATGGGCCCCTCATCCATTTATGCCTGAATGTCTACAGGCTCAGTTTTGTGCGCACCCTACGCAGAAAACTTCAGTTACTAAGAGTTCAAGAGTGCCACTGCTTTGTTATGTGCATAAAACAGCGTTTCACAGTCCTCCTCCCCTTCTGCGTACTCTAACATTCTTTCCACCTGATCTGCTGATTTTCCATGCACACCTATGCCTCTTCCATGCTAAGTCTCACGGAAGATGTGTTGATACTCACGCCAATTAGCAGCTCAATATCCCTTGGGAAAATACTTCAAATGAGTAAAATCATTAGCCTGAAATTAGTCATCAACTCAATTCATAGTCAGCAGAAGCCTTGAGAATCCAGAGCCAGGTACTGGGAACCTAGGGAGGTACTTTAAATCATGGCCAGTGCATCACTGGTCCACATTCACTGACACGCTGTTTCTTTCCCAATTTAGCTCTAATTCCTCTTGTCCCCATATCTCAGTCTTCCTGTCCAACTCTTGATTCTTTACCTTTACAATTGCTCTCCAAGAAGAAATGCCTTTTAGACTTGTACTTAAAATATTTCATTTGCACAAAAAGGCCACTGATCATGAGATGCACTATGATTTCTTAAGTTTTTTTCACAGAAAAAATTAGCACTACCTTATTAAATAGGCACACCAATTAGGTGACTCATGCTAAATTCAGAAATGTTTAAAACAGAGAAGAATGCTTTAAAACTCTCATTGTACAGAAAATCCTCATTCACACTCTTGTGTAGCTTAATTTCTTCTTCTGCGTCCCTCTGACCCAATCCTCTCACTCCCTATAACTCTTGTACTGTGCTTCTGGTAATAAAGAACACACAGAGGCCTTACTTTTCTCCTGCCCTTGCTTGTACTGTTGCTGTTAGAAACAGCCTTAACCGTGGTGACAATTTCTTCAGAGTCACCCCCACTTCACTTTGGAAAGACAAAGCTTTGGTCAGATGCTTCCAAATTCTTGAAGTTCTATAGTTATGTCTCCATGCTTGAAACCTGAAAGTGTCACAGTTTTATCTGATTAAATCCCTGGTTTTCTTGCCACTTAAACTGTCTAGTGCACCTCAACTTTGTGTGCATCCTTTTGAAAATAACCAAAGCTACAGAGTTTCAGATTTTGAAAGTTGTACCTTCCAAGTTGTTAAATCTTATGAGAAAAAAAAAACAAAAAAACAAAAAAAACAGAGAGCCACATGCAATGGGGTTCCATGAATAATGCTATTTACTTTTAGGAGGGGTTCAGTGTTTTTAGTAATACTGTTATCCAACAAGGCATTGAAATTTTGTTATTTCCAGATCACAACTTTGCATTACTTGTATGTTAATAATAATGATGACAAGAATGCTAAAATTAGCTAGCTTTTTTGAGTATTTTGCAATGTGGTATATACTTTCTAAGCATTCTATATATGTGTGTGTGTATATATATATATATGTATATATATATAATCATATCATCTTCACAGGTCTTCTATTAGTGATTTGTTGCCCTTATTTTCTCATTCTATAGAGGAGAATGTACATGTGTATATGTGTGTGTGTGAGAGAGATACGGAAAGGACAGAAAATCTTGACAAGCAATGGAGTAATGTCTCAGGATCTTCCTCCTATAACCACTTTCTTGTTTTCTTTCATTTTCCTATACTTCAGAGACACAGGGTCTCTTTCTGAAATTAAATCATCCCATGTGTGCTCTTCTTTTACCTTTCATCCTTCTCTCAATCCCATTCAGAGACCTTTCATTCTCTGATTTCTTTAGTCTGTTTCTTTCCTCATTCATGAACTTCTGCCCCATTGCATTGATCACAATAGTGCTTTCCACCCTGTGCTCTGACTCCCATTTATGAAAACAGAAAAGCAAATTTTTTTCACTCAAATGTGTGGGAGCCCTTCCCCCAGTCTCATCCCCTTCTGTTCATACCTTTAAACTTCCAGAACTAACAGATTGAAGGGCTACTGTGATACTATGAGGTGCCAGGCAGAAGTGAGGGGGCAGGCTGCTGAAGTTCTGTGGGGAAATGGAGTTAGCATCAAAATAAAATATCAAAACTGACTGACTGACGTGTAAAGTACTTTGCGGCCTCTGCTTTCTGATCCACCATCCTAACAGTTCAGGATGTAGCTGGTTTGATTGTTAGTATTCCTTCTTTTAACTCTCCAATTACTTGCTCATTTTTTCATATTGCTCTTCATAAAGCAAATAATAAAACACAGCATCCTGTTTGATCTTTGAAGTCTGCTTTCTTTCTGCTTCAGTTCTGACTGTTACATTTGAATTTTTAAAAATGTCGGTATCTGACTTAGACTTATTTATTATTTTTATTTCTCTTGGCATTTAAATATAATAGTGTTTAGCCATTCTACTCTTATTTTAAATGAGGAAATTCTGATTTGCAAACTGTTACATATTTATTTCATTATTGTTCATCCCTGGAATCCATTTTTCAGATTTTATTTACTTGTTGAGAATGAAAACTTTTCTGAAAACTTGCCTATCACTGTATACCTTAGCAACATATCCTATCCTTTGTTGATTGACTGGTTAGGCAAAGGTAAAAAATCAAGTACAATGATTTGGACGCTTGAGTACCAGGAATTCTACATAAATTAAAAAGCCAGGCTAGTAAGAGAGGGTGGTAACTGTTTTTGTTTGCAACAAAGATACTTGTGACTCCAGAATTCTTTGAAATCCCTGAGCTATAATGTAGCATGAGACAGAACAAAAGAAAATTGTTCCTTAGAATTAATCAACGAGAAACTAGTATGAATTGGCCTGGGTGCCAAGGACCACCCAATTATCTTGCTGTTTTCTAAGCTGTAAAATCATTTATGTATGTGCCAAGTTTTCTTATCACACTGAAGTCTTCAACTGGGTGAATTTCTGTTAAAACTTTTAATTCAGAGATGCTGAAGTCATCATGGTGAGAAGACCTCACTGGATTCCTACTCTGTGAATCCCACATGAAGGTGCTTACTCCAGGCTAAGTGAAGTATTCCTTTTTATTTTGAGCTTTTCTTAGAGAAGCAAACAGTAATGCTAAAGCATCACCCCTGGGAAGGATCTTTAGAACACATTTTGCAGAGTTGAGTGACCTGACTGTACAGAGAGAGAGAGAGAGAGAGAGAGAGAGAGAGAATACATTTTACTTCCAAATCTTGGTAACAAAATAAGAAAATGATGGTAAGGAAGTTCTCGTAGATTCACATAGGAGAGAAAGTTGCTAACTTTGTGATGCGTACTTGTACTTAGGAGGTTGAGGCAGGAGAGTATGGCCATTAAGGCCAGTATGAGTAACGAAATGAGAACTTGTATCAAAAATAGCAAATACAGAAAATAAAGGGAAAAGAGGAGAAAGAAACCTTTTATCCCGGTTGCATTTATTGTTAATGATTAAACCACAGTTCATACGGGTTTGGGGAACACTGTCACTTCTCTTTACTGTTTGGGAAAATCCTTCGCCTCCCTTAATGTTTTCTTGTGTGAGTCTTAAAACCAAATGTATCTGTTTCATTCAGCATCTTGAGTTTCAGAATAGACTTAAACCAAACAGGCAACAAATGAGTTGAGTGGTTCTCAGCTTTTTAAAAGTATTCATGTTTGGGTTCTTCCCACAGAGATCCTGATTTCTCTTAGGTCCGTGGTTGTTTTTACAGCTCACAGGTGCTGCTAACGTGAATCCTGAAAGAGAACCACTGTCTGGCTCTCTCTTCCTCACTTTCCTTAATCCTCTGACCTTCTCTTCATATCTAATTTTGAAACTCTCCTCCAGGTCCACAGTCTAGACCTTTTCTTCAGTCAAAATGGCCCCAATCAATGTTGGAATCTTAATCACAAATTATCTCATGCACTCAAGATAGTATCCTTTCATTATAGCCCCTTTCTTCACATTAAAGATCCGATTGTCTGATATTTCAGCTGTTCTCTTATTGAATCCTCTGTGATTCTGCTGTCCTCAGAGAGGAAAATTGTCAGGCAGAATTGATCTCCCCTATAATCTCCCCCATTTTACTCTAGTATTTACAGAAGAAGGCAAAAACCACAAATGTTGGTGGCACAGCAAACTGCGGTCTTTAGTTTCAGTCAGAGGGCGTCTCCGGTTTTACTAGAATTCTTGTTTCTCTGGCAGGTCTAGTGTCCATTTCTCCAATAAAATCCCTTTCCCAAATATGTGACCTTATTTTCAACCTTTTTCAGTTCTCTCTGCATCACCTACCATTTCTCTTTGGTCACCAGTCTTCCTCATGTCCTTGGCCTTCAACATTGATGCTTAAACATCCATAAAACACCTAATAAAAAGTCAAACAAAGAAAATTTCCACTGGCCCACTTTACCTCCTTGACTATAGTCTTCCTCCTCTTCACAGAGGAATTTTCACTGTGACCACAAATTTTGAATTTTCCTCCAACAAGATACTGATACTGATATATTTTGGGATGCACCTAGAGAATGCATTTTCGTCTTAATTTCACTCTTTGATGTATTTAAAGAGTTAGCTACCTTCTGCCCTTTAAACACCGCTCCCCCGCCCCCCAGGGTTCTAGCTTACTGCTTAGTATGTCAGTTCTTGATCCTTTGAAGTTCTTGAGGCTTTGCACATCTCTGAAATGACAGTGCTCTGGGATTTGTTCTCAGCCCTTTCTATTCTTATGGCATATCCCAGGGTGTGCAAGTGTTTCCATACATTAAAACTGATCTGCAAAAACCGGGAAAACATAGCAGTACTCTCTCTAAGCTAGATTATCTGAGTCTGAATTGTTAGGAAATGGGACCAGGCACTTTCACTCTTCAGAAATTCCAATGATTCTGATATATAGCTAGCCCTGAGAACCAGTATGTTTCTGTTTGTGGTGCTGGAGATGAAGCTTTGGACTTAGCATACACTGGGGACGCTCTTTATTCTGACTCACAAAAGATTTCCACACTCATCACACACATCAGGATCAGGCCGTCGCCTGTCTACTTTCGCCTATTCCACTTTGGTTGTCTAGGTCCTCCCTGAATTCTGCACAAAGGTGGATCAAAGTTCTGTGAATTTTCAACTTCCATTTGACATCAGGTAACAATCAGACATTGCCCCACAAGTTTACACTGATCTGGTAAGTCATCAGTAGTGATTCCCTTTGCAGGTTCCTTGAGGCTATGGAAAGAAGACAGATAATGCTAACTAGGAAAGTAAGGAATTGTTAGTTTATTAAAGTTACTGAAAAAGGAAATAATACCACACACTGTCTGTCTCAAACATCTAAAATGGATTTTCCCACAATTCTGCCTATTAAATGTGTGTAATCTAGGCAGCAGTAGGACACACTGCCCCTTAGTGCACTAAGTAGGAATTGCTCTATATCTCTCTGTTAGTTTCCAGCAGTTCTTTCTTCTGGCATCAGAATGTCCATCCTTAATGTAATGACTTTGTAATGGCTCAGAGATATGGACTAGGGTTCAGTACTGCTCCAATAATGGCATTATCTTAACTAATGACACTTGGACTCTATTTCAAAATAAGATTACATTCTTGGGTACACGGGGCTAGGCCTTTACCATATGAGTTCTAGTGAAATGCATAATTTAAGCCATAACAAGTGTGAACTACTGTGATTGTCAGATATTCATGTATCAATATTAGCTTTTTAAAAGTATTTTGTTATTTTTAATTTATGTGTCTGAGTGTATCGCCTGTATATATGTAAGGGCACCCATGTCACTGAGTGCCCATAGAGGTCAGAAGATGATTCCCCTGGAACTGGAGTTTCGGGTGGTTGTTAGCTGCCCATATGGGTGCTGGGAATCAAACGTGAGTCCTCTGAAAGAACCAACGACTGAGCTACTTCTCCAGGTCCTCAATGTTAGCTCTTATATTGCATTTAACACTCTTAACACTCTTCTTTTTATCATAATACTTACTGTGGTCATAGTAGAGAAGTATGTGAATGGCTGATGTTACACAGAGCTATCACAATAGTTCCTAACTTGAGCTCTCCAAGAATGGAAGAAAGGGAACTGATCTTCAGCTACAGCAACTATCTATTTATCTGATTTACTCATAAGCAAATTGGGAATAAATCCATGTATCTAAAATGAGATTTTTTAAGCACATTGGAAGATATAATTTTAGTTCCAATGTTAATATCAATAAGAAGAGTGTCTGTATTCTCGATAATTATAAACAACACAGATAAGCTGACAGAACATTTTAAAAGAAAATGACAAAATATTATGAAAAAATATTACATAATATACTAAAATATTATGGCCTAGAAACATGACTCAGCAGTTAAGAGCACTGGCTGCTCTATCAGAGGACCCAAGTTTGATTTCCAGCACCCACATGGGGGCCTGCAAGCTTCTGTAACTCTTATCGGGGGTCTCAGCACTCAGGGCCAGCCCAAGGGGACTGAGGGGAACTCCACCATGTGGGGAGGGGGCAAGTAGACACAGAGTTAAGAAACAAACTCTGGGAGCTGTATGGGTAACAGGCCAAGGGGGTTGCACAGCAAGCTCCTTTATTGAATAGGTGCAAAAGCTCTTATAGGCCTGGATAGCCAATGACCTTATGGGGTGGGGTCCCAAATACAGCCAATAGTAAGTTTCTCCCCAGGTAGGCAGGTTGTTTCCATGTGCTGGTCTCAGGACTAGCCAGAGCAGAATGCCACGCCCACAGGAGCCGTTCCTCTATTCCTCCTAGCAGGTGGCCTGGCTAGGCCCATCCTGCATTATGCCCAACAAACTCTGACCTTTGCGGGCACTTCACAACACTGGTACACTTACATATATTCAGGCAACACACTCATACACATAAAATAAATACAATAAATAAAATATTTTAAAAATCTTACATACATCACTATTAAGTCCAAGTAGCACATTAATAAGTTAAACCTTTGATCACCTTAGTTGGAAATACCAAAACACATACATATGCATACCCTTATTATACTGATTTTAGCTCTTGAAATGCACAAAATAACAAAGTAGAACTGTCATTTCCACAAAAGCAAATTTATACACACAAGAAATAGTGGTACAAACTGGAGAGATGGCTCAGTGGTTCAGAGCACCCAATATTCTTGCTAAGGATGTAGGTTTGATCATATGGCAGTTCACAAAGGTCTGTAACTCTATTTCCAGGGGATCTGACACCTGTTCTGGACTCCATGAACATTGCACATACATGCACGCAAAACACTCATACACATAAAATAAAAATAAATTAATTATAAAAATAGTGGTAGAATGTGTATTTACCAGTTCTTTGTGGAACCTTCAGTACTAATTAGAGGTTAAATTCAGCAACTTACTTTCATCTTCATGGAAAAGAGTTGAAAAGGTAAAAAGGCCAATGTTCTATTCCAACATTTGTGAGCCTTGCTGAAAGCAGGGTGCTTTCAAACCAAGAGATATATGATGACTAGGAAACAGATTTTTGTAGGTAGCTTTTCTGCTTAAATTCAATAAGAGTTGCCAATTTGGAAATGTGAAACATTATATTTATCACACAGCTATAATTTCTAATGGGTTGAGGAGTCATAGACCTGGCAACATCGATACTTGGCTCATGTTCAAAGAGAAAAGTGCTGCAGAACCAAATACTGTGCTGAATTCTATAAAACTTCAGAACTGAAAAACAATGGTCTTCTCTATTGAGTGAAATAAAAACTAAACTGGCAGAAAGGGAGTTTTTCTCAAAATGTCCTTGTAAACCACAGTCTGTCATGTTTTGTTTTGTTTTGTTTTAACCGTCATGTTTGTATACATGTTCAGCAGGTATCATAACTCAAATTCTTTTACTGCTTGGTATACCATTGAGATAAGTTGTGAGGACCTTTGGAATTATCCCTCCACAATCTACAGCTCTTCAGAGTCATTTTGATGTCTTCTATGATAACTTCCCAGGAATATTGAAAATGGCATATTCTTTTCTAGAAGGTGCTATTTTGTTCTAAATTAATTTCTGTTTAGCTATTCAAGGGTGTTAGACAGTATAAAGAACTCCATGTTTATTAGCATTACATACAAATAGTTCATTATAAAATCAGCAGTTCAGTTTATGCCAGGCCACTGAGAAGATACTTGAGCTCTACGACTATCGAGTACACACAATTCAACACAATAGGAAGACTGGTGACATCCAAGCAACCACGGGAACTCTTTTTAAAAATGTTTTTATTGAATTGCAGTGTATTTCATACAGAAGATCTAAATCAATCTTAATCATCTTCATACCCCTTTCCCACTGGCACCCTCCAGAGTCCCCAACCGGAATCCACACATTCTTTCACCTGTGTTACAGTGTATTGTGTCAGATTAGTGTCCCTAAATGATCTCAGTGCAGGTTCATTCACTGAGGTCTAGTCAACCTACCCAGAGTCCCTTACTTTATGAAGACTAGCTCATCCTCACCCAACAGTAATCAGTTGCCAGTATTTCTTAATCAAAGGTGGGAGTCTGCTGCCCATTTCCCCAGTTCCATGCTGGGTTTTTGTCTGCTTGACTTTGCATGGGTCCCGAGCATGCTGAAACGATTGCTGTAGGTTCATAAGAGCAGGGTCCCAGGAGCTTGTAGGATGCAGTTTCCATGGGGTCACACCCCTCCTCATTGGCTCTTACAATGTTTTCACCCTCTTTTCTCCAATGGTGCATGAGCCTTGGGTGAGTAAAACTTAATATAAGTGTCCTGTCCAGGGCCCCTTTGTTTTTTGAGCTCTTTATATATTCTGAATGTTAAACCTCTGTCAGATGTGTCACTGGTGAAGATTTTATCCTACTCTGGAATTGCACTGAATCTATATATTACTTTTAGTAGGATGGTCATTTTCACAATATTAATTCTTCCAATCAATGATCATGGGAGGTCTTTCCATCTTCTGGTGTCTTCAGAATTTTCATTGTAGATATCTTTAATGTCTTTGGTCAGGTTTATTCCAACATATTTTATTTATTTTGAGGCTATTGTGAATGGGAGGGCTTCCTTGTACTCTTTCTCCAGTTGCTTGCTATTGGTATATAGAAAGGCTACAGATTTCTGTGGATTAATTTTTTAACTTGCACTTTACTGAAAGTGTTAGTCATTTCTAGGAGTCTTCTGGTGGATTTTTTGGGATCTCTTAGGTGTAATATCATGTCATCTGTAAAAATCAATAATTTGACTTCTTATTTTCCAGTTAAAGGAGTATTTAGCTTCCTTGTCCTGTCTTACTGCTCTATCACGAGTTTCAAGCACTGTATTAAAATGGAGTGAAGATAATGTACAGCCTTGTCTGATTCCTGATTTTAATGGGAATGTTTCCACTTTTTCTACATTTAGAATGATGTTGGGTGTGAGGGTATTTTTTTATATACTTTAATTATGTTGAGGTATGCTCTCTCCAGTCCAATTCCCGCTAGGACCTTTAACATAAATGAATCTTTTCAAAATCCTTTTCTGCATCTAGTGAAATGACCACCTGATTTTTGTCTTTGAGTCCGTTTATGTGCTTTGTGACATTTATTTGTCTTACGTATGTTGAAGTACCCCTGCATCTCTGGAATAAAGCCGACTTGATCATGGTGGATGATTTTTTGATGTGTGTCTGTATGCAGTTTTCAATTATTTTCTTGAGAATTTTTGCATCTAGATTCATTAAGGATAAGGGTCTATAGTTTCTTTTTTTGTTTGTATCTTTTCCTGGATTTGGAATGAAAGTGATGTTGGAAAGAATTTGGGAGTTTTCCCTCTGTTCCTATCTTTTGAATAATTTAAGTAGCACTAGATAGAGATCTCTTTGAATGTCTTTTTGAATTCTGCTGTGCATCCATCTGGGCCTGGGCAATTTGGGGGCAGGAGGTTTTATATTATTGCTTCATTTTCCTTGTCCATTATATGTCTGTTTAAGCAGTTGATCTCTTCTTGGTTTAACGTTGGTGATTCCCATTATTTTAGATCTGCATCCATTTTATTAAGGTTTTAAAATTTAATAGCATATAGCTTTTCAAAGTATTCCCTTATAATTTTCTGAATCTTTTTGTTCTCTGTTGTGATGATTCTCCTTTTGTCTCTGATTTTGTTGATTTGGAATTGCTCTTTCTTTCTTTTGGTTAACTAGGTCAAAGGTCTGTCTATATCATTTATCTTTTCAAAGAACCAGCTCTTAGAGTCATTATATTATTTTTTCGTTTTTTTGTTTGTTTCTATTTCATTAATTTCTGCTCTAATTTTTGTTATTTCTTTTTGTCTGTTGGTTTGGTGTTTCATTTGTTGTTGGCTTTCAAGTACATGGGATGTCACAGGAATGCAATGGAAAATTGGGGGTGGGGTCAGCCATTGAAGGCTCTAACAAACTAGATTGAAAAATTGAGCTGGTCTGTGTACAGGATTCAGGATGCAGTGGGTGAGTCTAGACTAAAAGAGTAGTCTAGGGATCTGGGATGTTATGAGCAGGAGAGGGCCTGTATCCAAGACCCCAGTGTGGGCACTCTTACATTGAGAATACTGGCTTAGTCTATATTTACTAAGTATCCTAAAAATATTAGAAGTTTAGCAAAGCATTGTTGATACTCTGTTGAACACTTGTCCTTAAATGTTTTGTAACTGTATTTTATGGTGACTTTAATCTATGGCCTTTGATTCATTTACATAAGACCATCAAATCATCATGGGCCTGTATTGGATATCCATGAATCCTTAAGTCTATGAGTCCTTTCCAGGCTTTTTTTTTTTTAATCTTTGGATCAAGGAATCATAATGTATCAGAACTGCTTCTAATTTAAACATACTGGAAGTAGATTCCTTTTTATCTGATAAATCCTCAGAAACCTAAGAATGGATTTAGAACTTTTATATTTAAAATGCTGGTCTAACCTATGTACCTATATCAATAACATTCAGATATCTCAAAGCCACATTTAGAATGATTCCATCTGAGAAAGCACAGTTTCTTGAGGTTTAACAATAAGTCCCTTCCAGGCAACTGTAAATCATCACTCATTAAAATGAAATCATGTGGAATTCTAGGATTTTCTGTAGTTTTAAAATATTCTCTTTCATTTTCAGATTTTTAAAAACATTTTGAGTTTTATACATTCCATATAACAGTTATTATTCAAATTTAAATGCCCCCTCCTATGCATGCCTCCAACTCATTCATTCCACCATGTTAGGTCCTATCCAGTGGAGCATTTGTTCCCAGATATCCTTCAGTGCAACTTCATCCACTGGAGTCTAGTCAGTCTATCTAGAGATCGTAAATAAGACCTCCTCTACCTAGCCCAGTAGTTATCAGTCTCCAACAGTTCCCAGGCTAGGGTAAGCCATCCATTTCTCTTGCTCCGCTCTGGGCCTTTGTCTGATTTAGCTGTCAAAGGTCCTGTGCTTGACATGACGATTGTCATAAGTTCACATGTGCAAGTTTACGGTGACCTAAAAGCCTCTTTTCCCCTATGTTCATGAACCAACCCTGGCTCTTCCAGTCTTTCCATCCCTCTTCTGCAATGGTCCCTGAGCCATGTGTGGGTGAGGTTTAATATAGGAGTCCTATCCAAGGACACAAACTCTGTAGTCATTTATTCTCTAAAACCTGCCTAGTTGTGGCCTTCTCTGTGTACTGCACTATATAAGGACGTTTCACTGATGAGAGCTGAGGGATTCACTAGTATTTTCTCTGCCCCTGTTCATCTGTGTCCCATGAGCCTTAGGTATAGAGGTTTCACCATAGATGTGTCATCTTGAGCTGGACATCTCTCAGATGTATATTTTCTGTGTATGACGAGTTGTGGAACTCTGCAGTAACCTCCACCTGTTGTAAAAGAAGCTTCTTTGATGAGTGGTGTACAGTATACTTGTCTGTGAATATATGGATCCATATTTAGCATATGGTAAGAAATTTCATTTGCTTAGAGATATGACAGGGATACGGAATTCATCTGGAATCCTTGACCTGTCCAGTCATGTGTATTTGGCTGTGTTTACAGAGCCACCCATGAGTTTACAACCACTGAGAGGACTTTAAATCCAAGTAGATAGCTGTTTATTACCCCTTCCCTGATAACAGTGCTACTGCTGTACCAATAGAGGTGGTTTTCAGTACTTATGGTTATTAGGCTTTAGGGCTGGGTCGAATCTATGATTGATTTTCTCCTTTAGCAGCTTACGTAGTATCCTCTCTAAGTATGAAAACTAGAGTTTAAGTAGAAGGCTTCCAGATCAGTTCCTGCTCCATTGCTCCAAGTCCTATGTCCAAAGTATGTCCTGTCTTCAGTTGTAGAGTCTTATCTTTGAATTATGGATGATAACCAAGTGCTGTGGCAATAGCCTCTACTATCTTGGGAGTCTCTTAGATCACTCTGATCAGCCACTGGAAAGAAGGTCTCTCCTGCCTGATACTGTTCTTCTTGTCATACAGTCCCCAGGTGAAAACATACACTAATGTTCAGACACTGTATGTACATTTCTCAGACGGTCTCAGAACCAACAGCACATTTCCTCTGGCTTTCCTAGTCCCTCAAGCTTCATTCAACTCTCCTCCTCTGCTTCCAGCCTCCTTTCTCCCTCACCAGTCAATGAAGTCCCGTTATACCTTCTCCCACCCAATAACACCTACCTCCCACCACCCCCTCTCCTGAGTTCCCTCCCCCCACACCATGATGGACACATGCATGTCCCTCCTTCTCCCCCTCCCAGGTGAATACCCCAGCCCCCCATAACATCTGTTCCTCACTATCCCCCTCTTTCGGGCTCTTTCTTTCCCTTTAACTCCATGTTTCTTTTCTAATCCTGAGTTTCCGCTGTTATATCAGGATGTATACTCACATGTAAGGATTGTTGTTATTATCTGCAAATGAGGGAGAACACACCTCACTTGCTCTTCTGAGCCTGTGTTACTTCACTTGGTATAACAATCTCTAATTCCATCCATTTAGCTGCAAACTTCATATTTTAAAATACACATTTTCATCTAATTAGAAAAGCAGGACTGGTAATATCCTTCATTTCAAAAATGGAAAAATTGGGGCAGAGAGAGAGGAGAGAGAGAGAGAGAGAGAGAGAGAGAGACCCCTCCATGATTAAGGGCACATACAACCCTTCCAAATGACCTGAGTTTGATTCCTAGCACTCCAGTCCAGGCAACTCACATCCACGTATAACTCCATCTCCAGGAAATCTGATGCCTCTAGCCTCCATGTGCACCTGCACTCCTGTGTACACACACACACACACACACACACACACACACACACACACTAAAGAATAAAAATACACATTTTTTTAAAAAGGGAAAAATTACATGAAATTCAATACTAGGTTTTCCCTAAAACTTAGATGCCCACTCCTGTGTAATTCACCTTCTTCTTAATTCTGCATATTCGTATTCTAAAATGGCCTGTTCCTATGGGACTAACCTAGGTGCAGAATGTTCTTTGAACTTAATGTGTGCTCCATGGTTAGGTCAAGTCCTTCATGGCAGAAATTAAGTAATGGGACAGAACTTATTTAGATTTTAGTGTTGCCTGGGAATAAGTTTAATCTTATAAGGACGCTGAAAACATGAACGGAGACTGGTTTTCCCCTTCAATAATGAGCTCTAATTCAAATGATTCCTTTTGTAAAATTGAGCCAAATATTAAGATAATTCTGAGTGTGTAGCATTTACTGACATAATTTAATGACTATGTGAATAGAATTTATTTTTTTTTTACAGATGCATAATTAGTTAATCTTGCAGATATCCTCATTTCTTCCTTTTTCCTTTGTTTCTCTCCCATCAGCTAAATTCTCTAAGGTATGCCAAAGAAGTTTAGTGTTAATCCAGGTGAGTTTGTTGACATGTGAATCCTACAACTAAATGAAAATTGCAAGGCAGTTGTCTTGATGTTGGCATTCAGTCAGACTCAGAGAAGAAACACTCTTCTCTAGGGTGCAGGATTCCCCTTTCCTTGGGTGATTCTCTTCTTTGTCACTGCTCATTCTCTTTTGCTGGTAGCTCCTCTGCCCTTCCTTCCCCAAATTTGAGCATTTACACATATCAAGCTTAGTCTTTGCACTCTTGTTTTTTTTTTTAAGATATCTAATTTCATCTAATTTATTGACTTTAAAGTCTGTGTGTCAGTGTTGTTTCTATCAATGTCTAAGTATCTCCATTCAACATAGATGTTTATATTAAAAAGTAATTTTACCTTTAAGAAAACAGTGTGAGTGTGGGGGGGGTTGTGTGTGAATGTTCATGTATGTGAGTCTAGGCAGACATATGCCACAGCATGCATGTGGAGGTCAGAGGGCAGCTTTGGGTATTGGTCTACACTTTCACCTTGTTGTTTACTGTGGTGTGTGCCAGGTTAACCTGTCCAAGACCTTCCACGGAGTCTTCCCTCTCAGCCCCCTTCTTGACCTAAGATCATTGGGATTACAGATGAGCATATGAGGTCTGGAGAGTCAGACTCAGGTCTTCATGCTTGCACAGCAAGTGCTTTGCTCACTGAGCCATCATCCCACCTCATCTTCTTCCCTTTTCTAGCTGGATGGACCACCTTTGAGGATACAGTCTGACTCTTAAATGGTTGCCTAAAATAGAACATAGTTCTGAGCCCAATATAACCATATACCATAGAACACACTCATCTCATGCCTTTCCTGCTTATGCACAGGGATATTATTTCTATAGTCTGGGGTACTGTATGAGAATGAGTGTCTTTGTCCTTCATTGTTTCCAAGTTCTAATTATAGAGCTTATACAAATCTTACATGGCATTGATTTTCTGTACTTATTAAGTCGAGAATCTTTACCCATTTATTTGAAGGAACTACTTCATGGCTTCATTTTGACATATGCAAATGCAAGCAACACTAATATCATGCTCTCAGACCATTATCAAGTAAACTAAGGGAAATTTGAACAAGGTAATGTGATTATGCAAGAGTCAGTTTATGAGGAAGATGACTTACCAGGTAACTAACTACTGAGTGACACCCACAGTGTGAATATACTAGACAAACAGGCAATTCAGGATGTGGGCAGAATGAAGCAAGAACTGCACCATGCTATTCACAATTATGCAGGCTGTAAAACTTGTGAAGTGCTTGTTCCTGGAATTTGCCATTGAGTACTTTCAGACTGCAATTGACTGTGGGTCACCAAAATGGCAGAATGTAAAATTTTAAGTAAGGGATGACTATAATGCTTAAAACCTTACATACTTAAAACCAAAGTCTTTCCCATGAAAGCTTTTGCTTCTATGGATGACCCCAACACAGGCCAAACTTTGCCTTTATCTCTGCTTCTCACACCCACACATTCAGTCCCATCAGCAAGCCCTACCAGTTACCTTTGAAAACCTAGAATCTGATGATTTCTTGCCATCTCCGTCGCTGTAAGCTTAGTGTGATCACTGGCCATTCCCTGCTTCTTGTCCCCCCATGTCCAGCGGATCTCTCAGGAGCTGCCGTCCAGTACCAGCAGAGCTCGGCTGCTGATATTAGGCTGCTTCTTGCTCAGAGCTTCAGAAATTCCCTACCTTAGACTGGAGAGATGGCTCAGTGGTTAAAAGCACTGACTGCTCTTGCAGAGGACCCAGGTTTGAATCTCAGCACCCACATGGCAGATAACAACCACCTGTAACTCCAGTTCTAGGGGTTCTGACACCCTCTTCTGTTATCCACAGGCATTGCACAACATGCACACAAGAGCACACATGCAGGCATACCATACACACACGTAAAATAAAAATTAATAAATCAAAACCGTTTTTAAATGAGTTACAGATCTTGAAAACGACCCAGGTTTGTTTCCCAGCACTCACACTGCAGCTAACATCTGTTCTTAGCTCCAGCTCCAGGAGATCTAATGCCCTCTTCTGGCTTCCAGAGGCACCAGGCTACACGTGGCACACATGGATACATGCAGGCCAAAGACTCATACAGATAAGACAAAAATAAATAAAATCTTTAAAAAAATTCCAATCTTCCTCAAAATGAAGATGAAAATTCTTAGAATAGCCCATCACCTGGGGATTTCTGTTCCTTTTCTGATTTAGCTCCTGTGCATTGTGCTGATTCAGTCATGCTCTTTTTCTCTCAGTTCTCCAAGTATGTTGCCACCTCAGGGGTTTCATGCTTTCTGTCACTTCAGACAGGCTCCACGTGTCCCTGGCATCTCTTGTTTTACTGCTCGCCTCCCTCGGTTCATAGTTCACCCCTGTATCCCCAGCCAATTTAGTGGGTCCTGGAACATGGAACTAGGCCACAAAATGTTTGCTGAATGAACCAAATGATAATGATTACTTACTGTCTTCTTCTCTTTGCCTAGAAGCAAAAAGTATAAAATCTGAAATTTTTATTTATTAGACTTGTCCTTATTCAGACATCAATCTAATGACTCAGTTTAGTTGTTGGGATATACCAAAGCATTGTGAGAACATACATTTTTAAAACATTGCTTGAATCTTTTTGTTTCTTTTTTTCATTCTAAAGAATAATCCACTGTCAGTCAAGGAATCAGAATACATATTGAATTAATTGTTTCTGGGTCATTAATGAAGCTGACTGTGCTGTTGCCCTCAGAGCACTAAATATAGCTGATATCAAACCAAAGGTCCTTCATGATCCTTGAAACTTCCTTGAATTTTTACAGAGATGCTCAGGCTTATAGAAAGAAGTCTTAATGAGATATTGTGCTATTCGGGAGAGAAGAAATCATAGTTTCTGACCTCAGGGGTGTTGATAAAATAATAGAGCTAAAGCTCTAGGGAAATTAGTTTTTAGGAAGTGGGATCCAGTGGCTCATTGCACATTCTAAATAGCATCAGAAGAAGAGTGACAGTCTGGCTGATTGGGTTTAGTCATGCAGATAGATTTGGCTGTTACATTATCCAAATTGGATTGAAAACCCTCAGATATTATTGAGGTTTTACAGATCTCTAAGGACTCTTGGGTCCAAATTCATTCTAGCACTCCTTGTAAGTTAGAGTGGCAAGTTGGCCAAAGGGAGGTTAGGATAATTTCACAACTAGAATTTTAATTAATGAAGCACAATAATCTTTAATTGTTCTTGTGCCTGTCCTGATTTAAATATTTATGAAATATTTAATATCTACCAGTCACTGTGTCTGCTAGGGAAGATATTCAGCTATGAACATGATGGTGAATATGCCCTCATGAAGCTTGGGTACAAGTTGGAGAAGGATAAGAGACAGACAGATCAATGTTGAGGATAATCGGTTCTAAAAGGGAAAAGAGTAGGGAGAGGAGCCGGGCTCTGGATGTTGAGCCGGTGCCAGAGCTGTCAGGAGGTCTGAGTTTCCCGAATTCATACATTGAATTCTTACTTTCAAGGGTGATTTATTTAGAAGGCAGAGTCTTTAGGAAGTGACTAGGGAATAAAGGAAGGAACCTTATCAGTGGAACTGATACCTTTACAAATATGGTCTAAGAGAAGCCTTCTCAGGACATGAAGTATCAGTAGAATGATGGCTGTTCATGATCTACAAAATCCTTTTCCAGAAAGGCCCTGACAGATCTGCCAGTACTTTGATCTTGAGCTCCCCGATCTCCAGAACTATGAACAATAAATTTCTCTGGCTGCCGGTCACCTAGTTTATAGCATTTCTTACAGAAACTTAAGTAGACTAAGACAATAAGGGTGACATGAAGATTCACTCTGACTGTTCAATAACAGTCCATGAAGTATTTGAATGACATACACATATGCATCCTCTGGAAAGACAGTGCACTTGAAGGCCGTGGTCTGTTTCTTCCCACTTTCTGAGAGATTTTAAGTTCTTATTTTGAGACTTAGTCAAATTAGAGCTCCATAATGCCACATGCACTTTTCTGAACATGAGATGGATGGATGCTTCCAACACACAAAGCAAAAATAATTGCTAGTAAATAAATAAAGTAGTAATAAAATGATAGACTTTGAAGTCCAACCTGCTGATTGTAAATTTGCGTTACATTAAAATCAATCCCCTAATCTCAGTAACTATTTGTCTATAACCTCAAAATTAAAC
This sequence comes from Eospalax fontanierii, assembly GCA_035773235.1. Taxonomy (NCBI): domain Eukaryota; kingdom Metazoa; phylum Chordata; class Mammalia; order Rodentia; family Spalacidae; genus Eospalax; species Eospalax fontanierii. The sequence continues at coordinate 72,112,743 of CM069527.1, forward strand.
CCCATTGGCTCACACGAACTTTATCACCCAGGTAGGTTTGAAATTCTTAGGAGCACCTTCACGTCATCCTGTACTGGCCTATGCCCTGCCAATGACCTCAACACATGTTCATCAGGCACCAGCAAGTTTTCACCTGCTATTATAAGTTTGGATTCCATTTGAGCGTTACCACATATTACTCACCTACGGAGCAGAAAGGGGATTGCCTTCTCTTTCTCCCAAGGGCAGCCAAGAGCTGGCTGCCTCTTGACCTCTCAGCTTTGAGGAATCTAGAAATAACAATTCTTCTTTACATCTACAATACTTTGTCTTTCTAATTTATGATTGGGAGAGTTCAGATACTAATCATCACAATCACCATACATTTCAGGAATCTTGGACTTCATTGCTGATTTCAGACATATTTCCGTAGGTGGAATTTTTAGCCAGAGATTTTCTTTCTGTTTTAGGGAGGATGGCTATAATACCATGCTACAGTGATCCTACAGTGAGAAACTTTAAAGTCTCAGTTGTTTAAAACAATAAGGGTTGATTACACATTCATGTTATCTGTTTATCATAGGTTGGTGGGGCATGGAGGAAGACTAGGGTCTTTATTTAGGTATATAATTGATGGTGGGCTACCGTCTGTAAAGTTCCAGCAGAAGAAAGGGGACATCATTTATCAATTCTTAGGGGCTTTCCTCCTAGAAGTGACAAATATTGCTACTTGTTTTTTTTCCATCCCTCAATACATGTCCCCTCCCTCCCTTATTCCTTCCTTCCTTTCCTCCCTTCCCTTCCTCTTTCACTTTTTCCTGCCTCTGTCCTTCCTTCTATCTTTCCTTCCTTCCTTCTGAGTCATAGTGATATTCAAATTATCAATATGATATATGTGTGTGCATGTGTATCCATTTATAAATTAAAGACATGAGTGTCATTTCGATTGCTGCTCACATTTCAGTAGCCAACGTAACCTAAGGATGTCTGGATGTCTGTCCTTTAAGGTACAGCGAAGTGAAATCTTGCTACATGCCTTAGAAAAGAACTGAAATGCCAAAGAGCAGCACTAATAATGATCATGCTTCCTTCCTTGAGATTGTGCTTGAATGCCTTTCTCCTTGCTCCCAACTCATGCCTCCCCATATACTATATGTGCATATCATCTTGGATCATATAAATGGTTCAGATATTCCCACACTGCTTAATGATGCTGGCTAAGGGTCTCTTAAAAATTGTCTTGGGCTGCAATCAGCTCAAAGCTCGCCTACAGTCACCATGAATAATGACGTCATTGGCAGGCTTCAGTCATTGACACACAGTCTTTTATCAGGATCATGACCAATCCTATAATAGATTAGGGAGAAACTTTTACAAAGATGTGAATAGAAGGAGGTGGGGAAATTGGGAGCTATGCTTGGAAATTATATATGACTCCCTTCAAAAAGGCTGGTGAAGCAGGCTTAGTGGTATACTTTAGGCAGATGGATCTCTGCATGATCGAGGCCAGCCTGCTCTACATAGTGAGTTGCAGGCATCTGGAACTAGGGAGATCCTATCAAAACAAAACAAACAAAATAAATAAATAAATTTAAAAAGTCAGAAAGGTTGGTGAAACTCATGTATACTCATGGTTACAAATAAATGCTTTCTGAATCTTAGCTGCTGCAGAGCATGGCCAGCCTGCAGTAAGTAAAATTTGAAACCTCTCCCAAGGGGTTTTGTTCTTTAGACTAGAGTTGGTCTTCTCTTATGCAATCAAATGGCTCTTGTATTCTTTATTTGCAAGACCTAAGGAAACGCATACACTCCTCCACAGAGCATTTGCTTTATTTATAATGTTAAAGGAACTATTTTTAAGTCCCTTGTGTTTAGGTGGTTGTTATACTTGAAATGGTAGCAGACAATATATATAGCAAAGAGGAACAAATAAATACTTGATAGCTTTTCTGACCCTCTTCTCATAGAAGCCTGAGCTGTATGAGCTAAGTGTGACTTTAAATAGGACATGAGAAGGAATTAGAAATGGTGGCACAGTGCAGAAAATCCACAGAAAAACGCATCCTTGTCTGTACTCAGTGGTTCTGCAAACCAGAATTCTTTACAGACTAATCAAGAAATCGTGAACGATAGTAGAGGAAAATGCAATTCTGTATGGGGAAGGTAGTTCCTACTTGGAAATCAGGAACATACATAGCCACTGTAATAAGCAAAGAGAGGGAGAATGCAGGGTGATTCTTATGCACCCACAGTTTTATTGAGCAAAAGCAGATTGATATTCTTTCTTTTTAAATTGCTCTTATGGAAAGAAGCCACCCTTAGCAAAAGCTAGACACTCTTCTCTATGGCTATTGAAAGAATTTTATTTACTGAATCCTTAAACCAGTGTCTTATTATGCCAGCAATGTGTCTGGGATTAATTCCACCAAACTAAGCAGTGTGACCAATGCAGGCAGTCTATTAGAAGCACACTGAACTCTCTCCTCCTCTTCCTTCCTTCCTTCCTTCTTTTTCTATTGTCTCTGCATTTTGGTTGATTATGTCCAACCATCATCTCAAATCGCTAATAGGGTAACTTACAGCATCCTCACTATCCAGGACATCTCCTCCTAACAGCCTCACCCTCCAGCAGTGCCCTTCCTCCATTGCCCAGGGAAACATCGCCCTTCCTCCTCCGAAGCTGGCTCTGTTTACATTTCTCTGCTCTTTTCCTCTCTCCCCTTGGCATGCTGGTTTAATCAATGTTACCAAATGACTTTCCTGGCAGATGTGAAAAGAAAACCCATGGTCAGTTAATAGCAATCTAATACTGTACTTTTTGCTATTTTTCTAAAATGTACAGAGTCGTTTGGTGATTGGATTGATTTTTAATGATCTAAATGATCAGGTGTCTCAGCGCTGCACTGCAGCAGCTTGAGAATAAATAGGAGGGGGAGGGACTTGGATGCTGGACAGTGCTAGATGAATAAACCCAGAGACACTGGCCAAAGAGACAAGATAAAATGCCATCCTTTGCCAACTCATTTATTAGCCTTTTAAAACAAAGACACCTTATTGTTTCAGTTTTGCAGATGGAATATGAAGGCACTTAAAGGAAGTATTTTTAAGTAAAGGTTAGAGAGTTACTAATAGGGTTAGGAATCAAAGCCTAATTCTATGTATATTCATGCACATCTGCTGACATAAGCAGAATACCAGTCAAGTTTCTCCCAGTATCCCCAAATAGTAAGTTTTCATTCCAAAGGTAGGGTAAAATATTAGTTATTTTTTTTAAAACAGTGATCCATGAAAACTTGTCAAGCGACATGCAATCAGTAAAATCATCACTTTGGGGGTCACTGGGAGGAGTGGGGGGAGCACTGGGGGAGAGAAGGAGAACAAAGAAACAATGAAATAGTATGAACTCATCAGGTTTATTGAGTAGCTGTGTAGCTTTGAGTGATGTGCTTCATTATTTGGTGCTTGGTTTCCTTGCTATAAAATGAAGCAGCAGTCCATTCATAGAAGAGAAAATGTAGATCAAATGTTGATCACAGTTCCTGACACTCACTAGCTGCAGACCTCAGAATCGTTATTTCTCTGCCTCCTGTCTCTATAATTACTGGCCCTCTTCACATATTCCTCCAGCTATTGTTTATCATCCACAGATCAGTACTGGTTTCCCAGCATGTTGGGTGAAATAGGGGTGTGGAATCCATTCTTACCTCAGCCTCTTCCTGTCTGGGCCCAGGGGCAAATTCTTTAGGTTCTTCAAACTTCTATTAAGTGGGAAAGAGGAATACTGGCCATGAGAATACCTAGGGAAACAACAGTCAGCCTCGGTGCACAGCGCTTCTCAGAAGAGAGATTCAGAGAAATATGAGGTAGACTTCACTTTTATATTGTCATTTGTACAATGCTTTTGCATGTTTCTAAATGCTATCTGGACAGAAGCTAATTGGTTCTTTATGCTAATATTCATTAAGTGCCTTCAATTAATACAACCTATAACATTCTTTTGAGAAACCTAGCTCAGTTTATAATGGTGGAGATGGCAGATCATAGGCTTATATAGTAGGATCTGGGGCTCACACTGAGGCAAGGACTTTCTTCAAGCACTTTGTTCTGAGAATACTGGGTCTGGGTGTCAGTATAGGTACAGGGATTTAATGATTGTATAACTCTCCTTATAAAAGAAGGTACATTTTTTACTCTTAACTATCAGATCTTAGATACTTATAATAAAGGAAGTAACCAAGTTCAGCTGATTGCATCTCTTATGAGTTTCCATTTTAATATTTTAATTAATTTATTACTCTTATTTTCTGTGTATGAGTGTATTAATTGGATATATGGAAGTGCACCTGTATTATACAATGTTTACAGAGATTATAAGAAGGCATTGGATCCCCTGGAACTGGAGTTACAGACAGTTATTAATTGCCATGTAGATACTGGGAACCAAACCCAGATTATCAACAAGAGCAGCCAGTGCTCTTAACTGCTGATGACATGATCGAAGATAATCAATTCTACAACCACTGCTGGAAAAAGTGGCCAGAGGAAGTCTTTGCTGCTTTTCTGATATAATGAAGGATGAAGGGTATGGTCTTTGCATATAAGATATAATCTATTCTCATATTCTCTCTGTTTTGTTCTCTCTCTCCACCTCCCTCTCTCTCTTCTCTTTCCTTCTTTCTCTCTCCTCTCTCTCTCTCTCTCTCTCTCTCTCACACACACACACACACACACACACATCTCCATTCCATATCACAAGAAAATCTGTTTCTCACTGAAGAAGGAGCCCCAAGAATTATAGTAACATGAGGCTGAATTTTCAGTGGAGAGTATTTCTGGGGCAAATCAGATCAATTTTGGTTGTGTTTCTTTTTTCATACATGTTGGGAATAATTTGGCTACAAAATAAAATTTTGTATAGTGGGATTGGGGAGTGAAGCTGAAGCCTATAATAAGAAATAAAATTATGCTTTATGAGGTGTTTCTTTAAGTGCTAAGTCTTGAGAAATATCAAGCCTATTACAATATGTGTACTCTCTACAGTGAGGGTGGAAAGTTGAGTAACAAAAGTATTATGATATGAAATGTTTCAAAACGTGTAAGGCTGACTAGACTCCTGTGGAAGAACTCACACCAAGAGGACATCTGGGGACACAAACTTGACTTGATAGGCCTTAGCATTGATAACAGAATGCATGAAGTTCAGTAGGGAGTTATAGCGGGGTACAGATATGGAAGAGGTCTAAATATGATCAAGACGGATGCAATGCACAAAGACTCAATAAAAATATGTATTGAGAAATTGTAAGTAGATGAGAAAAAGAATAAACTTTCTCATTGTTAATGATAAAATATTTTGACCTCTAAAAAAGATAAAAAACACATATTATTGTCTTTGTTTACACTGAAAGTGTTTTGACCATGTGCCAGCCAATGAACATTTTTAATTCTTTACAGCCTCCTTATAGTCCTGGATTCCGAAAGTCCCTGGGAAGGAGGTGAAAGGTCTAGTGTTCCTCCATGAACTAGGTGGTGATCAGAGCAGCACACAGGGTTTCAAAACTAAAAGCCATGCTAAAATTAAAACCCGTGTGCTGTGGAATATTTGTATTTGAGCCATAATTTTTGTGTTACAAATGTGTTCTACATTTTTAAATGTCTATTTTATGTATCAAAAATACCATTCTCCGCCCCTGTTCCCATGAACTGCAGAGTTCTCACTTCTCCCACCTTCTCGACATCATTGACCCTCCTTGCCTTTATTTTTTTTAACTCCCCTTTATAGCAGTCCCTATGCCTTATAGGAGCTTCAACCCCTCAAGGGCTAGTGGCTATTTTTCCTTTCTTTCTGAAGTACCTATTTGTATCCAACTTTCATCTTTCTTTCAGATATTTGTCTTTGTTTTAATTAATCTAGAGGGTCCCTTTAAAGCAAGTAACACAAAACCTATCCTGTAGCTGGATTTCCAGCCAACCCTGACAATGCACCTTAGAGCATTCCTTATTCAGCCTCTTCAGGTATCTGCACCACAGGGCTCCTTCTTTCCTACGTCAACATCCCACCATTGCAGTCAGCAGTCTAGGCAAACATTTGAAGAACTCAAGGAAAACAAATAAAACGGATTAAAAAAAAATTATAGCATGTGCTATAATTAAGCTATATCATGTAGTCAAAGGCAGTTATATGATTTTTGTTTTCTATACTATATATATACATATATATATATTTATACATATATATGTGAGTGTGTGTGTGTGTGTGTATGCATGTATTCAGCGAAGACATCAGTCCAAAGTAAGTAAAATAATAAGATCCCAGAGCTGTCTGATAATACTAAAAACCTCAAAAACCTAGAAATATATACTACTTTCTTCAGAAAGCTGTGAATCTTACAACCCAGGTTTGTTCATTTATATTTGGAACTCTGAGATTTAATAGAGAAAGCTAGAAATTGGGGTCCAGAGGCTGTTGGGGATAGGGAGTTGGGTAAAACTCCTGGTAAGAGTGATAAAGTCCCCTCAACTGATTAAGGGAGGACAAGTCTCTTCAGTGTTGATGGTAAGGTGTTTTGCAATTCACTAGAGTATATCAGCACGGGAAAAGGAGACAGTCCAACTGCAAATGTGAATGCACCTTCATGTTTTTGAACTACTGATGAAGATCATCAAAAGCAAAAACAATGGCATGAACTGGAGAAGAGTGAACATGAATGATCCCTCATTTTGGGCTACCAGCCATGCAAGGAGAAAACAACTGAATCTACCCCAGCAGGCCCCACAGCTTGTCTTTATGAGAAGAGCATTCATTTCTCTTTGGCCTATGTGTCTAAAAGCAAAGACGTGGATAACAAGATAGCTAGAAATGTCTTCTTAGAGTGTAAAGGGTAATTATGACAGCTTAGGCCACTAGCTTTCAATAAATTCCATCTGGTACTTTATAAATTAGCTCATTATTCTGCTGTTCTTATGAATGTGTTAGTCTGCAAACATATCGTTGTCACAAATTAGTCACCTAGTGTTTCTCTGGAAGTGATTTAATAGAAGCACGCCCACATCATAGTATAGAACAGTAAAGTAGGTCTTAAAGTACAGGTTAGTTTGCAAAGAATTTTTGGAACATACATTTTCTTCTGGATTTTCTAAGATGGAATATGGTCTTTGCCCTGAATGTTGTCAATATCAAGTTAAACCAGAACCTCTTTTGTCTCCCCACAAGCTCCACCACAGAGCCAAGCCATGGTGGCTGTTGGAATCACCAAATGCACACAGCTTTTGTTTGTTTTTATTTACATTTGTTATTGCAGGTGTCATCAAAGCTGCTGTTGCAGTTCAATAATAGCAATTACAATTATGAAAATAAACTTAAACATTTGATTTTTAACCTGCTTTTTTTTTGTAGTGGATGAGTTTACCCATCTATTTAGAAGGAAACAAGTGAGAAAATATAATTCTCTCTCTCCTGCCTATCTTGGTTCTCTGATGAGATGGCAGAAAGCATTTCACAGTGACCTGTGGCAGGCAGCATGCCTTTGACCAGAAGTTTGGTGCTCCCAACTTAATGACTTTAACAAAAACAAATAAGGGCACTTGATATCTCATAGCATGGAGTTTCGGGGCTTTATTATTAAGAAGTTCACCTAGGTTTTTCTTGGCTGTTTTACCACGCTAACTTTTTTCTTAAGAGAAACTTTAAAATACTGATTATTTTATTCAAACAATATTGAATTACTGAAATATCTCATTTTACTTTTATATGGTTGTTAACAAAAGATCTTTTTAGGTTAAAGAGGAATCAAAGAGAGGTTGACCGTCCTATATGTATGTAAGTGCACCTGTGTCACACAATGCCTGCAGAGGCCAGAAGAGGGGTTCAGATCCCTTGGAACTGGAGTTACAGATGATTGTTAGCTACCATGTAGGTGCTGCGAATCTAACCCTGGCACTCTGCAAAAAGCAGCCAGTGCTCTTAACAGGTGAGCCATCTCTCCAGTCCAGATGTTGCCTATTTACTCAGATTGATTCTTCATTAATATATAAACGAAGGCCCTAGCCAAAACCAAGTTCCAAAGATGTAAAGGAATCTTCTCTCTTCTGTGTGAGGACTCCTGAAAATATTCTGTTGAGAGAGAATTGTGCACGTGTATGAATCCACTCCTCTCAAGAAGGTGGCAATCACCATATTCACATCAGGACTGGCAAAGGAGACATCATCAGCAGAGGATGTCTTTTTTTCCTGTTCCTTTCACAACACACACAAGAGGGAGACCTAGCCTTGAGCCTTTTTTTTTTTTTTTTTTTTTTTTTTGTCCATTCCGGGAGGAACGTCTGGGAACAGCATTTGGATTCCAACAGGGAGAGTTTGTAGGGACTAGACCACTAAAAAAGCAAGGGCTTGGTGGGGGGCTGATTAACCAGCAGCAGTTGGAATGCGGGGCCCAGTCTGAGTCAGAGGAGTTGCAGCCAGGGGGCCCAGCAGGGATGCCACTGCTGAATCCACAGAAGTGGGCAGGAGACAGAAGCAGCTTTCAACATCTGCCAGGTCCCCAGTGCGAGATGCCATCTTATGATGGTGCAAAGGGGGAAAAGAAGCCTTCTCTTTCATCTCCCTCTCTAGTTCCCAGACCAGTCAGAGCCAACCCTCGTCTAGATTGGACAAAGATCCAGTAATGGGGAAGAGAAATCCTGTCCTCACCCAACCGAGGGAGCAGGGGGCACTATGTGGAATTGGGGGTTGAAACTGGTATTGCGCGTTCTTATTTCTGATTATAACCTGAGCCGCTAGTCTAAAGTGAATGTAAAGCTGTTTCCTAACAGCAATCTGAAACAAATCACAAAATGTTCTCCATAAACCAAGCTTAAAGAGACTATGGGAAACCAAGTAAAATGTGTCCGTGCATGTCACATGCTCTCATTTTTATCCAGTGTGTTATGTTCATACCAATTTACATTTTTTTAAAGCCTTGAGGATATCATATTGTATTTATAACTCTGCTTGCATGCTTTCCCTTTCAATATTTATCTAGTATTCAAGAGGAAGATTATTTTTCAATATTTTATTCATTATTTTTATTTTATGTGTATGAGTGTACTGCCTGCACGTGTGTCAGTGAACTCGAGGTCAGAAGGGGATGTTATATTTCCTGGAACTGGAGTTACAGATACCTGTTAGCTACCATGTGGTGCTGAGTACCCAACCTGGGACTAATAGCAAACAGTGCTCTTAAACTCCGTCTCCCGGGGAGATTTTTAAAACGTTCTAGCAAATATTCATCTGCTCCTTAACATGCCTATGCCCCAGTAAAGCCATCCCAGGATAGATATGCAACAAAGGTGTGTGGAAAGTACAGCTGGCTGGAGGGATGGAAAAGCCCTCCCATTCCTGCCCACTCTGACTCTCCTCTGTCTCATCTTCCTTACTCGCTTCTCAGGGATGGAGCCTTTAGAATTCTCGCTTCTCACTGTACCCCTATTCCATGAAGAGGAGCGAGAGGGAATGGAGCTACGCTGCTCCTAGGTCTGCCTCCTAGGAAAACACACATTGGCAGCCTCCTTGCGAGAATGGCCAGTGCCTCTAATCAGCCAGCAATTAAGGGAGACAGGAAGAAAGCTGATACTTTCGTTAATTTCATCCCTGCTTCTGAATAACTTCCACTCTTAAAAATGAGGTCAAGACTTTAAAAATCAATGAAGCTTGCTGGGGATTCTGAGAATGAAAACCTAGTTCTCATATGCCTGCTTCCTGCTTTTTAAATTGTTTGCCCCACCTCTGGTTGGTCATTATTATCAAAGGAAAAGTTCAGTGAGAATAGAGAAATTCTAAAAGTGAACTTACCTTTTGGTGAGCAACTCTACATTTTGTGTACAACTTGAAAGATCAAAAATTAGTGTCTCCGCTCAGTTTACAAATCTTGGAACTAAGAACAGATGTAATCGTGTTATATTTGACATTAATTTCTCACAACGTGCTTCTCATTTGGACATAGGTTACTTGTGTATAGCCTACTGTTATCTGATAAGTAGCTAGAGAGAGGTAGGGATCGGTGGTTTCAAATGCTTAGCTTTATGGACTTACCCTTAAATCAGATCACTGTAAACAGCAGAGTATGTATAAAATATTAGGTGAAGGAAAAGTTATTTGTCTAGAGTGTGCAATTATGACTTTAAGATTAACCCTGAATCTGTTTTATACTGAAATGCAAATAATGTTTTGGTTAATTAGACCATAATGCCTTTAAATTATTAATTGTTCTAACACATTAGGTTATAGTTTTTACACATTTAATGTCTGTGAGCTTTCTAATGATTATTTTAAAATAACTATATAAATGTCCTTTTTTTCTCCCTGAAAAAATTTTGTCTTTTGAGTACTGAATTTCTCTACCCGGTAAAATAAAAACCACAGCATTTATCCTACTCTGTCTTCCTTCTCAGCCCCTCCCTTCCCCCCACCCTCTTTTTAGGAAACAAACTGACATCCAGTGAAGAAAACTTAAAGGGGCTTGTGAAAAACAAAAGTCTAATATTTTGACTGATGTATACTAGATGTCAGTCAGAGGAAAGGAACTGAGTCAGAGGAGTTGCAGCCAGGGGGCCCAGCAGGGATGCCGCTGCTGAATCCACAGAAGTGGGCAGGAGACAGAAGCAGCTGGATGTGGAAGCATCTGGATGTGGAAGCAGCTGAACCTATATAAATTGTTAGCTCTGATGTGTGCTGTCTTAATTTATGTCTCTTGATTCTGTAGCCACTAATGTCAAGTTAATTCATTGTGGCTAGTTAATATCACAATGTAGCATTCACTTTAAACTGAGTTACATTTGAAGGAAAGGAATTTATGCATAGCTACCCTGAAATGTCTTAAGTAGTAACTCCACAAGATTTTGACTGCAAATAAGAGACAGTCAGACCAACTCCACAAAGATACCAAATGAAAAGGGAAACCCCAGAAACAGCAGTTGCCATAAAAGACTCAGAAATGTACAGAAACAGCAACCACTTTCTTGGGTTCTAGTGACATTTGGGTTTTGTCCTACCTTGTACTAGTTAAGGTTTTAGTGTTGACTTGGACATGTACACTCTAATGATGACTGAATGAAGTGGTGTTTTCATAGCCATAATAATTAAATTTCATTAAAATGGGAAAAAGAAGATCTTCTGGAGATGTAGACAAAACAGTTATCATATTTAGTACTGTGACTGATTTTGTGTATTGGGGGCTATACCTAGAACAAAACGTTTAGAAAACTCAGCATTCCAATAGCAACTACATTTGAGATATAATCTTAATCACATACATTTCAAAAATAACTTAATAAAAGGCACTTGTACTGTCTCCATAGATATTAACATATTGAGATAATAACATGAGTACATTGCATTGTTTATGTGGCTGTATTTATATAATGTATACTAATATATTTAAAATGACAGTCCTACTTGCTTTTATTTCATTCTTCTATTAATTGTGTGTGTGTGTGTGTGTGTGTGTGTGTGTGTGTGCGTGTGTATATGTATGTTTATGTGTAGGTTTTAAGGAGGCTGCATTTTAATTGACATCTGACTTGTAGCTTTTAAGGCAACCTCTTCCGAACTTCCTATTAAAGTGACTATAAAAACATAAACCCTTGAAAAAATATAATTTAAAAAGCACTAAAAATAATGACTGGCAGACAGTGTTTCATTGTTACAATATTAGAGAAGCAGTAAATTATATTGAAAATACAAATGATATATAATCAATTCTATTATGTTTTAAAGGGAAGTAAAAATAAGAAAATCTCTTATGACAGACTTGCATGTTTTCTTAAATGATAAATGATAAAGTTTGATTTTAAAAAGAATTTTTAAATTCTATTGTATCCATTGTTGGGGGGAGCTCTGTCTTAAGATGCAGTTTCACAAATAGATTGTCAAAATGTGGATCAAGTGATCATTTTTGAGAGAATTGTGGGTTGTCTGCAAGAGCAGAAAGCACTCTTCACCACTGAGCCATCTCTCCAGCCTGAAGTACAGGAATTTTTAACTTGGAGAATGAATGACAGAAGAATTGAAAACAGGTATTAAAATATTAAGGAGGAAAAAAATTTTTTTAAATACCTCTAATTGCTTAAGGTGAATGAAAGACAAGACAATTATGCAGTCCAATACTTCTCCTGCAAACATTTATTCTTCTTGTCCTGACCCCTTTTGGTTGTGTAAAAGCTATGTATGCATAAACAATGGCTGTCTGGATTAAGGGGTGTTGGGTACACTGAAAATCGTGTCTATAAATACCTACACAGTGAGCTGAAGAGTAATATTATAAGGCTGCTGGATCAGTTGCTGTGTTTTGCCAGTGCCCATGGCTTTACTAATTGATAGCCCAACTATGACCGTGGTTCCCAGTCCAAACGCAGCATTCATGGGGACGTAGAAAAAGAGTAAATCAACTGGTTATGTCTACTCATAAGACTCAGTGTTGACTGAGTTAATGATATTAGCAGAATGTTAGCATTCTTGAATATAGGCTTTTAATTCAACCATTGAGTTTTTAGTTTTGAGTTTAAAATTTTTAAAACTTTCAGAGAGCCTACCTTGCCAATATTAAAAATTTGAGTTGGATATTACAATGTGGAGATATTAACTAGAATTGATCACTGTTCCTAATGTGTACTAAATATTTCTTCTTTAAATTTCTGTTTTAATTGTAAAACAGTCTGTAGATATATTATTTTTATTATTTGAGAATTTCACACATTTATGCTATGAAATATGATTATATACAACCCCTATTTTCTCCTCCAACTTCTCTGGTATCTACCACATCACTCCTCCCAACTACATGTCTCCTTATCCCCCTCTTCTATTTACTCTTTCTTTTTCTTGCTGATAACCCACTAAGACTGATAAATGCTGTCCATATGTTTATTGGTTTGGAGTCATCCAACGGAGCATGGGAAATCTACCAGTGTCCACACATTAAAAAGAAAATGATTTTCCCTCCCCCCAAGCTATCAACTGCCAATAGCTACTTGTTAAGGGGTGGGGCCTGGAGATCTGCATCTGTGTAGGAATTTTGGCTGACTTGATCTTGTGTAGGGTTCTTGGGTTGATAAAGTTGTCTCATTTAGGGCTGAGTGTCTTCTCAGTTATGTGTCTCTGCATTGTCTGCTGACTCTTGCCAAAAGAAGCTTCTCTGACCGAGGATGAGAGCAACTCAGGTCTGTGGGTATATACATTAATATTTAAAAGATATCTTGATAATATTATTGTCATTTAGCAAAACAACAATGGCAGATTCTACCCTAGATCTTGGATCCACCCAGCCATGGGCTTTATACTATGATTACCCTACCAGGCATAAAATTCTGTCCTGTTGAACAGCCTCAAATTCAGCCAGAAAGCAATTAGTTACCCTTTAACAGTCCTGCCACTGGGTCTTGCTGAGTCCTTTGGTAAGTGCTCCCATGCTGGGTCCAGAACTGGGTAAGACAGTTAATGTTTTTCTCCCCCAGCAGCCTGCTTAGTACCTTCAGGCACTATGAAAGCTAGCCATCAGGGAGGAAGCTTCCAGTCAGTTTGCTATTGATTTCTCACTATCCTACAGCCAAAGTATATAGTACATTTAACAATAGGGTCTTACTCTGTACTTCATGTGGGTAACCAAGGGCAATGGTAACAACAGCCCATCTGGTAACCAATTGTAATAATTAACAGCCTCATCTTAATACTTAATCAATTAAGAAATATTAAATAGAATACTAAAAATAGTTTTTAATATCCTCTACTTATAGCTGGTGTGCATATTTCAAGTTATTTTATTTTTTGTGTATTGGCACAAATTTACATATTGGCATACACATATTAATTCATGAATTAATTAATTAAGGATATTATTCTGAAATGCCAAGGGTGTTTAAACTAAGCATTATTTCATATATATTTTTTTAAGTGAGTTTTTAGAAATCTTTAATATGCTATAGCATGACTACATTTTGAAGCTGGTCTTTGTTACATGATAAATACTTTTGCTACTTGAATTTCTGAATCATTATTTGGGAATATTTCTGGAATATTGATTTATAAAATTTGATAAAAATTTCCTAAAACCTTTCAGATTTTTTTTAAATTGAGGATCATTTATTTCACAGGATAAATATTGGAGTGCCATTATACCTCTATAAAATCCACTAATAAATGATTCAACACTGAATATGAGTGGAGTTTTAATGTACATTTTTATTGAATTTTTGTGCATTTCATATAAAACATCTTAATCATCTTTATACTCCCTCTCCCATCCACACACCTGTATACCCCCAATCAGATTTCATGCATTCTGTTAAGACTTAGTGAGTAAAGTTAGTATACACAGACATCCCTAGGAGCAAAGTTTGTCCACTGGGGCCCAGTCAGCCTATCTAGAGTCTCTCTTTTAAAGAAGGTCAACTTTCCCACATCCAGCAGTAGTCAGCGGCTAATACTTCATTGGCTAAGGTTGGGACCTGCTGTCCATTTTCCCAGTGCTAGGCTGAGTTTTGTCTAAGTGAGTTTGCTTGGGCCTTATGCATGCTGACCCTATTGCCATAGGTTCACATGAGCAAGGTTCTAGGATCCCATTAGAATCTGTCCTCATGGTCATGTACCTTGTCCCCTCGTCCTTACAATTTTTCTACCCATTCTCCCACAATGGTCCTTGAGCCCTGGATAGATAAACTTTAATATAGGAGCCCTGTCAAGGGACACCTACTCTACAGACACTTAACCTCTACAGTTTGGCAATTTGTGGCCTTTTGATCTTATTGCCCTCTATTGGTTGAGGAAACTTTGCTGATGAGAGATGAGAGATGCATTAGTATTCTCTTTACCCACTGTTCATTTCACAGTATGCACTGTGAGCCTTAGGGGTAAAGTCTGCATTATAGCTGTATCACTTATGGTTGGGCATCTCACAGACACTTATTCTCTCTCTGTGTAAACAGTTGTGGAACTCTGTAATAGTTTACATCTGTTGAAGGAAAAGATTCTTTGCTGAATGTTGATTGACATACTTGTCTGTAACTATAAGGATCCATATTTAGCATATAATAAGAAACTGGATTTGTCTAGGGATGTGACAGCCTTAAGGTTTTCTTTGAGCTGTATGACCTCTCCAGCCATGTGTATTTGACTATGTTCACAGTGCCACACATGAGTTCCTTCCCATTGAGTGGGCTTTAAGTCCAATTAGATAACTGTTGATTACCCTTCAAATGAAAGTGCTATTACTGCACCAATGTAGTTCCTGAACCTTTCATATTTTAAAAATGAAAAGAATTCCATATCAGAATACTGTTCTAACATTCACATGAGCCTTTTTTGTTTTTTTGTTTTTGTTGTTTTTCTATTTTGATAAAAATGTATTGTAGACTTATTGAAGAATATACTTTGTAATATAATTTATTTTAAAATAAACACATTAAAGTGCATGTTAATAAAGAGCACTCTTAATATTGTGAAATAGTTTATAATTCATCTCAAATTATTCTAAAAAATAATACAATAAACCATGCATTTACATATATATAAAGATACTATGTCTCAAAGATATTTAAGAAAGGAAGGAATCAAATCTTGAGACTCTAAAACAAAATCCAAATTCTAACTTTTCTGTCTTTGAATATGCTATGGATATTTTCCGTATTTTACTTTTGGGAATTAGTATTAAATATTTTCTTTGTATTCTAATGTCTAACCTTTATACTGCAAAAACATTTCACATTGAATTTAGTAAGCCTTCTAAATTCTTCATTTGTAGAGTACATTGAGTATGAGGCTATTTCTTCTGTAAACAAATTTATTCATCATTAAAGAGGATTTAAGTTTTGACTATATGATCCAAAATAACTTTTTTTAAATAAATTAAACCCTGAATAAGTTTTACAGAGCATTTTTTGTTTTTTAGGTCATCAAGATAGGTTTTAATAGTTTTTCAGTTGATAGCTGCTTTCTCGGTTACAAGTATATGCCAAAATTGAATATATCAGCAACTTGCTGAAGCATCACACAGTTTTCTGATGCTTAGCAATTGAAACCTGGCTTCATGAAAAGCTTCTCCCATTTCAGTTATAAATGTGCTGAACAGCAGGTCCTATACTTGCCAGAATGAGAACATCATCACTAGCAAAGGAGACCTTCATTAACATGTACTGAATGCCAATACCCCCAATGTTTGGGGGATAACAACGACATAGAGGAATACAGTTTTCCATTTCAAAGGATAAGAAGCAAGAGATTTATTCTTCAATTTTCTTTTGTCCCCAAGAGGGGACTCTTTGTCCATGTTGGAATGCCATCCATCTCTTTATCAGATGATAGCATGTGCAATAAAAACAGTACAGATAGATTTACAAATACCAGGATACTTGAGAACACATAAATTTCATTTTTATTAGAAAATTATACATTGTCATGTGTCATTAAGAAAGAATTCATATCCTGATGGGCATAGTTTCACATGGCTTTAATTCCAGCAGGGGCAAGTGGAACTCTAAGATGGAGGCCACCCTGGTTTACATAGTGAGTTCCAAGTCTACTGGGGTTACTGGGAGACCTTGTCTCAAAAAAACCATAAGTAGAATAAATAATTCATATCTTTATTTAATCTAGGTGATTGTAGCCTCTTTTTCCTTCAATATAACATATTTGTGCTATTAATATATGTACTAAAATATGTGGGGATGATTGTACATATATATATATATATATATATAGATAGATAGATAGATAGATGGATAGATGTTTATATAAATATCTATAAACCAAATGAGAAAATAACGGAGTAGATGTTGTCTTTTGACAGATGAAGAACAAATGTTAACAGACCTCTTGAGAAATGGGGAACTTCATCAAACATCTAAACTGATGATTACAAATTCTCAGAAAACTAATGACAGATTAAGTTTTAGTTGTTAGTCATTTCATGTCTAATACAGAATGGATTTAATTTTATTTTACTCAAGATAAGAGTCAAACATTAGTACTATCTATCATACCGAATATTCCATAATATGTTTAAAACGCAAAGCTATATGTCATTATTTAAAATTAAAGTTACTTTGTGAAAGTGAAATCAGTGAAGAAAATGAGGCAAATCATCACACGTCCCATTTCTTGCTAGTAAAGCATGTGACTACAGACTTTAGGAAAGACTTAAGTTCAGGGATCAAGGTGTGGCCTTATCATGTTATGACTATGTGCTATGACATTAGCACATAGGTGTAACTTAACCACTTTATTATCTCAAAGGAACATTGACAATTAAAATTGAAGGCTTCAAAGAGAATAGAATAATATTAAGAAATTTTCAAGAAAGTCTTACCTTTATATTGCCACTCTCATTCTTTTTAAAATTATTCTTTTCATAAAAAAACAAACTCTTAAGAAGAAAGTAGAAGCACGGAGTCCTGCCTCATCTTTGCTTCACAGATGTTCTAAGACAACTTTGCAAAATGTTAAGGTTTCCAGGATCTTAGTTTGAAAAGAGTCATTCTCGGGAGCATAGCTCCATCACCAGAGAAGGATACTATTAGAAAGGACATGGGGATACTGGGTAGTTAGTTCTTCTTACTTTGAGTCTGATAAGTCTATGCAACTTTGCGTGTATGTATGGTGTTTTCATGTTTGATTCCCTCTGTATTTGTAGCTTACACTTGATCACCAAAGTAGCATATTTTCCTTATATCTCTCATTTGAGGGTAGTTAATACTAACCCATGCTTGAAAGACCAGTTATTTTATGTTTATTGTAGAGCTGAAAATTTAAAGACCACAAAGCAAAACCAGTCTTTGTGCTGAGAGAGCTAAGGCTATATCATAGTCAAGAGGACCTATCCAAGGTATGCCAGTCTATGGTACCCTGCTGATAACTAGTGCTCCTTTATTCACTGAAATAGGATGAAATGCCTAGATGACTTCTTAGTGCCTCGACATTATTTATTCCTCTCTCAGAACTTGTTTTTATTTATTTATTTATTTTTATTTTATTTGTGTAAGTGTAATGCTTGCATGTATGTAAGTGTATTCTTGTTGTTCAGTATCTGTGGAAGAGAGCTTCAGACTCCCCAGGAACAGGAGTTACAGATGATTGTTAGCCATGGTATAAGTGTTGTGATTCAAACCCAGGTCTTCTGTGAGAACAGCCATTGCTCTTAATTGCTGAGTCATCTCTCCAGTCTCCCAGAACTAGTTTTTAAGCTACAAGCCTATTCTAATTTTTTCTTGAGAGTCCCATATTCATTAATTATTAAAGCTTTGTGGAGTATCATTTTGTAACATAGTAGTCATACCTCTTGAAGCCACTTCTAATATGGAATCAAAACACTGGTAATGAACTATGTGTATAATCTCAGCAAACCCATAATTTTTATTTGCCTTGAGTCTGCAAAAATACTCAGTTTAGGGTTGTTTATGAATGTGTAATCTTAGCTTCATGAATTGTAAGATAAATTACATTTTTTTGTTATACTTCAAGTTTCTCTAGTGTTTATTATAGTTTCTCTGGTTCTTACATTTTGATGTAACTTGTTTTACTTTACTTGATATAGTTGCATGTATTAAAAATACATGAAAAGTTCACTTTTATCTTCTTTAGTATTTCATTTGTCATTTTTATTTAATGGGTATGAGTGTATTGCCTACATGCATGCAAGTGCACCCATGTTGTGCAATGCTCCTGGAGGTCAGAAGAGGGTGTTGGATCCCCTTAAACTTGAGTTAACAAGGGTTGTTAGCTGCCATGTGGGTGCTGGGAATTGAACCAGGCCCTCTGCAAAAGCAGCGAGTACTCTTAACTGCTAAGCCATCTCTCCAGTCTCCAAGAAGAGCTTACTTTTAAAGTATTCAGTTAAGGGCCAGAAATATAACTCAGTGACAAAGCCCTTGCCTAATATTGTGTAGCCTTAAGTTTATTTCCTAGCACTGAAAAAAATTCATTTGAAATTCTTCCTTAAAGTGTATTTGAATTTGAAAATATCATTTAGTAAACTGATAAACAGATCATTTTGAGTTTTTCAGTCTATTAAGTGCTTTGCTTATATCACTGCCCACAAATGAAAATATAGCTCACTGGTGTCAAATGTTAAACCCTGAAGTATCTAAGGAAAGACTTAAGGTTATATTTGCTGCCATGTTACACATAGGTAACACTTCAGCCTTTGGACAGGATGGAATAGAACTTATTAAAAATAAAATAAATGCCAAACAAAAACTGCTTATTAAAATAGGATTTTTGTTTCTACATCATTTTCTCTATATATCTGCTGTTTTCTATGGGGGTCTGCTTACTTATATGGTATAAGAAGCTAGTGCTTATTCTGATATAGTTAATGTCCTGTTACTACCCTCACCATCATGGATGAAAACTAAAGAGAGCCAGTAACTTGAATGAGCTCCAGGACTTCTGCTCCCCTAATTGTGATGGTGAGCAATTACTGGTTGGTCCTTAGAGAGTATAATGCTTGATTTTGTGAGACTAGATGAGCACATGGAAAAAATCTTAGAAAGTATTAAGCTAATACAAGGTGGTATCATTACTACAATGGAAACACAAGGTGAAAATCATGTGGTCAAACTTTTTGCTTCAAATGGTGACCTTATTAGTGATTTTTCTTCCAAAAAGCCACTTAACATCTGAGAGCCTCAATTTCCTTATCTGCAGAACAGGGTTAATAACAGTTTTGTTCTATCAGTGTTGTTTAGTGGGTTAAATGAGATAATTGTGTGGAACTATTAGAACACGTCAGGGACATTGCCAGTGCATATAGATCTTAATAATAAAATTTAAATATCTACTGTAATATAAAATTTAAATTACTCTGTGATGCTTGATTCCCAACATTCAAAGCTTGTTAAATACAATTCATGCAGAGGTATTTTGGGACAGATCACAAATGACCTTAGGAGATATAGTCCCTTTGAAAAACGGTTGCTGCAAGGTTATCACCTGTGCTACAGGAAATCCCAGTGCCTGTCCTCAAGATCTTCTTTTGCTATGGTCCCATCTTTCTAAACACAAAATTCCAATTGCTTTTAAAGGAATCAAACAGTTCTCCCACCTCTCTGACATGAAGGCTTTTACTAGGTCATTAGCTAATCCAATCACAACTGTTTTCAAAATTAACTATATTCTTTCTACTTGTTTTAGAATTTATGAGAAATGGCCTCTCTCTACAGTAATGTCTTCAGCAAGGACAGAAACTCACTGGGGGGAATCCTAACTGAAGATAATAGTATTATATATTAAGTGTTTCCAGTGTTCCATTTAATATTAAACAATTGCATAGCATCCTTTTTAAACGCCCAAGTTAAAAGTAGTCCATTAATATTAACCACATCACTACTCGGAAGCCCATTCTCTGACTGATTTCATACAAATACCATTGAAGTGCCAAGCTACTATTCCAAGAGTTTACTATTTTATTCTTGTTTCAAAATGGCATCAACAGTGATGGGGTGCATTCAGGGGATTATTGAACAGAATTTTTGTAACAAAGGGGGCTAACTTAAAGAAAAGCAGAATATCAAGGATAGTCATTGCCCTGTTTTATCTGAGCAGTCCTCCGAGCTTACACACCCCCTAATCAAACAAGCAGCTTTATGACATGCGCAATTGCATTTGAAGTCTAACTGACTTCTGCAGAACTGTATTCCTCAGGATTTCCTGTCCAAAAATCATAGTGTGGACATCTGTGGTTAACTGTTAACCAATCATCTACTAAATAAGGCTTCACCCTCATATTTTTGTTCTTTGAAAAAAAAAAAACCTATCATTTTTAAATTCTCTTTCGACTTCTTTTGTTCCTTTTCATTTCATTGGATAAGGTTTGATAAACTAAATAACAATTAAAAAAAAAAACCTTCCTCCACAATAATATACATTTGTTGTTCAATGTGTCATTTCCTTGTGAGGTTATTTACAGGTTTCTCGCTGTTTAGCTTTTCTTGCCTGGCAATTACTTACTGAAAGAAATCTGCTCCTTCAGGGCGAGTTCTTCCTTTAACCCCTTTAGCTCACTCTTCCTCCTAGGCTAGTAAGGAGTGCGCGGCTCTGCAGTGTCTGGGAACCCACCTAGAGGGCCCCCTTGACGCCAGCACATCCCCTGTCAGGCAGCATTCTGCAGCCGAGCAAGCGGGCTGCTGCAGAGTTAATGTACAGTACCACGGAGCCTGCAAGTGTCCTGAGCTGCTCAGAGCCGGGGCGGCACAGCCCAGGGCAGAAGAGGCGGCTGCGACGATTACAACGCTTCTGCTGGAAATTCGGCGTGGGGGGCCTCCAGCAGGAGCCTGTTGCCATTGTATTTTTAAAACATGCAAGGTCTGTATAGCTCCGGCATGAGAATCTTGCAGATGTCAGAACATCAGAGTAAATGACATCTTTGGGGAACTGAACTGGGGGTCAGGAAAGAAAGACAGAAAAGAAAGCCGGCCGGGTAAGAAATTCTTAGACAACGTTTGCCTTGCAGCTGTGAAATTCATTTTCTTTCCAAGGCAAAATACTAAAATCCCACACATGGTTTTGATAACAACAAATTAAAAGAAGATTCTGCAGTGAAAGGATCGATAGCTTAGTCATTTTACTTAAAGAGAGCAGACAGCCTTATTGTGGGGTTAGGCAGCAGATGAATTTCATCACGGCAGCACCTTCTGAAGTCATGATGGGAGCCAATGCTAATCCTGTCCTGCAAAGCAGACATTACCCACTGCCTTTCTACTTGTGCGGTCGAAACCAGCAATTCTGAATTTGGGGGAAGAAGTTGGCTTGGGCTCTACATGGTTACTAGTCCCTCTCCCCAGGTCTTTGTCCGACACGGCTCAGACGGTAGCACTGCGTTAAAGTGACCACACAAGAATATGTGCCTAAGAAAGAAGAAAAAGCAATATTCATCCCTAAAGGACAGCATGGCAAAGCAACCTGAAGTTTTCTATTTCCCCTCTAACACTTCTTTAACAAGGATACCAAGAAACTGTCTTTTGACTCCTTTTTGCCCACATTCCATAGTCCTTTCTGTGAGGATGCGTTAATTTACATTTCAGACAGTTGGATTTTACCTGGACAATATTTGCCATCATTTAGGATTAGCAGTTGGACTGGTTATTTTAGTGTGTTGACTGACTAACTATTGGAAGCTACATGGAAGGACCCATACCTGCAGTGCTCCGTGATGTTTTTTTCTTCAAATCCAGGAAGGGCTTTTGTTCTTGCTATTTGTTTTTGTTTTTATTTTTTTGGGGGGGTTATTTTTTGGAATTCAATACTTGTTGCAATAATTGCCCATCCTAGCTGCTCAAGAAAGAGAGTTGGAATTCATCTGTGAAAATCACTACATGTAATACAGGAGACAAGGAAAATATTAATGACAGAAGATCTGCGAACATGATGCATGTGAACAATTTCCCCTTTAGAAGGCATTCCTGGATATGGTGAGTAATCAATACCCCTTCAGTCAGAAAACTCAGAATTCTAAAACTCCACAACAGGATCTACAGCAAGGTTTGTCTTGAACAAGAAACAGGTATCAAGCAAGAATGAAAACTAAAACAAGTGTAAAATTAAAGGTTGCTTGAGAAAATGATGGTTATGCAATTAAAACAATTATTGTTAATATGAAGTATCCCAAATAAGAAATCAAGAGGGCATTCATAATTGCTAGTATTTCATTGTTAAAAATATAAAAAACAATTTAGAAATAGAACAATCAGTTAATAAATAGATAACAGAAAAATTGAATTAGGACTCTATCTGTTTTGTTTTCTTTTAGATGAAAATTCACTGGGAAGGGGGTACCTATGGATTTTTGGCATTTAATAGCAATTGGCCTGAATTGCCAAAAGAAGGTTATGGAATAACTTAGAATGCTGACTCAATTTAAGAAGAAATTCTAACATATGACTTGCTTGCATTTAAGAATGCTTTAGCTATTCAAGAAATATTCCTTCTGGAATGAACCAATTGAATGAACTAATAGAATTCTAACACATGAATCATGGCGTGCTCTCAGTCTTATAGAACTTGCCTAGTTCTTGAATATTTGGTCAGGTATTATGGCTCTATTCAGTGTCTCAAAGTCTCCAGACATGTGCTGTGATGTATCATTTATTGTTGAAGTTTATGGCTAATTGTGCAGGAGCTAATTGCTGAGGATATTACAAGGACAAAGGTTCTTTTAAAATTTTTCTCATTTTTCATTATGTCTATAGGGAGGTATGGGTTCAATCTCTCATAGCAGAAACTTTGTGATGCATAATAAAGGCACATCGCAAGGCTTTCTGTTTCCCAGCGTGGGTTTTGTTGGGATCCTGTATTGGTTCTGATTTTCAAAGTGTGTTTCCCAGGTAAATGTTTTGGCTGAACTCAGTATAAGTAATAGATATCCAAACACAGATTTCTGAGGGGTTTGTAGTTGCTCTTATGATAAATAAATGTCTTCTGGTAGCTTAAGGCACCACCAAAATCACCTGGTAGGTTGTGACAGAGGTTCTGGCTTTCATCTAAAAATCCATTGCAGAGAAAGTGGAGTAGAAGTCATCCTCTGTCACTCTAGGCAGGTGCCCATTTGTACCAACTTCAGAGTCATCCAGATCAGTGTCATGGCATATCTTCTAGCTCTGCTGACCACAGCCTCCATCCCTAGTCTTACTGTGTCTGTGAAGGAGTCAGGATGCCATGTTTGCAGGCCTCAGTGGCCCACTTCCAACTGCATCACCAGAGTTCTTGACTCAGTGGTGATGTGGTGCCAGCACCTTGCTTGTCCTGTTGGTGAGGGTCAGATGTCAGCATCAGGATCTAGTTGTTCTTATAGAAAATTTCACATCAGTAGCTCTTAATCCTGAGATTAAAAGGTCCTGGAAACAGTCCTTGCTACATAGTAGGCATCTGTTACGTATTATTTTCTTCTAATTTTATGCCTTTTTTGAGGTTAATACTATACCTCTTGAGATTTATTTAGATGGAAAATTACCATTCTCATTTCTGTAAAATATACCTTGCTACAAAGCAGCAGTTTTTGTTCTAGCTAAGTCCTATTGTTTGAGCCCATTTGTTTATGTTGCAGTAGGTAGGATGCATGTACTTTCTGCATGCCTAACAGTATAATCACCTTTTATTTTTATTGCATTAATCTCACCTCTACTTTTAACTGGAAAGAAATGAGCTGTTCAACTCTGTAGTGTTGGGAAGAATGCACATTTGCTTATTCATGCTTCTCTAGTTCTGTAATACATATGTTTAAATGATGTATAGAGAAGTTGAGAGTCCTCGGGGTTTTCTTTTGTGCCTGGAGCTAGGTAGCCCTTCAGCCATTTCACTGCATGCTGAGCCAATTTGCTATTGTTATGGACAAACTGAACCACTGTGGACACAGGTACTGTGTGTGGCTATTCTTCCCTGGGTTCCTCAGAAGGATTCATTATTGAGCCATTTAACTCAATGGAGGGAAGGTGCTTTTTCCAGGTGACCCAGTTAGCATTGTGCTTGATTCTCAACTTCTCTCCTTGTTTTCCTCTTCTTTATACCTCACCTTTCAGCACTGCAGAAGGAGAGTGTTGCTTGACAGAAAACCTTCCCTTTTGCCCCACTATAAGGGTCCCTGTTGGATCAGATTCCATGCTCCTGAGTATTTATGTTAAGAAGAAAGATTTTTGCTAACTTGTTCTTTTCTCCCTAAAGGCTCTGTCTTTCTTCATCTTTCCATGCTTGTCTATTTCTTTATGGAGGGACAGATCAGAAGATGCCAACAGACCAATGCCAGTGAACAGAAAACCTTTTAAAGGAGACATGTACTTTGATTTCAGGACCTGTAGCTCATCTTTATGAAGACACTAAGCCCTTGGAGTGGGCAGGATAGCCAGGCATGCTCTAGCCTCTTTCTCTTTTGCCTTTTGGGAAGCAAGAAAAGGAGAAAAATTAATACAGAGCACGTCTGGGGAAGTATTCAGAAGTTTCTCAGGTAGTGATCATATAGCAACTCATTGTCCCCTCCTTAGCCTGGTGTGTTAATCATTGCACAAGCATATTAGGAGCTCATTGTTTCTTGGTTACAAGATAAAGTTAGTAAGTGGTCCTACTACTTGGCTTCATAGAACTCCACCCCCTGAATTCTGGAAATGTGATTTGAAAAAGGTGTCTTTCTTTGTTGAAGCTACATTTGGAATATTCCCTGGAGGATTTTATTGCAAAGACTTCTTTCCATTATACTTTTCAGCCTTTTACTGCCAAGCCAAACAAAGATAAAGGTTTTCCTGATTAAGTAAACAAGTACTATATACCTCCTGTGTTTTATTCTGGCTAGTTGTGAGAACAGAATGGTAGCCTGGCAATTCAAGAATGGGTATTCCATAGTCAAAGAAGGAAAATGCAGGTCAGCTTTCTAGGAATTTAAATTCCACCCAACAACAATTAAAAGGACTCTTTAGAAGGCTCAAGATATTATAGTATTACATCACATGAAAGGATCTATCAATAACGAACTAACATAGATATGCTGCTTTTGTACACACACACACACACACACACACACACACACCCCTCATAATTTGCATCATGTGATTTGCAAATGTATTATAAATTCATGTAAGACACTTCAGGCTGTGTTGTCTAGGAGGGCATTCTTTTTTAAATCCTATGCTGTGGGTTCGTCTCCATCTCCAGCATGGCTGTTGTGCTCCAGCCATGCCAGAGAATAGAGGACGATGGAAGGGGACCTCAGGTGGCTCAGAGTGCGGCGGGAGGAGCCCCCTCCCGGGAGACTACGTCGGTGGGTAGTTTGGTTATTAGAGCCAATGCAGGGGCTTATATAGGAAAGCCTCTCTGACAGTTACAGAAGGCGGGAAAGGTGGGGTTTTGGGGTAAAGGCCGGAAGGTTGTGGAAGTTCAGGAACGAGGAAACGAAACCCAAAAACCTGGTTCTAGTCTGGGGTGGGGGAAAGGAAGATTCATATCTACAGTAGCTTCCTGGAGCCAGGTTATCACATAGGCAGAGCAGGTCAGACACCTGCCATCCCTTTAGGGTAT
This sequence comes from Eospalax fontanierii, assembly GCA_035773235.1. Lineage (NCBI taxonomy): Eukaryota > Metazoa > Chordata > Mammalia > Rodentia > Spalacidae > Eospalax > Eospalax fontanierii. Next base: position 72,138,742 of record CM069527.1, read on the forward strand.
CAGGAGTTGCTTGGCTTGCTCAGTAACCAGATCCCCACACTATGCTTCTTGTTTCTCTTGAGTTCAATTGATTTAGAGGGTAGTGGCTGATAAAAGCCAAAGACCCTTGCTAGAGGAAGGCAAAAGATTTGGGGCTAGCAATTATAGATAGTGATTAATTAGTTACTTATTTTTTGTGTAGGACTTCATTGTCTAAGGGCCAGATGTCTAAATTCTTCTTATCAAACTGCCTTGGTGATGCTGACAATGGACTTCAATTGTTCACTTAAAAGGCACAACAGGGTGACGGTGACGATAGTACCTTGAAACACTGATGAGACTATTTTCTTTATTGAGGCTCCTACTTATCTTTGTTGGATGATTCCTTTGCAAGTTTCAGTTCTTGTAATACGTAGTTTAACAGTCACAGTTTAGTTATTCTTCCACAGACAATTTCAACTCATAAGCTCATTTTGTTCGGTTTTGATGGATATATACATCCTTTGAGCAAAATAAGTCAACATATAATAGTATAATTTACATATATATGATATCACTATCTACAAATATGTTTCAAACAGTGAATTCAATGAATGAACATTTATTTACATAAGGACAAGATACCTCACTGTTTAGTGAAGTGCTGATTTTTCTTATCTGACCATATTAAGTCTCATCTTTTAAAATAAAACTATAGAAAACTATATAAACATAAATCAGAAGTGCATTTTTGCAGAATGTTTCTTTTGAACAATAAAATACTTTGGTGACAGTGTATGCACTAAAGGCCACGGTGTTTTGTCTTGTGTCGTGTAGTAAACCTGAGACTTCTGCCACTATGTGCTTACTTTCTAATGAGACTGATGTCATCTGACTTTGCTTTAGTACTCTCTCTTCCTTTTTGTGACAACTTCACTCAGAAATTCTGAAATCTAACAACAGACTATTGGCTTGACTCCAAATCCAGTTATAACCAAAGTGTTGTTTGTAAATACTTAGCAAATAAAATTAGGGTAGATAATTAGGCAAATACATTTTGGTCACCCATCACAGTCACTAAGATGTAAATCCAGGTTGTTGTGTAAGAACAGTTTAGCTGAAGGATGGCAAAGAATTTTCATTAGATGACAATCTGATCTTATAAATGATAGAGTTATTTTTTTTTATTTTGGTTTTCTATTTTACTTTTTTGACCTGAAAGTATAGTCTTCTAAATTCTGTTGATAATTCCTTGGAATTGATAAGCAAAAATAAAATTTGATTAAGAATGATATGATAGAGAAGGCAATCTGCCACTAATGATCCTAATGTGAGCACAATTTATGGAAATTAAGCATAGATTTTACAACTAGGTCTCTTTCTAGATAGAATTGGGCATTTTTATTAATTCCTTGAGAGTTTCATACAAAATATTCCAATCTCCCATCCTCCACCTCCTTCTAGATCCATTCACACCTCCTTATCTACCCCATTTTTGTGTGATTTCTTTTCCTCATTGGGTTCACTTTGTGTTGTCCAAATACTCTTGAGTATGCAGCTAGGCTTGGAATGTGGAAAACCAACCAGGGCCATGTCCTTAAAGAAACCTGACCCGTCTACACATAACAACTACCATACACCAATAGTTAATTCCTATGTGTGGTATTTCCTGTCCATCTCCCTGATCCATTCAGGGATTTTGTCTGCATTGGGTTTGACCAGGTCTTGTGTATACTGTTACAATTGCTGTGAGTTCATGTGGACTACTGCCCTGCTGTCTGGGAAACATTATTTCCCACAAGTACTGACCGATCGCTTCTTGCTCCTATAGTCTTTCTGCATCCTTTTCCTGGAAGATCCCTGAAGCTTAGTGGGAGGGGCGTGATATAGGTCTCCCATTTAGGGCTGAGCACTTTTCTTGTCTCTTATTCTCTATCTGTTGACCAGTTGTGGGTCCCTGTAATAATTGCGTTTTACTGCAAGAAGTTCCTCTGATAAGGGATTAGAGATGCATTAGTCTATGGATGTAACAACCTGCTACTATTATTCTATGAAATGTACATAATATTAAAATGACTACTAAAATTATGCATTTTAAACTAATGACATTGGGATAGTCCAAGCTAGGGAGGTCTTAGAAAATTCTTACAAAACAAAGAAAGGAAAAAAAAATGCAAGTATCAACCAAGAATTTGGACTATCTATTATCTGTTAATGTCTTCAAATTCTACCACCTGTTCTACTGGTTTTAGTCGACTACTGTTGAATTGTTTCTTTGAATGAAGATGTCTTTTGGCTCAGAGAAAATTAGGCAACTCAGAATAAAAAGAAAGTTGTTTGGAATTCTGAAATGGAAGAAAAACCTAAGGGAAATTTAAAAGCCACTTCTTCCTTGTCTCCGATTCAAAATGCCTTTTTATTCTCTAGCCTCTCACTCCTTCTTACTCTTCAGTTATATCACACAAAATCTAGTTCTCTCTAGCCTTGTTCTGACCTTGTGAGCAATAGCTCAAAAATGTTTCCAGCTTCTCTGTTAACTTAGACACTGACAATCATTTGATGGACTGTTGATTCTGTTTACTCGTATTTGAGAATTACTGGCCCAAGATTTTATTTAGCAACTCAGGGCTGGCTCAAAGGTTAAGAGCACCTGGATGGTCTTGCAGAGAACTCAGGATTTGTTTCCCAGCACCCCTATGGCAGTTAACTCCCACTCCAGGGTATCTGATGCCCTCTTCTGACATCTGGAGGCATTCTTTTGCAGTTACACACATGCAGGTTCTAAACCCATACACATAAAATTAAAAAAATATATAATAAAATATTGACTACATATTTAGGAACGGTGTCATAAACTTTTCTTATATAATATATATCATACATATTCATGCATGTGTATTTGGTTTGAAGGGCTATGTACACAGGTTATTGGCTGTGTGGGGCAGAACGACTCCAAGTTTCTAACTGTAACCTAAATCTGATATCAATATTTTTGTAGCCTGTGAACACTGCCTGAGTTTTTCACCACTGTCAAAAATGACTGTAGCATCTAAGTATCCAACTTATGTTAGAGACTATTAAAGAAGGTTCCTTAGAACATTGGAAATAACTTATTAGAAGGGCATGCTAAAAAATCACTTCTGTGAATATTTAAAAAAAAATAGGTATAGCTACTGTATATATCATATGGAAATGGCCCTGGTTGAACTGTCCTGTACACACCCTGTGTTTTCTTATAAACAACATCATTCAATAGTAAAAGTAACTTCTACATTATTTGCGTTTGTTTGTGTGTGTGTGCATGTAAGCTGGTATGAAAGCTAGAGGTCAACATCACGTATCTTGCTTAGCTGTTCTCCACCTTATTTTTTGAGACATGGTCTCTCACTGAACCTTGAACTTGCCCCTTTGGCTAGATTTGCTGGCCAGTGAATTGCCACGATCTGCCTGTCTACTCTCCCACCCCCCGACACACACACACCAGTGCTGCGGCTACAGATGTGTGCTACCATGCCTAGCTTTTAGATGGGGATTGAAGAATCTGAACTCAGGGCTTCATGCTTGACTAACAAACAATTTACTCTCCACTAGTCAGCTGTGACTTTCTTATGCATACTGACTCACTGAAGGGAATGATTAGAGAGGCCAAGTAACTTTCTCACGATGATGTTTCTCATACTTAGAGAAGCTGGCGCACCCTGGGCCTGGGTTGGATTTCAAAGCCCAGTATCTTTTTAATCCATCATATTTTGTTGAAGATGCCTTCATATTGCTTCCATGGGCCTTCAGGAAAATAAACTAATTTCCCTGTGTTATTTGGAGAGCTGGCTAATCATACAGGACATTTGTGAAAGTGAGTGGCTTTCTTTGAGAAAGCATTCGTAAATGTTGGTACTATGACCTCTACTTCCTCTCTGTCAGCAGAGTTTTTTGTTTTCTCAGAATAAATTTTTTTTCTTACAAGGAATTTGCAGTGAACTGTATTTCTGGGGCTCTTCTGCCCCACAAGGTCCTTTGCAAATTAGTAATATTCGGTAGTTCTCTGGACAGATGTGTTAGGAAAGTTGCTATACTGCAGTGTGTGGTGAATAGGTAGACCTTCTGTGTAAAACGAAGCATACCCCTTCTCCTGACCAGACTAACCTGAATGGGTCATCCTTTAAACCACCGCTATGGAGCAATGTTGATCATGTCCAAACAAGACCTGGCATTGCTTTGTTATATGCTACACCCATATTTGGTGACTGCCATATGAAATGCTTTGGGGAGTGTTTTGCTGACACAATCATACAGCGAGGTCACACATCCTAAAGATTCCATGACCTTCCCCAAAGAGAGCCTCCTTTGTGGCCAATATACCGATGGTCCAAAGTATTTGAATATATAGGGGATATTTCTTATTCAAACCATCAAGGGTAAAATCCTATTTCAAGGGTTGTAAAACAATGAACTTAATGAAAACTTTCAGTTTTGAACAGAGAGAATGGAAGGAAAGAGAGAGGGAAAGACAAAAAGTGTACGCAGAAGTAGGGGAAAGCCAGGTGCTAGTGACGAACACAGATGCTGTTAAGAGTGTTGGGAGTCATTTCCAAAGGAAGAATCTGGTGGTAGAGCCAGGGAGCTACTGGAGAGAACACTGCTGCCAAAATGGAAGGGAGAACTGGGAAGAGAAATGAAGAACCAAAGAGATTTTGGTATTGTGGCCTCTGCTTCTTGTGAGAAACAGAATGCAAAATCCCATCTCAAAGGGTAGGTGGCGAGGAGGTTAGTCAAATCATGGAACACCCTCTGTGGGAAACAAGAAAGACTATAGAAGAGTTAAATTCAAGGGTATCCAAGGGCAGTGATGCTAAAGGAATGTGTCAAGACGTTGGTGGCTGTTTTACTCTAATTTTAAACTTCTTGACACAAAATATTATGTCAAGGGAGGCAACAGAGGTATGATGGACATGCTATTATTCTTAATCACTAAATTAAGGATTGTTTTATTATTATGATTTCCCTCATGGAATGTGGTTTCAGAGATTCCAAACAATGCAAACTCAATGTTGTTGCTATCTTTTGCATAATGGGAAAATGTGTCTTATGACTGTATTAATTACATTGCCAGTCTACTTTTCAGACCCGATTTTGGAAATGTAAGAGTTCCTGTGCTGTCTGGAAATAATTCTTGTGTGACAAGCAAAAACCCTAAGATATTTTCTTTGAATTTTATCTTCAAATGACCAAAAAAACACAGTGGGAAGAGGAAAAAAGATTCAACTCTACTCGCTTTTAAATAGGAACTTTTCTCTGGTTTTGTTTGAATGTCACAAATCCATATATATATATGGATATATATATATATATATATCCATATATAGATATATATATGGATATATATATCAACATATATATGACCCAATTTTACAAAGATTTCATCAAAACCTTTGTGAAGTTTACTTGAAAGTGTTTCTGTTCTCTGGAAAGCTCACTGAATATAACAAAGCATAATATGATTTTAACTTGAACTGGTCTAACCTAGTTTAAATATTTATTAATGGAAAATCTCTTTTATATTTTTATAACACTTTATAGAAAAAATAACAAGTGAGAGTTATTAATATATTATTCAATGGCTGTTTATTTCATTGGTCATGATAATACACCCTTCGGTTATTCATTCCTTCCTCCTTTATCTTTTCTGAGCTGCAGGGAATGGAACCAGGGTCTTATACTAGTGCATGTGCTGTGCTGCTGAGCTGCACATGTCTCCTTTAATATTCTTGTATTCAGGGCTCGACATTCATCATCAATCTTTATGGGGCGTGTGTGTGTTATTTCTGCCGTGGCTTCAAAACTCAAAGTACTTGCTAGTCCTAATTATTTTATGGGAATTTCATTTTTTCTCTTCCGTGAGCTTCCATACTCTTATTTTCTAAATCTGAAGATGAAGAGGTTGATTATTATGAACTAATAGAGAATCAGTGGTGCCATATTCTACTAATAGATTTCTAATGTCTCCCTTCATAAGTCATGATTATCCTTCAGTTCAAGGTATTGCAGGTTTTTAATTCATTGTCCAGAAAAGTACCAGGGAACAGATTTCTGGTGCTTTTCTTTAAAAAATGAAATGTTATTTACATTTATTTATTGTATGTGAACATGTACTTATTATGGAACACATGTGGAAGTCAGAGGAGAATTTACAGGAGTTGGTTTTCTTTTCCTACCAATTGAGGGTCTGTGGGATTGAACTCAACTTGTCAGGCTTAGAAGGACCTTTACCTGCTCACCCTTTCCACAGGCCCTGCATCTGATGCTCTTCCTGTAGAAATCTCCTGGCCTCTCAGCTATAGATACTTTGCTTAATTCTCACTTTACAAAATCTACAATAAATAACATCCTTTTTCATAGATATGATAGAAATGTTATTCAATGAGTGCTGATATCCACAATAATTGAGGAAACATCAACACATAATTGGTGCACTCCCTCGAGTCTTGCCATTTCTTCTTGCAAAGGTCTCAGGCTGTCAGCTCATCCAACTCTTCTAAGGAAACAATATAGTATGAAGTTCTTAATATCAGGAATCTTTTTGGATTGCTATTATGTTTAAATGTAACACTGTGCTTAATGATGAAGAACCCTTGATGTTCTAGAGAAGAAAGGAAAGCTAATAAGCTTGTAATGGGGCAAATGAAGGAAGCTGTAATTTTATAGAGAACAACAGGAAAATGAAAAAGAGGCTTGTGTGTGGGTCATAAAGAATGGCATTGGAACCTTGACATTAGAGTGTCTGAGTTCTAAGTAAAGAAATTATTTGTTGAACAATTTTTTTTTTCAGAAAGCAATCCTTGCAAGGTTTATAGTTTTAGAGCTACTGAGTGTTGTTAGATCAAGATATGACTAAAAGGCTTTCTCTTAATATCCTTTTGTTTCAAGGAAACTTTCTGTGGTCAGCTTAGCCTGAGACCCTGCAGAGTAACAAGTCACTTGTTAGAAACTCATGAGAGCAGCATATGGACTACTCTGTTCTCTTTGGTACCAAGCACCCATGCACATTTTTGTTCTTCCTCAAATCTCACTGAGTATCACCTGCCCTTATGGAACCGTTGTGCCTTTGATGTTTAACCAGTGCCTAACTCTGAATCATGGGCATTCTGTTTATGGAATATCTTACACGGGTCATTCATTAGTACCCTCTCAGTTCTTATGGTACCTGACTCAGTAAATGCTTAAAATATGCTTTAGAAAGCAAATATCTTCAAAATTGTGTCCCAGTAATTTAGTGCTGTCAAGATGAATTTCAACTTCTAGGAGACATTCTATGTGTTTGGCTGAGTGAAATTTCTGCAAAAAATAATAGCACCCTGAAATTAAATATTCCTCAGACATCTTGATTTCTGAAACTGGAAAGAATTTGGCTGTATTTTTCATAAACAGCTATCTTTCTGAATAGTGCTTAACCTGAGAGAGTTCTATAAACAACTTTCAAAATTGTAACTTCATTCACATTTATCTATAGACATTTTCTTCACACACACAGACACAGACACACACACACACACACACACACACACACACACACATATATATATATATATATATATATATATATATATATATATATGATGTTTTATCTTTCAGCTGACACAAAGACCTAAAAAATTCGCTCTGCAGAGTGGTTATTTCCTTGTCTGCACTTATAACATCTGTATCACATTTTAGTTCACATTCATCATAACGCATGCTGTGGTCATCAGACATGCTCTTGGTCTTCACTGTCATTTTCAACATACATTTGAACATTATCAAATGAAATGTTAAGAAAAGGAAGAAAATCATCCACATTATATTTTCATTTGTCATGAAAATATATTAACTAAATTATATACACTATGACACTGAGCCACCTCTTCTGGTTTCTGCCTTTCTAATCTCATCTTTGTTGATGAGATTTTAGGGCAGCAAAACTGAGTAAAGTTACTGAGACTATCCAAATGTCACCTTCCCTCACACATGAATAGCCTCCCAATTATCAGCATCCCTCCTAGGGTGCTGTTGTTTGAAACAGATGAACCTGAATTAATACATCATAATTATATAGTTCACATTAGTGTACTTCTGCTATCGTGCAGACAGTGGGTATAGACAAATGTATAATGATATTTATTAATCATTATAGTGCCATTCTGTAGAGCCTCACTGTTTTAAAACTAGTGGTCCACTTATTAATTCCTTTATGCCTACCTTCCCTGACATTATTTTCACCATTTCCATGGTTTTCACTTTTCCATAATTCCATATAATTGAGGTCGTATGGTATGTATCTCTGTCAGGCTGTCTCCTTTTTCTTAGTGATACACATTTATGTTTCTTACATGTCTTTTCATGGCTTAATAGGACCAATTAATTGGTCACTGGGTAATATTCCACGGTCAGGTTGTACTGAAGTTTATGTCTTCACTTACATGATGGCATCCCAAGTTTTTGTAGCATGACTTATAGCTAGTATTTGTGTTTGAGCTTGTGTAAAGAAATATACTTTGACTCAGTTTTAAGAAGTGGGACAGCTGAATCACATGGGAAAATACGTTTTGTTTTATAAGAAATCACCAAAGCATCTTTCAAATAGATATACCACTCTGCATTCCCACCAACAATGAGTGTGAACTCCTGTTGCTCCACATCTTCATCAGCATTTAAGGCAACTAGTGCAAACATGTGTTTTTAAAAAATAAATGCTTCTTTCAACTGGAAACATAAGATAAACCCAGAGAAGACTGATATGATAGTTGTGGCCAGAAGATTTACACTTTATAGTCAAATATTCATTGTGCTTTTTAAGAAGGGCTGAAGGAAACTGAACCCCAACTGGTACCAATCCTCTCCTTTACACCCTCCTCTTCTTCTTATGCTCCTTGGATGGGGCACTGTACTACCTAAGACACCTTCCAACTGTCCAGTGATCCTTATATTGGAGTATAGTTCTACCTGGTGATCTTTGGAGATGGCAAATTAGAGTCAAGCTTCCCTCCCTTTCTCTTGGAGCTTCTTGTACTTCCTATAGTACATCTTGCATTTCTACAGTATTTTGTTCTCTAGTATAGAAAGGCTGTCTGCAAAGCATCTAAAAGTCCCAACCCTCCATCTTGTTCAAATCTGGACAGTTTATATAGCTACTCAGGTACCTCATCTTCAGAATGGGGACTGTAGTATGAACTACCTCTTGGCATGTATGAGAGTGAAATATTGTAGCACAGTTGCTCAGACATGGTTACTGAAGCTATTGTAAATTGTTGTCAAATTGAGAGTCCTGAGAAGCAGAGCACGAAAGAAGGCTTTTAGTCAAATGGTTTATTTGGGATATATACCCAGCTAAAAAAAGAAGTGGTGTTTACAGAGAGGACAGAGAAGAAAGCTAGTATGGTATGAATTCATGGTCAGATAACTGTAACAAGCTGTCAGAATCAATGTTAAGAAGCTCTTAGATAAAGAACTTTCTTTAGATTTGTCCTACATGTTAAATGAGCACACTAGAGTATTGATTCTCCAGTTCCTGTCCTCCCTTCATTCCTGGCAGGAACAGCCTGATTTGCATGCAAGCAGAGCCTTAGGTGCAGCACTGGGTGTTCTTAGACTAGGACGCCATGGGCATGTGACTGTGAAGGGGAGATAGGCACAGCTGCAGAACTGTCACCACAATTCCCCAGGACCTTCTGTATTCTGGCTTCTTTGACCTCAGATGGCTCAGTTCTCTGAATTCCCATTAACACAAAAAGTCTGTAACATTTCAGTGTTGATCTGCTGCCCGGTGAGGTTTTCTAATTGACACATTTATCAGGGATAAACAAAACGCCCATGCCTTACATACCTCTCATCCTTTTCTCAAACTTAGTTATACCACACACAGCAAACACTATGACATACCGAAAGGCAGCAATGCACTGTTGTGGAGGTAGCCAACCAGGAATGTGTCCTTGTTCCTCCACTTAGGCAACGGAGTGATCTTTTGCAACTGAGTAATTTATTTTTCATAATTTAAAAACATGGAAGAAAGTCCTTCATTATTTTTCTGTAATGATTAAATGAAACATTGTATATAAAAGTAATAGCAGAATTCTGCTCACAGAAGATAGATGGCCAGCCTGTAGAATCTGTTCAACTATTTATTTTAGATTTTTTTCCTCTATTTTAAAGTTTGATATGTTCATAAGTTCATGCAACAAATTTTAGTCATTTTCGCCCCATACCCCTTTCTATCCCCCTCCCTCTCTGAAACCCTCCTCCTGGACAAGTCTTGCCTACTTTCGTGTCTTCTTTGTCTGTGCAGCCCATTGAGTTTAATAATTACTTGTCCAAGCATGGGTGGGAGGTAATTTAGAGGAGCAAGAGCAGCTTATCTGTGGTTATGCCACTAAAGAAAACATTCCTCTCTGCCAGCAACCATTGACTGCCAGTGGTCTCCCTTGAGAGATGGAGCCACATGGGCCCATCCCCGATCCATGACGAAATGTTGGTGGGCCCAATTTTGTATTGGTCTTGTATGGGTAACCATACTGCAGATGTTCATAAGAACAATGGCTCTGTCACTTTCAGAGGCCATATTTTTGCTGTGCAGTTTCTTAATTTGAACTTTTGCATTCTCTGTTTGAAGCAACCATTATTTTAGACTTTTGTCATTATGATATTCTTTAGTTTCTCTTTTTGCTATTGCTTTGTTTTTACCTATTTTTCAAAATGGCACTCAATGTTATCCCAAGAAAAATGCTCATATTTGAAATACTGAAATTTTATAAACATAATTTCATAACTGCAGAAAATATATCGTATTGTACATGTTTCATTTAAAATATCAGCTATGTCTTTTGACCTAGAAGATGTTTAAAAACTTGAATTCTCTTTGTATATCACAATATAATTCTACTGTGTTACAAAAATGTCAAGTGTTATTTTATACACTCACAAATTACTTGGTGAGAATATATTAAGAAAATTACATTCAATTTCATTATCTTCAAGTTCTAGAGCCAGGGAGTTAGAGATGATGAAATTAAAAAAATAAACACGAAAAAACTATCAATGTGGAGGGAAGGTAATTGTGTCCTGTATTAGAAACATTGCACAAGTTTGTGAAATTAAAAAAAAAATGTTATTTGCTTTTCATCCCAGTAACAGAGAATATGAGATTCTGGTATGGAGGAATAAACTGAAGAGGAAGTATGCACTTTGATAAAGCCTTTGAACAAGTGAATACTCATTTTCTTAGCAGCTGGCACTATGTAAAAGAAACTGGGCAATTTTAGAGCCCTAATAGAATGAAATTCAAATTCAACTCTGAGGTTGACTGACCCGATTTTTCTTATTTTATTTTATGAGCATTGCCATCTCATTCACGAAAGAAAAATACAATAGTACCAGTCACCCAAGTTTGTTGCAAGGATTCAGTGACATCATATATTTATTTGATTGTTTAAACTCTACTTTTTTCCAGATAACCAACAATGTCATATATACAAATTTATAAGGGGATGAGGGAGAGAGAAGGGGGCGTACATATGATGTTCTTCCATGTATATACAGTGAACTGAAAATTATACTGTAGTACACATGTCTCAGACTCTTCATCAGGAAGAGAAAGGCCCTTACTGAAAAGGACTATTGGAAAATGTCATTGGGACTGTACCATTCCACTGAGGATTTGGCACCAGCAGGCACTCATGTGCACTGAGAAAAAAGCTACTCTGAATAGTAGAGGGAGGACTTGTACAATCAGTAGGGATGATAGAGAAGAAGAGAGACTAGAAGAGAAGTGACAAGGGGAAGATGGCTGGGGTAGCTGAAGAACTATTATTTTTTTACTCCAAAAACAGCTCTTTTTTTCAGAAGCAGGAAATAGGTGGCTTCTAATATATGGAAGTCTTATTTCCAGGCTGAGGAGGGGTTCCAAGAGTAAGTCATTTTGGTGATGCTTGTGGTATGCAATTCAGGAATGATTATTGGCTAATGTAGAATAGCAATTTTCAGAAGTGCCAGAGAGCAATAGAGGCCAATGAGTTTGCACCAGGAAATTGTCTGAATTGGGACATAAGTTTTGGACTTCTACTGGTCAAGAAATTGGGATGGGATGCTCAAAACAATTTCACTAAGATATCAAGGGGCATGAATGCCACCAATTTCTAAGAGGTAAACAGACTGTTAAATCCAAGAATAGCCAAGATGGAATATAAGTTTTTTCTCTAAACTTCACAGAATTCTGTCTAAACCAAGATGCTTAAGTATCGTTTCCAGAATCCATTAAAACAACTCAGTGGCTCAGTGGTAGTCTCATTTGTATTCTCAACTCAGAAGGAAACTTGTCCTAAGGTTGCTGCACATACAACATACAAGCAGACTCCGTCCCTCCATCTTTCCCTCCCTCCCTACCTCGGTGACTACCTAAGATGCTCAATACATTTTGATTCCCTTCATGTCCCTTTCCTTCTCCATAAGTTTCTGAGAAGATTATAATATATCAAAGTTCTTTCAAGTCTATGACAAAAGAGTTAATTTATAATTAAAAGGAAGTCCATATATCAGATTTCACCAAAATCTGATTAGATGATATTGAGTCTGTATTCATAAAAGGATACTCTAAATAAGAATGTTTTGAAAGAAAATATTTTTGGGCTTCCAAGCTGCTGTTTTGGAATTATAATCTCAGCATTCTCACAGTCTTTGAGCTTTTTCATTGTTCCTCATCCCATTAGTTGTCAACTATTGAGTCCTATACCTTTTTTAATGGCAACTGTAGTTACAAGAGAATACAACTTTGTGTAATTCTTTTTTCTTTTCCTTCATTTTCTTTCTTTCTTCTTTCTTTCTTTCTTTCTTTTTCTTTCTTGTTTTTTTGAGTCAGAGTCTTATCATATATCATGACTGAACTAGATCTAGTTTTATAGACCATGCTCCAGCTCACAGAAATCCACTCTTAAGGCAGTCTGAAACCTAGAGGAAAAAGTTCTTGAATGTTTCAAGTAAGCATTCAATTGATGAGGAAAATAAAAAGACAATCTGGAAATGAGAGTTGACAAAGGGAATCCTGTAAATTTACGAGGTAGATCAAACAAGTCTTTGCAGTAATATATGATGTGGCTCTGTCTATTTTTGTACTAAAACAATTTCTTTAGTAGCAAAACAAAACAAGCAAGAAACAAAACTATGAAGAAGCTATGAATAACAACAGCAACTTTATAGGCAGTAGGAGTGAAGTTCTGTGGCGGAGTATGTGTTTATCTTGTATGAAGACCTAGGTTCTAGCTCTGCAAAAGCAAGTCCATAAAGCCATTAAAATACGAAACATAAAGACTAAGCATAGATTCCATTTTTCTGTCCTTCTTTTCTTGCTAGGTGACTTGTCTGTTGCATGTTCATATTAAAAATTCTATTACAATATTAGAATAGTTAAGTGACTAGTTTTGAGGAAAATATATCTAATTGGCAAATAAAACAAATAGTTTTTTCTCCAGAAAAGTCATAGCTTTTAAAACAGTAGCACGTTAAAAGAAAGTGGAAGCTTGTGGTCACTTTGCCCCATCTCTCCCTGGAGCCTGTTTTCATTCAGCTTCACCATGAGTATATCCTTTGGGTAATATGAGTTACATCTGCTTTTCCCACTCCTGTATCCTTGACTCCCAGAGATAATTTTTTTAAAGTTTCATCCCCAATGAAATAGCTTTTCAGTACCTGTTTCTTCATGCCAACTCATCACTGTTAAGTGTTGTAAAGTTGCTGAGTGTCATCTTCAGGAAGCAGTCAGTATATCAGCCTCTCGTCTTACTCTTAAACCCAGGTCCCTGGTGCCTTTCACAAATATGATTGGTATCAGTGAAATGGCATGTTTAACAATCTTTATGTCTATCATAACAATGGAACTCCTTTACTTTTGAATTGCCTTAAAAATCCTCAAACAAAAACTTTAGAGGGTCCAACTTTTGTTTAACATATTGTATTTGTTGCAGTTGTTAGGAAGACTGGAAAAGAGTTCTTATTTTATTTATGAATATATATATATGCCTTAGTTTGTAAAAACAAATAGTACCATTTCTTCTGTGAGGAGCTAGCAATTAGATGCTGTAGTGTAATTCTTTATCCTCTGAGAATTTATTTGAATTATAATCTATTGTTTTGTCAACATGTCTACTTGATTAATGTAATTTTCTCCTCCTGATTCTGGACTACAAATATCATAGCTATTAATTTTATTAATTAAACTAAGTCCACGAAAGTTAAACTTCCTGTTATTTGTCTTTCTCAGTAAAAGGTGTTGATACTATCACCGATTCCATTCACATAGAAATTTGACTAGCATGAATTCTTTAATTTTTTTCCTTAGAGATGCATGTTTGTTTTATACCTTACCAGCATTGTATATTTCTGAAACCATTAATGTCTGGAATAGAAATGATAGAGCTGAAATAGAAAGCTTGATAGTAAAACGCTAAGAGTATGTCACGGAATTCTTTTGTATTAGTTACTTTTTTGTTCTTGTGATAGGATACCGTCAACTTAAAGAAGACTTTGATTTTGGCTTATGTTTCCAGAGGGCTAGATGTCCATAATGATGTGTGAAGGCAGGGCCGCAGGATCCAAAAGCTGAGAGATCACCTCTTAAATGCAAACAGGAAACAGAGAGCAAGTACTGGAAATGGGCCATACTGCCTACTGCCTCCTTCAAAAAGGCTGGACAACCTAAAAAATTCCATAACCTCCCCAAACAGCACCATCAGCTGGGGACCAAGTCTTCAAATACATGAGCATATAGGAGGCATTTCTCATTCAAACCACCACACCTCTCATTCTTGCTAAGTCCTTTTGTCCCATACAAATTTATATTTTATGTTGCCTTAAACAGTTTCTATAACGATCAGAAAACTGTATTATTTGGCACTTGAGTTTTAGTGCGCTTGTTTAATTTTATATGGTATATTTATTGTAGAGACAGTAATATTTCTCACGGGTATTTGCATGCTTGAAGATGTCTACAAAATACCAGGAGAATGCATCCTGAGATTAGACAATATTCTCTTCTTACCATCACGTTCAGTCTGATTTTACAGCTGTGAAATCAGAACAAACAAAAAGGATGTGGAGGTGTTTTGTGGAAATATATTGTTTGTTTCTTTTACCTTTTCAGACTTAGAGAAAGCTAGAAGATATGGCATTCTGAAGGCACCTCCTGCTGTGCTATCCCAGGAGAGCTGTGAAACATGAACACTCAAAGCCTCCAAAAGCTAACTATGATATTCACAATCACATAATAATGTGCTAACCTCATTCACAGTAATCACAGCTAATGCAAAATTTGTGTCTGCCATTTCATTTTGAAGGTGAAATAAGGGATTTATTTTGGAGATTTCATGTAGCATCTTGGGCTGCATCAATAGACCTTGAATGACCCAAAATAAAGAGGTAATGAGTGCTCTGGACTCGGCATCATTCAGACCCTCCCTGGAGCATCAGGTCCACTTCAGAGCATCAGACAAAAACCAAAGAGAACTCAGAGGCAAGTGGCAAAGGGAGAGAGGAAATTCATGTCACATATCAAGAGGTTGAAAGACTGTAATTGTCAAACAGAGAAAGCCATGTAGTAATTGAGGGCCTGCTTCTTGGAAAAGGCTGATTCTTTGTGCCTGCTAATATAAAAAAAAATAACTAATTCAAGCACCTGCAATAAGAAATATTAAGCCTCAGATGAACCTTGATGTTAGAGTGGTCAGGGCAAGCATTTTATCTGGCAAGCCCTGCATGGTGCAGATGACAAAACATACAATGTCTGCAAGGATCAAAAATCATAAATATATAGTATATCAATGTGCCAAAATTTATCTTTTTTTACGGTTGGCTTAAAACTTTTTCATGACTTTGCTCTTCCATTTTTCCTGTCTTTGAAATCAAATTCTCTCTGGTTCTTGGACATTATACCTCATAAATTGCTTCCTGCTTTTTATCATTTTTTTTTCTTTAAGTGAATCATATGTTTAGCAATTCCTAAGCATTCTCATCAGGTTTTAAATGACAATTTATGACACTATCCACTCTTTCCTAAAGAAACACAAAGAAAATAAGTAGAGTTAGAAGTTAATCTATAGAGAATACTGCATATTTTTGTTTTAGAAAATTAAATATCAGTGTATATCAGCATGATTAGATGTTTTTATTTGATTATACCAGTTTAAATTACAGTTTTAAATGGTTAGAGATTTTCTACATAAGTTTTTTTTTTATTTTAAACCCTTTTGACTTAAAGAATAAATGTGACAAGAGTCTAAGGAATTTCTCTATATTTCTATATACCTAGTGCCTAGTCTTTTTTAATTGAGTATTTTATACATGCCTACAATATGCCAATTTCCTTCCCTACAATTCCTCCCCTTACCTCCCCAACATGTTTCACTCTCAATTTCATGTGTCCTCTCTTGAAAAGTTACTGCGTCCACTTAAAACTCGCAGTCATCGATATGCCCAGCTTCATCTAGCACTCATTTTCTAGTCGAGAGCCTCGTGCAGGATGCCACTCTCCATTGTTTATTTTGCCTTGCTAACCTCCTCTTGGCTGTAGCACCTTCTCAGCTTTTCCTTATTTTTATTGATATTGAAATTGCTTTAGCGATTGTGATCAGGTACTTTGTAGAATGTCCACAAAATAGGAATTTTTCTGAGACTGACAGTTCCAAATGCCTTACGGTTTATCGATGAGGGTATTGCACTTAATCTGAGGTCAAGGTAGGTTACGCCAAACTTTTCTGGCATAAATTTATTTTTTCTTTATTTTCATATATTACTTTGTATAGAGTTATTAAGCACAAATCATAATTATGTACCAACCAGGTACATATCATGTCCTTGAAGGCAAAATAGCTACATAAAATGTTTGGTATGCTTACTGCAAAGTTTGCCTATTTTATATTAAATTAAATAGTTTTAATTATTTATTCAGTCATTTGCAGATACGAATATGAACTCAAGATATTTATTTTAAACTTTGCTTTAGGACATAATCTAATGATGCTTTATTTATTGTGCTGTTCCAATTATTCCTGCTTTGGCATTGAGAACTGTGATGGTTAATCTTAATTGTCAACTTGAAGTACCAAGAAAATCATTAAAGTACATCTGTGGATTTGTCTGTGGGTCTATAGAAGGGATTAACTAAGGAGAAAACCAACTCTGAATGTGGGAATACTGCTCCTTAGGCAGGCATCCCTGTGAAAAGGAGGAAGCAAAGCTAGTTTACTTAGGTAGCACCTCCCTTGCTTCCTAGCTGATACAAAGTTAATTTCTCTGCTCTACTGGGTCCTGACCATCATGGTAGACTGATACCTCTGTACCCATGGGCTAAAATAAATAATCCCTTCCTGTGCTGGATAGTCATCTTGACATACCCAGTTAGAAGGAACCTCAGTTGAGGAACTGTCCGCATTGGACTGACCTGTAGCTATGTCTGTGGGACATTTTCTTGATTGTTGAGTGATGTGGACGACCCAGCCTACTGTGGACAGTACCACCCCTGGGCAGAGTGTCCTGCGTTATATAAGAAAGCAGGCTGAGCACAAGCCAGAGGAGCAAGCCGGTAAGCAGTGTTCCTCCATGGACTGTGCTCCCTCTTCTTGCCCTGGTTTCCAACCTTGGTCTCTCTCAGTAATGAACTGTAACCAAGGAGATATAAGATAAAATAAACCCTTTCTCTCCAGCTTGGTTTTGGTCCATGTTTTTATCACAGCAATTGAACGTAGCTAGGACACTTCCTTTAAGTTCTTTTCCTCGGATGTGCGTAACAGCAACAGAAACTTGACAGGCACAGGTTCTCTCTCAATTGTTCTTGTGTTTTCTCACCTGTCTCCACCATTAATGCTGTGCCTGTGTTGTGCTGTTTTTCTTCTATTTTCAAAGTTGGAGCACTTTCTTGTTTTCTGGCATTGTAAGATGCTTTAAACTTATCCATTCTTTATCTTCCTAGATTCAACCATTTGTCTAATGAACTCTGGTCTCTTTTGTTAGAGAATCATACGAAAAGCCAAGGCTTGGGTAATAGGTATGTTTATTGCTGTAGGGGTGTCATTTCTTGGAATTCTGTCACTGACAGGAAATACATCAGTTTGTGTTAAATTAGGGGCATGCAGACATATTTGCGATATTTATATATGTAGTCAGATGAATATTTAGGAAGGATGGAAAGATGGATAGTTGACCAGGAAGAAGGATGGATGGATAGATAAACCAATAGATAATCATAAATTCATATTAATGATTCCAACACTAATTTAATGTTGCATAGATCATTTGAGCTTCTTTTGTTATTTGCAACCTTGTATTCTACGTGTGAGAAAACCAGATTTACAGTTTCTTACAACTTTCTTTTTACCATCGTTCATTCTAGTGAGGCTGTTCTATTTATCTTTGCTGAGGTTGAACTATATAAATAGAAGCTAGACTTTTCCAACAACCTTGGAAAAATCCAATATTATTTTTGCTTCAGAAATTATTTTTGCCCTGCAAAATCTTATAACTTAAAATATATTTCGTTCTCAGATATTTTTCTTTACATTAATATTGTTGCAGTCAACTTTACATCATTCACAATAATTTGGGTCATGGAACATGGAAAATTTTAGATAGTTCTAGAATTTGAGTTTATTGATGACCTCATCTTACATCTACATCCTATTCTTCATGTGACAATAATTTCTCTGTAAGAAGAAAAATGAACAACTTAATTTTTAAAATATATCTAAATACCTGTAGTTTTTATAGGGATAGCAAACAACTGCAAGTTGATTATCTTTTTCTGGTGGCTCAAAAAGAAAAGAAGCTCAAGGGATAGAGCTTTAGAAATTAGATGTGATGTGGACCATACACTGAATTACTGAGCTTCCTTCTCATCGCACAAGAAAGCAGGGATTTGATTCCAGATGTTAAAATTATTCATTTCAAGATGACTAGATACTTAAAAACCCTCAGAAAAAGTAGATTATTTTTTCATTCTATTGAAAGTAATGAGTCATACTTTCAATGAATCTCCTAAGGAAAACCATGTTAATATCTTGCATAAAATGGTTAATATGCCTATAATTTTCATGTAATATTTTTGTTAAGTTGAAACCTAATATTTTTCTAAAAACCTGTAATGTAAAAATTATAGGACTCAAGAACACACTCTGCCTTGGGTTGTAACAAAAGTATACTTCCAAGTGGTACCTTTGTTTGTAGTCTGAGATTTTAGGAGGCAAATGAAAAAAAAAAATTTCCATTCAGGCAAAAGGAGGAACACAATGTGAACATAATACTTAAGGCAGGCAATATGGTAAGTAAATTAAATTGGCTTTCAACATCCTTTTTAGCTGAAAGTCCCTCAGGCTTTGCCACACCCTGACATTATCCACCCATGGCTGCACTTGCTTATTTCCATTCATTTGGAGACACAGAGGGTGACATGGTATATGAAACCAGGCGTGGCTGTGACCATATGGAACTTATAATCAAAAGGAACAGACAAGCATTAATCAACTCCATTTACTCCCTCTGTTTTTCTCCCACCTTCCCTCCATCCCTTCTTCCCTGCTTCCTTCTCTTTCTCCTGTAGTGGGTCCAGATGCCACAGAAGAGAAACACACAAGATAGTCTATAAGGACACGTTTGACCTGTTAGAGAGATCCAGAATGGCCTCTCTGTGAAGGATTGTTTGACCTGTGATTTGAAGGATCAATAAGAATCAATCAGGGAAATAAAAACAAGAAAGAGAATGTTAGGTGGTAAACAAACCAGTATGTGGTACTTAAAAAGTCAAAGGAGCCACGTTGGAACCACCACACGGGGCGAGAAAGCTAAGCAGTGATGCCA
Source organism: Eospalax fontanierii (assembly GCA_035773235.1). Taxonomy (NCBI): domain Eukaryota; kingdom Metazoa; phylum Chordata; class Mammalia; order Rodentia; family Spalacidae; genus Eospalax; species Eospalax fontanierii. The sequence goes on from CM069527.1 coordinate 72,158,560, forward strand.
GGCCAGCCCATCCACACTGTGTCCATGCTGAAAATCCATATAGAATTCAGAAGTTGATGGGCAACCATTGCTTTTCCTATTTCAAGACTGAACTTCCCATTCTGCTCCTCCAAAAGAAAAATATAACCATATCTCAAAGGGAGAACACAAATGCCTCTTAGCTAAGCTTCTAACTTTTCCATGTCCCAGTGTGCTTAGAAAGAACATGTCAGCTAAGAAGAGCATGGTATCTTTAGCCCACTTATGCATATGCTTGTATTTGTATATAGAATCTTGATTTTACATTGTATTTTCTGAAGGCATTGTTGGCTTGTCATGTCTTTTGTTTTGGTCCTTGTCCTCTGCTCTCGTGATCATCCAGTTTCTAAGCATGCACTCCACATCCATTTCTCAGTTCTGAGATAAGAGATGCATCCTGGAATGTAGAAAGGAACAATGCTGTCAAGGACAGGAAATAAAGCAATGAGGGGGCAACTGTTACCATCCTGAACACCTGCCCAGTCTTTTACATCATCACTTTACTGTCTTTATTTAAGAAGAGGAGACACAGAAGAGCTACTGGTCCTCATGAGGCTTTCATTTCTCATCTGGGATGAGTGTCTCTTAAGTTCCATCTTGTGTCCAAGGTCATCACACTTCTCTCTCCTTCTGCAGTGCCCTTTCTGAGGGAACAGCTGAGCCCATCTATCACTGATACGTTCTTCCAGTATCTTTAGCTGATGATTTCACAGTCTCATGTTCTGCACATTAATTTCACTCTGTTCGTGGGATGTGTTTCTCAGTTCTTTAAATATGTCATTCTGCTTCTTTATCAGCCTTTGACATGTAGTTCCTTCTGACCAGAATGTCTTCTCAAACCCATCTGGATGGTGACATCTGCCTCTTCCTTCAAGACTCAGGGAAGAATTGCCTTTTCTTAAAAAGCCTTCCTCACCCCACCATGTCATATCTCGTGTTTGTTCAGCCTGTGCATTGTTGTTTGTTGTGATTTCCAAATACTGCTTCCTAATAGGGCGGTACCTGCTGTTCCCTTGTCCTTTTGCCTCAGGAGAGTGAGTTTTCAGGGAATTTCTTGTCACTTTACCTCATCATTATCTATTCTAATAGCCAGTCTGCAACCTACTTGGCACTTGACATATATCCCTTGGATTAATGAACGAATCTCTATTTTTTTCTCTTCTAGTAAGATAGATCATGTTTTCTTTATCTATATGAAAAACCATAGCCCCAAGCCAGACCATTTCTCCACAAATGCACAGGTTTTTCTCGACCATGATTTTGAACAAAATGCAAATTATCAGCCATACAGCAATTTTTTTACAGCTTTGAGACCCCCATAAGACCATACAAGAGAGTATACTCTCTCACTTGTAAATAGATGCCAGGCACTGTCTATCAGGTCAGCTTGAACTGAGCCGACACTACAGTTCTGAGATGACAAGTTCAGAGCGTTCACATACTGCTCCTCACATCTGAATCTCTCTCTATCACTCCCCAAATGAATAAGAAAATTAGTAAACATGTACTTTGTGTTAGTTACTATGCTAAAACCTGTATGTAAGAATTACTTCTGTTTAGTAGTCATCAGTACCTCTGAAATACCTTAGGATATGGAATTTAAAGCGTGAATAACTAAGTGACCCAAGTTCACATTACTAGAATTTGAACTCAGGCTCCCCTGAGGCTAAAGCCCAGGCAAGTTCTCTCCTTCCATAATGCTTTGCCCCTGATTGTTCACCATCAACTCAACAATCCATTTCTTTCTCTGCTTCTTCTAATCTGCCATATGATGGACTTGTTTCAACAAATATGGATCTCTTGGCATTCACTTGGCATCTGTCCTTCAATATATTCTTACACTCAGTATTTATTCATGTATGAATCTGTTTTTCGTACAAAGAAGATTCAGAGTTTCTGCTTTGTGATTTCCTCTCTAAAGGATGGTGCAACATGGTGTGGTTGAGTCTGTGTTATGAAGTTGGCCTTCTTAGGTTTATAGTCTGGTTTTTCTCTTTAATAGCTACATTGACTTGGGAGAGCTTCTTCACTTTTCCATGCTTTCATTTCTGCATCTGTACAACAGAGTGAAGGATAATAATACCTTAAAGGGTTGCCATGAAGATTGAATGAGGTAATGTCCAAAATGAACTTATAACCGTGTCTGGTACATAATGGCCACTCAACAAGCACTATTTATTATGATTCCTTCCTAGCCTGAAGGGTCTTTCCACCCACATGACATCCCTAAGTTTCAGCTGAATGGCTGTTATCATTTTGTGGGCTGCTATGGCTGCAGGGTATCTCGTTCCTATCTGAGTTGTGTTAACTAGTGTGGGTTTGCTTTTTTCTTTCCATTTTTCTATCAGTGTGTCCTGCTGTAGTCCTGCGAAACTAAAATGTTGCAAAATCTTTCCACTTCAATTTCTTTGAGGCCACAATTCCTGGGGGTTGTTGCTCAGGATTTTGCATGGTAACCTTTCTTTTCTGTCCTCAGGCATACAGTGACCATCCACTCAACAGCATGTCTAACAACTGTTGTCTCCCCGCCCAACTACACCTCAGTGGCCTGGCTGTACCCAGGGGGTTTGTGCCAGTTTGGCGCCATATGGCAACATAATTTGGAATCAAGAAATTGATGGCTTTTTTCTCCATGTTTGGTTCACTTGACTATTTACCAATAACTAGTCACCACTGAGAAGGAAATAAGAAACCTTCAGTCTCTGATTGTGCAAAGTAGTGAAGCCATGTGTAAAAATAGTTCACGATGACATGCCCTGCCACCCTGAGAATTTCGCTGTATTGAGATGCAGTTACCATGCAAGAAAGTGAGAAATAGGTTTTCTTTTTCTCTCCAGTGCACAGAAAATAAAAAATAGAATGTTTTTCTCTGCCACAAACATCAATTTCATGCTAAGGTTCTGATTTAAAAATAAAGTAGTGTTGGTTTTCTAAAAGTAAAAAAAAAAAATAAGAAATTATTTTACTCTAATAGGAAAAATATATTTTGAAATACAAATTTGAAGTAATTGTGAGTGAGAGAATAGCTTTTTTAAAAAAAAAACAGTTATTATTGTAATGGTTTCTATCCCTGTGGTCTATTTGGAAGTGAGTTTCTATCCATAACATCTTCATTTGTCTTTGAATTTTCATGTAATTTGAAAGGGTTAGGCACCGTACCCAAGGGAACATCCTGGCCACATCCCAAAGGATTGGCTGAGGCATTCTGATTTTACAGGCAAATTTCACCTTATCATTTCAGATGGTGTTTCCTGCCCTTCTCTTGTTTTGAAAGCATCATAGTTGTGTTCTGTATGCACATAGGACACTCTTCCTCTGAGACCTATTACAAGTAAGACTTAAGATCAGATAAGGGATAATTTTTATAAGCATGAAAAATAAGCAAGTTATCTCTTGTGATAATAACATGACATATTTTCAGCAGAAGGCTGAAAAGCATGTCCCCAAAATGACCAGTCAGTGAATTTACCCATTTTGTAAGGGACATTTTTTAGATGCATCTCTGGACAAGCTGATTTCTGACTTGCTCGGCTATCTTCAATATTTCTAAGCATTTATTGGTGAATGAGTTAGAGTAAAAATTATGACAGAAGGCTGACTGTGAGAAAAGAGCAACCAGAAAGTACAAAGGATAAAATATATAAACATGTGTCAGTATTCACTTTTAGGATTTACCTTATTCACTATTTTAAAATATTGCAAATATTGTAATACTGATACATGTTTTAGACATACTATTTCTTTCTAAAACTTAGAAAAATAAATGAATATTTTCATTTTTGAATTCTGCATTTTTAAGAGGGAATCTTTTGGGGATAGAGTTTCCCTATGTGGTCTTGATCTCACAGAGGTCCACCTACCTCTGCCTCCCAAGTGCTGGGATCAAAGGTGTGCACCACCACATTTGGCTGGTACTCTGTGTCTCTGAAATTTCTAAAACTGAGAATTAATTCTAAATAAATAAATAAACAAAAAAAAATCTATGAATTTCAGTTTCCAAAATCTGGAAGAGATGATTTACCAGGACAAGACACATACTTTAGATAACTGAGCAGTACTAAGAAGTTAAAATAGAACAAATTTTGCATTGTAAATCAGACCTAATAACTTGTTACTCTAAGTTACTCACTTTACAGATAGATAGGTATATTTTTGAGGTTTATTTTTTTTTTTTTAAGGAATGGGAGGAAAGGATTTATTTAGGTTACAGCTCACAGGTCATCAACCAGGGAAACCAAGGCAGGAATTCAAGGCAGGAACTTGGAGGCAGGAACTGAAGCAGAGACTATGAAGGAACACTGCTTACTGGCAAAGCTATACCATAATAATAGTCAAATCCCAGTGAATCTGGTAACCTCCACCCAGCAGTTTCCATTTGATTGTTTTGGAGGAACACATTCATATAAACCACACGTGTCTATAAGCTTCATGACAGGAAAAATGGTTAGAGTTCAAATAGTGTCAATTAGATTATGCCATCTCGAAAAGTGAATTATGTTTCATTTTTCAAAGCAATATTGGTTTTTTAACCCCAGGAGGCAGATGTACAATCCTCCTATGAGGTCAAAAGGACAAGAAAACTGGAAATGGGTGAATTGTTGAAATGAATGTTTCAGTTTATAAGCAAGGACCATGGTAGCATCTTACCATATCAACACATGGCTTGAAATATTTTTGAGAACTTTTTATTATTTATCTGGTTAGTTTTAAAAAATGATGGATTTTCTTATGCCACTTTTGTACATTTGTCATTGTACTTTGCACATAGTCGTTTCCCTGCTTTTAAACTATAAGATAAGGAAGATACAGACCTTTCAGCAGGGCTCTTATCGTCCTCATTCTAATGTCCTTTCTCTTTGCCCTGTCCCATAAGACTCCAGGAAAAGAACCACGCCATTGCTGGTTGCCAGCTTGCTTTCCCCCACTTTGCAGAGCTGGCTTCCTCTGCTGGAATCATCCAAACCTACCCACCAGCATTTGGCCCTGGCTTACTGACTTCAGTATTGTCTGTCTCCTTCCTCCTCTGAGCATCTTTAGCATTCTGTTGGAGCCTTAGCACAGTTCTACCTTCATTATAATTAAGCTGTTTATTTGTGGGCTCTCCTCTGTGGGTGGAAAGTACTAGAGAACAAGGACCAGATCTCATGATGACATCACCAAAAGGCTAACCCAGAAAAGGTGCTCACTATGTTACTGTGGAACACTGGCTTTCACCTGTCCTATCTGCCTGGTTGTGCATATTCTCCAGTGCAGTATACTTTACATATTACTTTGTTCATTCTCTAAGATCTGAAATGGATATTTCATGGAGTAGCCATATAACAAACGTGTAAATGAACTTGCTTATCTCTAGTTTTCTAACTAGGAATAGGCTTCTGATCTGTATTACATGGAGACTTGATAAAGTTCGTATGTTTAAAGACATGAGTTACTCCTAAACCACATCTGGGCCTGATTTTCATGGATTCCTTAAACTTTTATGTTTCTTCGGAGTATTCGTTGCCAAGCCCTCTGGTGTCATATGCTAAACCAAATATGTAAGAAGCATTGTCTGTTTAACAAGGCTGGCTTTGTGCTTTGGAAACCCTTTCAAATAGTAAGCTATTCCTTTCTTTTACCTTGAATTAAAGGCTTAAAACTGCAACAAACCATTGGTCTTGCCTCACGTAACTGATAATTTAAAGGGGTAGCATGTTTCTTCATTTATATGTAAATTGTGCCCATGGGCTTCAGATTTGAAAAAAAATAGAAACTTGGGAGCATTTGAAGAACGTCACTCAAGAAAACAACAGAGATAACTCTTCCAGAGTGCTGTAGCAATTTCTCAAAAATTTCAGTAGAGTCACAGAAAGCCATTTTTGTTTTCTCTATTCTTTCTTATCAGAAGGTCGCATTATATTTTCCTAAATACTCAGTGTTGAGGAAACTGCTTCTGAGCCATTAGCTCTAGGTGACCTTTGATGTAAGTGAAGTGTTTTCACACCAGGCAATTTCGCGCAGCACAATCAACCAGCCTCCTTCACGCTCTTATCTCCAGCCCTTGTCCAAGGGGCCACTGGAGGTTCAGGTGCTTTGAAGTTAGTAGTATGAGACTTCTCCAAAGCAAACATTAAAGTTTTCTATTATTTTCCTTAAACAAAGTTCATGTATTGAGTGAAACGATCTTTTGTGTAATCACATTGCAATAGGCTACATAAATATATGGGAATCAGATTACTGAGAATCATACAGTGGTTCATGTGAATCAAGAATTATGCTCTTGAACTTTCTCTTTATTTAAAAAATGATAGATATTTGGTGTGCAGACGTTGTTACACTTTGTTTTTCATTGAACATGTCAAATATGTTAAGCAATTAAACATTAAATTAAACATGTTTTAGCTAAACTCTGGACCATATGAGGAATTTTACTGTTTAATAATTAACAGACCCATTTAATAAATGAAGTATTCAGTTTCATGCAGCCTTCTGATGAACACAAAGTACAGAGCCCGGATTTAATCTCAGTATGGGTATTTCTTTCTCTTTCTCTTTCCACCTAAGTCAAGGCTGTACTTAATTCACATAAAGAACATGACTAAATTCCAGTTAAGACTCTCCTCTACATTGTTCGTTGACTTTGCTCAGCTACATGCATAAGACATATGCAGGTCCATTTTGTTAACTATTTCTCAGATTGGACAGCTCACTGTGTCCATGATGATTCACATGTTGTGAGAATGTTGTAAACAGTAGTATCTTTTAATGCCCTTGAACTCAGTGTCCTCTGCACATAACTGTCATAACACAGAAATTGGAGTTCCTTTAGCTCTCCTGATAGAGCCTTTTATGTCATAAAAGATGAAGCACGTAAAGAGGATGAGCCTGGTACCTTCCTATGCATATTCCAAATTTAACATTTCTGATTATGGCCTTTATATCTTTTAAATCTGTCTTTAGAAATCTTATTTTTTTATTTATTTTTATTTTATGTGTATGCATGTATTGCATGCATGTATGCAAGGGCAACCATGTCATGCAATGTCCAAGGAAGACAGAAGAGGGCGTAGAATCCCCTGGAACTGGAATTATGGACAGTTGCTAACCTCTGTGTCAGTGCTGGGTCATCTGCAAGAACAGTCAGTGCTCTCAACTGCTGAGCCATCTCTCCCTTTCCCTGGATTCTTATTTTACTACACTTACTTTCCTCCAAATTGTTGGTCTTGACTCTTTTTCTTTTCTTTTTTTTTTTCTTTTTACAAATCTCTGTCATCTGCGTGTTGTGAATGACATAGTCTTAGAGTCTAAAAATTAATTTTCCCAACATAAAATTTTTAGCAAAATGAGAAAATGTTATGATTTCCCTGGGGCTTGGAGGCCAGAGAATGTTGTCAGGTGTGTCCTGTTCTGTCACTCACTGCCTTATTCTCGAGATAGTGTCTCTCACTGAACCTGGAGCTCTTCTGGAAGCCAGCAACCCCCAATCATCCTCCTGTCTCTGCCCGCCCCAATCCCCACATTACTGGGACTTACAGGCATGTCAGTCCACAGTTGACTTTTGTATGTGTGCTAGGGATTTATGCTCAGGTATTTGTGCTTGTATAGCAATGGCTCTTGGGCATTAAGTCAACTTAATTATGTCACCAGAAACTATATAGATGCTCAGTAAAAATATTCTGAAAGACAAATGGAAAAGTGGTGGACAGTAAATCTGAGAGATGGCCTGCTTAGTAGAACTGTGAACACATATGTTTCCTGTGTGAATGTGTGCTCTTTCTACAGCTGTCAACAGTATTCCCTATTAACGAGACATAGTTTCATGGTGTGTCACTTGGCTTTTTCAACTGGAAGACCTAAACCCAGGTACTGCTGAGCTTTTTTCTCCTGCAGATAGTCATTTTTCCTGGCATGTTTGCAGACCTCCCAGTTTCTACTTCCCTTCCTTCAGCTGACTTCATTTGCAGATACAGCACCACTGATCTATGATTAGCATTGTGTGGTTTCAGTGTTTATTTTCTATATTTCCACATTGCTATTTTTGTTATTCTGTAACTAAATGAAATGTCTTATTCTCTCAGTATACTAAGAGAAGGATGACACAACCTAGGCTGGCTAGTATAAAATAGTGATCTAATCTCATGGGGCATTCTATTAACAGACACAAACCTACTGACAAAGACCACTGAGGATATCATACAAGTCATTGCACTTTAAACATCTGACAAAGTCAGAAGGATTGGAGGTGATCTTTAGCCCTGATTAATGTGTTTTTGCAAGCTTTCAAACAACCAACCATCAAAGATGGGATGATCGGCATGTAAAAAAGCTAGATCTTAAAAATCTGGCATAGCCAAACATTAAAACTGGCCATGAAATACTACAGAAACAAATGTCTACAAAGGTGTACCAATGTAAGGACTCAAATGGGATCATTAAAATTGAAATTCACATAAAATGAAAGAATGTTGGAATGTTGTATTTTCAAGTTTTACATTGCTTAGAATTGTATAAATGTTCCTATAAATAAACATATAAACCATAGATACACAAAGTTTGATTTTAAAGTGGTCTATATTTTAATACAAGATTTGGCAAAACACTCTGTAGTGCCTGTTTACTTTTGGGGAACTTAGAGGTGTACTTCCTGTGAGGAACATGTGACTTCTTTTAGGATGCGGATGAATAAGGAACACCAAATGCTGTAAGAGTCAAAGTCTAGGTCACTGCTACACAGCAAAACTGATTGCAAAGACAAAGTTTAAGCCATGCACAAGTAACTCAGCCCTCGAAATATTGATTTGTCTGCTCTAGAATTTGAATATAGAATGGGTTCCTAAGTGCACGACTGTGCTGAATGAATGTTAATCCCTTGGCATAGTGGACACCTAGTGTACACTGAAGAGATACAGGGAGAATGATAGTTTGGGATTCAGTCAAATAACAACATTACGCACTGGTTAGGAATTTAAGTGAGGTCTGAAGGGTTGCTGCACATATGTGCAGGCCTGACAGAGTCAGAGAAGTGAAGAAATGGGCTCCCCTTTACATGTTATGCTAGGAATACCAATCGAGGACAGAGTCTATAAACTCTAGAAACCAGTCAGAAAGTACCTGAAACATGATAATAAGTTTAGAAAAGTTCAGGAACCTGAATGGGTTTTTATATGAGGGAGGACACCTCCACCCTCTGTAGCAATGTGAAGTTACCTCAGAGGTCACAGTCTGATGAAACTCTCACCTTGGACACTGTGCTGGAGACAAGATCAGGGTGCTTCATAAAGATATCCTTTTATAGAAATGAAATGAGGGTTAGGATTCAGAGAGAAGGGGAGGAAGAGAAACTTCATCCATTTATACACACAAACACACACACACACACAAACACACACACCTTGGAATTCTAAAATTTCACTATGTCAGGAACCTTTTGCCTAAGTCCTAAACAAATGAGTAGGAAGAGATGACTGGACGGATTCTGCAGATGCTCATGAAACTGATGCTCATGAAACTTTATTCTCCAACAAATGGAGAAGGCAGTGTAACAAAGGGCCTGCTTGTGAGGAGAGTTTTACTTGGCAGGAGGGACAGTGTTTCTCTTCCCTATACTTTTCAAAAAATAAATTTCCTTGGTCCCAGATGTTTCATCCTCTATCTCCCCTGTCTCCTCCAGAAGTTTAGAATAGAAACACACTCACTCCACTGTTCATCTTTTGTTTTTCGTACATTCACTTTGTCATTCTAAATGACTGTGTTAGACACAGAAACAAGATCTGGAAGTCCTCATGGCCCCACATGACTGACCTTGCTTGGTAAAGTGAGATTTGCCTCTGACTTAGATGCTTAGGATTATTTCACAGTTACGGTCCCAGCGACTTTCGATTGTGTTCCACTGTGCTTGTTCCCCGGGATTTAGAAAACACTGAAGGAGAAATGTCAATCACACCAACAGATACCATAGCCTTCTTTCCTATGTGATTTCATTTATGTTGCTTTAGTCTTGCCCTACATTCAGCCATACATGGTAGGTATGTCAGAAAACATGTATGGTAAGGAGCTTAGAATTTGTAGGTAGTCTGGATCTATACACTGGCTTTGACATGTGCATCTCTGTGGCCTTGGATAGGTTGATCTATCTAAGGCTCAGTTTCCTTCTCTATAAAACAGAGAGTGAAAGGGGTTATGATATTTATTTTATAAGGTTTAGTGTGAGGACAAGTAGATGGCTCAGGGAAGAGAGCTAGTATAATTCTAACACATAAGCAAAACCACAAACTTAGCTGTTCTTTTCAGAAACAATTTAAGGCAAACCTGAAATAATGGGGCAGTTAAAATGGATGGAGTTCACCATATTGATCACCACTTCGTAGCTCTGTAGTCTCAGGGTTTGAGATTCAGGTTCCTCCTCTTCACTAGGGTGATGTAATAACTGTTCTGCAAGTTGTTGGAAAGCACCACATGATAGAAATGACATGTGTGTTAGGGACCTAGCATTAGACTAGGGAGCTGGCAAGTACTCATAAAATTACAGACAACATATCACACTCTGGCTTTTTCCCTGTTTTCTGCAAACTCAGGAAATGAGACCCTCAAGACTATGAGGGTCTGCTAAGGGAAAGGTTGAATTATGTTAGGAAGTTTTAGTCCTTCCAGGTTTCATTTGTCTTAAATTTGTTAAACAACAATTTACTGCCCCCCAAATATTAAGTATAGTTTATCATAGAAAATATTGATATGTATTTGACGTATCTTACTAATCTTTCATTTAGATGTTGCTCAAAATATTACCTAATAATTCAGGTACATGTTCCTTCGCAGGTGAGTCCCAGAGAAAGCCCTGCATTCAGAGTCAGTGGGTAAGAATGGAGGCCGTTAAGAAAGGTTTCTGCTATAAATCTTGCAAGTGTGTGCATTTGATGGCCTGCTTATTAAATCATTTAACAGCTAGATCTGGCCAGAGCCTGCTCATTCATTCACAGATAAAAGTGGAAAGCTGCTCTTCACAGAGGACTGTGCTAGGTCATAGAGACCCTAAGTGTTTCTTTGGGAGGTGGTAAATACTTGACAGATAAGGCTTGATTTCTCACCTCCTACATTCTCTTTCCCAGTTTCTGCCTTTAGAGAGAACAAGACAACTGTATCTACAGTTGATTGAGAAGTTCTATGCAGTTGGAGAAGAGGGGCTTAGGACACCAGAAAGACAAAAACATAGACAGAGAGAATCTTGAGCTGATTATGAATTTCTACAAAAATACATATTTCTATGTATTTTTTAATTAAATTAAATTCTATAACATAAATAAATCAATAATGAGAAATATTTTAAACTCTTCAAAAAGAGAATTTTTGAGAAAGTGTTTTTGAACTTTTAATTAATAAATATATATTATCTTTAAATATCAGTTTATGTAAAGAAATTCAGCTTTATAATTTATTGTAAATACTGAATCTTTCAACTAATCGTTCTATTGAATACTGATAAAATCTTAAATACAGTGCTAGAAATTTAAATTTTATGTTTTGTTAAAAGATGCTGATGCTGAAGAATGTTGCTTCTGTCAGGTTCAATGAAATACTTACCCTGCCTCAAAAATTAAAATGGAGATTGATAGAGAACGACAATATCCTCATTTGGCCTCCACTTGTATGCACATGAACACATGCACCACTCCCACATCCCCACACAAAATTTAAACTTTTAAAAATGTTAAAGGAGAGAGGTTTTGTCTGTTTGAGCTTATGTAAGATTTTCCCATGATGTAACCGTTGCTGTGAATTCCACACAGAATCCCATCATAGACATGGTTAAGTGAGTAAGAAACCCTGATCCTACCTGAGGAACTAATGGCAACAGATGACTGCTGGGAAGGGGAGATTCAGTCTAATTTAAGGGTAAGACTGTTAGTAGATTGACCACACTTCACTGGATGAACACACACTGAAGGGCATTTAAGACACAAACCTGACTTCATAGCCCATTATATATATGGAGATACACACACACACACACACACACACACACACACATATAGAGAGACAGTTAGTAAAGGAGAATGCCAACATAAAAGGAGATCTAAATATGATTAAAATATATGAAATGCCCCAAATTCAATAAAAATAATTTAAGAGAGAGAGACAGAGACAGAGACAAAGACAGAGAGAAAGAGAGAGACAGAGGCAGAGAGATAGAAGGATAGGTTTACAGTGACAGGTAGCATTGACCAAACCTTCAGACTCATTTATTGCTCTCATATTAAAGGGTACAATGAAACAGCAGCAGAAAAATATATCATCTATCTCAATAGCCAAGCATGATTTTAAGTGGGAATCATTTCTATTATAGTCAGCATAATTACAAACACTATGATGATACATTATTTTTTGAAAATTCTGGTAAATACAGCAGTTTGAAGAAGAAATGAAAATTTTATAACCACTTTGGGATTTATATGGAAGGGTCAAAGGAATTAGCTGATAGATAATTAGTTGGAAGTGGGGATTGGTAAGATTACCAACTACAAAATAACTACTAAGATTTCATTAATTTTTCAATAAAATAATGATATCCAGTTATAAATATAATGGAGAAAATAAACTAACTTTCCAAATAGTATGTGATTCTAGAAATCAAAATATACAATCCTAAGACTTCACTGCAAAAATAATAGCAATGTTTTTAAAAGAGAACATAAATCTTTACTGAAAGACAAATAATTCTTTCTGATTCATCTATAATGCATATTCAATTATAGTCAATAATAATAACATTTACTTTTTGATTTTGATTAAATGTTTAAATGTTTATTTAAGGAACTAAATACATGAGAAAGTAAAGATCAATTTAACAGGTAAAGGGTGCAGAGACGTAAACTCCTCACTTGAGAAACCATGTTTTGAAAACTGTCAGAATTTGAACAGTGATTCCAGTGAACAGTTAGATATAGGCATAGATTCCAAATAACAACTCTTTCTGTATATATGATTATGTACATATAAAATTATATAATTAAAGTAGTTTTAAATAGTGATACATAGTTATTCAAATGATTGGAGATAATAGCCAATCATCTTGGAAAATAATATAAACATAGGTAATTTATTACCCTGTACTTTAAATACATATTAAATTTTAATTTAATAAAATAAAATTAAAATACTATTTTGAGAAAATTTAAAATAAATTTATTAATTATTTGACTAAAAGATAACTTATATAAATTACTAAAAACAAAGCATAAGAAATGCTTATTTCAAAGCAGGGAAAGTTTAAAGAAAATATCTGATAGATATAAGTATATTAAAAATCAAATATTTCTACATATCTAAAATACCTTAAATAAAATGTAAAACAAATGATAAGCAAAAGAATTTATTTCTGGTGTTGTGAAAGGAGTTTCAGATTCAATAGATTTCAAACTCCGAAGAATCACTCAGGATAAAAAAAAAATACTGACTTTGCAGAAAAATCAACATAACTAATTCTTAAAAAGAAAAATTGTCAATAGTATGATTAATACACAATTACAGAGAAAGGTAAAACAAACAACAGAAGACCACTGTTTAATAAAAATGTTTAAATAATTTATATTGTTTAAAAGTTCTACAGTCACAGGGCTGGACAGAGAGATGACTCAGCAGTTAAGAGCACTGGCTGCTCTTTCAGAGAACACGGGTTCTATTCTCAGCACCCACATGGAGGCTAACAACTCTCTGTAACTCTAGTTCCCAGGAAAATCCAACACCCTCTTCTGACCTCCATGGACATTGCACAACATGGGTGCACTTACAAACACACAGACAATGTACTACTATAGGTAAAATAATAAATGAAATATTTTTTAAAAGTTCAATAATCACATTAGAATGGTTAATTCAGAGCATATCATATATTCACTATAAATGAAAATTTCAATACCTTTCTATGAATAATTCATCAATAATTGCAAAACAAATAGCCCTTCTAATAGTTTAATTGTGCAGACCATTGATTTCACTTCTAAATATTTACCCCAGGAAATAACTAAGAAAGTGTGAAAGGATTTCAGTACATCACTGTTAAATATTGTGGAAAATTGAAAATGAGCTCCCACCCGCGGCCCAACAACCAAAGAAAAAGAATGAGCCTCATATCTAGATGTGAGGCTTAGTTTAATGCACAAGTAAATCGAAACCGATACATAAGAAACTGATACAAAAGGATAGCATTTATTATGGGAGCTATTTACGGAGCTTTAAGTGAAAATGCATAAAATTGGAGCTTGTTTTTTTAAAATAAATTTGATGCTGAATGTCGTGGCATACTTCTATGATTTCAGCACTAGCAAGGCTGAGACAAGAAGACTGAGGGTCTAAAGTCCATTTTATTTACATAGCAACATATGCACATACCACCTCCACCCCTACCACCACCACACACACACACACAAACCTCACCACACACACATACATACACATACACATACATACACAGATACATACAGAGTGAGAATGACAGGGAGAGAGAGAGAGAGAGAGAGAGAGAGAGAGAGAGAGAGAGGAAAGAGAGAGACAGATAGAATATTTATTTTGGAGAATATAACACAAGAGAATATCAGTAGCTCCAACTTAAAGTATTATAATTAATCTGTTCCTGAAGAAGTTATATTTAGAGATCTAATTTCTTTACCTATAAAATCAAGAGATAATAGTAGATAATTCTAAAGGCTTTTGGCAGAAGTGCTTCAGAATGATTCCCTAAGCAGTGATGATGATGGTGAATAAAAATAACCTTAAGATATAGGGATTTTTCTCACTTTTCAGTTATCACTAATAGAACAAAACCTAGCTATGTTTGGTTTCCCTTGAAATTTGAATTCATTTGTTTATGAATTATGTGCACACTATGCTTTCTCCATCACAAATATCTCTTTTAATATGGAGTGGGGTGAGGTGGGTGAAGACTACTGTTGAAATTTGATAGTTTCCCTATAAAACTCTCAGACTGATAATAGACTCTTATTAATAGGTGATTTGTACTTTGGTCCTTTATTTGCTATTTGGAACCCTACTGGAGATTCTTGATTATGGTAAGTTTCTTTAATCAAAATTCACACTGAGAAACTGTAAGAGATATGACACTTGTAATAAATCCTAGCACTAAACAGATTCTTAGGCACTCTTAGAATTTGTGGGAAATGGTTCTGTGGAGATTAGCTGAGGGATGCCATCCTACTCTTATTTCTGACCAACAGTAAAGCTGCCTGCAGTGTGACAAAATATAGTACCTCAGATGGGTTTCAGCATTGTTGTAATAGCTAAAACAAACAAATAAACAAAGAACTATTCTGCTTTAATTTGCTATTAAATACTCAACAATTCATAGGGGTTGTTTGGAAGCCATACACAATGGCTCAAAAGCGGCTTTTTAAAAACACCATGCCTTGTTCTTCCTTAACCTGGCAGAGGTCATGAACTTCCAAGAGGGAACATATTTTGTTTGATTTACACCACTGGAGGACTTGGCCAGTGGCTGCAGTTTGTTTAACGTTGGTGTTGACAGGGTGCTTTTGCCTAAGGAGTTCCAGGTGCTTTGCAAAATTAATCAGCAATCCACATCGCAGGCTTTATGTCTGAGTGTGCCCACTGAATATAACAAGGATTTGTGGAAGCTACAGAATCTCTTACTCATGTTTCCGTTTACCAAGTGAAACAAAACAAACACGCTTGCTTCCCTCAAAGAACTGGCAGTAGAAAGTTCTAGTGCTGTGTCAATGGGAGTTTCTTTCTTGTGTAAATAGATAAATTCCTGTGAGGGAAATGTGCCACATACTCTAACTTCTGCCTAGTACCTATGTCATCCATTCTCTTCAAAGCTCTTCTGGATATCTTGTTCTTAATGAAATGAAACCCATCATCAAGGCCAAACTTTCCAAAATCACTATTTTCAGTGCTTTCTCTGACTATCCACTTACTTACATGATGTGTGTCTTCATTTACTAAACATGATCAACTTCTTTCCACAACAATGTTTGTCTTTGAAGGTAGACCATTGGTCCATTTTGTTTACCTATGAATTTCTACCTAGCATGTGCTGACACAAAACAGGAGTACAGGACTAGTGAATGAGAGAGTGAATGAAGAGATGGGTAACTGTACTTCAGAGGTACAGCCAGATACCATCTGAGTTCCTTATCTTCAAATGCAAAAGCAGCCAAGTGTAAATAAGCAAGAGCAGACTTGCATCATACCAAGATTTCAACATTGAAAAGATCTACAAGGTCAAGTGGAATATGAGAGTTTTCACCCCCGTTAATTAAAAATCATAGAAATCAAATCTAAACTAACTTAAACAAAAATGCAGACAACAAAATCTTTTAACTGGGAAATTTTAAATGATATTGCTGGTTGTAAAGGTGACAGCATATTTCTTATCTTCTCACAATTCAGTAGAACATTGGTCTGTCTCTGGCTCTTTCTTCCTCTCTCTCCTCCCTCTGCCTCCTGTCTTTTTTTCAAAAGTTCCCTTTGTGATGGCACAGAAAGCAAAGTGGCATCAGGCAAAAGGGCACTTGTGTGCATGATTCCAGTGAGAACTTCTGCCTCCCATTGCTAAGAGATACTTAGACTCTAAAATCAAAGGAATTTGCTTTCAATTTCTTGTCATTTCCTGCCTGCTGTTTTCCACAAAATAGTCAGAGCTGGGAAAAGTGTAGAGTGGTATGTTAAATGTATATCTTCTAATGGGTGAACATAGAACTAACCCAGTTAGCGCAGCCTAAAGTCAAGGTATCACTGGCATGGAAACACAATACCCAAAGGAACTGATATTCATTGTGCTATACTGTATGAGGAAGGCATGCCTGGTCTTAGCTTTCCCTCCAAGCTTTCCACTGTTTACTCAGTTTAGGTTACTAATTCAATACTGACTGAGAAATTTGATGTGGTTTTATACGACATATCATCTTTGGTTTAGGAATTACTCATTAAATCAGGTAATTCAATGCTAAAAGTGGGAAAAAAAGAAAACAAACTTAGTGGATGGGCATTTCTAACTGGTGCCTATTTTAAGGCACAGTAGTCTAGCATATAGTCCATCTTTTCTTCTGTTCTTCTGAAACTGTGATCATTTCTAAACTGTTCCAGGTGTTAAAAGTTATGCTCTAGAGAAAAAGAGACATTCTTAGGAAATTATGGCATCACCTAGTTAAATTGGATTTATGGTTGATATCCTATCCATATACAATCCAATTGAAAAGACCCTTAAATCTTTTCCAAGGGATTGGTTTTTGTGATGAGAGAGAGAAAAAAAAACACATAATATTAATTGCAACCAGAATTTCAGCAAATTGCAATGGCATGGCAAACTGGCAAAGATTAAGCACGATATAGCTCAAAGCCGTGCATGAATTCTATTGGCGCTATGCACTGCTATGCACTTCAGCTTTTAGTCTCTCCCCTGCCCTCCCATTAAGATATTATATTTCATTGCTATATTGATCTGGAGGTAGATATAATCTAAGACATATTATATTCACTTTATTATTTCTGATTGATAAGAAATTCAAAATTCTCTTAAGCCCTTGAAAGTACCCTGGGCCCTGGACACTGTGTCTACGGTGCTATTAGACTTTCTGTTTTTAGAGAACTATGTTGAATGATAATTTTATTCTGTAACTTAAAAATAAATTCTGTCAGGCCAGGCTTGGTGGCACATGCTTTTAATCCCAGCACTTGGGGGAGGCAGAGGCAGGTGGATCTCTGCAAATTCAAGGCCAGCGTAGTCTGTATAGGGAGTTCTAGGTCAGTTGGGACTATAGAGAGACTCTGCCTCAAAAAGACCAATGAATAAATAAGTAAGTAAATAAATAAATAAATTTTGTCTTGCCTAAAAATGTTATGAGTTCCTTCATTCCCAGGACAAATCATTCTGTATTTGTAGTCCAGTGATACACACCATGTCAAAAACATGTCCTATCTGGGAAGAGGGAGGGACCTTACCACTCAGTATGACTTGCTTGAACTATTTTAACACTTAGTTTTTTGATTGCTCTTCATAATTTAATTTAAGTTTTTTATATTTTATTGATTGCTGTATATTTCCTTTTCTTAAAGATTGATTACATGTGAAGGTGTACATTAGGGAGTATTCGGTAAATCTATGTACTGTTTTCATAGTATTCATCTTTTTGGTTGAAATGTGTTCTCACTATTAACATCTGTTGGTTTGTTTAGATGGAAGTCATATTGGATCCAGGGAAGGTAGGGACTCCACTGTCCCAGCCAGGAAGGCCTGAAAATCTTCAGGCTTTCTTGTGCTGACAGATAGCTCAGGGTGTTAAGCTCTTTTATTTACTTTGACAAAGCATTTTTTTGTCTTCTATAGATCTGTATTCTTGAATGGTTGTGTAATTCTGCCATGATTTACTTTACATTGTCAATTTGAAAATAAAGAAAATAAAGAATAACTAGAATTTTTTATACAGAGAGTGTTTAGGATTTATTTGAAATAGTTCTTCCAAGTAAATTTATGTTGAATTTTCCTGTAATCCAAGTAAAAGACAACCTATTGTACATCAAAATAAATTTTCATTTATGTTTAATCAAAAGTTCTGTGCCTTCCATTGAGACTGACTTGTATCTGACTATTTAGCACCCAGTTGTCTGTGGCCTTGGGGATCAGAGCTAACTGGGATTCATGATCTCTTACCAGCATATATGTGTTAGGAAATTTCTTGTTGAGAAATATCCAGAATCAAGCTGAGTAGCTGGTTTAAATACTTATTCTTCTGCCAGACATCATTAATAAACTGTAACTTTTCTTTTAAGTTGAGTACTATTGGAAATTAACATTTCTAGATTGAACCCCAGGCCTGCTGCACAATGGTTCATGTATGATCCTCACATGACTGACAGTTTCCTGGTTCAGGGAGCCTCATTCTAGGTACGAAGGATAGAATGAAGAATAAGAATAAGATGCCTTGTGTACCTTTAAATTACAGTGTGGGGCCAGCCAGAGGGTTCAGCAGCTAAAGGCTCAGTGAAAAGAACATGGTCAAATGGGAAGTTACCAGAAAGAATGAAGAAGGTGCGGGGAAGGTGATACTCATGATAGTTTGCTACTCTGTTTACGTCTGCATTTGGTTTACTTTACATGTTAGCGGACGGTAGTCTTA
Source organism: Eospalax fontanierii (assembly GCA_035773235.1). Lineage (NCBI taxonomy): Eukaryota > Metazoa > Chordata > Mammalia > Rodentia > Spalacidae > Eospalax > Eospalax fontanierii. The sequence continues at coordinate 72,177,705 of CM069527.1, forward strand.
GGAGTTTGTTAGGATTAATGATGAAAATGTATAAATCTTATCTGTCATAAGGATGGACTAATTGTATAGCGGATCCAATATCATCACATTACTTGTTTGTTTTCTGACAAAAAACAGATCGAAAGGAAAAGATTGAAGAATAACATCAGTTATGTAATTGATCCCTAAATTAAAGAAATAGAACTATATCTAAGTGTATGAGTAGTTTAATAGGAGAGTCTGTTAATAGATTTATATGTATGATTTAGCCCAGTGTCCTTCGACTCCATACCACAAATATGTACAAAAGCCAGACAACCAATATGCTGCTGTGCCATGATTTAGTTAGTCATCAAATTTTTGTGTTTCCATCTACATTTTTGCATGTGATAGAGTTAGGACTAGAAAAATAAAATAAAATGCTTCCTTTTTAGAGTCACTGTGTAACAAGAAATAAACTGGTACCTGTGAAATGTGTACTCTCACAAACCAGAGATTGTACCTATGCTCTGTCTAAAAACAACTGACTTTGGAGGGAGTGCCACCTGGGTCCTGTATTACTCTGCACATGGCGTTTGAAAAGCCTGTGCCTACGCAGAGTCCCTTGCTTTAGGAAGACTATGGCATCCTCTAGAGAGGCTTACTAAACCTCACGGATGGACCTGCACTGAGGTCACTTGGGGACACTAACTTGGCACAATACACCTTACCATAGATGAAAGAATGTATGGGTTCCAGTTGGGGGGCTGTGGGAGGAGGTGGTGGGAAAGAGACATAAAGATGACTGAGACTGATTAAGATGTTCTGTATGAAACACACAATGAATCAATAACTTTTTTAAGTTTTCAAGTTAAAAGAAAGAAAGAAAAGGAAAAGCATGTGCTACATGAGCTTCCTAATACCCCCCTCCCCCAACATTTGCTGTGCAGAGAGCTTCCAATTAACAGGTTAGGATTGCCCAGACTGACCGACCACTGCTAGAACAGTGTGTCCTGTGCTTGTAGAATCTCCCTGTTTCTCTGAAAGTGACAAGTCTCTTGTTTTTCCCTTCCCTTCTGTGTTACCAGGAGCAAAGGCTGCTCTTAGCAGTCTGGAGCTGACAGATTTTAATGGAAACACAGTCCCTAAGTCTTCGGCTACAATGGACACAGGATGTCAGACCAGCACTGGAAAGTGCTTCTCTCTGTCTGAACTACAGACCTAGAGCTCTGCCTAAACCAAAGCCACCTTGGCTTTTGGCAGTCTTCATCTTGTGCCCTCTGGCATGGGAAGAACTAGCGTCAGCTGGGTAATCCAATCCTTGAGATCCTTTGATGAATAAGTAAACCCTGGAATTTGTTGCCAACTGGCTGTTCCTTGAGCCTAGTTTCCTTCGGTGCAGCGAGCTGAGTGACGATGGTCCGTTCCCACACCTCCCCTCCTGCCGCTGCTACAGGACTTAAGGTCTATTTGCCTCAGTTGTAAAGCTAGTGTTATAGTCTTTTGCTTCCCCAGGCCTGAGAATGTTCATATTTGTGTGTTCATATTTCCAGGACTACAGCTTGAAAATTAAGCGGGCAAACAGATAACAAAGAATTCACTAGTCAGGCCACCACTGCTTCCTCATTTGGGTGTCTTCCATGATTGTTTATTCCATACTTAGTTATTCACAAAGCTTCCGTTTTCATGACTTTCATTACTTTGGTTTAATGATTTAAAGTGCCTTCCTGAAATTGTTTTATTTATTATTTTTATTTTATGTGTATGAGTGTATTTGTTAATTGCTTGCATGTGTGTAAGTGCACCTGTTTCCTGTGATGTTTGTGGAGGTCAGAAGAGTGCGTCACATTCCCCGGAACTGGATGGAGATAGGACTATTGTTAACTGCCATGAGGGTGCTGGGAATCGAACCTGGGTCCTCTGCAAGAGCAGCCAGTGCTCTTAACCGTTGGGCCATCTCTCCAGCCATCAAAGTAGTTGGGGAACTTGTTGCTAAGGGTTCCAGTAGGGGAGGAAGGGAAGAGGCAGGGAGTTAGGGAGTGAAACTATCCAGAATTCATCACATAATGGCATGAAACTGTCTGTGGTAGTCTGAATGAGAATGTCCTCCATGGGCTCCAAGTATTTAAACATTTTGTCCTCAGTTGGTGAGGCTATTTTGGGAGGTCTTAGAAGGTGTGGCCATGTTTGAGAAAGCACATCACTGGGGGAGGGCTTAGAGAGTTCATAAACTCTCTGCTTCCTGTCCCCTGCTTGAAGATGTGAACACTTAGCTTCTATGTCTGCTCTAGCCACCCCTGAAGCCCCATGCCTCCTCACCAGGATGGACTCTTGGCCCTTTAGAAGCGTAAGCTAAATTAACACTTTCTTTTATAAATTCCCTTGGTCAGTGTTTCTATCACAGCAATAGAAACGTGACTTGTACAGTGTCAAACAGTACAAAAAGAAAAAAAAAAAGTCCTCAAAGAAGAGGTGTTTACATGAAGGAATGGGAGAGCAATGTTCGCCTGACATGGAAGCTCAGAAAATTCCCATAATGAAAAGGTCTGGCTTGTGGGTGGGCATTCTTCCATCCAGACAGACAGGAATGTGGCGAGGCAGCCAGGAGACACATGGGCTTGTGATCACCAGAACAGGCACCTAGGAGAGACTCCCAGCAGCTGGGCCTGCTCATCTTTTCTCAATGAAGGAACAGGCATTTGTCATATCTAAGCTTTCCCAGAATTTCTTTTCCCACTGTTTTGTTTTTTTCTCCTCACTTCCTCACAAATTTTTGCATATGAATGTCCTTAATATACTAATTTTGCTCATGCTACCTTCAACCATAAGAGTTGAAAGTGAATGTACATTTACTCATCAGTGGAGAAAATCAACACGGCTTTACTGAACTCATTTCTACTGTTCCCTTTCTCCCTTCTAAGAATTTGTTCTTTCAAACAAGTCTTTAAGCCTAAATGGATTTGTTGGGACTTTTTAACAGTTAGACTGGACAGGATGATCTTAAAGTGATTGCTGAAAACCACTCCTAAACTCAGCACCACCAACTGTCCCTCTTCCGCCCCCCACATTTAGGCACATTGATTCCCTTCACCATGCCAGCACCTGAAACAGAACGGTTTATTCTCTGTCACTTCATGATGAAAGCGTTGGCTGGCATAAGCCCAAATTATGCAGCTGGCTATTAATTAAAGAAACTCCTTTGTCACTCCTTAGTCGAACATGATCTGATTCAGCAGATCCTTTTTGCTCCCATGTCTTCTTTTGTACCGGAAGGAAAGATATATTCCCACTCGGCTTTGCTCATGGTGGGTTGTAAATGAGTGCCAATATCCAGACTGATCTGTTAATGCTTTGGGGGCTGTTCGATTCATTCGATTTTTATTTCAGGAAGAGGTTTGACATTTCATTCCTAAGCCTTTCATACTGTCCAGTTGAAGGAAATATTTTAGCCTCCCTTTGATCTTATGTACTGCATAATTAATTTCCAAGGTGATTTCAACTAAATTTTAAATTCTAACATGAGCAAGACAGGTACTGGTATTTTGAGTTGGTTCTTTTTCTATCACATTGAACTATTCTTGTGGTTGTATTTAAAGAAAATCTTCAAGAAACATTTGTCCAACATTTTATATATATATATAAACATATGTGTGTGTCTTATATAAACACATGTGATATATAACCCATGCAATGGCAAAATTTTTTGATGCATGCATTTCATAATCCTTAAAATAAGAAATTATTTGGCATTGAATGATATAGCATGCTAAATATTGTGGAACTTTCCCATGAAACCAAAGCCTATGCAGAAATAAAATGAGAAAATTCTTTTGAAAGTGCTAAGTTAGCACATCAATTTGATCTTCACTGAATATGGGACCAATTATAATATTCTGTAGAAACATATTGCTGCACCAATGGCCCATTCATTGTGCTCCCTCCATCCCAATTTCGCTGTGTCCCATGTTCGCTGTGCTTGCTGAACGCTGAATCACTAGTCATTATTATTTGCTGACCCCTGAAAATGACTCGAGATGGCATAATTGTATTTTGTCAGGATTTAAGGCTTCTGGGAAGGATTCAGTGGGCCTTCACCAACAAGAACTGGAAAAGATACCAGAAACTGGAAAAAAAAAATTCTATTAGGAGAGCAGAGGAGACTTTGGAGAAGTGGTTTGTCCCTGAGACTGGTATTGTGAGTCATTAGAAGAATGGTATCCAGGAGCTGGAGAGATGGCTCAGCAGTTAAGAGCACTGACTGATTTTGCAAAGGACCAGGGTTTAACGCCAAGCACCCACATGGTGACTAACAACCATCCATAACTCCAGTTCCGGGGGATTCAATGCCTTCTTCTGACCTCCTCAAGCATTGCCTGGTATAGGTACACTTACACACATGTAAGCAATACCTTCATACACATATAATAAAAATAAAATACTGTTTTTTTTTTTAAAGAAGAATGATATCCAAAGCACATGAGAGACTGTGACTTGATTTAGCCTGTCTTGGCTTACAGGAGATGCAAAGCTAGGACAGACAGGTAGCAAAGCATTGAAGGATGTGGTAGCTATAATGTGAATGTCCAAGGCAGGGGGTGGTGTTTATGAAGTAAGTAGAGCTCAGGATTGAGTAAACTGGAGAGAGGAACAGATCAAATAGAAGCTGCCAGTCACATCTAGATGAAGACCTCAGTGCCATGTCCTACTTGCATCTGGAGCTCTTATACTGACTGGCCACTTTCATGGATACAGACAGGCCAAACTTGCACTTAATAAATTTACCTGAAAGCAATGTAAAGATATGTACATAGCTATACTGCAAAATGGTGGCAAGTGTTTTAAGAAAACATTGATGGTAAACAGAAATAGCAACCACCATTTTTTCTTATTCTGTTTTTAAAATTTAATTTTTACTGAATTATTGAGCATTTCATGCAAAACATCCTAATCACCTTTATACTCCTTCCCTCTCCAGAACCCCACATAGCTCACCACACTGAATTTCATGCACTCTGCCATATGTGTTAAGGCCTATCAAGTCAAGTCAGTGGAGCCGGTAATCCCTCAGCGCAAGTTCATTCAATGGGGTCTAGTCAGCCTATCTAGAGTCACTCCCTTAAAGATCATAACTCTGCCTCATACAGCAATGATCAGCTGGCAATAGTCCTTAGGCTAAGATTGGGGTCTGCTGCCCATTTCCCAAGTTCTAATGTTGGGTTTTTGTCCATTTCAATTTGCATGTATCTTATGCATGCTGTCACCATTGCTATAGGTTCATATGAGCAAGGTCCCATTTTTCACTCAATAACTATTTTCCCTTTGAATAAAAATTTTATTCCCTAGGTAATGAAGAGATCAGATGGTATCTCATGGAGAATCCTTTTCGTATATGAACCGTAAATTTAAGTGAATGAAGTTTTATTCCTCTGGGTATTGTCTGGCTATGAAACCAGGGATCTGTATATTAAGTGTAACTGTGCCCACAGAGGTCAGAAGAGGGTATTGGATCTTCTTGAACTGGAGTAACAGATAGTTGTGAGCTGCTATGTGGGTGTTGGAAAACAAATCTAGATCTTCTGCAAGAGCAGACCATGCTCTTAACCACTGAGCCATCTCTCCAATTAATAAAATATTTTTAAATAAAAAAAAAATTGTTTCTGCCTAGTGGCAGATGCCCCCCACACACACCTTTTAACTGAATTTCATGAATTTTATACAATATATTTAGATCTCCTCCAGTGTCTACAACCCTTTACTCCCCCCTCCCCATCCAACATATGTCTTTGAATAGAGTGAGACTTAGAAAGTCTATGTTCTTTACTTCCTAAATAAAATCTTTTATCTGTAGAAATTATCTCTGTGTTGGTACTATTTATGAATTTCATTATCATGTTACATTCCAATTTTGTTGTGTATTTCGTATAAATCTTATATTGACTACCTGGCAATAGATATTATATATAAAATACTTTCCGTTATCTGAAGAGTATTCTAAATCCTTAGGATAAGGAGCAATGATCAAAATAGACTCAGACCCTAAAAATCTAAGAGTGTGAATGATTTAGCGTGCTATAATGACTGTAGCAGACTGGGGCTGGATTCTTCAGAAATTGTCACTAAGGAAGGCTTTTTTTGACATGTTGAGAGTCCTTGCTAGACTCAGTTAATGTCATGAGGGATGAGTATTAAGTTTGTCAAAGAAGAAGATTGAAACATGTCCATCAGATTAAAACAACAACAACAAAAAAAAAACAAAAAAACAAAAAACAGCCTTCTTCCCTAGTCTCCTTCTAGACTGCATTATCTCCTTGCTCTTCTTGGCACAATGATACAATGGGTAACGTCAAAGTTCGTTGAAAGGCTCTAGAGCGAATGAGATTTCAATACCACTAGCTTGTTAGTGGGCTTGTGGCTAACTGCAAAGTATTTCAGGAAGATTCCTTAACACTGTTCCTATAAGTTAAGGCTATAAAGGGTTGAAATGGGGGAGGATATGAAAGGATTGAAATTCTTCCCTGATTTTGTGGGTATGAGAATTCAGGATGAACAGTCCAGGAGAGAGGAGTTAGAACTTCGAATGAGCTCATGTGTGGGCTCTCATTGTTCCAGGGCTTACCAAGGGCTGTGCTATCATCATATTAGACAAACGGCAACTACTCCTCCTGCCAGCTTAATTGCCAGCTTGGCTCCAGAACAAAGAAATCAAAATTGCAGCAAAGCATCTTTCCTGTGGAAGCTAAAGTCCTTCTTAGAGAAATTTTTAGGTTATTTCTCCATTTTTTTTAAACCGACAAAAATAAACCACGAAATTTTTCTTCAATTTCTTTTCAAGAAAACGAAAGGCCATTTTATGGAGTTTCGGGACAGAAAACATGTCTCATATATTTAGATAGCAATAGTTAAATTAGATACTAGTGACCAAAAAATAAAAAAGAGAGGTAATAGAATAGTACTTGGCAAAGCACTCTGATAGAACTACACAGACACAGGGCTAGCTCATAGCATAATTTATTTGTATAGGTCACATCTCAGACAAGCAGCATCAGTGTCACTGAGGATCTATTTAGAAATGCTAAGTCTCTGGTTCCATCTCAGGCCTAAGAGGCAGAAACCCTGCAGGTGGGCCTAGCATTTACATTTATAAAAGACTAAGAGATTCCAGTGTGTGTTATAGCTTGAAACCCACTCATCTGAATTACACAGGACAAACCATTCTGCTCCCTTTATAATGAACTGAGTATCTCTAGGCATGATGCTTACAAATTTGGGGAGGGTATAGTATCCATTTGGCATGTGCAAATGTTTATGTCTTAACAGCATTCTGTATTAGAAAATAGGAATTAGGCTCTTTCATCGGTTCTTTAAAATCTTATTGTATTACAAAGAGGTACAGTGAGCTACTTATGTAATTGTGAACAAATAATGAAGTTTTTTAGCAAAAAAAAAAAGGAGAAAAAGCATATCTCATGGAAAAACCTTCACTAATATTCTGTCTAGACCTTATATTCATTTTGGGGGCAAGGCACACAAAAGAAAATTGCCTTTTCCATCAGCACAAGGGAAATGATGTTTTAATTCTGTAGAGAGGTAATTTTGTTTTCTTGGAGAAATGGGCAGACTGATAATAGTAATTGAATTTACTTCTTAAGTATAATGATGGTCACTATAGTTCTTACAAAGGCCAAAAGAAATAGAGTCAAAAAAACTGAAGTCCAAAGGGCTTGGTAAAGCACTTGCCACACAAGCATGAGCCTCCCGGAGTTCACTTCTCCAGCACCTATGAAGAAACCCTTTGCAACAGTGTGCATCTATAACCCCAGTGCAGGAACACAGAAAGGCATATCCTTTCAGCTCATTGGCCAGCTAATCTAACCAAAACAGTGAGCTGCATGTTCAATGACAGACCCTTTCTCAACAAATAAGATGGAAAGTGATACAGGAAGACAACTGATATTGATGCCTGCCTGGCTTCCACAGGAATGCACACACACATGTGTATATGTACACACATGAATATATATGCATGATACATGTATATACCACACATGGAAAATTAAATCTAGCTAGTAATTGGATTTTTCTTGGGGGGGGGTGTTTGAAATTGTATACTGGGAGGTACTTTGTCATAAGCTGTTAAATAATTATGATATACTGACTCCTGGAGGACTTTGGGTTGCTAAAGGCATAAATAAACATTTGAACTTTATGACTTTTGTACATAATTGCCTATGGATACACTCATTTAACAAATATTTGTGAACTATCCAGCATTAACTTCTGGCTACAGTATAGCATGATATACAGTTTCATCAGTCAAACACAACCATGCCTCTTGTCAAATCAAGGGTCCAATGGGCAGCAAGATGAGTAAACATGCAATTACAGCTGGGTCTGATTACTTTCCAGATGTTCTAGTTTGGTTTCTCCTTCTGTGACAAAACACCAAGTAACTTTGAGAGGAAAGAGTTTATTTGGTTTACAGAAGTCAGTTCATCATTGGGGAATGTGAAGGCGGGAACTCGAGATAGGGACCACCAGGAAACCATGAAGGAGCACTTCCGGAAGTGGGTGGGGCCGTCCTGGATCAAACATCAATTAAGAAAATGCCTCATAGGCATGCCCACTTCTAGTCTGATAGTGGGAATTCCCCAGTTGAGTTTCCTTCTTCCAAGGTGACTGTAGTTTGTGTCAAGTTGACAAAATCTAACCGGCACCCTAGATGAAGCAAAGGATAGATGTTATGCAGGCTCCTAGACTCCATCCAGCACATCAAGGATAGGGCTGGGGCAAGAAGAAAGAGGCTCTGTACCAGACTTGCTGAGTAGAAATTAATGAGATAAAGGGTATAACAGAAAAAAAAGGGCATGTAAAGTTAAAAAATGGGCAGCTCTTGAAGCCATCATGTAATGGAACATGGCTTTCTCTGGTGGAGTTTGGGGTCAGGTGGCACACACTCTGGAGAACTATGACAGATGAAGCTCAGAAGAAGGCAGGGACTTGATTCCAACAAAAGGGGGAACGTGGTTTAGGGATTGGCAATGAAGAGACTGGATTGGGGGCAAAAGATGGAGATTAATAGGGACACTGTTATTGTATCTTAGACAACTGCCAGTAGTATGGCCCAGCAGTTCAGAGAGAATGGAAAATATAAGGACTTAGGAAGGAATCTCAGTGGTTCTTTAGATCTGGCGCTCAGCTGATTTTGGGAGTCAGGGAGCAAGAGACTCCACAGGCGTGGGGATGAATGGTAGACTGTGCACTGGGCTAAGATTGTTGAAGAGAAGCAGGTCTGGGGAAGGGCTCATATTCTGCTTGGCTGAACAGGCTCTAAGAAAACTTGCAGTTAATCAAATAGAGATAGCTAATGAACTACTGGGAAAAGAAACACAGGTCTGGAGCTCACATGAACAGGGTCTTACCTTAGTCCTCTCTGTCCATGCAAATAATCCCAAACACTTTTTAAGGCAGAGGCTAAAGTCAAAGGCTTTTTGTCACGGTGCCTAGTGATTTCCATTGTGAACGGGCACTTTTCTTGACACCAGTTCCAAAGGCTAAGTGCTTTTTAGACCTGCAGAATTCTGAAAAATAACAGATTGCTAGAAAGTAATTTAGTTTGTGCAGTGAACCAAACTGTCTGTCAAGTAACTACATCTACTGTCTTTCAGTTGGAATTTTATATCAACAATGCTAGAGATCTTAGGATACAAGAGAACCCTTCATTTTCATTCGCAAGCATTTCTTGTTAATAAAATGTAAATGTATTTGCTATAGATGCTTTGTTTGGTGACAGCAACCCTAAAATTAAATGAATGATATGCCAGCCAGGGAGAAGCGGGGGCTACAATTTGGAGAAAGAAGTACTATACAAGCCTCCCTAAATTAATGCTGATGTTTTTGAAATAGAGAATTGCATTTTGAAATAGAGAATTTAATTTAGAAGGTATTTTTCTCTTATTATGCCAAGAAGAAATTGCGGGAATATGTATTTACTGAAAAATAAGTACAAATTTGATAGGTGTCAAAAATCAAGAAAAGCCTCATAAAAATTATGGAGCATATAATAATGTTTTAATAAATTTCCTCCACAATTATGAGGCTTCGAAATTTATTTTACTCCTGGAGACCACAGATGATGATCAGAAATAGGAATATAGAGGCATGTAAATTACCACTCATCTTGAGAAATAAAGACACCAAGAATTGTTATCAGCAAAGTTTGGAGTTGTTCAGTATCACTAATGTGTGTAAATTACAAAATTAGAAAATGTAAGAAGCATCATTATTTTAAAAACTTGCTGTATTCAGATGGAAAGTTAAACATGCTCTTGTGATATGGTACTCAGGAGGCTTCTACTTGAAATACAAACCTCCGACTAGCTGGGCAGGCTGGGAAATAGTCAAAACTGTCAAGACTTGTCTTCTGAAAGTCTTATCTTTTTCCTGTGCCCTTTGCTCTAAGACTGACCCTCAGACCACCTACTCTCAGTAATAAATGATTTCCTGCAAGCAACTCAGTGTTTATCCTCATGGCCTGTTTTTGCTCATGCCTTTATTCCCTCACTCCCTCTTTCCTCTGTCTCTCTTATACACACACACACACACACACATACACACACACACATACACACACACACACATACACACACACTATCCTATGAAACCTGCTTAAATTGGGCATAGGGTCTATTCTAATTTTTAAATGCTTCATGCATGTATGTAACTGTCATAACACAATGCAGTCCACCTTAAGCACCTTTAATATATCCTCATTTCTTTTTCTTAATGCCTTCTGACCTTATTTTCTTTTCTTCTATGTCTTCTCTCTCCTCAGAATTTTAAAGATAATTGTATCGGTGTGGGAAAATATTTCTTTTATTTATTTCAGACATTTTAATTATTTCACAGCATTTTAGTTACATGTCTGCCAGAATTTCCAGCTGCTGTTTCAGTCACCAGAACCTTCAATGCCACTTTTCTAAACCCTGAATATGTTCTTCGTTGTGGTCAGGCAATTACAGAGTCCTTATTATATATCAGGTGTTGTAAGGAAAGATCAGCTTAGAATTTAAAAAATTTTCAGGATTGGCCAATTAATTATTAACTTTCATGAAGAAAAATTAAACATACCAATAAAAGAAGGACTGGACAGATGGTTCAACTGTTAAGAGCACTGAATGCTTTTGCAGTGAAACCAGTTTCAATTCCCATCACCCACATGGTGGCTAATAAACATTTTTAACTCTAATTCCAGGAGATCCAACATCCTTTTCTGAGCTCCATGAGCACTTCATGACACCTGTGCATCTACCTATCATGCAGACAATACACTCACACACATATAATAAAATTAACAAATAAAATATGAAAACAATAAAGAAGAACACTTCTTATCATTTGTGACAGATGGTGCTTATGAATGACAGTTTTATGGCCTACCTGTTAAAGATGAATATGAAGAAATTATGTTGTTTCCTTATGTTTTCCAGTGATTTATATTAACTACTTATTCCCAATCAGAAACATTAGAAATCCTCTTGTTAATAACAGGGCCTAAATAAGTACAAGTTTTTACACATATTTATATTTTACATTTTCCCTGGGAGGTAAATATGTCAGCATGGCCACAAATACTTATGCAAAGTGACCGAATGAAACTTAACTGTTAAATGGAAAAACCTTCCCTTAGTTTTTAAGCAGTAGTTTTTACCCACTTTAAATCACCCTGCGAGCTTTTCAAACACTTGATGCCTAGGTCAGACACCCAACTAAATGACACTGGAATTTCTGGGAAAAGGAGCTAAGTGACTATATGTTTTAATGTCTTTAATGACTCTACTGCTGCATAGATTCATCAACTTACACTTGGAGCACTGCTGGCTAGGTGGGACTGCCCTGCCTGCCCCACCTGCAAGAGATACCATTTTCTGTCCATCCATATCATTAAGAAAAAGGCCATATTTGGATACCTGATAGAGGCATCTTTGCACTTTTCCCAATATAAACTCATCAGCCCCATTTAACTTTCAATAATTTGCACAAACACCTAATGCAAAGTAAGTGTTAGACCAAAATTAAGAAATAACAGGAGATCCAGATTTCAACTTTTCCTCCTTTTCCCCTGTATTACGGAAATCTGGCCCATGTGCTTCTCTTGCTGCCATCACTACCAGTACTACTTGGGGTTGGCTTTTTGTCAAACTAGAAATTGCCGAGCTTTCAGAAAAGAGCCTCTGAAAGACTTAGGTAGGAGCATGCTCTTGAGCCCAAACTCATCCTTCTAAGTAGACTGATATGTAAATCCTGATGAGCAAGAGCTCAAGCTTTGAGAAATACATCTAAGATATGTTAAAAATGCCAATAAAACAAGAGAAATTTCATGTAATACATGAAAATGATTTCAAAATATTATATACCACTTATATTTTGCACAGGTAATTTATGTAAACTATTGGAGAATGAATAAAAAATTTAGGCTTGAGTAACAGAAAAGACTCTACCATGTGCTAACTTGATTGAAATATCTGGTTTTCAAAATAACATGCTTACAGAATTTTCAGGTATCACATATCCTCACTTTTATATTTACATTTTAATAAGTAGATGTGCTTTCCGTTCACATCCATAAAGCTAAGATTTTGGCCTTTACTAGAAAATACTATAAGTACCTTGAGGGGTAAGCACACATTGGAGGACTCACTCTTCCGTGTTTCTAATTCTGAAGGTCTGTACTGGAGTCCCCAGTTTAGCATTGCCAACGAGTCCCTAAGTCATACTGATGCCGCTTGTCTGGTGTCTACATTTGCATCAGCAATTTTATTAGTTGAGTTTTCACTATAGAACATGTATCTGTTGACTGACAACAAACAAAGAGTTTACTTCTTGCCAAACATCTTGCTGTTTTCCAAAGACCCATATATAGTAATAGACTCAGAGAAGCAAACCACATCTATATTAAGATTGTCTTCTTCCCTCTAGTTCTAGTATATTTAATTAACTCAATTCCGAAGAAAAAGTTTTTCTAAACTTGGCATTACAGATTTTTTTTTTAGGACAAAACAGCATTCCTTCTTAAACTTTTGGAATTCTCATTTTCCTAGTAAATATAAGCATATGACTTCGAGACAGACTCTAATATTTTTAAAAGATTTAGTAAAATTGAAAAATGTCAAGAAAATAAAGGTACTCATTCTTACATAAGTATTCTAAAAATAAATAGTAAAGGTTCTATGTGCTATATTTAGAAAAATCAGCAAAATATTTCTGCAAGTATTTGCTGGCATGTTAATGCATTTCCCTTGATATTGGCTATTAATTTGTGTTATGTAAAGACAGATTGCTTCGTGTGTAATGTACTGCTCCTATCCGAGGGAATGAAAACAATAAGGCTGTGTCATGTCCTAGTGTGCATCATTTGCCAACATTATTTAATAAGATGAATCTGGGAGGTATAGACTAGAGGCAGTAGGATAGCTTAGGGAAAATAAGAGACAAGTTCAATTTATGCAAACAGTCTTGACTGTTTGGAAGACTTCTAACAACTTCTTGTTATCCCACCATCTCCCAACATGATCTACTACTCAGTCTCAGGGTCAGGGTTCTTAGGAATGGTACATCTAACAAAAAACAGAGAGCAGCTGGGGAAGTGATTCTGTGGGTTAGAGTGCTTGATGCACAAGTATGACTTGAGATTGGATAACAGCACCCATGGAAAAAGCTGGGTGTAGAAACATGCTCTGCTGTAACCACAGGACTGTGGGAGGTAGACACAGGAGGATTGTTGAGGGTTCCTGGCTGCCAACTTAGCTCCACGTTCAGTGATAGAACTCATCAAAAGTGAGTAAGGTAGACAGTAATGGAACCAGACACTCAACACCCTCCTTTGCCTTCTGGCCTCTGCATACACATATAATACACACACACACACACACCCACACACTTTACCTCACAGAGCTTAGCTTCCAGTAGAGTTTTGGAGGTAGAATAATGCATAATACAATGATGTCCACTGCTAGATCCCTGAAACTTATGAAAAAGTAATGTTATCTATAAAAAGGACATTGCACATTTGTGATTAAGGATATAGACCTTCAGGAGGAGCATTGTATCAGATGATCCAGTTGCATCCAATCTAATCACATAAGACTGTAAAAGCAGAATTTTTGTGGATTAGAAAAAACCCCGATAATTTGGCTGCTCTAGAAGACTCTGTTTGATTCCCAGGTCCTACATAGGGGCTAACAACCATCCATAACTCCAGTTCCAGGAGATCTGAAACCCTATTCTGACCTTCATGGGCATTGCATGGCATGGATGCACTCATATACTCACAAATAAACAAGAGAAAAGAAGAAAGAAGAGTGCAAATTTGAGACGGGTTAGACAGGTATGACTTTGCTGGCTTTGAAGATGAAAGGAAAACCAAGGATGTAAATGCCTGGAAGTGCCCAGGAAAGCTGAATATCCCCGCAGCATCCAGAAAGCAATGTGGCCTTACCAACATCTTGACTTCAGTGAAGCCTGTGTCAGATTTTCACCCATAGAACCAGGAGATATCTTTTCATTATTAAATACCTAAGTTTGTGGTACTTTGTTATAGCAGCTATAATGGAAACAGACAATAAAAGTAGGTACACTGTATGTAGGAGAGTGCTAATGATTGGTGTGAAGATAGACGAGAAGAGGAGATGAGTTATCTGTAGGCGCTATCACTTCAGGTCAGGCAGGCTTCCATGCTGACCTTTGTGTGAAGACATGAAGGAATGAACACTTCAGGGAAATCAGAGACCAAAGGCTCTCATTTTAGCAATGTTAGTTTTCCATTGCTGCTACCATATCACTGAGAAAACCAACTTAAAGGAGGAAATCTTTACTGTGAGTCAGTTTCAAAGGACTCAGCACATAGACACTTTATTGTTCTGGGCCCATGGACAGGGAGCATGTGCTGGAGCAGAGCAGAAGAAAGGAGGCAGCAATAAAAGGACAGGGCGCAGGAAGGAGGGGGAAGAAAGAGAGGAGGGTTCCATCAGGACCCACTCCTAGGGGCCCACTTCATCCAAACAGACTCCCCTGTCCCTTGAAGTTTCAGCCCCTCCAACCAACTAGCTGTGAGATGGGACCAAGCTTTCATCACATGAACCTTCCTGGACAGTTCAGATGCAGACCATACAATGATTATAAACAATTAGTTTCTGAGTACCAACTTTAAGGAGCAATAAGGAGCATCCCCTCCCAATAAACAACAACAACAGCAAAACCCATGTGATAGTTTAGGAAAAAGACTCAAATTTCCACAGATGCCATTCTGCTTTTTAAAAGGAAGTCAACAGTCTCATTTAAACAGCATAATTCAATTTTTATAGTTACTGAAGAACACATGAAAAGTTTGATACTATTTCACTCAAACTATATCTTTAAAAGTGTGAAGACTTTAAATACTGTAAAAGTGGGCCCAAAACAAACAAGTTGGAAATATTCAGACATGAGTGCTTTTGGACCATCTATTAAATATTATAATAAATTGATGTTTTATACCATTACAAAGGCTTCTCAGACTCTATTTGATTTTGAATTATTTTGGTAAGAAATTCAGTGTTGAGGGCAAGAACTATTGTGATTATTTTAGCAGCAGAGGATAAGTTGCCTATACTAAATAAATTAAAACAAAAGCAGACTGCTAATACAGTGAAGCATTCACCATTAATGTTGATAACACTGACACTTTCAGGTAATATTACTGAAGACTAGTCAGTGTTTGATGTATGGATATCCTCCGATACACCTGCAAGGACAAAACAAGTAACCAAACAATACCAACAAAATAACACCTGAGTGAAGGTTTTCTCTAAATTTCATTGTATATTTCAATTTCCAAAGGAAAGAAATCCAAATTCTATAATCTATATCAGTAAAAATGTAAACATATAAAGCAAAGAAATGCCCAAGAAGTTATTATCAAAATAAGCAATAATGCTTTGTGGGAAATATGTTGTACCTGTTACTTAAAATGTGATCCAGGTACCACCAGACAGTCCTGGATTCCAGGACCTGGATGGTTAGCACAAATATAGATTCTGGGAGCCTAACCTAGACCTCCTGGGTTGCAATTTGCATTTTAACGAGATCCCAGGTGATTTTTCTGCAACTGTTTTATAAGAAGCAATGTACTAGAGCAATACCTAAGAGCCTCATTATAAATTTTGCTACCAAGTGTTTTAAATTCTATTAGCTCCATGCAAATTCACATTGTGCTGTATAGTGTGTCCTAGCATATGTTTTGAGAAGCTGTTTTCATCAAGGGAACTTAGTGTTTCTTGCCTCAGAAGCTATCCTAGGATATTAGTCAGTTACCATTATGTTTTCAGAGTTTTTCAAACCTTTTGGTCATATATGGTTTATATTTTGAAACCTTACCTTAACCACTATATTTTTTTAAAACAAAGTACCTTGAATTAGCCCTGAAGGGTACAGAGGTTCAGTGAGTTCAAAGGAAGGCATATTGGGAGTGCAGAGGAATGCATTGAAGAGGACAAATGTTGAATCATAATGACAAAACTGAAAGCAGACATTACTGGCTTCTTGTTCTGAGCTAATGCAAGCTATGACTTGGTCCTTCCAAGGGTCAGTGCTCCCTCCCATCAGTCACTGTTCAGAGAGCTCATCTTTCTCCCATGCTCTGCCTTGTCAAGTTAGTCTTGCTTTTTCTGAAGAAGTTTTTGCCTCCTCATAGTTCCTACATGTGAATCTCAGACATACACAAGGCAAGTGAAATTCCATTGTCACTTGGCACTTTCTGTAAATGTCTCTGTCTAGTCATTTTTGGGTTTTCTATTCCTTAAGCTAGCTACTCCTATTGTAATGGTGACTTTTTCCTGTCCTGCTAGCTCCTCTATAGATTCCCTCCTCCCCCGCTCCCACTCTTCCTTCTTTCATATTTTCCTTTTATTCTTTCCTTTTTTTTTCTTGTGACGCTGAAAGAAACCTATGATCTCAGTATCTTGAGTAAGCACTCAACCACTGAGATAAACTCCTAGTCCTACTTTCATTTCCTGAATTGTAGCCCAGAGATGAGCTAATTCCCAGCATTCCAAGTGAGACCCAACTAATTCAGACTGTCACCAGAGACACACGACCCCCAACCATCCTGGACATTATTTATCAGTGAATGGGACTTTCCATCTCATGACTTCTTTGACCCTCACATGTGATTGCCACAGCTTGACTTAACAAGCTGGTGTTTGTATAATTAGATGTTTTCTTCTTACCAAAGGGCATACAGCTGATGTGGCCCTGTTTAAGTGCATCTTGCTAGATTTAGGTCACTGTGATCCATTCATATCTGATTCTATCATTCATATTATTGGCTGTCTTTCCCACCTCAAAATTACCTTATTCTTTTGCCAAACTACACTCTTTTCCCTAAAATAGCTTTCAGTCTTTCCTGAGCTTTATTGTAGTGTCTCCAAAGCTGTTTTGTTTCAATTTGTTATTATTTTTTATACATAGTCTTGAAGTATAGACCAGGCTAGCCTTTAACTCACTAAGTAACCCAAGATGGTCTCAAGCTCCTTATAATATTCTTGCTTCAGTCTCCTGTGTGCTACAATTACAGGCATGTACTACATGCCAAGTTCCATGGCTAATTGTATGAAGTATGAATTGGTTTTCTTCATGTGCATATGTCTTCTTCTGTATATCACTTAATCACTAGATCTTGTCAGATTACAAAGTACTGTGATCAAGAGTCTTCTGTGTCCTTTTCTTAATTTTAATTTTGCTTGACTTTAATTATACAACTCAAAGATGTCTGATTGCTAATTCAATGGGAGGAGTGAAGAAATGGTATATCTCATAGAACAGAAAGAAACTTAAGAAATACCTCTTAGTTAACACACCAACATTTGTTGCCAGAATAAAAGGTTCAAATGAAAGTTGGTGCACACTGAAAAAGACTTACATTAAAAAATAACATAAAAGTTTTTATATTTTATGTGTGTGAATATGTAGGGTATGTCAAGTGTGGAGGTCAGACAACAACTTTTTGGAACTGTTTCTCTCCATCTACCTTGAGGGTCTAGAGATCAAGACAGGTCATCAGCCTTAGGGCAAGCACTTTCACTTGCATAGCCATCTCAGCCAGAATTTTTATTTTATTTATATAAGTGTTTGGTTGCATGAATGCATGTGTACTATGTGCATGTAATAAACTTAAACTTGTTGGTTTCCTTTTAGAAAGTATCTTTCACTTTTTGTCCTAGCTAACCTGGAACTCACTGTGTAGACCAAGCTGCCTTCAGATTCACAGAGATCTACCTGCCTTTGTGGGAATTTATGGAGTTTGCCTCCATGGATGGTCAAGAAAGCTTACTTTTTAAAAAAATGATTTCATTTGTTTATCTATTTTTGTGTAGGTGTGTTATGTCTGGATGTGTATAAGTGCACCTGTTGTTCTGCAATGCCCATGAAGGCCAGAAAAGTATGTGGGATCACCTGGAACTGGAATTACAGACAGTAATTTGCTGCCATGTGGGTGCTGGGATTCAAACCTTGCTCTTCTGCAAGAGCAGCCAGTGCTCTTAACCACTGAGCCATCTTTCCAGTCCCAAAGAACCCTCTGTGGTTCTTTTTTTAATGTTTTATATGTGTTAGCCAAGCACCTTACTTTTGATTTTAAAACAATTCAAGATAACTCAGAAGTTGGGTGACTCAAAAATAAAATTATAGATGAATCCCTTACTACAAATGTTTCTTGTTAATTAAATATCCAAAGCAGCAGAATCAAACAAGAGGAATTTGTATACAATTTAGAGATAAGTACATAAGAGTGTTTCTACTGCCCGAGATACCCTCGCTGCTTAACAGAAGAATATTTCTGAAGGCAAAATGATGACCTGTATTTTTCTTTGCAATGAAGGTTTTAGATATTTGGAAGTAGAATAGTTTATCTCATTGGGACTTAATATACCAACCTTCATTCATTCTAGTCTTTCAGATGTGAGGATCAAACTTTTTTTGAACCAAATTTGAATTTCAACCAAACTTCTTTTTCTTGGTAATTTGAAAAATAGTGTTTTGGGAGTCTAGCATTATAAAATACATAGTGTGTTGGATACTTTAAAGTATGACAGAATTTTTTTGGTCTTTTTGAGACAGGATCTCCCTGTAGCCCCAACTGGCCTAGAACTCCCTTTGTAGACCAGGCTGGTCTTGAACTCACAGAGTTCCACCTGCCTCTGCCTCCCAAGTGCTGGGATTAAAGGTGTGCACAACCACACCTGGCTTATGACAGAATTTTTTAAAACATCATTTAGGGAATAAACACTGTCCATTTTTATAAATGTGTTTATTTACTTATTCTCTATATTCAGAGAAGACAGGTTTATGAACACTTTTTCACATAGTCCACACCACCAACCCAACCAATGAGAATTAAAAATATTGCAGACATTTTATGTTCTATGTTATATCAAGAGAAATATAATTTTAATTTTAAAAGCAACTTTTGTAATAGTGAAAAACGGAACTGAGTGTGAGGCTACATGTTATTAATCCCAGGACTTGGGAGGCTGAAGATAGAGGATCAGTAGTTGGAGCCTGTTCTATACTGCATAGCAAGACTCTGACTCCAAAATTGAAAAAATAAATAAATGGGAATGAACAAAATATCTACTCAACAGGAAATGAAGCAATACACAAGATAAAAATAAGAAGATAAGAACATTAAGCTACATAGGAAAATTCCTGGTGTCATTTAAAAACACTTACCAACTTTCAGTTTCCAATAATCCTGTATACAAAGACAAGCTACCTTTCTGAAACTGTTAATGTCCTATATAATAAACTCTAGATAGGCTGACCAGACTCCAGGAGATGAACTCACACTAGGGGACATATGGGGATACGAACCTGACTCAATAGGCCTTAACATATATGCCAGAATGCATGAAATCTTGCAGGGAGTCGTGCAGGGCACAGATAGAGGAGGGCCTCTAAATATGATTAAGTTGTATGAAATGCACAAAAAATTCAATAATTTTTTTTAAATATGAAAGTTCTGCTTCCCCTGACTTGAGAATAAAATTGGGGAAGAAAAATACATAGAAGGACACAATGGTGTTTTAAATCATATCTTCCAGTTTTCATGCTGGGTAGACAAGCCCTCAAGAGAAGTGAAACAGGCGATAACCCTGTGCATTCCTGTCTCCCCTGTGCAACCACTTAGCTGTCATCGTGAGTGACTGTGGAGAAATCTCTTGAGATTTGTGAGCTTAGCAGAAATGCTCCAATATTGAGAGTGCCCACCAGCTTGCCATTGTCTGCTTGTGGTTTGTACATCAGGCTGCAGAATATCCTTTTGTGATGTAATGCGGTCTACTTCTGTGGCTTTCCTGTCCTAAGCTGCTCTTAGAGAGTGCTTAACTGGAAGTGAGGACCTCAGGCTGCTCAGAATCTCTCCTGTGCAGCACAGGGCACAGGAAGCAGTGGTATGATGATTGGGCTTCACATCCAATTTGGAGGGGACTTCAGGTTGAAAGAAACACAGATCTCTCCTCACAGGGAATAAGAGATTTATTTTGGAGCCAAATAAGATTGACCATGCCCAATAACTCAGATTTATGTTACTCTAAATTCCATGTTCCAACATGACCTTTTTATAGTACAAAGTATAGAACAAAGGAAGATTTAAATGAAGGCACCTTTAAGTACACTGATGGAGACAATATATACCTGGGTTACAGCAAAGTGAGGAAACCTCTGTGGTAGACCTCAGATGCTGTCTAAGGACATTCTTTGAATTTGGATTGGTGAATGCTAGTTATGTGTTAATTCATTCCAAATGATTTCACCTGGTTAGTGAGATGTGGGCAAATAGTGGCTATTAAGGGGTCTAAAGATAGCCCCAGATAAATAATAATGGTTCTGGACTTGCAACATTACAACTCCTCCAAAATCCTTGATATTCTAATCAACTAATCAGACCCATAGCAGAGTCAATTGTAAGGTGTGGCTTTTTTTAACAAAATGGAAATGTTTATGATATTAACAGTCTATTCCTTATAAAAGGAACTATGTGTTATTTTTTTCAAACCTTATTAAAGTCAAGTAGTTTTCATTAGAAATAACCTTCTCTTAACTTTCTGTAAGCGAGTGACCATTCATGATCATAGCACCAGAGCCCTAGGCCCTGGGGAGAAGACTATGGAGTTTCCAACATGTCAGATCTGGCCATTCAACCTAAAAAAAGCAAGAGGAGGTAATAAGAGAAGACAGGACCAATATACTTGTGTTAGGAAGACACATGCAATTAAACATATCAGCTAATCTTTGAGCTCTAGTCTACATAGCAGAAAAACTGGGTCTGGGGATGAGAAGCATAAATAATTAAGCAGTATTGGTCAAAATGTGGTCCGGATGTTCATCATCTCAGTTCTGGTTCTGCAAGGTGATTTGAAGAAGTCAATAGTATAGAGAACCATCCATGTCCCCTGACAAGGTAGCTCCTGCTTGAGGGTTGATCTCATGATGGGGTGACTGCCTGTGAAGGTTTAATGTTCCTGGACCCTAAGGTGACTAAAGGTTTAGGACAATCACTGGAGAGCTTTGGTTGCCTTCTGTGGTCTGAATCAAAGCATTATTAAACTGACCATCAGATATCCCAGTGGCTCTAATCTTTGTGCCTTGAGCCTTGAAAAGGAATGAGGCCAGTAAAGAAGCACCAGTTTTATATACATACTGTTTGAGCGATTGACATGCCTATGAATAGAGTTAAGCAGGAGACTGAGCCAAAATTTTAAGCCAAAGGAGACACATACAGACCAAGGAAGACTGTCAAACCATCATCCTGACTTATGTTACCTATGGGTCCAGGAGTCAGTTTTTTAAGCCAAAGCAAAATTTAAGTGTCTGTCACGATCCTAATATATCTTACAAGATAGAATGTAACATAGAAGGAGAACAATCCCAGAACAGCTATTGATGCTCTCTGAGAGCCACATAAAGAAGTTTGTATAAATATCATAAAAAGGCTTTCTGGGGTCAAAACTGAGTATTGATAACTGTATAAATACATGTTAGGTTATCCATAAATATTTTTTAAAAATGTTTATTATCTACATGCACAACTTTAGTCTTGGTTTTAAATTCTGTGCGGTCAGGTTTCTGCTTTTGCTGGTATACCTTGATGTACATCTTTTTGGTGAGAAAAAAACATGTACTATGTGGTGCAGTATGTGTGAACAAAAATACATGAGCAAAGTAAGGAAGACAGAGACAGAGAGATGCAGACACAGAGATACAAAACACATACACACACACACACACACACACACACACACACACAGAGCTCCTTGCCATTTGTAAAGTTAACTATCAAATCTTATGTTTAGAACTGATTTAATTATCAACTATTTGGGCAGGAGCTGAGAAAAAACTCTCTTAGAAAGCAAGTGATCTGCCTAAATTACAGTTTCAGCGTACTAAGGGTTACCCTGTGATCCCAAACGAATGACTTAGTTAATATGTAACTTAAGCATCTGACACATACCCGGAAGCAACCCAGCACTGGGGAATTCACCCTTACCTGTCACTGGATTACCATTTGTCTAAAACAGTGCACCATGGAGCTGTTTGTCTGTGGTTAGCAACAATCACTAAGTCTGGAGTTTATGGGAGAATAAAGTACACTCCAGTGCCATGAGCATATATGTGTATTTACCTTGATTCATAGCACTTGTTTTAAGTCCACACTCCAAATAAACACCCCTTTAAATTTAATTTCTCTCACATTTCAACATAGGTTTAGTTCAAGAACAAATAGATTTAATGATACATTAATGACAGTTACTCAACTGATGAGTCCGAGCATATTTAATTTTTTAATTGATTTTGGGTTGTTTTTGAGACAGAGACTTATTCTGTAGCTTAGACTGGTCTGGAACTCAAGGTGATCCCTCTGCCTCACCCTCCTGAGTTCTTGAATTATGCACATGAGCCACCATGTCCAACATTATTTTTTTCTCTCAGGAACTGACTTGATCATCAGATACAGAGGCTTTGACCTCCATTTGCATTCAATTATAATTTTTAAGTTTGTGAATTTGAGATACTATACAATATTCTAAAGGATTTCTGAACCTGACTTTCCATTTCTTTTAGCTCAATGAAGACTGGTTCCCACTAGCTCAGCAGTGTTTCTCACGCTTCTGAGGGCCAGCTGCTCATTATCTAAAATGTAAATCGCTGTTAGAAGCTTTTTACAATTCTATTAAATGACAACTACCATCTTTATACCTTCATGCTCGTCAAGAATCGAAATAACTTGAACAGTTAACAAATATTTAAGAGCTTACTATGTACCACACACTTTTCTGTATTCTGGGGAAGAGAGATATACTAGTGTAAATATAACAAGTAGTTCTACTGTAGAGCAATGGGAAGGGACACGGAATCAAACACAAAGATACACACATTGTCTCCACACATTAACACATACCTGTAAATCCCCATACACACACATACACCATCATCACACATGAAAATAAATTGACTAAAGGGTACAGCTATAACTGTAGAGGCAGAAGAGGAAGACGAGTTAGGGAGGGCATTAAAACAAGTAACTTTTTAAGAACTAACCATGAAGTGAAGTGATTTGGAATGCTGGGAGATGGGAAGATAGAGTCGAGAAATGTAGTAAGCTTAGGTATATATGTCACACACAGGGCTGACTCAAAGTCAACTTCTGGGATTTTCTTGTGGGCTAGTGAAGAGTTCAGTGCAGAGGGCCACGTGCAGATTCTCAAGGCTAATAGTAGGCCCTGACTATAAATGAAAGCTAGACATGAGGGTGTCTTCAATTAGCAAGCAAATGATGATTGTTTTATATATCTACAATAATGACCATAAGAAGAGGAAAGGAAAAGCCACTGTTGTGTCTCTTCCATCTCCTCACCTAACTGGTTTTGGGGTCCCTAGTTTATCAGCACAGCATACATCTACCTTTGTTTTTACTTGGCTGCTTAATGCAAGATGTGCCAGGTTGTCCTGACACAGCTCCAGGAGTGTGTCTGTGCAAAGACAGATACCTGCTCCCTTTCGCTCTCT
The DNA here is from genome assembly GCA_035773235.1 of Eospalax fontanierii. Classification (NCBI taxonomy): domain Eukaryota; kingdom Metazoa; phylum Chordata; class Mammalia; order Rodentia; family Spalacidae; genus Eospalax; species Eospalax fontanierii. Next base: position 72,201,759 of record CM069527.1, read on the forward strand.
CTTTCTATCCGTTTTATTTTGCAAGCAAGATTTTTTTTTTCACTAGTGAATTTCTGTTACCCTTTGGCTTCCTTGAACTATACCTGGTTAACCATGGCACAGGCTCAGGAATCCAGTATGGTTCTTCACCTCAGGTGTCCTTACATGAACTACCCCGATGTGCTCATTACACTCTGTACACCTGTATCAAACTATCACGCAGTCCGTCTGCACCACTGAAGTAATCACTTTAAATTAGAAGTACTCTTTCAGGGCGTAAATTTGAAATTTAACAAGCGTTGAAAAGGTTCTATGTGGGCTGGCAAGATGACACCAGGGCTCTTGCCACAAACTCTTTCACCTGAGTTCAATCCCTTGGACCCACGTGTTTGAAGGAAAAAAACAATGACCAAAAGCTGTCCTTGGATCTTTAACACATGTGCTGTGACTCTGCCCCCCCCAATACACACATCTTTTCATACATTAGATAAATATATAAGTAAATAAATAATACAGTTTTAATGCATTAAGATTAAAATGCTTTAAGTTAGCATGTACCTAAAGGAACAGTTCATCTTTGACCCCAGATTCCTAATACAAACACATATATGGTTGTCTATAAGCAGTTGTTTTGAATCTTATAAAAAAGTAGAAAAATAATCAAAATATTAACATTCAGTGTATTGCTTGTTGAAATTGAGAGTTTTATGATTTTACCGATTTAAAAATTAAAGCCATATAGTCAATCCTTAGTCTCTCTTACTCAGATTTTTCTTTGAACAAACATTCTAGGAAACTTGGATGATTCCCCATGTCTTAAGTACGTTTTTCTCTTTTAGTTCTCTCAGTTCACCTTGATTCATTTAAATGCATTCTTCTGTGGGCCTTAGTTTCTCTTAGAGGCACTTCTTCACAAAGCAAGAGCCTTTCCCATGTGGATCTTCATGTTCCAAGTACCTGCCTCTACGATCTCACCACAGTGCCTTTCTTTACTCGACTTACTTGGAATTCCTTTTGATCCCCTTTCCGGGCATTGTGGTTGGCATTAATGAACTGTAAGTATGTGCTTGATAAAATAGAGCTATGGTGGTATGTGACAGAGGTGAGTTAGGCCAGGGAGAAGTGTTCCCTCTGCCAAACACTACAGCATTTCCACCTCCAAGGCCTCTCCCATGAATAAATATTTTGTCCTCTGGATCTCTGCTTTTGTCTCTGCCTCTGTATCTGCTCTGGTGTATGTCTCTGAATATCTCTCCTTCTCTCTCTCTGTCTCTCTGTCTCTCTCTCCGCTTATTCAAGTATGGTCCTAACTCACTGATTTATATTCTTATTTTCTTCAGTCTACTCACCCGTGGCAATTATTCCACAACAGCAACTGGGATCACACTATGACAACGTCCTCTGATAACTTTCTGAATCATGTAAAGTCAAGCTATAGCCATGTCTTTGAAGCACCCACGTGCTTTGACCTTGACTCCCCCCTTCGAGTGCTCCTGTTCTGACCTTTCATCAGGCCACTTCTCTCCTTTCACTGTTTCCACTGCTTTTCCTTAAAGATTCTGGGTTCTGTGCCACGGCCTTCACACTTAGTTTTCTCTGAACTGAGACGTCCCTTTTTCCGCCTTCCACGTCTGCTTGACTCAGTCCTTCCTGCCCACGGATTGCGTCTCTAACATCGCCTCATCTCTAACACTTCTGTTCCTTCTTTTCTTTCCTCAATGATGTTCTCAGCCAGAATTTCCTTCATAGGACCTATGACCTGCTACATTTTCTTTTCTTTGTTTACTAATTGTCTTTCTCCAGAAAGAAAATGAGCAATTTTAGGACAAATGGTTTTGTCTATTTCTTCACGGTTGTATTCATAATACCTAGAACAGTTCCTGTCATATCATAGATTCTCAACAAGTATTTGTGAAAGAAAGAGGAATGAAAAGAAGGAAGAAGGAAGGTGAGAGGGTTAGGGATTCAGGAGGAAGGTTAGGGGAAAGGGATAATAATAGAAAAAAAAGAAAAAGGAAAAAAAAGCTAAAGAAGAAGGAAAGACAGAGTCCTTTGGAGTATTAAGTTGCTAACAATTTTTCATATCTATTCAGTATCTCTTAAACCACAGCAAAGCTGGCTTCCAGCCCAGAGTCTTTGAAAGGTAACATTTTCTGGATGGAATCTAATAAGGCTGCTCTGTTGACATTGTGTTTATTTTCAGATACACCCTAACCCTTCTGTAGCAAATGGTGTTGACTTTCCACACATATCAGTAGTATAAAGTTTCTCCTTGAAATTAGGTATTTTAATGTGGTCTATTTTAGAGTTCTAAAAAAAATAACTAATTGTATTGAGGGAATTCAGATAGCATAAATCATAAAGTAGAAATCTGGATGTGGGAAAATTATGAACCCAATAATCCAATGACTAAATTGTCAGTAACTGACCTGAAAACCATTCTACTTTTCTTCTAGGTCTATTGCAATTCCCAGCTCAGTCATGAAGCTTTCCCCGAATATTGCCCTCTCACCTCCTTCTTTCTTGTTTCTTATTACACTCCTGAACACTGTCACATTGACCTGAGCTGTTAGGTATTGTTCACTGTCATTTGGGCCTTTTGGTTCTGTCTTCTTAAATTGATGTAAGACTCTGATGTGACTGATCATGCCTCTCCCCAGTCCTTGGCAATCTCCACAATTCAAAGCCTAGCAGAGAAGTAGCAATACATTATTGTTTTCATAGTGACTTATTCCCATAATACAAGATGGAGGGTTCAGGTATCAAAAATAGTCTAAGCATGCTTTGTTAGTGCCTTTATTTAATCAAAGAGAAAAGATAGAGCAAACATTTTTGTATTGCGACATTAAAGTCATTGCTTTGCTGCTCACAGGAAAAAAATGTACATTTATTCAGTCTGGTAAGAAAAATTAATCACAGAAGGAAGATCATGATTTAATAGGAGCCAAAGTCCAGTATAGTCAATTTGAATGCTTATAAAAGAAAATCTGCTGAAAATACTAACCAGAATAAGAAGTCATTCATAAAGCTGTTAGTCAGGCACATTTTAACAAAAATGGGAAGCAACAAATAAGCATTTTCTCCAGCTAATATATTTAGGCATTCTAATTCCCAGGGAAGAATTCTGTCCTACTAACTTAGTTTTATCAATGATATTAGAATCATATTTTAATGGAAATTTTAAAGGTATAAAATTCCATCAAAAGTAAGAATTGGGCAGATGGCTTAGTAGGTAAAGTGCTTGCCGTATAAGCATGTGTTTGAATTCTCAGCACCCGCATAAAAAGCCAGACATGGTGATGTGTGCCTGTTACCCCAGCAGTGAGGGAAGAAATATAGCAGATTCTGGGAGCAAGGCCAATCAGGCCAGCTGAAAGGACAAGTGCTGGTTCTGTGAGAGCCTATCTTAAACAATAAGGTAGAGAGTAATAAAAAAAGGTGCCTGAAGTCAATCCCTGACCTCCAAATACATGTCCACAGGTGAACACATGTGTCTATACATGCGTACACACAGCACACACACACACACACACACACACATACAAACACACATGGAAATTTTATCAAAAATAAAAGCTACTTCGATTGCCTACAATAACCAACATCTGATATTATTTTCTGCAGCATGACCTATTATGAAATGTGAACCATGTGAAAAGCAGTAGCTAATAGTGCTGGGTCACTCTGTGGACCAGGCACTGCTTAAGCCTTGAAGTGTGTTTGCTCATGTGATTGCTACACTGCTATGACGTAAGTGTTCCTCACAACCTCATTTTAGTAGTGAGGAAATCTAAACTCAGTGAGGCCCTGTTGCTTACTCAAGATCACATGTCAGGGAAGTGTCAACTTTGTGTTCACCCTTGAAGGCTGACCTGTTACCCACCAAGCGATAGTCCAAATAGACCAAGTCTGACCATAGTAACTAATTTGACTTGCCTTTATTCATTAAGCTTAGAATTATTATACTTATTTTGATTTACATTAAAGTTCCAATTTCCCTTTTTTACAAATATTCCTTTCAAAACATAAGAATGTATTTTATGTCATGTTGATGAATATTTTAATCTCAATTGGTAAGATGGGAGTGAAATATCTTTTCTATATTTTAGAATCATGTGTTATGCAAAAAAATGATAATCTGTGTCTAAGCACTTTCATTTATAAACAATATTAACTGCACCAAATCAGGATAATTTTTTTTCTTTTCTCAGTGAACCTTAAACACAAACTTGGAAAATGAGTTTAACATTTAGCATAAAGAAATCTGATAATAGTTTTCAAGTTCCTTAGAAACCATTTCTGTGTGTGTGTGTGTGTGTATGTGTATTCATCTGTGTATGTGTATAGTTAGGTAAAATTTAGTGTTTCTTAGTGAATGTTGAAAGTGGTAGAATGCCACTTTGTAAATGTGCTCTTCAATTATCCATTCTTTTATCAAGTTAATGGTGATAAAATGATTTTGACTTTGATATCCTCACTTTCTCATTTTTGTGGTGCTGGGAAGTGAACTCCAGGTCTCACACGTACCAGACAAATAGTGTACAATTGGGTAGGGTTCCCCAACCCTTGTATTAATTTTATATTCCATTAACAACCAATAAATGTAAAGTTATGACTGTTATTTATTCATGTTTCTTCCTGCAAGAAAAATTCTACCTGAGCCTTGACCATTTTTCTCCTGAAAGTTCTGATTGGTTTCTAGGATTTTACTTTGCATCCTGCAATTCCTCATTGTTCATAAGTATTTAACAATTTCTCCACATTGTAGTCATTTTGGTTATGGAACTGCATGTCCTATGAGAAGGAATTCAGTTTCATCCACATCTTTCTTATGGCTAGCCAGTTACTTCAGTTCATTTTCCACTGACTGGAGCTGCTGCATTTCTCGTGGACTGAGATCATTGCTATTGTTGACCTATTTCTGTTGTTTCTATTCTGCTCCATTAGCTTATATTTTTCGACATCTATTCCAAACCAACAAGGTCTGAATCCTATACTATAGAATTGCCATAGTCTGCATGACCTTGTTCTTAGTTTTGTCAGTCATGTCTTGGCTTTCTTTATTGTTTTCACAAGAAGAAAAATTATTAAACGTCCTTTTTAAGTCCCTTGAAATAAACCTGGTATTCAATGAAAGTCACTGAATCTATATATCACTTTAAAAAGAAATGCTATATTCAAGATATTACTAATCTATCTATAATCATAGCATTTTCATTATTATGTTTCCTTTGGTGTTTTTCAGCACATTTTATAGAAAGGGTGGTGGATGACAATTGTAAGATTGTTATGCATCTTTTATTCATGCATGCTGCATGTTTCATTTATCAGTGTGAAATGATAACAGTCTTCTTCAGAGTCACATTTTCTAAAGTGTCTGCTGCAATTGTGTACAAATCTAATAATTTTTATTTTGATCAAATACCTAGAAAACATGTCACATTTGTTGAACACTTATTTAGTTATTCTTAATTTTTACATTGAATTTTGTGCATCTCATACATCCTAATCATATTTAGGCGCCCTCCACTGTCCGCACTATCGTAGCCCTGCCCTGCCAAATTCCATGCATTCTATCATATTTTAAGGCCTATTGAGTTAAGTTGAGTCCTCAAATGTCCCTCAGTGTGTGTCTGTCCACTGGAGCCTGGTCAACCTATCCAGTGTCACTCCTCAACTTTCCCCTCACCCAGCAGTGATCAGCTGCCAATGGTTCCTCTGCTAAGGTTGTGGCTTCTGATCCATTTTCCCACATCTATGCTGGGTATTTGTCTGGTTTGAGTTTGCACGGCTCTTGTGCATGCTGCCACCCTTGCCATAGTCTGTATAAGCAAGTCCCCAGCCACCCGGAAAACGGTTTTCTTGTTGTCATCCACCACCCTTTGCTCTTACAGTCTTTCCTCCCCCTCTTCCCACAATGTCTCTGAGCCCTGGGTGGCAGAGATTTAACATAAGAGTCCTATCCAGTGACACACACTCTGTGGTTTCTTATTCTCTGTACTTTGGTCAGTTGTGACTTTCTGTTAATCAGCATCTGTTGCATGAGGAAGCGTCACTGGTGAGAACTGAGCAATGCATTAGTGTTCTCCCTGCCACTTGTTCTGCTGCGTTCCATGAGTCTTAGGAGTAGATGTTACATTATAGATGAGTCACTTAGGGCTGGGCGTCTCACAGACATCTATTCTCTGCATTCGACCAGTTGTGGACCTCCGTAATCATCTCCATTTGTTGCAAACTGAAGGCTTTTTGATGAGTGGTGAGAGGTACTCCAGGCTAGACTGGAGGTCTCAGGCAGGAGGGGCAGAAAGGGGCCTATGCCCACGGTGGAGGTAAGAACAATGTGGGAAGGGTCTAACTAGTTAAGCAAAGTAGATGCAATCCCTGGAGCAGCAAGAATCTTATTTATTTGAGACGAGTTCTCATGTATATATCATTCTGGTCTGTTGCTGTGTAACTAAGGAACACCTTGAACTTCTGATCCTTCTGCCTCTCATGCCAGTGTGAACTAGCATGCCCATTTATTCTGTCGAGATTTTTATAATCTTTCTTCTGATCATTTTTAGGTAGTTTATGTAGATAGATGATCATAGTGTCTATGAATAATATAAAACATTTATGTGCTTTATTCCAGTTTTGCACTGTATATTTTACTTCACTTTTTAGAATTAGGTGTTCTCTTGCTACAGTAGTAAGGCAGACCCAGCTGTCCCAAACTCTAAAATATATGTGACTCATTGATAGACCATATAATTAATGGTTAAGCAGCTGGTCACGGCCTGAAAGTATGTGTTTCTCAAAAGTTTCCTGGTGATGGTGACAGCCCTAGTATGTAGTGACAAGTCTTTCAGTAGATAGTTAACCAGAAATACAAGGCATACATACTTAGTTTTTTGTTTGGGATTTTTTGTTGTTTTGTTTTTTGTTTGTCTGTTTGATTTTTGAGGCTGGGTGCCCCTGAATCATCAGTCAGCCTGGGACTCACTATGTAGCCAAGGCTGGTCCAAATCTCGTGGAAACCTGCATGCCTCTGCCTCCTGAGTTCTCAGATTAAAGGCATGCACCGACATGCCCTTGACTTGCTCCTGAAGTTAGAAAGCACACCTTCGTGTTTCACCAGCCATGAGATTTGCTGTAAATATACTATTTCTATCTGACTTAGTAAATTCATTTATACGTTTGTCATAACTTTTTATAATGAATGATTATTGAATTAAGTTATCTTTATTCATTTCATGAGCTTTATATTGACTTTTCTCCTTTAGTCTAGGAATGTCATAAATTATTAAAACTGCTAATGTTTATCGTCATTCATATCATACATGTGCACATGTATTTATACACATAAACACACACAACTTACTGCTTTATTTGCATATATATAAAAGTTAACTTGTCTTCATTATTTAGATGAGCTTTATGAAATCCCTGACATTTAAAATTTTTTTGAAATATCATAACACAAAGTAGATATTGACCCTCTAGCCATGTTTTTTACATTTAAGTCATTTCCTTAAATATTTTTTGAGATATGTTCTATCATTATCAGCATTTTCCTCACAAATAAGCTGATGAAAATAGTGGTTCCATAATCTTGCTCAAAGTAACTGGAGAGATGGCTCAGAGGATAAAAACACTGTAGAGGGCTTGGGTTTGATTCCCAGCATCCACATGGCAGTTAACAACAACCCATAACTCTAGTCCTAGGGGAACCAACGCCCTCGTCTGACCTCTGTTGGCATTGTATGACTTACATACCTGCAGGTTATACACTCATTTAAAATAAAAATAATAAGTAAAATAAAATAGAGATACAGGATAAATTTGTTGTGTTCATTAACAGAGAACAGAACAATTTTTAAATGGTTAGTTCATCTGGTAACTTATCCACTAATGCATTCTTTTTTTAAAATTTTTACTTATCTACTTTATCTACCAAGAAAATCTTTTTTTGTTTTGTATTTACTTTTTTGGAATTTTGTTAGTTAAATTTGTTCTTTGAGAATTTCATACATGTGTATAATGCCTTCATTCTCTGTTTTCTCTCATCGCCCTCACGGCCCTCTCTTCTCCACACACCCCCTTCCAACATTTGTATCTGTCTGTTTGGTTTTCTGAACCACTGAGTTTTTTTCAGGGCTTTCAATTTGACTACCCATTGGAGCCTGGTGAGCTAACAAGTACGTAAACAGCAGAAAAGAATGACTTGTTTCCCATAATCTTGAATTGAAATCAGGAATTCAGTCCTAAACATAAATTTAGTCCCACTTGAAAGAGGATAGTGTTATCTCAAAAAGTCTCCAGTAAGATCTAATAACATCCATTCCTTCATGATTAGGAGATAATGGATTTTTTATTATAACAGGTTTTTCATTATAAATTGAAGCCTATAAACCCTCATTTGTTTGACCTTACTGGCCCACACGTAAGGCTCTATGAACCAATGGTTTCATGTATCATATAGAACTTTCATTGAATTCATCAGTGATTTGTAAGATTAAATAATGGGTGACTGGCTGTCCTTTTTCATTATCTTCAGGAAATCACTTAGCCATGGTATGCTGACATTTCTCTGAATTATTCCTTTATCGTTACATCTCTGTCTATCTCACTGAGACTTAACCTTATTTTTGAACACCTAACCTCAAGAAGTTTGAAGAAAATGCTGTGATACACACTTAGTTTCTTATTAAAATATGAGAATGCACAACTGACACAATATATAATGTACTAGGAGATTAAGAAGCCTATGCCCTAGACAGAGCACTAAATAAGTGTTGTCATTATCTCCATGTTAACATGGTAGGTGGTGCTGAAATTTACAAGCTTTGGTCCCTGTTTTGAATATATTGTTATTGATAATTTTACTGCAGGATTTAGTGGAGGAAATACAAAACATTATCACATTCTCCAAGGAAATAAACTAAACCACCATACTATAAACCTATACTCAACTCAATCACTGATTAGTGAAAAGATATCAGATGAAGGGGCTGGAGAAATGGCTCAGAGGTTAAGAGCACTGGCTATTCTAGCAGAGGACTCGGATTTGTTTCCCAGCACCTACATAGTGGCTAACAACTGTCCGGAATTCCAGACAGTTCCAAAGGATCTAAGGCCCTCTTCTGACCTCCAAAGGCAATGTACCACACAGGAGAACTTCTATACATGTAGGCAATACACTCATATATATATATAATAATAAAAATAATAAAGTATAAAAATAATAAAGTATTAAAAATAAAAGATATAGGTTGAGACGCCTCTATATTTTGATCTGTTGAAACTCAACCTTTCATTCTTCATATTCATCATGACTTTCTTAAAACACATTTAGATTTGTGAAACTGCTTGTAATATGCTTGTACATTACTAAGAAAAATTATCAGATCTTTCATATCAGATGGTTACATTTTATACTTTGATGTGTTCTTCTTATAAACTTGATATCAACTAATTTCTTTCCAAAAATTGGAGTGATTTTCTTTGTTTGTCCTTGATTCTGCTTCAGCCTTGTTTGTCCAATGACATTGTTACTCTAAAATAGTATTTTATTAGAGGAAATGTCTATATTTCTATTGAACATTAACCTATTTTTTCAACAAATATCCTTTGATTTGACTTTTATCAACTGATTTCTGAATGAATGTAATCTTGTCAGCTTCCTTTCCTTGGAAATGGGAAATTCAGTGTCAAATTCCTGTCTATTTAGAATTTGAGTTTTACCAGCTCAGTGAAGGATAAAAATTCTTGAAGGAAAAATTGAGAGATATTTCAAAATTATTTGCTTCTTGTTCATTTATCTCTTTGGTTTCTTCTTAAATTAAGTTTTATTAAAAACATGTTTTAATTAATTGGCAGGAGTAGTCCAGAGTATGCCCCTTCAGAGATTGTGAGACATCCAACATTGAGACTATTTTGATAGGCAAGTGTGCACTATATACTCACACTGTAAATTTGACATTAAAAAGTCAGGGAAGAGCATAAGCAGAGAAAACATCCCCAGGTCACTTGATCCAGTTCAGTCCTTCTAGAAGGTAATGTTGCCACATCAACCCCAATGTGGCTTGTTCTTGATTATATCTGGAATATTTAATGATTGAGATTTTATAATCATTCATTCAACAAAAAAACTTGTCTTTCTTTTTCTCAATCTAAAAATCATCAAAATTTTAGACATTTTATTTGACACTATGCAGTAGAGCATGAGAGCCAGCTGTTAAGATTGTTTGCAACTTTAGATATTGTATTGGTCAGAGAGTATACACACACACACACACACACACACACACACACACACACACACACAATAAGGTCAAAATTGTCCAACAATGAATGGCTAAGTCATACTTCAGAGGCTGAAAATTTCGTACTTTCTCTCAAGACTGAATGTCTCCGCGGTCCGGATCTGGTGCTGGAGACCTGAAGGATTCTTTGAAAGCTGCTGGTCTTCAGTCTGTATTGGAGCTCGAAGAAGTTGTTTCAAATATTGCTAAAGGAATGTCACAGCATCGAAATAAATAAAGCGACAGTAAGGGTGACACCAAGCAGTCCAAAAGCTAAGGCTCCCTTCTGTCATGTCCTTTTGTTTGGGCTGCCGCCAGAAGATCCCGCCCACGTTTAGAGTGGGTCTTCTGACTTTACATAATCCAAAGACAGTCCTTGACATTTTAGTTAATCCCAGATCCAGAAAAGTTGACCACGAAGATCAGTTATCACACATATTTATATCCGTGTTATATTTTGTTTATGTTCTCAAGCGTCAAACATTTTTGCAACTTTGAATCCAATTCAAACCCCAAGATACCACATTTTGGGTGCTTGTCTGTGCTCCTCTGAAGAGCAGAAGACAAGCTTGGGCATTGTCCTCCAGTATCATCCATTTAGGATTTTTACATTGAGTCTCTTCCTGGTCTGGGACTCCCCAAGTAGGTTAGGCTGACTGGCCAGCAAGCCTCTGGCATCTGCTGTCTGCACCTCCCAGGCCTAGCATTTTCACATGGGTTTTGGAGATCAAACTCAATCCCTCATGGGGCAAAGAGTTTACTGAGCTATCTCCTCAGCCCCAAGATACAATATATTTTTTTTAAACCCTGTTGGAAATGTCACATGGAATGTTGACTCTGTGGAATGTGTATATATATATTAGTGATGAGAGTATGGTGTGTGTGTTTCCAAATCGTATGGTCCTCACTGGCACTAATGTGGCCTATTAGCACATCACCAAGGGAGTGGAATTGGTAGCATTTCTCATGGTGAAGCCCATTCCAGATGCTTCCTAATTATCTGTACTTTGCTACATTAGTTTAAAAATTCTATGTGTAAAGCTAGAAAAAAAAATATTATTTTACTTTAAGCCATGTTGAGAAATTGTTTTCCAGTTTTTTTGAGTTTGTGAGTGGTTTGTAAGTACTACCATTGTACGTATTAGTGAGGTAGGGTGCACTTTGAGAAATTTATTTAGTTCTCAAGTACATATATACACACATGTGTCATAGATTTTTAAAAGTTACTTGGCTATATCTACAGTCAACTGCAGAAGTTTCATTTCTTTTTCGACTAAATATTTACTATGGCATACATATTTTGTATACTAAAAATAACCATATATTTTGCTCTTTAAATAACCATATATTTTGCTCTTTAAAACTCACATTATTCTTTACTGACTTTTCTACCATCCGGCATAATCATTTTTCTTGTTGATATTTGATTTGGTTAAAATCCATTTTTTACAGTCAAGCTTTTCTTCCTCATATATTCATATCCAATACTGTTCTAGATGCATCTTAAATGATCTTTTGATCATGTTAATGAATTTCTTTGGGCAAATTCTCCATGGTGAAATTACTAGGTCACAGTCTACAATCGTATTTATATGTTCTGTCTTTCTTACCCAAAAAGACGCTGCTGTTTATTTGAACAGCGTACTCAATAAAATATTGTTGAATTTTATTTCAATGCAAACAAGTCAAATTCTATTTTTCTCGAATTAAGCATTGCTACCACTGATAGGTGCTTGTGGTTATAAATTCTAGTAAAGCAGAACTCCCCTCAAAAGGCTGACATCACAGAAAGTGGGGTTATGTTTTCAGACCTCTCTGCCACGTCTGCTGAATAAGATAATGACACAATTTTTGCTGCTGTTCCTTTCACAAAACTGAATGGAACAGTTTTCACTAAAACCTTCGTAATTTCTCCAAAATGCATGGATCTGCCTTGTTTTTTCTGTAAATGTGGAAATATGTTTCAGTTGTATTTTCTGGTCCTCTGTTTTCAAATTTATTTTTCCTTCGCACTTAGATATCTTACAAATTAATTTATTAGCTTCAGCACCTACATTGGGCCCATTCTTTTCCTTTCTCCTCTCTTCTGGAGAAAGTTTTGTGCTGTTTTCTCACTTCCTCTATTTCTTGTTCTCCTTTTTTTCATCTTGCCACAATACTCAAGTAGGCTTTAGGTTTCAAATTTCTACTCCTATAGTTCCTTTTCAAACTTGTCAGTTTGAAATTAGCATTTATTATTATTATTATTATTACTATTATTATATTCTATTATATTCTTCTTTAAGTCTTTGGGTCTCTTTTGATACTTTTGCTAGGTTGTTACATATGCACTTTTGTGCATTAATTTCAGCTTTCATTTCTAGCATAATGATTTGATTCTACTGCTTTATGTCCCACATATTTTAGACATAATATATTTATTATTCAGTCTTAGTATCTTAAAATTCTGTAGTGATAGGGGCTGGTGATGTAGCTTAGCGGTAGAACTCTTGTCTAACATGTGCAAGACCCTGAGTTCAATCCTCAGCAGCCCCAAAAATTGTACATAAAATTCTGTGATGAATTTCCTGACATGGTTTATTTTGAAGTGCTTCTTAAACATTTTCTAAAAGGAGTAAGTTTGTTATATATTTAGGTTGTTATTATTTCCCTTCTTTTCTAATGTTCAATATGTATCTAAGTGTATAAAACAACTTATCTGATTTGTGCTGAAACTGGTTTATCTGGAAATACTTCATTTTCCAAGAATTCGGGTTAGGTATGTCGATAATGTTTATAAGTATTATTGTAGGCTTCCATTTACCCTGATTTTTTGGTTTTCATTTTCTTTGCAATTTATTTTCTTTCATTATTTTTTGGTCAAAGATACTTTCATTTCTCATTATATTTTTCTCACTACTTTGTGTGTTTTAGACCCAAATTCAATTCTTTTAGTAAGAGCATTCATTCTTTTTTCTATATTATTTTACTTATCAAAGGCTGAAGTTCAGTATTGTCTTTATTATACTCTTGATCAACTCAAAGGAATGAATTTTCATTCTTTTAATTTTTGCCATATATATGTTTATATGTTATAATGGTAGTAAATTTGACTTAGTCAATATTTCCTGAAAGATTTTTCTTTTCATTCACTTATATAGTTACACTTAATATTGTGCTTTTGTTTTTTTTTTTTCCTTGCGTTCAGTTCTTCCATATTCTTAAAATATAATTTTTAGACTTTTGTTTGGTGACTGACCATAGTCAAGGGTTCTTATTTCTTTCATTTTATTTTTATCATCTTAAAAATTTTGGTTTTACACTTGAATTTGAAGGATATTTTTGAGTGCACTACTCGGTTGGCAATGACTCTACTTTGTCATTTTAAATATGATGTTAAATTTTCACTTGACAAATCACTTTTCATACTGAATAGTAAACTTTTGTTTCAATCCTTGTTTCCAGACACTTTATAATTTTTCTTTTTATCTTTACTGTCATGAAGTTTCGCTATAATAAATCCAGAGTTTCACTTTTTAATAAAATTATTTAAAACTTTATTGACATTCTAAAGTATGAGCATTTGAAAGTCTTTTATTAACTTTTAAGAATTCTTAGCTTTTAATTTGGTTTGCGATTTTTGTTTTGGTTTGTTTTGTTTTGTTGAGACAGGGTATCCCTGTAACACCAGCTGCCTTTGTCTCTGAAGTGCTGGGATTAAAGGTATGCTCCACCATACTTGGCTTAGCTGTTAATTTGAAATACTGCTTCACTGCCATTCATTTCACTCCCCTGTAGTAAAATCCTAACATGCTTACCTCAGGCTATCACTCACTCATGTTAAGGTCTTTTGTGTACGTTTCATCCCTGTCTCTAGAGATTTTAACAGTATGTCTTCTAACCCACAAATTCAACCTTTAGTTGTCTAATTTGTTGTTTTACCTGCTCAAGCATTAAGTATCTGATTTCAGGTTCTGTTTTATTTTGTTTTAAAATATGCCTGTTGAGTTTTAGAGGATTGATTATTCATATGATCAATGTTATATAATTTCAGCTGTTCTGATACTTATTCCTTATGCTGATTATTTCTCAAGGAAGTCATTTCTTCAGTGACATTTTCAATATGTGTGGCCCTGCTTCTTAATATTTTATCATCAGAGATTATTTGTATGTAAATCATATTATTCTGTTGAATCTGTCTATGTTCTAACAATTGTATCATCTGCAAATTATGGATCTATTATAAATTAAATGTTCTGTCTTTGGTACCCAATTCCAATGGAAACTTATGACATGAATTTTTAAAAGAAATTTGTTTGGTATTGTCTTAGTTGTATTCTTCTTGCTGTGATAAAATCCATTAATGAAGTAAACTTAAGGGAGATTTTAGCTCACGATTCAAAGGTACATTCCATCACAATGAGATACTGTGAACACCCTGGCAACAAGAGTTTGAGGCAGTTGGATATGTGGGATCCCTAAGCATTGAAGGTAACAAATGCTGCTTCCCTGAATTTTATTTTTTATGTTCAGTTCAGGACCCCAGCTCTGAAAATACGGCTGCCTACTTTTAGAATGGGTCTTTCTGTTCCAGTCAACTTAATCTTGATAAATCTCAAGTGTATCCTCAGAGGCTCCTTCCTAGATGAGTCTAGACCTTACTGAACTGACAACCTGCATCATCACAGATATGCTAACTGGAACACACAAGGTTTATCCCAAACAAAAAATTGTATCTAGTGACTTTTAAGTTTGAGTTTCTTCCCTAAGCAGGGCCTTAACTTTGATTCTTTCTATGGTACACAGAAGTTTGGCAGCTGCTTTTTTGGAAAACATCAACTCTAATGCTTCTTACTAGAGATTTATTTCCTAATTTCAACCTCAAAATATCTTAAATTAGTTCTTTGAAAGAAATATTCAGCATCGTTTTTATAGTAAATTTTTGTTGAATTCTATCATAAAAGAGAAAAACACAGAAATGAAAATATACAAATCTTGGTGAATCACCACCTGGGGATAAGCTCAGACTAGCAAGAGATGAGGAAGTGGAGCTTTTTCAAACTGAAGAGATCCCTTTTGTGTCCCGTCTAGATGTTGCCACCAGGGTAACTGCCATCTTGATTTTTAATATGACCTTAGCGTCACTTACTGAAGAGTGTTCTCTACTATCTCTTTCTTTATTAGTCTCCTTATCTTGACAACATACCTGCAAAATCTGCTTGTCTTGCATACATATCTCATATTCACTTTCAAGTGAGTAAGCATGCCGTACATATTTTGCCTATTTTATTGCTTATAAATGTTTTTTTCTTCATTGTGAGCTGCTATGTATCACTCAGATGTGAACATTATTGTACAGATTTATTTGTGTGTACAAAAGCATGCATTTCTGTTCAGTATATAGTCAGGAGTAGAATTGTTTGTTTAGGAGGCATTTATATTTTGCATTGCTGCCAGTTTTCTGAAGTAATTTCAGAATGCAGATTCTATCCAAGACTGTCTTAGTTTTTTTTTTTTTTTTTTGCTTCCTATTCTTGCCAGGGCTTCATATGATCTAAGCCTTCATTCTCATCATTCTAATTAGTCTGTAGTGCAGTTTTATTTTTATTTTCATTAGCATTTTGCTGATGTCTGCTGATTCTGAGCATTTAAAAATATTTGTCTGGTTCTTGCAAACATTCTGTGCAAGAATGTATCTATTTGTAGCAAGATATTTACTAGAAATTATTTCATGGAAATCATCTAACAATATTCATTCTCTGTTTCAATTTTTTACCTTTCTATTTCTTCCAAAACTGCATTACATTAATTATTTCAGTATTCCTGCAGGCAACTTTTAATTTGTCCACTCTGTCTTTGAGCTCCCCCTACTGTTTTATATTAATATTTTATCCTTGTTGGTTATGTACACCTAGTTCTAAAATGTGAATTCTTAAATGACAAGCAATTTAAAATAAAACCATCCCTTATTGAAATAGTGGGGATACTCAGTCAATTTAGAAACTAACTCAGGACAAAAAGAAATATTGAAATGAATACTTAAAACTAACGATGTATATGGGAAATCTCTGGGGTATCTTTTAAGTATCACTATTAACATATAATTTTTCCGATAAAATTAAATATTTTTAAAAAGCACTTTAGGGCTTGGAGTATAGCCAGGGACATAGCACTTGTCTGACATTTCCAAGCACCCTAACTTTGATCCCTGGCACTATAAACAACAATAAAACATAACATTATCTAATTCTTTAAGGTACCAATTCTAGTGGTGATATAATCCAATTTATATTCATGCTTTCTTACTAAAATCCAGAGAGGCGTTGAGCGTATATCTCTGTGGTAGAGTATTTTCCTAGAATGCATGAGATCCTAGGTTCCATCTCTAGTACCTAAAAAGAATAAATAGATGATAGAGATAGATAGATAGATAGATAGATAGATAGATGATAGATAGATAAAATCCAGACAAGCCTCTAAGGAATATTTTATTTTCCTAGGTATGTTACAAGAATGATGCAGTCAATGGCATGAACTGCACCTCTTTTTTGTTCCTCACATTACTCAGAATGTTTGCTGTGACTTAATTTAGTGATTGACTACTGAACGGTAGTGCAGCTAAATTGAGTAAAGCATGCCGTGAAGTAATTTGATAGATTGCATCTATCTTATCAACCATCACATTGTCTTCTGTTGTTCCAAAAGAAAAAATAGGTGTCCCCTTTCCACTATGTCTGGCTCTTTTCCCTCATAAAGCCCTACCACACGTTCAGAAATTATCCAGTAGTGAGAAATTTTATTGCCTGAACAATGTAGCTGTGGACCAGTAACTGCCCTATGAATAGAATAAGTCAGGGCTGGAAAAGACAAGTCCTAAGATGCTCAACATCATAGAAGAGATAAGGAAGATGGGGACATAGAAATAAGAATTATTTTGGCATGTTTTATACATGTACTGAGTTACTGAACCTCATAAGTACATACACACATGTGCACATAACATGTGTGTATGTATCCATGCATACATACATACATAAATGTAATGTGCTAATTAAAAAGAAATATTAAAGTATAACATTCTTTGAACCTCAGAGATGACTTAGACCTTAAGAACAATTGTTGCTCTTGCAGATGATGCAGGTTTGGTTCCCAGCACCCATGTCAGGTGGCTCATAACTGTCTGTTGGTCTCTAGGTCTAGGGGATCTGATGCCTTCTTCTGACTTCTTCAGTCACCTCATTCACATGGTGCATATACATATACACAAGCACACACACACACACATATCTTAGTATAAATAAAACAAATCTTTTAAAAATTGTAGTATGACATTCTATCTCTAAACTTTCTGGCTATGTAATGTTTTTCATTTCTGTCAGTAAAATGGCAACAAAAATCTAGCTAGTTCTTAAGGATATTATAATGATAAATGAAACAATGTTTGTTAAATGCTTAGCACAGTGCTTTATACAAAGTAAATTCTAAGCTGTATTTTAAACAGTCACCAGGCTTTGAATAAGACATTGGTCAGCATTTTCCCCTTGAGAGTGGGATACACAAATGCTGGAAATCTACCTTCTCCTATCTATGTTAATCTCCTCAATGATGATTTTGGAAATGGTGTGACATATCCCTATATTAATACATTGCAAGAGGCCATTCATATGTAAACATAGAAAGAGTGATTCTTTGTGCCTCTCATCCCCATCAGCTAATAATGCTGTTTGAGCATATTCTTGAAAAAACACTGGTGCCAGAGCCAATTCAAAATTAGGTGGGGGGGATGTCTTTAGCTTCTGCTAATAATAATATCACTTCACTTCTTTCTGCTGAAGCTCTTTCTGCTTGTTAAAGCTGCGTCTCCTTGAACTCAGAATTATATGACTTGAGGACATATTTCAGCTTTTTATATCCATCCATCAAGGAAGAAGAGAAAGGAAAAGTAACCATGCAAGATCCTGACAGTTGAGGCATGGAAGTCCTTGTATAGACTCAGATGAGCTTCTACCTAAAAGTATCCCCCACACTTCCCAAAAGAGTGTGGAAATATGGATTACTAACAAAACTGAAATTTTTCTAGAAAGAGCAGGGCAGACCTACCATGTATAAAATGTCTTGAAAGGGCAGGAACAGGTTAAGGGCATTATGGCTTTCAATGGCTAGTGCAAAGCAAAGGGTTGTCATAGATAGAGGCATGCATGGTTTGAGTCTCCTCTCGGCACCAGAGGAAAGAACCCTTGAGCTTTCTTACACATGTGAGGCAGAGAGTAAAAGAGAAGAGGCTTAAAAGATTTTAAGGCTTTAAAAACAGAGAAATGGAATCCGATGCCATAGAACCAATGTTTCTTGAGAATGAAAACTAGTGTTGCTTTTAATAATTGTTTTGGTTTACCCACCAAATTCAATCAAATTTAACTGTCCGGTTTTCCTTTTGAATTTCAGTTATACAAATTGTAAGAATCCCATTTGCTTTAAGTACTTATATTATCACTTACCAGCAAATGCAAAATGGACTGTGTTGCTAAGTGTTTAAAACTGATACTTAGTCCAATTTTATATATATAAGAAAATAACAACATGTAGCATTCTTAAATAAAGAGAACAAGAAACCAGTGTTAGAATTCAAAGGGACTCTATTTTTTTTTACCAATGTCAAGTCTAATACCCATTACATGTAGCAAGCACTATTATACTCATTATTTTAAAGTTGTTATTTATTCTTCTCTTTTAATATTTTGCTGCTTTCCACAAACACACCAGATTCAATATTTAGCATTTTGAGAAAGCATTACTTCTCTTTGAAGTCCATCATATTGGGAAGGAAATGGGACTATAGGGTGGTAGTGGATATGATATAATATAGTCTTTGTCTACATGTCAACATTTCATCAATGTCAGATAGTCCCATAACACATGTTATCCAGGTAATCTCTTAGTACTTATAAGTACATTTTCTGACCTTTTGAAGTGACTCTTTTCTTAGAACATATCTCCAATCATGAGTGTGTAATAAAATTTCTAGTTGACAAGTGTGTTTATCATCCTGGATATGTTACTTTTGATTCTTAGATACTTTATTTTGATCGAGATAGGGGACAGATGTGGTATTACACACCTTTAGTCTCAGAATTTAGGAGGAAAAGGCAGGCAGATCTCTGTGAAATAGAGGCCAGTCTTGTCTACATAGCAAGTTCCAGTACAGCTGAGGCTACAGGGAAACTCTGTCTAAACACAAACACACAGACACACAGACACACACACACACACACACACACACACACACACACACACACACACACATGCAGGACAGGAGTATCATTATGATGAGAAATGCCCTGAAGTTCTGAATAATCTTGATTCACGCTCCAACCCATATAGTTATGAACAGTGCTGATTTAAAAGAATTTGCTTCTATTAAGACTGTTGACCACCTTCTGTATACGGGGTGGGGAATTGGAGGAGACTCACCCGCTATTCCCGGGATTACAATAGTAAAATCTAGGATGAAACCAAACCCGAAAATCAGTGAAAAATAGAACTTAAATGCTAAGTCATTAGAATTTAAGGCAATGAAACTTCCAGTAAGCTTGACTTGGAGCAAATTCTGTGCTCAATACATTCCATTGCAGTCTATCATTGTGCCATGGGTCATGCACCTAAGTACTTCAGCTTAATGCTATGTAGGCAACAAAAACTCTGTTTCCTGGGAACATTTGTCAATTATGAGAATGCCTCCATTGAGCAAACCTGCATCAGAACTGTCAAATGTGTGGAGTTATTTTGCTCTTTTTATCTATCTCCTCCATGAGTCTATGTTTCTAAGGATCTAAGTTCAGCCTCTCATTACTCTGCGAGTGGTCATAGATGATACTTTTCTCATTTGCTGTGCTCTGTGAAGTTAATCAAGCATTCCAGAAGATGGAAGATCTTTCAGAAATATCAAGACCTGCCTTCATTTCATCTTACTCTGAATGATACTTAACTGAGTCTTCCTCAGCATACTGTCTTAAAATTGCTCTTTCTGATGCCTTCAGCAAGGCTACATATCATTGTAGTTTCATTTCTCCCAATTTGGAATTCACATGCATTTAAAAGACAAAAGTTTGAAACCAACTCTTCAAAAGAGATAAAATAAAAACAACTTCAGGAAAAAGAAAATCCAAGGACTTTTAGTTTTCTGTAATAGAGTTCCATGCCAACAAGGTATTATGATGAAAGATTAGTTACAGAGTAGAAGCAGCTGTCTACAGTACACTTTCCACTGGAATACACTGTTTTATCAATGAAAATAAAAACAATTATTGCAATATTCCCTAGTGAAAAGTTTACAAGGAAAAAAATGCCTTTAGGAATAAAGAAATAGTCTAGTTGGAAAACTAGTCCTTTCAACTTCCTAATTGAACTGAAATAATTAAGTCTTATTTGTTCTCAAAGGAAAAAAAAAAACTGCTATCTTTCCAATATTCACTCCTGGTTTAAATTGGGTGGAAGTACATAAAAAAGATTCTTATTGCTCAGATGCCACGTTTGCAACTTTCTGAATATGAGTTGCACTGTTCAAGACAGGCCTAAGTCCTCTGCCTTGGAGGTGATTAAATTTTGATCTGTTCTTTTCATTTCTGCAATAGTGGCATGAATGTTGGATTTCTTTATTTTTGTTATGTGCTTCAGTATTAACAGGACATCTGCATGTAGGCGCTTTGCTGTCATCTGGGCATCTATGTAATTTAATCCATCCATTAGCCATATGCCCATCCTGTTAAGTGCCTTTTAATTTAATAAACATTTATTGAGTGATCGCTGTCCTCTAAGAATGATGCCCTCTCTCAGAAGACATGATGAATATGGTTATGAGAATGCACAGCTCAATCCTTGAAGAGATTGTAAGTTACAGAGAAATGCCAATAGAAGGATCTAGAAAGATCAATAGAACAGGTAGCCTCTTTAGGTCTCCAAAGGTGCTTTGAAAATTGCTAGGAAAATGCTACTAATGTTCAGAATTTTAACTATCTTAAACATTTATGGACAGCTTAAGGTTTGCTCTCTTTTGCTCAATTATTCCTTAA
Organism: Eospalax fontanierii; assembly: GCA_035773235.1. NCBI lineage: Eukaryota > Metazoa > Chordata > Mammalia > Rodentia > Spalacidae > Eospalax > Eospalax fontanierii. Next base: position 72,223,066 of record CM069527.1, read on the forward strand.
AATTTAGAGTTTTGATCACCTATTCCACCTCACATTCTAATTGTCAAGTTCAAATGTCAGAATAACTTTATTTCAAAAGTGACTAAAGATGTGGGTAAATTTACTCCCGATATTGTCAAGGCTAGAGTAAACTCAAGGAAAGCTCTTGAAGAGGTAATTATTGGTGGTACTAAAGCTGGGATGAATAAGGCAGACAGGACATGTTGAAAAAATAGCAGCCAGAGGGATTTCCACGCTAAGTGCTAATTGTAGATATTAGGCTGAGTGCGCTTGAATATAAGAGTCTGTGTTAGAACGTAGTTCTTCTGTTGAAGACACATATAGGACAAATTCATTCACTCCTAGAATCAAATCGAAGAATTAGGCTTATTAACACCTTAAAGACCAGTATGGAGCGCAGGGCTACTCCTGTGGCTGGGGGAAGTGGCAGCTGTTGGGTCTGCTTCCAAGTTCTAATGCAGGTGCATAATGTCTGTTGCTAGATATTTTTTATTGCCCCTGCTGTTCTTTCCAACATTGCATATGAGGGATAATTAAAAATCATTTAAAATATTATACAATCTTGGTCCTATTTCTTTGAAATAATTAATGAAAACAACAAAAATTCGTTTTCACAAATTATCAGATATAACAGAAGTTAAAGCACTCCCCATAAATAAAAGCTGGGAAAAGCATTTCAGTTTTCTCATAATATCTCATTTTTTTAAGACTTTATATAGACCAAGATAAACCTCCAGATTTTTTTCTTGGATCAATACATCTGATTTTCATGTCAAATCAGGGGTCTGACTTACCCTGAGAGTTATTCAGCAGCTCACCTGGTTTCCTCATTCTAGCCTATATGTCTCTTCAAGATCTGTAATTTATCCTTATACTAGCATGGCGATGTCTCCAAAGTTTAATCACTAAACAGCTTCCCAATGGGTCTTTCAATATTTGTTTGACACGCTGTGATATTCACAAATGGAGCAAAAACAACTCTGGCAGTTCAGAGGATAGTTTTCCTTCCGTTTCTGATGTGAACTCTGGGGTAGCAACACTCAGAGTCTTGCATTGTCTGTCTTTCTAAACTATGATACATTTTTGATGTTGTATTGCAAACTGTTAATGAAATTGCTTCTCCAGTTTTAATTAGGGTTGCTAGTGTCAAAGCAAGATTACAAAGCCCATGGTATTTCACATCTTACTGTGTACTTATGTTAAGCCATTTAATTTTTAAAATTATTTTTATTATAACTTGGGAAAGAGAACTAATCTGTAATGAGGTCATATATGATCTATTTTGTATAGAGAGATATGTTCCATCTTCTTTCAAAATCCTACAGTATCCTGGTATTGTGTACATCTTTCTGAGATTATGTAGTTTATGTATCTAACATAAAAAGTAATGTTTCCACAAATGAATAAATTAGTCAGTCTCTTATGTGTCAGTCTCTCATTATGCATCAATTTCTATGCTAAGTTGCCTCAATATTAAAATATTATAATTATAATATCTAAATTGCCAAGACACCTACCATTTGCTTTCTAGGACAGAGTTTCTGTTTGCTAAAGAAAAAAGTACTTAATTTCTATTTGTTACTGGATTAGATGATTGTCTCTTAAGTTGAAATTCAACCTGAAAATGAGAAAACGAGATAAAATGAGATGTTGTGCGTCAATGGCTTTACATTAATTTTTAAATCTTAAAGAATTTTTACCACCTGAAAGATAAATAAATTAAAGATATAAATAAATAAATAATGTTTCTAGACTTTTCAGAATAGTTTTTTCCGTGTCCTTACTGTGTATTGCTAAAATGCATATGAAACATTGAGATAAAGATTATAGTGTTATTAATCTGACAATTTGTTAGTAAAACCTTTAAAGTATATAAACAATACAGCCAAACACAATGTGTTCAGTATGTAGGCATATCAATTTCTCATACTAATAAAGTGATATTACGTCCATAGTACCTATACACATGGGCTGTGGGTAATAAAAAAAATTATGTAAGGTAGTAAAAGTGAGAACAGATTTTCTACATGAGTTTGGGAGCGTTACTATAATTGGGCATCTTGTTTGTTTGGGGTATATTGATGGATAATTATTACTCATGGTTTCATATTACAGTCAACATCCTGCTGACTCCTAAACCACTAATGTCATCTACAATCAAACTGTTAGAGTTCTATAAACTCAATTCCTGTGCAAAATATCATTGACACATTAATTTGTATTTTGGATAATTTATGAATTCATTATGTATAGAGTATTATTCTGTTAAAGAAAAACTATGTAAGGTTTTTGGGTGAGCAGATATAGGTCACGTTCTTATACGGTTGCATTTAACTCTTCTAAGAAAAGACAGAACAATATAGGTCTGCACTGGTACAAGAAAATGTGAAATTTTGGTCATTTAGGTGTCAAGTGTGATTATCTCACTCTGACTAATCAGACAACATCTTAATAGAATTTGGGAAGTAACGCAAGAGCAGTTAGGCAGTGCATAAAAGCACTTGTCACCAAGTCTGATAATCGAATTTGATTCCCAGGACCTATATAGTGGAAGGAAAGAACTGAATCCTACAGTTGTCCCTTGACCTTCACACATACTCCAGAACACATGTGCAAGTATGTGTACACACTAGTTAAAATGTAAAAAATTAAAATATTAATGGTCTATATAATTCTTCAGTGAACACACTAGAGTATTTATAATTCCAGGTAAGTTTTGTAGAAACCAAATCCACACCAAGGGTCCCTGCATGTAACTGAAAGTCTTCAAGGGCATCCCTTAAAGAAAGCTGTAATTCAATGTCTCATAGGTCAGAATCTCAGCCAACAGACTTGCAGGCAGAAATGGACTTGTAGGAAATTGTTGGGACTTTTCTTAAGGTCTGTGCCTGTGGAATGAGTAAATGCAGGAAGATTTAGCTATGTATAGCTGAGGGAAAATCCAGGAGAGAAGGACTTAGCTGAGATCTGTCAGCCATTTGGTGCCAGCACAACCAGCTGCTGCAAGAGTTAGAACTGGATGGGTATCTGTATATCTGAGCATCCAGTACGCCGTACTGTAACTTTAACATAAAGCTGCAACTTTTCTTCATTTTCTCTGCTTCTGGCCTAGGCAGCTAAAAATCCCATCCATTTCTCTCTTATGTCACAGAAGAGTCATTGTCTCCTGCTATAATGTTATAAAGACCAACTTCTAGATCTTCTACATAATATTTAGCTACAATCTTTATTATTATAATTAAATAGGTTAAAAGCAATGGTTGCAACATCTTTTTGGATCTGTATGAATCAAACACAAGTATATAATGATATTAAAAGTGATGAAAATTTTGATGTCATCTTTCTGGACAGAAACTGAGAAAAATACTTCAATTTTCAATAATCTGGGTATCAGTTACAGTTCAAAATAAGAACAAATAGAAGGCTTTCTCAAAATTTTGGATGGACTTTTCCTTCAGTTATTATATTATCTTCCCATGCATCAGGTACTATCTCTTTATTGTTCACTACCACCACCTCTGTTCTGTCACCGCTCACTACTGTAAACTAAATTAGGCAAAATGCAACATCTTTTTGGATCTGTATGAATCAAACAAATTCCCAAGGCGGGGGGAACTATAAGGAGAAAGGGAGGTAATACATGAAGGTATCTACTCGTGTAATATTTTTACTATATAATATCTGACTTAAAAACAAATTGACCTTAGAAGCAAATATTATTGTTATTTACTTACTCATGTTACTATTTTTTAAAGAATAATAGGATATTTCCAACAGAAAAATATAGAAAGCAATATAAAAATCGCATTGTACCCATTATGCAAAAGTTCAGATAATGCTAACATCCTTACAAGTAAAATTTGCTTCAGACAATTTTAAACAATAAAGGAGATAGTATGAATATACTTGAAATATCTCTACATGTTAAAGTTCAAGAAAACAAGTACAAAGAGCTGACACTGGCTACATCCTTGGGCTAGTAAGAAGAGCCAAGATTCACTCTCTATAATGCTGCCTGCATTGCATTCCCCAGTGATTTTACAGAGGCAGTAGAGGCATGTGTTGCCATCCTCCTATATTCTTGGTACCATATTTTTGCCAATTATGTTTCACACATAATAATAACATTAAGTTTTCATGTGTTTAATCATTTTATATCTCAACATGAGAACAAGACAGCTTATTTGTAACAGTTTATCTTGCCATAATTTAATTTGCCAAAAATGCAGGTGTGTAAATGAAAGCACAAAGACAAATGCCTCTCATAGCACTTAAGTGATGCTTATGTTTCTAAGTGGTTTAAACTCTGTGCTTGTCCATGTATCCTCTGAGTCGGATTATTTTAAAGGTCAAAACTGCTTTTATTTGGCTTTCTGGGACCTGGAGATATGACTCAGTGCTTAAGAGCACTGACTGCTCTTGCCTATGACCTGGGTTCGATTCCCAGCACTCACATGGTGGCTAACAAACAGTGGTAATTCCAAATCCAGGGGATCCAACGACCTCTTATGACCTCCTCAGACATTGCACAACCCCGGTGCACTTACACACATGCAGCAATACACTTAAAGACACACACAAGTAAAACTAATAAATAAATGAAAGATGCTGAATGGGCTTGTTGTTTCCCACATTTGTTATTTACCACTGTAGCTGTGTCTGCTAACTGGACCAAATAGGTATTTTATCTGTTTCCCATGAGCAAAAATGATGACATATATAAAGTAGCTGGCTGAGTGACTGGCATAAAGGAACTCACGAATACTGAGATGTTTTAATCCCCTGAAAATTGAAGCTCTTTTGTGTGATGATAGTGTTGGAAGATATCTAATATATTAAATAAATTTAAAAGTAAACTATTTGTTATTTAGAAAATTGTTTTAGCACATGGAAATTCACTTTAAAAGGGTGGTAATTTCGTGTTTGCTTTAAAAGCGGGGTGGGGGAATGTCAATTTAGTTACATACAAGAGTATCTCATTGATACTATGAGGTGAGAGGGAGTCCAAGGGGGTAAATATCTGAGAAATGATTTCCTACTGTACTGGTGACAGCCAATTAAAATGCTATTGTTATTTTATTAAAGCAGTGCTGTTATTGTAGTTCTGTTCTCTCTAGAGAAATATCAGAGGTTTTATTGAACACATACTTTTGAAAAGCTGAAGTCTTTGAAAACTATTATCATTATGGTGGCGGAAAGAACACAAATATATAAGGTGAATGAGTTCCTTGGAAAACTCGTAGATTAAAACACAGAAATAAGGGGAAAAAACTGAGAGTTGCATAATATTGTCAACTCTCTCTCGAGGCAACTTTGAAACAATTCTTTCATTTTCCATCTTCTTTCTCATTATGAGTCAATTAATCCCCTGTTTTTTTCTGTGGGCACAAAGAAATGAATAAGGATTCATCCACACTGCTAAGGAGCTTAAATCTTATGCATGCAAATGTAGAGAGAATTAGAGCAATAAAGAAAGAAAAGGAAACAATGAAAAAACAGTGCATCTTTTTTATTAAAATAGCAAGTATCTCAGAGTCCTATATTCTGTATCACCTGAATGGAATCTCTAATTTTTATGGAAAGTGGGTAAAATAAAATTTCCCAAGAAATAAGCATGTCCAAATATGAAGAAACTCCATTTATCAAGTTAAACTAATTTTTAAAAATTTTTATGTGTACGAGTTGATTGCCTGCATGTATATAAGTGCGCCTCTGCCATGCAATGCTCACAGAGGTCAGAAAAGGGTGTCAGATCCCCTGGAACTGGAGTTACAATGATTAGCTGCCATGTGGGTGCTGGGAACCAAACGAGGGTCCTCTGCAAAAACAGTCAGTGTTCAAAACCACTAAGCCATCTCTCCAGCCCTTATCAATTTAAACTTAAGAATAACTCTGACATAGTAAGAGAGTGCTAAATTAGCATTTCTAGAGGCTCTTGTGATTGTATGAGGCTAAAGCAGGCATCGCAAAGGGGATCAGAACCACTGCTTTTATTAGTATTAAAATAAAATTGACCTGGCTAAGAAACAGTTCAAAGTTTATTTGCCAAAGACAGTTGTAATTTTCCTTCTTTTTTTTTTTTTTGACTCATCTCAATTGGAAAACACAGATGTTTTCCACATCTGCCTCTCTCCCACTCATCTCAAATTTTACTTACCAGCTAAAATTCTAACACATCCTACAACATTTCAGCATAGCCAAACATTTAACTGTTTCCTTCAAATGTATACATGTTCTTGAAATCATAACCTATTTCAACTGTATTTTGAAAGCACTCTGAAGAGACCCCTTCCTAGTGTTTGCATTTTATCTAAAAGTTTCTTGTTTCGTGGGCTATGTATCTAGCTTTCTTTCAAATGAATGAATGCCCCAGATTAAGTAACTGCTTGCTAAACCCAGTGTGCACAGCTATGTATGCTCCAAAGCTGCCACTGCCAAATTTATTTTAAAAGACACAGCGGATAGCAAGGGAAACATACTTTCAAATGTGTGTTTAAGCAGCTTATCTACTTTAACCCATTTATGATAGATTAAATAGTTGTATTCCAAATCTTAAAAGTTGCACATCTCTGCTGTTTTTCTCAGCTTGCACAGCTCTAATTATTTGAAACTACTAAGGCATGAAAATGTGAGATTAAAAAAAGAAAATTAAATCTGTAGACTGTGGGGCCACAGGCCTTAGCAATTATAGCACTTCTAAATCTATTATGTTTTACTTCACTTCAACTCTGAAACTCTTTTCTCATGCTGATATCAGAAGATAATTATCTAGGCTGTCTATCCACTGGTAGATGACAATCTGGATAGACCCTGAAAATCTCAGTGTACCCAGAGGCCAAATCTTTGTAATTAGCCTCAAGAATACTTTTCATAGTCCAGGGTCGAAGAACCCTGCCTCCTGTGTATGCACACTGTGTCTGACAACCAGAAAATGAGGAGGACAGGGACACAATGGAGGGCCCACAGGTATCTTGGGAGATTCTCTAAAGAGACAATCTTAGCAAGCTTCTGATACCTGCAGGTCATATGCTACATGCTACTGCACGGGGTAGAGTTAGAAGATCATTCCTTTTGTGACACATTGTATCTCAGTTGATCCTTATAATGTTAGGATGTGACTATTTCTCCACTTGTTCTATGTAAACCACCAGTTTTCACTTAACCAATAGCTACTTTAAAACACAGAATCAAGCTGGAGAGATGTTTCAGCAGTTAGGAGCAATGGCTGCTCTTACAGAAGACCTGGAATCGATTCCCAACACCCACATGGCCGCTAACAACTGTCCATAACTCCAGTTCCAGGGCATCCAATACCCTCTTCTGACCAATATGAGTGAGCTTATATACATGCAGACAATACACTCATCTACATAGAATAAAAATAATAAAATAAATAGACATTTTTAGATAGAGTCAAATACATAGGTAGGAAAATATTCTTGATGTGTCTTTTGGTATTAGCCTCATTTATGGCATTAGTTCTCCCTGATTAATTCTCATTAATGTTATCATTCATATCCTTATAAAACACTTTAAACTCTTTTTGAGAGTAATGCTATAATTAAATACAACAGCAAACACCTACACAAGGGAACTGAAAAGCAAAATATAATATGTAGATATATGAAAATGTCACAGTTAACCCATTTCTTTTTATGTTATGCAGAAAAATTCATAAATTTATTAATGGTGCTAAATTTCCTTCTGAATAAAGATTATGATTAATGGCACAACTGGTAGCCATGAGAAAATTGAACAGAACAGCTTATCAAGACTCTTCTTTCCCTGTCTCTTGGTGGGGAAGGGATGTGAGCTTAGCCCCATGGAAGTCTATGTGTTCCTGTATCACTCTTTTTTTCTTAGTATCAGTCTGAATACAAATGGAAACTTTACAAATGGAAACCTTGACTTTGTACTGAATAGTTTCTCATCTTCCCGCTTCACTTCCAGCTGAATTTCTTATCTTAGAAGAACATTGGGTAGACCTTCCTATGAAGGCTTTCTTGTAAAGACCATCACCCCCACGCCAGTTTCAAATAAATACAATTTTATTTGTTCTAGTTTAAAACACAAGTACTAAAAATATGATCTTAGTATTTTTATATAATGGACTTCCGATACTTATTATTTTACTCTCTTTTCTAAACATTCTTGAATTTGGAGCCTGAAAAAAGACAAAAGCCTATTATATATTTTTGAAAACTACAATCATATTTATGAGATTCAGTCCTTGATGTTAAGACCAAACATTTCGTTATTTTCTTTTAATTCCCCACAGTAACGCAAGTACTTAGAGAACTGACTTACGAGAAATACTTAGTAAAACCTAGTAGTTTTAGACCAGTCACTAAGGTTTTGGCTATTTTATATTTCAGTGACTCACAAGCCTTTTCCTTATGTGCTTTTATGCTTATATGGAGAGCCAGTACATACCAGTGATTTTCAGAACATGAACATTTTAACCTGGCAACCTAGTTAATCTCAACTGAACACTTCACACCTAAAGGTTTACATGTCTTCACGTATAAAGTAACAATAATACTAGTAATATCTGTTTCATGTACTTTAAAATTAATTGAAATAGTAAATATTATACATGTATATGTGTGTGTGTGTGTGTACAGTAAGATGCAGTAAGGAGCATGGGAAGTACTTTATTAGTGTGAACTATTTTATTAACTTGTGAAAAATTAATGAAGATGGGATAAAGAAAAATTTACAGACCCTAAAGTGAAAAGTTTACAATTGTTAGAAGAGAAATAATTAGTACAATATGTATTTTAACATTATAAAAGTCTTTTCTAAAGAGCAAGATGAAAAGTCTATAGCGACATTGGATAGTGACAGAGAGAAAAGAGAGGGAAGGTGAGGATGAGAAGTGGGAAGTCAGGAAGAAACTAATCAAACAGTATGGTTTCCCTGGCAACGCTGTTTTCAGAAGCTGGGAGGTAGAATATGCCTTACAGAGTCTGCAAGAAAATCATGTCCAGGTCCCATATGAGCTACATTTTTAAAGAATACAGATTCCCTTTTCATTGTATATCAAACTATAGAGTCCAGAAATATTTTTTATCATGGCAGTGATCAAAATTGAAAGAAATCAGAAAGAACTGATCGTTCTCTACAGGCTGCCTATTGTGAGCTGGTGGAAGGCATTCACAAAAGAGCTTAAACTCTTCTGCCAGTTTTTCAAAGTAGCTTTGATGGTATTTAGATGGCAACCTCATTTTCCAGTGAATTGGATTTCTGCAGAACCCAGGAGAATCAAGCAGCTGGCATAGCAAGTTATCTGAATTTGATCTGAGTTGACGTCAGGGGGGTGGGAATGCCCAAGGCAATCCTGCATTCTGCCTCTTTGTGCAGCATTTTGACAGTAGGGGGATGTCTGTATATTAATCATTCCCTGACAGTGTTGGCTCTGATCTTACACAATTGGAGAACATTTAGATATTTCATCTTCTTGGATTTATAAGCAAGACATTTATTCCAGGAAAATTTAGTGGCACAATAAATGCAGGTACCCATATAATAAACCTAAAATATCAACTGCAAAGTTTGACAGAAGGCTTTCTCCAAAGCATTGTTCTTGGAGAGAGAGCTTATTTTATCGAACAATGCTGGTAGAGATTTACATTAAGAAAATATTGAGCCGGATTTCATGTCCAAATATAAATGGTCATTTCCTGGGTATATCTACACAAACAAAGAAAAGACACTCTCAGTGCTAGTTGCAGCCGTGTTCATAATTCCTATGCATTAATAAATCACTATGGCCTACAGTGAAAATAAATCCCAGGTGGCTCAGGCACTACATAAAATCCTTGGGTCCATTATATGTTCATCTCTGGACACTGAGAGATGGTAGTGTTCTTTTTTTTTTATCTGACACTCTGTGCAATAATAAATAATCATATGTATTTTCCATGAATCCTATATTAGTGAGTGGGTTGGGTTATGGAAAGTCACCAGTTATTGCCAGATAGGATCAAAGTATAATTTACTTTTATCTCTATTATCTTCAGAAATCATTGTCATATAGTCCTCTCCAGCAGTCCAGAGATTCTGGAAGTACTTTTAAACAAGTGATCTAAAGCCCAGGCTTCATTTTGTCAGGCTGCTTGATTAGTGACTTTGTTTAGTTGCTTGAACTACACGTATCTTGGTAGATATTACTGCTCATCAAGTGACAGTTGGTAAGTCAAAGAATTCTAGATTACTCTAAGAAAATCAGAGCTCAACTAAGTTACACTCTACAAATGAGAAAACGCAAAGCAAAAAGACTACACAGTTTCAGCAGAAGCAGGCACCTAGGTACTTTCAGAAAAACTGTAGGCAATAACATATTTTGTGTGACTCTTTCATCCAAAATGTGAAGCAAGATGAGGTAAAGCTCACAATGAAGTGAAATTGAAAGTGGTGTCACCTGGATACCACGTAGGAGCTCTGGTTCAGTGCTGTCGTGGACTAAGGAGGAGAAGGAGGAAATGGCACAGACATTATTGGTATATCCATTCCATTCATTTGTTCTAAGAAGTTGATGGGTGCAGAAAAATAGAAATAAGTTTGGACTTCACACAGTATATCACTGGGGACTCTCACTCTTCTAAGATTACCTTGGATTACTCAACATTTAGAATTCTATAAGCAAAAAATCTCAAAGTATAGGGAAATCAAATATGCACAAGAACCAGCATTTATAGGACCAGCCTATGAGGATAAATATATCAAATAGTTTGATAAATATATCAAAATGCAGCCTACAGGTGAAAACTGCAGAGATGCCACATTTGCCCACCAACCAGCCTCAACAGTTCACATCTGCAGTGAACAGTTCACAAATAATGCTTCAGAGGTGGTTATTCATCGGATATGATCTTACCAGCTAGTATTGGGATCAAGATGAAAATATTTTATGTGGAACACATAGACAATAAACTTCTGGACAGCACAGCCTTGCCTTGCTTTCCTGGGGAATTTGGGAGTTCTAGTAGAATTTCCCAGACATGTTTTACAGGCTTGGGATTCTCGGTAGTTGACGGTATGGGAAAGTATAACACGGACAAGAGTGACAGCCAAAAGTTTCTGCCTGCCTAGGGAAAGAGGCCCACGTGAGAACTGTATTGTACCTAGTCCCAACCTACAGTAAATCATATCCTGTTAAAATGTAGTTACATTGTTCCTTGAACAGGGTAAGCAATCATCTTTGGTACATTGGTTCAGTTTATGTTAAGTCCACTGATAATGTTCACTTAGTTAATGATAATTGAGAATAGTTTTGATAGAAGAGATGAAGGTGTACTTTATTTTTTTGTATTTTATTTATTTTCATTTTATGTATAAGAGTGTTTTGCCTGCATGTATGTAAGTACACCAAGTGTGTACAAGTGTTGGGTACCCTGGAACTGGAATTAGGGATGGTTAGCTGACATATGGGTACTGGGAATCGAGCCTGGGTCCTCTGAAAGGACAGCAAGTGTTCTCAACTGCTGAGCCGTCTCTCCAGTCCCAAAGGTGTACTTTCATTTAGAGATATAAGCAATTAACTTTGAAATCAAAAGCAATGGCAGGTGTGTACCAGGAAGCAGCCTACAGGTGAAAACTGAATAGATGCCACATTTGCCTACCAATCAGCCTCAACAGTTCACATCTGCAGAAAGGTTCTATGAACCCTTTATTACTCTCCAGATAAGAATCTAAGTTTTGGAAGAGATCATGTAATTTAAGGGACTCAGAAATATTCGTGGATTTTTACAAATTGGCTTTCAAATATCCTTTCCCTACCACCATCTAACTGTACCCACAGAGCAGAGAAAAAGGACCCGTCTTAGAGATATCCATCTGAGGGCTTCCACAGATTCAGTTCAACCCCAACTGAGAGAAAAGGTAGCTAAGTCTCAGAGGGGCTACCAATTTATTCAGAGACACATGGCTGATTTGTAATCAATCTGAAACTAAATCTCTCAAGTCACACTTTTAAAAAATTATGTTATGAGTCCTCAATCCACTAGACAATGTAACCTCCAGGTTCAACAATCAGGACTCATGAGTGCAACCAGAAAACATCTGTATTCTTTCCAAGGCTATTCACATCCAAGTGAGAGGAGAAATTCCACATGCCAGCAACCCTCAAAGGAAACTCTCTCTAGAATTTCTAATCTGTCCTTTGTTTGTCCCCCGGTCTCTTACACAAGTTACATGTGAGATATCAGCTAAGAGTCAGAATAGCTGCACTATGGAAGTCGGAGAGATGATCTGGCAACTTGAACAGGTTGGATTATTTACTATCTATTGTTTTGCCTTTGACCTTTTTAAAATATATTTTTTATTGAATTTTTGTAGATTTCATAAATCTTAAACTCATTTAGCTTCCATCCTTATCTGCACCCATCATAGCACACCCACAGGTATCCACGCATTTTGTCATGTATATTAAGGTCTACAGAGTCAAGTTTGTGTACCAAGGTGTCCTTCCGTGTGAGTTCATCCACTGGAGCCTGTTCAGACTGTCTAGCTTCACTTCCTTAAAGAAGACCAATTTTTCCTCTCCCAGCAGTAATCAGCTGCCAATAGTTCCTCAAAAAAACACGTAACCTGTCTTTAGTCATTTTAGCACCAGTTGGTGAAACCCCAGAGGATGAGTCCCCGGAAGTCGGTTCTATGTAGGCTGTCACAGATACTGTGCACAATGCATCTGAGGTGTTTCCTGGTTACTCTGCAAATGTTAAACGTTACTCTTGACTTTAAACTCTTTTCAAGAGAGGAGAATAATACAACTTATTTTAATCAGGGTGAGTTTGGTTGTGAGGAAGGAGATTCCATAAAGCCAGAAACCAGGCTCTCGTGGAGGTCATTGCTATCTGACTAGCACATGGGAGACACTCAGCAATGAATCAGTAAAGGAAAACCTATTAAAATTTACTCCAGTAAAAAGAGAATTCTTGGAAGACTGTAAAGGGATTTAAATGAGATGTAAGTTAGAAATAAATGCCTGATTTTGTAGAGGGCTGTCGTCCTGGCACAATGCACCCTGGCCTCTCTGACGACAAATCTCGATGATCATGGCAGTCTCCTAGATGCCACTGCTTCCGTGTGCACATCGTGAACTAAGAAAGCCAAGAGCAAGCTTGTGTACCACGGACTGGACCAGAACAGGGCGCTGGGTGATTATGGGAAATAAGATAATTGAGGTACCATTGACAGGTCAATATTTTACATCTTAGACCAGAGAGCATGTGGGAAAGTTGTTTCCATAGTTATATTACACAATCTCCTTGAAACAGATAGCTGTTCAAAGAAAAATATATGTTCTCTTTAGATAACCATATTACTAAGACAAATATTGTTTTCTCTGATGTACATTATTCCATCCTTTAGACTTTACAGACTTAAAACTTTTGCTGAATAGCTGAATAGCTTGAATTTTTAAAAAAGAAAATATAGGCTTTTGAGTCTCAGAGTATTCACAAACATCTTGGGAAATATATCCTTCATTAAGTTAGTATTCATACCTGTAAACATTATCTGTATTAAAAAATAAAAAGGCTAGGACTGGGCCTCATTAATAGAACACTAGACTCCCATGTTTCTAAAGTCAATTCCCAGTACTAAAACTAAAAGAAGGAAAGGAAGAAAAAAGAGAGAGAACAATAACCTTTCCAAATTTTCCTGAAAATAGGAAGACCATATGTCATAAGATACTAATAAACTCTTAATAACAGAAATGTCTTGTCAATTTGCATAATACACTGCAGTATGCATATTCAGAATATGGGCTGTGGTTATTCTATAATTCTATTTATTTTCTTGAAGTTGAATCTTTCTCAAATCCTGAACTAGCCTACAACACCTCCAGCCTGTATCTCTTGTTTCTGGGGATTACAGGCATGGACCACCCTGCCCATTTTATTACAAGATTGTTAATGAGTTTAGTACTGCTTTCATTAAAATTGTGGCTATATAAATGCCTACATTTTATAAAATTATAGACATTTGAAAGTGTTCTGAGAGTGAAAAAGCATGAGCAGCTTGAACTTGTGAGCACCACAGTACAATGCAGAAACATTTTGCTTTCTACTAGAAATCTGTGCTGACACAGACATCCACGAACATTCAGCCCAGCCCAGACTTTCAGAGAATCCCACCTCCAGCTGTGATGATTTTTCAAATATATTTCCTTCTATTGGTTTACGGTTTTAATATTCAGTGTAAATGTGTTCCAATACCCTCCAATTGGGCTCAAAGCTAGAATTATGTATGTAGTTAAAAATCTAAATGGGAAATTTGTAATCACTATCAAGGGTTAGTAAATGGAAAATGCATGGGTTTTCCACCTTTGTTTCTTCTGAGGACAGAGAAAAAGTAATAGTCTCAAGTGTAATCAGTTATTCAGAATGTTTTAGACTTAGCCCTGAGTCCCTGGAGAGACTGATGATGGAGCTAGTGTATTATCTGCTTTAGCTGCTGTGGCATGGGTCTCCCAAGCAGAACAGTGCTCTTGAGATATTTGGTGAACATTGTGAAAAATGGAGAACCTCTTGGAAATGCCAAGCTAACTGTACCGGGATCTTAGAGGATAGGTTTGTGCATCATTGACTTGAGGATGTTTCTCAGGTCATTTTAATGTGAAAGCAGATGCCTAATCATCCCCAGCCATTTTGAGGTGGTATTTTTGCCTTGTGCATTGAACATGTTTTCATTCTGACATGTGTGTGCATTACTCAGAACCATAGATATTAAATAAATAACTGAAATTAAATTGAGGAGAGATTGACACATCATTGAATCATTTTAGGATACCTATTACTAAAGCTATACTTTGTTTATTGAAAACCTTATAAAAAGAGACTAGAGAGATGGCTCAGTAATTTAGAGTACATATTTCTCTTTTAGAGGATCCAAGTTTGGTTCCTATCAGGCTACTTAAAACTGTCTATGACTCTAGATCCAGGTGATCCAGTGACTTCTTCTGACCTTCATAGTCACTTGTATTTACATACACACACACACACACACACACACACACACACACACAAATTAAAAGTAAAAAATAAATCTCAAAAATCCTTATAGAGTCTATTAATAAGATCATCTTATGTAGAGAGTTATATTTTATTAGCTGGATGTAGATCAGTAGAAATATAATTCACTAACTTAAATAGCTTTTATAATACATATTTTGACATTGTACTTAAATAATTCTATTATATATTATCTTTCAAAATAAATTAATTCTATAATTTTATCCTAGATTCTCGCATAGTCTGTGATATGGAATTCCTGGGTTGTTTCCCAAATATGTCTAAAACATTTTGCAAACTAATATAGATCCTTAAAGTATTGACAAGCCAAGGGTTTTTCTGTGCCCCATTTAGCAAGAAGATGAAGGAATATGCAATTTACATATACATTTTTCACAAGTAAAAAAAATATTTTGAAAGCATTTAAAAACAACTTGTTCTTTTAGATAATTTCAACAGTTTCTCTTCAAACTGACTTCTGAATTAGCATAGATATCGAATCTACCTGAACAAAGCAGTGAAACTATCACCCTCATCTCTGTGCTTATGTCAACCATTGCAATTTCAGTTAGTAACACCCTCGCAGAGTTACTAATTTTTTTATCGATTTTATTTATTATTTTTATTTTATATGTATGAATGTTGTAATTGCACCATGTGGATGCAGAGTCCAGAAGAGGGCATCAGATCCCCTGGAAATGGAGTTACAAAGGGTGGTTAGCCACCATGTGCTTGCTGAGACTCAAACATCAAGTGTCTTTAACCACTGAGCCATCTCTGCAGCCCCCAAAGTTACTAACTGCTAAAAGACTAACCTCCAGATATTCCATAGTGTCGGGTGTGACAAAATGGCATCAACTGTAAGCAGTGTTTTTTCAATTTTCTAGGCGTTTGTTACCTGACCCTCACCAACCTCTTCCTATTCATCTCGTGAAACTACAATTGCTTCAATTTTATCCATCACAGATTTATTTCATTGGATATGTAGGTAAACATGTTTCTCACACAGAGGCCCTGAATACTCACAATATTAAGATATGTCCCTTTGATATGTTTTTCTAGAATAAAATCTAAATATATGCATGATATTGTTTTATGAGTAAAATCAATTTAATAGTCACTGCTATTTAAACAGATAAAATAAGCAAGTTATACAAACATTTGTCTCAATGTCAATATCAGTTTACTTTTTCTAAAGCAAAATTACCATTTTCATTCTGTATGTGGATTTCACAGCTGCCTTGCCTTAAAATTTTCCTCGTCAATTGTGAATAGATAGAAAAATTCTTGAATTTGATCATTGTGTAGTTTTTGGTTCCCTAGCTTATGTTTCTAGTTAATGGTCCTATTGTTCTTTTTATGTGTTACTATTATCTCTGAGTTTTTGTTGACAAATTGATAGGACTTATTATGTGATTGAATTCAATTGCATTCTAACACTGCATAATATTGCCTATGATAGTGCTGTCAAGAAGTATATTTGCAAAGTATATTCTGTGGATTTTTCTATTCAGAGTACATGACATTTCTATTCTAATCGTAGGTTGCACTGGATTACAAAATAGCCTTCTTTTTTTCCTGTGTGAATGTGAGAAATTCAGTTGGTGAGGGTGGGCAGATGAACATTCAGCTACATGTCATGCAGTTTTCCTAAGCACATAACCTAAAGTCATATTCAAGGCACATGCAGTGCCAAAAAAGACATTGTTTTATGCAGCATAATGTTGCCCCAAATTTTCCAGAGACTATCACATCTCCCACTACAGCTTATGTAAAATTGTAGATGAGAGCAATGTCAATGGAAACAGTAGGAACGTATTCAGTAGAATGTCCAAACGTTAAAGTTCTCAGAAAAAAAAAATTGTACACATTCTTAGTGTTGACAAACACCATGTGAGTTCTGGGAACCAAACCTGGTCCTCTGCAAGGGCAATCAGTGCTCTTCACTACTAAGCCATCTCTCCAGCCCCCAGTGAGTGTTTATTAAAGAAATAAATAAATAGATTATTGACGTTTAGCATAGACAGAGAAAAGTGTTCAAAATATAGGTGCCCAACTTGAATTATTTCTGCAAAATAAACACATCTTAGTGGATCAAAAAATAAAATATTACCAAGCCCCCACCTCCAGGAACCCCATGTACCACACCAGAATCAAACCCTACTCCATCGCTTTAGATTTGATTCTATCATTGTTACTTACTTTTTAAACTTTTTGTGTCCTGAAGGAAGCTTTAATTTTCTGCACACTTTTGTAGTGAAATTTTAAGACTGCTGTTTCTTCATCAATGAAAGGAAGGATGAGAGGACAGGTTGGTGGAGGAGTTTCCACTTCTCGATCTTTTCCTGCTTTCAAAACTCGGCTTATGTTTCTTTTGGCTTTGTTTTGTTTGTTTGTTTGTTTGGTGGTGGTGGTGGTTTTTTGGTGTTTTGAGACAGGGTCTCCCTGCAGCCCAAGCTGGCCTAGAATTCACTATGTAGACCATGCTGACATCAATCTCACAGAGATCCCCCTGCCTCTGCCTTAAAGTGCTAGGATTAAGGGCATGCATGACTTGGTGGGGGTTCCGCTGTTGTTTGACATTTTTTTTAAAAAACATCTGGTTTGGATTCTTTACATGTTTATTATATAATCTTATTTTATATAGTTTTAGCAATAAGTTGGAAACAACCAACAATGTTAAAATGATATCATTAAATGAACTTGTCCTTAATTTCCTTTTCAGTATCTGTGAGTAGTGTGAACATCTTGGAAGTTTGGAAGTTTGGTGCAGAAACTCAGCAGGACAGAGCTCCCTATCATTAATGCTTGGGAATATTAGATCTTGACAGCCTAAAACAGAACTGTGCAGGAGGCTAAACTAACCTTCCTTTGTTAACCTTTCTAGAGGTGGGGGAGAAATAGGAGACCTAGGCACAAAAAACAGAAAACACCAGCCTCTGTAAAATATCGTTTCCAAACCTTTTGAAGTCAACTATAATTACCATGCTGGTTAGAATTCAAGTTAGAGATGATGCTTTGCAAAGTTAATTAGTAGTTTAAGCAGTCAGAAGTAAAAGACCATGCTATGCTGCATGCTGATTTGAAGGTGAAATGCGAACTGTGGATCCACTGTCCCTAGAAGGGCTGGAGAAGAAAATCTGAGATTAGGCTTTATACATCTGTATTTTCTGAGTATGATTCCTATAAAACCATGAAGTTTAACCTTACTTTGCCTCTCTGAGATCCTGAATGAAGGTATAGATCCTCTTTTCTACATAGTGTGTAGTTCAAGTTTTTGTCAGGCTTGTATGGCGTAGCTACTAACCTAGTTAGCTCACAGACCCCACTTAATCCAATCCATGAATTCCTTTAGGAATCCCCAAGTCTTTTCCTAAAGTGCTTATCCTAAATTCAGCAAGGTAAGCAGTCCTGCAGTCATGGAGGTTTGCCCTTCATAATAGTCATCTCAGGAAGGACTTTCATCATTGATTTGTTCTGGTTTCATCCTCTTCATTCTTGACTTGAAGATCTTTTATTTTCTCTTACTTTCAACCTCAAATTATCCTGGCTCAAGTTTGTTTCCTCTTGTTAAGCAGAAAGATATTTCTTTGGGAAAGGTTAAGAAAAATAAACAAACCTTGTTTTATGCTCAATGATAGTAATTAAGTCGATCCTTAGTTGTTTTTCATTCTTTGAACTTGAAAACATTGTGTATAATTAACTTTTTGTGCATGAATTTCCTTGTGACTTCACTTGTAAACATTTCATCATTCTAGTTACTCCTTGTACAAACCAGGATAGAGCAGGTGACTCTGTGGTTATCCAAAATCCTGATGATTTAGTATTGTGAAGATTTTTTTATTCTACTTCCATGTCTATGATAATAGGCAGAAGTCCACTGTCTCTACAATTTATACTCAAGCTGGCTCCAGAGTGGGTGATACTTCTTTTCACCTAGGCTTCCTAATTATGAGAATGAATGTAGTATGTTAGTCACAATTTTTCTGAATCTGCACCCAGAACTGGCACATATCACTTTAGCTCAAATCTCTTGGTCAAGGTATATCACATGACCAGCCTTGACATCTAGAGAGAGGATGAATGTTATCTTCTACAATGTGCCCCAAAAGAAGGAATAAGTATATACAATTAATCATTATTTTATCCTTTTCTGGACTCCCTTCCAAAATGTGCTAACCTTTTAGTGGTCTGGTTGAAGTTAAGCAGGGTAAGAAAGGGCCTATGATTATATCTTGGACAGAAAAAGAAAAATTCTAGGTTAACAGTGTCATATAATGTACTGAATTTAGTTTAAATAACACACTTAGAAAAATTAAGTCCAAGGAAGAAATTTAAAAAAAAAACAACCATAGCACCTATTCATTATTATTGAGCTGTCCTAACTCACTTAGTCCCTAAACATGGGATTGCCATGTCAACTCACTGGAACAGGCCTCTTTTTCTTTCTATGACCTTCAAGATTCTTAGTAAGGACCAATCCTTATGCCAAAGACGAACTGAGTGAATACCAGTACAACCAATTCTAGCTGGCTGTGCTACAAATCCTAATTTAAGTCTTATATGAATACTATCAAAGGCACAATTTTGCTCCAACTTTTTTAATTCATAGGCTAACTCCTGTTGCCCTGCTTAGAGTGACATGTTGAATGATGAGCAGCCTGGCAAACCTCCTCAGTCATTTTCCCCTAACAGTTGACTTTAAGGCATCCTTAGTGGTCTACAGCATTCTTTTAGCTTGACCACTTGCTGGGGGGTGATGGAAAGTAATGATGACAGGCGAGATGCATTCTAGCTTCACAGATTTCTTAAATACATATGAAATAAATGCAGATCCATTGTCAGAAATGATTGTGTCTGGAATCCTGACATAGAAAATCACTGGTATAGACCTGTTATTGAGGAAGTAAGGGCATTACTGTAAAGATATCTAGAGATGGTCGCCAAAATAAGAAAGAAATTCCATTCATCACTGAATAAATAGAAGTTCTCAACACAAATCTTCTTAATCATTTCCTATAGGAAGGAAAGATGAATTATGAACTTGGTGAATTAGATAGACTACTTTGACATCGGCTACCATCTTCTCAATAGCATCAATAATTAAACAACTATATGCATATAATTACTAGAGCACATATATCATCCAAAAACTAGGTAAACTACATGTTCATTGTTTTGTTATGTTTTTGATTATTCAGACTGAGTATCCTTGTAGTCCCAGCTGGCCTAGAACTTGCTATGTAGGCCAGATTGGCCTCAGTTTCACACAGATCCACCTGCTTCTGCCTCTGCTTCTCACATGAAGAGAGTAAAGGCATGTGTCACCACTCCAAAACAACTTCATGGGACTTTTTTGGTTTTGTTTTTTGTTTGTTCGGTTGGTTGGTTGACTTTTACTGAGATATGATGGTTTTTATGAGGTTTCCATTTTGTGTACTAGAAATTAAGGATGAAATCATTGAGTGTGGTGTATTCTTTCATGTCTTTAATCCCAGTCTGGTCTACATATCGAGTTCCAGGACAGCTGAACCTACAGGGAAACCCTGTCTCAGAAAAAAAAAACAAAAAAGGAGTTCTGGGTTGAGGAGATGGTTCGAGAGGTAAAGGTACTTGCCATGCAATTCTTCACAACCGCAGTTCCATCCCTGGAACCTACATAAAAGTCAGGGAAGAAAGCAAACTCTACAAAGTCATCCTCTGACTTCCAGCCACCCTCTCCCCGCATCTTCCCTCATCTACCTCGCACTCTCCCTCTTGCTCTCACTCATAACATAATAGTAATAAATATATAAAAGTAAACTATGTAGATGAGGGCATAAGTATAGTTTAAACTATGAAACGGAGTTGGCCTACTGAAAGGTCTCACATGAGGTAGCAAGACACTCCAGTCTATCATCTAGTACCATGTCCCAGGCTTTCTTCTAAGTCAGTGTCCTAATTTTTTTCCGTGTGAATGTCATTATCCAAACACAACAAAGGTATGTTAAAGGTCATGAACCTAGCTTTTTCTGACAATCAAACCTATCCTCTTATTACCAGATTGAACTTCCTCCTATTTACAGTGTCTGATGGGATCAAAAAAGGCAAATCTCAGTAAGAAAGCAATAGTTTCCCTTCATTCTTCTTTCTGCTTTTCATTTCCTCCCATGTCAGGACCATTTCTACTCAGCATTTTTTTTTTTTTAGAGTGTCAGAAAACAGAAGTAAATCTGACTTTTGAATTCCTCTGTGCATTATTAACCCCTTAGTTAGGCCTAGTATGGCCAGCCAGCGTCTTCAGCCTGGATTTTCAGTAGACATTAGTATGACAATATGGATCTGGTTTACCACTTAAGTTCACAGAATTTTGCAAGATGAGTTTTATATATTTTTCAAGAGACTAATATGACCTGTCAAGTCAATTCATAAAAATTCCTATTTTGAAGGGGAAATTAAAAGTCAAAGTGATGGAAAGGTTTTATTCGTGCAATTGGAGATAAACGGCATTAGACAAGCTATCTTTGAAAGCTGGTACAAAAGGTACTCAGGCCCCTAATTCAGAAGCAATGCCAGAAAGTGAAGCAATCTGGAGTATAGGAAAACAATGAGCTACACCTTGGGTAAAAGCAGGCTGAATTTGGCATAATTCTGCTTAGTTTGTCTCTAATGATTTAGGGCAGGGAAAGACTGAGAGCATTCCAATGCTCCCCTGGCTGGTTTGGACTCATGGCCCAAATGAGCCTTCTGCCTCTGCCTTCCAAGTAGCTTGGACTACAGGCATGCATTACTGGCTATAGATAATTAGATCTTAATGAAATAGACTTTCAAAGACATTATATAGAATTAAAAGAATGTGATTATTTTTCCTTGAAAAAACACCCCTTCCTTTTCCTTTCCTAGGCTTGCTTCCCCCAAGCTCTCCCCCTGCTGCCCACCTCCCTTCCATGGGAATTCCGAGTTGCATGGGGCACAGAAATTTATATCATATCTATCGATATTCTAACTTTTAAACCATTTTAATGTGAAATAAAGAAAGCATAGTTTCTTAAAATGTTTTCCTGATAACTAAAATATGTAATCTGTACTACAAATGAGTTTTCTTAATCACAGTTCATTTCAGGGTAGCTTACTGGATGCCCAGCCATCTGCTTTTGAGGTACGGCATTTTATTTTGTCACTTCAAAAATTTAAAGTACAACATCCTGTGCTGTGTGAGAGAGGACACCCCTAGAGAATGGTGGCTTGTCACCTGCTGTTAAGCCTCCTTAGCCTCCCTGTTTGAGACTGTTTGTCACTTTTGTAGTTGAAAAGGAAAAGAGAAATGAATAATAGGACTTGAAGGGGATCTAGAAGGTGTTAGTCTTACCGTGATCCTTAGGATATATGGAAGCTGTTATAGTTATTTGTGCTGCTTTGTGCCCTGTGTCAGCTAATAGTTCATCTGGGCTCAGCTTTCAGTTTTTAAAAACAGATGTTTCGCAAATCAGTATATGGTTCTTCATCCTCCTAAACCTTACCTCATCTTCTAGATACTGGCTAACCCTATTAACTCTTTTGATTTAATCTTCATAGTCCTGTATTCAAGAGACACAAAATACTTAGTAAGATGCTAAGATAGTCCCCTAAAAAAGTCCTTTAAAATGACAGTGCAGGTTCACTTGAAATAAGAGACATAAAGACATCTTTATTTCACCTCTGATGACCATAAATATTAATATTAAGGTCAATTTCGATGTTATGATTATATTTTAAGGTTATATTTCACTTAGTAGTAGAGCACCTTGCTTGAAAAAGACACCTTTGTGTATAAATAGTAAGTTTTATACATTTCTGTGAAGCATTTTTCCACAATACCCAAGAAGTAAAATAAATATTTCTAAATGTCCAAGGCAATGAGATATTAGAGTAGAATAATTTTTTTCCTGAAGATGAAAAATCCATTCTTCACAGTTCCTTTCTCAGAAAAAAATAGTTGAAGCACTAGCTTAGCAATGTTAATGAAAGTGAAGATATTATGGGTCAAGAAATTTCAAAATTTAAAATCAATTCAGGTTCGTAAGAATTTGTCCTAAAGAAATTTTATTCTGTAAATATACTGTGTAATTTTCAAGCGATTTATGGGCTTAATTCACTGCTGAAATTATGGGTTGTTTTTATCAACTGCCTGGAGCTGAATGAACAGGAGAATAGTGCCCTCTATGAGCAGCTATGCAAAATGTATCTTTTTAACAATAAACTATTGTAAGAATTGGAAAACAGCTTTAATTGGTGCCATAGGGCAATTAAAATGAGATGTTTTATGCAAGATTCTTTTCCTTATAAGCAGTTTGTTAGCAAGGAAAAAAAAACATGCATTCCCTGGTGTTTCAGTAAATTATGTCTCATTAAATACTGACATGATGGACCTCAAACATCTCAGAGAATGCTCAAACAAGCATCACTGGAAAAAGACAGAACTCATACCTGCCGGCATGTGGACCCTAAAACTATATATGTAAACTTGGGGTGGGTTATACACAAACTTACCAGAGATGGGGGTGCTTATAAAAATAGAGTTCTATAATCTTAACATACCTTCAAAAACACTGATGAAATACACTTAAGTAGAACTTGGCAGTATCATGTTTGTCTAGGGGACTATGATGCCCCACAGGCTAGAGAAATAATGCCAACCTAAGCCTCTGTTTACTCAGACAGCACCAGATCAGTCAGTTCTATATTGGTGGCTGGATGATCTCTTTTCTTAATAAGGGGAGCCCCTCCTATTCTCTCTCTAAAGTCCCATTTCTCTTAGGACTCCTTGTGTGGCTCTTGTCTGCCAGAATGAACTGAAGCAATCATTTCTTCTGAAAGAACATTGTCTTTGGTGTTTGACAACTGACAGTGTGAACAGATTTCTTCATTTGGTATTCCTAAGGCTTCGACCATTCATTTCAAAACTGTCACTCACCCAAGCTATGCCATGGCCATTTCTGCCTTCTCTATGTGGGGCTGAGACTTCTGTGATTAGCAGACTATCAAAGATCTCAAGACCCGTTACCAGTTGAAGTCTAATGAATGCAACAGACATCTGTCATTTATGATTTCAATGTAGCTTTTTCTGACTGTATATAAAATCACATTTTTCAGTTATTCTATCACCTGTTAACTTTAACATAATCTATGTCAGCAGTGCCCAGTGTCTCAGAAAATGGACCCTCGAACACACAGTCCAGTACCTCCTATTCAAAGGAGGTCTCTGGCCTTCTGCTCAGGAAGATGACTACAATCAAAGCCTTTGTTTTTCTCATCATTCATTAATGTCTGGCATGCCACTAGCCCTTGTTCATGTTACTAGGAATATACAACATTGACACTCTGATTCAGGGCTTGAATTGGCTTATCATAATGGAAACATTATTGTAAGCAATTAGTAAAACTTGTCAAAGTAGAGAGGAAGAGACTAAATTAAACTCCGGGATGGAGGAGTCTTATATTGAAAATTATTTAAAAAACCAGGAGAAGAAAATCAAAGCTTTGTTTCATGGATGTTATTTTTAAAATAATTGAACCTTAACCCTTTGATCTTTTCACTCTCAGAGAAGTGTGTGTCTGTTTGCCATGTGGTCTAGACCTGGTAGAGTGCTATTGGTATTTTTGTCCCTGCTTCAGAGTTTTGTTAAGTAATTAGTGTCACCATGGATTCACTGTAATCTTTCTCTTTTTGTGTTTTGTTTTTTAGGTAAGTATTTTGAAATTCTTCTTTCTTAATCTTGAAAGAAAATGCACCTGCCTGATATAGAACAAATGACTTTTAAAACATAGGATAGAAACTGATGTGACTGGTGAAGAATGACATCCTCCTGATCCTGGTAAGAATTTAAGTGCATTCGAAGAAGCTCGCCTTTCCTAAGGAAGAGAAGTAATAGTATGGAAAGAAAGGATGCGGGGAGGCGGGGTGGATTGCTGCTGTGTAAGTAGAGAAGATTCCAAAGAAATGCTCATGAAACATTCATTCACACCTGCTTATTGGTTAAGCAGTCTTTGTTCTGAGCAAGCTCACTATTCTTTGGCTGGAAATTATTCACTTAAGTACAACTCTTACACCTTTCCCAAATGGAAATAAATGTAGGCAATATTAAATATGAGGTTTTATTGTTTTTTTTTCGTGTGGGGGGTTGTTGGTCATTGTCTTTAAAGGGGAGTTAGAATAGAGGAAATATTTTAATTATTTTATTTTCATTTGTATGGATGGCTCTGCTAAAACTTAAACAAATGTAACATTTGATTATGAATATATGTATAAGTTTCATCTGCAATCTGGATGAATTGGAGAAATGCCAGGGATTTCTATCTTGATCTATCTAGTCCTTTGTTTCTTTTTTAATTTTGAATGTTCATCTCCTATGTACATATTAAATCATATGTAAAATACAATTATAATAATTAAGTGGTAGTTTGCCCATCTTAATCATTTTTGATATGGCTATGGATTTCAAGATATTTTGTTTTTGTGTTTTATTTGTTTGTTTTGAGATAGGATCTCCCTGTAGCCCCAGTTGACTTAGAACTTTCTATGTAGACCAGGCTAGCCTTGATCTTATAGATATCTACCTGTCTCTGCCTCCAGAGTGCTGAGATTAAATGTGTGTTATACCAAGTTGAATTTCAAGATTTTTAAACATCTGTTTTAAACACTGTGTTCATGCTGATGCCAGGTTAAAACTTCTAATATTAATATATTATATTAAATTTATTGAATTTAAATTAAAATGATCCAATATAAATGAAAAGTACCTTATTGGAAATATATGCACACTGAAGAAAAACTGCACAGTTTGAATGATTTCAGAGACTGAGACTTGTGGCTAAATATTGTTCTCTATCAAGAGTAAACTGGCCTTACCAATTAACTAATCTCCTGGAGTCTCATTTCTCTGACTCTCCATCATCTACTTGTTGTTCAACTCAGACTCTATGTCTGGTACAAATCCTTCCTCAGGAGTTACTGGCTTATCACTGTCCTGAAATCAGTCTTCAATAGACACCATTAATTATTTTGCTGTAGTTGCCATAACAAATGACCATGGACTGATAACGTAAATGACAGACATTTATTTACTTACAGTTTTGAAGGTTAGAAGCCTAAGACTGAAATAACTTCAAGGTTAATTTCTACTCAGGCCTGTCTTCTTGGACTATAGATGACCATCTTCCTGGGCCTTGTGTATCTGTGTGCTGATGATTCATGATATGCATATAAATTCTATAGCATTAAGATCTATGCTAATGACCTCATTTTAACTGAGTGGCCTCTTTAAAGACCCTGTCTCTAAATACAGTCATGTGATATGACCATGTTTCTCTCAAGGACAGAGTGAAGGCAAGCTGATCATACCTGAAATCATATCCTCAAGTGACGTCTTGATTTCTCAAAGTATGATATGATACATGCACAATGGCAGAATAGTCTAAGTACTTTTCTCATGGCATGGCTCCACTACTAAGTGAAACATGGCTATGGAGTCATATTCTGAAGTACTAGGGTGTAGGACTTAAGTGTGAGAATTTGTGGTTTGTAGTCCAATCCATAAAAATCTTCATTAGAGTGTTTTGCTTAATTATTGTTAGGTCATTTCATGTATATTAGTTTTATCTTCCCCAAGTTAGAATACAGGTAATGGCATTGCCTTCTGGACATACTGTCAACAAAGGACTTTTACCTAACTTTGCAACCAAAATGATAATCTTATCTTAGTTTCCTTATAATGTAGACAAGCTCACTTAGTCTTGGGATTCTCTTGTAACTTGTATCACATAGCCTTAATTCTTTATTTTGACCCAGAATAAGGTATGAGTGTGAGCGTGCGCATGTGTGTGTGTGTGTGTGTGTGTGTGTGTGTGTGTGTACGTGCATGCTTTGCATATTGAGAAAGCATTGCAAACAGCACTTTAGAAGCAATGGGAATATGAAGATTATCCCATTCATGTTGCAAATAATAGATGGGATTAAATTGATAGTGTTTATGATTGTGTTCATCCTGGGTCAGTAGGGGATCCAAAGGTATATAATCACCTAATATCATGGTTCCTCTTTTACTGACGCCTTGAACTGTAGTAAGTACTCCAAAGCCATATAACAAATGTTCATCAGATTTAGTGATTGACCAAGGAGAACTTCATCATTATATTTAGTCAAAATATTACATATCAGTGATACAGAGTCTCTAAATGTGAAGTTTAACTGAATACCTTAGGATAAAAGGAAATTCTGCCAGCAGCCTACAATTACTTCATTAAATGAATTCACTCCCTTTACTCGTCTGACTTCCTTTGTTTAAACATACTGAGCAAGGATGGAATCTCAAACCCACTAAGGCATTTCTACAAAGTAAAGATACAGTCTTCTCTACAGTTAAGTACAGAATCATTGAGAACTTTAACTGGAGACAGTCTGGTGAACTTGCACAGCGTCCCCCTTGTTTCCTGCTCACCCTGTTGAGTGGATCTCATGCTCAGCGCTGAACTAAACAGGTCAAACATCTACAAGCTTACTGATCTATATAGTCAAAAATCTTGCTGGTGGTATCTGTTTTTAAGTTTAAGAAGAAAATCAATCTGTCAGTTTTGGATTCATAAAAAATATGGTGCTAAGATAACATGGCATCTGACTTCACAAAATTCTGGGATGCTCAGAACTGGGCTTCTGCATTAGAGACACTATTTAGTGAGTTAGACCATGGGATACACATCCAATGTGCAGAACCAGACGCATCTGAGATACCTTGGTATCACAAAGAGACATGAAATCCTTTGTAGGGTTGTTTTACAGAATCCCAGAAAATTGATTTGTCAAGTGATGCAATTAATGGATGATACAATAAGGTACTTAAAGCTAAGATTATTTGGGGATTGGATCATGTCATTTAGGCTAAGCTCTTCTACTTATTAGTGTCAGAAATATTTTCTTTTTAGTTTTAGAAAAAAACAATCAATAATGAGTTAGTAGCCACTATATTCTAAATAATATAAATTTTTATTATAATTAATTATAATTAAATACTATAATAAAAACATTGCAAATTTTGTAGATGTAATCTTATTTTGTCTTCATTTCTTAATTTAGTAACTTGAACATAATCATTGTATGCCAGCATCCTGTTAAAATGGTACTAGTGATTTTTGCATGAAATCTCAAATCATAATCTATTTTCTCGCTAAGCTATTTTTAAAAGACAAGAAATAGGAACCTAATATAACCATGAGTGTAAAGAATTTCTTTCTATACAGAGTCTCTCAAAAAGACCTTCTGATTCCACAAAACTATGTCAAACTTACAAGATTACATATTAGAAAAGAAAATTGGAGATTGAAAGGAAAATCCTATGAAAAAGCCTAGTTTTCTTTGAAGCAAGAACTGACTTAACCTTCACAAATAAACCAGGTGCAACACTTTTTATAAGGTGAAAAATTCAGGTAGATTGAACATTCAACAACAACAAAAAAGTATTTTAAAAAGCTACAAAGGGCAGTCTGTACATTGTTTAAGTTTTTACCATTTGGCATCATTCTAGTAGAACTGAACGCAGGCAGGAGTGTGAAAAGATTTTGTACTAACTGGCAGCCAGAAAGATCTAGAAAATAAATTCTCATTTAACCAAATGACCATTGTGTAGAGTCAGTTCCTTAAGAAACTGTTTTCAAAATTGACCAAAACCAAGTTAAGTGGTTCTAATTTTTGAATTATTATTTTATTTTTCTTAATTATGTAAGCTTTAAAATCTCTTTGCAAAG
Organism: Eospalax fontanierii; assembly: GCA_035773235.1. NCBI lineage: Eukaryota > Metazoa > Chordata > Mammalia > Rodentia > Spalacidae > Eospalax > Eospalax fontanierii. The sequence goes on from CM069527.1 coordinate 72,251,838, forward strand.
AATCCAAACACTTCAGAAATATAAGACTTACACAAGGCAGGGATGTGTCACCCTTCCTCCCTACCCTTAGGTAGCTATTTGGGTTTTTTATATGCATATTGATTTTTTTTTAGTGCTGTGACTATCATTTTTTAACTGAAATGGAATGTCACTACATTTTTTTTCCATCAAACTTTCTAATGAAAGACTTCTTAGGTGCTTGTATCAACACAAGTTGTTTAATCTATGACATCATATAGAGAACAAAACAATATACCACCCTAGATAGTTGACAGAAGCCCTTGAGTATGCTTTTATTTTCTCCTGACTTTGCTTGAAAAAGCTGACACTTTCCCCGTTTCTCTTGGAGGGCAGGTGTTTTCTTCTGTGGATTCCATATATTATGGCAGAGTCCTTCTACCAAAGCAGCATAGAGTATATGTTAAGACTGAGTCTTGGAATGACTTACTTCTGAAGTGGTGGTCAGAAAAGGTTTATGGTCTCTGAGCCTTACTTCAGCCCTCTCGCCTTACTCTGTTTGAGGGTCAGTGTAAAGAAGAATCTTCTGATGGAGGTACAGAAAAGCTTCTTGGTTTCTAGCTTGTATGTAAGACATCGGCTTTTCTAATTATTGAATAGGAGAGCCAGCTGCATGGCTCTGGGCACCTCATGGAAGCATGGGAAGTTTCAGCCTCTTCTGCCAGAAAAAAAATGAGAGTATTTGGAGAAGGCTTCTCTAGACGGGAGACGCAGAACACTGAGAACAGTTGTTTCACTGTCCAGAATACTCAGCATGCACTGTCTAGGTGGTTTTTGTACAGAAGCACCCGTGGTGTGCCCTTGGTTAAATCATTATTCATGGGAAAGCTTGAGAGGTAACAGAGCTAATATCTTGCCATCACCTTGCAGCTTGGTGACCCCTGCTTAATTTTCTAGCACAGTTGGTTTCTGTAAATCCTTCTTCCAAGTAATTCAGAGTTGTCTTATCCTGCTGTCTTCCACAAGGCAAGATAACAGGAACTATTCCTTTAATTAGCATCCTTGTTTATTTTAATTATATATAAAATTTGTTAAAATTTTATTTAAGAGAATGTTGCAGTGAAATTTAATCCATTTCCTATGAATTTTTCATATTTATATCCTCTGTAGTTTATATCCCTGTAATAGATTTCATGTATAAGATTTGTTATTTTTCTTTTATGTTGCTTTGTGAATGCTGTAATTTTTCTCTAGGGTTGTCATCATCTACATATCTTGCCTTCTTAACAGTATAGATCAGGTATCTCTGATTGGAAGGCCTCCTGTTACTGAGCTGAAGTTTGATCATAAGTCAGTTACTGTTCTTAGTTTCATGTGTTAGTGAGGCATAGCTTCCTTGTGTCTTAGGGAAATTGATGGCAGGCTTCACATGGTTTAGGAACACTGTGAAACTGCCCACCAAACGTCATAGCAAAGGTGGGGGGTGGCTTGCCAGCCACTTAAACATGTATGATTTCTTAAGAGCCATAGTGGTTAGGACAACTTTATTCCATGTCTAAAACAGTAAAACATGTTGAATAAATCAAGTGGGCACCCAATTAAGCATTTGCTATGGTCCTTGGGGAAAATAGGAGATGGAGCTGCTTGATAGTTGGGGGCATTATAAAAAGCATGTGCAGTGTTTGGGATATAGTGTAAGAAATGCCAGTCGTCCTGCCTTTGAATCATTTCACCTTTCTAGATTACTTGATCAGCCCATAGCCACTAGATGGAAACAGTGCACCCTAGACTAAAGGGCTGATTTGTCCCGTTTCTTTTGTTACTATCTGATACTTATGGATTAATACATTGAGTAGTGAATTTCTTCATATGAATCAAGAATTCTTCTTAAAGAAAAAAAAATCCTAAATAACACATCTCTCAAATTTATACACAGCTTATAGGGCAGAGAAAGACTGTTGTGCCACAAAAGGGTGACTTGCTTTCACACCAAGTGTAATGTTCTCAACACACCATCTCTTCCAAACCTTTGCTTAAATATGCTAATCAGTTGGCACTAAGAGATCATTTACATAGTCAGAATAGAGCATTTGGCTTAGCATTTTCTCTTAAAATAAAACAGAAATTACATTGCTGTGGAAATCAGCAAGGCACACAGAACCAGAATGCTAGAAAAATAGCTGGTAAGTGGCAAACAGCACACAGCCACTGAATTCTGTTGCTCGGTTGCCTATTGATAAAGGTATGTATGTCCATCAGTAGCTGAAATGATAGATACCAGCCTCAACTGTGTTTGTAAAATCTCTAGAAATAACGTGGTTTAAGCTGAAGTGATTCAAAGAAATCAGTCTTTTTTTTTTTTTTTTTGGAGTGCCTCATTGTTTCCCTGTACAGGACGGAGGGAAATGTGTGTCAGGGGAGGGCCATGGAATGAGTGTCTCCCTGAGAGAAGATCTAAATGACTTAACCAAGTTAAGAGTACAGGCATTTTGAAAATACTGTAAAGAATACGGTTCCTTTGAATTATAAACCCCAATCATTTCTTGCATTTCTCTGAGCTTTGAAGGCATCTACGGATGTGATGAGGTGCGAATAGAGAGGTGAGCAAAGGATCTCAACGTGAATGATTAATGCAAAGATTCCAAAGATAAATGCATAATACTTTTGGTCAGAGAGTTCAGGATATTGTGGGGTACCATATCTTTAAAAAAAAACTATTTTTGGTTGTTTAGACTTGGGAAGTAAATGGCACATGCCTCACATGAGAGGTCTGTGGAAAAATCACTGCACTAAATTTCTGGGTGTAAATATTTCTTAGTATGAACTTAGAGTTGGAGTGATTTGGATATTAAGAAATTCAAAGAGGATGACTAATAATTTTACAAGAGAAAGGACGCAAACCCAGAAGCATTGTTTAGGACCTTTGTCCCACATAAATCAAGAAAATGTTGAGCCAAGTGAAGGACACTGGCTGTTCAGATTTGAGCATGAATTGCACACACTATCAGTGTTTGGGTGTCTTGGTGTATTGCACATGTTGCTTTTCTACCAGCTGACTTTTCACCTTGGTGAGGCAGAACCCTGAGTCCTGGATTTGGAATCTGTACAAGTGCATACATGGGGATAGTGGAGGCTTGCCTCATGTGCACCTAGGGAAAAGGTTGCATCTTGGCATTTCCACACTGCTCTGTCCTTCCCTCATTCCTCTATGTGGACTCAAAGAAAAGCGTTTCAGACTCAGTACTGTTCTTTGAATTGCAACTGAAATTGCTATTGCCGATAATTTTAATGTGTTGTCATCATGGCACTGGTAACAATGCCCTCATGTATTGAAAATACAAGGGACTTCATCACCAAACCAGCCAGCCCTCCCTCAGCACTACTCACTAATCGGGGAAGCACTGGGTAGAGAGTTGAAAGAGCAGAGACCAAAACCCAGAAAAAGGGACAGTGGAGAAGGTAAATTTAAAACAACAATAACAATAACAAACTCCTTAGTGTGGCAGATACTAAAACGTGGCACAGAAATTCCTGTCTCAACAGGCAATTAGAGATTCTTAAAGTTTATTGTCAACCCTTGCGAAAAGATGTCTTTTTAAAAGTCAGAAAAGATGATTTTTTTTTTTGTCTTTCTGAGACAGAGTCTCCCTGTAGCCTCAGCTGGCCTGGAACTCACTGTGGAGACCAGGCCTGATCTCCATCTCACAGAGATCTTCCTGCCTCTGCCTCCTGAATGCTGGGATTAAAGACATGCATCAGCATGGCCACCACATGCATTTTATTTTATAAGATGCCCCAGCCTTTCCCAGTTCTAACCCCCCAGTTGACTTGCTCTAAATAACAACAATCCAGCAGTTTCTCAAGCTCTATGCTGACTGAAAAGAACTTATTTTGTTGCAGATCTATTAAAAGTGTCGATGCCTTTGACAAGAAATACTGTTTCATTGGTTACAGTCACACTTTCATTTCTCATCATGATATGCCCTTACCTGACTCGTATTGCTCTGTTCTTCAACCTTTTCATTCTGGAACCAAGGATGGAGCAAGCAATAGCCCATCTTGAGAATCCTAAAGAAATGGTCGTTGGGGGATGGAAGTGGGAACCAGAGCCACACAGCAGCTTTAAAATTTCTGCTCAGAAATGTTAAACTATCTTCCACTTGTGTGACAGGCTGCATGCATGACCAGGGTTAACAGTAGTGGACCAGGAAGACTAAATTTTATATACGAATGGGTTCAGAAAGTCATTGGATAGTTCAGTAATAATGCAACTGATCATGCTTTTCTTAACGAATTTTCAAAGGTACTTATGGATTTTACCATACATTTGGCATCTGCCTCTAATTCTATCCCCAATATTCCTAATGCCTCATCTTGACCTTTTTTTTTCCTAGCTATGCTTACAATCTCACACATCCTCCTAGAAATGCTTTATACAGTGTGCTGTGCTTGGTTTCCTTATCTCTCTCAAATCTGGGGATTTAGAAGGCAGAGGAATATGAAATTCATCCATATGGTTGGCACAAAGCAGATAACCTAATGAGCATTGATTGACTACTCATGAATTACTAGATAAGTGAGAAGCTGTTTGCTTTTCCTTCCCTATTTTTATATCTTGCCCTATTTTAATGAGCATCTAGAAAGAGGAGTAGAAACCACGGTGGGATCTTAATGATTGGGGGCCCTATAAATGGAAAACATGAACAGGCACCTCTACAGAAGGAAAATACAGTGGATTTGGTTGTAATATCATTGAGGGAAAATATATTTGAATGTTGTATCTTGAACACAAGAATCCATGTAACATCAAGTCTATCCACTGACATCTTTCTGGCACTCCTTTCACAGCACCAGAGAACAAGGGTAATAAATTAAAAGTAAAATGCCACAGTCTGACATCTGACCCTTAACCAAAAAAAAAAAAAAAAAAAAAAAGAAAGAAGCCAACCAAACAGATCTTTTCTCCATTGGCACAGATTATTCTACACAGTAAAGGGGCATGTAAAGCAGTAACCGTTGTTTGCCATGTGTGACTTGATAGTATGTCTATTGCATATTCCTTCATTAAAATCTGCCCCATCACAGTCTCAGTGAAGTATGAACATCTGACATTGACTCTGAAACTTATATGGAATTTACCCTTATTCAGATGCATGTGGCTGAAGAAAGATGGGTGAGAAAGAGAGAAGGGGGTAGAAAAGGAGAGAGAGAAAGAACTAGCATATAGCAGAACTTTCACTTTGCTGTAATGGAGTTTGAGCCTACGGATAAGTTCAAGGGATGTTGTACTTATTCTAATGTGTTGGGATTCCCTTTTGAACTCCCCCTCACTACCTTTGCTACACATGTTCTTTTTAATTCCTTGATGACAAATCTCCATCTGATAGAGGTAGACCTCAGTTCACTGAGCCTGCTGAAAGGTCTCTGCCAATAAGTCTATACGTAAAGTGGATGATGAAGTTAAGCCAATGTTATTTGTGATCAAAACAGAGAATAAGGATCAAGAGGTTGTCTTCTTATGCATACCAGAAATAGACTGTCTCTAGTCCTAGCACCACTCATTTGTTCATTCATCCAACAGGATCTTTTTATCCACTGAAATAAATCATTTAGGAAATATTAGTTTGCATTGCAATGTGGCATATATATATATATATATTTTGAAAAATCACTCATTTTATTTTAGAGGAAGTTGACTTGTTAATTACACAAGTGAATATAAATAAAATAATCTATAGATTATATGGAAAGTCAATATAATATTTCATACATGATTTATATATACTATTAGGTATGTCTACACATAGCACAATACCAAATTTAAATTTTTATAGCTCTTTCTTTTGAAACTTAAGAAAATAACCCATTAAACTGAAAATCCAAATTGTCAAAGTGTACTAGATCAACTATTTAGCTACCGGAGCTAGGATCTTTAAGCCAATCATGGAGATTCCTTCATATTAGTATATTAGTTTCTTTTCTGTTGCTGTGATGAAATACCCTAAATGCAACTTAGGAAAGAAATGTTTGCCTTTAGGATTCTGGGGCGACAAAGGCACAGAAAGCATGAACAGTACAGGAAGCTGGTTGATGCATTTCATTTTCATCCAGTAGATAGAGAAAGAACAAGAACTGAGGGAGAGGCTGCAGAACCTCAGAGTCAACCCCAGAGCTGTGCTTCCCCAACCTGCCTCTACCTCTTAATGGTTCCACAACCTTTCCTAACAGTGCCGCGAGCTGGGATCCAAGTGTTTAGAAGTCTGAGCCGGTGGAGGACACTTAATACTTCCAGCCACACCCCCTAGTCAGCACTCAGCAACACATGAATGAACATATGGGTGAAGAGCGTGACAAAAGACTTTCACAATCTCTACTGTGCATCATACTTTATTTCTTATTTTTAAAAAAGTTAAGAGTTCATTGGGTATTTTCATTATGCATAGTACTAAGTTATATCAAGGCCATTTTTATAAAAGTAAGCCATTGAAACTAAATTATATTGTGAGGCAAAAAGAAGTATTTTTTTCAAAGTCGTTTTCCAAAGTAATTTATGACCTCTTTTCCTATATATGAAAATAAGTATATAGGAATATCTAAGCAATATAATCAAATTCCCAAACTATGTACTTTTCCCTAATGAACATTAAGGATTTAAGCCTGAACATAAACTATTCTTTCATGGTGCTTAGGAGTACTATTTGAAAAGTTGTCATCTGTTCAATGTGTAATTTGTCCGCATGATGTCAAATAATTTTGACTAAATCGATTGTTATTACCAAGGCCATGTGGACAATCATTTTAAATTCTCATTAAGTAATTGATTGTTTTTACAACTATAGGCAAATTACAGCAGGGTATATATTCAGGAAGTCCAGTTTCTATGGGAATCAATTTAATGACAGAAAAATGTTGGGCACAGAAGTATCAGAAACTTTACACATGTTACCTTTAAGCCATATCAACAGTATATCTCAATACACTTAGGAAAATATGTCTTGGCATAAACCTAATATGTTTCCTGATTATATCGAAAATATATCATTCAGGGATTTTTTTTTCCTTCACTAAAATTGACTGTGTGTTATTCACGTTGGTTTAAATATAGGTTTGTTTTGGTAAATGAACACAGTTTTCCTCTTTTATAGTATATAACTATGTCACACAGCAAATGAGATAATTCCAGAGTAACTGAAATTCTAGCTAAGTTTTTGTGAAAAGTACAAAATAGTTTCTGGATGGAAAGGGAATGTTATGAGAAGAACTGTATCTATTCTCTTCAAGTCAAACGATTACGGAATCCAGGACTTGATATAACCAAGTCCAGTGGTATGTGGGTCATATTAAACTGGGTATCAAACTGGGGCACAGATGCACCTTCTAAAGCACATGAACTACACTCTGCTTCTGCTGCAGTGAGGAAATTCCAGGTCTTAGATTTTCTTTCTTTTTTTTTTTTTGTATATTTCTCAAAGAAGCCCAAATTCCAACTTTTAAGTGATATGTTAAAGCTATTTTCTTTCAATATCATAGCGAAAGGCTTCCTGTCTCACACTGTGATTCTTTTTGCTACACATTACTGCCGTTGTGATGACATCCATCATAAAATGTTTACCAGAGCTGGATAGATGCCTTTGGGCCTCTGAAACTGTGAACTTTTAAAGGTACCCAGATATTTTTAATACTAATATTAGTGGACCAATAATAGATGATCAAGGCCCAACGTCTGCAGCCAGGTAGTGAGCTTAGGCTGCATTTTATTACCACATATTGTATTCATGTCTTGAATATCACACTCAGCTCCATTAATGTGTACAATGGTTCCCCCCGTTTCTGGTTTTTTTTCTATCATTGATGTCCAAAATTTGAGGAGAAAGGAATGAATACTTCTTCACTGACTAGGATTATTCCTTTAGAATATGTGAAAGCCAAAACATAAGCAAAGGTTAAATGCTTAATGTATCTGCTTTGCCAAGACATGTTTGTGGTTTAGAAAGCACATATCATTGAATAACTTAAAATATACTTGTACCATCTGTTCCTACGAAGATTAACATAGTCTATGATAGCCAAATAATCATGTTAAATAAATTCTACATACGGGACTGTGTTCCTCATCATAGCAATGGCATTGGTAATTCAGATGACCTCGCCTTTCTTTTTCCATGTAACTACACCATTGATTCCCTATATTTGAAAGGAGAACCACAGATGGTATGCTTTTCCCTAAATGAAACATGCATCTCAGGAGTTATTCTGTCTCCTTCAAAGAAATAAAAAGTAAAGTGCACACATGTGCTGACTGTGCAGGGAATGTCACACAGGCCATTGGAATGATACGGACTGTCTCCTCTTCTTTGTATTAAATGATCTCTGTGTGACCAATGATTGAGTTTATATTCTAGAAGCCACGTGATCAGTTTGATTTTAGTGACTCTGCTTTCAGCCCAGAATGATACAGTGCAAACATGTCTTATGTAAACGGGATGAGGCTAATTCAGGAGAAGAATTGATTTTCCCTGAGCTCTTACAACACTTTGTGTCTGAGCCACAGACTCCACATTCACTGAAAAATTATTCATGTATTGAAGTTTTATTCTCTCTCTCTCTCCTCAAAAATATTGTACATTTTTTGATTATAGAAGCATCACTTTCATTCTCCTTTGGGTCTCTTCAAACAGGGTTTTGCAAGAACAGAATAATGATGAAGAGACTGATTTTCAGTGATGTAACACAGTGAGGAAAGGTTTCAAAATGCTTCTGGTAGCATGTGTTCAAGACACTAAGGGAAAATGATGTGTTCTACCCAAGTGTAATCCATGTGTGTAGTTCGAATTTGCCTAACCTAACATGGTCCCATGTGAAATTTAATGGCAGAAGGGCATACAGAGAACAGCCCTTGAGAATGTTAGAAGGTTTCCCCAGCAAATTCCCAGTGCATATTAGCGCCCCCCCTCATCAGATGCCAGGTTACATTTGGTTTCTGTATATGTCCCCCCGTTTGTGCTTATTTTAAAAATAACAGTTTTTCCTATTTCCTAAGAAGGGGTAGAAGGTAGTAGACATCATTATTCGTTGCAAAGTCTTTAAAACAGGGCATTATATCCTGTCTTCTAGACAAATGGTACCATTTCTTTAAACCTTGGTCCCAGGAAACTACATTCTCTTAAATAATATCAGTCACTCTTTCCACTGAAAATGGGGTCTTGTTTACCTAATGAGGCTAATAAGGAATGGACTCGGGGACCTGACTGATGCAATTTGTCCTTCCTTCTTTAATATCAAGCTCCTAACCTGATGATTTGTCATCAACTTATCTAATCATATGCATTTGTTTTGACTAGTATGTATATATGTATATGTATATATATATATGTATATATATATATATTTGGGGGGAAGACACTTGTGGATTGGATCTAAGGGCTGGGACATGCTAGACTAGCATTCTACCACTGGGATATGTACAAAATGTATATACCAGACTTTAAAATACATATAGATAAAGTTATAGATTATTTTGAGAAATAGCCTGGTAAGTTGCCCTGCCTAGCCAAAAATTACTCAGTAGCCCAGGCATGCCTTGAACTTGCCATCTTCTTGCCTCAGCCTTTCAAATTCCTATGATTGCAGATCTGAGTACCAGGGATGGCTGCAAACCATGTTTTCATTCTGCGATTTATATTCACTATTTGCTGTCTCCACAAGTGTTAATGCTACCCTGGCCTCAGAGAAACTGATTTTTTCTAACTACAAAATCAAAGTTGACATCTGAACTTTCTCCCAAGTTATGTCCTTTCTGTTTTTTCTCACAAAGCTTTTGATCTCATTAATGAAAACTATGAATTCCCAAAGCCCTTTATTACTGAAATTTCCTAATATACAAACTCACTCATAATTTCACTTGTCTGATAAATCAGGAAAATACTGTAGAAATCAGATACTATTATCTGGATAGGGTGTTGTATCTCTTGTAGTTTGTAGATATTGTGCTATGACTGAAGAGTACAGATGAAAAACCCTGAGTAGATGAAGTCTTTGTCTGGATGGCAGCTCAGTCATCCAATCAGGCAGACACTGAAACACGTGCTTGGAAGGGACAGTGATTAGACAGTGATGTAAAGTCAGAATCAACAGCCAGTGTTTGCTAATGAACATAACCAAGATCTTACATTCACACTTAATCTGAATCAAGAATATGTTGAAGATACTGTGAAAAAGCCTCACTCATCAACATGAACAAAAAATTGAAGCTATTTCTCCCTCTGCCCTATAAGAATCATACTACACAGGGTGTTGGATTATGTTCAAACAGCATGTTTTAAGAAAAACCAACAAGCTAGAATCTTTCCAAAAGCACATTACCAGGACAGTGAAAGCTCTGGAAATCATGATGTATTGACAGCAATCAAAACACCGAGGTGTGGGGCTTGGCAAGCAGCTCAGCTGGAGGAATGCTCAGTTAGCATGCCTGAAGTCCTTGGTTTGTTTCCTTTTACTGTGCACTGCATATAGTAGGTGTGATGATGAGTACCTCTAATCCGAGTACTCAGGGAGTGAGACAGGAGGATCAGCATTTCATGACTGTCCTTGGCTACTTAACAACTGAGTTCAACCCTAGCCTGGGTCTCCAAGAAGCCCTGCCTTAAAAACTTGTTGAGTAGTAATATAATTAGAGTTTTAAATATAATATCAGCATATTAAAGAAATAAATATATTTTTTAAAGAGTTGGGACTATGAGACCTAGAAAAGCCAGAGAACAAAGCGCTCTTTAGATAATCACCGGGTTCTAAGGTCTAGGATTAAGGAGTAGTACTGTTAAAGTGAAAGTTAGTTTGGTACAGATACTCTTCAAAGATTTAGATCTGCACTAACATAGTTCCATGCAGCAGGCTGTTCCTGTGCCAGAGACAGATACTTTCCTTCCTTTTCTTCCTTGCAGAGCCTTTCTATCTTAGGAGAGGGCAACACTTCCAAAAGACCTTTCAACTTGCATAATCTATTATGTGAAAAATTCTTAGCAGAGCATTTGATGGCTTGATAGACATTTTAGCTATAATTGTTATTGAGAATAAATAGCCCATGAATTTATAACCTATCATTTCTCTGAGGGGAATAAGAAAAGATTTTTTAAGCTGTTTAAAAGTTTATCAACAGTCCCTGTTGTTAAATAATTAAAGCAGCTAATAACAGCTTATACTACTCAAAACTGACTTAGTCTTCATTTATATGTTCTACAATTGCCTTTATTTTCTCTCCTACCTGATTTTTCATCATATTTTATAGGAAACTGTCTAAGCATCTGCTAAATCATAGTTACTTATATTAGATTATCTAATGACTGACAAAGAAATAATTCATTAACAAAGGAATGACTCATGACAGAAAAAAAATGGCTTCCATTAATTAAGAGGGATACTTCAGTTTGGAGACTTGTAAAATCTATATACTTGTTATTTTTTAGGTCATGAAAATATTACCCTTAAGGTGACAGATTTGCTGCCTCAGGATTGCATCCAGCATGTACTGAAGGCATCTACATGTCTATCCCCTTACTTATTCAGCCAATAAATACTGTCCCGAGCAATGTTCATTCCTGTATCTGCTGTCTCACCTTTGTTTCCTCTTTATCTCTTTTTGAGTCTTTGTCATAGGAAATCTGTTCTGTAAGCCATCCTTCCTCAACCCCAATCATTGGGCTCATGGCAGTGAGTCAGTCTCCATCCGTGTCCTCATCACTGAGATCCTGGGATCATTCCTTTCTCCATTTTCTGCATATCAGTTATCACTTTCCATGTACTTACTAACATCTATCTCTCCCTGTGTCTGCTTCATCAATCCCATAAAAGTAGGACTGTCTGTTTTATTTGCTACTGAAGTTCCACTACTAACTTGACAAATGTTCCTGGAATGGATGAATGAAGATTAAGCATCATGGAAACAAATACTAGAAGTACATAATTTCTCCCCCATGGTTATCTAAGTCTTTTATGGTGGTGCAGGGTTGCAAAAACAATTCATTTTGGTGTGAAATCAAAATCCTCATTCATGAGCTCTCTATTACAAATATCTCATGAATTGTGCTGAGTTCAAAGATCTAAAAATCATTTGACAAGAATAATATCCCACAACTAAGTGAATTTTAATGCAAGGAGGTAGTTTTTGTATAATCTAAATTAAGCGGACATCCAGGTCAATATTTGACTATATAATTTCCATAAAGACTCCTCTTCCACATGTGTTTCTTTAGATTTATTTGATCTCACATAGTTTATCATTAGTTTTCCTGTTATCTATTACATTGTCTTGAGTTATCAGTATTTGGAATGATGAATAAAATTTAGTCTTTGCTTCAGAAATGGTTTCATTCAAGTGCTAATGCAGCCTTGTAAGTGTGCACTTTCAAAATCAGGGGGTAACCAGGTCATTCAAACCCATACACTGATGCTCCTGAGAGTAAAAGAAGGAAAGGTTTAATAGCTTCCAGCACAAAAGCTCTGTACTAGTCAGGCAAACTGGAGAGCAGGTACCTTCCTTTAAAAAGTAAGTGATGAGGGGGCTGGAGAGATGACTTAGTAGTTAAGAGAACTGATTGCTCTTGCAGAGGACCTGAGTTCAATTCCTAACATCAACATGATTACTAACAACCATCTGTAATTCCAGCTCCAGAGGAATCTGACCCCTCTTCTGACCTCCATGGGCATTGCATGACACAGGTGCACTACACACATGCAGGCAATACACTCACACACAGAAAATCAAAATAATAAATAAAATATTTTTTAAAGTCAGTGATGTTAAACTGTAGATGTGTGTCTTCCTCAACAAATGTCTATCGAGCACCAACATTATACAGAGAAATAGACTATAGAACATACTATAGAACGTTATGTGCAGAACAATTACTGAGTACTGTGCAATATTCAGAGACAAGCCACAGGTCTGCCCACCACCTGATATAATCCATTCCAGATAAAGGACCATTAAAATGACAAAATAAGAGGGTAATGATAGAGTAGCCTCAATATAAGCTTAAAATTGAAATTAGTCTTCAAATAGGTTCACTGTGCTGCACTGATTTTATTCTTCTCTCAAAAATATTATCATTTGAAATCAGTTCTCTCTAGATGCATTCCACTGGATATGAAATGAGTTATTTATATACATGTATATATTTTTCCTAGATAGACAACCAGTCATCTAGTATGTACAGAAAATACATGCTCAATTAATGCTAGCTAACTAATTTCAGTATGAACAAATTGAAGGATTTTTAAAAATTATCTGGCAACCAAGTATAGAACTGTGTTAGGCAAAGACTCCCCTCTTTGCTCAGGCAGCTCTTCCACAGAGAATGAACTTAAAGGATGATGATTTTCCATCTTGAGGTTTTATAATGACATAAGACATTTTGTTATTTGGAAACAAGCTTAAAAATTTTTGATTCTTTTCACTGGCTCCTAGTGTCGGAAATTCTTTTACAAGTGAACACTGGCAACATTTCCCACCTTGGCAAGCACTGTGCTTTTTATGTATGAAAGTGTGGGCAGTAGCGTAGGACATCTGTCAAAGGAGTCGTGTTCTCAAGGCCTGTTGTCTATATTAAATGCATTTGTTTCCATTTCCATACATTCTAAAGCAAAATGTCACTCCATTTAACATTCATATATCTGGTAACAAATGGGAAGATCTGAATTATGTGGGCCTACTTGAAACTTTAATGAATGAGCATCAGTCTATTCAGCTGATTGTGTTGCTACATTAGTTCAGCCTAAACTCTGGATACACAATAGTTTGTTGAGATAAGACTACTAGTATTCATGGACTTTTTTTATGTAAGAATAAAAAGACAACCTTTCTTGTCCCAGTTAAAGATGACTGTTATAGGACATCTTTACTACCCCTATGTTCAACAGATTTATGGGTAGAACAGTTAACTACTTGTTCTATGAACTTCTTCTTCTCTGAAGCTTTTAAGATGTTGTGCACATGGTCTTCAACCCGGCTTTAGGAGGTTTAATAAATGTATCTTTATTCCAACACTATTTCTTGGCTTGGCTTTTGAGGAACTGGAATTATTAAAATAGATTGAGAGAATTTTTTTCCAAGATGAACTTCATTAGACTGAGAATAAAATGTTGTAGAGTTGATGAGAAGCTATGGGTGATTCATCTAAAACCAGTATATTATGAAATATAAAATAAATTCATTGATTTAGAACAGTTACTCTTCTTATAATGTTTTCCTAGACCTGTAGACTTGTTGACTTATAGATCTTTCCATCCTTCAATTCTAGTTTTTATTTCAGTGTAAAATAAGACAACTTACACCTTTTTTTTCTGTTTTGGAAGCAGTACAATAACTTTAATAGCTTTTAAATCTTCATTTGCACTCATGGTACTTCTGCCTTAGTGTAGCCACTATGTACCAATATGATGTTTGACTGCAGTATTTATAAAGTGGATTATCAGATAATCTGAATGCATAACCATAAATAGCTGGCCATTCTGAGAAGAAGATTCACTTACCAATTAACAAATTAATTAGCAAATTTTGAATTAGATAATGGAGTTCAAAAATAGCAAAAGACAAGATGCCATGCTTATTCAAATCATTTAATAACTAGCTTAGTAATATTTATTGAACTGAAGCTTTCAGCGACAAGACAAGCAGATGTTTCCCACTTCTAGTTAAAATCCACATTCACCTCTAGCTCCCTGAGAAGACCTTGCTTTTGCATTCCAGTGGATTCTTTTTGACAAGAGAGTCCTGTTTGCTCACAAATGCTAAATACTGGATCTGTGTTACTTACAACATGTGTCAGTGGTTAATAACTTTAACTTGGTAGTGTAACTGAGAAACTAATTAAGAGAAGAGTTGAGCAAATCTTTGGAACCTAAGCACTTTATAGGTTTGCTTGCCGTACTTGACAAGTCAGGCAGAACTTCTGTCCCCAAGAAACTATAATGCCACTAAGAAGAAAGCACAGGGTCTACACAGGCAAAGAATATCATCTAATCTCTGGAGTCAAATTGCCTGATTCCTAACTGACTTTATTAACCTCCATTTATTGTGACTTCAAGTATGTATCTAAATTCTTTGTGAAAAATAAATATGACAATAGTGCCCAAACTCACGTGGTTATGAGAACTGCATGACTTAATTTCTTATAATACTAGTATTTATAATGCAGGAAGGATCTGATCAGTGTCAGCTATCTGCCATTAGTACTGTTATTACTAATGCTATTTACATCTATAGCAAGAGACCTAATTATCAGTGGTCAAATGATTTGCCAAATGGTGGTGGTGCTAGAAAACACAAAGAGAGATGTATGACAAGAGGGGGAATGTAGGGACAATGAGTCAACAGGAGTTAAATTATAAATACCGAAGGAGGTATTGGTGGGAATACCAAGTGAGATTTTCAGTAGTTCATATGAACTTGGGATGAAGATCCAAGAAGTTTTCAGCACAGGAGTATTAGAAGTCTCTCCTTGGTTGCCTTGACCAGGAAATGCGGAGGCCAGGACCGAGCACAGTCCAGAAAGTTGAAGGAAATTTTGATCTGTAGCTCTCTAGTGGACAGGATCTGGAGAATCCTTCCAAGTTACCGCCTATGGGAAATCCATCAACTGAATTTTGTGCTCTGATGTGCTCATGAGCAGATGATGTCCTATTCACCTAAAGAAGTTCCTCTAGCTTCTCCAATTGCCAAATTCAGGCCAGGCTGAAGGTCAAAGAATCTTCTTTAGTAATTCTATTGCACTTATAAGAAAGAAAATTCTGATGTCTTAAATTGCCACTTTGTGGCAATTGCGTTAGTTGCTATCTTGTGCAGTTCTAGCATCACAGAGCCTAATATACTGAAGAAAAATGATGCTCCAGGTACTGTTGTATGGTTTCTGCCTTTGTCTGAGTGTTCTCAAGAGTTCAGACTAATGGTGTATGAATGGGATTTGTGTAGGACTCCATGCCTGTCTGCCACTAAAATCACAGTAAGCAAAGCCACACAAAAACACAGATGGGAAAACCTTGTTAGTGAGGGTTGAGCTCTGGTTTTGCGGTGAGCCTGTTCAGATTATAGTTCTCATCTTTAGATGAAACTAAATTCTCCAGAGTGTTTTCATTTTTTCAAAGGTCAAGTCTCTAACTACCCCTGTCCCATTCCAACAACCAGGGAGGTTGAAAACAGGAACATCCTGTTTTCCCCTCCAGGCCACTACCTGCCTCCCAGACTGAATTCTTGGCAGGTTGTTGATCTTAGCAGTAATCTTATGTCATCCCATTTTAAGTACAAGTAATCCCCAGAAGTCTCTGCCTGGCTTTTGGTAAACCATTGCCCAGGTACAAGAAAAACTGTCCCTGCTAAGAATTTTACACATTAGAGGACACACATTCTCCTCCACAATTTCATGTTTCACTCTTCAGTTTTTGATTCATATTTATTTGGGGAAATTTTCATGTGAAAATTGTTCTCTGCTACAGCACAACACTCCTAAATTAATCTTGGTTTTTTGTGCTTTTGTTCTTAGGATTCTGAAATGGAGGAGTAGGCACACAGATCCTTTGAAATTCAAGAACTGTGCATTATAGGGTCATCTGTCTCAACACTGTCCATCATTAAGCACTACCTCCATATTATACAGTTAGTGATGCTGTCCTAGTTATGCAATGTCACTCTGGTTAGGAAAAGATGTTGAAGACAGAAAACCTAGTGGGAAATCCCTCTATATTTTATCTCTTCATAATTATGCAAATTAAGCAAAAATTATTTACTAACTATGGTTTTCTTAGAGCATTGTCTTATTTGATGAGACTCTAGACTTCTGCCTTTACAAACTTGTAAAAAGCTTTCGTGAACTATTTACGCCCCATGCTTTCAGTTCAAGCAGGCTGTCCTTTCCTTTGTAGGGACTTTTTTAAAAGTATGACTTTAGCAAGAAGTCAAGGAGTTGTATGCAATTACTAGGCATTATGGAGATTAATGACTTCATTTTTACGTCATATATATTTTATTACATTTATGTTTGTGCATTTTGTGTGTGTTTACACAGACCTCTGTGTTTCTATGTGTGGAGGCCAGAGGTTAGCCTCAGCTACTCTTCCTTAGGAGCCATCAATCTGGTTTTCCAAGATATAACTTCTTACTGGAATTGAGGCTCGTCAATTATGGTAGGCTAGCTGGCCAGCAAGCTCCAGGGATCTGCCTGTCTGGGATTCCCAAATGCTTGCCACTTTACCTGGCTTTTGGGGAATCAAACTCAGGTCCTCATACTTGCTTGCCTAGCATTTTTATCAGCTTATCTATCTCCCAAGACCCAATTACTTTATCTTCATGCTATAAAGAAATAGACTTGGATATCAGTAAACAGTGTTTGGGGGAATATGTGAAAATTGACATCTACTATAAACCATTTAAGGAAAAAACTACACAGAATATGTGACCTAGCAACCCACTTTCAGAAATGAAAGCTCCTATCAGCATGTGTGTGTTTGTGTATATTTGTGTGTGCATTTGTGTGTGTTTGTGTGTTTTATTCATAGAAGCCAAAATTATAAGTGTATTAAAAGAACTAGTTGAAGAAACGTTGGCCAGTCACGCTGTGGGGCCTCATGTAACCATTAAAAAGCACTCACTAGAGCTTCAGGCATTGACTATAAAATTGTCCATGATTTCCTAAAATGGTACAAAATTATTTACATATTATGTGTAACATGATCCAATTTTACTTAAAGGAACAACTTAAAAATATATGAATGTATCTGTTTGCTATGTATATGTATATATGGCCCTTTATACTACCTGCACACACATACATAGAGACTATAAATATATATATATATATATATATATATATATATATGGTAAGATTAAGCATTTAAAAAATGCCATTAGTGTGACAAAGGGGGCTTGAAAATGGCTCAATGGTTAAGAGCATTGGCTGCTCTTGCAGAGGACCTGAGTTCGATTCCTAGCACCCAAATGGCAGTTAAAAACCATCTATAACTCTAGTTCCAGAGGAATCTGGCACCCTCTTCTGACATCTCTGGGAAATTCGAGACAGAGTTGCAGATATAGACATTCAGGTAATACACGCATACAATATATATATACATATACATATATATATATATATATATATATATATGATATAGTTAATGTGAAAAAAAAGATGAAGTTTGCTCATGTAAGTCTGAGCAATTCCATATGTTAAACCAAGCCTGGCCAGACAAGGTGATACCTGCTTATAATCCCTGGAATTTAAGATGAGATAAAATGATATCCAGAGTGTAAATGTTCAGGGTTAGCAGCAAAGGAGATGCATTGCTTAAAATCAAATCTATACTGGGTCAGGTGTTGTAGCACACACCTTTAATCTTAATACTTGGTAGGCAGAGGCAGGTGAATTTCCATGAGACTGAGGTCAAGCTGGTCTATATAGTGAGCTGCACCCACTGGATTGACAGGGATGATCTTGTCTCAAAAAAACAAATAAAAAAAATGAAAATCCTATATCATCATTTTATGATTCAGAGTATATTTTAAAAACTGGATAGAATGCTTATTTTCAAATAGAAAATAGCTACATTTTAAAACTTAAAATTTCTGAACTTAAATGGCAGACACTATTTAAACCTAGTATCTGAATTTGGCCATGGCATTAAAAAATAAATAACTATCTTTCAACATACTTTGCCCTGGTTCCAAAAAGCTTAAAGAATTTCTTTATGGAGGGCCAGCCGGATGGCTCACAGATTAAAGTGGTTTCATTGAAAACATGACAACCTGAGTTCAGTCCACAGATCTCACTGTGAAAAGGGAGAACTAATTCCTAACAGTTGTCATCTGACCTCCACTTTCATATTATAACACATGCACCCCTACATACACACACAAACACACACACACAACAGCAACAACAATAATAATGATAGTAAATTCTTTAAAATTAGAAAATTTATCTGTGTCTATTCAAATCCTAAATGAGAATTTGTATTTAAGATACAAATATATAGCTGAACCTTGTCTCAAACTCAAGTCCTGCCTCAGCCTTTTGAGGGATGGGAGCACTAATACGTGCCACTACACTCAGCAAGAAATCATTTTTCAACTAAATTATGCAGTACTCTACACACCTGCTGTCTGGAGCTGCACACCAAGGCCTGAGGGGTTTTTGTTGCCATGACCAGAGAAGTTGGAGAGAAGGCTCTTAAAAGCTAATTAAAGTTGTAACTTTTCCCTGAGACTCCAATGTCTTTGATAAAAATGGTTGTATTTATTGCTAATTTCCCCACCTTGTCTTTCATAGCTTTGAATTAGTAAAGATATTGTTATTAATTTTTCAACAGTTTTCATCCAAAGAGCAGATAGAATGTTTCTAATGAGGGGGAAAAAATCAGTATCAGTGACCCCAGGATGCTGAGTTCACTTCCATTGTGTACAGTAATTTACATAGAAAAACCCACAGTTTTTTTAACCAGGAGATTGGAAAACCACACACAGTCATTTCCATGAACCCATTTTCTAAGTCCTGATAATCAGTTTAGAAGATACAGGGAATAACTGATTACCCTTTCCGCATCACATGTATGCTTGGTGTATAGGCAAATAGCCTGTTACTCAACCACCATTAGTTTAGGTTCCCATCCTTTTAGACGTAGCTAAAAATGCATTAGACCTTGCTGCCTCCTCAGAGGTTGGGTCCCCGTGGAAACAGACTTTTGTGAAGCCACAGACATCCCCCTTCATCTGCTCAACCAATAATTGGCCAGAACACAACTCTGATTAGAGATGAGCAACAAGCTTCCGTATCCATGAACAAAAAACAAGGTAGAGCATGTAGCCTCGGAAAGACACACGTTTACTTTGGGAGAAAAGCAGCAGTCGGCAACCAGAACAGCATATGGCTGAAATCCATTATCTGACACACTCTTTCCAGCCTTCCTAGGAATGCTGGGCTGACTACTAAGATTTGCTTTTACTTCCTGACTTTGGATACAATGAGTCTGCCAACCAGCTGTGAGCACCTAACTCTGGGGAAGGTGGCTAGATTCCGAAGCACTTACGTTCATGGATCACCTTATGCAATCAACAAGCCAATTGATATTAAGCCACAGAGAAGACGGTAAACTACTTCCTTTCCTCTAGTTGTTTTGTCAGTGAAAATGTGTTTGTTACCCTTCGGTTACTGCTTCGGAGATCTGCCGAACTGGGAGAGGTCAGGGCGAGAGGTTAGTTTGTAAATTCAGCATACTGGGGGAGTTGGAAAAAATTAACCTGAAAGGAAAGCTGACAAAATACTCTTAGTTTAGCTTTTTAGTAAAAGCTAATCCAGTTTCAAGGTCTGTAGATTTTCAGAATGTGGAAAATTGTTAATGTTAATATTACCACCGGGATCATCCATGATGATGGTTTGAAGGGGGATTTAGCCAGATATTGGATATGTTTATTAGCAACACTTACAACCAGATGCCCAAGAGCTCACAGTCTATTGCCTGTTGACAGGCAGCAATAAATGTGTTATTCTGTAGGAAGCATTCATTTTCATGTGGTCACTCCAATAGAGGACAATATATTTTTCCTATCAAGAAATTGTGATTTCTAGATGAATGTTCCAGAATTCTGCTAACTCATACTCTCCATCCCTCCATTCCCAGCCCTACAGGCAAACTTGTGCTGTATAATTTCAAAGTTGAGTTCAGTATTTTCATTCCAGGGACAGGGGATGTGTGCTCGCTGCACTCAGTAGCCTCTGGCACCTCCAGGGCAATGTCCAGACAGATATGTCTGACTATTGTGTGTAAAAGTCATCCCTTAACTTTTGTTTTAAATAATGGTATTTGATTAAGCATTTATCAGTGAGCTAGAAAGATTTGATAAAGGTTTTCCATTCTGTCTGTGAACAGGCTGGTGCTCCCTAATTTTATGAATTCTCAGAATAAAATGTAAACTTTGGAAGGCAGTGTGTTTTATTTGGAGACTGTCATTACCATCCTGCCCTGCTGCCTTTCCTTTTTTCTACTTATGCACACATACACATGCACACAGAGACAAAACTCACACAACAGACAGTGGACCAGATTTAACCATAATATAAATGTAAGGAAACATTCAGACATTTAAGTGATTTTTTTTTTAACTTTCCAAACCTTCAGAAATCCTCAGGCTTTGTTTTCCAGCTGTAACCTTTTTTTCCCCCATAAGAGGATGCGCTTTTTCCATTTCAGTAGAATTAATATTTTTCCGCAGAATTTGAAGATTTTCCTGCACAGTTCCTGTACCATCTCACTTTACAGTGGGCTGTTTCTCCTCCACTGTACCCTGAGACCCCCGCGGGGCTTGGCTACTGCCAGGTGACTCATGCCCTGTCTAGTTCAGGGACAGCATAAACCTACACAAGCTGCCAGAGTCAAGTATAAATGTTACACTCCTAAATACTTTGCTCTTTTTCTGCTTAACAACAATCACCCTTCCATATAAGTCAGCTGAGTTTTTTTTTTAATGTAAGCTGTGTATGCAAATATACAGGAAATTTCAAACTTTTCGGCCAATTTGAAATTTAAGCATGACAATGTATTTTGCAAGTAAGGATTTTTAAAGGCATTTATAATAATCAATATTTTGTAGCATAGATCTTGGAATTTGTAAAATAAATAAATAAAATGAAATACTAAACTCCACTTTTACCCAGCAAATGAATCAGGCAGATAACTTCTTATGTAAAAGATGTATAACTAAATCGATCTCTCTAGGGGTAAAGGCAGGAGAATCCGTAGTTCAAGACAGCCTGGACTACATAACGAATTTGAGGCCAACCTAGGCTTCATGAGACACTGTCTGGAAAAAGTGAAAAAATCAGGTGAGGGAGTTTGCTCCTATAATTCCAGCACTTGGGTGCCTGAGACAGGATTGCAAGGAGTTTGAAGATTTGAAGTCAGCCTGTGAGTTCAAGGCTAGTCAGGAGTACATAACAAAACTCTGCTTCAATAAATAGAGGAGTGAAAGGGAGGGAAGGAGGGAAGGATGGTGCAGAAAGAGAGAGGGAGAATTATATGCTGTTTCCCCTTATCCAGTGAAGCTTACATGTTAGGAGAACAAAAGAAATCTGACTTTTTCCTGAAACCTATGGTCCCACAGGGGGGAATGAGGAAGGAATCTGATATATAAATTCAAAATATAGTTCCATTTAGATTCAGGCATATTCTTATAAAATAATGACTTATTGAAAAGAGAGTGTTTATGTTAGAACACTGGGAAATAATTTTCAACTTAAAAACCAGCTACATTAGAAGTAGCACCACAGAATCATTTAATAGCTGTTCATTTTTATTTCAAGTGTGGCAATGGAGATATTAGCAAAGCAGTTAAACTACTAGATCTTAATTAAGCTCAGTGTTAAAGAGAATGACAGCCCTGCCATCTGGAATGATCATAATTCCTCTGTATTTGTGATTTCTTAAATATTTCTTTGAGCCTTTGAAGTCTTGGCGAGTTCTACATCTTGGTATTTTTAACTTGTGAGAAATGAAATGTTCTTTAAATTTATAAAATTTTGGTATTTTAATTTTAATACATAGAGATCAGTTCTCTTGGATATTCTGCCCCTTCCTCGTGCAATTTGGATGGGGTTTTTGAGGTTGTGGATTCCTGTTCATTGTGTGTCTTCAGTGTCCAACAGGCAGCCCAGCACAGATTAAACAATAAATATTGATTTAATAACTAAGTGATTATAAAGTACACATTATATATTTTTTCGAATGCTACCCGATATAGGCTCTGGCAAGACTTTTGCTTGTGTGAGTTTCCTTTGTGTTTTCATATAGATTTTACATGGAGTGCTGATATTTAGACCACTGTATTAAGTGGTTGTGACATCGCATTCTCTTATTATCAGGTCAGCAAATCCACCTGAAATTCGCTTCTGTATTTATAAATTGTTTGTGTGTCTGTGTGTGTGTGTGTGTGTGTGTGTGTGTGTGTGTGTGTTGAGATGAGGAGAAGGAAAAACTGCATTGTGGGTGGAGGTGGGAGAATTTCAAGAGGAAAATTATACTGTAATTGTAAAACATGTCATAGAAGCACAACAGTTCCTAAGGTCATAAATAAAAATTGTGAAATAAACGCCTCCATTTGGCTTGTCTTGCCATACTGAAAAATTCACATTTTTGAAGAAATATCAAAATGGAAAATAAGTACTAGGAGCAAGAGAAGGGGTTAGGCAGGAGCTGAGAAGGGGTTACCCAGAGGTAACGGAAAGCAGTTGTGGGCCAGGGCAGTGCTCTTTACAAGCCACCCTAGTACCCTGTCTCCCCAGTGATTTGGTTCAACTGTTTGGCAGCTGGCTACGGCTGGTGGGTGAGGTCCTGCACCCTGCTGTTGGCTGCCTTTTGCTAGTGATGTCACTTCCATCATGTACCCCCTGGTGTCTTCTTTTCTGAATTCTCTGGGTATTTGGGGAAAACTACAAAGTTCTGTACTTAGATTTCTTACAATTATCAAGTTATTCATTTGCTCAAAGAACATCCTAATTTGATAGAGCTCAGAAAAAAAAAACAAAAAACTATTGGCTCTTTCCTGGTTCTGAAGGTGGGAAGTCAAAGATTCAATTGTCTGCAGCTTTGGTTCATCCCCAGAATCCTGGCCCCTGTTGGCTTGTGGGTAACCATGTTCTTGTGGTATCTACTCATGGTCTTTCTCCTCTGCACATGCATATGTAATGTCTGTGTAACCACATACATTGATCTTGTAAGGACATCAACTAGGAGTGGGGTACACTCCGGCAACTTTTTTTTTTTAACTTTATCACCATTTTAAAGCCTCTCTGCCAAACAGAGTGACGTTTTATGTACTGAGTTGAAGACACGGAGTTTGACAGAGGCACTTTTCAAACCATGGAGAAGTGTGATTTACTGGAGTGGTTGCAGGAAGCTGTGCATTGGACAATGACTTCATATTCATAAAACTGATTCAATCAATGACTGAATCTGCAGTGGGGATACCTTGCAGAATACAGACTTCTACCCCTCACTTATAAGTGAGCATTGTAAACAAGTTTTCACCAAGCACGATTTTAATTTGGTCTCAAAGAGGCTTTAGATCAACATTTCATTTGTGTGGGCATTTTTGTGATGGAAAGTAATTAATTATTTGTGTGACCAGTAGTTCTTTACTTGGGTGATTTTACCCCCCTCCAACCCATGGGATATTTGTAAAGTCTAGGGATATTTTTGATTGTCATGAGTCAAGGTGTAGTTGATTGGTTAATAGTATCAAGCAAGAAAGGCAGGACTATCTTGTGTTACACAGACAAGCTTACTACAACAAAGAATTATTTGATTGTAAATAAACTGGATCTGGGAGAAACTCAGAGCTCAGAGAATTTATATGTTTTATGAGTTCATGAAAATAGTCCTTCTTATCTTTTGGGGGGTATCCACAAAATCATAGCTTTCTTATCCTGCTTAAAGCATAGAAAACACAAGGCTGGAGAGTGAACTCAGTCACGGCTGATCTTGCAGAGGACCCAAGTTGGGTTTCCAGCACCTAGATGGCAGCTAACAACCATCCACAAGTCTGATGCACTCTTCTGACCCACACAACATGGATGCATTTACACACATGCAGACCATTAGCCACATGTTTCCTATTTCTTTTATGTCTACTATAGCATTATCATAACAAATCCCAATGTGTACATTTTCTGTCTTTTCTATTTAAGAGCAATATGACAGAAACACTTGTTTTGGGACGAATTGGCAATAGTGCACAACCTCAATTGGAAAAGACCCATAGAAGAAATCAGTTTGGAACCCTAAGAAGGACAGCAGCAGGAAAATCAGGAAAAAGCTAGATATTTGATATAAATTTTGTGAATTGCTCAAAAGGAAACAGGGTTTCAACACACACACACACACACACAGACACACACATACACCTCAAATGCATATATCACACATGCACACAGGAGTATATAAATATGTACTTAACGTAGACTGACTAACTGGAAAATATTTTCTGGGGATGAGGAGGCCTTAGGATGAGTAATAACATGACCCACTGAGAGCCCTGTGAATGATCCCTGTTGTGAATGTTAAGCTAAAGGTATGATGTTGGACACATGATGAAGGAGGAAGGACAGTGGACAGGGAAGGCAGAGGAGATTGCTCTTTTTTATTTTTGATACCCTGAGATAAGGCCTTCTGGTAGTTCCAGCTGGCCTGGAGTTCATTATACAGACTAGACTGGCTTCAGTCTCAGAGTTCTACCTGCTTCTGCCCCTTGAATGCTGAGATTAAAGGGATGCAGCACCATGCCATGCCTGAGATTGCTCTTTTTAAATAGCTGAATGATTTAACCATTTGATTTAAGAGAGAGACATTAAGTGATAATTTAATTTATTAATCTATTCATTGGCAATGTAATCTAAAAAACATATTCTTTGTGCCTTACACAATTATTTCAATGTTTTTAAACTGAACCATACATAACATTTTCCAACAGAACTCAAAAAAAGAGGTCAGTTTTCCAATCCATTCCTAAATACTGAGGATTAATAAAAAGTCATAAATGTCAACCCGCATTCTCTTCCAGTTCAACATTCACTCATTCCACAGCTGCAGAGTCTCCGCTGCTGGAAGGAGTGTGTGTTTACAGTGTTTATTACCAGAGGTACAGGAAGGGGTGCCACACAAAGTCATCACATGTTAGTTCATTTCGATATCCAAGTATGTAAATACTTAACCTTCTTTGAAAAAGCTTGTTAAGCACTTAAAAAGTTTTTCATAGCTTTACTTCTGTATCTAATGGAACTATAATATAAAGCTGAACTTCAAAGAGAAAACTTTCATTGTCATCTTTCCTCTGCATACTGTGATAAACATAAGCAAAGCGAGGGATGAAGGAGGCAGCTTGGCTGTGATGGCAGCTCTTGCTATGCTGCAGACTGCTCATGTGGAGGGTTCGAAGGAAGCAAAGGCAAAAAGAAAATGAAATAGCCATAACTCCATTTTATCTGTCTGTCTATCTATCTATCTGTCTATCTATCTCTATCTCTATCTATCTATCTATCTATCTATCCCCCCCCCCGTGTGTGTGTGTGTGTGTGTGTGTGTGTGTGTGTGTGTGTGTGTGTATTTTAAGAAGCTTCCTCGGTAGTAAGCGTCCATATAGATTTTTCAAGGTCGTAGATGTCAGTTGTCCTTAGGTGTCAGTTATCCTCCTTACTCCCTCATCTACCTGCCCTCCCAATCTGTCCTGTTCCATTTTTCTACTTTCTCCTCTTCATACCACCTTGACTTCTGTCCCTCTTCCTTTAAAGTCAGAGAACCCTCTTTTTACAGTAGATGGTGATTAATACAGAGACCCACAACATGCAGTAAATAAAACACTATTGAATACCCAGCTCTAAATGGGATATCTATATTATACTCCCTTCCCTCAAGGCTCAGGGATCATCACAGAAGAGAAGGCAGAAAGAGTGTAAGAGCCAGAGATAGTGGACATCTACAGTGAAACAGTATTTGGTGGACACAACAAGAATGCTATACACACATACTCATAGCATCTGTGATTGCATCCACAAGACCTCTTACAAATGAAGCAGCCATAATCTCATGGAATGGGGAGGGATGCATAATGTTCCCTAAGTAAGAATTTATTGCCAAATGATGGCTGCTGGAGAATGGAGGGTCAGTCTTCCTCAGGGATGAACCCCTGCCCTAAGAGGTTACTCATGCTCCAGTGGATGGTCCCATATTCTAGGCAGCACTAAATGGATTCGGTGCTTTATTTTTAAGAGCACGTAAAGCTGTGAAGGAAAAATTGTTGGGAAGATAGAAGAGGGAGAGGAATTATACATAAAGCAATAGGGGTAGAATTTGAGCAAACATTATATGCATGTATAACATTTTCAAACAATAAAATATAAATTCAAAAACTTCAGTGAGCTGTCAATCTACTAATAACCTTTGAAACCAGACCTAAACTTTGAATGTGAGTTGCCTTTTGTATGAGCCTTAAAAAAGGCTATTCCAACAAGGAAGATAGTTTTGCAGGTGATAAAAAAGTAAAGGACCCTTAAGAAATTTTGGGACTAAAGAGATGGCTCAGTGGTTAAGAGTATTAGCTGCTCTTGCAGAAGTTCCTAGTTCAAATCCCGGTACTCACATGGCAGCTAAAAACCATCCATTCTTAATTCCAGTTCCAAGGGATCTGACACCCTCTTCTGTCCTCCACCAGCACTATATGACACAGGTGTACTTATGTACACAAAAACAATATACTCATACACATAAAATAAAAATTAAAAATAAGAAATTTGATAAGAATATTACAGGTGTCCCAGGGAAAGAGTCAGTTCCTCAGAGAAGACGGAATGTATTGATTTCAAAGGACAGTGGGAATCCTTCACGTGACTCCCAGGAGAGGTGGTGCTACTCGCCCAAGACCCCAGATCCCCAGACGGAGCTCTCTCTGAATGTTTAGACTAGGAGAGATGCCTATTTATGTCCTCTTATTGGCCTTCAGTCAGTTCTCACTATTGTAGTCACATATTCATGTGATCTGTGGATCTTAGTCTCCACCCTCATCCAGGACTATGAGAACAGAATATAAGCCTAGATACTGAAACCACAGTCTGCCCAATGCTTCATACAGGACCTGACACATAATAGGCAATCAACAATTTTTTCTTGTTAGCAATATGAAAATAATTGAATAAATAAATAAATGTATACCCTTTTGGAGATATTTATTAAATTCATTCTAACAATTTCTAATTATACATCTTAAAACCTGATTATAACTCCTCTTATATATTTTTAATAGTCACCACTGAGAAATTTTAACAGGTGTCCAGATGGTCTAAATTGAAATATTCTTCTTTAAAATCTATGGATTCCTTGGTCTATGGACTAATTACTATACAGATGTCAAAACTGAAATCATGACATCCCCCTGGTCATCTCCTTTCACCTTAATTTCTTCTCTCGTCATCGAGCCTTCCCTTATATGCCCAATTCCCTCATCAGCCTCTCTTTCTATCTTTTACTGTCATTATTGTGAATTACTGTTTCTTAAGTGACCTCCACACTGCTGACCTTTGTGTAATCCACGGTCAAGTCTTTTACTTGTTATTGTATGTTTCTTGCTACAGCAATGTTCATATTTCTTCAGAGCATGCCAGTTACACAAGAATCATTTTTGTAGCATGTTTTCAGCTCTAAAATGTTGTTACTGACCTCAAATAAAATGAAGTCTGTCTTTCTAATGATTCTTTTTGAGCAATAACTGCAAAAGGAAACAGTGATTTGCCTAAATTTCATAATTAAAAGATTCAAAATTATCTTAAAATTTCTTAAAATCTAACTTTAGGATTCTATCGGAATTCACAGTAAACCATCTCACAAAATGTGTGACCTGTAATTTACCATAATTTATGGAGGATATTATAGGCATGTGGCATTTAGTTATTGATTTTTATTTCAGGCATAATTTGGAAATGCATAAACAGAGAAATCTCAAATGTGTGAATCGATCATAAATTATTCCACTAATCTTTATGATGGTGTACAATTTTCCTACATTTGTAATGGCCATATCCCCACCTCTCTAAATGAAAAACTGAAAATGTGTGCTTCTGTTTCTACTCTTATTTCTGAACAATGTGCAGTGGTATCTCATCTAAGGGTTGACACTGGCGTTGCCATGTCATTGTGTGTCTAACAAGAATATCATGAATGCCAGCAGTTTATTTTTTTTTCTTGGAGTTTCAGTGTTCTCTTTCTTTCTTCCTTCCTTTTGTTTTGGTTTTTTTGAGTGCTGGCATTCCAGTGACTGACATCGAGAGTAGCAATCCAGTTCGCTCCATTGCCTGTGGTAGGATTCATATTCAGTCACCAGAAGAAGTCTTAGGCATTTTGATTTGCCAGGGAATTTGCTTATGCCTGATATTTCTCCTTCTCAGTGAAATCTTCTTCCCTCTAAAGGAAAATGCTTTTGAACCCTAAGGCTGACAGATGCTGGAATGTGGTGTGATGAATCCTGTGGAAACTGGTCATCTCAACCTTGAGATGACCCTTGTCTGACTTCCTATGTCTTCAAAATTACCTTGAAAAAGTGTAGGAAGATGTGTTAGCCTTTTTATCACTATCAGCTTTTAAAGCTAAACTGGCATTTTGACTATGCCAGATTAGACTGACTGGTCTAGAATTTATGGGACTATGAAGATGATTGGAGCTAAACTACTAAGAGGATAATGAATTTGACATAGACCCATTAGTATTTCTAGACTATTAAGATATTATACACACATTGTGACTAAGGAGGCCCAGATCGGTCCTGTAAAAGGACAGTTCACTAGATTGCACCATCCATGTACTTCATAATGCAAATTCACATACACATGATAGCTAAATGAGAGGGACAGAGGAGAAAGAGAAGCATTTGCATAGATCAACTGCACTTGCTCCCCTTGCCACAGCTGATGATGGATGTATGTTCACTCATAAGTGCGAGGCACAAAACATGAATCTGCACCTCTCTTCCAACACCAGACCTTTAATTTGGAAGGCTTAAGGGACTCTCCATGATGACATACACTACCCTGTCCTTATGTCGTAAGGACTGATGTTAGAAGTTAAAGATTGCGCTGAACTTCTTGTTACCATATCATCAAAACAGACACTTTAAAATTTCAGTTTGTGAAATCATTCCCATAATGATAGTAAATGTATTTTGCTTCACTTAGAAAGTTTAAGAACTGAAGATTGTATGTATAAGAATGTCTTATAGGAAAGTTCTGGGTAAAGGAGCACCCCAACACATCCCACTTTAGCTGTGTCTCATTTATTTATTTATGACTTATATATGCCCTGTAGAGAACTATAAGAATAAAAATTAAGACATTTTTTCAAAAGAGAGATGGAAAATACTAAGCATAAAATAATAGTTCTGCAGAACAAGATGTCAGTATATTCATTCATTTTTGTGGGTTTTTTTTTCATTTTTTTTAACAAACATCTACTAAACAGAAACTGAGTTCAAAGATCTCTGCTAGGAATGCAAAACTGAAGAAGTCAAATTCCCAGCCTTCAGAAAGGTCATAGTCTCACTTCTCAGCAAAAGATCAAAAAATTATAACTGCATAAAGATTTTCATAATCTTCTAGAAATATACTGGATCAAATTCTATTATCAAATTCTATTTGGAATTGATATAACAAACCAGGCTGTAAAAGAGGACGAAGGGTTTTTCTGAAGGGTAGTGACCCTGCTTACAAAGTAGATTTTCATCCATTGGCTACTTTTAGCATTCAATCAACTAATGTAAAAGCTCAGATCTTGGTATTCTGCAGATCATGTTTCTGATCATAGGATGAGTTAAATGCCAGAAGTTGGGTTGTGCTATTGCTTGCTATGTTTTGTATTCTGTATTATTTTAAGCACTGTGCAGAAGCAGAAGTCAAATTGTTTTTGGTAATTCCTCTGAGAAAGTTTTACTTCCAGCGAAGGGTGTTTCAAATGCTTCCTGGGTAACATGAAGTTTGCACTCAGTTATGCAGAGATGAGGATGAGGGATATTTATCACTGCAAGAACAATCTGGCAAGGTTATGGATGTATCAGAACAAATGAACATTTTTAGGGGATAATGTGTGTGATCAGAACTTAAGACACTTGAGAAGCATTAATTTGAAAAGGAAGAGTGGTTCTCAATTTTTAAGGTCATGAAATTGAAGCTAGAAAATATTTTCTAAGACAAGGTGAACTCATAAATGTTTTTGAACAGAGAAATTCTGTGGTCATAGCTTTGCTTAAGAAAGAATAAAGTGACATAATGAAGACATAACAGAATATCAGCATATTCAAAGTAAAGAAACCCAAGGGAAGACTTAGAGCAATAATCCCTCTGGAAGTTAAGGTGTGGCAACAAAAATAGATGGGTTACAATATTATTTATTCTTTTTGTTCATTCCTTACATTCTGTAATGGTTATATAAAGTTTATTTTAAAAATGAGATATGTGCTTGTTTCTGAAATGACAGATAACTATAACTTAAGATTGAATGATGTTTATAGTAAGGAAATATTAGCGGGGAATATTCACTAGAGACATTATATAGAAGGTTTGGACAGACTTCACAATGTACATAAGAAAGGAAAGAAGATGCTAGCTCCAGGACTCCACCAGGGCTCCATAACGAATCCTGAATTTCCTGTAGATTTACCTCCTTAATAGAAATAAAGATTAAGGAAAGGAATGAGTTTGAGAGTGAGCATTGTGACATACTGGTGGATAAACTGCTTTGGGGGAATTTGGAAGAACAAAGTGAAAGAGGAAAAGACAAATATCAAAGAGTAAAAGACTGGGTTGAAAATGTGAAAACTGGGGAGCCCCCCACCCAGGGCTCATGGACGATGTGACTAGAGGAAGAAATACCAGTCCATGCCCAGTGTTCTTCAGAGTCACAGTAAATGATTTCCTGTTTGTTTATTTGCTTTTTCCCATTCAGAGCAGTTTTTTTTTTAATTCTGTTCTGTATTATATGGCTCTTACTAGGCAGCTTAACTAGAAGTCAAATAAAATAATGTTAACTTAAAATACACCAGTCTATATTTTTTTAAATTTTGTTACTGATATCACTCAGAACTTGGCTAAATTGTAAGCTACCTAAATTGCAAGTGCTTCACAAAACGTCATCCACTTTCACACTGAACAGTGATGTTTAATAAAAAAATCAAATCATCACTAACCTTGATGTTAAATTATGAGTTTACCCAACAAATATTTATGAAAAACAGTAATTATTAACCTCAAGATATAGATGACCTAATCTTGGGCTTTTCTGCTTTTACATACTCGGCAACATGCATGACTGTGTAACTGGTATCACCGCCAGAAATCAGCCAAAACTGGCATAATGGGTAGAAATTTGTTGGCAATGAGAGAACCATACAATTTTGGAATTATAGAGGAGAACAGAGAAGAAACCAGCAACAAAAAGTGCTATTACCAAGTCACTGGAAAGATGTATGCTTGTGGCTACACACAGAAAATTAGTATAAGATCAAGTGTTCTATCATTTTCTATTATGTGGCTTGTTTTTTTAAAAACAATAATAAGTTAAAATCTCCTTTCTTTTTCAACTTACTGGAAGTTCAATAGTCACAGGATCATCTTATTTGGCTAGAAGTAGGCATTATTTGTTACTCCCTTTCAGTGGTTCAGCAGTAGTTAGATGCATTATTTTCCTAAGAGCTTGGGTATTTTGTTGAGGTTGTTTCAAATGCATTTAATGTCCTCTCTAATGGATTTGTTTATCTTTTCCCTAGTGTTCTCAGCCAGGGATGTGAGTTTTCATTTACCTTAAGGATGTAGAAACCTCACTGCACTAATTTGTAGATTATGGCACTTTAACATATCATTTATAGTTTTTAATGTGTTATATATGATATATAATCTGCAAATACAGATCTTTAGTTAGCATATTGCTCAACATCTTTTATAGATCGTTTTATAAGAATCTAATAATATTTTAAATACTGAGATTTAAAGGAGTAAGATTAGTCACTATATTTTTGCACTATGACTTCAAATACAAGATTTTCCAAAGTTGGAATATCCTGTTGAAATCTGAGCTATTGCATATATCTGTCATAGAGGGGCATACATATACTATTACTAACATTTTTTACTGGCATTTTACTATAAATTCAATGACTCAAATTACTCTGTGAGTTGATACTATGTCAAGACAGCTGGCATAGAGGATGAAAACTCACTAATCCACTAGGTTGAAGGAGCTATGAATTCTCTGTTAGTGACTTTGGTGAATGTGTGATGAATAATATGTTCGCTCTGACTAAGTTAAAGGTATTTTGTACGTGGGGGGGGGAGTGGAGCTTGGTGGAACATTTGCCTAGCATATGTGAGGCCCTGTGTTCAAACTGCAACAATGGATAATCAAAGATACATCAAGAAGATTCAATGTAAGTGACTTACTATATCATATACACTAAATGCCTGAAAACTGATAGAATTTTATTTCTCTTTCTTTCATCTGTGACACTTACTTAATTTTTGCAATTACTAACAATTGACAAGTGCCCAGCCATCACTTGCCTTTTTATGTAATATATACTTTAAATTATCACATACATAACTCTAAGGAGATCAAACATCTGGATTATTTTCTACAATTCTCTAACATTTAGATTTTATGACTAGACTATAGTCCTTCACAAGAAAAATCCAACACAGAAGTCATTACTTTGTGATTACTCCAGTTTTCTACTTGTTTTCTCAGACAAGCTTGGAGAAATTCTTGTGAGACTCTCCTCTGGGACTCTCTGATAAATGGAGCATTTACAAAGAGATTGACATGAAGACAAAGCTTGCAGCTGTAAGAAAGAAAACAACCAGGAATGAAAGAGTTCTCCTTGGAGAGATAAATAAATGTCAAATACACCACAAAGGACAACTAGAGTTGATATTTCCCCCTGAAAACTGTGATAGGTGACCCAAACAAGAGGTGCAGAGAAATTAGCAATTAGTCCAGGCCTGGCTGTCCTACCACATTAAGATGGTTTGGATATCCTCTACAATAGTCATCAAAATAGATGTCTAGAGTGGAACAGGGATGCTTGTCCCATTGACCCATCCTTCATCTTGCCAGAAGACTTCTAATTGTATATTTCTTGGCATTTGAAACAATGCTGGTTAGGAGAAATATGTGAACCACGCCTATATTTTTGTTTTGTTTGACTGTTTTTCTGTTTTATTTTTGAGATGATTTCATGTAGTCTGGGATGACCTCTAATTCACCATGGGAATGTCTATATTTTTAAACATCCTGGTTGCTCATCTGAAAAGTTAAATGATGTTAGTAAAACTAATTACATAAACAGATGCTTGAGAAACACATTATATAAAAATTTTGAAATATCAGTTCAACTTGCAACCAACATATTCAATTATTATTGATGAGATATTTAGTATTTTTATCAAACTGTCCTTGAAATTGTATATATATTTAATTTATTTAGTTAGTTCTTTGTGTTTTCGTGTTGATGTACAGGGTACATGTGCAGGTGTATGTGAGGATACTTTGGTATGGGTGGGTGCACGTTTCATGTGTGTATACACACATTTGGAGAACAGAGGTATTCCTTAAGTGTCATTTCTCAGGAACCATGCACTTTGTTTTTTGAGACGCTGTCTCTCACTGAAACCTGGGGTTCATCACTTAGACTAGATGACTGGTTGGGCAGTAAGCCCCAAGAATTCGCCTGTCTCCACTTCCCCAGTGCTCAGTTGGACCATACCAGACTTTTTATGCCTGGTTAGATCAAACCCAAGTTGTCCTACTTATACAGCAAGCACTTCTAGTGACTGACCTATCTCCATAACCCTTTGTGTTTGTATTTTATAATTCCTTTTAGATGCTAATTTTCCTTCAATTTGATCAATATTTACATTTTATAAACCTTGTAATTAGAAATATAGATTATTTATTCACATTATTACAAATATGTTTTACAGAGAAGCAGTTATTATTTTTAACTGTAGTTGATAAAATTAAATAAGACTCAACATTCAACCTTGTCTAAGTTCTCCAGAGCCTCATGTGACCAGAGACTGCCATTCTGGACAGCCCATATGGATTTAAACTCAAATTCTGCCATTCGCTGTGTTACTTTGGACACACACCTCAGTTTTACATCTGTAAAGTGGACATGAGCATTACAAGGTTATTAGACGATTAAGTGAAATATTGTCAATTACACCATAAAATCTTTGCTGCAGTGCCTGGTTCTTAATCACCAGCTGCTAGCCTTTATTGTATCATGTTTGGTACTTAGCGTGCATTTGCTTTTATTGTGTGTACATTTGAAACCAGTGAGTATCTGAAAGGGTCTGTAAAATGGGTAGACAAAACATAGAAATGCTTGCTTTTTCTCTTCTAGATTTCTGTCTAATGGCCTATAAACTTCACTATCCACATGTCATATGAACCCACCTTCTTCCTGGAATCGACTCTTGTGAGCAGAACTCTCAAGGTCCTTAGAAGAACCATACCATGTTTACATTTTCCTAAACTTAGAACCTTATGGATATGATTGCACCCAGCTCCCTTTCACTGCCCTGTGCACCATCAAGTTGTCTTGTGAGAGTTTCACTACAACATCCGTACCTCTTCTTTCCCACTGTCCCTGCCTTGTGCTTTGCCTAGGCAGGTGCAATGTCCAGATCCTCTTCAATTAGCATCTCCAGATACTGAGCATCACCCCAAATAATAGCTATCACCACACATATGGCCTGGTTTGTGCTCCTCCAGACAGCCTGGTTTGTGACTGTCTCATAGACGTGACTGCTATGTTTCCACCCCTGTACTTTTAACATTTAGCATTTACTCATGTAGCTTTGAGTATCCTTCATTGTAAGATGGTACTATCTTTTGGGCCACTGAATGATATATGCTGAATTTCCAAAGCAGAATCCAAGTGTTAAGATAATAAATAGAACTCAGGTGAATTAATAAATAGAACTCAGGTGAATTGTAAGCACTCGTGCACAGGTAGATACAGGAATGTCTAGATAACAAAAGAGAGGTCCTTCTATGAAAATGTATTCTAATCCTATCAAGAAAGCATTTTTCTGGCACTGGAGAGATGATTCAGCAGTTAAGAGTACTGGCTTCTCTTGCAAAGGACCCAAGTCAGCTCCCAGAAACCACGTGGTGGCTAATAGTCCTCCATAATTATAGTTCCAGGGGATTCGATGCTCTCTTCTGATCTCTGTGGGTACTGCATGACAGTACACTTTTAAACATGCAGGCAGTGCACTCATATAAAATAAAAAATAGTAATTTTTTTAAAAAAGAAAGCACAGTTCTATGAAGAAATTATTAGTGTTCCTGTTTTCTTCATGAAGAACCAAAACTTGGAGAGTGTGAGTCCCTCCCAAATCAATCTAATCTTAAAATGGTAGAGGCAAGGATGTCAAATAAGGTCTTTCTCAGTTCTATTTGATTTTCTTTCTTGGCCACATATCAAATCTGTGAGAGTCTGTTGTCTAAATCAATATGTATATTACTAACCACCTGCCTATTTTTATCTAGACATTATTGTATTTATGGATCATGACAGACACGGAGGGCACAGGGTTGTTAGAAGTATACATCTCAGCACGGGATGCAGATAAGGAGTACTGCCAATAGGACAGCCACGGTATGTCTTTGTTAGACCTCTCAGAATTGCTGACAGGAGAGACAAATTACACTTGAGTCCTTCTTGTTGTGAAAGAGCAAGGAGAGTGTGTAGGTAAACCCAAGTACTAAATATGCATACTAAACTATTTGATTTTGCTACAGATCAATATTTTCTTGGAAAATCTTAAAAGGTAGATAATTTTTCTCTGAATTTTCCCTAGCATAAATTAAACATGTTTAAATTTAGCTCTATCTCATAGTTGGACTATAATATAGCGTTAGC
This sequence comes from Eospalax fontanierii, assembly GCA_035773235.1. Lineage (NCBI taxonomy): Eukaryota > Metazoa > Chordata > Mammalia > Rodentia > Spalacidae > Eospalax > Eospalax fontanierii. The sequence continues at coordinate 72,288,286 of CM069527.1, forward strand.
CAAGCCAAAGTGTAGAAAATTTTCTGAGAAGCAGAAGAAAGAAAATCTTGAGTAGGAACATGATCACCCTAAACTTATCCATATATGCATAGAGAATTCCCTACAGTCACTGAAGGTCAAAGATCTATGTGCACAGAACATGTAGGGATAACAAGTACGACGTACTGGAAAAATTAGAATGTGGTGAAGGACTAGGAAAACTCATCTGTAAACGAAATGATTCTGGCTTTTGCTTTATACTCACTCTGTGTATGATATGTGTTGCCCCAAAGTAGCGAACTCTCATTGTGTTGCCCAAGCTAAGGTTAATTATTAACTTTTCTCCATGGATCAATTCCTCCTAGGAACAAGAAAGGTAGCAGAGCTCTTCAACATGTGTTTTTGCCAAGTGAAAGTCATGGGCCAGATCAGCTAGAGTTCTATCATGTGCTCTGTTGGAGCCTTGTCATGACCTTTGGCTCATCTCTGTGCACAGCTCTTTGCTCAGCCCAGTGCTCCCAACTTGCCCTACGAGAGGACAAATGTAAATATGCACGGTCGAGAGGGGAACATCCTAATTCTATTCACTTTTTACTTTCTGTTCTTCTTCACTTGAAAGTTGAGCTATTAAATTCCTTAAAATAAATGGTAGCAGATTAGTATAATATAAAGCATCCTTTATAAGTGCCTGACTATTGAAGAACATAGAAATAAATGAAAGTAAAGAAAAATGATGCATTTAATGCAAAACATGAACTGTTAATATCCCCTTGAAAACATTTGATGAATGCTATTTCAAAATTTAGCCTGAAGTAATTTATTAGAGTTTTATATTTGAGAGTACCCTACAAAAATCAATCACCAACAGGAAAGTCTCCTGCCCTTATTCTTCCATTAACAGTCTTCAGCACAGACATTGCATTTGAATTGCTTTGAATCCTTTGTTTCAGTAACCAAGAATCATACATAAAAGCCATGTTCAATGACTGTTGTTTAATTAATGAGGGAATGAATTAAGGAAAGGTATTGTATTTCAGAAGAAACTGATGGTATGATTAGCTAAACCTGGTATCTTTAGGTAAAGGAGTGGAGAGCATTGTTGTTGTGGCTAGTGTGCTGGAGACTGAGCCCAGGGCCTCCTTCCTGTCAGGCCAATGTCCTAACACTGAGCTATTCCACCAGCCCTGGGAGTATTTTAAATAGAGTTTGCTTTGTTTTGTTTTGTCTTGTTCTGTTTTGTGGTGTTTGGGGGATCAAACAGGAATTCATGCATATTTGATAAAAATGCTCTACTACTGAGCTGTAGCACCAGTCTCAGAATTTTAAACACTAGATTTTTAAACATGACTTCTACTATGGAGTGAATTGTGCCACTTTGCCAAATTCACATGTTGAAGTCTTAATCGCCTTAGAAAATAACTGTGTTGTTTGGAGATAAGGTCTTGAAAGAGGTGGTTAATTAAAAGGAGAACCTTAGGATGAGTCTCAATCCAGTCTTGGCTTAGAAGCCAAGGAAATTTGAACATACAAGAAAGGCCTAAAACAACTTCATACACACACACACACACACACACACACACACACACGCACACACACACACACACACACACAGAGAGAGAGAGAGAAAGAGAAAGAAAGAAAGAAAGAAAGAAAGAAAGAAAGAAAGAAAGAAAGAAAGAAGAAAAGAGAAGAAATTGAACACATTATGAGTGATAGTTATCTAAAAGCCAGGAAGAGAGGTCTCAGAAGAAACCAAACCTGCTCACGCCTTGGTCTTTGATTTCCAATGTCAGAACACTTGGAAAATCAATTCCTGTTGGCTGAACAACTCAGTCTATGGCAGTCTGTCATGGCAGCCTTGGGAAAGTAATACAACTTGTCTTTCTTGTTTCCTTTGAGATGAATCTCAAAGAGGTAAGTCATTGTATAATGAATATAAACAATCCTATGTAACACTTACACAGTGTTACTTAACACTGAACAGAAATTATTAGAATTTAAAACAGTAACAGATAAAACTGAAAATATAGTAGAGGCCTAGCAAGGTGCCTCAAAAGATGAATGAATATGCTTGCCTCTAAGCCCAAGGACCTGAGTTCAAATCCAAGGACCCTCATGGTAGAGTTAACCAACTCCTGTAAATTGTCTTCTTTACTTCCACATCGATGCTGTGACAGACACACACATCACACACACACACACACACACACACACACACGACAGACACATACACAAACACAAATGTAATAAATAGAAAATAAGTTTTCAGAATTCAGTTGGTTAATGAAACATAAGAATGAAGAGGGAGCAGCATAAGTCAAGAAACCTAGAAAAATCATTCTGTGACTAATACATGACATTCGGAGTATGAGAACAACAACAAAAGGATGGGAGAAATAATCAAGGAAATCATACAAAAATTTCCCCAAACTGGAAAAATACTTTATTTTATTTTTTATGCATTAGAAAAAGCTCATTGGTACCTAACACAATGAAAGAAAACAGAGCTCTACTAAAAAGTATTTTGACATTCCAGAACATCATATAAAACTTTTATAAACTCTTTGGAAGCTGTTAGAGAAGGAAAATAAAGGCTATATTCTAATGTATGTTGATGCTTAGAAGACAGCAGAGTATATATTCAAATTTCTAAGCAAAAATATATTTTACAGGCTACAAACCTGAAATTATGAACCAAACTAACTTATCAATATAAGTACAAGAAAACTGGTTTTTAAAAAAGTGATATGTTTAAGCCAAGCAGAAGCTATTTTACAAAACGCTTTAAAAATATTATGTATGTGTGTGTGTGTGTATGTGAGTGTATGTGTATGTCTTAGTATGTGCACCACATTCATGTGGTGGCCCAGGGAGCTAAGAAGAGGCCTTCAGATCCCCTGGAACTAGAATTACAGATATTTGTGAGCCTCTATGTAAGTGTTGGTAACTGAATCCAGGTTCTCTATAAGAACAGCCAGTGCTTTTAATTGCTGAGCCATCTCTCCAGCCTCTACAACAGGTCTTTTAAAATATATTTTGGAGATATCTGAAAGAATTAGAAATCATTCTATGTGAAATTAATAAAAGTTATAAACAGTAACTTTTAAATCCAGAGAGAAGAGTAGTTATTCAATAAATGAACCATTATCATGCATCCTATTTTACTTATAACTAAACATTACTATGTAAAGATAGTGAGTATTCATATCTATCATATTTACCTTCTGGTTATTCATTGTTATGTAACTATCCGGGGAAGCTAAAAGGAGGGAAGTGGAGGAGTGGATGGTGAAAGAGTAAGTTTCCATAACCCATGATGAGAAGTCAAGTCAAAGTGAAAGTTAAACAGAATAGTTTGAGAATCCAGTGTTTTGTTGTATTGTATCCTAATTCTTTTGTTACACAATTTTGGAGAAACTATGTTTAATAATTTTTATTGAATTTGAAAGAAAATCAAAGCAAATACTTTTGAAATGCAACAAATGCCCTCCATTACTTACTGTGATTGACTAAATGACTTTAGTTGACATTGTTTCAACATTTGAATGGAATACTCCATTTCCCCCTTAATATTTGATAAGTTTCCCATTGCCATGGACTGCAGTATGTAGCCTGCTTGTGTTGTTTACTAGTGGGAGTGAGGGTGGCTACCTAAGACATTTCAGGAAGCTGGGAAGATATGAGCATGGGCGCTTGGCCAAACAGCAGAGCACATCCAGTGTTGGAGACAGATGGGTTTGTAGCTGTTGAAAACAGTGTAAGCTGTTCAGCTGCTCAATCACTCCATCTCCCACTCCACAGATGACTTAGAAAAAGTACTCACCACCTCAGGCCTCTGCACTAGTGTGCAGGATACTTCTGTAAAATAATCAGTACACACGCATGTCATGATATCCCTGGAGTGATTTTCTGCATCCATGCTTGAGATAACTCTCCTTAGGAATTCTACCTTAGTGAAATACAGAAAAAGTTGGTTTCCTGTGCACAACTGGAGAACACAGTTGTCTCCCTTACAGCTTTGTCTGTCTCTCAAGATTACTACATCCTAGATTGTTCTTTGCAAGTTTAGATTTTCCTTTGCTTCAAAATTTTGCAGAAAAATTTCTTTGGACTCCAGGTGCTTACATCACATAGGGGCACCATAATATGGCAGAAAAGCCTGAAGCTGATATACTATCAAACTCTGCTTCCTTGATTGCACAGTTTCCTGAAAGACAAATGTGTTAGGAATGAATAAATACATGCCAGTGCCTAGAGGTTTCCCTGTACAGCCCCAACAGTAGGTACTGTCAGGTGGTTCCCATCATCTTTTCTATTAATCAAGAATTAATATCTGCAAAACAAACACCAGCAGAGCTGCATGTAAATGAAGTCCAGTAGAAAGAAGGAAACCCAGAGTAAAATGGAACTATTTCAATGTAATACCCCAGAGTTCTATACCATCCTTTTAGTATTCCATGCTGAGTTCAGTTCACTTGCCCCCTTGCAATTCAGCTTGCTCTTTTTCCCTCTCTTACATTATTCATAGGAGGGGTCTTCATCCCCAGACCTCAACTTCCTGGGGTCATTAATAAACTATGCATGCTCTCAGCTTTGTACATAACGGGTCCTCTAAAAACATGCTAAATAACGTTTCCAATAGACTCAATTTATTATAAAGCACATTTCCCCTTATAATAACCCCTTGATCACAACGTTTCTCTTTGTACCAGTATTTCTAGGATATACTGCCTGTTGTCAGGTACAATGATGAATGGAATAGACATGCAACTCACTGTCAGGTCTAAAAACTTACCACCCATTTGTTATTTGTTCTGGAAATCTTAGAGTTTTATCACCTCTAAAGGGAAGGTGGTATTGTCAACATCTGTAAAAACCAGATGAGATAATGTCTGCACTCACTGATATATATGCTCTAAGCCCACACTGTTAACTGCCATTACTGTTATTAGCACGTTAATTCTATTATTCATTTCCTCATTTACAAATGAGTTTACAATGTTAAATTCAAAGGGATAGCATGAAAAGTGATTCCATATTCATGTATGTCGCCAGTGTATGTGTGTGTGCCTAACATGCACACATTTAATATAATGTACAAACATGTAATACCTATCATTATAAATATTAAGTTCAGGTAATTATTGGCATTATAATACTGTGTCAAACGAATATTATAGCTTTCTCTGGTTTTTAAAATAAAGTTGATAATGCTGAGCTCTGAAGATTATTGTGATAATTTTAAAACAATAAACTATGAGCCTTGTATTTGATAAGCAATATAAATAGGTTTGTGTTCATTATTTCCACTGAACTAATTTGAAATGTGTGATTGTGCAGTACCATAAGTCTATAGAATGGTATGTGCTGGATGCTGTTAATTTCCTTTGTGTTCATTTCTTAGAAGACTGACAGTGCTATAGGGATTAATATTAACAGCACTGCAGGTTTTCAAGATAATAGTATCTCTTTACATAGGGCCAAAAAAAATTCAGACTGGCAAAACATCTTGGCCCAGAAGCCTGCTCTTGGCGAAAAGACAAGATGTGAGGAGAGCCTGCCTGTGGGGTTGTGAGGGTAGCATGTTGCCTTCTCTGTGTAGTGACTTGCCAAATTCCCTCTCACCAGCTTTGACAGTGACACGAGGAGCAACCCGCACAGTGCCGCAGGGACCCATCCCTTTTCTAAAGCTGCAGTCTGACTGATGAGACAGGGTGCTTTCTTGATCCCATCTGCTGTCATTTATCTGCCAATACAAATAACAGGCTCCAGCAAAGTATTTGGCAGCCAACAAGACAGACTGTATTTTTGTAACTCAAGGGAAACTACTCCAGAGCATTAAAGGTGGAAAATACCTATGATGTCTTCAATTAAAAAAAAAATTTAAATGCTCATCTAAAATTGGAAACATTAAGTCCCATAAGCCAATGATTCGAAGTAACAAAAAATTAGTAATTTGAACTCATATAGACTGATTCTGTTTTAAAGAGCTCAAACACTTATAATAATTACCTTGCACCTTAAATTAAAGTGTATGTTTTCTGGAATGGTAAAACTTTAACCATATTTGATTTCAGAGGGAAGGAAAGGGAAAAAGAAATGACCACATATTCCATTCCTGGAGTTATACCCAATATAGGCTCTTTGTCAGAGAAGCTGAATTGTTCAAGATGTCTGAATTGAAAGTCCTGAGTGATTTTTAGTTCTAAAAAAAATTAGGTTGAACTCTTTCAACATCACTTAGAAGTACTCAACAGAATATATCTTTTGGAAATACATGCCATAAACAAAAAAGAGTTAACCTCCACACATAGTAACTGAGGCAACCTGAACGTTTCCATTTGTGTATGAGCATGTGCTTTGTGTCATGGGACCTGTCCTTAAATCTCACTCCAACAGCTTAAACCTATAATTCTGAATCTTTTCTTCTTCCAGTTTTATCCTTTCTATACATTCTGTTCCTGAGACAGTCTCCATCTTTTAAAGGGCCTTTCTATATGTAGCATGTAAACAGTACTCAAAAGTGTCTTCATCTCTAGTTTTGACCTCAGTCTGATTTTTTTATTAAATAACTTTGAGTCGATGCAGTACTCAGTTTGTATTCACTGACATTCCTTGTCACGTGCATGTTTTCTGGCTGTAACGAAGGCTGGCTGTTTCTCAGCATTCACCTAATCAAATAGTCTAGAAATTTTAGTCACTACTCTTTTCTGACTTACATTTCCAACATGCAGATTCTTTTCTTCCTTCAAACTCTGCTTCCTCCAGTCCTCACCCTTCTGCTGTGCTAGCTCTGGGCAGGTTTGCATGAATTCATGCCTGAATTTGGACAGCAGCTGCTAACGGATAAGTCAGCATTCAAGCTAGTCAACTCAGTCCAGCCATAACTCTCAAATAACGTGCTGAAGGTTTTTGCTTCACCCTGTTAGTCTCCATTTTAGACTTCAATGGGGTCAGGAGGCAATTCCAGTAGAGAAGTCAGGCAAGGCTCAGAGTAGTGAGGGAACACATCCGCATTTCCATTTCAGTGAGCCCTTAAGCACTGAGACTGTGTGGAAGCAGGCCACTGATGACAGATTTTTATGGAAGTCTTGTTTTGTTTGTTTTGATTTTAAAACAGAAATACAAAGTAAAAAAAAATAAAGTTTACTTCATAAATGTCTCTGAAGGCATACTGTGTGTTGGAAGAGAAGTAGCAAAAAACAGAACCAATGAAAATTCTACTCTTTATCTTCCAGGATGATAAAAGAAAAATAGTTTAAGCTTGTATATGTGTGTGGTGAAATTTTAACATGAAATTTGTTAGGCATTACAAAATTTCCAAGCATGGAATTAAAATAGTGATAAATAACTTTTTATGATAAGTATGTTATATTTTAGGAACAAGAAGGCATTAGAAATAGTTTCTTGAGAAACAAAATTAAGGAACTCATATCCAAGATTATAGAGCCATCTTGTGGGCAAATGAGTTCCTGACTCAAGGAGCAAAATGCAAAAGCAAAAGTAAATATATTGAAAATCTGTCTCTCCTTGCAACAGTCGTAGAGTACTTAAAGAGCTGATCTTAAAGGGAGAGACTCTAGGCTGACTAGACCCCAATGGATGAACTCACACTGAGGGACATCTGGTGACACTAACTTGACAAGACAGGCCTTAACACAAATGACAGAATGCATGAATCCAATGCGGGAGCGGGGCTATGGGAGGGTTCCAGTGGGGAAGGGGCATAAAAGTGATTAAGGTGTTCTGTGTGAAATACACAAAAATTTAATTAAAAATCTACAAAAAGTAACTGATCTCATGATCTCTTGGAGACTCAGCTCAATTTTGCATAAGTTCAGTAGTTTCCTCATATATAAAACCTGATTATGAACCTTACGTATTTTAGTCTGTGTATTTTGTGTAATATACAGTAAATATAGAAAATTATGATCTCATTTTCTCATCCTCAAAAACTCATAATCATACACTTTCCTAAAATAATTATACCAATTAATTTAAATATTCTTGTTAGCCTAGTGAATAACAAAGGTAAATTTTAATATTTATTTTTAATTGCTTGTTTATATTTTTAAAATATTTTATTTATTATTTTTATCTTATGTGTTTGAGTGTATTGCCTACATATATATGAGTGCACCTATGCACCTTTGTACTTCAATCCTGTGGAGGTCAGAAGAGGTGTTGGATCCCCTGGACCTGGAGAGAAGGACATTTCTTAACTGACACGTGGGTACTGGGAATCAAACTTTGGTCCTCTGCAAGAGGAGGCAGTGCTTTTAACCACTGAACCATGTCTCCAGCCCCTATTTATATTTTTATTTATATGTTTTGCCTGAATGCATGCAAGTGAACCTATGCATGCAATTCTCACAGAAGCTAGAAGAGGACACCGGTTCCTCCAAAACTGGAGTTACTAATGGTTGATAGCTGTCATGTGGGTGCTGGGAACTGAACTCCAGTTCTTTACAAAAGCAGTCAGTATTCTTAACTTCTGAGCCATCTCTCGAGCTCATTGATCTTAATATCTATATATCTTGGGCCCTTTTTGTTCCTGACATAATCAGCAAAGACAAATTTTTAATATTAGACTCATGTCACTCACAGTGTTTATCACAGATGTCTTTCATGTTCCAAAATAAAGTATGTGTTCTGCTCTGGAGTTCCTTCTTTATAAGAATGAATTTTCTCTCCCCCCCCCCTCTCTCTCTCTCTCTCTATATATATATATATATATATTCTGTATTTTGGCAATTATGACTAGGGCTGTAGCGAATGTGGAAGTACAGATAGTTCTCCTTCACACTGATTTTATTACTGTTAAATATACTTAGAATGTTGGAGCATATGATACTTAAAATTTTGTTTTTTTGAGAAACTTTCAAAGTATTTTCCATAATGACAATACTGATTTAAAGATTTCCTTTTCTCCATATCCTTGTCTTTTTAATAACACTCACAAACATTCATTTGTGTATATTTAATTTGCATTTCCATGACAATGATATTGAATTTTTTTCATCAGTTTTGTTTATGAACCTACTAGACATTTGTATCTTTTGAGAAATGTCTACTTAGGTCATTTGATTTGCAAAAAATAACAGGTAAAATTGTGTGCATTTATTTGCATGTATTTTAATTATACATGCATGTTGAGTGTATTAATTTTATATTGTAAATATTAACTTGGTTATCATTTTTTGATAAAAATCATTAACATTCATTATCTTAGCATATTTCAAGAATAAAATACATCGTCGGGGTCAGGCACTGAGGTACATACTTGTTATCCTATCATTTAGCAATAAATACAGGATAGCATCAAGTCTGGGGCCAGCCTGGGCTGTATCAAGCCAGCCTAGAACACATGCTGAGACCCTTTTTCAAAGCAGGCAAACCACCACCAACCATTGCCTATAGTCATATAAAACAAATCTCTTGAATTTATCATTTGGTAGGGAATTTCTTTTGTGTTAGTTTACCAACTCTCAAATCCAATCTCCATCTCAACTTCCATTTACATCTACTTCTGCAAGATGAACTTTTTAGATGTCACATTCGAATAAGGGCTTTTTCCCATTTTTAGTAGGATTATTTGCTCATTTACTATTGTATTATTTGAGTTCTTTATATATTTTGGAAATTCTGTCTTTTGCACTAACATAAATATATATAGAAGGCATCGATGTAACTGGAATAATCCTGGAATATAAAGACAAATACTGCATGGTCACACTTATACACGCAGAAACCAAAAAAAAAAAAAATTCAATTTAAAGAAACGGAGTAAAATGGTGGTCACCAGAATTTGGGGAATGGCAGAGATACTGGTAAAAAGGCATCCAATTTCAATAAGGTAAAAGAAGCTCAAGAGATTTATAGTATGTTAGCATGCTTTAGAGTATTGTATACTTGGAAATTGATCTGAGAGTTTAAGCATTGTCGTCACAGTAATAAGTATGTGTTGTAATACTTTTGTTTCCAAGACTTATTTAGTCATTCCACCATGTAGAATGGTATACAACACGAAAATATACAACCATTGCCAATAAAAGCTATGTATTTTGGATTTAGAGCATGGCCTTAGGATGACGAAGCCTTGGCAATGAGAAGCAGTTCTGCATTCCTACTTATATAACTGCCTCTGTGCTTCATTGTAATTGAGAAATCAGGTGCTTCCACAAAACCATGTGATTTGGCCTGGAATATTGGACCCCCTTTGTCTTCTTTAGCATTAATGATAGTTTGTTTCCGTCATCTCTAGCTATTAAAACCCCTAATAGTGTAAGTCAAGATATCCCAAGGCAAGTTCTCTAGCGTGTGTGTGTGTGTGTGTGTGTATGTGTGTGTCTATATGTGTGTATTCTACATAGAAAATGATCCCAAGGGTAATAAGTTAAACTTCACATAATTACATGAATATGTTGTTACCAGAACTCCCAAAATCTATAGTCAAGCTGGGTAAATATTTTAAATTTTCAGGAAGAAAATATTATTACATGGAGAAAAGATTAAACATGGTCTGTTTGTGGTCAGAGTGTCTAGTGGGGTTGGTGTGCTACAGAGAAAAATTTGTCACATGAAACTAGATCCACAATGATAGATTCTTTAAATGTATACACATTGCCCTTAAACACGTGTCAGGATGGTAAGAATTAGTCTTCTAGTATAGAGTATCTGGTAGCGGAAACTTTTTACGTTAAATGATTGTGACTTAAATATTATGATGTATTTTAATTTAGCAGGCAATTAGGTGTAATGGAGAAAGCACTCACCAGACAGTAGGTTAACTTGTCTTATTCCTCAGTACAATCATGCTGCTTTTCAGGTAATTAGCAATTCATTTTACCTCTCCAGCTAAGGTAAAGGAATTCTTGTAGGAGTTATAGAAGCTCTTTGATTAGTGTAAAATTGTTTAAGAGACTTGTGCAGAAACTCCCACAGCATGTTTTAAAAGCTGTTTGACTGTGATGATTGATGTGCAGGGAGAAGGTTTTGTTGTTCTGAAAATTCCCCCCATTTTCCAGTTATTATCATCTAAACTCTTATAAGTCCAGTAATTAGAAAATGTGTTTCTTTAAAATTGTGAAGCCAATGTTTTACCATTTGATTTTCTGTATGTTTTCCTTAGGGGGAGGAGAGGTATTTGATATTCAACTGGACTGACTCTATCTCAAAAATAAATATTTCTTGCAATAGTTTGGGAAATTATGCTTTTTTTGCTTATTGAAATGATTTGTAATTCATACTCATAGAGAACTATTGCATCAATAACCCACAAAGTATGTCCTTTTATTTAATTATGATGAACTAGTCATCATATAACACATCCTGTTATCTCTAGTTAAATACAGGAATTTGAAAGCAAGAGCATAGGAATGGGAAAGAAGACTCCTATGCCAATCCCACCCCAAGCCCCATCCCACCCCAAGCCCCATCCCACCCCAAGCCCCTACTGCAGAAATACCCAAGGTCAATTGTCGGGAGCCATTTGCCTGCCTTGAATTATGCCCTAGTTTTGGGTTAGGCAGAAGTCAATCTTGTGCACAGAAGTGCTGATTAGAAGCAGGAGTTTTCATTATGCAAATGATTCACACCTGAGGAGAAGTTTATTTTGCACCTAAGACTGAGGTCACATGAAGATCTTTGAAGGAAGCCAATCATGTCTTAAGTTAGTTTGCCTGTATTAGTATTGTTTTGCTCACCTCACAGTATAAATAGGGGTGGGGACTTAATAAAGGTAAGCTGCTTCAGTGTGACTGACAGCCTTCCTGAGTCTGTCCCCTCTTCGGGTGCAGTTCGATTTCTGCGGCAGGCTCCGGCAGTCAATATTCTCTGTACGTGTTATGGAAATGGTTTAAGGCTAACGGCGCGGACAGAGAACAGTAAGAGACTGATGGGATAAGGGGTGCCTGGGAAGCAGGGCCTGAGAGAGGTACAGGTGTGGGGCACATTTATAGGTTAGTGCTGCTAGGATCAAAAGGGGAAAAGGTGGATCAAGACTCAGGGAAGGAGCTGGAGAGATAGCCCAGTGGTTAAGGGCACTGACTGCTCTTGCAGAGGACCCAGGTTTGATTCCTAGCACCTACATAGCAGCTAACAAGTGTCTCTAACTCCAGCTCCCAGGGAACCAACACTTTCTTCTAACACCCATGTGCATTGCATATCACAGGTGCACTTACATACTTATAGGCAATACATTCATATACATAAAATAAAAATAATAAATAAAACATAAAGGCACAAAGAAGGCCTCAACTGGCCCTTAAGAGGCTTCAATAACTAAGAAGGGCTAGACCATTATGGCATCTGCCTGCCCTCCAGTAGTCATTGCCTGCAGGCTTTTAAAGGGGGCAGGGCTTAGATCTTCAGCCATAACAGTATGCCCTCTATTGGAGAAATACTTACTGAGGAAGCTATAAAAAAAAGCAACCAGTACAGGCCTCATTGTGAGTGCTGAATCTGGATGTGAAAGGAGCCAAGTATATATCACCTCAGGCTGATGATTCCAAGGCTTTCTTCTGGAAAAGGGACTCCATCTCAATAAACAACAAAAAATAAAACTTTACATTGGACACTTGAGATGGTTTCTAATGAAATGCTGGCATCTCATCCAACCACCAAGTACTGAAATGCTACAGGCAGTTGCTCAGCCATGCTAATTTTGTGCCTCTATTAAAATATGAATGACTACTAAGCACCACAGTAAATTTGAGAGAACCAACAGTGTGGAATAGGGCGTAGCAAACAAGCAGGAAAATGGAAAAGAAAAAAGAACTCCCTGAACACAGAAACCGGGTGTGGGGGATAAAATCATATACTCAAAAGTCAACTGAGGACCAACCCATGGAGTAACACTATGCTCAGAAAGAGAAGATGCCAGAGTGATAATATGTGAACTAGATATGATGGGAAAGGTCAAAGTCAAACAGGAGAGGATTCACGGAAATAACAAATTTCTGTTGCCAAAGCTGAGTGTTCATGTTGGAACACACAGTTTTAACACTGATCTGTCAGAAGAAAAAGACAGTTAAAACTCCAGGAGAGAAAATATTAGAGAGCAGACGGAGGCAGCAGGAGACACTGTATCTGTATAGTTATTTTAGAAGGAGAAAATGCTAAACAACAAGAGGAAAAGAATACCTTAAAATTAAGTATAAAAGAATAAAATTCCTCATGAATGAAGCAATTTCTTTAGATCTGAAAGGAACACTGGGTACAGGAAATGAAAAAGACAATAAACTTTCTAATTTATGTTGGTACATGTTCAGAAAGTTTCATAGTACCCAACATGAAAGATAATAAGATTTGTATTTTAAAAAAGAAAGAAGGGCCTGGAGAGATTGCCCAGAGGTCAAGACTACTGGTTGTTCTTACAGAGGACCTAGGTTCAATTCTCAGCACCCACATGGCAGCTAACAACAGTCTGTAACTCCAGGTCCAGAGGAACCAACACCCTCTTCTGACCTCTGCATTCAATGCATGACACAGATGCATTGACATACATTCAGGCAATACACTCATACACATAAAATAAAAAATAAAAATACTTCAAAAAGAAAGAAAAGAGAGGAAAAGTATTACATATAAATGATGAGAGTGGGATTGATGCCAAAACTACCCATCAGTATTAGATTCTGTGAGCCATGCTTTCAGCATTTTGAAGGAAATTTACATTCAGCATAGAACTTACAGCAAGTCAGAACATCAGCAGACATAAAGGCAAAATAAAATCATTGGTAGTTATATAAGGCCTGAAGGTTAAACGCTATTTGCTTTGTTAAATGTGACTAGTTATTAAATAAAAGAGGGCACTGTTAAAGAAGTCAGAGGGACAACAGAGAGATGGCTTAAGATATCAGATCTCTAAGAAACCTGGAAACCCGAAGTACAGGCTAAACCACAAAATTAGGGGACGCTGAGGCGTACCTCTGGAAGAAGAAAACAGAGTTAAAAGATTATCCATTTTGATTAATCATCTGAGAGAGAAATAGGACCTATAATTTGGGGGGAAAAACAAGGCAGTTTTAACTACAAACAAATGGAAAACAGGTAAGATTGAGCCAGCAAAATTAGTCATGTCCACAATTTCTCTCATAAAAGTTAAGTAAAATGATTTATTTATAGCTAAAAATGTAATGAAATATGTGTGTGCAATAAATATGTGTTTACATAGTAAACATGAAAATAGACTGTGAAAATAAAATGTTTTCTGAGTAAACATATAAATAATACTTCCCTTATGTATATTTTAAACATATTTGACCTTTCAGGCCTATTTTATTCATTCTTCAACAAATATCTTTTGAGTACCTTCTATTTATCATGTATTTTTGCAGTCCTGAGCATTCAGTACTGAACAGAACAGACAGCAATCCCAGTTTTTCTGTAGCTTACCTAGGAAGGCTGCTATTTTGTGTCGCTTATGTAGAGGCAGGGAGAATCAATCATAAACGTAATTAAATAAATGCATCTACTGTGCTAGGGGACTGTAATTGTAATGGAAAATATAGTGCACAGGAACAAGATCTAAAAGCTCAAGCTGGGAGGGGTTTTGGACTATTCAGTGAGGACCTCAGGAAATCTTCTTGCAAAAAAGCCCTAGAGTTAAGACTTAAAGAGGACTCTGAGTGAATGGAGTTGATCTGGGGGCAGATGGAACAGAAGACACTCTGTATCTGAGACACAGAGACCATGCGTAGACTGTGTTCTCAGTTCAGTCTGAACTCTCAGTGAAATGGTTAAATCTACACTGGAAAATAAATCACCCACTGTTTAGATGGCTAAAATTTGATATAAAACAACCTAGTCACCATGAAGGAGATGGAAACATAAAACTATTCAACTTTTCTACTTGTTTTAAATTCCTTTAGTGCTCTCCCACACTTTTTATTCAATAGTATACTAAATGTCTATCTTTCAGCAAATCATTGGCTTAAAATAAAGTTTTATGAAGGACAAGAAAGCAGTTAATATGTATTTATTGAGCTTATACAACATACCACATAATGATTTCATCTACTGTGCACTGTTTCAATTAATTATAGATAAAGTTCCTATCTTACAGATAAGAACTCTGAGTATCACAGCTCAAGGGTTACAGCTTGACTTGACAGGAGACTGAAATGTAACTCCAAGTCAGTCTGATTGTAAAATATCTTACTGACTCATTCTTTCAATTTGACTCTCAAATCGGTCATCTGATGCATAGATTTCCTAAGTACAGAATTTTTTTTTCAATTTTGTTCTAAAAATTTTAGTGCTTATAGCTTTGGCCATTAGAAAATATCACTACAGCCCTTTGACATTAACAAAACTTAAAAAACCAAACATTATTTCATTATTTATACACACAGTAATATTTAAGAATAAATTACATTTTTATGAATTATTTGCCTAATTCACTGAAAAGATTTAAATGCACACTAATATGAAATTTATTGCTCTCTTTTCTTTTGCAGGTAAGTTTGGACTTTTTTTTTTCATATGGAATAGAGGTATGATGTCAATTTTTCCTGTTTTATTTTAATTGCTTTGAACATTTTGCGATGTTGCTGTTATTGCAGATTGAAAGTATCATTGTTTTTTTTATTTATTCAGAGGTTGTGAGTGTATAAAAATTAGAGTAAATCCGAGCAGTGTTTCTGATTGTGAAAAATGTCTGGTTAGACTGTATATCTTTAAAGAAAGAATACCTACCATAATTTCCAAATGGAAGTTTCAATTTTAAGTCAGAAGGAGAGAAACTAGATTCACTCCCTGAAAAACATTATCAAAAGCTCTGATTCTAATGAACTACATATCAACCCTTTCAGATAAAGACTAGAAAATTTCAGTCAAGTTTGTAGATGCACAAAAGAAAATGTGAAAGACCTCAGAAGCATAGGAAGACCGAAGATTTGGATAAAAAAAAAAAAAAGCAGGAAGCCTGTCAGGTTCTCACGTAGGACTGTGGCCTTCTCATTTGCCCTGCACTTTTGTTAGTATATAAAATAAGTGATTATGTGAAAAATGACTCAGATATGAATTTAATAACTTCTGTATGTGTTATGAATGAAATAGTATGGTACGAAAAATCTGTGTGTTTCTAAAAGTAAATTAAAGCATTATTATTAAATATATAACATGGGAATGTTGAACAACTTTTAATCTAAGGTCTAGCTGTTTCGTAATAGATGGGTGCTACACTTTGCATCTGAAGTGTCCCCATGATCTCCAGAGTGGCAGTGTTAAAAAGCAGAGCAACCTTTAAGAGATGGGGGCTTTGTCAACAGTTTTTGCATATCTGGTATGTACCCTTAAAGGGAATTGTAGAACTTCAGTCCTTTCCTCTGTCTTTTCACTTCCTGTTAGTGAAGTGAAAGATTTGGTTTGCCCAGGATCCCAGTGGTGTGCTGTTTCACCCAAGGCAACAGGGCTCAGTGATTGGGACCTAAACCTCCCAAATTGTGAGTGTGAGCCATGCTAAAACTGTGATCTTTATAAGTTGACTAGCTGACTTTGGATACTTTCTATAGTGACAGAAAGCTACCTGCACAGAGTTAGCACAGATTTGGAAACTCTTCTGGTTCTTTCTAGTAGATGAAGAGCTTTGATCCCATTATGTTCTCTCCAGAGTAATCACATCAAAGTCAAACTCATCAGGATCAAGTTAATTTTATTTCAATGGGTAGATATTACACCAGGTGTTTCATTAAGGAGGTACAAAGTTGATGCTTGAATCACAAAGCCAATTGGTTTACAATGAGACTGACTCACAACTTCCTCTATTAACTAGTTTCCTGGTACTTAATGGAAAGGAATAAAATTAAAGAAAATCTTAAAAGATTGCAGTCTCGGACTTAATATCAAATTCTCTGCCCAAGAAAAGGTCAATCAGTAAAATTCCAGATAGTAAAGTTTTTAGCATTTTCAGGCCACAAGTAACCATTTAACTCTGCTGTGAAGGAAAAAAAAGCAATTATTCACAGACACATTATACTTGTGCATAATATATGACAAATAAAACATTATGCATTAAAATAAATGTGGAAGGTATGGCAGGATTTGCTTTGTGGTAATTTCCCAACTCTTGTTCTCTTTGCAATGAAATATTTTAAGTAGATGTAATATTAAATATTTAGAAAAAAGGTATATATATATGTATGTATGTGTATATATATATATATATTTATCTACCATCTGTAGATACAGATAAAACAATGTAAAAAGCAAAGAAAAGAGATTCAAACTGCACTTTCAAAGTTAGATCTAGACTTCTCAAAAGTTTTGATTAGTTAGACACTAGAGGGCACAAAAGGATACTTTTATGTCAAGGACCTTTCTAAACAGAACACTACAATTATGAAAAATGCTTCAAGCAGAATGTTGTAATCTCAGTAGGCATAATTTGTCTGAAATGATGGCCTGCAGCTTTTGTGACCTCACTGGCCACAAGAACCGGAAACAGTTGACCACCAATAATAGTCTCATGCATGCTTGCTTTCCTTTTACTGCTCTGGGCCTTTTACAAAATATGGTCCAAATTAACTGCTTACGTGGTGAGATTTGTTCCCCCAGTCTCAGAGGAGAGGAAACATTTTCTTATTCTAGGTATTGACTCTTTTCCTAGGGTGAAATTCTTCCCTTTTTTGTTTTCAGATCTTATGTTTTGCTCATACCTTTAAAAAACTAAATCATGAATACAAATGTAATTTTAAAACTAACCTAAGTCATTTTTAAGAGAAAATAATTAAAAATCATTAGAAGCCTCAGGCTTCAAAAATACTCCTGCTCCCTCATAATTCTACTTATAGGATTGCAGAGGTCAGTTCAGACATTAAAGATACATACATTCAGAGATATTCACCAAAAATTAGTTGTAGCCAGGAGTGGTGACACATGCCTTTAATCTCAGACCACAGGAGTCAGAGACTGAGACCTGCCCTGTATGCATAGAGAGTTCTAGGCTAGCTGGAGACCCTATCTCAAAAAATAAGTAAATATATATGGTTATAATACTGAGAACATAGATATATTATTATAAATATTCCACATAAACTAATGTTTAGGCAAATTTTAGTATTATATCAAGGCAATGGAATTTCATCAACCATTTCAGATATTAGATAAAATGGATATTTCTATTAAAAGGCAAACTAAAAATCTAAAATCAATCACAGACATTAAAATCTCACTTGCAGGTTAAAATTAGATGTATAGATATATGTCTTTGCATGTAAAACTATTGAAAACGAGCCATATTTCCAATTAGCTCTCCGTATTTGAGTGGTTTTCTTTTATTTCCTTCATTTCATTCTCTGCATTTTCTAAATATTCTATCATAAATGTTCTGTCATTTACATAGTATTAGTAAATGTTATTCAAACAAGAATCTGTTTCAGTTTTCTGATCAAACTATTTGGATATGATGTTTAGGTCAGTGCTGGTAAAAAGTAGCAGGTTATCTGATTTTATACATCAGATAAAATGAATTCTTGCATGCTAGCAAGCACAGCACGAGAGACAACTTCCAGAGTGATTCGTCTTGGGCTGTGTGTTGCAGAGGAGTTACTGCACACTGAACAGTGAGCAGGGTCAGAGGCAAGAGGGAAGACAGCAGGAAAGGCCTGCAGGACTGATGTTTAGCATACAAAATTCATGTGCCCCCTGGAAAGTGGCAAAGCAGAATTCTCTATCTATCTATCTATCTATCTATCTATCTATCTATCTATCTACTGTCTGTCATCTATCTATAACTATCATCTATCATCTATCTATATCTATCATCTGTCTATCATCTATCTATCTATCTGTCTATCATGTGTCTATCATCTATCTATAACTATCTATCATCATATATCGTCTGTCTATAATCTATCATCTGTCTATCATCTATCTATAACTATCATCTATCATCTATGTATCTGTCTATATATCTATCTATCATCTATCTATCTTATACTTCTCATTCCACTGAAAATGCATATGCCTCTGCCCTCATCTGTCTGTATGCATTGATGCATGTGTAAAGAAACGTGAGACAGACAAAAGGAGACTCGACTCAGGTACAGCTCTAAGTTGGACTTTGAATGCAACAATTCTTATAAATGACCTACAGTAAAGTATGAAAAATAATCCCATATATTTTGCCAAAAATGTCACAGTGATGTTATACATAGCAAAACTTGTGTCAAACTTCAGTTCAACGTCTTTTTTGTCTTAAGCAACATGAGTTATCTTCTAAATATGTAAAACTTTATTTTACTTTTCTTTGTGAACATGATTTGAATAAATGCACAAAGTTGGGGGTACAAACAATATTTTATTCTCCTGTTATTTTATTTTTTTTGCTTTTAATTTTTTATTTTTATTTTTATGTGTATGAGTGTTTTGCTTGCATGTATGTCAGTGCACCATGTATATACAATACCCATAGAGAAGAGGAAGTCAGATCCCCTGGTACTGGAGTTCTGGAAGGTTGTTAGCTATCATATGGATTCTGGAAACTAAACCCAGGTCCTATGCAAGAGCTCCCAGTGGTCTTAACCTCTAAGTCTCTCTAGCCTACTTCATCATATACTTTTAAAACAAGTTTAACCCTTAATTTTTTAAAGATGTAGAGCTACTTGATAATTTAATGAACAGAGTGAAAAGAGGGAGCTGAGACTAGATCATTCCATCAAACAACTGTGAACACAAAAACAGCTATCACCCCAAAGTAGGAAGAGAGTTTATTCTGGATCTGTAGGATGGGAAAACAGATTTAGGTTATCTTACATTCCAGGTTCTAATGTGGTAATAGTTTGATGGAGATTTCTACAGTCAAAGAACAAAGAGAGTCATAAATCAAGGCACTTCTCAAGTAGGTTGGTGGAGACTTTAGGTGGGCAGTTAAAGCAAAGCAGGACAACCTCTGCTATAGGCCTCAGATGCTGTCTGATGGTATTCTTAGCCTTTTGGTTGGTAGAACTAGTTGAATGCTTGTACATTCCAAAAACCTAATGGTCACAGAGATATTGGATCAGGCACAAAGAAGGCAATAAATGGCCAGTAAGAGGGCAAAAGATGGTTCAAGATAATATGGTTCTGGACCTGCAACATTCTAACTCTTTATAATCACAGAACTTAAGCAGTTAATCAGGCTTGAAGAAGGGTTAGTAGAAGGTATAACTTCTTTTTGGGAGCCTTTGTTCACACAATTCTCAGGACTTAAATTCTGTACTTTTTTTTCTCTTCCTTTTAAAATTTTGAATAAATTGACATAAATGACAGGACTAAACAGTCATCTGAATTTATTTATAAAATAGATATTGGATATTCAAAAGTTTATGTTTACATGTACCTCTCTCAGCAAATCATCATTGCCAATTCACATTTATGAAATATTCTCAAACATGCTGAAGCATAAACAAAACTGTGAGAATTGCAAGAATTAGCTGTCACCTACCCTGTAGGTAGAAAACTGGATGACCCAGTTTATCTAAGCTAATTGACAAAGGAAATGGAAGAGCCTTGAGTCTTTTCTGGAATAAAACAGAATTAAATATTCATTACATGAAGGAAGGCAGAATTTAGAGCCAAATAATGAAATTACCTGAAAGTCTGTCTTCTAAGAACTTTGAAAGAATTCATTTAACATATATACTTGGCTCCAATTGTACAGGACAATCCCAAGGATACAAAGTTCCAAGAAATTAGGAGCCCAGGAGAACCCTAAGCATTCAGTGTTTTTTTTTTTTTCTTCACAGTCTTTTTCAGATAAAAGACTGCAATATGCATTACCCTAGATAAGAAACTAATTGGAGATGCAAAGAATCCTTGCTAATCGCTATATGCCTTGGACATGTTTATTTCCATTTGCTCATATCTGTATCTTGCAGGGTAACTCAGAGTGTTCTCCCCTTTAGCTTTATCTCAGTTCAATACTTTAGCTGTGAGTTACCAGATAATGAACGTAATGAATCTAAGATTTTCATGCCTGTAATAGGCTCACTTACAATCCCAGAGACACCATGGTAAGGCTAGACAAAGTATTTTTAGTTAACATCTACAATTAGAACAAAAAAACCTTAACTGAGTGAAAAATAGGTAATGATGCTGTTGTCTAAAAATAATGTTGAAGAAAATGCAGGCAGAATCATGTACATGGGGTTCTGTAGGGGGAAAAGGACCTCAAGGGAAAGAAATAGCATGACTTCCTAATATCCTTCTGTGCGCAGTCTCCCTGCTTGAGTCCCTGTGAACAGAGTCAGTGTTGTTTGTTCTGAAATTCTACTTCTGTTATTCCTTTCCATTTATCTGAAATCTTTGTTGGCATCTCCCATACACCGCCCCGGATTGGTTAATATTCTTTATTGTATTAAAGAAGTTTCTTTTTATTTATAGTTGATAAACAGGGTTTCTCCCACTCCTTAAGAATTAGGATTAACTATGAAGCTATGGAATTGGCTCAGTGAAAAAATTACTTACCTCACGAATGTGAGGACCCGGGTTTGGGACCTCAACACCCAGTACATGGTGGGTAGTGTGGATGTCAGACTGTAGGTCCAATACATGAAAGGCAGAGACAGAATCTCAGGACCAAGCTGGCTCTCTAGCCTCACCCAGGCGCGAGCTCTGGGTTCAACTGAGACACCTTCCTGCCATATATAAGCATAGAGCAGTAGAGGAAGACACCTAACGTCAACTTCAGATCTCCATAGACGTGTGCACCTGCATGCGCACGTATCCATACATACATGCGCACCCCTACATCAGAATACATACGCACACATACACACAAAAAATCACTATCAAACTTTGTGAATTTTTTTCTGAATTTATGGAGAAGATCATGTGGCTTTCTCTTATTCTTATTGATGTGATGAATTCCATTAAGGGGTTTTTTAATGCATAAGCATCTCTGCTTTCCTGAAATAAGCTCAGCTTGTACATCACATATCCTTTTATAATATGACTGATACCAAAAATATCTCATTAGTCTGTGTCTATGAAGTAAATCGAATAATAATTAAAAACCTTTCCATAAAGATATCCTTAGGTAGGGTTGGCTCATAAATCATTCTTCTAATCATTTTAAAATATGTAACATCGATATTAGACTCTTTATTTCTGTCTGGAGCAAAGCCCCCACTCTTGGTATAGCAGTGCTCCTCACAGTCCGTCAGCCTTCTTGCCTTTTCCTACTTTGCTCTGTTGGTAAGGGCCTCCTTCAGAAGACTGATGGCATCACCAAAGCGTAGCAGTTCCTGCTTCTAAAAGCCTGACCATTGCTTCTCCTTGTTAGTAGGCAATAGCAGTCACAATGTTCAATAAATTTTTTTCATTAATGAGCACCAATATTAACCTCAAATGGCTTTCAAACTAATGAATTCATTTACATAGTGTTTTATATATATATATACATATACATATATATATAAAGTGTTTTATATATATATATGTGTGTATATATTTATATGTGTGTGTTTTTATTGAATCCTAATCACTCTTAGGCTGTGTTCTAGTTTCTGGTAAACTAACAGGGGACAAAGCAGCAAAGCAGCATCTCTCTGTAAAGGAATATTTTTTGCAGGGAAGATAGTGCAACACATGTGAAATATGCAAACATAAAACATGTAGCTTTGCATGGTGCATTCTGTGAGGAAAATTAACGCAGACTAAAGACAATGATTGGAGCGGGGTTTTAGAGTGAACAGTCAGAATATACAGGCTAGTCTGTTATACTGACATTTAAATCTTAACACGATGAATGAACCAAGCAAGTTCTGAAGAGTATTTCAAGAAGAAGACGCGGTGAATGCTAAGGTCCTGAGGTGTGTTGTGTTCAAGGAGGAGAAAGCAAACAAGCACAGTTGGAAATGTGTGGGCAAGGCTAGGGGAGACTCGAGGTGGCAAAAGCCTGAGGTGGCAGGAGAGCTTTATGCAAGGACCTGGCTTTTATCTCAAGTGAACTGCGAAACCAGAAGAGGGGTTTAAGCACAGAAACAATGTAACTTTTCATGGATTCACCCAGAATGCTCTATGAAGAAGAGTCTGGAGTCCTTAGATCCAGGGAATTTGGTTAAGAAGTCATTCCAATAGAACATGGGGAAAGCTGTGGTTGACAGACAGTGCCCGTGGAGGTAGTGAAAACGTGACCTGATTTTGGCCACATTTGAAAGAACGGACCATACTTGATGGTACATATTTACAAGAGTGAGAGGAAAAGACATGAACAGAAGATGACTCAAGTACCTGGGCATGAGCAAATTCAGAATGTGTGTTTGTGTTTGCTGAGCTGGAGAAAGTTAAGGGAGAAGCAGGTTTAATGGTAGGGTGGTTCAGTTCAGGCATCTCGAGTTGGAGAGGACCATTTGTGTCCAGAGCCATCAGCCGCACTCGATAAACCTTCATCCACCCCGTGGCTGTGCTGAGCAGTAACTGGGCTCAGCTCCCTTTGCAGCTCAGGGACTTTCTGCAGTAGAAAGAAACTGTGCTTAGATTGGATGAGGGATTGAACATTCCCAGCACTGATGGGCCAGAGTTGGTAGCACAATTCTAAAGGATATCTATACACACACACACACACACACACACACACACAAATATATATATATATATATGTATATATATATATAATATATTTCCTGAATTGAATATAGATCATATATATATGTATATAATCTTCCAGAGTCCCTAATCTGTTTGTCCCTAATCTGCCCACAGTAGATATCTCTAAATTAATGCACACTTTCTATTGACAATTTTTTCCATCACTGTCTGACTTCCCCACCCCTAGCACTACATTTCTACCTTTGATCCCCTTGTAGTCTGCTAAGACTTCTAAGAATTGGTCTGAGAGGAATTCAGCCTAAGACTATAAAATATCCAAATATGAACATTCAAACAGGAAGTGACATACTATTCTGAAAATAAGGAAAAGTTTAGAGATGGAGATGTAATTGAGAGGTGTTGGTCTTTTACCAGTTACTATGAAAGTCCAATGTAGGAGAGCTAAGTATGGGTACATTCCTTATCTGCCTCATGTGGCCTATCTGGCCATCAGTGAACAGTTAGAGTTTTCAGTGGGGGTCACAAGACAATTTCTAGATGGAGATAGTTTGAGAAGTAATGACAAATTGATTGAGGGCAAGAGATCTGCAGACGTATTAGGAATCTGAATTTGCATAGGCAGCATATTGCTTCTGCTTTGGCATTTGATAAATTGGAGATGGTTTGGTAGTTGAGTAGAATTCCAATAGAGTACAATCTCCAAACCATGCTTTGGTGTCATTGATAAACCAGATCACACTTCTCACTGGCCTGGTTCACGGTTCAGAGCCCTGCTTGCGAGAGGCTTTGAGTAGGAACGTGGTTGAGGATGAATCCTCCCGCTTTAACCGGGTAGGGAAGCCAGCACAGGTGACATAAAGCCTGCTCACTTCCTGATCCACCTAATATGGAACTGAGCATTTTCTTTCCTCTTTGAACCATAGTATCAGGTGAAGCCCAACTCCTCTGGCACACATTGTATCCTGTTCCCTTTGCAGGAGCATCCAGAGTTGAAATTGATTTTTTTCTGCTAAGCACTTATCCAGGTATGCCATATCAATAAGACTTTTACCCAAATTAAGATTTTATTAATTAGAGCTAATTCAATCACATAAAACTGCCCTTAATTCTAGCATTACTGAAACAGAGATTTCTTCTCAGTGGCCTCAGAGAAATTTCAGGTGACCAACACATTTCCAAATGACATCTTTAAACAAATCAACATTTCATAAATAAGTGGCTCCATATTTAAAATTTTATTCGTAAGAATTTAATGTATGTATACAATGATATATGAAATGTAATCCTGTTACACTGTATTTCCTCACCATGCTCTCTCCAAACTTCATGTCATATATGTATATATAATGACTAACTCTACTCATTTCTGTCCATATGTGCACGAGTAAAAGAGTGGTATCAGTTGGAGCATGGACTCCTATGAGTGGCCACGTCTTCAAAAAAGAATGATCCTCTCTCCTACTAAAATGGTAAACTGCCAGTAGCTCCTGAGTAAGGGGTGGGGCCTGGAGATCATCTACCCTATGTGCCAGAATTTTATCTGACTTGATCTAGTTTAAGTCTCATGCAGCTAACCAGAACAGCTCTGAGTTCATGAGGGCGACAGTGACAGAAGACAGCAGTATTTCACAGCATACCACATATCCTCCTGTTCTTATATAGGTGTCCCATTTAAGGCTGGGCACTTAGTCTCTTATTCTCTGCACTTTGATGAGTTATGCATCTGCCCATTGACTACTGGGCAATACAAAAAGAAACTTCTATGACCAAGGTGGAGAGCATTCCAGGACTATGAATATAAACATAAATATTTAGAAGTCAAATTGCCAGCATGGCCACATAGCGAAATAACAATATCTGTCTCTACCCTAAGGCCAATGGCTTCCCTGGCAATGGATTTTTGACCAGGTTACAGTAATGGACATAAAATTCCCTCCTTTGGAGCAGGTCTCAAATTTCATCAGGAAGCACTTAGTTACCTTTTAGCTGCCATGCCATTATTGACTAATTGGCGTATCTTGTCTGGCATGTCAGTATTTCAACATGCAGGGTCCAGTACTGGGCAAAACCATCGATGTCTTTTCTCCCCCAGAAGCCTGCATAGAAACTTCTGGCACTTTGAGAGCTAGCCAAGAAAAAGGAAATTTCCTGGTAGGTTCAGATTGATTCCTCTGTGTCCTGTTGGTTCTGTATTTTAAAAGAACAGTGTTTTAATTTTAGTCTATTATAAATATTTGTTCTCAACAAGGTTGGTATATACCACTCATTGTATGCTTCCATCATGTCTTACAAATTTTCCCATGTTGGGACATAGCATTTGGCCCCCCTCCTGTAGTTTCAAATTGACTGAGCCAAACAGGGTATGCCCTACAATTAGAAGAATTAGTTTATTGGGTTTATTCACAAAGGATTGGTCACCAGGGAGAGAGACAGCAATTTCATATGGGGGGGCAGGTATTTTGGAGTGCAGTGGACCTTGGGAGCACATGGTGACCTGCTGTCACGCCAAGATGGTGACCCCTGGCAACTCCACACTGAGCAGTTACCACCTCCGACTCAGCTGTCTGACCCATTTGCTGTCAGCTCTGGAGTTCACTGACTGCCTCTGCTGTGCGCTGTCTTGTCTATTGTCAGCTCTGAATGCCCGCTTGCCTGCCTGCACATGTGTATCACTTTCTGTCCCAGGGCACCTTAACAACCCCCTATGCCCTCCTTCTCAAGTCACTAATTGGTTGTAAAGGGGTGGAATCTGTTAGCTTCATTCCTGCCAATGAAATCCTAGAGATGTGTCTGGCCCTGGGGCACCAATAGCCATATCTGGACCCTGGTGTGTTCAGCCAGTGTCCAACCATCGAGACAGAGAGAAATTCCATGTAAATTCACTCTACACATCATCTGCCATGTAGTTTATGCTAGCCTGCTCTCTGCCTGATTGCCATACTTGGAGCATGTTTATTTTTTTTCCTTGTGAAAGCAAGATTCCAGAGAATGGTTTGTTGGTTTTAAGTGCTGAACACTATTGAAACTTTTATTCTCTTTGTTGTTATTGTGCTGGTGGTCATCTGGTGGTCGTGATGCTGGTGGTGATGGTGGTGCTAATGATGCTGGTAATGCTGCTAGTATTGGTGCTGGTGGTGGTTGTGTTAATATCGATTGTGCTGGTCTTGGTGCTGGGGCTGCTGGTGGCAACACTGGCGATGTTGATGGCTGTACTGTGGTGGTGCTGGTGCTGGGTATGGTTCTAGTGCAGGGCATACCATTATGGATTTTAGAGATGTTTTCTGAAATAAGATTCTCTCTGGGATCGAGTGTCTGGTAAGAAGGTATTAGATCTCTTTGTGCCTTCAGCCACTTAATATTGAATTAGATCCACGCTGAGTATGAAATAAGAACTTCTTTATTAATGCATATCTCCTGTCTTCTCAGTAAAACATAGTGTTTAAGATATACCCGATGGAAGACAAGTCTTCTCCTATCCGGGGCTTGTTTTTCATGTTGATGATCTGAAAAATCACTTTATTAAGTGTGCAGACAGTATATTTAACAAGAATCTCCAATATATTAATAAAATGATTTATTCTCCAATATATAGCAAAGAGAGGGAGTTTCAATCAAGGCCTTGATATCACTCATCAAATTTAGGAAGTCATTGACCCTCCCTGAAACAATAAAAATAAGATGCAGCATGGGAAGCAGAAATCACAGCCCTCCCTGTTGCCTCATTAATGGCCCAGTCACATGAAAGTTTATTCTAAATCTCTTGACTGGTTTTGAGAGATAGCTAGAAAATACCACTCCAAGATTTTGTGCATCATGTTATGAAATAAAAACAACTTAACAAAATAAATGATTTTTTTTTTACTCTAAGTCAAATGGTCAGATTTCTAGTTTTGCTTTTGGTAAGTTGCTACCACTGACCGGATGAATTAAAAGATGTCTCTTTTGCTGTTCTTTGTAGAAGATCAGAGGGAAAATGAAGGGCAGTCCTCAAGGATGGCTTTGACGCTATTTGCACAACTTTTAATGCCAGCCTTCCCTGAGTGTCTCTAAAGCTGTCCTTACATTTGAGCCCAGACAGCCTCTGCCTCTAGCCTCAGTACCTCTGAAGCTCACAGATGATCTTGTCCCTGGAGTTAGGAATTGAAAGTGTTTTGGTAAGTCAGTGACAGAAGAGAAAAGAGGTGAGGCCAGGGAGAAACATGCTTCTGTCATGTACTAACCTCAACGTAGTAGTAACTTATTCAGTCTCTTAGAGTCTCAGTTTTTCTATCTGTAAAGTACTAATAGAGGCTAGCTATATTGTTAGGCTAAGTAAGATTTCGTAATTGTTACATACCTGATCCTTTGCCTGTGAAAATCTAAAACTTCCTCTATGAGTTATATCTCAAAGGGAGGAACCTGACCACATTCATTCCTTTACTTGTCCTTCTAGGCACATATTGGCTAAGACAGTAGGTTTTTGCGATCAGAGGAACCTTCGTTTTAGCCTCACATCTGATACCTATTAGCTGTATGTTCACATAAATAAGTTATTTCAGTTTCATAAGCTTCAGTGGTGAAATAGAATAAAAGTAAAACAAAGTCCAGGTGTAGGTTTGGGGGCAGATTTTGTAACATACCTCATGCTGTTATCACAAAATAAGCAACAAATAAGTTATTGAAATATGAAAGTAGAGTAAAGAGTCAGAAAAGTCACCCTGGCCTCCTACTGATCTCAGTGCCCAGGAAGTAGATGCTAAAGAGGGGATCTTCCGAAGATGTGTCAGGGATGAGAGTCCACAGACAGGAAGATTTATGACCATTGGCTTTAACAAATGGACACACAAATTTAACGACACATTAAATACTGTCATGGAAAAAATTCTTTTCACCAAAATTGGATGCTTGTGATTGTTGTTATTTAGAGATTCCTGGTATGTGAGCTTTATTTTTTTCTTACTCCTAAGGGTGTCATTTTTCTTTGCAGTCTTGTAATTCCACTTTTCCTTTTGCTTGTTTTATATCATAGTTCTAGAAAGCTGGAAGAAACCATTTCTGTCCTTCCTTGGTGTATGGTCAGCAACCAGCACCTGAGTTGGATTCAGTCTTGCAAATTCGTTACCAATTAAACAATCTGTCTTTGGATCCTGTAAGTTTGCAAATCAAATGAAATGGAAATGTTTCTATATTTAGAAGACATACACTATTTTGGACAGTTGAGGAACATTCTATTCAACTGATTTTGGTAGAATCTTCTGCCACTTTTTTTATTCAGTCCTCAGAAATAAGACACATAGAGAATAGAATACTAATATTGCAAATAAATCATTAACTTATAAAATTAAGGACAGATACCCTGTTCTTCTAAAGATTCCAGATAGAGAAGCAAATTATCCATGAAAATTTAAAGATTGATACCTTTTTTAAAAATCTGATGAAATAGTGTTCCTATTTACCTTTCTCACAAAGGAACTAATCTTGAAGGACACCATTTAAACAATAAATGCTTCTAACAGGATCAAAAATAGTGTTTTCTCTTCTCCCTAAAGCTTACATGGTTCATAGTGTGTGTATGTGTGTGTGTGTGTGTGTCTGTGTGTGTGTCTGTGTGTGATGTTTTTGTATAAATTCTGCCTCAGTCCTCTCAAAAACTCTTCACAATGGTTCTCAAATGAGAACAAATGGGAAAGGCATTGAAACTCACCAAGGTAAGGAAACAGAGACTAAGGTCACATAGCACATTATGTGCGTAGCTGTGATTCTAATCTCTGACTGATGTTGCCCTGAACATTTGCCTCATGATATTTCTTTTAAAAAAAATTCTTTAGGGCACATTCTGGTAAATTATTTTGGTTGTAATATTGATGACAGTCTCTCTGCTGTTATTATTTTCTTATTTACCTTTTGTAAACCATTCTGTTTTTTTTTTTTCAGAATTAATTTCTAAGGAAAGAGAACTTTATTAAGGCATTCTTAAATAACTCTTTGGGGAACTTTTTTTTTTCCCTGTTCAAGAACATAAATGCCAGAAATGTGTCTTAAAAGAATCTCTGAGAATAGTAGCATGTTTATTCAACAAATATGATTGTGGCTTTCTTCAGGAAACTGGGGACTCAGGGACAAACAGGTGCATTCTAGGCCTTCACAATTCCTAACTCTGAATAAGTACTGAAATGTGTGGATGTTTACAAAGATGTACAGGATACATGTACATGTCATATGATCTGGGGAAGTCAAGAAAGCTTCAAAGAGGAGATAATATTCAAGACAAAATCCTGTATCCACCCTTTTACTTACCAGTCAGCGACTAAGAAAGGTCATTTCCCCCTTGTATTCAGTAGTACAATATAGAAAACAAAGGTGCTTTTACTGACTTTTAAAAGTACAAAGAATTAGATAAAATAATTACCAGATCCAGAAGATTTTATGCACAACAGCAAAAGAGTCCCTCACTTTAAGTGACTATCCTATACTAATTTGAAGATTTTAAAAGAATTTGACCCCATAAATATTTACTGTTGAATTATTAGAAAAAGTTCCTTGGATTTTGCGAATCATTTAGTAGTTTGTTGTTGCTGCTCTTGTTTTGGTTTCTTGAGACAGGGTCTCTCTGTAGCCCCAGCTGGCCTGGAACTCAATATGTAACCAGGCTGGCCTTGAACTCACAGAGAGCCCCTGCCTCTTGACTCCAGAGTGCTGGAATTAAAGGCCTGTACCACTATTGCTGATTGGTTTTGTTGTTGTATAGTTTGTCTTGTTTTGTTTTTAAAACAGGGTCTCATGTAGCCTAGGATGACCTCAAACATGCTCTCTAGTTAAGGGTAGCCTTGAATTCATGATCCTCTTGTGTTTACCACTTGAGTGCTAAGATTATGAGATTACATGTTTGTACCACCATTCGCAGCATTTAATAGATTATTAATAAACATCACATTTATTTTTCATTTACCTTATTTATTTTTTACTATTTTTTTGCCCAACCATGCTTACCTGAGTGTTTAGAAAGAGTTCTGTTGTCTTATTTAACAGAGAAAATGCTTGATCTAATATCATCCAAGTTACTACATCTTTCCATCATAATCAGTATAGATTGAATATTAATTGTGTAGTAAATAGTTATATTGATCTTTTATATGTAAGTATGCCTTTTACTTATTGTTTTGTGTTCTAGTGACTTTAACATTGAAATTACACATTGTTTCTCTCTGTGTCCTGGGACATATAAGAGCATTGGAAGCATTTACAGAAGATGTAACACCAATCACACTTGACTAATGCTCTCTACTGCATTCCAGCACAGAAAACATTTGGTCACCATTTAAGAACATGGAATATTTGACCTGTAAATCAATTAGATTCACATAAGATGTACAATGAATACAGTTTATTTCTATAAATGGAAGGGAAGTGCTTGCTGCAAAATAATGTTAGAATTTTCTTTGATTGCAGCATGTCTCATGGAAATAGACTATAATTGATTATGATAATAAGTTAATATAATAAAGCTTTTTTAAAAGCCATAGTAACTTGTCTTCATGGACATTGGTTGAAGTATACGAATTCAGTTGTCAAACCTCCTTTCATCCTACTCTTTTGCAATGAATCACTTGAAATATGGTGGTTCGAACAACGTCTCATCAGAGGTAGCTGATATCTAATATTTGCTTCTAACTTCTAGTTTTGAGTCTGTGACCAACAATTATTTCAAAACACAGCATTATCCTGAAACCCCTTTATCTGCCTACTCTGGTTTCCTGAGGCAATATATTTCAACATACCACAACCGCACTAATGTAACTCTGCATTTCTCTGGTCTGCTTCAGTCCTCTATTCCTATTAATTCATGACTTGATATGAAGTAAATTAATCCTTATGTGGATTACATTTAAATTCCCCACATTTAAATCTATAAGTTTCAGTTTAATTTACAGTGACTATCTCCTATAAAGGAAATTCTGAGTTTCTGGGTCAAACACCAAGCCCAGATCTGTCATTTGTAGCATCTGGAATCTTGGAACCAAACTCACAGAAATAGTCAAGAGACAAAAAAAAGATGCCTTATTTAGAGCTAAACAGATTGTAAGGTCTAAGTTGTTGCAGGAGTTAGGCATTTGATGGAGATTAGGGACACAGATTAGGAATCAATTGGATAACAATTAGACAGAGCAGTGTTGAGATATTGGTCTGTTTTTCTTTTCTACTGGAATGAGTTTAGTTTTCTCTTCTTTTCTGCCTACCCCTGCCCCACAAGACAAGTCTTTTTGTAGTCCCAGCTGACC
Organism: Eospalax fontanierii; assembly: GCA_035773235.1. NCBI lineage: Eukaryota > Metazoa > Chordata > Mammalia > Rodentia > Spalacidae > Eospalax > Eospalax fontanierii. The sequence continues at coordinate 72,320,058 of CM069527.1, forward strand.
TGATCACTATGCTGATCAGGCTGGCCTCAGTGTCACAGAGATCCTACTACCTCTGCCTCCTGAGTGCTGGGATCAAATGTGAGCACCGCCACACTGGCTTTATTTTAATTGTCAATGTGGAAAGAAAGATGCCTTTTAAACTTTTGAGTTATTTATTTAATGTGTATAAGTGTTATGCCTGCATGTTATGTGAGCACACCCGTGACATGTAATGGCCACTGAAGCCAGAGGAAAGTATTGGATCCCCTGGAAGTGGAGTTATGGGTGGTTGTTAGCCATCATGTGGGTTCTGGGAACCAAACCCAGGTGCTCTGCAAGATCAGCCAGTGCTCACAATCACTGAGCCATCTCTCCAGTCCAAAGATAATTTATTCTTGAAGACAGACTAGTTCTCCTTACTATTCAATCATGCTTTTACTAAAAGGCTTCTTAAAAAGATAATAATGTGAAATTAATTCAAATATTTAGAAATTCTCTTCCTTACTTGTACCTGTGAAGTGAAAGTTATGAGCTGCTGGCTGGAATATAAATGGCAGCGAAGTTTATCCGAAATCATTGTATTTACCGTTCCAATTGTCTAAATCCTCATATCTGTGAAGTAATGACCCTAAAACCAGCCCCTAAAAGCAATATTGATATTTACATTTGAAATGACAGCCTAATATTTCCCATGATTAATTAGCAACTTATTTCTATGACCTGGTGGAAACCTAGTAATTTAGGAACGATTATGTGTATGTATGTAGACATCTGAGAAGGAGGCAGTAACTTTTAAGCAAAAATAATATCAAGAACAGTTACTCCTTATGTCTCTATTTCATGTTAGGGAAGAACACCAAAGTTTCCATTTTCCTGCTCAGAGTTCTACTGTTTTTATTTAGTTTAACTGTTCAAGAAACAGGGTAGAAAGGAATCCAGAAGCTCTGTTGGCAAGGAGAACAAATTTTCTTCAAAAATTTTAGGAAGAGGTGGGCATTCTATAGTAGTTCAGTACTGAATCATTAATGTGCCCTTTTATTTCAATGATTAGATGTCAATAAAGGGGACAGTCTTTTAAAATATAAATTAAGAAGAAAACAAAGAATTAATTACTAGTAAAACAAACAAAAAAGAAAGCTTTTTGCTGCTTTCGGTCTGAATAGAAAGATAGGATTTGTGTTATTTTAAATAAAACAAAAAATAAAGAAGAAGGCTTATAAGATTGCTTTGATCCCCAAGCCCCATATGGTAGAAGGAGAGAGAACTTTCTCCTGCAAGTTCTCTGACAAGTTTGTATTACCCTACATCCTGCACATACACAACCACTCACTCACATAAAATTAATGTAATTTAAAAATTTTTTTAAAAAGACTGTAACTATGACAACAATGGAGGTAATATTTTTCTGGCTCAGAAGTTTTACATAATCACCAGACCCCAGGGATGCAGTATTACCTGCCAAATTAAAAACCTTACTATATACAATATGGTCTTTTTAGGAGAGAGATGAAAACATTAGCCATTCTGGAATTCTCTTGCCTCTTCATTTCCATCTCCTCCCTTCACACTCACCAAACCCTCCCCACTGCCCTTTGAGAAAGGTAGTGTGTGGGGCAATAAAATATTACAAGATGGGCTATGAGACGGCTCAGCAGCTAAGAACATGTAGTGGTCTTGCAGAAGACTTGAGTTCAATTCCTAGCACCAATGTTAGGCAACTCACAACTCCCTGTAACTCCAGCTCCAGGGAGGTCAGCCACCGTCTTCTAAACTCCGTAGAGACCTACTCTCACATGCACATATCCATATACGTACACACATAACTTAAAATAATAAAATAAAAATAAAGTTTATTACAGGGTGATTCCAGGAGAGCGTGTTCAGATTTGAATTCTCAACTCCTCCATTCTTATAACCTCCTGGGTGCTAGATGTTGCGGTGAAATGTTTAATGTCCTGATCTTTTGTTAAGAAATCATACGACATTTTTGTCTCTTTTGAGTTGTAAAAGATAGCTTGAGTTTTAGGGGTCTTCAAACTTGGCAAGCATGAAGTTGTCCACTGAGGGACACTCTCAGCAAGTTCTGTCCAGTTAAGAAAGAGTTAACTTCACTCTAGGACTCCCCACACTTCTCTAATCTTATCCTGGAAAAGCATAGCCCTGCCTTGGTTTGTAGCAGAGGTCATGACCTGGGCAGTGCTTGGACAGGGACTGATGAAATTATGCTTCATTTTAAACATTAAATGCCACTCACTGGTGAAAGCTGATGACATCAGAATCTTTTGACTATCTCATCATAGCATCACCATATGTGCTGGACTCATAAAACATGAGAAGAATTCTATTTGTCATTCATCATTTATTTGATTTGAAAGAACGCTGTTTTAAGGATTTATCAGAGAGCGAAGAACTGTTTCTAGGGAATAGGAATTGAACAAGAAATTGATCTCTGTTGTCAAAGTCA